>OX442330.1:23848750-25116666 GCA_949358125.1 Idaea dimidiata
TTAAGAAGGTGACAACACCTTATTAAAGAACTAAAGAACCATCTCGCTTTTGAGCCATGTTTATAAGTTGTTTTCAAGGGTCATCGCGAATCGTCTCGAGCGCAGGCTTGATGACGTCCAGCCGCCCGAACAAGCCGGGTTCCGAAAAGGCTACAGTGTCATAGACCATATCCATACGCTTCGGTAAGTTATACAGAGGACCGAAGAGTATAACTTGCCACTTTGCTGGGCGTTTGCGGACTAAGAGAAAGCCTTTGATTCGATCGAGACATGGGCTGTGCTCGAATCTCTCCAACAATGCCGAATTGACTATCGACACATCGAAGTGTTGAAGTGCTTGTATAAAAACGCCATCATGCCAATCCGAGTACAGGAACAGACTTCGAAGGCTCTTAAAGAGACGCGTCAGACAAGGAGATGTCATATCTCCGAAACTGTTTACGGCCGCTCTGGAAGACGCCTTCAAGCTCATAGACTGGAAAGGACTTGGCATCAACATTAACGGCGAATACATCACTCGATATCGTAGTCATGGCAAAGACGATGGAAGAGCTCGGCAATATGCTAGAAGGCCTTAATCAAGTCTCCTAAAGGATAGACCTTAGGATGAACATGGACAAGACGAAAGTCATGTTAAATGACCATGTTGTGCCTGCCCCCGTTATAGTTGTGAACTTGGTTCTCGAAGTTCTTGGCTTACTTATACCTGAGACAGACAGTCCAGCTTTAGGTCCAACTTAGAGAAAGAGGTCAATCGTCGAATCCCACTCGGATGGGCAGTGTTCGGGAAACTTTCAACATCTTTCCGTCCAAAATAATTCAGTGCCCGAAGACAAAGATCTTCAATCAGTGTGTGTTACCAGTGATGACATACGAATCTGAGACGTGGTGTTTCACCATAGATAGGCCTTATGTACAGGCTCAAAGTCGTTCAACGTGCAATGGAGAGAGCTATGCTTGGTATTTCTCTACGGGATCGAATCAGAATTGAGGAGATACGTGGAGAAACAAGTGTCACCGACATAGTCCAACGGATTAGCTGGCTGAAGTGGCAATGGGTAGGTCATTCAGTCTTCAGTCTTCTTGGGCTCCCATTTTCCGCACTTAGGTCCTCCAGTGGACCCATTGTACGTGACTGTAGGCTGTGGCTGGGTAGGTCATACAGCCCGGAGAACGGATGGCCAATGGGGCCGCGAAGTTCTCGAGTGGAGACCATTAACCGGAAAACGACGCGTCCGTCCACCGACGCGACGGATGACTTGGTTAAGACCGCGAGCCAAGGGTGGATGCAGGCTGCATTTAACCGCCTTGGCTGGAAATCGATGAGGGAGCCCTATGTTCAACAATGGATGTCATACAGCTGATATGACGATGATGACTTAAAAACAATTATAAAAAGTACAGAGTTCCAAAAAATAATGTTTTAAATAATATAATGTACTTATTCAGGCGTATCTTCTTAAAAGGTACTTCAGAAAAGGCGTGGATACGCATGCATGTTTGCGTAAGCACCAATGAGCGAATTATCATTACGAGGTAGTACAGCAATAGCGACAATATTGTATGAAAATAGTAATTGGTAGTAGGGTATAACCGACACTTTAACATTAAATTATACTTTAGTAATAGTGGATAAACGTCAACGGTGTTGTAACGTTGCAAGTGGTAGTAGGGTATAAGTGACAGGTCATTACTAAATTCGATTTTGGTAGTTATGTATAAGCGGCAACTATATTGTAAACTTATGAATGGTAGTAGGATATAACCGATGCTTCATACTTTTGATGACAAAGGTAAAGAGGTATAAGTTCTAACTTTTCAAACACATGTTTATGGTAATGAAACATAAGCACCCCGAATCTCAACACCGGTAAAAAGTAAAGAGACATTACCGACTACAAGTCAAAAATAGTGCTATTTTTACGATGGTACAAGCACCTTTATGGTAAAAAAGGCCTAAAATACGGTCGGTAATACCAAAATGACATTTAAAAGTGCTTGGATTCAAGCGACAAAAATATCAACGTAGAGCCACGGGAGTGAGCGCATTCGATAGAGCGGAAAATTTCAAGTAAGACTGCATTTAAAAGTCATTTTGGACCAAAGTGTCGCTTATCCCCTATTACCTTTTAAGCGTCGATATGTATTCTGTCCTACTAATATTGTAAAGCTGAAAATTTATGGATACATATTATGTTCGTTACTTAATCACGTAAAAACCGCTTAACCGATTACCATGAAACTTAATACGTAGGTGGCTGGAGACTTAGAATAATACTTAGGCTACTTTTTATCTCGACATTCCCGTGAGATCAGGATTTAAGCTGTTGAAACCGCGGGACGCAGCAAGGAATATATAAGAGTATGTTGTCAATTCGCAAAGTGTATAGCATTAAACATAATAAATAACAAGTTTAACAACTTTCGATGTTCGTCAGGATCAGAATAGGTCATCTGATAGGATGATGTAGAGAAAGACGAAGGCAACTTCTATTGAAGTAAGGCGTAACGAGCATTGATTAGTCGCGGCGGGAGCGCGTTGCTGTCGCGTCGCGAAATCAATTTGTGACTATCGTGTATTCTTTTGCTATGTCAAAAGAATGCGTGACGCGACGACGACGCATCAACGCGCTTCCGACGCGACTTATCAAGTCATTTGATATTTATCAATGTGAAAGTTACCTACGATGAGTCAATAAACAAATCTGTTTTATTTTTCCATTTACCTCATCCGCTCAAGCGAAATCTTTAGAAAGTTATTGATATGTTAATATGTGTGCCTTTCGACAGCTGTGTGGTAGCCCGATTTCCTTATAAACTGCGACTATTTTCCATAATATTGGAAAAATAGTTTTAAATTTTCCACACTGGACAAATAAGAAACATTAGCAAGTCTAAAGACTTGGGAAAAACATTCAGATTAAAAAAATAGGTTATCTCGTTGTATGGAGATTTATACCTGCTGCGATGATTATTTCTGTGAACTGTTGTTCTTCGAAAATAATCTAGAATAAAATGAAGTAATGAAGTGGAATATTCCACGACGCAGCTTCTTAGCATAAAACAAACGTTGAAATTTTCCTTCGCCAAAATAGTAACAATTGTATATACTCGTATATACATATAACCTAAACAAGCCGAGCGGCTTAGGCACTATTAATTAGTAGTAGAAAGGAATACTTTTTTTTTATTAGAAAGTCTTTTGGTAGGTAGGTACCTATATTACAGTGCTGTAGTGAATGAACTCTTTGTGTAAAAAGAAGAAAAACAATAAAATATATAGGTACATACTTGATGATCTATATTGTAAATCTAGAAAGGCACCGCTAAAATAAAAAAAAAACCTATTGCAGTTTCTAAAACGTCGCTATGGTAAAACGGGAAACTTAAGTTTAAATCCAATCGGGAAGAAAAACTGAAGGAATTTTGTTGAAGTTTCATACTTAAGCTATTGTTTTACTTCATGTTATTTATTATTATTATACTTAATAAATAACAAAACTTACCTATTGATATCCAATATCAAATCCATTACACCAGAAAAAATCCGTTTCGTACTGAAAAGAGAAACCGCACCCAGTTTTTGGCAACTATTTCTATACCAAACACTCGTCTTAGTCACTGTACATTAATCACAGTCCACTGTTATTAGTAAAAATGTACGCTGGTTAAACGTTAATGTACACTGAAGTGGAAAAAACTAGAATAAAAGTAGGAAGTAACGAGTAACACACGTTACAAGTATGCTAGCACTACACTGCCATGGTCACTGTCACACATTCTCCCTCTACTTTTACCGACAGCGCAAAAAGTGGTATGGCTATGAGGTCAGCTGACTTTCGTTAAGTATTTTTTTAATTTGGTTTTGGAGGGAACTCGTTTCGTCAAGTTTGCAATGGTGAATGTCGGATGGTCGGGTTGGCAGCGCACGCGACGGTGTTAGCGGTACCAACGGTTCTCGAGTTAACTGTCACGGTTGTGGTTCAAATAAATAGATGTAGATGTTGCTTGGTTATTGATGCATAATGAAATCAACGTTTATGTTAAATAAAAATGAATTTAAGTTATCGTGTCAAGCACGACATTAATAGCTTTTAATTATGCATTTTATTGAAGTCAAATATTCTACAAGTTAAACATTTATTGTTTTTGGAGTTACTTAATACTTTTATTAGTGTCTTACTTACCTATAAAATAGAAAAAAAAAATTAAAATGGGTTCACCCAATAATTGTACAAAAACTTGTTTAAACCATAATAAAACACTTTATTTATCCGGTTTTATCGCGTTTTTATTCATTATTTAAACCGAGCTTTCGCCAACTGTACAGTGTTTTATTATGCAAAATCGCGAAAACCATAGAATAAATTTTGTTTAAACCATACTAACAATGTAGAGTATGTGTGCAATAGTACTAAATAGTTTATTATTATCTTTTAAATGTGATGCAATTGTAAAAAATCTAGTAAACTGATAACCTAGAATAAGATACAAATAACTTTAGTCCACATTATCGTGAATTCGGAACTTATGCAAGTGAAATCAGGATCTTATTATATTTTGGAATGTAAGGTAATGTAAGTAGTTAAATATTTGCTTGGGACCTATATCTGGTTTTCTTACCTTTCCTAAAGATCGGACGTAACCGTCGAACTCAACTCGAACCAAACTCAGTAAATTTCAAATTACGTTAGTAGTGGTTAGGTCAGTGCAGGTGAATGCACTTGACCGTTCGCGTTCTAATGTTCTTTATAGAAGAGAGTAGGGTGAAAGATTAGCGAAATTATTTACTCGTAGTCTACCGCTCACTAATCGTTTAAAGACATTCGGGTTAAGAGGTATACGAGTATACAAGTAAATATACGTGTTAAACTCAAAATCCATGTCAGGTTCATCGAAAGTTATAAATAATTTTATGACAGAATGATGTTAATTTTTTTTTGCGCATGGATTACGTAGGTATTATTTTTTAGACATTATTTTAGTGCAGTTCCAAGATAAATATGTGTCAGGATGAAACCCTATCCATGTTGTATCCATAATAGAATTTTTATGACTAATATTTGGATGGGCTTTGAGATAAAAAGAAGTTTTTGTCTTCAAATTACACTAAAATGTAGGAAACAATGTCACCTAATACACATAATACACCAAAAAATATTCATTTTACATTAGTTTTTGTCCATCAGCTAATTAGACAAGTTACTACTTTAGACTACCTAAGATTTAGACGGTTCGATACTTATCCATTTTGAGTTTACCTGCCTTAAGCAAAGCTTGGCAAAGCAAGGCAAGTTACCCATCGAAGTACGTACTGGGGTAACTAACGGCCGCATTCACAAACGACTCTATGCGGGGCTTAATGCTTTTGTCTTGCTCTTATGAGTGATTAGAAATATTAAAGTCAGCGAAAATGTGATAAAATCTGAGTCCTCGCATAGGGTTGTTTGTAAAAACGACTGTAATTGATTAATTACAGTAACAGTACATTGCCTTGCTTGGGCATTACCCGATTGGGTAGATAAGCAAGGCAGCGAGGCAAATCTATCCTGCTCTGGAAAGGATCTCGTGGGTTAGGTCATAATATTGAGGAATTAATTTTAACCACAGATAATTGCTAAATTACTGTTCTTTTAAATGAATTTCAAAAGTCTTTATTATCATAAAATATTCAAAATTCGCATAATATTGATTAAAACATATATTTAAAAAACTACTAAGGCTAGAACATTATTTATACTTATAATAAAGGAAGAGAGGAAAAAAAGTCTGTACTTGAAAATAAATTAAAAAAAAAGTGGTCGAGGGGATTTAGAATAAGTAGTTGAACAAAATTATATAATTTTGTCTGAATTCATGTCCGTCTGTTTATCTGGTTCTCTATCTGTTCCTTATACAATTAAAAACTACTAATCCGATTGAAATCTGGTTTCAAATATTGTATAGCTATTTTCGAGAAAGGTCGTGGTATACCTTGCATTGAAATCCAATTAGTAGAACCAGAGTAATGAACGAAAAAGTGCAACCGCTCGTCCGTCGCGCCCGTGACAAACTGACAATGCGTTTTTCACTTTACGGGTGAAACCGCGGGGCGCAGCTAGTAATTACTAAAGGCCTTAATAAAATATTCAGATACTTACGTAACAATGCTCTTAGGGCAAAGAAAAACATCATTATGAAACCGATCCTGTCATAGGCTTTATCATGGGACATTCGCTAATCCTGAGTGGGCTCCTTTGGCGTCTTTGAGAGGAGTTCGCGCCCTACAGAGTAGTATAACAGAATAATTGACCAAACTAATATTTCTCATCGAATGGCTACGTCTCCGAAAAAAGAAACTTCAAAATTTAAAACTAATAGAACAAAAAAACTAGTTCCATCCGTTTGAAAGTTTGTCCGTAGAAGTTTTTGATTGCTTGTGTAGAAAGTTTTGACTGTTTTCGGTTTTCTTAGATCGTTAGTTTACACGCAGAATTTTGGAGATAATGGATCATTCACATGGTGCTGATATCCAAGCCATTCTTGGACTGGTCTGTCATAGATTGAGATGAGATCTTCGGTAACCCTATCGTATCTGGAACTATAAGTTGAGATTATTACGCATAGGAATGACGTTAAAAGTTACTGTGTAAAATCGGTTAGCCACGATACGTCGCCTACGGCCTACGGGTTGGACCAGTTTTAGGGTTCATTTAAGAGACACTCCCTATTACGTCATCTAGTACCAGGATGAAATCATAATGGTTATAATAGACCAAAGATTATGCTAAAAACCTATCTGCCAGTTCAGCTTTTTGATCTGCTCGATTTTAGAGTCGAGAACTAGGTGGTTTTCAATCAATATGCTCTTGATGTTATGATTTACATTACGAAACTAGTAGCATGCAATTCATAGTCGTTGCCACAAATAAATTGCGTAGACACATCTCAAAAACGATTACGTATACAGAAACAATTCTAGTCCCATATTGTGAAAATTTTAGACTACTGTTTAAACGCCCTGCGAAGGTAGTATCAAAAACTAGACCTTAAGTGTTATAATCGCAAAGTTTTAGTTTTTCCGACTTTTAACAAGGTTGCGTTCGGCGCTCGAGGTCATTTGGATTATACATTAGCCTACCATCAAAAACAAGTCTGCAAAAAATCAAATCTACTGGATTTAACGCAAACGCTGATGTATAAATTTACTGGGCTACTTATCTTATTGGTTCCATAGTGACTGCTGCGAGACTGATTTTTTGAAATATACTATAATATAATAATTCGATTCTTTTCGTATTGTAAATAAGGTTTTTAGGTGTAGATTTTCGGCTATCATCATAATCAGCCTGGTCGCATCTATTTTCGGCTACTCGCATCCAGTTTGTGCCACCTGTCTTGCCCAAATCTTCACTTAAATGTGCCGGTTTTCGGCTAAGTATGAACCTAACTTTTGGGTTCATTAATTGGGCAAATAATCAGCTTGAAAAAGTAATTTGTGGTAAAAGTCATGTTGCCTTATTAATTTAGTAAATTAAGTTTTACCTCATAATTTTGCGTCCCTTTGCTTCTTAATCGTCAAGGAATGCAGAGAAAGTAACGCGCGAAGAAGTTTGTCTGGTCCGTGAAAGTGACACGACTGCCCGATTTTACAATTTTACTTATTATACCTACGTGTTCACATAGTTTTGAGTAGGTACACATGTGATGTTATGTATTATTATAGTAGGTAACATCTAACCCAAATAGT
This sequence comes from Idaea dimidiata, assembly GCA_949358125.1. NCBI lineage: Eukaryota > Metazoa > Arthropoda > Insecta > Lepidoptera > Geometridae > Idaea > Idaea dimidiata. The sequence goes on from OX442330.1 coordinate 23,856,480, forward strand.
GCGTTAGTAATAATAAAACTTTAATATAATACAACATTTAAAGATAAAGTCTAAAGATTTTGTTGGATATATTTGCGACTCATTTGGATTATAACGCGACGGCCTCTGTGGCGCATAGGGTGAAACTCCGACTGCAATGCAGAAGTTTGCGGACTGGATTATTAGACTGAAAATATTTTTTGTCACACAAATTTAGAATTTAAAAACGTGGAAAATAAGAGGTGACGCCTTAAGGGGCGTGTAGTAAGGAAGCCAAATAAAATAACTAAGATTAATATCAATCTACAATAACAAAATTATACGTATACTTACTTAATTTATTATGCGCAAAAATGAAAGTAAGTACCTACCTGTGAAAATTTCACTTTTCATAATATAATATTACCTGCCTCGATCCGGTAGTCAAATACATCGTGAGCTGTTTGCTAATCTATTTCAAATTAGCTTTTCACTTTCATTGTCTAAATCATATTGTTTGTAATTGATAGTTCACTAGCTGCGCCTCGCGGTTTTACCCGCGTAAGAACCGATCCTGTGGTAATATTGGGATAAAAGTAGCTAGCTATGCTCCATCGCAATCGGTTCCGTAGTTTTTGCGTGAAAGAGTACAAAGTCACATAATATATGGGGATACATACGTAAGATCAACACTAATTAGGTCAAAATTCACTTGATCAACTCCATTTGATCAACAGGTTATAATATAATCAACAGATTATGTGATCAACGGTTCATAACTAATATGTGTACTTGCAAACTTTAGCGTTCATAATATTATATTAGTAAGATATAATCATTATTAATATTTATCCAAGGGACAAAAACGGTCTTATAATTTAAATTCTGAATTCTCATATCCTACTACTAACTACGGCATGCATATTTAAGGATTGAAATTTAATTAACTAACAATATAATTTAATTAACATCTCGTGCGACTAAGATGGAGATTTTCCCGACGCGAATAAACACCCATACCCCACCATCTTTGTCTCTGGGTGATGGGGGTATTACTTTAAAATATTTTAGCTCATACTGAAAATGATTCGCCAATAATAAATGTATAACTAGCTTCGCCCCGCGGTTTCACCCATGTAAGTCCCGATCTCGCGGGAATATTAGAATGTGTTGTACATTAAACCTTCCCATTGAATCAGTTTATCTAGTTACCTATTTAAAAAAGCCGAATTTACATTATTAAATTAGTGTCATCATTAATGAGTCAATTTCACGAAAGCAGTTTCGCTGCATTTACTGGAAGCAATTTTGCCAAAGGACTATAAATTGCATGCCAGTAGTTTCGTAAAGAAAATCCTGCAGCCTCATGACGTCATCTGCTGAACATAGGCTTCCGCATAGAAAAGTGCGATTACCAGCGCATTCAGTCTCTGCTTACAAAGCCCACGACTCAACTGGGCTCAACTTTTTACGTGTAAGATGCTACTCTTAAAGATAAGATCACCTTAATATTCATACTCTAGGTGCTTACTGATGTCGCAATAATCTAACGTCGCGAATAGAAGTCGAAGCACGTTCGCAGGGAATTGCTCTTTTTCTTTATTTGCATAAATAAACGTTATTTCACTTAAAGAAGTATCTAAGTGTGCATTTAAAATAAAGCTTTTCTTTAACATACTTGAAGATACCTTTGGCGTTATGTTAAATTATTTATACGAATAAAAGAAAGGAATTGGCTCTACAAAGGGAAATGGGTGACGAAGGGCCGTAACCATGATTGACGTTAATCTTCCGTGATGTTAAAGGTTTTAACGTTAACCATGTAAATGTTTTGAAGAAGACTGAATTACAATACAATCGTTTTTTTTTCAGTGGAGTATATTACTAATTCATTGATTCATCATGAAATATCAGAAACTGCAAGTGCAAGTCGTAGCGTGATGTTAAATAGCCCATAATCTTCCTCCATAAATGGACTATAAAACACAAACATATTTTTTCCATTCGTCCCTGAGATGAGAGAACAAACCAACAAACAATCTCAGAAACAAACTCATCAGCTTTATAATATTAGTACAGATAAAAACATATGACTTGATCAAATCACAACAAAAGATACCTACAGACAATGAATAATTACAAAAAAAAAAAAATTGAACTGGAAAAACCGGTAGGTCCCATTTGTTCTATTGGACATGACGTAAGAAAACAATTTGAGAAAATATTGTCTCTATCTAATTGTACTATAGAACAGTTTGTACTTTTTGTCTCAAATTGTTTCATAGAACAAACTAAGTATATATAAACTTTTTGATGTTCATATTAATAATAGGGGTTAAAGTATGAAATTGCCGTTTTATTGCAATAGGTTCTTTGAATTGACATAGAATCTTCATGGTTTGAGGTTTTCGAATGAAACTTTTTTCAAATGGTTTCTGTGATGTTCTTTTTTTAAAAAATGTGAAACATTTGAATATCGACTTTCAATTGTTTTTGTTATTCAATTTAGACAAGAAAGATGGATACTGCGAAAATTCGAGTGATTTTTGAATACGAGTTCCGACGCGGAACTAACGCGGCAGAAACAGCCCGCAATATCAATGCTGCATTTGGAGAGGGGTCTACTAATCAACGCACCGTGCGATTTTGGTTTAAACGCTTTCGTGATGGAAATTTCGACTTAAAGAACGAGCCACGAAGAAGACCGCCCACACAGGTGAATAACGATAAATTAAGAGAGATAGTGGAAGCCGATCCTAGTCAAACTACCCAGGAATTAGCGGCATGGTTTAACGTTACCTTACCCACTTTATTGACTCACTTGCGTCAAATCCATAAAATAAAAAAATACGAAAAATGGGTGCCTCATGATTTGACTGATCTGCAGAAAGAAACGCGTGTTGAAACTTGTGTTGCCTTGTTGAACCGGTACAGAAATGAAGGAATATTGGATCGAATTGTAACATGTGATGAAAAGTGGATTCTTTATGATAACCGGAAAAGAAAAATGCAATGGCTGACCCCAGGTCAAATGCCACAACAGTGTCCTAAAGCAAAACTTACCAATAAAAAGGTAATGGTAACTGTTTGGTGGTCTCAGCATGGTGTTATTCACTATAGTTTTCTTCGATCTGGTCAAGCAATTACGGCAGATGTCTATTGTGCCGAACTCCGAACCATGTTGACAAAACTAGCAGTAAAACAGCCCCGACTCATGAATCGATCTTCACCATTATTGCTCCACGACAACGCGAGACCTCACACAGCACGAGAAACCAATTTGACCCTTCAGGAACTGCACTTAGAAACCATTCGTCATCCTCCGTATTCACCAGACCTTGCTCCAAAGGACTACCATTTTTTTCGTGATTTGGACAATTATCTACGTGACAAGAAGTTTTCTTCCCAGGAGGCAGTACAAAATGCTTTCACACAGTTTGTGCAGTCTAGATCGTCGGAGTTCTATCGCAAAGGCATTAATAACCTTCCCATTAGATGGCAGCAATGTATAGATAATAATGGCAACTATTTTGATTAAATAAATTTGTTAAAAATTAAAAAAAATAAACAATTAAGATTTTCAGTACAAATCGGCAATTTCATACTTTAACCCCTAATATGTAAACTGGCCACTCGAGAATAAATTGCTACCACCTTTTATTTATTTATTATCGATTGTGAACTGATTATGGCCATTAGTTAGCCAGTGTCAAGTATTATTAATATACCTATTATGCAAGTTATTAGCATCGAAACAGTTAAGTCGTCATAGTGAAAGTCAAGTCTACGAATCATTTGTAAAAACGGCGGCCATTTACAAATATTTTTCACGGAGCTTTGAAGACAACACTAAAGTCCATGTTTTGCACCCATTTTTACTTTCATTCCACTTGTACACCTTCACGAAACTGAATTGATTAATATGCCCCCGAAATTAAACAATTTGCACGCATTTGAACTAGGTTAGACAAAAATTTAGCAACACATCTCCTCAAATCGTTCCCACCAAAACTTCTGCTACCACCTTGCTTGTCATTGCCATTTTCGTTAATTCCATTCACGTCTCATGTAGAGGTATTTGGGAAAAGAGGTTCCTATTTAGTTATGTGCATTCACAGACAAAAACAGAAGCAAAAGATAGTATGTAGTTCTATAGTACAATATTTTCTCAAATTGTTCTATTACGTCATGTTCCATAGAACAAATGGGACCTACTTTTAAAAACGGTCTATTTACGTCTGCTTCAGAGTAGTGTTGGGTTATGGAGAAATACCTACGCGATAGTTTTTGAATGGAGAGCGATGAAAACAATTTTTTGCCTTTATTCTTTACCATAGTAGATCCACGCTATATTGGGATATTATTAGAAAATAGACTGAATCTATTATTAACCCAAATCCTTTGAATCGGGCCTGAATAATAGGCTCAACCATATTTCAATGCTTAAAAGGGCTTTGATCAAGTTAAAAAACATTTTGATTTTCCCACAAATGTTGTTAATTGCCCATATAAAAGCAGGAAAAGGCGCTAAAACCCATCGGGCTCAACCGGGAAAATTACGACGACGGTATTACAAGCAAATACGTTTTTGGAATTTAATTATTTTACCTTTAAAAGTTCCGTTTGAAGGAAACAGATAAATAAAAACGAAATTGGCTTTTGTGCGTGATGAAATATTTGCAAATTTATTTAGATTTGACTGCACACAAATAAATTTTATTATACAATGTACCTTAATAGGTAATACATAAATCTGCCACCAGAATTTATTTTGAAGTTTAATAATAATTTGTGGAGACTCACAAGCTTATTGAATAACGTTATTTTTTATATAGTTCTTGTATAGGGGAAAGTGGAAAATGAAAACTGGCCTATGCCCAGAATCGAGACCTTTACACGAGTAACCAATCTGTCGATCAAATTGACCAATTCAGATCAAAATTTGACAGGTTTTCATGACAAAACTTTCAAATGTCGATCTGTAATCGGTAAATAACTCGATCGAAAAGTTCGTTATTTTAGTTCTCAAATATTAAAGGGTATTTCTGGCACCATGGTCGTAGTTACCTAATATAAGATTAGTTTCGAAAATCGAAAGATATTTCTGCTAATGGAATGCGTCTCTGCTTCAAGTCTGGGGCTCTATTTTTTAATCATTAGCGCCACTTCGAGCGATTTTATAACTTCGATTTCTACTAATGTTCGTTCGATTTCTGTAATTTTTCTATGTAAATCGAACGACCGCAACGAGCTGTATCAACCACTCGCCGCAGGAATCCGACATCGAACGAAAATCAGCAGATATCGAATTATTTAAATCGCCTGATGTGCAACGAGCGGTTCAAAAATAAGGCTCCTGGCCAAATTTTCTGTAGTCTGTATCAGCTAAATGGCTATACTTAGATAAGTCAAGCGATTCATGATAATAGTAACAATATAATCAAGTTTAATAGATAAATATCACAGCTGAGCTGTCTTTTCAAATTTACGGGTAATTAAAATAAATGAAAAGTAAAATTTCGAACAAATTTCGTCGAATATTACATTTAGGTATAGGTGTTAGTTGTAAAAACGTTTTCAGTTTGCAATCCTTGTTATTGGAAACTACGAAACCCTACACTGCGCGTGGCTCAACAAGGCACGCACTTGCCAAATTTTTTTAATTTTATTTGGTCGTTAAAATAACATTTTGAATGTTAATTTCTCTCCCTGCGGCTAGCAAGATATCCTAGAGCATCGATATGGCCTTATAATTACCGAGTGCAGAGTAAGGGATGATTTATATTAGACACGGACCCGGCCCGGCCGGAGCTTCGTTGTCTGTTGCTCGGCCGCCACTCAAAGTCAAAATAGTTTATTTCCTTTAGATTCTTGTACAACATTAAATGCACATGATCATTTGGGTGTTAGGTGTATTGATTTTAGTGTGGCTTCGGAACGCGCCCTCCGATGAGAAGAAACAAGAAACTCATAGGGGTTTTTTTTTGTGATCATGTGTTAAATTACAATCGTCATAATACAGATATTATCTATAATTCGAACAGGAGCAATCAATAAATTTTGTCCATGGATTTTTTTCATTAAGATATGACGACGTATCATAGTACGCCTTTTTACACAATTTATGTTTAATATATTTTTTGAATCTTGTGATGGACATGTCATATACGTCTTTAGGTAGTTTAGGTTGCAACAGACCGATTGACTGCTCGCCGAGCAATGGATAACGAAGCTCGGCCGAGTGACGGTCTAATATAAATCATCTATCTATGTATAATAATGTATGTATTTACAAAAAAAAAGTGTAATATGTAGTATAAAATATTCGTTATCTAGTATTCATAGTACAAGCCTAGTGCTTAGTTTGGGACTAGATTGCGCTGTGTGTAATGTTGTGCATTATTTATTTATTTTATTTATCCCTAAACCGGTCGCCGCCGGGGCGTAGATTTCCATTATTTGAAGTACAAAAAACTTTGAATATTTGGTTAACATAAATTCCTGTTTCCTTTTCAGTACACAACATCATTTTACAATTACTTTGACAATATCTTCTTCATTTAAACAGTATTTTCATACGGTTTAAAATCTTATTTGTAGACGTTGGCTGCGCAGAAATAAAAAGATGCCTACCTTTGACCCATATTAATCAGAGTTTCTTTGAAATTTAGATTTAACTGATTGTATGATTTTTTACGAATTTAAAATATCATGTAAAGTGTGACAATTTGTAGTAGAAATATTTTAAAGGAAAATTTCATCTTCAAAATTCACTTGCGGCGACCCAGGGACGCGAATACAAATCTCGCCGCAAGTGAATTTTTGAAGATGATTTATTTAAATATTGCTAGTAAAATATGCCTTGAGCAATAAAAACAAATTACGAAACTTTACTTGTATCACAAAAAAAGAGTATTAAAATGAGTAAAATCATTTTGATCTAACTTGAGTCAAATCTCACTTTAGACAATTTTTTAGTGTCATTTTTAGCGTTTCGTAGTCTACAAAAAACCCTTATAGTTTCGTCATGTCCGTCTGTCCGTCCGCGGCTTTGCTCAGAGATGGTTAATACTAAGAAACTGAAATTTTGCATGAGTATACATAATGTTCACGCCAAAAAAGTGCTACAATAAAAAAATATATAACCCTTTCTAAGGGTACCTCCCCCATATGTAACATGGGGGTTGATTTTTTCTTTCTTGCTTACCCCATTGTGTGGGTTATCGTTAGATAGCTCTTATACAATCATTGTGAGTTTTGAAAGCGAATTTTTCAGTTTAGGGTTCCGTTTTTGAAATATTGAGCTTTTAGTGTTTTAGTTTTTAGAGTTATTTGTACCCCTCCTCTAACAGCCAAACGTTTACACTTGGATACGTTATAAGTATTCACAATTATTATTGTAGTAAATATAATGAAGTTTATTGGAAAATCCTCACAGTTTAGCTATCTTTTCAGTTTTACGATTACTTATAATTGAAAGAAATAAAAAGCAAAATTTCGAACAAAGTCCGTTGTTAAATATTACTTTGGTACTGGGTAAGGTGTGTTAGTTTTAAATATTTTTCTAAATTGTTTAGTGTGTAACTCCAGTTAGGTCAAGAAGCACAAAAATATTTGAGTTTTTATTTATGAACAACTAGCTGCGCCCCGTGGTTTCACCCGCGTAAGTCCCGTTCCCGTTTCAGTTCCCGCGGGATTAAAAGTATTCTATGTCCTTCTCCTGGTTCTAAGCTACCTCCCCACCAATTTTCAGACAAATCGATTTAGCCGTTCTTGAGTTATAAATGGTGTAACTAACACGATTTTCTTTTATATACAGGGTTATGGGTTTCGAATCCAAAACCGTTCAGGGGGTGATTTTCCACATCAAAACGAATAACTTTTGTTCTACGATTTTTGGAAATTCGTTTTTTTTTTAGCAAATTTTAAGGTTATATCTCACTGAAAAAAGACGACTGTTTTTGAAAATAAATTCAATTTAAGTTTTTATTGTAGTAGACCAAACTAAAAGAAAGGACATCTTAAGGTCAATGACCTCTAACTCTATGAAACAGCTGATTTTCAAGTAAACTTTACACTTAAAATTTTCGAAAACTACTTTGAATTTCAAAAAGTCGTAGAACAAAACTTATTCGTTTTGATGTGAAGAATCACCCCCTGAACGGTTTTGGATTCGAAACCCATAACCCTGTATAGAGATAGAAGATATAATATAACCCTTCTTGTATCATGAATTCATGATACACAATAAACAACGACAATTTAAAAAAAATGGCTATAATTAACTAGAATTATATTACTTTTTACGAATATTTGAAAAAAAGGCATCATGCTATCTTAGGAACTATAAGAGATATCGACACCTAAGTTACACTGAAAGATGCGGATTATTTAAGTACCTACTATACGATAAAAAACGCAATATAGATACAGTACAACTGGAGTTGTATTATCTGACACATGACACATATAGACAATACCTCAACATTTTCAATAAAAAAAAAAGGTCGGACGTAAAATAGTTAGAAATCGCGGGGCGTAGCTTGTATATTTAGGTAACTATATAGAATTCCTGGAAGGAAATGAGTGTAAGTAGGTATAACAAAATTATTTGATAAATTTCCTGGGAATATTTGACAATTCGGATTATTTTACACATTTACAAGGAATTTTACTAATATTGTAAACACGAAAGTTTGTATGTATGTGACTTGTTACTCTTTCACGCTAAAACAACAGGAGCCTTATTTTTGAATTGCTTGTTGCTCGTCGGGCGATTTAAATAATTCGATATGTTCTGATTATCGTTCGATCTCTAACTCCTGCGGCGAGTGGTTGATACCACTTGTTGCGGTCGTGCGATTCACATAGAAAAATTACAGAAAGCTATCGAAAATTAGCAGAAATACAGGTTTTAAAATCACCCGAAGTGGCGCGAGCGATTCAAAAATAGAGACCCTGAACCCATTGCGATGAAACTTGAAATATAGATAGCTGGAGACCTGGAATAGCACAAAAGCTTACGCGGGTGAAACCGCGGGGCGCACCTAGTGAAATAATAAGGTATTAGTTATACATGATTCCTAAGAAATGTGTAAAATGTTATAATGTTAATAATACTATACGTAACTTTCGGTAACATCTTACTTCTTATTTTTTACTAATATTATGAGTAAAAATGCAGATTTTTTTATGTCTGTATGTGAGTTTGTTACTCTTTCACGCAAAAATTACACGGATATTGTATAAAATTGTTAAAAATATTTTAGATTTTAAAATTGTTAACCAAACACCTCCTCAATAAATGTTCATACCTACGATTTTACTTTTATTTTATAAATAAAAGTCTAATATTCTCTGAACACAGACGAAAAATACTAGAAAATTTGTCAGTTTTCTGAGGTCTTTTTTATTGAGCGAAGTTGCTTATATCGTGTTTTTAAAAAATGTTTCCTCATTAGGTTGTTTGAACTACGACATATATTTTTATCCGACCAAACAAATTAGTTTACGATTACTTACCATTAAAGAAAGCAAAGGTCGATTTCAGATATTACAACGAAAACCTTGCCTTAATTTTAAAGGTAAGTTGTCAAATAAACTTTATTAATAAGTTAGTGTGTTCAGAAAGATGGAGTAAAGTATTTCGGCCGTTTGTTGGTACCTGTACTTACTACATTAGTCTACAGTGACACGGGTCCACCGTATACAAAGAGGACATGCCTTTGTCAGGTAGGCCTCGTGACACTTTTAGACGTAAGGGTCTACTTACTAAACTAGAGTTTAGGGTGGTCAAACTACAGAATTTGTCTACGTTTTTGATTTTACTACGTAGTAAAGTCAACATAGGCCGAAGGAAGCAGTTTTGCTATTGACCTGTTGATGAAAAATAAAAAAGTGGACGGATCTTAAATCTCACACTTAACCGCAATTTGTCACGCGTTGTTTCATACAGACATCTGAATACAACATCTCTACCTGTGTCTCTACTCTCCTCGTATATCTGCTCTGTGCACGGGTCAACATATTTTTCTACAAATTCAGCAACCATACGAGAGGCACGTTTTTGTAAATTGTAATCCTTTGGATTACGGGACCGATCCAAACAAGATTTATTGTTAAGATTAGATTTAGGATCGACTCGTTCAATGACCGAGTCTTTTGAAAAGTAGATAAAAGGATTGACTTCATGCATATATATACCTATATTATGTGCTTTGTTTATGTTGTTTTAACCAACAATAAATGAATATTTACACTGACTATTTATTCAATGCAATGCGAATGTCGAATTGATTGTTCGTTATTTACTTACGCTCAATTCAAACGTTTATCTATACTATAATATTATGAAGAGGAAAGATTTATTTGTTTGAAATAAATAGGCTCCAAAACTACTGGTCCGATATCAAAAATTCTTTTACTAATAGAAATCTTTATCGAGAAGAAATATAGGCTAGGTACATTTGATTCCGACGTTCGCACGAAACCGGGACTTACGCGGGTAAGACGGCAAGACGCAACTATGATTTGATAAGTTTAATATTACAGGTAACTTTTGCAAGTAAGTCATTATATTACTTACATACAACTTAAAGAAAAACGCGCGCGCTCAGTACCTATTTCATAACTCATGGTTTGTCTGTGTAGCTCTTGTCGAGACTGGATCTCCCTTGACGAGACCCATGAAGTCTTAAAGCCACTCTAAACCTTTTGCAATGCTTTGTCACTGTTAAATTTTAAAGGTTACGAATAATTATTATCAGTAGGCGTTATGAACAATTTTATATTTTCATTACTAAGAAGGATAAATTATTTATAATATCCTTTTCCTTTCTTGAAAGGTTTTAATTAATCAGCCGCAGACTACTTTGTTGTTTTCGTCTACGCATAAGAGCGCTATACGATTTTGAATTCGGTCATGATCCCTGGTGTACCCCAACAGCAAAATAAGGAAGGAAAATTTATCTTGCTTGACGCATCTTGTAAAATTATGAGAAAAACATTGCGTAATTCAAATTCATCACAAACGTGAAATATTAACAGGAAAGCTTATGGTTTTTCAAGATGAAAAACAACCCATCAATTCTTAAAATTCTTAGGCTACGTTCGATCAAACTAGAATCTATACTTATAATAAAATCGTAACTTAGCGGTGTCTGTTTTTGAAAGATATTTTGAAAAAAATATTTTTAGGGGTATTAGCGTAACAGATCCCATTTCCGTAATTAACTTTTTGTCTGTTTGTCCGTTTGTCTGTGCGTTTGTGCGCGCTAATTGTGGAAACGGCTGGATTGATTTGAATGAAATTCGGTATGCAGATAACTTAAGACTTCGATTAATATATAGGCTACATTTTAATTAATTAAAAAAATTGCGTAATTTCGTTGTTTTTGAATCATCGGCATCTATTGTCATCCATCGTCATTGATCGTCATCCATCGTCATAATCACTTACTGACATACAAATTTTGCCTTGCTTTCACAGTTCTTCAATGGGCGACCACTTAAGTGTGGATTTTTGCATTGCAGTAGGTAGGTGTAAGAACAACGCGGGATCGCGATTTGCGCGGGTGAAATAAACAATAAATATGTAACTATGTCTATAGTTCTCCGCATAAATGCCAATATTTAATTCGATTGAAAAAAGGCATGAGAGTATGATGAACAAACAACGATTTAAGCGTAGAATGGTAGTCGATGATTACGCCAGTTTGTTCGAATTGAGCCTTAATAATTTCAATAAATCTTAGTTTTTTAATCTAGATAGATTGATGGACAGATAATCCGTCAATTTCTGTTCCATTAAAGGAATTAAGAGTTTTGGCACAGTTTGGTGGAAAAATGGCGTGCAATGTGTCTCAATATCTTTTTTACTCGACCAAAGGTAGGGTACCTACGGAATCTAAAATGAAACCCATTTTCCGGTTGTAATCGCGTTATTTTCAGCATTACTGCATTGTCATTTCTACGTTTGAAAATAAGTTGCATTCGTTTGAATCCGAAGAAGTTATACATTACTAGAACTAGAATGCTAATGTAGGACTAAAAAGTGTTCCGCGATATTGAGTATGCTGTCCTTTTTTAATAACACTATCAGAAAGAGACAAAAACAATGATGTTTAAAATTTTAATTTATTTTTTTCGATAAAACAATGTATTTATTCGGATAAGGATCAATATCATGTACATATAAAAATACCTTGGCACATAATGACACACTATTACGCGCCATTATTATTTATTTACATTACGGACATTATTTTAGAACAAATTGGTCATAAAATATGAGACAATCTTAAATGATAGATTATATAATGCTGTTGCGGACTTTTAATTGGATCCTTTGAAGATGAGAAATTCTGAAATACTTACATAATTTTTATGTAACTTTGACTATTTACCCAGCGCACGTGGCAGAAGCTGAAACAGGGCCCCCGTTTTTTGTAACATTTTTCATCGATGCTCCGCTCCTATTGGTCGCGGCGTAATGTTATATAACCTTCCTCGGTATATGGACTATTAAGCATTAAACTATTTTTTTGCAATACGGATCAGTAGTTCCTTTTTTTTTTTTTTTTCTTATATGTCATTATCTCTTGTTGCCATCTGCAGCAAGTCTGCAATTATCAACACTTTCGTCCGTTTCCACTGTAATTTATCCTATGCTTGAGAGGGTATCCATTGACCCCTTTCCTCAACATTTGTCAAAGTAGTTCCTGAAATAAGCGCGTTCAACCAAACAAACAATCAAATAAAGAAACAAACTCTTCAGCTTAATAATATTAGTATAGAGTATAGATGAGTAATATACCATAGTTTTTTTTTTTTGACTTCGTCTAGACCGGCAAAAAAGGACTAAAAAGACTTGCGAAGCGTGTTGAAGGCAGATTCAGGTCGGCTCGGCATCCGTACAGTTTTTTCTTACAGATTCAGGTCGGTTGTAACTTAACCCTTAAGGTGGGTACTACTCGGTGTTCGCAGTGAGCACTAAAACTGTGACTAAAGAGAGCACAAAAAGCGTTCTCTAAATAATTAGGTATAAAGAATTACGTAAAGTAAATTCTTAATTTAAGAAAACAAGCTTAAAACACTGGCAGATTAAAATAATCGTTGTCACAGCGTATAAAACGAGCATAAACTTGAATGTTTTCTTACAAAATAATCCTTCCATCAAATTAAGATCTTATGAATAATGAAATGGGGATAAACCGTGAAAGTGGCTGTTACGCTTCATAACAATTTGTTTGTTTTCAATCTGATTTGCTTCTGTAAATTTCAATGTCTCGTGAGAAAATATATTTTACATATATTGTGTCTTTACTTTTAAATAATAGGGGTTAAAGTATGAAATTGCCGTTTTATTGCAATAGGTTCTTTGAATTGACATAGAATCTTCATGGTTTGAGGTTTTCGAATGAAACTTTTTTCAAATGGTTTCTGTGATGTTCTTTTTTTAAAAAATGTGAAACATTTGAATATCGACTTTCAATTGTTTTTGTTATTCAATTTAGACAAGAAAGATGGATACTGCGAAAATTCGAGTGATTTTTGAATACGAGTTCCGACGCGGAACTAACGCGGCAGAAACAGCCCGCAATATCAATGCTGCGTTTGGAGAGGGGTCTACTAATGAACGCACCGTACGATTTTGGTTTAAACGCTTTCTTGATGGAAATTTCGACTTAAAGAACGAGCCACGAGGAAGACCGCCCACACAGGTGAATAACGATGAATTAAGAGAGATAGTGGAAGCCGATCCTAGTCAAACTACCCAGGAATTAGCGGCATGGTTTAACGTTACCTTACCCACTTTATTGACTCACTTGCGTCAAATCAATAAAATAAAAAAATACGAAAAATGGGTGCCTCATGATTTGACTGATCTGCAGAAAGAAACGCGTGTTGAAACTTGTGTTGCCTTGTTGAACCGGTACAGAAATGAAGGAATATTGGATCGAATTGTTTTCGAATTGCATTTGTTTCGCGTGTAACATGTGATGAAAAGTGAATTCTTTATGATAACCGGAAAAGAAAAATGCAATGGCTGACCCCAGGTCAAATGCCACAACAGTGTCCTAAAGCAAAACTTACCAATAAAAAGGTAATGGTAACTGTTTGGTGGTCTCAGCATGGTGTTATTCACTATAGTTTTCTTCGATCTGGTCAAGCAATTACGGCAGATGTCTATTGTGCCGAACTCCGAACCATGTTGACAAAACTAGCAGTAAAACAGCCCCGACTCATGAATCGATCTTCACCATTATTGCTCCACGACAACGCGAGACCTCACACAGCACGAGAAACCATTTTGACCCTTCAGGAACTGCACTTAGAAACCATTCGTCATCCTCCGTATTCACCAGACCTTGCTCCAACGGACTACCATTTTTTTCGTGATTTGGACAATTATCTACGTGACAAGAAGTTTTCTTCCCAGGAGGCAGTACAAAATGCTTTCACACAGTTTGTGCAGTCTAGATCGTCGGAGTTCTATCGCAAAGGCATTAATAACCTTCCCATTAGATGGCAGCAATGTATAGATAATAATGGCAACTATTTTGATTAAATAAATTTGTTAAATATTTAAAAAATAAACAATTAAGATTTTCAGTACAAATCGGCAATTTCATACTTTAACCCCTAATATTTCGACTCACTGTTATGTGGTTCTTGAAGTCACATTTTGTCATAAAAAATCTCAATCGAACAACCCACAATTTTTGCATGGCTCAGTCACTATTTGTTGATTTGTCCATGAATTGGTTGAGCCAAGGCACAAATATTGTTTGAGAACTATCTCTATTCTGGTATTAGCTGATTCATTTTGATGCCTACCTAGTTTTACTTAAATCTAATCTAAGTGATTAAAAAATTATTTTCAATAATTATTTGAAATTATGGTAGGTATAATGGCTTTAAATGTTTTGGTGTTTAAATGCTGTAAGTCTTAAAATGTTTGTTAAAAAAATAAATAAACTACCCAAAACCCGGTCACGGAGACGACCCAATCTCCCTTGTAAAATTAAGCCCTTCGAGGTGAGTTGCCCTGCAAAGAGCCACGCTGGTACACTCCAGGAGCACGTGCGCGGCCGTCTCCTCCTCCTCCTCCATGCATCCGCGGCAGAGGGGGTTGTCTGTAACACCTAAAGTAAATAGGTGTTTGCCAAAAGAACCGTGACCTGTCAGAACTCCCCCACCCCATGTCTCAACCGCAACTAGCACAAATACATACTCGTATATTCCGTCCTTATATTCTCTAAAACCAACTTTATTTAGATGTCACATCCTTCTTTACGGCATCTGGAATATTAACGAAAACACGCACTCTTAAATTAAGTAGCAGGAGGTATAATTATGGCACAGCCTGAAAGCTGGAGTGGGATTATGAAAAATATTTTACTTGTTTATGATTAAACACGTCGGGTTCCCAGGAAACCGGGTTAGTATACAAGGGTTTTGACGACGCGAATAATGAACATTAGTATTACAATCCATAATATCAACAACCTTCTCCATATCTAATCTACCATGCTTATTACTCAGGGTGTTTTAGTACCCCTGAGACATTTAAACCGAAAGAGAGTTGTTCTAGACGTTTAGGCGAACAACTTTTGTTCTGCAAATTTTAGAAATTCGAACTTTTTATTTAAATTTTTTGACTTTTGATTGCAGTAGACCAAACTAAATGAAAGGACATCTTAAGGTCAATGTCCTCTAATAAACATTTTAAACTCACACGATTTGAACTCATAATTATTTTTCCCATAATCCCATATTTTATTTTTCCCATTTTTCTCAAAATTAATTTTCTTCATTATTATTTTTCTCATATATTTTTTTTTATATATTTTTTTCTCATCATTTTTTTTATTTTTTATTATTAGTCCCCTCGCGACCAAGATCATTGTAACATGATCGAAACATCGAGGTAAGAGAATTTAAAAATAATTATACGCGAATAAGACCCGGGAAAAATAATTATGAATGTCCTCTAACTCTGAATTTTCAAGTAAACTTAGACTTAAAATTTTCAAAAACTATTTCGAATTTCTAAAAGTTGTAGAACAAAATTTGGAAGCCTAGACGTCTAGAACGACAAACTTTCAAGTTTTAAACGGTCATTGTCGAAACACCCTGTATGGCGTCCCCAATTGACAGGCCCCTATTCGTAAGGTCATTCCGAAGAGCACATTCTGTTCGTCGGTATAATATCAACAGAAGGGTAGCTAGATTTGTGGATACCCTTCTGTTGCTTTGAGACAGTGGCACGTCGTAAATTCCTTTCATATAGCTACAGGATAAATAGGTGATAACCACAAATAAATTCGCGACCTTAAAGGCGACGCGTCTCCGCGTACCGCTCTATTACTTATTATCAGTCTGCGTAAGTCTAACAGCTGTATTCACACATCCTATGCGTGCTTAATGATTTGTCTTACTCTTGTGAGTGATGAACTACGTCAGCGAAAATGTGACAAAAACTGAGTCCACGTTCAATAGGGTTCTTTGTGAAACCTACGCCTGTAAGTCAGCTACGCCTCTCTTGATATTACAGATTTTAAAATCAATGTTTATGTTATTACCCCTGAACACCACTCTCTCCTGTTTGCCTGTCCATCTATTCACTAGTACTTTGGACAAATTAAATTACAATATCTCTTGTATTTCTTGGTCCAGTGAAGCGAGGATTTTCCGTATGTTGTCACGAATACCTACTACCAGCTAACTAGTAAATAATAGTGTATCATGTAATATTTTCTAATATAGTAGGTACGATTCACCAATCTGTATTAGAATTTCCGCTTTCTTATGTTGATAGGTTGATTAGTTGACAATTTGAAGTGAAATTGCCTGAAATTGTAGAAAGTTTGGAAGGAAAATGATGTCGGATTTGTGCTAAAGTAAAACTCACAAAAGTAAGACTTTATCCTCATTATTTTATCGTCATTATTATTACAAATATTTGAGTACTATTATTATGTATCATAATGGTTATATTATGTTAATAATGTAGGTACCAAACCTAATATTAAGTAAGTATGTGCTCAATAACATAATTTGTGATACATAGGTATATAAAAACTAAAAATGCTACTTAGTTGGCCATTTAGATTATTTATGGAGCACTGATCTGACTCCTGTTTCCCGTAATAGAATTGTCTGAGATTTCATTTCAATATCATGGCGTTTTAATTGCAATTGAACTTCAATCGAAAATCTAGTTTTTCTTTGCGATGGTTGCAGTTCAGTTCCGAGTCATTAGTTCAAGATATACGGCAATCGGGGCCGTATATCAAAAAATTATGAATAAATCTAGAGTTGAAAATAGCTCATACTATTTTCATCTCTAGATTTAGTTATATTTTTGTATTTTGTAAAATCATATGTGACATTTTTACAAGCCTCAGCTATAAGAAGATAAATAACTAATACCTAAGCCTGTAAAGTTTTATTATAAGCAGAGTACCGATTTACGTATATAGTTAGATATTAGGTAGTACGTATAAGAAAATATCTCCAGGCACCTGAGTGCTCAAATACCACTGAACCGAGAAAAAAGGAAATAAAGGCTTCACTCCGAGGCTATAGGTATTGGGAGAAAATTGAAGGCATCAATAACACTCAATGTATCGGAATAGAGACTGATAAGCTGTCGCTGTGAATGTTTCTACTCGGGTTGTCCTACGATGTCCCAGCGAGAGTATCTAGAGATTTGAAGATAATAATTAAATACAATTTACATCCATTCACGGCAAGAGAATTCCCTTTTCAGTTATCTTGTTATTTTCGTTTTTTGTTTTGGCTTACCTAGGGACCGTCTTCACGAGCGAAAGAAATGTCGAGAAAACAATCGACACACCGGCGGCGCCCGCCGTGTTAACATCGTCGTGTGGAGACACGTTCATAGAGATTGTATAGAAATAAGTGGCTCGACGATTCTAACGCTCGTAGAGACGGTCCCTTAGTGTCAGAGTTAAAGTATACCAACTGCTTAAAGTGCCTTTCGAATCATGGATCGACTCGAGAAAATAGTTTTTTGCCACACAAATTGTCGTTCACCCATCCAAGTAATTACCGAGCCTAGTATTGCTCAATCCGTACGACCATTCTAGATCGGCTGGTGCAGTTAGAACAATGATCTCCTCCGGTTTTAGGCGTAAAACAATGAAGGCTTAGTAGCAGGTAAGTGGATTTGTTTTAATCTTTATCCTCTTTTATACTATACTTATAATACAGGAAGAGAGGACGAAAAGTCTGTATACTTGTAAGTAAATTAACAAAAAAGTTGTTAAGGGGACTTAAGAAAAGTTGTAGTATAAAATAATATATTTTTTTTAATTCATTTAGTCTGTTTCTTTGTTTGTTCCTTATACAATAAAAAACCAATCCAATTGAAATCTGGTTTTAAATATTGCATAATTTTATTTTCGAGGAACCTCGTGGTATACTTTACATCGAAACGAAATTAGTAAAACCTGAGTAATTAACGAAAAAGTCGGCTATGCACTAATTCTACGCAGAAAAAATCGAGGGTAACAGCTAGTAAGTTATAAGCAGGAATTAGTGACGTTTCGCCTTCGGCTGGCTAACAAGTAACTGCACAGCATATAATTTTTTACCTGTAGGATCTCTTAGATTTATCTTTTTTTTCGAATCCTAAACTTTTGAAACCTCGTGAATTTTCGTTGGTAATAAAAGGAAGTCTATCAGCACAATTAATCATTACTTGGCATGTACCTGAGAACAATCTCGAGATGAATAGACAGACGGAAATCCCATTGATGACAAATTGTAATGTATGGGCGGAAGTGTCTTAAGGCAAGTCAGTTTTGGTACAGTTTATTTTATAGTTAATGTGCCTTGGTATTGTTGCTGTACGTTGCCCAGCTTGCATTAAAATACAATTAAAATAGTACTTAAATTGATATCTAAATAATAGGAATTTCTACTGGTAGTCCCACAACTCGGGCTCGACGAACGTTGACGATTTACCTAAACTAGGGCTCAAAATGAGGTGTGAATAGAAATCGACAATTTATAGGTGCACTGATATTATGTATCAACACAGTCGGATAGAGGGATGCATTAAATTCAAACTACAAAAGAAATTTATGCTGGAAGTGATAAATAGTCGTTAAAAGACAAAGGCGACCTGGAAACTCTACCATTAGGTGAGTCAAACGAAAACAAGAAGAAAATTGAAAAAATATTAGTTAGTTCTTGCTGATGTGTACATTTAACAGTTTTTTAATTTAATAAGAGTAGTTAGCGCAAGTTTGTCGAAGAATTGCAGCGTCTCAAAACAATTTGGTGTCAGCGAAATTAGAGGTTAGTGCCTATATACTTGGCTTTATTATTCTGCGGCCTCTGTGGCACTTTGGGCCCGCTTCGGGAAGCCCGACTGCGATGCAGAAGGTTGCGAGTTACATTCCTGCCGGTTGCAAATATTTATGCTTAAAATACATATTTGTTTAGTGTCTGGGTGCTTCCTATGGATCATATTACAAAAATACATATTCGTATTTCCAAAAAAAGAAAGTATAATATGTAGTAAATCCGTTAGTTAGACCAATAGGTCTAAGCTTAACTATAGAATACTAATATAGTTAAGCTTAGTCCTTATTTTGGGGCTATATTGCGCTATGTGTAATGTCAAGCAATATTTTATTAATTTATTATTAATTCTTTTAACACACGGCACAAATTTCAACAATTAAACTATGACAGCAAGAGTCATGCAATCTAACGCTTAAGTAGTTAATCATACATTCGTATACCTTAATACTTTCTGACTTTTACTAAGTTAGGTCTTGTTTCCTTTGAATATCAATCATAGCTGTTATAGTCGAGCGTGTTTCGAATGTCTACTAAATGCGCGAAGTAATCTAGATCTCAGATATGCTTAGTTTATGTTAGTTAGAAGCTAAATTAAAGCAAGTAATATAATTTTGAAATTTTATATTTTAGGTAGAAACGTATGATTGATGTACTGTCTACCCATGAATCTGTACCCGTTTATCAGTCGAGTTGTTAACTTAGTTTGAAAGGCTCGCAGTATATTGCGGAATTCAGATAACCACTGATGATTATACCTCGTATCCAAACTAATATTATAAATCCGATAGTTTATTTGTGTAATTGTTTCTTTGTGCGGTCGAAATGAAAATTAGACATGATACCATTTATTTCGATACCCCTGTGGATAGGGGGCTTACACTGATGAAACCACGGTGCGCTGGTAGTACGTATACATATTATTATGTACGTCATAGCAGCAATGTACTGCATGTATAAACTTATTTATCAACCAGGTAAATAATAAATGAGTCTCTAAAGGCCTTGAATCGTAGAGCATTAAAAATGCTCGTTATAATAAAATATATTTATTAATTAATTTATTAGTTAAGTTTTATTTCATACCGACCGCCTCAGTGGCGCGTTGGGCGTAGGCCCGACTCCAATACTTCTGCATTGCAGTCGGGCCTTCGCCGTTGCGGGTTTAATACCCGCCGGGTGCAGGTATTTATGTTTAAAATATATATTTGTGTCTGGTCTGTGTGTTTTCTATGTATCAGAGTATATATTATTTACAAAAAAAAAGTATCCGTTGTTAAGTACCTATAGTACAAGCCTAGTACTTAGTTTGGGGCTAGATTGCGCTGTGTGTAATGTCGTGCAATATACCTACATTTATTTACTAGCTGCGCCCCGCGGTTTCACCCGCGTAAGTCCCGTTCCCGCGAGAATATCGGGATAACATGTAGCCTATGTGTTGTTCCCGGTATCCAACTATTTATATTCCAAGTTTAATCGCAATCGGTTCAGTAGTTTTTGCATGATTGAGTAACAAACATCCAAACATCTAAACATCCAAACACACACACTTTCACATTTATAATATAAGTAGGATACTAGAATCGCAAAAAAAACAAAGAAAACTCTAACTTGAAAGTATGGAAGTTAATTCTTAATAAAACACAATATTTACCGGGTTTAACTCGCGTTTTATTTAATAACGGCATTATTAAAAAAGTAGCTTGCGCTAACTGTACAGTTAAGCTTTTTCAAGGTTGACTGAGATATAATTCGTCGTATTCTAAGCCGGTAAATATTAAAATAATTTCATCTATGGTTTTTGCGATTTTGCATAATAAAACACTATTTATCGCGTTTAATCGCGTTTTATTCATGGTTTTTAACGAACAGAGCTTTCGCCAACTTTACAGTTGCCTTTTTCAAGGTTGACTGAAAATATTGTGTTTTATTATGGAAAATAAGTATAGCGAAAATCTAAGACAAAATTAAGTTAATTCTTCCCAAATTATTCTGATATTTGGCCTCAATGTGGCCATAGAATTACAACAATCAGATAACATGTCGATTGCGTGAGTTTTCGTATTACGATACCGATTCGGACAAAATTGGTTTTTAATGTTTGGTGCCAACTACGAGTATGTTGTTAGGTTTAGATTACTTTTTGATAATAGTTACGCTTATCTCGGATACAATGGGTTGGTTACTTGTTGGTTTGGTTTGAATAAGATCGATTATTATTTTATAAGGATCCTAGTTTAAGCATTCAAGTTTGCTTAAATAAAACAAAACTTTCTTAGTGTTAGAAGTATTTTCAATACATCTTATCTTTTCAGTATTGGATCAATACATCTTCAATAACTCACTTGCGGTGAGGCTTAAATTCGCGTCTCTGAGTGTAACTAGATTGATTAATAATCCTTTAATCAATATAACAAATTTCAAGATTTATAAACAACTAGCTGCGCCCCGCGGTTTCACCCGCGTAAGTCCCGTTCCCGCGGGAATATCAGAATAAAATTTATAGTCTATCTGTTATTTCCGGTATCCAACTACTTATATTAATAGTTTCATCGCTATCAGTTCAGTAGTTTTTGCGTGATTGAGTAACAAACATCTAAACAGACACACTCTCACATTTATAATATTAGTAGGACTAGCTATTACCCGCGACTTCGTCTACGTAGAAATAGTGCATAGCCGACTTTTTTGTTCATTACTCGGTTCGAAATCGACGTCTCTCGAACTACTTGTTTAAAAATGACAGTTCAATTCCACGGCGGCGTTGGCTTCAATCTAAGGCTGTAAATTGTCACAAATCTCGCGCGCAAGGCCCTGATTCTCTAAAAACATAGCATGCGACATACAGACGGAATGCATGAGCATTGCAGAAGTCGATTTATTGGAGGAGTAAAAATAATAGCTATTCTATAACTTCTTTTAATACTGATTGGCTGAGAAACAAGGGGAGCTATTTAAATAATTAAGGAGCCCTTAATTATGAAAGCTACTGAACTAATGAAGTAAAATAACATTCACAGAATACGAATTAACGTACATGTCCCGTCGCACGTCGCCTGCATTCCGCCGGCATTCCGCATGCTATATGTCCTTACCGAATCGAGCCCCTGATCATTCCTTTGCGCAGTGCCGATTTCGACGACCGTCGGCTTGTACCTATTTGTGCGTTAGGCAGCGGTCTACAGGTTGTAATAGGCGGTCTACAGGTTGTAATAAAACATCCACCATTCATGTTCAATGTTCGGCTCGAGTGAATTTAAAAACAGCGAATACTTTAGGTTCCTCTCGTTGTTCTGCTCGAGCCAGCCTTTTTATTACTAAAAAACTTCGGCCGAAACTTCGGCTCCGACCAAACGTCAGCAGGTACCTAGTTGTAGTTCATTCTAGACCCATAGTTCTCAATATATTCTTTGTTTTTTGGTCTTTAATGTATAGTTAATACTAGCTGCGCCCCGCGGTGTCACTCGCGTAAGTCCCGTTCTCGCGGGAATATCGGGATAAAAAGTAGCCTATGTGTTATTCCAGGTCTCCAGCTACCTACATTCCAAGTTTCATCGCAATCGATTCAGTGGTTTTTGTGTAAAAGAGTAACAAACACACATACATACCTACATACATATGTACCTACACACAAACTTTAATTCGCGTTTTAATATTAGTAAGATAAGATTAGTCCAGTATGAACAAGAACTACTTACTGACCCTATCGACGTTTAGTCGGGTCCGAAGTGTCGGCCGAAGTTTTTTCGTATTAGCTCTCCTGACTCGAGTGTCCCTGAAGTTAAAGTTAAAGTTTTAACTGTGTGTTTCCGCAATTAGCCCTACTATTGGGCCTTTGTGCGTGATTTTAAGCCGTGGGTTTCCTCACGATGTTTTCCCTCACCGTAAGAGCAATGTTAATAGCGCACATTTTTTTTTTCTTAAAGAAAAATACATTGGTGTGCTGCCAGGATCCGAAACCACGACCTTCCGAATGAAAGTCGGGGAATTTACCACTAGACCAACAGCGCTAATGTGTCCACTCAAATGCCATGTCCAGTTCGTAGATTACAAAACTAGGTAGTAGACAGTGACAACTTTACAAAAATGCTCGTGTACAAACACAAATCAGTGGGTAACTAAAACATATTCTTGTTAAGTACAGTGCTAGTTGCCACGCTCTAATGTACTTCTGTGTAAACAATACAACATTTCAAGCAGTCTGATCACACCCCTGTCATTAGTTGAGCAAATACGGTGGTCTATGGTTACGATGCATTCACTCGTGGTAGTATATTAGGTACCTACCTATCTTTACTGATGATGTTGGTAGATTTATTAAAACTGATACCTATTTTTAATTAAAAAATAAAATTTGATTTCACACTTTCTATACATTTATAGTAATCTCACTAATATTAAAGACCTATACAATTTGTAACGGGTAAGTCCTTTTAATCTGAAAGGGGGTTGTTCTAGACGTCTAGGCGAACAACTTTTGTTCTACGACGACGACGTGTAAGTCTGTGAGTTTGGTACTCAATCACGCAAAAACTACTAAACCGATTGCGACGAAACTGGAATAAACGTAGCTGGAGACCTGGAAAACTTAAGATACCATTTATGCCGATATTTCCGCGGGAACGGGACTTTAGTGGGTGAAACCGCGGGGCGCAGCTAGTAATTTTATGAACAGGATAGTTTTATTGCTTGGTTGTTTGTTTATTACGAATTGGCTTTGAAACTACTAGACCGATTTTGAAAGTTCTTTCTTCAGTAGATAGCTATATTATCGAGGAGTAACATAAACTATTTATAATCTCGATATTCACACAGGATCGGGATATACGAAGGTGAAACCGCGGGACGCAGTTTGTACATAATAAGTTTTGTAACAATACCAGAGATAAGCAAAGGAATTCCTATTTATTACAGTTGCGATTCGTTTTCGTAGCACAAGTACCTACTAATTAAGGTCATAAAATATTATTTGACTAGCGCTCCGCGGTTTCACCCGGGAAAGTGAAAAACGCGTTATCAAGGGCGCGGGCAGCCGAGCGGTTCTCGAGCGGCTGCACTTTTTCGTTCATTACTCGGTTTCTTCTAATTGGATTTTGATGCAAAGTATACCACGACCTGCCTCGAAAATAGAACTATCCAATATTGAAAACCAAATTTCAATCGGATTGGTAGTTTTTAATTGTATAAGGAAATTGTATAAGGAGATACAGAGAAACAGACAGGCATGAATTTTAAAAATTATATCATTTTGTTCTACTACTTATCCTAAGTCTTCTAGACCATTTTTAATTAAAAATAATTTACTTCCAAGTATAGACTTTTTGTCCTCTCTTGCTTTATTATAAGTATATAGATATAGATTGATATAATAACTTTAATTACCATATTTTAATTTGATTTTAAGGAATTCGATATCTCAGCAGGTATTGTATAACTGGGTTATAAGCGAGACTGGAGATTGCTATTAGTTATACGTGGTAAAATCTGCCGAAGTTAGTTTAAAATCGTCTATAAAAGTTGACGGCCTTTGTGGCTTGTCTGGCGAAGGTCTGACTGCAATGCAGAAGGTTTGGGGCTCGACTCCCACTGGGAGCAAGTATTTAAAATGTGCTTAAAATTAATATTTGTCTCTGGTCTGGGTGTTGTCTATGTATCATCATAATATGTATGTTTGTACAATAAAAAGTAATTTATCGTGTAATATATCCTTTGTATAGTACATATAATACAAGCCTAGTTGCTTAGATTGAGGGCTAGATTACGCTGTGTGGACGTCAAGCAACATTTATTTCATTTGTATTTATTTACTAGCTGCGCCCGCGTAAGTCCCGTTCCCGCGGGAATATCGGGATAAAAAGCCTATGTGTTAATCCAGGTCCCTAGCTACCTATATTCCAAATTTCATCGCAATCGGTTCAGTAGTGAAAGAGTAACAACCTCACATACATACATACATACTTACATACAAACTTTCGCGTTTATAATATTAGTAAGATTTACAAAATGTTAAGCTATCAAACAAAGAAAGAATGCGCTATTTGATTACGTTTATAAATTAGTCATTTCGTAAAACAGTTTAGTTGACCTTATGAACTTGTTCTCAGTTAAGGAAAACATCTCGTATGGCCACAACGTGTCAGTACTAAGTCGTCTTTTTTATCATATAGTGGGATTTCAAAATGGCTCCTTTTAATATTGTAACAGTACTCTGTGTGATTTGTTTGGCAATCGTATCTGGTACACCTTTACCACAAGTTCCTGTAAGTAACTACATTTTTTATAATTTACAAGGTTATTTATATCTTTATAGATTGTATATCCCTTTCGAGGTTTTTTTTTCAACAGTACAAATAGCTACTTAGTTTTCATACTGCAGATTTTTTGATATTTCCAAATTTTTCACTATTCATCAAAAAAACGGACTACTAAGTATTTCAATTTTTTAGCGAAATGTAAAATCTTGTTCATGTTATTATTCAAAATTGATAAACAAAAGTTGTTACACCTCATAAGAGATGGCAGTAGCTGTACGAAATTATACTCATTTAAGATACCATAAATTGTTTTGGCGCGCCATTGAAAAAACTGTGTTGGTAAATATTTCGTTACAGTTATGATTGTGCTTGTAAAATGGTTTTTCGTATGTTTATGAAAGTTTTAATAAAATGTTTTGTTACAACTTAGTGTATTGAGCGAATAAGCTATTATAATTATTTATTTCTATGTAGTATACTCGCGTACCTACAATACACTTTATCGTTTGGATTTCCCATTTAAGTATTATATAATTTAATTGTAACGCGCCTGCGCAAACCTATCATGGCGAATAAAATAATATTATAATTTTACCGCTCTGCTTAAAATCGCAGGACTGATTTTAAGCAGAGCGGTAAAATTATAATTACATTAAAAAAAATGCTTAAAGTTGTTGTCGTTTTCTTAAGCGTATAGGGCAGTTTTTACGCATAAACGCTAAAATCATTGGAAAATCGTGATTCTGAGGGGGGAAAAGTTATTAAACTTATCACAGGAGTAGTCCTATACTACTACTAGTATTATTATCACATTTTACATTACTAAATGTCACATTACTAAATGTCACATTACTAAATGTCACATTACTAAATGTCACATTACTAAATGTCACATTACTAAAAGTCACATTACTAAATGTCACATTACTAAATGTCACATTACAAAATTTCACATTACTCAAGTAATATCACATTTCGTTAAGGCCCCGAGGTATACGAGTAAAACTGAAAATCCCTGACTGATTAATCAAAAATTGTTGATTATTTTCTGACGCAATATTAACGAGTTTTTTTTCTGTACAGGAAAACAATCCAACTTTCTTGTTTACCAAACTTGTATAATACTAACAAAAATCTAGTTTCTAAAATATAATCGCTTTAACCTTACACACAGCGCAATCTAGCCTATAACGAAGCCTGTACTATGGGTACTTGACAACAGATATGCTACATTATGATACCTTTTTTTGTAATTTTTTACATTTGATACATAGAAAACACCCAGACCAGATACAAATATTTATTTTTAAGCCTAACTTGCAGTCGGAACTTCGCACAACGCGCTACAGAGGCCGTCAAAATATTTTATGCAATATTTTGGGATATCCCTTCTTTCTAAGAAATAAATAATTTTAAATTTATAATAAGTATTTATTGCTATTTTTCAGAGTCTTGGCTTTCTCCAAGGGCCGCAATATGGCGGTGGTGGAGTCACAAACGTACAGACAAACATCGTCAACAACGTGCAATGGCTCGACCAATCAAAACACAACATTTTTGCATTCTCTAACACTTTAAACAATGTCGAAGAATTTGAGAAGCAAGTCAAAGAGGCAACTGGTTCTGGTTAACCAATCAGAAGCAAAGAAATTTTGTTTCTACCAATCATGATAATTGTATGAGATGATTTTTGTCAGTTTTAGTAAATAAGAATGAATGAGAAGATGTGGTGGATTTATTACACTGATTGCGAAAATAATGGCTGTGTGACTAAAATTATACACTTACCTACTAAATATAATTTCTTGCAATAGAAATGAGACTATTTTTGAATAAATACATCAAACTTAAAAATTGACATACAAACAAATGATTCCAATATAGACAAAATTACAAATGATAAATTGTTAATCTAAATGGTACTAAATCATTTAATTATAATATAATTTGTTAATCTGTTGTATTTACTATAATTAGTACAGTAATACATGATCTGTGGTACTACAGACCTGCTTAAAATTTTGACTATTAATAGGGAGTTTTGGCGGGAATGCGCTGAGGAGATGTGTTGCTAAATTTTCATTTTTGTGAAACTTAGTTCAAATGCGTGTAAATTGTTTAATTTCGGGGGCATATTAATCAATTTAGTTTCGTGAAGGTGTACAAGTGAAAATTAAAGTGAAAATCAATGCAAATCATGGACTTTAGCTTAGTGTTCTCTCCAAAGCTCCGTGAACAAACATTGTAAAAAATGGCCTCCTTTTTACAATGATTCCCTTGACTTGACTTTAACTATGACGACTTGACTGTTTCGTTCGATGCAAATAACCTGCAATTATTGATAATACTTGACACTGGCAAATGTCCGAAAGGAAAAGCCATTTTAAAGAAGAAGAAGAAGAAGAAGACTATTAATAGTACCACAGATTAAGGCCCCTATACCCGCTAAACTGAAAATCCCTGTCGAGTTCATCGAAAATTGTTAACTTTTTTTTGATGCAATGTTTTAAAGTATTTTCGTTTGTAGCGATTGTAAATGACATTGTTACCCATATTTTTGTGTAGTTTCAAGACAAATCTTTTTATTGTTTCGAAGCCCTAGAGATTTTTTAAAAACTACACCAAAAATGTGTGGAACAATGTTATTTACAAACGTTACAAAAAAATAAATTCCAAGCCATTTGTCTTAAAAATTAATTACCAATTTAGCGCGTATCGTATAGGGGCTTTAACATAATTACGATGGTTGAATGTTTTGTCCTCGGTAACAATCGCATGATTTTATGGACGAATTAATTCAAAATAAATCTAATCTTGTGATAGAAGCCGCCTACAATATTATGTGAAAGTTAGTAACTGACCTACCGTGTTATCCACCGTCAAACCACTAACCCTCTTATTTATAAACGCTAATTAATGCGCTGCATAACTGTGCATCGTTTGTCTTTTACTGTCACATGAAGTTTCAAAGTCGACAGACAGAGACAAACGTCACATAACTTAGTCATGTGTAAATAATATTTTATAAATAAGGGAGTAAGTATCTATATAAATCTAATAATCGAAATTCGACAATATCTAGACAAGGGTCGAAATCATTTCCATAAAAAATTTGTAGACTTTCAACTCTTTCTCACGCACGATAATATTGAATTTTGTAAATATCAAGTTGCACAGCATTTTGGCTCTTCACACTTGTTCTAAACTGATTTACTTTTGAACTCGTCTTAAAAACCTTTGCAAGCAAACGATAGGCAAATTCATGACATGACAAAATTTAAAAAGTGAGTGAGTGAGTTTTAAGCGACTATTGAATCAAGAATCTATTTGAATTTGATTAAATATGGTGAAGTACATACAGATAAAGGGGTTTTTGTATCAAACATGATAAGTTTTGAACAAGTGTGTCGAGAATGGAAGTTTAATAAAAAGACAAAGACTGCTTAAGTGCCAATATATTGTATTCGTAATATTTAATAAATTGGTTTTAATTATCTAATTTTATTTTGCATCCTAAAATATCTGTGTCTAACGGCCGAAAATAGAAATACTTCTCAAAATTTGAGTTCTTTAAACATTTTAACAGCTCTCAAACTCAAAAATTATAATTCTAATTTTAAAAGAAGCTGCTTAATTATTTAAATGACTATCAAATTTAAAGTTGCGTTTCTTTTTCGGCTGTTAACCAACTGAGTTTTATCTTTAGGTAATTACTATTTGAGAAACAGTATTCGTATCAGAAAAAAACGAATTATCAAATATGATAACAAAAACTGAAAGCTCAAGGGGGAAACACAAAATGAAATATACGTTGTAGCTAATAACTATAAGATAAAGAACATTCAAGTTACAAAAAACGATAGGTACCTAATTACGTCTGTAACAGCCGAAAACAAAAACGTCGTAGAATAAAATCCAGCTTCTAAATTTAAAATTAGTATGAATTTACACTTCTGAGTTTGAGAGTTGTTTAATTATTTGAGTAGAACTCAAATTTTGAGTGTCGTTTCTGTGTTCGACCATTTTGTAAAAACAATTTTACTAATCTTTTGAACTTGTTCTCAGTTAAGGAAAATACCTCGTTTGGCCACATCGTCTTCACTACCAAGCTGTCAGTAGTTTATTTTTTAACCGACTCCATTTGAGAACAAAATGGCTACATTTAAGTTTTTTATTTGTGTGTTTTCTTTTGCAATCGTATTATGTTCACCTTTACCACAAACGCATGTACGTATTTATTTTTTTCACTTTAAGTCGTGTATTTTAATTTTGTCTTAAGTTTTCGCGATTTTGCATAACTCCCATGAATTTCTTCGTGGCTTCTTCTAATGTGAGAGCGCGTTCCGAAGCCATGATAGTTTTTTGAGTTTACTAGGTGTAATTATAATTAAAATTGAAAACTATTACTAAAACCATAATATAATAACTCTACACTCTGCGTACACTGTAACTAATTTTGTAAAGTTTTCAGTAACTTTTTAGAATATTAAAATAGACGAATTACATCAAAGTCAACCTTGAAAAAGCTTACTTTAAAGTTAGCGAAAGCTCAGTACTAAGTAATAATGGCGTCATTAAATAAAACACGAGTAACACCCGGTAAATATTGTGTTTTATTATTACACGATAATTTGTTATTTAACCTACCTGCGCTATGTTTTGTTGCGAGTGTTTGATTAAAAGTATTAATTTGTGTTTGTAAAACCGCCTTTCGTTTGGTTCGTAGGATCCCATCCTATCTAGATTTACCCTTCTTTGCGTCCCACAGTCGGGTAAAATGACGTGTAAGGGTTAGCATTCTATCGAAATAAATAGTTTTGATTTGATTTGACTTGTGCCTTGATTTGATTTGTGCTATTTATTCTACACATGTAGCACTAGCGTGCTTTATAATGTAGAATCAATAATTGTATGCAGAAAACAAAACCATACAAAAATCTATTCATTTCTTCCTGCCACTATCCCAAATTATTTGATATCGGCACAAATCAAATCAAAATATTTATTTCGATAGTATGCTTGTACACAATAAATGTAAATGATCAATTGGATACGTCTTAAATCTATAGATTTTAGTGTGACTTCGGAACGCGCCCTCCGATTAGAAGAAGCCACAAGAAACTCATAGGGTGTTTTTTGTGATCATTTGTGTTAAGTTACAATCATACATGATACAGATATCTATTAATTTGAACAGGAGCAATCAATAAACATGACCATTGACCATGTATTCTTTTCATTACGATATGACGACGTACGCCTTTTTACACAATTTATGTTGAATATATATTTTTAATCTAGTTATGCTGGCTGCAGGTTCGGTTCCCGCCGGATGCAAACATTTATGCTTAAAAATAAACATTTGAATCTGGTCGGGGTGTCTATCTATGAATAATAGGTATGTATGTATTGCGTGCCTTTAAAACGTAAAACAATAAGAAACGCAATCTTTAATTTTGACTCGATTGAACATGTATCCGTGGCCAAATTGGAAAAAGGCGTTGGGTCGGATCCCCAGAGATGCAGGTTCAAGTCCTGTCGGGTGCGAAATGTTTGGAAAGCATTTTTTTAAGTATGTATGTATTTACAAAAAAAAGTAGAACATCCGTTTTCTGGTACCCATAGTACAAGTCTAGTTATTGCTTAGTTTGGGGCGATCTTTGTAATTTTAATTTAGGTGCAAAAGTGAGTCCATCAATTTAAACTAAGAGAGCCTCATTCTAATGTAATATTTTTTATGTTATTTTCAGAATCTGAACTTTCTTCATGGTCCACAATATGGCGGGAGTGGAGTTACAAACGTACAGACAAACCTTATCAACAATGTCACCTGGATTGATCTGTCAATACACAACACTTTTGCGATCTCAAAGACTCTAACCAATTTCAAAGAGATTGAGCAGCAAGTCAAAGAAGCAGTTAGTTCTGGTTAACTTAATAAATGATGTAGCGGATCTAATCTCATATTGTACATAATATAATGTGTTATTAAATTAGTAAATGTATCGTTTGAGTCTTTTTTTAACCGACTTTGAAAACAACTCTAAATGATGGACTTAAACGTGAAGTAAGGTCGGAGTAGGAGAAGGAGCGATGGAAGACTCTCGTTTTGGAAGCCAAAATCCACTTAAAGTCACTGAGCCAGCGGAGTAAATAAGTAGTATCGTCGGAGTAGTAAGAACATGCTTTGTCTTTTTCCGCGACAAGAAGTTGATACTAAAATTAATCTCAGACATATTATCTTCTTACTTCTTACTATTTTACTCTTATTAATACTTATTATAAATGCGAAAGTTTGTATGTATGTTTGTAAAGTAAAGTTTGTATGAGCTTGTTACTCTTTTACGCAAAAACTACTGAACTAATTGCGATGAAACTTGGAAAATAGGTAGATGGATACCGGAAATAACACATAGGATACTTTTTATCCCAATATTCTCACGGGAACAGGACTTCCGCGGGTGAAACCGTGGGGCGCAGTTAGTCTATTAAATAAGAGAAAGTCGTGTTATTTACACCATTTATAACTCAAGAACGGCTGAACCGATTTTGCTGAAAATTGGTGGGGAGGTAGCTTAGAACCAGGAAAAGAACTGTATAGGTGCAGCTAGTTAAATATAAAAACAGTATTGTTACGTCTGTCGTAAAAATAAAATGTAAGTCTTTGCGGGTGCTAAAATGGAGTCGATGCACGACGCCTAAAATGCCAAAGTATCATTATATTTGTGGTAGCGTTTCCTTTGTAGCCACTAAAGTAACGATGCCTCAAATTTTATTATTTTGAGTCTGCTGAAATTTGACTACAATAAAAAAATATAGATTTTTAAACGTGCAAAGTATCGAGTAAATAAGACATTCGTGAAATGCCTTTTGCCCTTTTAAATTTGTTTCTCATTTAACGCTTTTGGTATTTTGACTTCATACCATTAGCATGGCAACGTCTTCATGGTCAATTATATATAGTAGGATATAAAAACAAGTGCTACTCAAATAATTTGTAATATTTAATACGTACGTACATTGGTTCTAATTATGGAATTTTATTATACATGCCAACTAGTGTATATCTAGTTCTAAGTACTACTAAATGCTTTATGTTCAATGTATACATTTGTAATATACTACTTGAGACTTTGATAAAATTATTACCTTAGTATTGATATGAGAAAATAATACAATGATAATTGAAATAAACTACATAATAAAGCACTTCATTTACTGGGTTTAATTGCGTTTTATTCATGATTTTTAACCGACCGAACGCCAGCTTTACAGTTGGCTTTTACAAGGTTGATTCAAACTGACTCTGGTTGACTCTGGTTGAATAAAACGCGATTAAACCCGGTAAACAAAGTGTTTTATTATGCAAAATCGGCAAAAACCATGTATAAAATTATAAACTACATAGTCAAGGATCTCTCATACCTAATGGTTATTTTAAGACTATTTCATACTATTTGGAGTGAAACAACTAGGTATTTAACTAGGTTGAAATCGCACATTATAAATATATTTTGCTATTTAATGAAAAAATCTCATTGCTTATTATTATGGATGATAGTATAGTGTTTCGAATTATTGATAATAGTAACATCGTTGTTTATTGAAGTATACACGTTCGATGTGCAACCGTTGCAGTCAAATTTGAAGCCGCCTATTTCCTGTAAAATAAGATTACAAGTTTAGATTTTGAACAATGAATCTGCACCGAGTTCTGGTCATCCGATTTCAACCGGCACTCCAGGATCAGTACCGAGCCATTTCACTAATCAGTCTAGTAAGCCATTGGAAGATGATGAGGGAGATTTTATGACGATAGTGTTACAAAAACGTAAACCACAATGGATTTCTTGTCGTTTATTCTCATACCTAGCCCTTATTTTAAAGACCTTTAAAAATGATCACGTACATAAATAGCTACGTCTTCTTAACTAAATAAAATATATTTTAACAAGTCTTGAGTATAGCCGCAAGTCTTTCAGACTGACAAGTTAATCCTGTCTCTGATTAGGTACACGATACTTTTTTACTGGCTGAGTGCAATGGCTCGAAATTTTGGTCAAAAGGTAGGCTCTATCTAAGATTTGCTTTGTTTGTGTTTTGAACAGTCTAAGACCATAATTATTAAACGTGGAGTAAGGTCGGCGTACTGAAAACATCTTTTTTCTGTGACAAGAACTTTAAAAGTTGACAGACAAACAAAAAGCGGAATGACTACTCCGACCTTATTCCCTTTTTATTAATAAGGCTATAAGGGCTTAAATAAAATAGTATTGTTAATAGTACTGTAAACTACATTAATTGTTATGCTTTATAATATGCTACTTTGTATCTAATGCTAAGTATATGTCTTGTCATATCAGCCCGCCACAAAAACTGACAAAGAAGTTACAAAGTATATCCCATCACGTATTAAACCAAATGGTTGTGTATAAATATGTATAGAAAGACAAATAATAGATTGATTAAAAAAGCACAATCAAATAAAATAAAAAATGCTTTATACGTACATATCCTTCCGGAACCGGTGCTGATTCCACAGTACTCGAATACATAATTAAAACAGAAATTAAGAGAGTAAAAATTATATCAGACTTCATCTTCAGGTTCACAAAACTTAAAATAACTTAGTTAAAATTAAAGCTCTAGCTACTCAAGTGTGTAAACTCGTTTAAGATACTGCGACGTTCATTGTGAACATATTTTTATCAGACTTATGAGGAAAATAACTCAAGAAATATTGTTACGTTCCGGATTATATGTTTGATTTTAAACATGCCAATTTGTTCAAAATTATTTCAAGTATTCTTACTTAGGCATAAAGATGATAAACTTTAGTCGCTTTTGTCATTTTAAATTACCTCCCTATATTTTGACGTCCTTACTTAAATTAGACATAAAATTTTAATGAGCTTAATAAGACTCCATTACAGCTCCATTATGATGAAATTGTTTTTGAATCTCAATAGGTACCATATAATCGCGCCTCTGCTTTAACTCTGGCAAAAATTTGCTTTCGTGTATCAGTTTGTAATGTACATTATATGTAAACATTTTCTCTTCTACAGGTCGTATTTCTGAACCGATCTTGATAAAACTTGGTAAACATACAATTGTTTACTTGTTTAGAACATAACATATATTTTTTGTCGTGAGGGATTTTTGATTGGTATGATTTCACCCACAAAAGGGGTCGATATTACCGCCATTTGGAAACCGATTTTGATAAGATTAGAATTTTCTTATTTAAATGTAATATTATAATTTTATACTAATGTACATAATAGTTGTGGTAGGTAGGTATAGAAAGACTTCATTACTTCATAGGTATAGGTACCATACTATAATTTATATAACAGGAATATGCAACGATAAAATGACTGGAAAATCCAAGAACTTGTTTTGATGATTGTAGTGCTAAAAAAGGTCGTTGTATTTTTTTGTTCTCATCAATATTTGCTAATAATTATTAAATTGCCTTGTGAATATTATTATTTATTTTCCCTGTATATTGCGCATAACCACATAGGCATAATGAATGTAACCATATAGGCATAATGTAATAAATAACTGTTTAAGTATATAATGTTTATATTTCTGTAAATA
Organism: Idaea dimidiata; assembly: GCA_949358125.1. Taxonomy (NCBI): domain Eukaryota; kingdom Metazoa; phylum Arthropoda; class Insecta; order Lepidoptera; family Geometridae; genus Idaea; species Idaea dimidiata. The sequence continues at coordinate 23,891,636 of OX442330.1, forward strand.
CCTACGTGTCGGGAACACTGTAAAGATTCATCAAAGAATTGCAAAAACGCTAACCCGTAAATATAAAGAAAGCCTACCCAAGTTCGACGTTTACTGTATAATGTATGTGGTCCCAGTGACACTGTTTGGAAGTGCACTTCTACGTCAAATAGAATGATGTGGGTATAACTTCATGATAAAATTCAGTAAAGCTTTAAAAATATCGTAGATATTTCCTAGGCTAGTGATAAATTTAGACCACACGTTGTCATCATCTACTGATAACATTGGTCTATTAGTTTAATTCTGACCTAAAGAATAGGCTAAAAGCATTTTATTATTATAAACTAGACAAACCACGAACTGTTTTTGATATATTTTAAAGTGTTTCCTACACTTCAATGACTATACTTAAAGAAATGCTTTCCAAATATTTCGCACCCGACAGGACTTGAACCTGCATCTCTGGGGATCCGTCTCAACGCCTTTTTCCAATTTGGTCACGGATGCATGTTCAATCGAGTCGAAATTAAGGATTGCATTTCTTATTGTTTACGTTTTGAAGGCACGCAGCGCCATCTACCGACAATTTTTGCAGAATACCACAAACTTTCAAAATTTGTAGTTACATATTCTCCGAATTTACAGACCATTGGTTATACCTACGGTAAAGACTCTAATCCAAGATTCTAATTCCTAAAAATCCATGTCAGGCTATACCTACCATCGTTTATAGTCTTACAGCTTGAGATTCTCAAGTGGAATTGAAATAGAAGTTTAATTGAATTAACTCTTATTTCATTACCGTATGGATCTAGATTTTACTAGTAGAACTTGACAATAATGTTCAGATGTATATAGGTTCAAATATGTTTGTCTACCAGCCGTAGCTTATGTTTAACGTTCAAAGCATTATACTGTAAATACTCAAATAAAGTTAAATGCATTATCAAATTTTTTTGGATCGAACTTGTACCGGGCGATTTACTAACAAATAGCACGTAGGAACCTATGACTTTTGTGAATTCCTAACCTACACTTCACAGAGAACACACCCTTGTGACAGAATATTTTCTTCTTATTTCTAGGATAAGCGGTCCAGTCAGTCAGTACTTTGATTTTATTCTAAAACTAGCTGCGCACCGCGGTTTCAGCCGCGTAAGTCTCGTTCCCGCGAAAATTTCGGGATAAAAAGTAGCATATGTGTTATTTCAGATTGCTAGCTACGTATATTACAAGTTTCATCGCAGTCAGTTTGGTAGTTTTTGTTAATAAAAGCAAGTTCAATGTTCATGTATACCTACTAGTGCATGAAAGTGCGTGTTCAACCCATTAATAATAGCTTGAACAGCTTGAAACACAAAAATAAAAAAATTGGGTTTCCTACACTTGGAAGACTGATTTTTGAAGAAATCCTTTAAATTTGCACCCAACAAGTGTAGGAAACGCTTTTAATCAGAAATTCTTTCTAAAAAATTACACTCGACGGGAATGCAATTTTTTGGAAAGCCTTTTTTCAACAGTCACTTAAACAATAGTTTAAAATATTTTTCCATAAATATAATTACTAATAAAAAAGTAAGTGTTAATTTGTAATTTAATGAATCAATTAGGTATACAAAATAGTCTACTGTCGATAATAAGGTGTCTTTGCCACAGTATTGTAGGATTTTGCAGAAGTAATCAAATAGGTGTTGTGCTCGGATCTGTCTAAGTACCGTAGATTGTTGACAATATTCGTTTGTACGTTGGTAACACCTCCATTTTTAGACGGCTGTGACTGTGTATAGCTATCTCCGCTTAGGTATCCTAGATCCTGAAACAAAAATTTGAGATTAGAAGGTTGAGGGGTTAAGGGTTTATGTGCGGGTAGGTAATTCGCACTTGTATTAATCGTTTCGCTTAATCATTCCTAATTCGTATGCTGGAATAGAATTAGTTGCCTTAGTCTAAAAAAAAATAAAAAAAGTTCTATAATTTACGTATACCTTTATAACAGCAGCAAATTATTAAATATTACACAATAAATTTTAAATTTCAGTTAAATTTATTAAATTATGAATTAACACATAGAAAATATCCATAAACATTAAAGAAAATGTAAAATATCCAGTAAGAAGTAGATTAGCTTTTGACAACTTAACGTCGCTAGGTAATACGTTAAGATTGAAGTCTAAAGTAATAGTCTTATAGCGATTTTCAGGAAGCCATAAGGTAACTACTATTAGATATATAGATGGATAGCGTTAAGCGGTTGATCCCCGTTGGTATCTCTATACCAACGGGGATCATCCGCTTAACGTGCCTTCCAAGGCACGGAAACGATTTTTTACCACAGACATAATCGGGCACCCATCTAATTAATGACCGCCTCTAGCGCTGCTTACCCGCACGACTATACACTATAAGTGGGCGTATCGCTTACTTAAAATATATATTTAATTTTGTTTTGCTGTAACAAACAAAATTAAATTTCTTCCCACACTCCGCGAAAAACTCGTAGGTATATCACTAATCTCTGAACATAAATTCTTTGTCTATAAATAAAATAACACCAGTAATAAATGCTGAACAAATACTAGCAATACAGTAAAAAATCTGATCTTGAAATACAACACATTACAACTTTTTCTTTCACAAAGTATCGTTGCAAAGCTCCTAGTAGAGAAAAAACAACAAAAACATCATATAAAAATAACTTACATAATCAGCATATTGTGGCGCACAAGCCACGAGACAAAAGAAGGCCAATATTAAAATAACATATCTCAGACACATTTTTATTATGTTTTCTTCAAGATATAACTTATATTTTACTAGCTCGCAGTGCCTCGGAGCGATGTAGGTTGCGTATTGAGTTTGCTGTACCATGAAGTTTGTGCGTTAAAAGGTCAAACACTTATCTCATCTGTAAGGCGGTTTTATAATGGTATGAGGAAAATTATAGTTGAATTATATATACATAATAATATTATGTTGGTGGAAATTTATTCGACGAGTTTGTATGTAAAATAGGAGGAACTGATCTTTCTAAGGCTAAGCTAGAAAACTGTAGAATCTTTTGCTGATTTAAAACAATCATTTGGCACTGTAAAACACTGACTGCACTGACAATTATCAAAAGAAAAATTAAACAAAGAGATGTTTCAAATAAACGTAAGAATGTTTTGTTTAAATTTTTGATTAAGGATCTGAGACTGGGTATAAAAGTTTATGGTATCTTGGCGTACGCTTTGGTAATATAGTATTAAGAAGCTCTAAGGCGCTAACTACTAGGTAAACTGGTAATATTTTTGTTTTTAAATATATATTCTGGGTATATATTTAGATCTATTTAATTATTTACCATTAAAATAGTTGTTAAACACCTCTAACTTGATATATTGACAAGATATATTTAGATCTATTTAATTATTTACCATTAAAATAGTTGTTAAACACCTCTAACTTGATATATTGACAAGATATATTTAGATCTATTTAATTATTTACCATTAAAATAGTTGTAAACACCTCTTACTTGATCTATTGACTGCTATCGATGATATCAAGTGGTACAAGCGACTTTACTGAATCAGATATGCCCATTTTAGAGTGCCTAATTATAGAGATAAAATTAATAATTGAAATAACTGGCAATAAGCGAGTAAAACTACATGACATAGCTAGGTTAGAAAAAAGGCTTATTTCCAAGAAGCAGGTATGATGACTCGTAAGTACGTTTGGCGTAATAGAGACGAAATGTTATGCTTAAAATTGATTAATAAAACAAGTTTAACGATATTCGAAACATCAACAAAAATATCGTAGTATTTTCCTTATAGTTGAAAATATACGTCAAATATTTTTTGTCCGGTAAAGTCGTTCGACTTTTAAGCGAAGATTTATGCAAAAAATAATAATAAGGAATAACTATTATTCTAAGATATTACTTACGCAATTTATTTTTTACGATATATTGCTTACTTTTTCTTTTGATATTGACATTGTATAATAACTGATCTATGATCTGTTTTTCTAAGACTCTGTTTTACATGTAGTCTACTTATTCCGATAGCATATTTTGATAGATATTCCGCGGAACAAATTTTGTTATACATATTTTTACTCCGAGATTTCGCGAAAGTATAGTATTAGTAGTATTTGTAGACTTTACTTGAGCTTTTAATCCTAATCTTAACACTATTTTCATTTTGATAAAAAAGTATCATAATATGTAAAAATCGCAAACCTAGTAGCAAACCCTAAGTGTCAAATTTCTATCTTAGTAAGACGGAAACCTATTTATTAACAATCAGTTTTTAACTCCATAAAATTCGGCTATCATCCGAAACCGAACGAAATAACCAGCTGTATGTTTACAATTAAAGTTGTTCAACAAAATCTCGACGCTCTCTTGAGCAGTTGTAACAGCAATTTAATCTCATGTTCGATAACTTTTGAACTGTAAAAACGTTCTTCTATTCAGTTAATTAAAGTTATTATTAATTGCTTGCAATGAGGGTGTTAAACATAATTTACGTAGCTGTATTTTTTGTTCTATTGCTGACAACTGTAATGACTGCTCCCGTACCAGACCCCGGTTTTGTAAGTAATTAAAATAAATAATATAAAAACTAGGTCTATTTTAAATGTTTACATGATGTTCTTAATTTTTGCGTTTTTTAGGCTTCTAAATGTGTACATGATTGGTGTACTCCGTCACACATTATAACGGAAGTTATTTATTTAATATAATTATTTGTTTGAGTAGGTATGTATATAATCTGTACTCAAAGAGAGCACTATTGAAGTTAGCAAAAAAAATGATTGATTGTTCATGACGAACTTGTCAAATTAAAGATTGGGCAAATATATAACGGAATTTATAATATGTCATTTTTTTCATTACCATAAAAAAATCAGTTAAATCCGATCTTACCCTATAAAATTAGTGTTGACTGATAGATAACTGCCGCTGTTAGGTACCTATTGTTTAACTGAAATTATTATGTTAATATATAAGTTTTTTTCTTGTCAAAAAAAGTTAATAATACTACGTTTTAATATGCTAAACTACTGAATCTATTGCAAATAAACATTTATTGAATAATAGATAGACAATACTGGGGCTCTGGTTTTGAACCAAATGAGGCATTTCGAGCGATTTCAATATTCGCTCGATTTCTACTTACAACTTCTGTAATTTTTCTACGTAAATCGCACGTCCACAACGAGTGGTATCAACCACTCGCAGCAGGAGTGCGGCATCAGCAGATATCGAATTATTTAAATCGCCTGAAGTGCAACGAGCGATTCAAAAATAAGGCTCCTGTATATAAATAGTTAAATTAATGATATTCACACAGGTTTATTCTCCGAATGAATATTAATTCTTTGTTCTCAGGACGTTGGCATCAAAATCGACTGTAATGGCTGCAACGCTGAAGTACATACATCGATAACCAACACAGTTACTATTATAAATAACTCTAAACATTATACAATTATACATAACAACAGTAAATAAATAAATATTGATAATGTAGCTGTTTTTTTATAAACTTTTTAATAATATTTACAATTCATGTGGTTAGAATATTTATTAGAAAATCAGGTGATTTAAAAATTAAATACGAAAGGTTTTTAAATTTAAGGTAATCAGCAGCCCTAGACAACATTCTTATAGAATAACGAAATCGCAATCGACAGTTTTTTTTGGTATGAAATTGACATAAGTTCTCGAAAAGTCACGTGACTTTTAGCGAACTTGTATGTCAATTTCATACAAAAAAATCTGTCTATTGGCGATTTCATTATTCGATAAGAATGTTGTCTAGGGCTGCAGGTAAGTGTAGATAAACAGTGGTACATGTTTTATTTATATTGTCTAAACTACACCTAAATGTCAAGAAGGTATATTGTTATTAACATTTATAATCCGAAACCCCTAATAATACTTTTTCTATCATCATCATCAGCCTGTTGCAGTCCACTGCTGGACATAGACCTCTCCATATTGCACGCCACCTAGATCTATTTTCGGCTTCTCGCATCCAGTTTGTGCCAGCCGTCTTGCGCAAATCGTCGCTCCAACGTGCCTGAGGACGTCCTACACTACGTTTGCCGAGACGCGGTCTCCACTATAGAACTCGTACTAACTTATACTGCTAACTTACTACTACTTGATACTTTTTCTAACTAGGTTCGTATTGAGATGTCACACACCTATTAATAAACTTAACCATTATGGTTATTTTTAAATTATAGTAATAGACTAGTCTTGTACTTTATACCTAACTGAAATCCTAAACCAATACTCTTTTAGCCTTTTTTCATTATGTTATTGTATATAATATTTGACTGGAAACCCTAATAAACTATCAAATTATACCTTTACCAACCTCGTGACTCATTTTTTATTTTGTACCAATTCGTCTTTCATTTTAAATGTAAATTGGGTTAGGCTTTCAATATTTTTTGTGTAAGACCTTACAAACTCCTCTCAAAGGGCTACTTTCATCCCAAGATTATAATAATTAAATGTTTGCAAAGCAAATCCTACCTTACTTTAACATTATTCATGTAAAAAGGTTCACGTGTCACCGCAACCTTCACTCGCAATCCTTGAATATTTTGGGATAAAAGAGCAAGGACTAGAAATGGCTGTCCCACTACACTGTTGAAGTGTTGAAATAGTGATCCTACTAATATTATAAATGTGAAAGTGTTGTGTGTTTGCATGTTTAGATGTTTTTTACTCAATCACGCAAAAACGACTGAACTGATTGCGATGAATATTGGAATATAGGTAGCTGGATACCGGTAATAACACATTGGTATACTTTTTATCTCGATATTTCCACGGGAACGGGACTTACGCGGGTGAAACCGAGGGCGCAGCTAGTATGTAATATTTCTTAGACACATCGATTGCGACGCATTTCCGCGGCTTGGGCCAAGTGGCGTGAGCTGTCTGGCGTCATTTGAAACCCCAAAATGCCGGTTAAACTGAAAGGGCAAGTCTATAAACTATCGTAAGACCGGTCTTTCTGTATGGTAGTGAGACGTGGCCAGTGCTTGTGCGACATAAGCAGGGATTGCAGGTCACGGAGATGAAGATGCTGCGCTGGATGTGTGGAGTAACGCTAAAATATCGCGTTAGGAACTCGCGTATCCGGGGCAGCCTTCATGTCCGGGACATTGCGGGTAAAATGCAAGAATGTCGCCTTCGCTGGTACGGTCACGTCATGTGAAAACCGGCCATTTAGGTGAGGATGATGATGATGATGTTTTTTTTTTTGTTATAGGCATATTACCAGAAAATTTAGATAAACGCTTCATAATAAAACACTTTATTTATCCGGTTTTATCGCGTTTTTATTCATTATTTGACCCGAGCTTTCGCCAACTTTACAGTTGGCTTTTTCAAGGTTGACTGAGATGTAATTGATTAATTGGTAAAGTTGGCGAAAGCTCGGGTCAAATAATGAATAAAAACGCGATAAAACCGGATAAATAAAGTGTTTTATTATGCAAAATCGCGAAAACCATAGAAGAAATTAAACGCTTCATCTTTATTTTAAAAGGAAATCGCTTCATCAAAAATTTCCCCGTGGGAGGATTCGAACCAGTGTCTCGTCTGGCAAGTGAGAGGCATACGTACGAATATTGTCACGTTATAATTTTTGATTATGTATTCTTCCTTATAAAATTTGTTTGGTGTTATTTTTTCAATTCAAAATGTGTCAATTTGAATGCAAATTAAATTATTAAATTATTTGACTTTGACTTGGCATGAAAACTCAGTTAAAGACAGATGACTTATTACTTCGTCTTGCTCCTACCAACCAGTCCCTAGTCATTAAGCAATCAAATCAGTTTTTTCTTCTGTTTTCGCCATTCGTTTTGTTTTCGTAAGCCATGGTAGTTTTTTAAAAATCCTAATAATATTTATAACCTCTTTCCTTTCGTTAGCCAAATTTAAATATTTATGCTTAAGTATAGTAAGTATACTATTATTATTTCAAAATACCATGGCTCACGAAAACAAAACGAATGGCGAAAACAGAAGAAAAAACTGATTTGATTGCTTAACGACTAGGGACTATGGTAGGTAGGAGTAGGTAGGACAAAGTTAAACACTAACAAAGGGATGTACCTACTGGTACACGCCTTTGTTAGTGTTCAACTTTATTACATATAAGTAAAAACCAGCTTAAAATATCAGGAAAAAGCAATTTCAGGACATCCTTCCCCTTTGTCTAAACTAGAAAACAATGGAATAATATAAACAACAGAGTACAGAGTAATTATCCCCATGACTCCGCTTACTGTTGATAACACCGAACTGACCACAGGCGGAACAATAAACAGAGAATAAAATGGGTTTACAGAATTCAGAACAGTGTGAAATGTTTAATTAGTTACAATTTTTCAGGTCTTAATCGCGTATTATCTACGACATAAGAAAATCAAAAATAATACGCGATTCAGACTCGGTGCAACGAATTTTAAAAAAGCGTGGCAAAATCAGTACAAATTAATGGGGGCGCCACAATCTATGCAAAAACAAATTTTCTATGCCAATATTTGACATCTTTCATACAGAGAAATAAAGTGTTGCAACTTGCAAGAAAAATAAAAAAAATGATGTTACAAAACTCTTCGAACAAGCTGGATATGCTTAGTCTTATTAATATTATAAAATGAAAAGTTTGCATGTATTTATGTCTGTGAATTTATTACTCAATCACGCAAAATCTACTCAACCGATTGCGATGAAACTATATAGGTAAATGGGGACTTGAAATAAGACATAGGCTATTTTTATCTCGATATTTCTTCGGGATCGGGACTTACGTGGGTAAAATCGCGGGGCGCAACTAGAATGTAATTTAATCAAAATAATTGTATGAGTTAGGGGTTATTTTAAAATAAAACCTATTCCCGAGACATCCTATAATAGTATTGTGTAAAATAGAGACAGTGTCGTTTACTTTGAGTTCCCGCTTTTTGTTATAGACATTAAAAGGTAACATAAAGGTAAAATAAAGGTAATTTTATAAGTAATTACTTTTTCTAATAATATCCCAAAATTCCCGATATCCAGACTTTTTAAGGTTACATTAGATTAGGAAGTTTAAACATTCTTAAAATTTTAAATAAAGTTGTATCCATTATGTTGTAGTTATCTAATTTTAGTTTAAAAAATATTTTTAAATGAGTTTATGAAAGCTTTGCAAAAAGATAGCTTTTTATATAAATGCCATTTTACACACGAATTATATGAATAAATATTTAACCATGCTAAATTCAACCAAGAGAAACAATACAAAAATATAAAAGTCACGATTTTAATGCACTCTTTATTCACTATGTAACAGGTTTGATAAGCTCATATAACTTCTGACACTGGGAAACTCCGATCTGCGAAAAGTAAAATACGCAAACGTTTTTATTAAATACCAATTATTTATGTTTGTATAACTGTCTGTATTAGTTTTTATGGCACGTTGTAATAATATTATTTATCCTCATACCCATGTAAAAGGACCGTCTTAAACTTGATGGTTTCACACAAGGCTCAAAAGCCTTAGCGTTCACAACAGGTTTTATAAAACATTTAGAAAAATGAAAATCTTTCATTTATTATTTGTTTTCTGCGCAATTTTAAGTGTAATTTCTGTTGTAGAAGGTGCACCGATTGTGGTCGCCCAAGTGAGTATTCTCATATCATTCATACCATAACGTGTTTATTAATAGGACATTTCTGTGTATTAATAAACACGTACTTACTTTTCTATCGTCGTAGGTGATTTCGAAATTTCTAAGAATGCCCAGGCCACAGATGCACTTAAAATCAATAGAATTTTGATTTCAGCGATGTTTTTAATTCTAGATAAAAACAGGACCCAAATATCCACTCGAATCGACACAGATAATCCCCTAAGTCAATCTATCAAGCTTGTATAAAAATCATGTGTTAACGTACAATATTCTTTTACTGGCTTACTGGTTTGGAAAACGATACTGTGTGAATAGTCCCTAAGTGTAATTTAAATAATTTGTTGCTTAAATCGGCGTCTATTTTTGTTTCAGAATTCCCAATGTTCATGTCAAGTATATGTGACGATCACAACGAAAACAACAATTATAAATAATTCAAACCACTATACGATAATTTATAAATAAGAAATGTAAATTTAATCAAGAATAAAATACGTACGTTGTATAACTTTAAAGATAACAGATTAACTACAATGTGATTCACTTGTTTACAATGAGTACCTATTTCAATTCTTGAATCCTTACTTCTTTTTGACGACGACGAAACCATTTGAAAAACGAAGGTATTTCGGATAAGAAATAAGTAAACTAAGTTAAGAATAAAAAAACCGATTTAGAAAGTATTATACCTATTAAATATCTATTAATTCTTGATTCCTTGTGTTCTTTTTGACGACGGAAACATGTATAAAACTAAGTCTAGGTATTTGGGATAAGAAATAAGTATGTAAATTAAGTACCTAAATTTAGAGTTATAGTAAAAAAACTATTATTATTAATTATTATTAATAAAAAAAAACGATTCAATGAGGGTATGTCGTTATTGTTTTATTTAGTTTTATCCTATTTTGGTTTCCCACACACTTACTATGAATTAGTTAAAGTCAAGCAATTACAATGTATTTCTTTTATTTATTTCTATTAACAACTTTTGATTTATTGTAAATAAATTAGTAGACCTAACCCAGTTTGCATTACGATTCCTAAACATGTTTAATCTCTAAAATCTAAAACATGATTAAGAACTTTCAATTTTTTCTAAAACTGTCTTTTGTACTTTTAATTATGAACGTTCTAGATTCCTTAAATTACTTCTTAAATTTATTTATTTGAATACGTCATAATATATTTTTCAATAGTTTTATGTAAACTGTTTAAAGTTATGCATCAGTTGATTCACACTTTTGTTGCTTGCTGTATAAGTTGAAGATATTATGTTGATTCTTAAACATGACTTCCCGACCGGTAGGTAAGGTAAAGTCAGCCAGATTCATACATTCCGATTCATTCAAACTCATACAAACGAAAGAGACGGCCGTTTTCGCAACAAATTTAAATTAAAAATGAATTATTTCAATATTTTCTGTGTATTCTGCCTTTTTATAATGTTGGTGGAAGGAAAACCAGCGCCACAGTCATTGAGTGAACTTGTAAGTGATTTTTTGTTGTATTAAATGTATGTGAGTGATGTCATGATAAGTTTTCTTTAGACACCATGTAACATGCGATGATACCTACCCATAATTATATATTCGTGGAAATAAGACTAATTTTATCAGTCGCTACATGAGTCACCGTTTAGATTTTTTCCTGATTGTGTTTTGATGTTATAGATATCTGGATGTTTTCCTTTGATTTGAAAACAAGCCATTCTTTAATATTTTTTTACAAAGACCATTTAAATTATTTCCCATAATTATATACGAATTTAAATCGTTTAAACGAACACACACAGAGTTCCAACCGTACGAAGTTATCGAAGAGATCTATCACTTATGCTAAGAAAGTAGTAGTCAATAGTTTCAGAGATTTTGACGTTTTAAGTATGACAGCTGTCATCCAAAATGAGGATCTCGAGGAGCTCAATCTTATGTTAATAGTTTCAGAGTTAGGTAAGATCGTCTTTTGTTTTCACTTCGATCGTCTTTTGTTTTCCACCAATCTCTTATTCTTAACATTTATTTTATTTCAAAATTTACCAGTCTTATTAACTCGAGTATCTTTTAATTGGGACCACTTCACAACTAGAGAATATTAATATGTAGTTTATTCGTCCCAATGTCTAAACTACCGTTGGCCCAGTTGACTATTATCAAATTCGAAAAGGTCCAAGTGGTCCTTGGTCCCAGTTTCCAGGTGGACGACTGCATAACCCGTTTTAATAATTAATAGATGAGCTTTTGAGCACTATCTTACCTAATAGTAAGATATTATAAGGGTCTAAGTTGTAGCATGCCATCTAGAAGACAGAAAGACGGCATTGATACAATATTCAACTCGTCTTTCATTCCTTCTTCGACCTTTAAAGAATGCGAAGAAATGTTACTTTTGTAAAGTTTTTCAGGAATAACTTTATGTTTGAAACTTTTATGGTGTATTCGTATGTTATTACATAATTTTTAAGTACGTGGAGCTATATACCTTCTTTCAGAGTAGTCCTAGACGAATTACAAGGATTTGTGTCATTTGTATCAATAATATATTTTTGCTTCCAGTTTGGATCGGAAGGGCCGCGTTCGGTTTTCTACCAAGGGCAAGGACTTACTCGCATCACAAATACAAACCGCAACAACATAAACATTGTTAACAATTCCAAACATTATAATTTTAACATACAAGAAACCAAGTTGGAAGCACCGAACACTTACGAATCGGCAAAAGAACCCACACTTAAAGAGAGAGATGCCGAAGTTTTACCTGAATTCCTTTAGAAGTTATTTTAATTACCTAGCCAAATGTTAACAAGTGAGTATGTATGTACCTATTAGTAACCTATGTTTTATCTTTCTATATACCCTTTATGACAGGCTTTGTCCTGATTGACTGACTGATGAATCAACACACACACATACACAGCCTAAACCACTGATAGTAGAGGCTGAAATTTAGTGTATTTTTAAAGTAAATGATGTTTGCATCCGAGAAGAGAAACTTTTCGAATATTTTCGTGAAAATATTCAAGTGAAGTCGCGCGGTTTCACGTAAGTCGCAATATTTTATTCTAGAGTTAGTATGCAAAGTATGATTCGTAAATAAGAGAATGCGATAAATGCAATCCACTAGTCAGCTCACATGTTTAGTTCAATAGATAGTAATTATAGGCACGTTTAGTACACGATTAGTATTTAAAATACCGCACGCCCAAACAGACGCGCTATTATCCTAAGTTGTGTCAATTTAGCAAAGCATGCACTTAGCTTACATAGAAAAAAGTTTTTAAAGAATAAACCCATCTGCGTAGATAATAAAATATCATCTTATTTTATTGGTTGTTACCATTTTCGATACACGGAGCAGAGCTACGAACCTTTGGAAGGCGTGCGTGTTGCCTAAGCTTTTGGCTTAGGCAACACGCAGTAGACGGCTACGCGTAGAGGCCCGTTTTAATAACATTTTCATTTAAAATTTGTAATGGACAGCAAACTGGCGATTATCCCAGTATACACTATAAAATGCCGCCTAAAACCCCGGGTCGGACAGAACTGTGTATAAGCTACGAATGAAAACTACCTAGGCTATGGAAATGCTAGTGGATTGGATACTAGGGGTCTCTAGATCTAGACTAGATGTATCTATCCCATGTAGTTCGGCATCCCATGTAGTTAGGCCCTTTGCACGCGTCATGGGATGCCAAATTTCGTGCGGAGTTGGATATTCATGTGGCAGAGTACAAACACCTAAGTTGCCGCTGGGTTATAACTATTGCTTCTTTTCGGATTCCGTGGAGACATTGGGCAGTTAGGGGCACTAGGGCATTAAAATAATTAATTTTTAAAAATAAGTCAAATTACAAAATAAAACTTGTATATGAGCCTCTGTGCTCTCTCAAAATGCTGGCACGATGTTTTGCTGAAAATTGTCACGCTGAATGGCAATATTAATTTAATTTCCTCTACGTCACTTTAACCTCATCGTAAATATGGCCTAAGTTACTGATATACCTTTATCCTCATAACCTATGAACCAAACGCGCCAACTTCACGCAACACAATTTCCGACTCATTTTATTCCATACAAACGAAAGAGACGCCCGTTCTTAATTTCCAGTTTAAAATCTAAATTTAAAAGATGAAATTCGTAATCTTGTTTTTTGTTTGTATTATTGTTTCGGTGTACAGTAAACCTGACGCGAGTTGGTTGGTAAGTTGAATTATGTGATCGTTATTTTTAAATTTCTGTTGCAAAACGATGTGCTGTCTCTTTCTTTCTTGGGGGGAAAATTGCAAATTGGTGACGTCATAAAAAACTGGTTTAGGTACTTGATGACTCCAACAAAGTCAATCTAAAGTTTTTTTTAAAATTAAAGTTTCATGCAAACAAAGAAAACTATACGAATCTTGCTAAAGGTGCTCTTTAATTAATAAGATTTTTAAAGTAGGTATTTTGTAAATTTTATTTTTGTGTTTTAACTGTCTTTGTATAAATGAAAAACCAGTTTATATATTATCATCATGTATTTATATTTTATTTTGCAAAATATTTATATCGATGAACAAGTATCAATCTTACAATCATACTCTTTTAAGTCTGAATACACTTTTACTATAGTTTTTATTATTCAACAATTGGTAACGATTAAATGTTTTTAAAAATTATTACAACGGTGAAGTAATATACTTATTAATATCTAAAGAACAATGAAGTCACAACTTGTACTATCATTTATTTTGTAATAAATTTATATCTATACCTAAACATTAAAAAAATCGTATTCAATCTAAAAAACTGAAAATGTCTTAGATTTGTCAGAGTTAACTAGGGTAAAATAATTCGATCGAAACCACTTGTATATGTTTGTGCCTGCCATCTTATCATGTTTATTAATAAAACAGTATTTCTAGTAAAGTAACACTCTTATCAATCCACGCCAAAATAACATCTTGCATCCACTACAGACTACTGCTATCAATTTTGTCAATTATTCCCAACGAGGCAGAAATGATATTCATTTTCCCATATTAACACAAGGTATGTCTTTCTTTCAGTTCGGTAACGATGATCAGCAATACTCCTTCTTCCAAGGGCAAGGCGTTAGTCGTATTAAGAATATTAACACTAACAATATAGTTTACAGAGACAATTCTAGACACTACAACTTTAATATACAAGAGACAAAACTTGTAGCTCCTAGTGGACGTAATGAGGGTCGTACTGGCGGTGGATTAATAGATTCTAATGTCGAAGTCTTTGATGATAAAGCTTAAAATAAATAAATAAAATAATGAACAAAACTTTTATATTTTCAATTTACATTGTAAGTGTTTAAGACTGCACTTGGTACTCATAGAGAAGTTTAAAGGAAAAACATATCTATAAAAACATAAAGCATGGTCGACGCTGAGCGGGATTCGAACCCCGTTAGCGTCGACTATGCATTGTGTTTTTGAAAATAAATTTTACATAAGTTTTTATTTAAATAAAATTTGTATTCTGAACTAAAATAAATTAATGATTGTACGATTGATAATCTTATATAATATAATATTTATGATACACGATTAGGATGTTAGTATCAGCTTGTGAAGAACAATAAATGGTAGTACATAAGCAATAAGTGTTAACTCATTAAATCCTTATTCCTTTCATAAACTATCGACTATAAATACGACTACAAACTTAGATTTTATTTCATCAAATTATGAAGGCGTAAATCCGCCTAGGGGTTAAATTATCTAGCTTGGTAAAATGCAGATCGCCTATCTGCATTTTAACAAGGTAGATAATTTAATGTATCTGCTAATAACCTTTAGGTAAAAGGACATTGTTTTTAGAAAAACAGCACTCAATTTAGGAACACAATTCATTTGTCTAGGATGCCTAAATAATCTGTTTCAAGGTCAATTTACATAAGTCATTTAATATTGAGTCAACCGGCCTATTTTACTATATGCTTTTATACTTTTTGTTAAATTTGTAATCAGTTATTAGTTAAATATTTTTCTCGATAGCCTTGGTCTTGGTAGCCTATTTAAATAATTATGTTTCAAGTTGAAAAGGTAATCAATAAAGTATTATATCAATTTCCTGACAAGGCCACAAAAAATTCGTTGAAACAGCTTATTAATTATAATAATATGAGAGACTACTTATTACTTATTATGTAAGTAGTTAGTACTTATCCTTCATGTAAGTTTTTTGACTGTTCGATCGGGGAATTCCATAACGTCAGTTTTTTATGCGAGATCATTAATCATTATTAAATAAAATAGAATATAAAATTCGAAGGTATTTAAAACGGCATTTGAAGCTTTTTATGAATTCGGAAACTTGATTACCGTTTTCAGTTTATACTTACCTACTTTGTATACATTCAAAACTGTCACTGCTATTAATAAAATTTATCAAATTGTTATTGTAGGTAATTAATATGTGGTTTAATTGTTTGTATTGCCTTTGCAATTGGACATATGTTGATACACACTCGTCTACACATCGTCGTCTCGTCTGTACATACTCGTATTTAATACAAATGTCAAATTATTTCAATTGCAATTAAAATACATTTGGCTTCAAAATTGACGAAATAGCTGGCAAAATCCAGCAGATTAATAATAGATCTTTTTAATAATGTCTAATAGACAGTTGTGCTTTCGTTCAAACTTTACCTCATATCTATACATTTTTTTTGTTTTGACTGATTGATCAATGCACAGCCTAAACCACTAACTGTAAAAAAAAGTCGGAGATTGTTTTGTTTATTGACCGAGCTTCTATGCTTCAGGTTGGCCAAATTCTCTTTTTCAGTATGTTGGTTCTCCTTTACAGGTCTTATTTCTCAATCGATTTTTATGTGTGCAAATAGAATTTTTGATTGGTGGGATATTTCTCCCACAAAGAGGGGTACTAGATATCCCCGCACTATGAGATCCGATTTTGATGAAGCTTGGTATACAAGTTCTATAAGATATGTTTTTTTTGTCGTGGGGGATTTCTCCCACAGAGAGGGTATTTGAATACTTGTGTTTTAAATACATACTAATTATTTCAAAAAAGTCGCGAGGTCTATTGTTCAGAGAACTACTAGTACTACGAGTGTAATGTAGTTATCCTACAAAAAGGCGTATTAAATAATTTCTACGGGATCCGGACTTACCTACGCGGATGAAACTGCGGTACACAGCTAGTGGGTTATAAAATTAATAAAGCTTGCAGCTGTAGGTATAGACACTTATCGAAATCATTTTAATTCACTCTCAGAGGAAAACAGACGTTTGGTGTATTTTATTAAAATGTCCAGAAAAGTGATACTTATTGTTTCGTTGTTAATTTTCATGGATTTATTGAGTGCAACACCTCGCTTTGTAAGTCATAGTTTTTTTTAGTTCAATTAGTAAACAAAGCAAACAAGGAAATGATTAAATAATATTCGCTTATGGGAGCACCATTTATATAAAGCACCAACTATATACATACAATAGTTACAAAGAGATCAATTATGTAAACAAAGAAATTGTCAAATTGTAAGGGTTTTAGGAAATCCACGGGGATCGGGACTTAAGCAGTTCAAACTGCAGGACGTTGGTAGTAAGGGTACCTATCCAAAGGCCTATCAGGGCATTAAAGAGCGTATCAGGAGTATTGTATATAATATAGTATAAGTATAGGATTAGTATAGGGCGCTAGTATAGGTATACTATACCTGATACGCCCTTTAATGCCTGTAGGCCCTATATACCCTAGTAGGCATATAAGCCTTATAGATCCTAGCGCGCCGACACCCCTTAGGTACCTACGATATTTAGTTAGGAAAGTTTTATACCAATTAGTGGAATTATGAGTACGACTTAACCTCTACATCAACAAGGAAAACGGATATATCTCTTATTATCCTTCCTGTCCATTATAATTCGATCCTTCCTCCCTATTATGATTGGAATATAGTATATTATGTGTCCTTTTTTAAGTAGGTACCTAATAGGATATTGCTAAGCGAAATGTAAGTTATTTTTTTGCAAAGCGAAGTTTATTTAGTACTTATTTAAAGTGTTCCACGAAGCGAGGGTAACATTATCAGATAGATAGGTAGGTACATAAAATAAACAAAAAATATTCAAACATTACAAAAGAATTCCCAAATCAAAGTCATATCATAGTCTTATCGCCTAAGGACGACCTCTTGTTTTGTTAAGTACGATTTTTAAGTACCTACTTTACATTTCAAGTAAAGTGGGCAACGACCTGCACCCGTATTATATACCCGGTGGACGACGGACAACAGCAGAAATTGACGGGCACTATTGCTGGTATGACCTAACGTGATTGCGTCAAAGCCGCAATGTACTGCATTTTCCACTGTTGTTAAATGTCCACTGGATAGATAATTATGGGTGCTGGTTGGGGAATACCCTATAACCTCATCATCCTTCTATAATGTAATAATTACTGTCGTCAAGAAATTACACAGTTTCATGCATTCATTTCAAACAAGTTCTAAAATTTTACTAGTTTTGATAGGTATTAAGTAAAAAATAGCTTTTAAGAGGAAAATCACCGCGATATTGTTCAAAAAACTTGTTAGTAAACTTGCAAAAACTCCATACCTAACGGATTTAAGAATAGGATATTTACATGGGAGGCAGCTCGCGATCGATATTTGTAGCGTCGTAGCAGTGGACGGAGAAGAGCTGAAATGATGATGATGATTATTTTAATAGAATATTTAATTATAGTATTTTAAAAATACCCAAGCGATCGTATAAATAGATGTGAGATGTGCAAAATATGCAAAACAATTTACTTAGCTCTGAAAATTTTCAAAAATAAGCAATTTTAATTTTTTAAGATAAAAAATTGTCATGTGACGTGAACACGGGACCTGCCGCGCACCCATCAAATTGTGGGGTACGTTGCAATCGCCCCCGATGTCAATTCCCCCCTCTTTGATTCCCTCAACCCCATTTGGGTATGGCTGGCTAGGCTGGGAAGGTGCTATAGGTGCCTACTAATGTCCCGGGCACTACAGAGGCATAAATAGCATGGATTAAAAGTGATTGCGCTGTATAATGCGCTGTAATCCTCTTAAAAAATGATGAATAAGGCTATTTTCAGTTTTTATTAGTTCTAATAGAAATATTTAATAGTTAACCTTTAACTATAATGATGTTAAATATTATTTTCTAATATAACTTGCTTAAGCTGTTATAACTGTACAAACCACAAAAATAATATATTCAATATTTATCGGAAGGAATTTACACCGGGGGGAATTGACATCAGGGGCAATTGAAAGGAACCCGAATTGTGATACCTGCGTTCCACGTGACGTGACAGGCAAATTCTGGCTGTGCGTTTCATTTAAATACAGGATGGTCCAACTAGTGACGTGAATATATTTTTAGAGGCCTCACACACCTGGGTATTTTTGAAACTACCCTTTGTATGTTCAACGATTTATTGTAGTTTACATCTATATACAACTTCTATACATCTATAGGCGCGTGTAAACCTAATTGGTGACGTGGCGATACAGGCCGTGGCGAGTCTCGTCATGCTATATAATTTTTATTGTTTTCTTCTAGCGATGTTTCAAAAACTAATTTATATTTTGTAGAAAGTGTTTTTTTGCAGTTTTGTTTTGTGATATAATTGTTTGAATAAGAAACATAACTCAGCTCCAGAATTAATTTAAAGTTACTCAAAAAAATACTTGAAAGTAGGTAGAAGTTAGTTTGAAAGAACAAAATTAACTTTGCTCGAAAACTACACAAAACTGTTAGGGTATTTTCAGGTGACTGAAAATATCCCGAGTTACATATCCAGGTGTTAGGAATTTAAAAAAAAATGACGTCACTAGTTGGACTACACCTTAGAGTATACATCAAATTAGAGAGCGCGCCTATGGGTATTTGCCTACTGCGCAAAGTGTAAGCAGATGCTCTATACATAGAAATTCAAATGTTGAGGTTGAATAGTGATCCGCGAATCATTTTTTCATCGCGGCACTGAACATTTTACCATACTTATTACTAGAATAAATTCTAACGAGAGAAACAGTCAATTCCCTTAACTCTAGGTGACTGATGACATCGTTTTTGTCATTTTTGACTGTTCATACAGCGCTCTATAGTTTGGTTATTTATATTCTAAGGACTACACTGTATAAAACGATTTAGTCTATGATAATACCTACGAATTGAGTTGCGATCTTATAGTTTTAGGTATTTGTTTGAGTCCACTCCATAATTACAAATGTGTAAGCTCAGTTTCTAAGACGCCTAAGCTGGACTAAGTTTTCTAAGTTAGTGTTGGCAACAAATAAAGTTTAAATTAAAGTTGGATGGAGAATTTTATGTACTTACTGAGGTACAGCTACTTAACCCACGTTGTATTATTTTTTAAACAAATAAAATAAGCCGGACTTTTTGTCATAATTTGAATAATACATTTTACTATTAACATAAAGCTGAAAGTTTGTAAGTATGTTTGTAACTAAATTACGTAAAACCCACTGAACCGATTACCATGAAACTCGGTATGTAGATAGCTGGAGATCTAGAATAACACATAAGCTTCTTTTCATCCCGCGGTTGAAACAGCGGAGCGCAGTTAGTATTTCATTATAATAACATTTTAATTAAGAATAACTTAAGATTTATGAATATTTTATAAGAAAAAAAAATACTCCCGGCGAGGTTTGATTTCGCGCCTCTGGGTTCAAACCTCGCCGCGGGTGTATTTTTGAAGATGATTTTTTTCTTTAAAATATTTTTAATAGATCTTATCTTGAGCAATAATTTATGTTACGAAATTTCATTTTTTTATTTGTCTTATACTACAATTTATTATTTGGCTTATGATTTCTATCATAAATATTTACAACGTGAAATCCAAATAGATAATAATAATGGAACCCTTTATGCGCGAGTCCCGCTTGTACTTGGCCAGTTTTTTTATAAATCTCATTTATAAAACACAACAATATTTACCTACTGGGTTTTACTCGCGTTTTATTTAATAACGGCATTATTACTAAAGACCGAGTTTACAGTAACTTTTTAAAATGTGAAAATAGACAAATTACATCTTAGTCAACCTTGAAAAAGCTAAATGTAAAGCTAACGAAAGCTCGGTAACGGTAAATATTGTGTTTCAGCAAAACCGCGAAAACCTTACACAAAATTATTCTAATTTATTATTTGTCTATTAAAATCCAGTATTTTCAACATTCCAGTTTGGTAATCGAAATCAGCCATTCTTCGCCCAAGGTTCTGGAATATACCGCATAACGAACCTCAACCAAAACAACATCAACTACACGGATAACTCCCTACATTTCACCTACAATGTACAGAGGAACATACTGCCCAGCGACGAGAAAGGATCAGCGGAGACTAATGAAGATGATTATTCTAAGATTGAACCTATGACTTAAATAGTTAGAATTAAAGATATTAAAATAAGCACCTTGTTGTAAGTAATTAGTTACCGTCTAGAAATAGGGCTTCTCTTTTGATTATCATAAGAACAATTAGCTCGGAACCACAGCCATCGGTGGCCAGCCACTAGCTGCAGTATGAAAAAGTTCAAATACATTTGAACTTTTTCATACATTTTGTTATAACGCGGTGCACACGTGTGGTCGGTGAGGCCATTTTCATCTAAATTCAAACGATTTATGCAGCGCAAGCAACTTTAAATCCGTGCTATTAATGACGCTGCTGTGCTTGAGGCATTGTCTGGTAAAGTAGGCTTGCCCAGCATTCATACCACCCTCCCAGCCTAGTCAGCCATGACCAGAGGAAAGAACTCGTCAATACGTCTGGAGCTAACTAAGCCGTGGGTTTCCTCACGATTTTTATATATATAATTGGTATTCTAACAACAGCGTTCGAATTATGCTCCGACTTTCTAAAGGTGTGAGTGAATTTCCGAACAATTGGACTTTGGAACTGATGAAGCTCGGCCGTATGAGCGGAGTTTGAAATGCTTTACTGTGAGGATGATTAACTTTATAGTCTTCTTATAAGTTACTAGCTACGTCTCACGGATTCTCCCGCGTAAGTCCCGATTCCGCGGGAGTATCGGGAGAAAAAGTAGCCTATGTTTTAATCTAGATATCCAGCTATCTGCACAACAAGTTTCAAAGCAATCGGTTTAGTATATTCTCCGAAAACTGATTTTTCCAAACAGAACTCATTCGAACTAACTCTATATAGATGTTTGACGAACGATTGTCATAAAAATCTATCTGCTCCTAGCTGTTTATTTAATTTTGCTTATTTGTAACTGAGAATTGTAATGTAATTACCGACATTGAGAAAACCAAGCCTCTTAACGAAATAAAACGCCTAATTGTATTTTATTTAAAATTAGCGACTTATTTTAAAAACTAATGATGATATGAAACTCTAATTCGCCTCCAGGCTAACAGAACCGACAATCCGGTAAGGGTTACGGAAATCCGCTTTCGGAATTCATTACGTAGTTTGTTAGGAATCATCCCAATGATATCCAAGACGGAGATGCGATATTTATAATTTCGTAGCAGAGTTCGTTCGAATGAGTTCTGTTCGAAATAAAAAGTTTTCGGAAAATCGTTCGTCGATCATCTTGTTTCGTGGCATTGTCATCCGCTGCTACCTCCCTTCGGATTATAAAGGTTTCGCAAAAAATCTCTTGAACAAAATTAATTCGACTTAATGTAAATCTAAATTGGCTAAGAGACCCTTGAATCTATTCGCACAACCAAGACCCAGACGAAAGCGTGACAGTAAACATTTTTAAGGTAATTCCCTAAACGATTTCTTTTGATAATTTTCAGATAAACCTAAAACCGAAACCTTTCACGAAAAAATGTACATTATAAGTTTGCCTAACTAATTTCATTAAACATTCAGTGTTATACAATACATGATCTCCAGGTATTTATATACCCAGTTTCATGGCAATCGATGAAACTTGGAATATGGATTTGCATCGTTTTTGCGTGAAAGAGCAACAAAGTCACATACATACAAACATTCGCGTTTATAATATGATACAATATATTTTCCCTCAAACTTATAAACGATAATTGACAAATGACTAAGTTATGTGACGTAACGTTTGTCTCTGTCTGTCAACTTTGAAACTTCATGTCACAGTAAAAGACATATGATACTTACATGGTTTATGAATCTGTTAACAAGTGTTTATAAGTAACGGGGTTAAAAGTAATGATTAGGAAACCTTTTAGAGGATTTATCAGACCGCTAAATCCTCGAAAAGGTTTTGACCAATCAACATACTTAATACTTCATATAGTCTGCTAAATATAGCGAAACTACCAAGATAACTCTATAATATTCAACTAATTACTCTGTGTAAAGAAACCTAAGCAATAAAAGTACGAATACGTGCTAAGTACTTTGAGCAAGTATTTACTGATAGGAAGCATTACGTGTTCTGGTCATGATTGGTAACGATGACACGTAGAAGGGCGTTGGGAAAACTAATTTGAGTCTATTCTGAGCCAGAATCCAGACTGGTTTTATCGATCCGGATTTCGTTCTTCATGATGAATACTACAGAACATTAATATATTAATATATGGAGGAAATTAACGCCGCAACCTTCTGTGTTACCGCTATGTGTTCGCCCATCGCGCCACTGAGGCCGTCAAAGAAATTATAAACTATAAGGTATTAAATAACAAAGAAAAGGTAGAAAAATAACAGACATTCCTCCGTTGCTTCGAATAGAAAAGAGAATTGAACCATGAAGATGCATTTTTCCATCTAAAAGAAAAAAATGTTCAATTGTGGTTACATAAAAAGGGCGGCTCAGAAATGATAGAAGGTTTGCACTAGATAGGAAATGGGGAACAAAGGAGTGAACTAGGATTTTACGAGAAATAGAGTGGAGTGACGACGACATGCTGGGTCGATCCTACATCTAAGTATAATAGGGAAGGGTGAAGAGGAAAAAACACACCAAACTGAAGGTAAAGTATAAAAACAAACTTCAAACAATGATACTAGTTTTGTAATGTCAATTTAGATTACAAAATTGATGTCATGCATCGCAACGCATAGCATCGCAAAGCCTGGCAACAGTTAGTGGAAGCAACTTTATCAAATAAATAAATAGTACCTACCGCAGTGTCTACGTAGTTTTTTTGTGAAAATAACTATAAATATTGCATATCACTACTTTCGGAATGTAAATTCCGCTTAAAACAGGTAAAATATGATACGAACGTACATTTTATACGGAAGAAAAGGCGGAGAAGTTGAACATTTTCTATTAGAGAGAATAATGTAGCATTCAATAGAACGAAGTGCTCTGTGCTGTGAACGGGTATATTAGCATGGAAGTATTCCTTACGCTTCAAAACGACATACACCCCATAGGTATAGGCCGCGATGAGTGTGCCGCGACACGAATCTGTCACTTCGGTTGTACTCGGATCGTGTTATTCAAAGAACTAATCACGTTAGAGAACAGCGTATTGCCGAAGGGCCGTCTTCGTTGTCAACACACAATTGGTGAAAATATAAACAAAGGTCCAATTGCTTAGCTAGTAGCGTGCTGTGTAGCTTGTGTATACATCGTATTTGAGTGAGTTTTGGCACGTGAGGCGAGTTAGTATGGAAAGGCTTCTTCCATGCTTTATATTCGTTCACTGGCTCTATGCCGTTTTTCAGACACATGCGGCTATCAAACAAATTGCCAGTGTATTATTGACAGGCGCTCTGAGAATTTTGAAATTGAAAATTTCAAGTTATTATTTTTACCAGATATAAGCGATAGAAGGGTCAGGAGGTAAGGAATTGAAATTGTTATTATGTTATCGAAGTTCTTACATATTTATGATGTTATATGTTATTCTTCTTCTTGAAAAAACGAAAGTAGATCCATTTCATTTTTATAAATATGTAACTAAATTCGGAGTTCCAAAGTTACATTAATTTATAATATTAGAATTTATTAGATCCAACTAATATTAAAACTCACAGACTCCCCATATTTATAATTGTCATTATTATTTGAGTCTCGTATTATTATTTTCTTTTTCTTTTTGTATCCATAGTCTAGTCCTTGAGGTGAGCGCTCTTACTGCAACGCAGTTTGTACCCAGTTGGGAACGTTTACTTTGTTTCTTATTTCTGTATGTTTTGGTAAATAAATAATAAAAAGAAATTTCAAGTGTTTGTGATATCGGCGTGCATGGCTCGTCCATTATGATATAGATACTTAATAACTAAATACTAAGTTATAAGGTCATCGGGGGCATTCACTTGTAATTTAACATTATACATTGATTGATTGATTTTATTTTAAACCCACGACGGAACGGAGCAGGGTATATGCGTTGGGGGGTGATTACAATACATTAATATTTATTTATTTGCTGATTGATTTTGTATAATTTGGTACCTATGGTTTTGGGTTTTGTGAGTTTTATTTTTATACATTTTAATGAAAAAAAAAACATTATACATTTGATTTTGAGCATTACATGAAAATACTTTCTCCCTAACTGACGAGCACTCACGTGTTATGTAACATTTTATTGAAAGTTAAACGCTTTGATGTAATAATTTGTATCAAGATATTACAAATGGTATCATTAGCACTACAAGATGCGCGTTGTACCCACGTAATGCTCGAATCGGTGAAGTTACATTAGGCGAGAAACTTCTATGAATAATCGCTTGCAATACTGAAGGTTGTTGATTGAAATTCGGGTAATCCTACTAATCTTACTAATATTATAAACGCGAAAGTTTGTATGTAAGTATGTATGTATGTATGTGAGGTTGTTACTCTTTCACGCAAAAACTACTGAACCGATTGCGATGAAACTTCGTACGTATAGGTAGCTGGGGACCTGGATTAATACATAGGCTACTTTTTAACCCGATATTCCCGCGGGAACGTGACTTAAGTGGGTGAAACCGTGAGGCGCAGCTATAAGTATTAAATATTTATTCTGTAGATACCAAATCTTCATAAAGTACTATTAGCTTATACTTCGTTATCTTATTTGGACAGATATATTAAACCGTGTCAAAACTAGATTTTTAACAGATTAAAGTACTAAAGATCTGAATAATTACTAAAGAAATTGTTTGAAACTTTGAACTCTTTAGAAATTGATGTACCCGGAATAATCATTTACATCTTTTTTTCTGCTATTTACAGGATTTATTCTTTGAAATATTTTTGTAAACAAGTACCTACTAACTGTATCCACTTCATTGTTTGCGAGTAAAATTGTTATTGAAAAAGGGCCTCTACGTGTTGGCTTCGGCTCCATGCACGCCTTCTAAAGGTCCGGGGCTCTGTAGCTCCGTGATACTGGACGTATAGAAAGAAAAGATTTATTGGTTCGTTTGTACAATTTAACTGATTTCAAAAAATCTTTCATAAATAGACTTAAGCGGTTGAACCCGCAGGACCCAGCTTCCTACAATAATTTAGTCAAGCGGAGAAGTAAATGCTGGAATTTACTTGGCACAAAAAATAAGCATTGTCATTCAGCGTGGCAATGCGGCCAACATTTTCGCCTCGCTGCCAAGTAACGAAGACTTGGACTTATTTGAATAAGTTCCTTTTTATTTTAAACTAGCTGCGCCCCGCGGTTTCACCCGCGTAAGTCCCGTTCCCGTTTCAGTTCCCGCGGGATTAAAAGTATTATATGTTATTATATGTCCTTAGCCGTTCTTGAGTTATAAATGGTGTAACTAATACGACTTTCTTTTATATATGATGCTTTTGAGTGTTTATAACAAAAAAGCGGAGAAGTTGAATATTTATCTTGCATGGGATTTTTCTCTTGCGGAAGTACCTACCTACCTTGTTTTTTTAACGAGATATTCTGTGATATATATCTTCCTAACATCGAATTTCATTCTTTAATGAAAATTATAAGTAGTCCAAGAAGTGTAGTCCCGCCATAGAATAAGGTCAACAGACCGAATTCATTGCTCCCAAGGAGGTCAGTGTCGACCATCAGACAATGGTGTCAGGACAGCCGGTCGTAAAAATATTGCCAAATCTATTTACAGTGGGTGTGGTCAATGATGGATGACTGACCTGTTATGGAAAAGTAATAGGTAATTGAAATAAATCGGTAGATAGGTATAACTGTTGCGGAGCTCATTGACCTATCTGCATCAGCCGATCTAAATGATAGTACTGGTTAAGCAACGCTTGGCGCGGTCATTACTTGGACCGAAAAAAATGTGTGGATAAAATCATTTTCTCAAGCTCCTCCGTACTTTGGAAGGTACGTCAAGCAGTTGGACCCGGTTGTTATCTCTGATAGCAGTCGTTAGGTCAAGTTGTCTAACTTCATAGCCTCTGCCTTAGGGCGATCAGCCCACAGATTATGTATTCAGTGGATGTCTGACAACAGTGGAAATTGACAGGCACTATGCACTACATTGCTGCTTTAACGTAACGTGGTTATTATTGGTTCAAAGCAGCACTGTACTGCAAAGTGCCTGTCATTTTTTACTGTTGTCAGACATCCACTGAATAGATATATGGGTGCTGAAAACTCTAACACTAGGTGAGCCACACCACTACACGAAAATGAAAACAATAAGGTATAATTATGAGTATTAACAATAATTAACAAGCCATTGTAAAGCCGATAATGGGAAGAACCGCAGTGAGATGAATCATCGTTAATAACCACGCATCACTTAACTATTTCACTGAATGATTTATTGTTTGTATTTCCTGTAACAAAATGCATATAAGCTCTATTTACGTACCTTGTTATGGTTTTGTACTATTATTTGGATGAGGTTATTCACCGAGACAAAGTAAAATTGAATTTAAAGTTGAAGTATTTTACTGTTTGCGGTTGTCATTCTTCGATTTGCGATTTTGCAGTTTTGTGTTTGATATTGCGATTTGCGATTTCAACATCAGCAGTCATTGTTATATTGGTCCTTAAGAATATTTCACGTAAAATAGTAAAAAAATAAATAAATCAAAAGTTTAACTTGATTCGAGTTAAAAGTCACTGTTTAAATATTTATAGGTACTGTGGTAGGTATCTTCGATCCAATGGTTATATCTTGATACTTGCGTACTTTTATGGCCCATTTAATATTCATTGCTATAGATCCTGATTTCTTTGTTGATACTGGACTTACTAAGGAAAACTGATTTTAAAAAGTCAATAGTCAAAATAGTTTATATCCTTTAGATTCTTGTAGAACAATAAATGCACGTGATCATTTGGCTACGTCTTAGAAGTAGTGATTTTAGTGTGCCTCCGATGAGAAAAAGCCACAAGAAACTCATTACGTTTTTTTTTGGGATCATGTGTGAAATTACAATCGTCATAATACAGATATATTTATAATTCGAACAAGAGCAATCAATAAATCATGTCCATGGATTCTTTTCATTAAGATAAGATAAGACTAACTACCTATTATTTGTTCAACAACACGCTTAAAAATCTCAAGATAAAAGTAGGTACATAGGCAAGCGTTTTATAGTGGTCTTATATTACTTGTTTTCTTTTTTATATATTAAAACCAAAAAAACAATAGGTGCAAAAAATTCACATCATGGACATTGCGTTTTATACGCCAAAGGTGTGTTTCCAAAAGGAACGAGTTTCCCCGTAACTTTTTACCATTTGCAATGTATTTTTTTATAACCATTGTAGCAGGTGGTGCTATATAATTTAAACCTTTTTCCGGAATACATTTCGTTGACAAAATACACGTATGTTGTTAGTAAGAATTGTGTAGACACAGCTGAAATGAAATAGAATTCAAATTTCAATAGGTACGCCTCAAGGAATTGAGACAGGCTAGATTCTAGGTCTAGGTATAAGGATAGGAGACTAGAAGGCTAAAAGTCGCTTGGCCGTGAAGCAATTCAAACTCGATTTTGACGGACGAGCTTCATTAGTTTCGAAGTCAAATTGTTTACGAAATTACTCACACTTCTTTAAAAGAAGTCGGATTAAAATTCGGAAGTCGCGTCGAGTCGTGTCGTTTGTTAGAAAGTCCCATTCATTCACCATTCTGGAATCTAAGGTGCTCATATTTCTTGTGAAGAAGTTTGTGCCTAGGTATTGCTAGGGAGTACGGTACCAACAAATTCCTTTTCTCTGAGTTTTTAATTACCTTAATTCGTAATCTACTGCGAGACACAGAGGGAGGTTATGTGTTTATCAATCGCTTCACATTTATAAGTTCAACATTTTGGCACTTATCGAATTATTTTTCTCTTCTAAAAAAAATGTTTTTCTAATAAGGTGTAGGTAGGTACTCTGTTCTTTTGATAATCTATCTTTTTGAGAATCCGTCTTTTTGAGAATCTGTCTGTTTATGAGAACAATCTTTTGTTTCTTTGTAGCTAGTTAAATCGATAAATTAACTACAAATTAAGTTAGCTGCGAATAACGGATCATAAAAATCACGACTCGAAACTGGTGATTTCGTTACATGTCGTAAGTACAGTCGACTGTCGTCGCTTCGTCCTGCTCGAGTTACGCATTACAAAAATCACTAGATACTTGTAATTGGATCGGAAGCTAGTGATTTCGTTACGTTACGTCGCTAGTTATTGTAACTAGTTACGTTAAATACCGCACATGTCTAATAAATTCCAAGCTACAGTATCAGAGAACGCAGTATAATAGCAGGCAGTGCTTCTCAATTACCCAGTCATGTAATTTCGCTTTTAGTTAGGTTTACCTACAATTAAGCTTCCTCCAAAAGCTTAGCTTTTGCAGCATTGAAATTATGCAGAGTAAGTAGTGGTACAAGTGATCTAGTCCCAGACATAGGGTATAATGAAGTTCGTGAAATCCCGGAATTCACTGGAATTTTCAATTAGTACGGTTCCTTGATCACAGACGTTTGAAATTGCACCATTTCCAGGTATTCTACTATCCCACTAATATTTTAAATGCGAAAATTTGGATGTCTCGTTGTTAGTTTAGATGTTTGAGTATCAATCACGCATAAAATTCTAAACCGATTGGGGTGAAACTTAGTATGGAGATGGTTGGAGATTAGGATGAACACTGAAGGTACTTTATATCTCAATATTCTCGTGGGGTAAATAATTACGCGGGTGAAACCGCGGGACTCTGCTAGTACTATTAAATTAAGTCTGTCAATAGTAGTCCTCTTTGATACATTTACTTCGGAAACGTACAAGGCATGGTATAATCACAGTTTCCGCGCTTGTAAATAACGAGCTAGGGGAAATAGTACAAAATTAATTAGTTTTTATAATAAATGCTGACTTGTTTACTTTTAAAGGGCAGAGAGAGACAAAAGACACCTAAAGTAAGACCTAATTACTTGTTTATCTTTATTTTTCTCTCTTCGTTTATGAATAGTCGTGTTTAAATTTGAAAATAATATTGTGGTTTTTCATCGATGATGACCTCCTCTATTACTACAGTCGAACATCTACCTGCGATGTTGAAGGTTCGCAACATTCGATTCCCGCTGAAAACAAAATAGATAGATAAAGTAGATTGATTAACGTTTTTTTGTATTTACATATCTATTCAAATTATACAAAGAATAATTTAAAACTAAAGTGGCACAAGGGCCTTACCGCCAATGGGCGATCTGTTCCAGGCAAGCTCAAGTTGTATTATTAGATATAGCTGCGTTCCGCAGTCCCGCGGTATCACCCGTGTAAGTGGTAAGCCTGTGGGAATGTAGGGCAAAGTAGCCTATGTTACTCCTCGATAATGTACAGTAGTTTTCTATTGGTGAAAATATTATTGGAATCGGTTCAGTGGTTTCGGTGAATATACATTCATACAAACATAATATAATGTACATATTACAAACGTTACCTTTAAAATCTTACTAGCTGCGCCCCGCGGTTTACCCGCGTTAGTCCCGTTCCCGCGGGAATATCGGGATAAAATGTAGCCTATATTTTATTTCCGATACGCAATTACTTATATTCCAAGTTTTACCGCAATCGGTTCAGTACTTTTTGCGTGATTGAGTAACAAACATCCAAACACACATACTTTAACATTTATAATATTAGTAGGATTCAGTAGGTCTTAGAATAGGCTACTATTTATTTTTCATACCCTTAAGTAATAAGGGTGGTCCACCCCTAACATTTTATTTTATTTTATGGACAGTTTATCTTAAAATGTTTGTTAAAAATGTGGCATTTTAAATACAGACAACCCTAAATTTTCATCCTTCTATCACCAGCCCCTATTTTTTAATCGTCATTTTAGTAATTCAGGCATACTTTAGTTAGAATAACGTACTTTTTACCCTGATCTTCTCGTGGGAATAAGACTGACGCAAGTGAAACCGCGGGGCGCAGCTAGTATTAGTATAGATTGAGTTCATAGTATCCAATAAGATATTGTAAAAGAAAGAAAAAGCTAAGTTTGGCATTGACTATTATGTAATCTGTGGTCATGGCAAGATATTGCTAGGTGATGTGTGGTCATTTAATATTTTACCCCATCCCATATGCAGTTATAGTTTAATACTATCAATAGATACCATCGCTTCGAATTTCCACCAAACTTAGTTCAATAAATGTTTCCTCCTAATCGTATCTCCGTCCCAGATTTCGGGAGTTCCCTAAAGATCATTCCCGTTATCTTAACAAACTTACGTTTACACCTCAGATGTAATAAAACTAATTCTTAAGATAAAGGCGATAAGAGCTATCATAAATCAAACAAGTACTTAGTGGTTTTGTAGGCTTTCACTATATAATGAGAGCAATTATTTGGTAGAGCATCATTCGGTTTCATCCAACTAATCGGGGCGTGATCTTCGTAAATTATTAGACAAATTATTCGGATATCAAAGTAGATGAAAGTTTGAGCAAATCGAAGCCTGGTTCTTAATTTAATTTTGAATTTCGAAGTTGTAGTTTGAATTTGGAAAAATGAATTTCGCTCGCTTTTTTTTCTTCGTGTTTGCATGCGCGATGGCGCTTGCTGCAGTATCTTCCGCGCCCGAACCAAGATGGAAAGTGTTTAAGAAAATTGTAAGTATTTAAAAAATATAGTTCGACAGCTATCTCCTTCGTTCTTATTAGAAATTACGTAGGTTCATCTCGTTCTTGTTTCATTACTAGGCAATTTCTATGCCGTTTGCGTATCTAAATCTTTTTGTACATTATCAGTAATTAACTCAGGTTAATGACAACCCATAACGATTAGTTCTTAGCGCACCTTTATTTACAATTTATATTTTTCTAGCTAAAAGGTTACGTACTTTCTATTTTAAATCGGCGTTTTTGAGCAAAATAAGCTTAGAATATTTGGTTTCTTTAAACAAAATTTCGCTTGGCGTTTGTAGGACTATAAAACCTTTTGATGTTTTTCTTCACCTTGAGTGTGATGTTAATATCAAAGGGATTTTTTCATCTTAAAGTAACAGACATTTGACTAAATTATTTGATTAAATTATAATTTGTTTGAATGCTGTGTTGTTATTATTGTATTTACATTTCAAGTTGTTAATAATTTAAAGTCAATATAAGACAAATTAGTCGTACTAGTAGGTAACGACCTGATGCCACCTTAAACGGCTCATAGCGGCGGACTCGGGGGAGTTCGTCGCCAGAACCCGAGCCCGAGACGGCGGCAGCGTGTCCACGCCGCCTCTTGAAGCCGGTTTTTCCCGCTCACCAGCGGGTTTTTGGAGTTGGGGTCCGACGGGACCACCCGCCGCTGGAGCTCGTCGATGATCCTCCGAAAGGAATTCCGACGAGCGACCAGCAACCGCGAAGCGCTGGACACCGAGGGGTTTAGTGGGTAAACCCTGGCCGCCCACCATCTTAGGCCAGAGGGACCCCCACACACCGGGCCGCTCTCCCCCGGGAGCGGTCTGATGGTCTTAAGGAGATTCCCCTCGAAAAAAAAAAAGTCGTACTAGTAGGTACTTATTAAAGAATAATAAAATAAAAAATGTTTTAACCTTATAAGTCCAGTGTTACGGGGCTAAACACTAGCCCGGACCAACGCGTAGATACCAATCTAATTACTATTTATTAATATTATTATATTTATTTATTTAAAATTATTATTATTTTCAGGAAAAAGTCGGCCGAAACGTCCGTAAAGGCATCGTGAAGGCTGGACCGGCAATTAGCGTGATAGCTTCAGCCAAAGCGTTAGGAAAATAGATCTTAAATCTTTCTTCTGTTTTCGCGATGTTGAATTGAAACGAACTCATTTACGTTTTAATCGCGTAAACTCACCCTGAGACATTCCGCCATACCATGATGTCTTATAAGTCGTTGCGAAGTCGCCGCGTTGTCGTTCAGATAAAAATATATAATTAAAAACACATCAAATAATCCGCGCTACCATGATCGTTGGTCGTTGCTATGTCGTCCTTTAATCGTTAAAAAAAAAGGAAATTTTAAATAAAAAACAACCCGACTATTTTCAAGAAGTTTTGGCGGGAATGCGTTGAGGAGATGTGTTGCTAAATTTTCATTTTTGTGAAACTTAGTTCAAATGCGTGTAAATTGTTTAATTTCGGGGGCATAATATTATTCAATTTAGTTTCGTGAAGGTGTACAAGTGAAAATAAAAGTAAAAATCGGTGCAAAACATGGACTTTAGTCTAGTGTTCTCTTCAAAGCTCCGTGAACAAACATTGTAAAAATGGTCCACATTTTACAATGATTCCCTCGACTTGACTTTAACTATGACGACTTGACTGTTTCGTTCGATGCAAATAACCTGCAAATACTGATAATACTTGACAACAACCCGTTCTCGAACTCTATTTATATATGTTATAGCGTCCCCACCGTTCCCACCTTTCGGTATACCAGCAGGGGCCGCTATACCCGAGCGCACACCCCTAAGGGCGACGTTAGGGATCGAGTTTAAGACGGATCTAGTCCCCAATGCTAGACTGGTTCTCATAAAGGAGAGTAGCCTCGTGCCCAAGGACACTACCTGGTTGTCCAGACAGGTACCGGAGCAATAAGGCCGCTCACCACCCGCGCCTCAAAGAGGAGCTAACGACAACCTCGCTGGGGCCGGCAGAGAAGCCACCTCCCACATCTCCAGTGTGGTACCGGAGCTGTTGAGGCACGCTCACTTCCCAGCACACATCCGTGTGCCTACCAAAAGTGACCTACATCCTGGTAAGGACCGGACACATCTAGCATAGTGTCCTACGCATTAAGGCATAGCGCAGCCGGGGATGCGGTCCCAACGGTCCGACTTTCGAAGGTCCGAAGGACACAGCTAAAGGCCACCCCGTGGCCTCGCGCACTCGTTCACGACGTGCAAAGCGCTCGTCGCGTATGAGGGCAGCCCCCGGTGACAAGCATACCGGGGAGACGCAAACATTGCCACCCTCTGCGACTGCAACCACAACCCCCACGAGGCCGACCTCAATGTTGGACGGCGTCCCCTACTAAGCCACCGATAGATGCAGCCTTTCTGGGACGCCGGGCAAGTCCAACCCCGTGGTAACCTAGTCACAGGGGGGGACCCGTAGTTCCCCCCCCGACCCGACTGGCTCGGCTACTGCCAGTCGGGCAATACTTGACACTGGCAAATGTCCGAAAGGAAAAGCCATTTTAAAGAAGAAGAAGACTATTTTCAAAAACCATAGAAAACTACATTTTTATGAGCGACAAAAGGACGACAAAGTAACGACAAATGATCACGGTAGCTCATTTGTCAGAAGAAGAAGACGTCTGTGAAGGCTCGAAAAAAAGAACCGACATATTGCAAATATGCCGAAAATAAAGCAACGCGATTAAAATAGGAAATGAGTTTAATTTAAATAAATAAATAAAATAAATAAATAAATCCTGTGACGAACACACAGCGCCATCTAGCCCCGTGGTAAGCTGCTAAACTTGTGTTACGGTGGCTAGACAACGGATATACTACTTATATTTATTTTTCTTTTGTAAATACATACATATTATACATAGAAATACGCCCAGACCAGATACAAATATTTATTTTTAAGCATAAATATTTGCACCCAGCGGGAATCGAACCCGCAACCTTCTGTACTGCAGCCAAGCGTTCGCCCGACGCGCCACAGAGGTCGTCAAATACTTTTCTTCAAGTAGGTAATTACCTAGGGAAGATGTTGTTAATCAGTATTAAGTTTGCTATGATTTATGTGTAATTAAAATGGAAATCATGAATATTTATTTTTGTACTTATAAATAAATTATTTTAACTTTACTGTTGTTTTGTGTTAAATGCTTATCTTTTCTGTCTCATGTTAATTAGGACAGATTTTCCAAATGTATTTTTATTAAGTACCTACCTAAAATGAATAGCGCATAAAGATCCAAAGTAGGGTCTCGTAGTGTCTTACTACAGAACCCCTTTATCAAGAGATAAAGGGGTCAGCAGGCTAAAAGTGTCGCCGCTGTTGGACACTTTCAGCTGGCTGATATCATCATCATCATCTCAGCCTTTATGTGTCCTTTGCTAAACGGGCCACCACAAGACATACCAACTAACTTTAAAAAAAAATACGTGTGGCACACTTGCATAGCGAGCGCCGCATCGCTCGCTGTGCCTGTCGGAATGGGGGGGGGGGGGATATCCAAGACCATAAGACGCCACAAATAACACACTTTTGAAACTCACACGGTTTCTGCTTATTACTATTTTTATTAAAAGTCGGGTCTCGATCGCGTTTGTACACTTTTTGTAAATTTAAATTTATAATTACGGCAAATGCATAAATAGCGGCCTCTGTGGTGCGTCGGGCGGACGCCTGACAGCAATGCAGAAGGTTGCGGGTTCGATTCCCGCCGGGTGCAAATATTTATGCTTAAAAATAAATATTTGTATCTGGTCTGAGTGTCTTTCTATGTATAATATGTATACGTATTTACAAAAAAAAAAGGTATAATATGTAGTATATCCGTTTTCTAGTACCCATAGTACAAGCCTAGAGCTTAATTTGGGGCTAGATTGCGCTGTGTGTAATGTCGTGCAATATTTATATTTATTAAATAGCGATCGTGAGCCACATCTATCCACCGACTCCCGCTACAAGGTCAGCGGTTCACCGAGTAGGGGTTTTTTTTCGTTAGTGTCTACTTCTGTTTTTTTTTTGTTCTGTTTTGTATTTGTTGCCGTGTGCTTGTCCTAATAAATACATCTTCTATTCTATTTTTATTACTCGAGGACTTGTACTCCCTAGCGGTTATCAACTCTGTTGTCAGCTATATGGCCTGTCAATTGATGATCAATGATCATTGTCAAAACAATCTATATAGAAAGACACCCGGACCAGACACAAATATTTATTTTTAAGCATAAACATTTATATATCTGGTGCGAATCGAATCCGCAACCTTTTGCATTGCAGTCTGGCATTCGCACGACGTGCCGCAGAGGTCGTCTTATGAATGGTTTCTAATACTAAATCATTAAACAACAGGAGGAGCTCAAAAGCAACATGAGGAGCTCTTTGTCCTAGCTGCACCAGTCGATTTTAAACGCGGGCTAAGCAAGGCTTGACACCGTCATTACTTGAATGAGTGACCGTGACATAAAAATTTATGATTTTCTCGAGCTCCTCCTTGCTTCGGAAGCACGTTAAGCAGTTTGTCCCGGTTGTTATCTCTGATAGCAGTCGTTAGGTCAAGTTAGAGTATCATAAGGTGACCTGAAAACTCTTAGGTACTTTGAAAACTTGGTGAGCCACACCCACTACACGGAAAAGCAAGAAAGTCTAAACAACATGCTAATAAGGCGTATTGCAAAATATAATTACATTTCGTTGCTCAACTATAATAGATACGCATAGAAACAACAAAAAAACTAAAAAGAAAAAAACAAGCCCAGTAATTTGAAATTACGCTAAGTAATAATAGTTTTGTAATCGATACACACAGAACACATAATAAATGAGTAAAAAATTACTCACAGTCGGGACCCATTGGAAAAATTAGATTGGTAAAATGAATGGGTCCCGACTGTGAGTAATTTTTTACTCATTTATTATGTGTTCTGTGTGTATCGATTACAAAACTATTATTACTTAGCGTAATTTCAAATTACTGGGCTTGTTTTTTTCTTTTTAGTTTTTTTGTTGTTTCTATGCGTATTTTTTAATCGAGTTTTTTACGCAGTCGGGTTTTTTGTTTTTTATAAATTATTTTTTTTATTTTACGGTTTTTAGTTATTTTCATTTATTGATGGTAGGTAAGTCTCGTAATCTATTCATTTCATTACGGGGTTATAATGTACTAGCTGCGCCTCGCAGTCTCACCCGCGTAAGTTCCGTTCCCGCGGGAATAATAAGTAGCCTATGTGTTAATCCAGGTCCCCCAGCTACCTATATTCCAAATTTCATCGCAATCGGTTTAGTAGTTTTTGCATGAAAGAGTAACAACCTCACATACATACTACATACATTCATACTTACATACAAACTTTCGCGTTTATAATATTAGTAAGATTCTATTTCAGTTAGGGTTTAGTTATTTATTGTTTAAATTTATTATTATTCTTTTAACTTTTTTAGTAGGTACCTAAATGTTATTAGGCTTTTATTCAGTTGGTAGGTACATTTTATGTAAATATTTTTTTAGTTTATTTCAATAAATTTCTGTCACCTGTACCATCACGGCTTATACTTTGATAGTTCCAAGCGTAACTACGTAACAAAAATAAAAACTTGTTCGTTAGTAACGAAAAGCAAGAATACCTAATTGTAAATTAACTTTAAACCGTTATATTTCCTAAACGGTTCTTTAAAATGAAAAATGGTGAAAGAAACCTAATATTTATTTTTAAAAACCTATTTAACGATACCCATCTTGACATACTTTGACGATTTTGGATTTTTTAATTTTGACAATATGGCGTCTGGTGGTGACATACGTTACTTTGGATTACTGTCATGTCTTTAGTCACACTCGCCAGATTAAGACGAATCGATTGACGTATGAATCATCAAAAACGGTCCACGCGTTTGGCCTCTAGAACGCCACATAGAAACATCCATACATACATACATACTTACATAGACCGATAAACACATTACCCTCCTTTGCGTCGCGCAGTCGGGTAAAAATAGAAAATAAACAATTTTCGCCCTTAAGTTCCTACTTCTCTGTGGCCTTAATGCTATGTGTAGTGACCCTATACCTTTAATCTATAGCAACAATAAAAAACTACGATAAAATGATAGGGTAAAGTTAAAGTTTTAACTTGTGTGTTTCCGCAATTAGCCCTACTATTGGGCCTTTGTGCGTGATATTAAGCCGTGGGTTTTCTGAGGGTGTTTCATATATCGTAATGTTAATAGCGCATATAATTTTTTCTTAAAGAAAAACACAAAGGTGTGCGGCCGGGATTTAAAAAAAAAACGATAGGCTTATAGGGTAAGAAGTGTAGACGCCTGTCTACACTTTGCTTAGTAGTTATTATAATAACAACTAGCTGTTACCCGCGACTTCAATATAAATATTAGAAATACTGCACAGCCGACTTTTTCGTATATTACTCTGGTTCTACTTATTGAATTTCGATGTAAAATATTCCATGAGGTTCCTCAAAAATAGAACTATCCAATATCCAACGGATTTAGTAGCATTTAATTGTATTATAGAAAAAACAAAGAAACAGACAGACAGCTGAATTTTTAAAATGATATAATTTTGTTCTACCTTTTTTCCTAAGGCCCCTAGACAACTTTTTTTTAATCTACTTCCCAGTACAGATTTTTTTGTCCTCTTTTCCTAAATTATAAGTATAGAGTATAGATAGAGAGAAATAGCAGAAGATATATAAATAGAAAAAAAACTTCTTGTGTTTCAATAAATTAGTGCTTTATTTTACTTTTATGGCCAAATAAATACTTAATACTTATTCTTATAAAATAATTGTAATACAAATGACTTTCTTTTCAAATTAAACATGAGTATTATAAACAACTTTAAGGTCTAGGTGCTAAAGTTTATTTTCCGAGAGCTTTGGCTTGGCCAAGGACTGCTATGGCTGGTCCCGCTTTGACGGCACCATCGCGGATGTTCCTGCCAACTTTTTCCTGAAGAAAAAAAAGGTAAGTATTTTATTAACAAGCAGAATATAAATCTTAATTTAACTCTTGCTAAAGACGCGGGTTTCCCCAAAATGTTGTTTTTACCGTAAGAGCGATTGTAACAGTACCTACACATCTTAGATTATAGTGATGAAGGTCGGCCGTAAGGGCCAGTTTGAAATGCATCTCTGTCAAGGATTAACCTTCTAAGCTTTCTTATGACACCTGTCTAAATTCTTTGAGTGCGCATTTATTTTTACTATTAAAAAAAAGGCGTTATATCGGCAGGCGGCGGCGGCCCGGTCAGGTGGAGTTGGAAGACTTTCGTAATGTAAGTCGGGGTATATACCGCTAGCTAGACCAAAATCTTTTTCTTCTTCTTAGTTATTGGCTTTAGCTCGCCACAAAGCAGCAGAAAGTAGCCAGTGTCAAGTATTATTAAGACAAATAGTCAAGCATTTGAACTAGGTTTCACAAAAATGAAAATTTAGCACTACATCTACTCAACGCGTTCCCGCCAAAACTAAAAACCAATATCACTAAAATAAAGATGTTCTTAAAAAAACAACTTACAAGTTTTTTAAACACCTTCCACTTTGGTTCAGGAGCGGCTGTCACTGCGGCGAATGCCATCACGCAAGCGAACACGAAGAACAAAACACGAGCGAAATTCATTTTTCGAATGGTTTTCAAACTTTTAAAATTCAAATTAAGAAGCAAACTTCGCTGTATGCGATGCGAACTTAGAACTGAATGGTGCTCTACCTCGAAAATGCATATATTTTATACTCTGAAAATGTTGTCAAACAACACATTTGAATTACTGTCTTAAGTCTATTCAATAGGGTGTATTTTTAGGTGAATCATAGCTGTTAGCGAGCTTGCAAAGATAGCGGGTTCAATCGGTCAAAAGGGAACTCCCTGAGCCGGGACTGGTAAATAACCACGGTTATGATTAATTTTGAATTTGCGTGAAGAGAATAAACTTTATCATTTGACATTGATGACCTTTTTGTTACAAGTACATAATGATTGAACAGTGTTTTATAATGCATATCAGATTAATAAGTTATTTTAAGACTTATAGTAAAATTAAACTTTTTAATCTTACACAATTTGTATTTATACTTAGTTTTTTTACCGGGTCTTATTTTTTAAATCTTTTGTACTATATTTCCCGCGTTTCTACTATATTACAATAGTCTAGGTCGCAAGGGAACTATGACATTTTAAATGATTAGAAAAGTCGAATAACAAGCAATTTGCTATTATTATATTTATAAATAGCTAATTTTCAGATTTATAACTGTTCGCAGAAAATATAGCAAAAACATTTTGGTCTGCTACGAAACCTTAAAAAAAAAAAGAAATCGTATTGATAATCGCTTGCAGCCCCCACAGTGTTACCCTAGTTTATCACTAGCTGTTACCCGTGACTTCGTCTGCGTAGAAATAGTGATTAGCCGACTTTGTCGTTCATTACTCGGGTTCTACTGATTAGATTTCGATGTAAAGTATACCACGAGGTTCCTCGAAAATATAATTAGGTATCTAATATTGAAATCCTGGTTTCAATCGAATTAGTCGTTTTTAATTGTATAAGTAAATATAAAAACAGCGAAACAGGCAGACAGACATGGATTTTAAAAATTATATAAGTTTGTTCTACAACTTTTCCTAAGTCCCCTAGACAACTTTTTTTTTAAATTACTTCCGAGTACAGACTTTTTGTCCTCTCTACCTTTATTATGTATAGAATAGATCTTTTTAAATGTTAGTTTTATATTTAATTGATTAGTTTTTCACTGCCTGAAACATTTGTATATTTTTGTATTAGTATCGGTTTTAGATTTTAAAAAGAAATCTTAAAAGCTTCAATTTTGCCAATCGTTTGACATATTACAAACATAGGTACTTACTTCAGCTCACTTACCTATTAATTGATTGGAAACCTTTTGTGTTATTAAATCTTATTTTAATGTTGATTTTATAATTTATACAAAAATAATAATAATTTTGTTAGCTTCTAATGTTGATTTTATGATTATTAAAAATAAATTTTATTACATAATAATTACATAATAATAATATGTAATTATTATAATATTACATAACAATAATTTTATTGCTAATAAATATTCACCAACACAGATTGTTTTTTGTTGGTTTTATTACTTTTACCATACCACATAGTCAATTATTAATAAAAACCAGTAAAATTGATGAATATCACATTTTCCAAATCATAAGATAATTGTTAATAATTACAGATTATTATTAATAACTAGCAGCGCCCCGCGGTTTCATCCACGTAAGATTCATCAAAATCGGTTCAGCATTTTTTCTTACATAAGAACCTTCTCCTAATCATAACAAATACATCAAAAAAAGAATGATCGAAATCGGTCCTGCCGTTTACCCGTGATGCCGTGACCAGGAGAAATAGGGATTCATTTTTAAATATAAAAAAATGACCATAGTAATCACATTTACCGTAACATGTATAGTACCTACTGAAACTTGTATAATATACTGGTTTTATTAGCGGAGCATTTTAAATGACGTCACGTGATAACAGTAAATATTTATCGAAAGTTCAAATACCTGTTAAATCAAAACCAATGGGTGTTTTTTTAAATACAGCAAAAACCAGTGTATTTGCAAGCTTTACTGTAACAAATATGGCATTCCCATTAACATGCTTAGTTATTTATGTGACCTTATAACTCTAAGAAACGAATCAAAATCGATGATCAAAATTTTCGAAGGGCCTAAAATGGTAAAAACACCATTTTTATGAAGAAATGCGTTTTTCTATCACTTATTTAGTTTTGTAGCTACTCTGAGAAAATTACCTTAGACGCTACATAATAATTGTGAGACAGAAATAAACTCACAAATAAGTTTCTCTTCTTAAGTACCTACTCATTGTATAGGCATCAACCATTGTCATGAAAATGATTAAACTGCGTAATATTCGAAGAAATGTTATCAACAGAAACCCCATAAGGCAGGTTGATACCTTTACACATAAATTGGGTAATTGAATAGGATTTTATTTATTGAAGCCACCCAAGCTGAATAAAAATTGTACGTAGGTGGTTCTCGGCACACTCACATTGTGTGGAATTTTGTAGGACACAAATAGAAGTACCTAAGAATATGCACGAATAAGTAAAATAGTTTTTTGGATAAGTATTTATTTTTATACAACTACAATGTATAATTTACTAGTTACTAGCCCCGCGGTTTCACCCGCGTAAGTCGAGGAGGGTCTATTACGAAACGTACCGACCGACCGACCGAACATCAGTAGGTAGTTAATGCTCGTTTTGAATCAATAATTCTCAATAAATTTTTTGTTTTTTCGTCTTGAACGTATAGTAATTATTGGATGTTTGGTCGGTCGGTCGCTACGTTCTGGGAATATCGGGATGAAATTAAATGAAATTTGTGTTAATTTAATACGGGAATACGGGCTCAGACCGAAAACAGTTAGGAAATATTATTATTAAGCCGATACAAACATCGCTCTTACGGTGAAAGGAAAACATTTACAAAAAAAGTAATAGTAATTAAGTATAGTACCTTTATGAGGTGTCGAGTAACCATAGTACAAGCCTAGTGCTTAGTTTGGGGCTAGTATGCGCTGTGTGTAATTTTGTGCAATATTTATATTTATTTTTAAAATAAACATTTCAAAATGCCAAATTACTTTGTCATTTATACGCTTAATAATTAATTTATTTTAGAGGGAACGTTACGAATTCTTTATCGTACCTATTGAATTCTATACATACTCGTATATTATTTTCCAAAGAATGGCAAGTTCACTGTGAAATGGATCGTCATAAATCTTGTTTATGACCGTATAAAACTTGACATTACTGGCTGGAAATTTTAGAATTCTACTAACCTTTGGTTGGTGGAAATGTATTACCTAAGTACTAAATAAGTCAAGCGGCATATTAATGTTTTGGTAATAAATTAATAATACATTAAGGATGTTTTAATCTATTATCTTGTTCACGTTTAAACATAGAAGCGAGCTGAACACCAAAAGAGTTCTCTTCCATAGAAAAGGCGATTGATGTGCAGACAAATTGGTGTGTAAATGTAATGGCATAATAAAACATCCAGTTAATAAATTATACTCCCCATACGGTGGCGGGTAAACAGATTGGAGTCAAGAAGAGTGAGTGTCATGCAGGCGTCGTATCGTCGTCGAACGTAAATCATTACCACATACATTGCATTGGTATCCTACTAAAAGCTGATAGTTTGTGAATATGTGTGAATGTATGTATGTGTGTTTGTAACTCAAAACCGTTGTTTAAACTTGTTTAAAAACCGCTTAACCGTTTCCTATGAAACTTGGAATATAGGTAGCTGAGGACCTGAAATAACACATATGCTACTTTGTATCCCGTTTATCCAGCGACAACGGGACTTTTAAGTACATTATATAAAACACTGTAAGCAATCTATGAATTTGTTTGTTTAATTAAAAACACAAGTGGAAGCTTAAACTAGATGCCGTACATAATTATTTGTAACTTCTAACTAACCCTATTATTAAGTTTATAATATTTTAACATAAATGGACTTTGTCTGAAATAAACTTATTTTTAGGTAGGTACCTTTATTTATTTATTTAAGCGAACCAAGCCTCCCGGGAGGGATGCAAACGGAAACATCGCTCGGATGAGGATTGAGACATATTTCCCTTAGCACCATCCAGGGGTCATGTGATGGGCAAAGTGGCTAACTCCTACGGACAGACGCGAGCAATAATTACCGCCTACATTTTTGGCCCAGATAGAGGCGGTTTCCCCAGAGGGATTTTGGTACGAGAAATGAAAGCTTTTATCTGACAGTTAATTAATAACAGAATGTGATGTTATATGTTGTTTAGTTAAAATAAACGAAATATACTTTATCGCCCCGCTTCACGGTTCCATCGAGATAGTGAAGTGAAGCAGACTTAGATGAAAACTTACCTTTGAAAGTGGCTACTTCTTCTAAGGTTTCATCTATTTACTTCCCTTCATCCCTTTCTAGCAGTCAGGAGAGGAAAGAACTGCGTAACATTTTTTGGAAATTTCGTTTTTTAAAGCTTTTACTAACGATCGCTGAACTCTTGTCGAGAAATACTTAACGACGCTGAAGCGAAGTTGAGACGATTTAGTTGTATAGAATACGTAATCTGGTCACAGACAGACAGAAGGGCAGTGAAGTCTTAGTAAAAGGGTCCCGTTTTTTACACGACTGCCAAAGGAAGTGTTATGTTTTTGCCGTGAGTGTATGTATGTATGTATGTATGTATGTGACCTATTTTTGTGCCGTCGTAGGGCCTAAACGGCTGGGCCGATTTAGATAAACGATACGTCGTTAGATTCGTCATGACCGTGAGAGTGACATAGGGTACATTAAAATAATAAATAAATAAAAATAAAGATTTAAAACGCTATAAAGCAAGATTTGTCTTGACCATAAAAACCGAGCAAAGACAACGGAACGTTACTTAAAAACTTTTCGATTTGACTTTGACGCCGAGTTTCAACTTTTGAAGGAATTTGAATGTTTGATTTGTCAGTTTGTCAGAGATAACATAAATAACAATTACTATGTTTACAAAAATACTACTAAAAAACTAAAAATTTGAAATGTTTGCTATGGATAATGGATAGCAAGGCTAATCCGCTAGAACAAGAAACCGCCAGCCTTTGTGTCACCAGTCGCGACGAAGTTTTCGGATTTGGTAATTATATTTTAAGATGGATACCTGCCTACTTCATAGCCGTCTCAGCAAAACTCAAAAAGAATAGCTATTATAATACTGAAGGCTTTTAGATAGCCTATCTTTAACCGATTTCGAGTCCTCGCTACTGGAGTATACACATCCAGAGTTAATGAGTTTCTCTGGTGTAATTGTATCTAATCTCTAATAACTAAAAAGCGTTAAATAAAAAAAATATTTAAAAAAAATAAAAAACCCGACTGCCGTTAAAAGTTTAGTTTTTGCGTGAAAGAGTAACAACCTCACATACATACATACAAACTTTCGCATTTATAATATTAGTAAGACTAGCTGTGCCCCGCGGTTTCACCCGCGTAAGTCCCATTCCC
Source organism: Idaea dimidiata (assembly GCA_949358125.1). Lineage (NCBI taxonomy): Eukaryota > Metazoa > Arthropoda > Insecta > Lepidoptera > Geometridae > Idaea > Idaea dimidiata. Next base: position 23,936,482 of record OX442330.1, read on the forward strand.
GCGGGAATATCGGGATAAAATGAAGCCTATTTGCTATTCCTGGTATCCAACTACTTATATTCCAAGTTTCATCATAATATGGGTTTAGTAGTTTTTGCGTGATTGAGTAACAAACATCCAAACATCAAAACACTCACACTTTCACATTTATAATATTGGTAGGAGTAGGATAATATTAGTAGGATTCAGCTTTATAAAATAACTAGGATTAGTAAGGTAATTCTTACGATTTTATGAAATCCTTTCCACCTAGGCTCCGGTCGCGGCGCTGCAAACGAGACTGCGAGCCAACACGATATCACGAAAACTAGTATTCTATAGAAATTCATTTTAGAAAGGTTTTAGTAAAATAAAAGTAACAGACTGGCACGATAGTAATGATAATTGTGCACTAAAGATTTTTTCCTTTAACTTTTATATCTAGATTTTTATTTACTTTATCTAACTACTTGTAGATAAAATATCAGTCAGGGCATTACCTGTATGCACTTACTTAGGTAATAATTACAGAGGTACTTGACATAATTGTAAACTTATTGCATAATTATTCGATATAGATAATCCAATTGCAACATCCTTTGTCTTCTTAGAAGGAGCGACTGTGTGTCCCAACACAGTGTCATGTAGCACCTGCGAAGTTACCGGGCAACTTTCGTCGTAATCGGCATCGAAATCCCACTGCGTTAAAGAACTAGGAGTTCGACCCGAACTGAGACCTCACGATCCCCTATCTCCCCAACCCCCCTACTGATCCGGCTCATCTTCAACCTCATAAATTCTATTGACCTAAACTACGCGCACACCAAAATTCATGAAGATCGGAGCTACGATACTCAAGTTATCGTCGAACAAACACACAAACATACAAAGATACAAAGTTACAAAGATACAAGCGCCAGGACCGTCTACACTAGACCTCACTCGCCTCGCTCGTTTGGTCAATAACCTGCGCGGTGAAAACGACAGCGTTGATTTGCATGTATTTGATGCCAGCGCCGTCGGGTTGAGCTGTCATTAAATGCGAGGTCTCTTGAGCCTAAGTAAGTGCATACAGGTAATGCCCTGACTGATATTTTATCTACAAGTAGTTAGGTAAAGTAAATAAAAATCTAGATATAAAAGTTAAAGGAAAAAATCTTTAGTGCACAATTATCATTACTATCGTGCCAGTCTGTTACTTTTATTTTACTAAAACCTTTCTAAAATGAATTTCTATAGAATACTAGTTTTCGTGATATCGTGTTGGCTCGCAGTCTCGTTTGCAGCGCCGCGACCGGAGCCTAGGTGGAAAGGATTTCATAAAATCGTAAGAATTACCTTACTAATCCTAGTTATTTTATAAAGCTGAATCCTACTAATATTATCCTACTCCTACCAATATTATAAATGTGAAAGTGTGTGTGTTTTGATGTTTGGATGTTTGTTACTCAATCACGCAAAAACTACTAAACCCATATTATGATGAAACTTGGAATATAAGTAGTTGGATACCAGGAATAGCAAATAGGCTTCATTTTATCCCGATATTCCCGCGGGAATGGGACTTACGCGGGTGAAACCGCGGGGCACAGCTAGTCTTACTAATATTATAAATGCGAAAGTTTGTATGTATGTATGTGAGGTTGTTACTCTTTCACGCAAAAACTACTAAACCGATTGCGATGAAACTTGGAATATAAGTAGCTGGGGACCTGGATTAACACATAGGCTACTTTTTATCCCGATATTCCCGCGGGAACGGGACTTACGTGGGTGAAACCGCGGGGCGCAGCTAGTATTATATAAACGCGAAAGTTTGTTGTATGTTACTCCTTCACGCAAAAACTACTAAACCGATTGCAATGAAACTTGGAATATAGGTAGCTGGGGACCTGGATTAACACATAGGCTACTTTTTATCCCGATGTTTCGTGCGTAATTCACCTGCACCACCTGGTTTCACCTGCGTAAGTGTTGAACCTCCCTAACCCGTGGGAGTTTCAAAGATCCTGTGGGAACTTCTAAAAACCCTTTCATGTCTGATGCCTACATCATAAAGAACACAACCTCTAAATTTTTGCTTTGTTCTACAGTGTATAACGAGGATACCCTTTTAAGCCGAAACAACTTTTGTTTTACAATTTTTGTATATATTTTTTTTTAATTTTGACGTTATTTTTCACTGCAAAAACAGCTGATTTTGAAATAAAGACGGTAAATGTTGATTGTAGTAGATTAAGGGCTGATTTGTCAAATCCCCACTAGATAGAGATATCCACACCGTCATTTACCACCAGGTGACGTGATGATCGAACACAGTTCTATACCTGATAAACTTAATTACTTGGTGGAAATTATTAAAATTTAATAAGTTACTAATGTTCCTTCTATGGTTTTCGCGATTTAACCCGATAAATATTAAGTGTTTTATTTTACTAATGTTTAATAATGTTACTTGTAGCAGGTAACCGTGCTAAATCTATGACCGCACCGTCAATTACCACCAGGTGAGACGCGATGATGCCTTATGCCTTATAAACTTTATTACTTATTACTAGAAATTATTAAAATTTAAGTTACTAATGTTCAATAATATGACTTGTAGCACGTTATTATTTATTATTTTTTTGGTTCTAGGAAAAAGTTGGTCAGCACATTCGCGACGGAATCACAAAAACCGGTCCAGCCGTTGCAGTTGTTGGCGGAGCAGCGTCTATTTTAGGAAAATAATTGAATAAAAACCTCACTTTATGTTAAGTAACTACGAATATTAAAAATTACTTACTACTAATCTTTGTTTTATTTTTGTTAACTATGCCTTTAGAAACCCATTGGGATATTTTAGGTCTCTAGACACTTACATTTTAATATGAAAAATGTGTAATAATTATGTATTGTCAGAATATCCCTAGAGGTTTCCTGGAAGGAATCTGAATGATGACTAAAAAAATCCGCCAGCTTAAAATCTAAAAAAAAACAATGAAACAAGTCCAGTAGCCACTTTATTATTTACATTACAAAACTATTGTCATGCATTATAGAGTCAATTCCACAAAAACAGTTTCGCAGCAGTTACTGGAAGCAATCTTTTATACTTATAATAAAGAAAGAGAGGACAAAAAGTCTGTACTTGAAAGTAAATAAAAAAAGTGGTCTCGGGGACTTAGAATAAGTAGTAAAACAAAATTATATAATTTAAAAAATGTATGTCTATCGGGTTAAAAAGTAGCCTATGTGTTATTCCCGGTATCCCGCTACCTATATTCCAAATTTCATTGCAATCAGTTCATTTGTTTTTGCGTGAAAGAGTAACAAAGTCACTTACATACATCAAACTTTCGCGATTATAATATTAGTAAGAAGTAAGATTGAGACAAAAGATCTATACATTTTTTTGCGTTCTGAGTAGGTACCTACCTACACGAATGCTACACCGGCTACGCAACTTTGATACCGATTAGAAACAAAATTTTCGCGATCTTGTAGGCGTGTTATATCTTAGACATGACCCATGACCTATATTTGGTCTAATAATAATAAAACGCTTCCAACATCGACTGTAAAAATGACCTTTTACTCAATACAATCGAATTTCAACACGAATACATAGTTCAAACAATAAATATCCTATATAGTCTTCGGGAATGAACCTTAGATAAGGTAAAACAGCAAAGAGTACCTCTACCCGACACAACAAAGAAGCTAGGGAGTTCCCTGGAGGTTTAACCAATAACATCAAACAATTAACAGCCATAAAACTTAATTGTTAAGACACATTTTCCTGGAGCTAGCTTCTTTCAATTTAAACCTGTATATAAATAAAGTGAATGTAGATTTAAAGGCACAGTAAAGGAGCAAAGGTTTAAAGAGACACGCCGAAGATGTATTCTACAAAAGTTTTAGTCGTTCTTTGTTTCATCGCTGTATTGGCTACTTCAGTGTATGCTGATAATTTCTTTAAAGAACTTGTAAGTAAATTTTCTTATGTAATTTATCTATTTCTATATTTGTTTCTAATCCTAATGCGAAAGTACTCTGCCTGTATCTGTGTTACGCTTTCACGCCTAAACCGCTGAACCGATTTTGATGAATTTTGGTCTAGACATAGATGGGACCTTGGATAAGGACATTCCTTTATCCCGATATTTGTGCAGGAACGGGACTTACGCGGGTGAAACAATATTAATATATCTATGGCCCCAACTAACCACCAGGTAGCCTGGGCGCTGCCCTGCTGCCGACGGACTTCTTGGTTTAGGTTTTTATAGTAATTTACTGTTTTTGTATACAAAGTTTATACATTATTTATAGGGCCTATAAATTTAATTTCATGTATGGAATTTTGTTTGTAGCTTTTGTATAGCGATGTACCTATTTCGTTTATTTTAATAAAAACTGAAACATAAGAATGAAACTAAATTAGTGATATATCTATATATAGAAACTGTTTAAAGATATGTCACTAATTATATCACATTTTTTATATATATAGGTAGGTACATCCTATATACACAGCACAGTAACTGTTGTGGTGGTTTGAAATGTAAGATCTTAAAACAGATCTGTTCATTTGTACAGGTTTGCTCGGAAGGTTCATTTAGAATTTAGATTCTCATCGCATAGTTTGTATTTTCGTTTGCGTGTACGATAACGTTCTTTGCTTGCGTGTAAACGTCGCGTTGCGTCACCTTGACTCTACCGATTTTTTATCAAATAGCTAAAATTACTCAGTAGTTTTGATATTAATTTACCTTCAGTCCAGTAAAATTGTCGTCCAAGTGTATAGGATCGTATGCGTTAAATCTGGTAGCTGTGATTTTTTGTTTGAAATGTGGGGCTAATAAATAATTAAAAGTTTGTGACTACGAGCGCCTAGCACAACTTTATCAAAAATCTAAAAAACTGGGTAAATATCGGCCATATTAAATTTTTCAAATTTTGCCTATTTCAACCCTAAAGTTTTTAATTAGTTTTTAACAATCACAGCTACCGGATTTAATATATACGATACAAATGTACTGGACTACAAAGGCAGTCAAAAACTTTTAAACATATTTTTGGTAAATAAGCAGAAAATATCCACAAATCAACTGCCAAAGCGAAATGACGTTTTGATCTCTTTTGCGCTTTTACAAAATTTACAACGATAGGTCGCATCGCGCGGAACAGTCCTGTATGACTATGAAATCAACCTATGTTTCTATAAAAAAAATGATGTTAAGTATTATTAGGCACACATATTGCGATAGTAATTTATGATTTGTAAGAATATGTTTGAATGACGTTTTTGTCACTTTCCTTTAGCTTCGGTTCCATTAAAAAGATAATTGTAGAACTAATTTATTTATTTATTACAGGAGGGAATAGGCCAAAGAGTTCGAGATGCCATCATTAGTGCTGGACCAGCCGTGGACGTAATACAAAAAGCCAGTGATCTGATTAAAAACAACGATAACAAAGACTGAAGCATTTCTTGCAACGAATATTACAACTTTAGCCACTACGTATTTGTATCTCAATGTACTCTATAACTACTTGCCATTTACATTTTTATATTAAAAATAAAATGAGTAAAACGTGTTTTTTTTATTTTTATTTATTGGCAAATAAAACAAACTTAAAAAAACATAATGCATGCCGTAAATCCCTGTGATTTGTCTGGCGTACTGATTTGTAGTACGTACTAATAAAATCTTCTTAAACATAATCATAGGTATCGATTTTAAATTGTGTTTGTTTTATAACTAGCTGTGTCCCTGGAATGAGACTTACGCAGGTGAAACCGCTTACACACCTAAGTCTCGATCATATCGACTTAAAATAGTACTTAGTTACTCCAGGGTTCCAGCGATCTGCATACCGAGTTTCATCGCAATCGGATCTGTTGTTTTTGCGTGAAGGAGTAACACACATACTTACAAAGTTACCTAAACAAACTGTCACATTTATACCTATTTAGTTAGCTAAGAACTAGAAAACCAAACCTTTAAATCAAATTACAAAATTATAAAACATGTTTTATAGAAACGTCAAGTGATCGAGGATCATCAACGCATTCATTAATTTTCTCCCATTTTGTATACTCTTACTTTTCTTGTTTGTTTGTTTGTCAGTTTTAGCCGACTCAAAACCTATATGTCTGCTATGCATACCAATAAAATCACCTAAGTAAGATGCGCCCCCACAAAAACATGGGTATTTAGATTTTTTAAATCTACTAATATTGTAGGAGAATATGTTCCTAGCATTCTTAATTTGTAGGTATACTAGCTGCACTGCGCTATACTAGTATACTAGTTCCCGCGGGAATAACGGGATAAAAAGTAACCTATGTGTTAATCCAGGTCCCCAGCTAACTATATTCCAAATGTCATCGCATCGGTTCAGTAGTTTTTGCATGAAAGAGTAACAACCTTACATACATACATACATACAAACTTTCGCGTTTATAATATTAGTAAGATGGAGCGGACTACTTGAAAGCTCTCGAAGCGACTTTGAAGAAACGGTCCCTGTTCTTGGTGTGTCTTTTATGTTGAACAGCTAAATGAGTTTTTAAAGTTTAGTTCCTTTGTCCCAAAGTTACTTTTCCAAGATTTAAATTTGAAACAAAGTAAGACGGAATTATACTCACCACCTGAGACAATTTAAGAAACTTGATATACATTATACAAAGAGACCGGTGCGCGCGGTCCGGACGCTGTGGAGATGACATTATTGTTATATTGCTCCTAAAGAACGAAATATACCTAGGTTCGCTCCATACATTTACATGGCCCTGGGCCCTAATTTTTATATTAGAATTGTTTGAAATTTTATTGTAATTCAATTCAACGTTTCTTTGACTTCAAAATGCGTAAGTAAATTTTAGCAAACAGTACTTTTTTGAAGTAGGAAAAAGCTATTGAAAAATGTCAAAAGTTATTTTTTCAAGCGTTAATAATATAAAATTGAAGTCTTGCAATTGATAGTACGATAGTACATGCCTGCACTGTATCAGTATATACAAAGCGCCTAGGAAGGTCGGCTTATAGAATTGACAAAGCTACTGTAAGATTGTAAGATTTCTGATCTATTCGACTAATCTATGGAAAACTATAACTATTCATTCCATTGTATTCCATACTTGATTATGGTTTATTAACTCGATAACTTGATTAAGAAGACCTATAAAACTATTCAAAAAAATTTAGTAAATGTTATAGTGCAGACAGGGATAATCGTCGGCTTGGTGTCCTGTCCACTTCATTAATTGCGAGTAAAATATTTATTATAAAGGGCCTCTATGTGTTGCTTTCGGCTCCACGTACGCCTTCCAAAGGTCCAGGGATCCATAGCCCCTTGATACTGCACTGAAAAAAAAACTTGTTAAAATACATCAAAAAATGTTTATTGCTATCAAGTTAAATGTTTATATACGAGCGCATAAAGTTATATGATCAAGGGAATCAAGCCTTCTTGATTGAGAAACGGAACAAATAGACATTGCACATTCAAACAAGTTATGCTCGGCCTAATCAAGAATAATCATTATTTTTAACAACTGTTCTTTGCGCTTGTTACCAAGACTTGATAGTCCTAAATACTGTCATATATTTACTTCAATTAAGTACAGTAATAGTGTAAACAAGTAATTTGTTTGAATGTAAAATCAAATGAACAAATTAATTGTTTTCATAATGAAACCTAGTTATGCCTATACAGATGCATAATAGATCTAATATATATAAATGTTTTGGTTTATAAAGTTTATTATTGTGTTCAATATGTATAGTTTTTTGTTTTTAACATACCATAAGATAAAAATAAATGTTATCTCTTTCAATGTAATCAACTGATCTTATTAGAATCAACTAAGATAATGCTATATTCCAATATTGTACTTTGTTAGGTCTAGTATGCAGGATATCCCAGAAATACCAGATCAAAGCGTCAGAATATGACCAGTCAGTGAAACTCTGGAAGTAAAGTTTCACTGACTGATCACATATTATGTATCTCTGATGTGGTATTTCTGAGAAACCTGGTGCAAATTAAATGAAAACACATTTAATGACATTTCAACGATTTATTTTTTATCACGAAACGAAAATAATAAACAAATAATAATTAAGTAATTGATATTTATGACTTAATACGACTGTGATGTGGGAGCAGCACGGAAGCATTGCGACACAGCAAAGCTACCGCTGCGTTGCTCCCAGATTTTGCGCCATTTCTAAGAGGCGTAAGCGAAAGTAAATCTTTCTCATGTCTCTTATTTATCAATAATTTTATGTAGCTGTCATCGTGAACGTTGCTGATAAACCTTTCCCAGCTTTCGGCTTTTGTAGGCTTCCATCTTTTTTTAAAATTTTCCTTCTTTGAGATGATGGAGGGTCGCCTAGGGCTTGAACTAGACTGACCGGGCAGTACTACCATGCGGGGCTGATTAGTTCAAACAAATTTAGTACAGCCGCAAGATATCTATTTTCTTCATTCGTGTCTGAAATCACAAATATCGGTATCAAAAAACAAACGAATTATACCCATAGTGTGTTTTATTACTGGGACAAGAGGGCCTAAATGCGCTCACTTTAATGAATTACTATGCTCACTGGCTGTTATTCTGTATTCGATACAATTAAAAAAGTTAGGTATATGACCTCTAATAATAATTCAAATCTAATTATTGTTTTAATGTTTTCATAACAAAGTCCCTATATAGTAAGTAACACTTACCTTTTGCCAAATTATTGAGATCAGTTGGATCACTTTTTGCACCGCTTGAGTATAGTCACTTTTTGTTGTTTTCTTTGACATCAACTCTATGAGTCTATTGTTGTGATAGGAAACATTTGAATAATAAAAATTGTTGACATGTTCAGTGTAGCTTTGATTAAAGTCATTTACAAGCTGAAACAAAAAGAAAACAACGTAAGTAGGTACACAAAATCATATTTTTTCATTTAATCATCGACAACAACTTTTATGTACACTTATGTAATAATTAGATTTACTATCAAATTCTTGAACATCTTTTTATGATGAAGAGTTGCAGAGTTACTTTTGAATTTATAATATTAGTTAGCAAGATAGTATTTTGTGATAGGTACTATATAATATGCACTTACCATTTTTATATCCCTGAGGCTTTTGTAATAAAGGGTATTTCTCAAAGTATAGTTCTATGGAATATTCTGGCTTTTTTCAGTTTATTAGATGCTGTGACAAAGTAGCCTTCCACTTAGATTTTACAATGTTTAAACTGTTTTTTAGCCAAGTTGTCTTCTACAGTGTTATTGGGAGTCTTAATTGTATGAAATGGGAGGGTGATGCAGGAGACCCTGTGCTTTGAAGTTTTATTTCTTTGGAATCCAGAACACCTAATTTTAGGTATTTACGCCGTGTCAATGGGTTGAGAAATTTGCATCTTGCTTGATGTGTGATAACGGCGGAATATAATAAGGAGTAATTCTTTCTTCCGGAAACAACACTTTTATAGTTTTTATTCATTCGTTGTAGGTATAAATTACACGTAATGCACTAGCTCTGGGAGCCCCCAGGCTCTAAGTAGATCCATTTTCACAGTTGGTACCTACTTACGAACTCACTACTCACTGCACTAGGTAACTAGATGTTTTTATTATATTCGTTCTAACACACAAAAAAGTGAAATTGGCAAACAAACGAAAATTAACGTTAGGACATCGACTGACTGCAAGCAATGTAAAACCGTTACTAGCATTTAGAGACGACCGAAATGCAACACGTTCTTAATCGATCAAAAAAGTTATTAGAATTAACTACTTAGCTATTTCTTTCAAATAGGCACTTGTTCGTTCTTAAAAAGTTGAGTGATATAATGAATTTAAGAAACTATGAAATCAAAATCTTTATAATATTTGATTTAGATATGTTTTAATTTAAACCAATAAAAATCTTTTTTAGAGTAACTATTGTAAATGTGTGGTAATAATAAAGCAACTTGATAAATCTGAATAAATTGATGATGAGATACTACATTGATAAAGTGAACATATTTAATTCAAAACATTCGTCTTATTAGATGTTCAATCATTTTAGCTTTATTGGGGCAACAAACCGCAAATTGTTGTTTTTGATATTTTTTTGAATGAATCAATGACTTTTTTTCCAAACAAGCAAGATTGTTACTTGTTTGGCCATTTTTTTTTTCAGTGTGGACGTATAACAGACATAATAATAATATTTATTTATTATATGATTTTCGATTGAAGCATTACATAAAGTGTGTTTGAAATGAACTTGAAGTTTATTTTGAAACTTACTCTAAGTCTGCACCTCGTAAGCAAACCTTTATTATCAGGTTACATGTTTTGGTATCGAAACCCTCACCTAACTTTTAAATTAACAATTTTCAATACTTACTTATATAATACTTATTTTATCGTTTTAACTTAGACTTCATTTTTGTAATTACTTAATAGGGAGCGTGTTTTTATTTTAATTTTTTCTTACTGACGTTTCGAGGACGTTACCGTCCTGCTGTAGTATCATCGAATTAGCATCCATCGCTGCTATTTACTGTCAAAAACATATTTCGTATTCTATATTGCTGCTTTGATAATACCTTTATACCATAAGAGCTGTCATACTATGTATGGGTCTATATATAACCGAATTCCCGATGAGATCAAAACACTCCCATTTAATTTGTTTTTAAAAAAACTACGCACTTGGCTAATTAATAAACGGTTTTATTCAATCAGACAATTTTTAACATTAAATCCATCAAAATCGAACTAATAATTTTTATTTTTATTGCTCAGTTTTCTATCGATATTATTGTTATATTATGGACTTTTAATATGTGAGATTGTGATGTATTTTTTTTCTTCTTTATTTTGACATATTATTAATTGAAATGGAATGACTTGTGATTGCTTTTTTTTCCCTCTCTCTCTTGTGACAATTTTGATGTTTGCATGCCACATGTTGGCAAGGTATGTAGAACTATATTTTTAGATTTAAGATCTGCTGTACAATACTTTATGCAATAAAATATCTTTATCTTTGAAGTAATCACCGATAACAAGCACGTTACGGCAAAGCAGCAATGTAGGTATACTGCAAGTTAGCTACTAAAAACGGTGGATGCTAATTAGATCATACCACAGCTGGTTATGGATAGACACAGATAAAGTGATTTAAACAAAAGAATCAAATCAAAAAGTCCAAGCCATACAAAATAGGAGAGAAGTAGTCTAACACACATAATATTTATACCAAGAACCCAATTTTATCAATCACTTCAAACAACTTTGAGGCCGGAGGCGGAGCGAGATATGGATACATAAGTTTTCTTTTCTTTTCCATACAAACGTAATAGAAAAATAAATCCACGAAATGTGATTCACTTTTTCTTTTCATTTTCATTTAAATCGAATTCCTAAGTTATATGTTGGTTATGTACATAACGTTACAAGACCAATAACTTTTCAACCTTTTTGTTATGTAAGTACTTATTACTCGATTCGATTTGTTTTCAAAAGCAATTCAGAAAACGGTGACTATGGTTACGCTTATTGAAACGTAGTGATATTTTATTTTACTTGCAAAGTACTTAGGTGGAATTTTCTTCATTAATTTGAAGTTGTTTTCGAGTAACATCGAATTGTTGAGTGGCCATGAAGAAGATTGATTGTTTGTTGTTTCTTATTTTCGGTGAGAATGACTAGCCTTTCAAACATCTTGTCGTGGTTAATTTGTAATGAAATTGCCTGAGGGTTTAAAAAGGTTCTTTTAGGATATTCGTTATGGTAATTGCTTTTTGACACGGTCTTTATAACTGTGCTACTGACATCGCACGTAGCGACGCAAGTTCAAGATTATGGGTTCCCTACGGCGGTACTTAGACACACTATATATCGAAACACATTTTAACAACGATCGATAGATTACATTAATGAATGGTTGTACGATTATAGTATTAGTATTTCGTATAACATGCTATTCTGCGCGTGCGTGCTATATGTAAGTCGCACAGTAACTTATTTACAAACTTATCGAGGCTACCAAAATCTTACTAATATTTCTGCGCTTGCGTGCTATATGTAAGTCGCACAGTTACTTACTATCTAATGATAAAGAAATTTACAATCTTATCGAGGCTACCAAAATCCTTTAAAATAGAAAAGAAGCTAACACTTGGGGAGTTTATATATTTTTTTTTCTTTATAGAACATTTTAACACTTTTTTATAGATTTCGTCTACATATCAGGCCCGGTGCACAGTTGTTGTGACAGTGTCAGACCGCAATTCCTATTATGATTCTCCAAAAAGAGCCTTTTAAACCCTTAGTGTTTGTAGTTTGTGGGTGTTTGGGGATGATTAAGCAGTTATTTTCATAATATTAAACTCTGCTGTACCTAAAATGTTAAATGAAATATTCAGTGGCGGTCGATGCTTGGACTTGTTTCGAAACTTAATTACCCGGATGTTACGGATTATACTCATAAAGACAAATACCCTTACTTATAAACGCTAATTAATGCGCTGCATAACTTTGCATCGTTTGTCTTTCACAGTCACAATATGAAGTTTCAAAGTTGACAGACAGAGACAATCGTCACATAACTTAGTCATGTGTAAATAATATTTTATGAGTAAGGGAGCAAATCTCAAAAAGACAGATCTATCAGCAAATGAATTCACTTTTTGTCGTGGGAGATTTTAGGGTTTTTTGGTAGGGTAATTCTTCTACAAATGTTGTGTGGAACTGTACATTTTCTGTACTCTAACTCAAATCAAATATTTATTTATTAACTATGACACTGCTATGGTACTGTTGAGAATCTGTTCTTATTATTATGAGAATCTGTTCTTATTATCATAAGTACTGTTGAAACAGATTCTCAACAGTACCATAGCAGTGTAATCTGTTCTTATTATCATGAGAATCTGTTCTTATTATCATACTTATAATAATACCATAGCAGTGTCATAGTTAATAAATAAATATTTGATTTGATTTAATTTTAAGTACAGAAAATGTACAGTTCCACACAACATTTGTGGAAGAATTACCCCACCATAAAACCCTAAAATGTCCCACGACAAAAAGAGAATTCATTTGCTGATAGAACTTGCTAACCAAGTTTCATCAAAATCGATTGAGAAATACGACCTGTAGACTGAACCAAAATACCGACAGACAAAAGAAAATTTAGCCAGACTTAAAGCAGAGACGCTTCGCTCGGTCAATTATTGTCTTCTTGTTATTTTCAGTGTCCAGTCTAATTAGTGTAACGTCATCGAGCTATGTAAATGTATCGCATCCACACCCTATTAAAGTGGAGTTTTATCCAAAAATGTCGCTGTTCAAAAAGTCAGATTTAATTGACAAAGGCTGCGACGTATTCATAAAACTCTGCCCTAAGATTTACAAGTAAGTAATCTTAAAAACTGGATGTGAGAAGCCGTAAAGAGATCTAGGTGGCGTGCAATTGCAGAGGCCTATGTCCAGCTGTGAACTGCAACAGGCTGATTGATGATGATGATGATGAATCTTAAAAAAAAAGTATCTAATCCTACTAATATTATAAATGTGAAAGTATGTGTTTTTAGATGTTTGTTACTCAATCACGCAAAAATCACTAAACCGATTGCAATGAAACTTGGATAGTAAGTAGTTGGATACCGGGATAATAATAATAATAATAATAATAAAACGTTTATTAAAAATACCAAAGTTTGCACAAATATACAATTAGGTACAATTTTGATTACATTTCAAAAACTTGTTTAAATAAGTAAAAGTGCTTAAGGAGTACTCCTGACCCTCAAACTAGGCAAAAAGCCTGTGCCTTGAGGTATCAGTAGTCCTACCACTAATTACTAGTAAGCAAAAACATATCCCTAACGGTAATCTAATTAACAGAAAGATTCAAAAGTTGTAACATACAGCAAAAGCTTAAATGGCAAACAGAAAGATAGCAATGAAACAAAAACATCACACTATTTTAATACCAGCAATAAATTCAAAGATTACACATAGGTTACATTTTATCGCGATATTCCCGCGGGAACAGGACTTACGCGGGTGAAACCGCGGGGCGCAGCTATTATCTTATATTAAAATTTTATCTTATCCTCTTTCTACTTCTTACTAATATAATAAACGAAAAAGTTTGTATGTGCATGTGACTTTTTTACTCTTTCACGCAAAAACTACTGAACCGATTCAGTCGAAACTTGAAATACAGGTGCGATATATGTATATAATACAGAAAGCAATATTATAAACGCAAAAGTTAGTATGTCTGAATGAGGATTTGCTACACTTTCATGCGAAAACCATTTAACCGATTGCGATTAAACTTCAAAATAGGTAAAATAATACAAATTATCTCTTGTTTAGAATCTTACGAAAGGTTGCAAATTTCCTAGGAAATTTATAAACTTCCCAAATACTCAAATACTCTTGTTACGTTCCGGTGACATATCCGTTGCTTATACACATATTTTACGCGACAGACCTAGTTGTTTAGCTTGGGGCTAGATTGCGTTGTGCTTGGGGCTAGATTGCATTTAATTATTTACAAAAAACTTTGTTTAATTCAATGGTTCAAAACTAACTCTGACTGACTGAATCGTATTTTAAAATCTACAGGATCATAATTTCCATATAAAAGTTATAACACAAAACATTAATTAAAAGTTAGCTAAAGAGACAATTAAGTATGGCTAGACCACTCAAAAATTAACAATGTAGTTTATATACAAACTTGTGTGAACACTGAACAGTCTGTAAAAGTACCTGTTAAAACTTTACCAACTGTAAATTAATGGAGAAATAGTTTTCGTCACTGATATAATTTTTGTAAATCAATATGAGGTGGGTCGTATGTTATTGGGTTGTGTGTGTGTTTGTGACTGTGATTGTGGTTTTCTTTTACTTAGGTTTTTCAATTTTATTTTAACAGGCAGTTATTTTTGATTTTGATGTGAGTAAGGATCATAGTTTAGATTATTGCTGCAGTTCCACTACGGTTCTAAATATACTACAATGTGAATCACAAATGATCATTGCGAAAAAAAAACGTATAAGTTTCTTGTGTATCCTAACTTTTTTTTTATAATTTCTTCTATGGTTTTCGCGATTTCGCATAATAAAACACTTAATTATTATGTGTGTTATTCCCCTTTTTTATGTTGGAGAAATGCAGTCTTATGTACCGTCCCGCTGCTCTGGGGGAAAATGACCATAGTGTGTGAGGCTCCCTTGCTGGCCTAAGGTGATGGATGGTCAGTGGTTTACCCACTAAAACTCGACCGGTTACTCACACGCCGGGACTACGGGAAAGTGAAGTCCTCCACGGACTCGACAGCAGTGGTCCTTTTGAGAGCGGACTCTCCTTGTCTTTCACGTACTCATTAAATTGGAGGTCGGGTTCCGATATTAGTCGTGAGGTAAAGTTAGAGGACTTAGGGTGACCTGGAAACTCGTTTCTTTGTTTGTATTTACAAAAGAATAATAAATATAAGTAGCGTATCTGTTGTCTAGTCACCGTAACACAAGCTTAGTAGCTTAGGCTATGGCCATGAGGCTAGATGACGCTGTGTGTTGTTCACAAAATGTATTTATTTAACACAGTTCTGTACCGGTCCTGTCTAGTATAAATCATTTACAGCCGAATACAGAAGTACCACTCAAAATTTGAAAGGTACTTAAATAACTTAAATAATTGAGCAGCTTCTAAATTTAAAATAACTATGGGAAAACTCAAAAAAGCATGAGAGCTGCTTAATTGTTTAAGTAGAACTCAAATTTTGAGTAACGTTAGGCACTTGTCTTATTAATACCTATCTATCTATGCAGCTATCTGCAACGTAGGTAATTAAAACCATGGAAAACAGGTTTCTTTTGTTTAATGTGATCGACGGCCATATGAAGTGCGCCGGGAC
Organism: Idaea dimidiata; assembly: GCA_949358125.1. Lineage (NCBI taxonomy): Eukaryota > Metazoa > Arthropoda > Insecta > Lepidoptera > Geometridae > Idaea > Idaea dimidiata. The sequence continues at coordinate 23,952,389 of OX442330.1, forward strand.
ATCTTATCTATACTTATAATAAAGATAGAGAGGACCAGAAGTCTGTACTTGGAAGTAAATTAAAAAAAAAGTTGTCTAGAGGACTTGGGAAAAGTAGTTAGGACCAATTTTTTTTTATTTTATTCATGTCTGTCTGTGTGTTTCTCTGTCTGTTCCTTATACAATTGAAAACTACTAATCCGATTGAAATCTGGTTTTCAATATTAGATAGTTCTATTTTCGAGGAACGTCGTGCATCGGAATCCAATAACTAGAACCCGAGTAATGAACGAAAAAGTGCAACCGCTCGAGAACCGCTTGGCCGCCCGCGCCCGTGTAAACGCGTTTTTCACTTCCGCGGGTGAAACCGCGGAGCGCAGCTAGTTTTTAATAAAGTTATATAATTTTAGACAAACAGTGATTTGCGCTCGACACTACGATGGAATGTACAAAACTTTTAACAATTATTGCGAAATGGAATTTGAGAACTGCAACGGATGGAGAAGTAAGTGTATATTCATGAAATACTACAGTTTACCAAGGACTAACAGTCAAATATTGAAATACTACTCAAAATTTTAAGGCTACTTAAAAATGAAGAATCTGTTAAACTAAACATATTTCCATACCATTAAGTTTAAGTAAGTACCGTTCCCGCGGCATTATCGGGATAAAAAGTAACCTATGTTCCAAGTTTCATCGCAATCCGTTTAGTAGTTTTTGAGTGGTTAACTAACAAACTCACCGGTATACAAACATGCAAACTTTCGCGTTTATAAATATTAGTAAGACTAGTTCCGTCCCACAGTATCAACCGAGTAATAAACTTTTTAAATTCATACGATTTGTTAACATGGTTATGTACCGGGTGTTAATTGCATTATTATTATTTAATTTCTTACCTTGACGGTTCGTTCATGTTACAATAATCTTGGTCGCCAGGGACTGCCTCTCGCGACCAAGATTATTGCAACATCATGAATGTACCTAACTGTCAACCGAGTAAGTCTCGATCCCGTATGAAAATCGCGATCAAAAGTAGCCCATGTTATACTCCTCAAAAATTCTTTTACCAAAAAAAACGATGTACGTAGCTTTTTTAGCTACATTACATGCATGGCATTAGTCTAATAGTTTCCGAGCCCAAACAATAAAATCTTTTCCCTTTATGCTATTTTAGCAATTAGTATAGGTAATATATTTTTAAATGATTTTCCAATGAAGGTTTTCTTTTATTTTTAGAATGGAGTATGATCAAACGAACAAATTGTTGAAGACGTAGCCATCACAGAACCTACTCATAAGGAAATTCAAGATATATGAGAAAAAAAATGACTAAGTACATTAATAAAGTAAACTTTTTAAACTCACACGATTTGTACTCATAGTAATATTTTAACTGGGTCTTACTCGCGTATTGTGTAAAATGTGGGTAGTTCGTGTACTGACACATTTTTGGACAATAAGTACCAGTGACACGAGTATAAATAGAGGACGACGCCCGCCGCAGCTCGAATCGAAACGTCGAGGTAAGAGAATTTAAAAGTAACAATACGTTAGTAAGACCCGGTTCATATATTAATATTAATAAAGTACTTAATATTGAAACTAAAATCACCTGCATAAATAAAAATCCCTTTAGCTAGTGTATAACATGAGATCTTTCCCAGAAGACTGGCAACATTTTCTCTCTGGATGGCTAAGCCTGTAAACGAAAAAAACCACCAGCTCTGTGTAGCCTAGGCGTTAACTCAGATCTCTAGCTATCTGCATAACAAGAGTGTCATCGCAATCGGTTCAGTAGTATTTGCGTAACAAATATCGTAGACGTAGACTTACACAAGATTGGTAGCAAGTAGGATACTTTATATTTATTTATTTAGGTTTAATAGGTAAATTTTATTTTAAATAATAAAAACAAAAAAAAACAATAAATCAAAAAACCCGCCCCTATTGTTCCTGGTGCAAAGGTTCCCATCACACTTGCAGCATTGCCGCGCTATATGACGATGGCTATTTCTTTATTTATATTTAGAAATGATAATAATTGGTTTTAGGAAACATATTTCAAATACAAAGGAACTTATTCAAATAAGTGCAAGTTTTTGTGACTTGGCAGCGAGGCGAAAATGCTAGCCGTATTGCCACGCTGAATGGCAATGCTTATTTTTTATTCCAAGTAAATTCCAGCATTCTGGTCTCGCTAATTATATAAATAAATAAATGAATAGTTATGGTCTTCTCATTGAGTTACGACGCAGGCGGACGGTTGCGTCAAAACACATTTTCAGCAGGCGCTCTAAACAAGTTTTGTATGAAATTTTAAGTTTTAACTGTGCGTTTCCGCAATTAACCCTACAACTGGGCCTCTGTGCTGTGAATTTCTTCACAATGTTTTCCTTCATCGAGATATGATAGTTTTGTAATCACATTTTTTTGGAGTTTTCTAAGACTGTTAACAAAATATTTAAGTAGTATACAAAATCACGGCATATAGCAAGTAATCAGAAGACATGGCATCAGAATAAGGTGATCATGGTAAGTCCCAATACATTTGAGACATCTTAGTACTAGTACATACCAACTCAATAGATCACGTATAAAATTTAGCTCCTAATGGAGTTCGTGACGCCTTTTCGCACTCCTAAAACATTTGCTCATTAAATAAAACTTTTGACAAAGTTGAGAACTTTTGTAAACTTTATTAAAAAGGGAAAGGTGTCATTATCAATAAAGAAAAGGTAACAAAGTTTCAAATAAATCTTTCAAGATTCTTTATTGACGAGCGTGGACTGATTATTAAAACATGATGATACCGATACGATTTCGATAATTCCTCGTAGGTACCTATGTAATGTTTATCTATTTTTTTTAATGAGAAAAAGAGGTGACAACATGTCTGATCAGCACCCGTATTATCTATCCAGTGGACGTCCGACAACAGTTGAAAGTGACAGGCACTATGCAGTACATTGCTGCTTTGACGTAATGTGGTTATTGGGCCGGTGCGGTGATTAAGTACCTCAAAGCAGCATTGCACCGCATAGTGCCAACTATCAAACTTAAAAACTGTTATAATAATTTTAAATTAAGAAGCCACTCAATTATTTAAGTACTCCCCAAGTTTTTAGTCGCGTTTCTGTATTCGGCAATTTGTAAATTAAAGTAGGAAATGATGTTACCTATACGGGGTTGTTTAAGACGTCTAGGCAAACAACTTTTATTCTACGACTTTTGGAAATTCGAAGTACTTTTCGAAAAATTTTGGTGTAAAATTTACTTGAAAATCAGCTGTTTATGAGAGTTTGAGGTCATTGACCTTATGTTGTCCATTTATTTAGTTTGATTGTTTACAATCAAAACTTTAATTAGGTAAGTACCTTTATTTTCATAAGCAGCTGTTTTTTCAGTGAAACATAATCTGAACATTTTCGAAAAAAACGTTTGAATTTTCAAAAGTCGTAGAACAAAAGGTATTCGCCTAGACGTCTAGAACAACCCGCTTTCGGATTAAAAGGGCATACCCGTTACAAATTGTATAATTGAGACGAGTACACATATTACTGTGATTTATGAATAAATGAAAAAAAAACTCGATTCATAAGATACGGTTTTATGACAGACAGACGAACAGCAGAGTAACAGGGTTCATTTTTAAACTTAAACTTTAAACTTAAACGGAACCCAAAAAACAGGTGTGAATGTTACTTACTCTCATTATTTCTGCATGACTCATACATCATTTCACATGTATTCTTGAACACTTTTCTTTGCAGTCTCAGTCTCGTGTGCAGCGCGCAACGATGCAGACGTGACACATAATACCTAATCATTTTAATTAATTACGTATTTGTGACGGATAGCGCAGCGTGAGCTGTCGTTCGTAACTTGCCACAATGAGTAACAACATTGTGGTAAACGAGTTGCTGGCGTTCTTGCAGCAAAAGCTGGACGTAATGGACGACTTGTCTGCAGTTCAGATTTGCATTACGAACTTCAGTGAAGACGACATAGCGGCAGCTAAGCTGGTGCTGTTCGAGGTGCTCAACAAGCGCGACAAGATGGTATCTCGCCGCCGCGACGGGACGAAGAAAAGCGTACAGGACATTATTACACTGTTCAAGGAGACAGACCCGGACGACGTGCCTACGTTTGTGGCGAGGGACCTAAACAAGCTGCCTCCCGTCACTTTCACCCACGTCGATGCTACGAGCCTCCTGAAGGACATCGTCCTCCTAAAGAAGAGTCTCAAGGAAGTGCACGAGAAGCTGGATGCATCTCAAAATACCGTTTCCGAACTACGCAAAGAACTCGATGAGTTGCGCAAGAACGGAGCGGTAATAAGGTCACCAGTATCGTTGACGAACGTCAACTCGCCTCGCGGAGCTGTCCTAGATAATAGCTTCGCGTCAGCGGTTTTGTCGCAGTCGCCGTCGCCTCGTGCGCCGCTTGCAGACAGCGCGCCTCGCGCCCCCCGCACCCCCGCGGCTCCTCCACGTACCGCACGGTCCGCACGACCTACGCTCCCCGCCCCGCTGCCTGAGCCTGCAGCCCCGGCGAAATTAAGTTTCGCCAATGTCACCGCGAGCGCCTCCGTCGCTTCTACCATGAAGCATAAGGACCAAACACAGGATGCTGATGGTTTTATTATGGTTAAAAGGAGGAAGAACCGTTCAAGACCAAGCACGAACCGTAGCGGCACAGCTTCGCAAGATTCAACTCTGGGAGTGCGTGCTGCTATGCCGAACACTCCGGTGTACATCTCCCGTCTGCACTACACCGTCGGGGTGAAGGACATTGTCGAGTACGTGCGCCGGAAGTTGGGCTATACGCTGAGGGTGCATATGCTGGACTCGCATCGGAACGTCAATTTCAAGGCGTTTGTGGTGCGAGTCCCGACATGCTACCTGCCTCGCGTCATGGACGAAAACTTCTGGCCGAACGGTGTGGTGTTCCGTCGCTTCCGCGGACAAATTCCACAAGGTTGCACAAAGACCTTAGACAAAATTGTGTATTTAGGAAGTGCTACTAACATTAGTATTAAGTATGATATTATTAACACATTTGATTATTATAAATTATGTATGTTGGTCTATAAGGTATGTATCTATGGGCCTTGTTGCCTGAAATAAATGAATATTATTATTATTATTATTTGCAACTTTTTGTTCTCAGCGCATATCGAGAATTCTTTAGCAAAATCAGCTGTGCCATAATAAAAAACGATTACTTAGTTACTATATAAAACAATATCAACTCTTAAAAGATCAGCAGGAAGCTACACGTTTTTCACCTTAGGTACATACAACAAGTATATTCCTGTTTAAGTGGCATTTAAACCACAATCCATATTTAAGCCAAAAAATAACTGTTTTGGTTTAAGTGTGCATGGATCTCAACTCTTCGACATATTTGTCTGGAAACTGGACTAAAATGTAGAAAACAATATCACCTACAATCCATACACAAGAAAAATGTTGACACTATTCCGTTATGAAATAATCATCAATTTTCGATAAACTCGACATGGATTTTCAGTTTAGCTCGTATTGGGTATATATTTTTAAACTTGTCATATTCCTTTGGCACATAAACAAATTACAGGAAACAATGAATACTCCATTGACCTCGTAACTATTGGTTTACACATTGAAAACTCACGTAGAGTTCTTAAACAGGTAACAAGCTCTTCCATACACTCTTCCATTGCCTCGTCATATTCAGTTTTAGTAACGGTTGTTGTATTAAACATATCCGCTGGTAAGGGACGAAATTCAATCGACGGGTCTTCGTAAACATAGTCATCTGTTTCTGCCATTACAATTGTTGTAATTATAATTGTTACTGTTATGGTATCTGAAAAAATAATTTTAGTATCGGTGCATTCAGATCACTAAATAATACCACCACCCTGAAGCTAGAAGCTACTGACAAACATCTAGTTTCGAAAGTTGCTGTAGTATTTTTCTTTTCGTGTAGTAGTATGGCTCATCTAGTGTTAGAGATGACAGGTCGCCCTTACATAACTCAGATACAAAACCTGTAAAGCCTTTATAAGGGGAGCGTCGTTATAAATAAAAGTAGCTGCATCTGAGTTAAGCTTCTATGTTACCCTAACGATTGCTATCAAAGATAACAACCAAGATCAAATGCTTAACATACCTTCCGAAGCACAGAAGACCTCGCGTAAAAGATTTTATGCCACATAAATTATCGGTCACCCATACAAGTAATGACCGCGCCAATCAGCTTTTCAAATGATGTAATGCCTAACTGTAGTTTCAATGTTTATATCTATATCAAGAATGTATTTTCTTACTTACATGTAAAATATAGTGGACTTGGTCTTAATCATTTTCTTGTTTATTTTTCCTACTTCTTTTCGTTTAAAACACTGCTTGAAATAAATCCTTTATTAATAAACGATTAATAAATGACATCTTAACTAATGATGTTCCTTTCGGACTTTTGTAAATGTCAAACGATCGATTGACACACAGCATATTATTTGCAAATAAAGTTTTATTAACAGTAATGGATTCTGATAATTTATTATGTTGTGACTGATGATCATAAAATAACTTCAAAGTAGGTACTTAGGTAAATCTTATGATTTTAAAGAGTAGAAAGTAAAGAAAAATAGGTAACTAATTTTATTAGATTTCATTTAATATCAGTAACCACCTATAAAATCTTTCTAATATTATTAATGTGAAAGTTTATACGTATGTATGTTTTATCTTGATATTTCCGCAAAATCGGGACCTACGCAGTTGAAACTGCGGGGCGCAGCTAGTATACTATAAAGTCGTTAACTATTGGACGATAAGACATTTCTCATTAATTTGAAAATAAATTTGTGTTCTTGAAATAAACATTGCAAAATGAAAGAATGTAGGTATTTTCAGTCAGAAAATCATTAAAACTAGCATGCTATTGCCTGTCGAGAACTCACGGTGAATTCCGTGGAGGTTTTTCGAATAGGCATTCTATAAATTTCACAGATAAATCGAATGGTTACTAGAGCCGCAGCTTGCGGCGAGTTAAAATGAAGCTAGAGTGAGTGGAGAGTAAAAGAGTATTGAATTGCGAATTGAAAATCAATTTTAAATTTTTGAATGCATGTCTGAAACAGACTCAGACATACATCCAGACATCCAGTCAGACAGACACAAATTTAAAAACAATTTATTCATTTTTTCCTTTACTATAAAGTAATATAGATGTAGTAAATTACCTTTTGACGTGTTTTAAAAGTGTACCTATCTAATAATTTGGATTCTAACAAGAATATACGACAATATACGTCTATCCAAACTATACCAATTAAGGGGCCGTAGTAGGCCAGAACTGATGTTTCTAGGATGAATTAGTACAAAAGTTATTTGAAATAAAAGTTTTTGAAACCATATTTATTAAAGTCGAGGATATTTACTAACACGTGAATGTCGTGAAAACACGACTCCTGTAAATTTTCTCGATAGAAAAAAAATAACTTAGCCCAATACATGCAGTTAATGTTTTGAATTTCAAGAATAACATTGAACTAGCAATTGTTTGATTTTACGCACAAAAATTTTGCAAGGTCGCATTTTACGTCCTTCACTTACACATCTGAAATTTGCTGGCTTTATCCCTGTCACGCTATAAGGGTTGTATAGGCCCTTAATAAAGTTCAATAATTACTCCAGGACTTGTACCGTTGGGGAGTCAAAGTGGAGGACCACCACCTGAAATAATGACAAGAGTCGGACACTCGCTACCCGAATTCACCCGATATACGGCCATGTAACTCTGCCCTCGCTTCTGAGTATTCGAAGATTTTTCTAGCTATCTACAGCTTCCTTAGCTAACTCCCTCATGAATTAAAGCTCTACCAATGGGAAATCAAAAACCCGCTGCCACCGGACTTCATCTCCCCTTCCGAAACATCCTAGCCGCCGCCAAATTGCAGTGGCCAGTCTGGAAGTCGCTAAACCGTCTTCAAGCCCAGCTTGGCCGCTGCAAGACCAATATGCCACTGTGGGATTTCGCGGTGTAGGGTAATGCGAAATGCATTTGTAGTGAGGCCGAACAGACGATGGAGCACCTTATGAACTACTTCAACTGCCTTACTAGCTGTTCAGCGGAGGACCTAATGACAGCGTCGGACGCTGCTGTGTTCATCGCCAAGTTCTGGGCATATGTAATTTAAAATTTGAGTCTTTGACATGACAGATGAAGCAGTGGGCGGATAAGGGCTGAGTGAAATGATAATGATGAGTTCAATAATTACTACTATAAAATATTAATGAATCAAAATGGTAGTCTGTGATGAGCATACATTTTGATAAATTTATTTAACTCCATAGACATGACAACTGAAGTTTGTGTTCAGTTTAACAGTTTAGTCTTAAATTGAATATGTTAGATCTTGTTATTCACCTTCACTTCTTGCTGAAGTTCTTCTGATATTTTCGGGTTTGTGTTTAGCTTCCGGATTAGGACTAGATTCAGATTTAGGTGCAGGTTTAGGAGTAGGTTTAGTTGTAGGTTTGATCGTAGGTTTAGTTGTAGGTTTAGGTGTAGGTTTAGGTGTCGGTTTAGGTGTCGGTTTAGGTGTCGGTTTAGGTGTAGGTGCAGCTGAAGGTTCAGTTGTAGGTTTAGGTGTGGGAATGGGTGTAAATTCAGATGTAAGTATCGTTGTAGGTGTAGGTTCAGCTGTAAGTTTCGGTTTAAGTTTAGATTTAGGTTTAGATTCGATACAGTACCCATCATCTTCTTTCAAGTACTCCCAGTCTGTAATAAAATAACTATAATCGTTAATTCTGGTGTAATAACGAATGGATATACTACACTTACAAACTTTTTCCGTTATTTTTTAAATGTTAAAAAACAAACTGTTTTTAAAATTCTTAACCAATGAGGTGTTTTTTTTTAATTACACCCTCAATTTCTTCACCGGAGACAAAGAATTTCAAAAAACACTTCAAACCTATGAATTGTTTCTTACTTTCATTCGTTTTGCATGACGCATATAGCATGTCACATGTACTGTTGAAGACTTTTCTTTGCAAGTTGTTGTTCACGGCACATATTGAGAATTTTTTGGTAAAATCACCTGCGCCACAATGAAAAAAACAATTAGGTACTGTCGAAAAATATTGCAGTTCTAAAAAGATCTTTTAGAAGTACACGCAAATTTTTCACCTTCATGTCTTCCTATCTATATTGATAGAAGAGTGCCAATGCTTATCTATCGATTGCCAACCTGTCTTATTTAATCGCTACCAAATATGCTGAATGTGTAATTGTGTACATAACTACGTTTTTTATTTCTTCACATTACAACTATTGACTATTTCGGAAACTTAGTATACACAATAGTATATACTCAATAGAGCAGAAGTTACTTTTATACCGGTATTTCCATGGAATCGAGAACAAGGCAACTAGAAACATAGCAGTCGTTTATATAATATTGTTGCTCGTTGCTTAGGTTGGATAACTCTAAACCACCTATCATATCTCCAAACAAAGCAGAATTATCAATTGTACTGTTCGGCATTAAAATAAAACCTACTGAAAGTCCATACACAGCTAGCAAACTCCTTCATACAATCTTCCAGTAATTGTTCATAAGCAGTTTTAGTATTTTTTGTTGGATCAAACAAATCTGATGGTATAGGACGATATTCAACCGTGACGTTTAATAGATCTTCGTAATCATAGTCTATTGCCATTACAAATGTTATGATTATTGCTGTTATTGTATCTGAAATAATATTATTAAGCGGAATTAACATTAAAAAACTGGTGGCATGCAATTTCAAGTAAATGCGTAGATACAGTGGTGCTATTTAGGTACCCACAACTCACACGAGGTTCACCATGTGGCAATTCATCTACAATAAGTTACTGTTTGGTGCGGATTTTGGTCCAGCGGCGGCATAAATGTTCCTTTCAATTAAAAAAAGTTTTTGTTACCTAATACCTCACATGCAACTTGTTTTATTTAAATTCAACATCTACCCGTCCATATTGAAATACCGTTTATAACATAGGCTTTTTTACTTACATGTCAAATATAATTTAGGCTGAACGATTGTAATCATTTTCTTTGTTATACTTTTTCTTCTTCTTTTCAACTAAAATATTATTTGAAACATCCTTGAAGTCTTTTAGTAATAAACAATTATTAAACTTACTATAATTAAAGTTTTCATGTTCTTATCGGGCTTTTCTAAATGACAGACGATCGACTGGCTTAAACACATTATTTTCACTAAACAAAGTTTAATATTGATTTAGGAATTCGGATTCGGATTAATAAATATTATATTAAGTCATATTTAGGTAATGTAAATGACTGATTGTACTACAAGGTACATAAATTTTATATGTTTTAAACATAGAAAGTGACAAAGAATACCTTCTTTAGATCGATTTTAGGTTATTATCAGTAGTTATACAATAAAATCTTGTACCATAAAGACGTTTACGATTAGACCATAAAATATTTTCCAATTAATTTCAATATAAGATTATGGTCTTGTTTGATTAAAGAATGTAGGTATTTTATTAGAAAATCATTAAAACTATCGCCTAAAAACATATTATATAGATTGTGAAATTGCACACAACCTAAATAATATGAATATGCCAGAGTTATTTTCAAGTGTTTGACACGGCGTGCTTGTAATGTATGTATACCCAATAACTACTGTTTGCTACTTAAAGGATGCTATTGCCTGTCGATTCTGAAGAAAACTCACGACAGTTTCTGCGAAGCGTTTTCTAATTTTGGCATTCTGTATTTTTTAATAAATTGAAGTAGCGATTTAAACTAAAGCTAGAGCAAAAGCTTTTTTTCTCCCTGAATGAAGACGAAAGTACGATAGCGACTAGTGAAGTGATGTCCGAGTGTTAGAGAATATCACTGTGCTGTGTTTTTGTATTTGCATTTTTGCAAAAATAATGTACAACAACATTTTGCTTTGAAAGTTTTATTAGAAAAGACAGTAACAGCTAATTTAATTGAATAAAATTTTATTTAAACAATTGAACTTTACGTTTTGGGCTCAATAAAACGTATAGTACAATATTAAGGGGTTGCATAAAGAAAAAATTTGCTGAAGACGTCAATGAAATGTGACTTTTTATACAAATTGAATTGGGTAAACTCGATAGGTACCTTCAATTTTGTCTCTATGCTAGCACCCTTTACAAAGCTATTTACAAATGTACAGACTTCATTTTATTTACTCTTAAAACTATTTAACACGAAGGAACTTTGTACACTTTACACTAGAACAAGTCTTTAAAAGTTTGAATGTTTAAATGCTTTCCATTTCAACGCTCTGTTCATGCTATTTGAAGCAAGACTTTAGTCAGAAAATCTGAGAGCATTGAGACGACTTGGTGTTAGCTGTAACTGTATGCTCCAATGCCAGGGCTGTTAATTCGGTTTCCATTTTTCTGTTCCTGCTCCGCTTATTATTGGTAAGCTGATTCTTTTTACCGCAACACAGTATCTCCTCGAACTCCTTCCTAAAATTGTCATTTAGCCAGCCGTAAAGAAGTGGATTCGAAACGGCACTAGACATCCCACACATGTGGCACACAGCGTATGTTATTGTCATCGTAGTTTCGTCCATGAAGGGTTCATCTTTTGCACTTAAATCCGCTACAAGATTGAATACGTTTAAAGGTAACCAGCTTATGACGTAAGTGACAGCGATTGCAATTAAAATTGCTGGAGTTTTTCTGGTCATTCGTCGTCGTCCTCTTAGGCGTCTATGAATCTGGAGGTGCGCTACGGCAATGACTAGGACTGGTAGTAAATACTGGAAGACTAAGCTAAAGAGAGAATAAATAGCACGTCCGTTGAGAGTATTGGGCCATTCTTCAAAGCAGAAGCTCACGTAGTCCATGCCAAGGATTCCAAGTTTGTGTCTCTTGAGGTTTCGGAAGATGTAGAGAGGCGAAGCGAGGGCAAATGCTGCTACCCAGATGAAGAACATGGTCATCAGTGCCCCCATCGTTTGCAGGCTTGGTCGTGTGGGGTAGACGATTAACTGTGAACAATGGATAAAAATTGGTTCAAGCAATTGCTAAAAGATTAAAAACTAGCTGCACCTTGTGGTTTCTACTGATCCCGATTCCTCGGGAATATCGGGATAAAAAGTCTAAAAAATAATTATATTCTATCAAATCGGTTCAGTGTATTAGACGTGAAAACAGAACGGTTTACTTTCGGATTTATAATATAAGTAAGAACTAAAAAAAGTCTAAAAAATAATTATATTCTATCAAATCGGTTCAGTGTATTAGACGTGAAAACAGAACGGTTTACTTTCGGATTTATAATATAAGTAAGAACTAAGGACAACACTGCAGAACAACAACGTGGATCTGTTGTCGGTAAAGACGACGTAGTGGTATAATACCACATAGGTAAAGAAAACAAAATAAATGACTCTTTAAATCTCAATATTCTAAAAACACATTTTTTTTAATCGCAATTATTTTATACAATCACAATCCATCTAACCATACCTTACACAATGGAATAGACGAGGAAAAATATCGTAAAATCTTACGAAATACCTTGGCATGGTGACCCAGCAGACTTGTTTACCCTTGAAACGCTATCAAATGGATAAGCAAACTCAATATAAATCTTACTAATATTATAAACGCGAAATTTTGCATATATGTATAGCTGTATATATGTGATTTAGTTACTCAATCACGTAAAAACTACTAAACCGTTGTGATGAAACTTGGAATATAGGTAGCTGCGAGATCTGGAATTAATTTATTTAATTATTTAACGAATAACACAAAAGCCACTTTTTACCCAATATTCCCGCGGATCCAGGACTTACGGGCCCGTAAAAAACCGCGGGGCGCAGCTAGTCTATAATAAGCTGGATTATACATTATGCTATACGATTAAATAAATAACGAGGAAAAACAATAAGTAATACTTTATTTTACATGTTGGGCTTCTGCTGTTAAAACGAATTTGTCTGGACAGGCTAAAGGCAAGCGAGTCACACCTAGAAACCCTAGAAAACTTTACTAATTTATACTAAATAATTAGTAGGCAATCTTATCTTATCTCACTAATATTAGGGGTTAAAGTATGAAATTGCCGATTTGTACTGAAAATCTAAATTGTTTATTTTTTAAATTTTTAACAAATTTATTTAATCAAAATAGTTGCCATTATTATCTATACATTGCTGCCATCTAATGGGAAGGTTATTAATGCCTTTGCGATAGAACTCCGACGATCTAGACTGCACAAACTGTGTGAAAGCATTTTGTACTGCCTCCTGGGAAGAAAACTTCTTGTCACGTAGATAATTGTCCAAATCACGAAAAAAATGGTAGTCCGTTGGAGCAAGGTCTGGTGAATACGGAGGATGACGAATGGTTTCTAAGTGCAGTTCCTGAAGGGTCAAAATGGTTTCTCGTGCTGTGTGAGGTCTCGCGTTGTCGTGGAGCAATAATGGTGAAGATCGATTCATGAGTCGGGGCTGTTTTACTGCTAGTTTTGTCAACATGGTTCAGAGTTCGGCACAATAGACATCTGCCGTAATTGCTTGACCAGATCGAAGAATACTATAGTGAATAACACCATGCTGAGACCACCAAACAGTTACCATTACCTTTTTATTGGTAAGTTTTGCTTTAGGACACTGTTGTGGCATTTGAACTGGGGTCAGCCATTGCATTTTTCTTTTCCGGTTATCATAAAGAATCCACTTTTCATCACATGTTACAATTCGATCCAATATTCCTTCATTTCTGTACCGGTTCAACAAGGCAACACAAGTTTCAACACGCGTTTCTTTCTGCAGATCAGTCAAATCATGAGGCACCCATTTTTCGTATTTTTTTATTTTATTGATTTGACGCAAGTGAGTCAATAAAGTGGGTAAGGTAACGTTAAACCATGCCGCTAATTCCTGGGTAGTTTGACTAGGATCGGCTTCCACTATATCTCTTAATTCATCGTTATTCACCTGTGTGGGCGGTCTTCCTCGTGGCTCGTTCTTTAAGTCGAAATTTCCATCACGAAAGCGTTTAAACCAAAATCGCACGGTGCGTTCATTAGTAGACCCCTCTCCAAACGCAGCATTGATATTGCGGGCTGTTTCTGCCGCGTTAGTTCCGCGTCGGAACTCGTATTCAAAAATCACTCGAATTTTCGCAGTATCCATCTTTCTTGTCTAAATTGAATAACAAAAACAATTGAAAGTCGATATTCAAATGTTTCACATTTTTTAAAAAAAGAACATCACAGAAACCATTTGAAAAAAGTTTCATTCGAAAACCTCAAACCATGAAGATTCTATGTCAATTCAAAGAACCTATTGCAATAAAACGGCAATTTCATACTTTAACCCCTATTATTATAAATGCGAAATTTGCATGATTATGTCTGTGACTTTGTTCAATCACGCAAAAACTACTTAACCTATTGCGATGAAACTTAAAGTATAGGTAGCTGAGACCTGGATTAACAGATAAGCTACTTTTTACCTCGATATTCCCGCGGAAACAGGACTTATGCGGGTGAAACCGTGGGGCGCAGCTAGTATAACATAACTCTGACATTAATTACCTACCCACATTTGAATACACCCACGCATAAAAGACAAATAAGTTCTTTACGACAATGGAAAACTACTTTCTAATTTCGATCCCAAAATAATTCGACCCGTAAAACTCAGTCGACCATTAGCTAGTTTAATTAGAAGCCACAAAACCGAGACCAAATGTCCAAAAGTTCAAAGTTAATCACAAACCACATAAGCTTTCAACATTGAAATATTCAAATTTTATATTGGAATGTGGAAGAGGAATTAATCCCAAATTAGAATACCTAGATGATGGGTATTCTAAGGCTGAAAGGCCGAAATCCGAAAATTAATTTCGACTATAAATTCCAATTCAAAGTTTATGCTTAGTTTTTGCTAAGCTCAGTCTGAGCAAAGACAGAGTACGCACTACAGATTTGAGCCTAAGTTGTATTAAGTTATGTATGAATCTAATTAATAAAACGGCTGATGTAATCCATGAACAATACTATTTTTATTATTTAACGAAAGCAAAGGTACAAGTTGATGCATGTAAATCTAATATGTCGGCGTTATATCATAAAACGCGCGGGGTTAAAGTTAAAGTTTTAACTTGTGTGTTTCCGCAATTAGCCCTACTATTGGGCCTTTGTGCGTGATTTTAAGCCGTGGGTTTTCTCACGATGTTTTCCTTCATCGTAAGAGCGATGTTAATAGCGCACATATTTAAAAAAAAAAAAAACACATTGGTGTGTGACGGGATTTGAAACCACGACCTTCGGAATGAAAATCGGGGTATCTACCACTAGACCAACACCGCTCTAACGCGTGGGGTTTTTCACCACGGACGCGGCGTGCAGAGCCGTTTTTGGTCGGCTGCGAGTGGCGGTGGCTTGTCCCTAATTTAGCTATGTCGAAAAATGCCGCGATTCCGTCTCACATGTATATAATAACTAGCTACACTCCGCGGTTTCACCCGCATAAGTC
Source organism: Idaea dimidiata (assembly GCA_949358125.1). NCBI lineage: Eukaryota > Metazoa > Arthropoda > Insecta > Lepidoptera > Geometridae > Idaea > Idaea dimidiata. The sequence continues at coordinate 23,967,928 of OX442330.1, forward strand.
GCGTTTCTGCGAGAATATCGGAATAAAAATGAGTAAGTGTTATTTCCGTTATCCAGCTACCTGTATTCCAAATATCATCGCAATCGGCTTAGTAGTTTTGCGTCATTGAGTAACAAACTCACATGCATACGTGAAAACTTTCGCGTTTATAATATTAGTAAGACTAGTTTCGTTCCACGGTTTCACCCGCGAAGGTTCCGATCCCGCGGGCATATCGGAATAAAAATGTGTTCCCTATGTGTTCTTCCAGATCTCAAACTATTTATATTCCAAGAAGTCTCAACAAAATCGGTTCAGATTTTTTTGCGTGATTGAGTAACAAAGTCAGAGACATATAAGATAAGATGAATCAACAAAAAATATTCTCACGCAATAAGGAGTTCTTTACACGAGTAAAACAAATGGGATCATCAATCATACTAAGAATAACTGAAAAATATAATAAATAAATTCTGTGACCAACACACGGCGCCATCTAGCCCCATGGTAAGCTGCCAAGCTTGTGTTACGGTGACTAAACAACGGATCTACCACTTAGGTACATTTATTTTTCTTTTGTAAATACATACATAATTATACATAGAAATACACCCAGACCCAATACAAATATTAATTTTTCAGCATAAATTTTTACACCCAGTGTGAATTGAACCCGCAACCTTCCGCAACCGGAAGCGTTCACCCGACGCGCCACAGAGGTTGTCAATTTAAAAGCATTTTTTTCATGGTGGAGAAATGAGGCTTATCCATCGTCTCACTACTCCCGGGGGGGAGCAGCGAGGTTATGTGTGGCTCCCTGTTGACCTTATGTTGGTGGGCGGTCAGAGGTTTACCCACTAAAACTCCACCGGTTCCTCGCACGCCCGGTGCCGGAGTCGCGGGAAGACGAACTCGCCCGCGCAGTCAATTTAAAAACATACGATAAAAAAAACTCAGTAAAACCGACCTTTTGTTATCGATTATTTAAATTGAGTCATATCACGTAATCATAGGCTTTATAAGCCTGCCCCTACCGGATGTTACATAATGACCTTTGTAATAAGGCTCGACACAAAACGGCCCGGGTCATGTCTGAAAGGCTCTATCTAAAATGAAATATCTCTTGTTTCTTTCTTCTCGCCTGACAAGAGATTAAGTTATCATTTCTATCGTCTTTTGTTTTAATTTTGATCGTCTTCTTTTTGTTATAGGTTGTGGATCTTTTGATGAAGTGGACAATTTCGTTCAGTGGTCAGTTTGATAATGGGTCGTTTTAAGTAGGGGAGGAAGGCGTTTTAAGGGAGTATAGTGATTTTAAGGCAAGATTTACGTTGGAATTTTCGAAATCGACCATTTTTTGATTCAATGCTAAGTAATCGTCAACTCATTTTTATGGTCGGATGACAATGTATGTCGTAGTTAAACCGAATGACGAAAGGTTTGGATCGCGATATAAGCAACTTCGCTCGATAAAATTAATCTCAGAAAAACTGACAACATTTAAATATTTTTATTGAGAAAATGTTGGATATTTATTTATTAAAAAAAAGTAAAATTTGTAGAATATGATTGGTTAACAATTCTAAATTATAAATACTAGCGGTGCTCCGCGGTTTCACCCGCGTAAGTCTCATTTCCGCGGGAATATCGTCGGTATACACATACGCACATACTCACAAATTTTCAGCTTTATAATATACTAGCTGCGCCCCGTGGTTTTACCCGCATAAGTCCCGTTCCCGCGGGAATATCGAATATCGGGATAAAAAGTACTATGTGTTAATCCAGGTTTCCAGCTACTTATATTCCAAGTTTCATCGCAATCGGTTCAGTAGTTTTTGTGTGAAAGAGTAACAATTTCACATATAATACATACAAACTTTCGCGTTTATAATATTAGTAAGAAGTAGGGTAAAGGGTATTCTCGCATTTTGCTGTCTGACGTCGTCGTCCAAGGCAAAGGAATTTTACTCGCTGCTGCAACTCTGAGACTGAGTATAACTCAAATATTTATTTATCGGTATTTCATAGGTGCAATATAAAATTTCTAATTTACATTAAACGAATTTCTAATTTTCATTAAACGAATTTCATGAATTTTTATTGTTTTAATCAGTTTACTATTGTATTTTGCCCTATAATTAATAATCATTATCTATAATATTTCTAGCTTCCAGTCAGGCAAATAATTTGGCAGTTTACCAAATTCTGTCCTCTTGTTCAGTGTTCTACTGTTTCTAGATTATTATCTATATGTATACCTAAATTACGGCTTATACAACAGTAGGTATTTAGTCCTTTGCAGATACCTATATCGATTTATTATAGTACTAGCTTTTGCCCGCTGCTTTGCTCGGGTTAAGTATTATCTTTCATCCCCTATTTTATCCCCTTGGGGGTAGAATTTATCAAAATCCTTTCTTACCGAATGCCTACGCCATAACATCTACCTGCATGCCCAATTTCAGCCCGATCTATCCAGTGGTTTGGGCTGTGCGTTGATAGACTACTATGTCAGTCAGTCAGTCATCTTTGAGTTATATATATTTAGAATTGCCCTTTACATTCCATGCCAAAATAGTAACAATAAAAATAGGATTTGATTTAAGTAGGTATTCGAAGAGTAAATATTTACAGAACTAGGCGTTAACCATCTTACTTCTTACTAATTTTAGAAACGCGGCAGTTTGCAAGTATGTTTGTTTGTCTATGACTTTGTTAGTCAATCACGTAAAAACTTCTAAACCGATTGCTACGATCTATTGCACCTAAAAGTGCTCACTATGCTGGCCGAAATTTATCGTCGAATACTTCACTAATTATTATCTGCCCTACCAAGATCTCTAAAAAGTCATCGCTAAGTCGCCGCTAGGTACCTATATCGTTAAGCTAAAAAAACACAACAAACAAAGAAAAAATATAGGTAAATAAAAACCAAATAAAAAAATATAAAAATATAATTAATTTTGTAGGTAATTAGGTAGGTAAACGCTTGACAACCATCTCACATGATGGAAAGCGACGATGTGGTCTAAAATGTAGCGCGCTTGCCTAGAAGATACCTGTTCACTTGCGACATCAAGCCAAAAATCACCTTTATCCAAAATATCCTATTAAAATATTAAGTCATGTCTGAGCCTCACATCCCACCTCCGGCGAACCTTTACGTATTGAGGGATTTTGCTGAATTATAAATCACCACAAACTTACTTTATTTCATAGTACTTTATCACCTATGGTTACTGAATATTTCAGGCCTTTCGATTTATTTCAGAGCCTGAGTTTAACGTATCTTCTTTATAATGCATACGTTTCTATTAGCTGGAAAAATACTTTTATTTTCTTTGTAAATGAATGGAAAACTAGCTGGGGCCAACAGTTTCGCCCGCGTAAATCCCGACCCGCGGGAATATCAGGATAAAAAGTAGAAAAATATTTTCAGGTCTCCAGGTACTTAAATTCCAAGTTTTGTTGCAATCGCTTCAGTAGTTTTTGCGTGATTGACTAACAAACTCACAGCCATACATACATACTAGGAAACTTTTTTCATAGGACTTGTAGTTTTGCCGGAAATCAAGATAAACCGTTTGTCCTCCTTAAAAAACCCGACCTCAGAACGCCCATCATTTTTGTTAGATTCTCTTCCTTTTGCAATGGGTTTCATTCTACTATATTTTTTTACTATTTTTAATAAAAGGCTTCGGCTCAGCTCTGGTCTAATAAGTTAAAATTCAATTATGTTTTAAATTACTGCAGATTCAGTCTGGTTCGCTTATGTAAACTAAATAAGAAAATGTCAATAAGGGGTTAAGCAACGCCTGCTGTGGACATGTCATCTGTTGTATCAAATTAAAGGGATGAGTGGAAATGCACTTCTTTCTTTATAAAGTGGAGTAGGAGGAGGAGTAGTTTTGCCGCTTTTTGTTTCTATTTGTTAACTTTTAAAGTTCAGTCATGGAAGAAGGCAAAGCATGTTGTCACTACTCTGACCTTACTTTACGTTTATAAATAAGGCTTATAGAGTTCATAATATTAATGTTTGTTTACTAACCATATTTAGGAAGAGTTATAATGAAAATCGTTTATACCTATCGTATCATCGAAACCTTTTGATTAATTGTTCGTATCATTCTCTAACAAATGAACCTGGGCCGAATAGTTCTTTCCGGCTGAAATACCCCTATGTAATAGATTAGGACTGTCACTTATTACTTAGTTACTCATCCAAGAGGTCTTTTGTTGGATTTAGAAGTAGAATCGAATTCTATTATTTAGGTAGATAAAGAAAAGCTTTTATAAAGGTAAATGGTTGATAGGTCTTGTCGAATCATTATTTCTTCTTTTGGATTTTATTTTGCTTTTAAGGTTATTTTTAGTATCTTGTTTCAGTTAATGTATAAATGTATATTAATGTAAATGTGTACGTTAGAAATCTTTCGTAATTTGTTTTTATTGCTCAAGGTATATCTACTATAAATATCCAGAGAAGCGAGTTCAAACCTCGAAGCGAGTTAGCTTTTGAAAAGGAATTGATTAGTTTTATAAGGTTTAAGCGCTTTATCATTTTTCGTTAATCGTTAAGCACTTGGTCCCGGTTGTTATCCCTGATAGCAGTTGTTAGGATAAGTTAGAGGAGTTAGGACGTCCTGAAAACTCTTAGGTCAGGTCTCTTACACACGAAAAGAAGAAGAAGAATAGGTAAGCATTCTTCTTCTTCTTTTCGTGTGTAAGAGTATTTGTATTTATTATTTTATTTGTATTTATTTTTAACGTTTCGCAGATCATAGTATTAGCGTTCTACAAACCATAGTGGTTAATTATGCTATGATTAATAAAATCATGTTATTTAAGTTCTTTTATATGATAATAAACGCAAAAAAAAAAGAAAAAAAAAGCAAATAAAATAGTGTAGTTTACACGCCTAGTAAAAATCATATAGCAATTATTATTACAGAATAGTATTTTTAGTATTTAAGCACTCTTTGAATATATTTTTTTTATTACTCAACTCCCTAAATAGATAAATACGTACAAAGAAAATAAACACAACTTGGGCGCAGGCATAGCGGCAGGTATCTACTTATCTTATGGAATGTAAACTGTACAGTTGACATTTTCACAGTTGTAGTGTATTTCTTTTGCAGCTATGACATGAACGCTTTTAGTCTTAAATATCTAGGCACACAGAATGTATTTAAGCGAATACTATTAGTTTTAAGCTATTGTCACGTCGCTCGTAGAAACCGACTCGAGAAGCTCATGGTGGTTGGTCAGGTCGACGGAAAAAGACCACGAGGTCGCTCACCCACCCGTTGGACTGATTTGGTCAAGACGCTCACAGGCCTACCAATTACCGAAGCTTTTAGGACAGCCGAGGACAGGGAATCGTGGGGGAGCATGACGCATGCACCAGGTGATCGACAGTTCATCTTAGACACGACCTTCAGCAATGAAGATGACGACTCAAAAGAGAAGAAGAAGAGAAGTCGACGCGACTCATGTGAAATCCCTTCCGATTGAATAGTTTTCTTCATAACCGGTATCAAATAGATCTTTAAACAATGTTTAATGTTATTGTACATGATACAAGAAGTGTCCTTTTCATTTCAAAAACAATAAAAAATAACTTTAAATAGCACTATTATACAGGCAAAGTTACCCCTGTTTTACAAAATAAATCAATTTTTCTTATAAATCCTTAACCGCTATATTTTCTTATAGGCATCATAATATTAGAAAATACAATATCTAGAACCCCTTCATCGCATTTTATAAAAATATTATTTTAATCTTCGTTAATTATTGATTTTACGAGAAATTGTAGATTTTTCACGCAATTCCATCTCGCTCATTTATATGCAATAGGACAAGAACCGTTGCTTATCATCTATCGCCGCCTTAACTAACACGAATCATCATAAACTAAATTGAACTAAGCTTCATTTGGACAAAAATATAATATGCTTCAGTTTAACTAATGACATAAGATCAATGGTTTTTTCGTCTATAGTTTATTCTTTCAAATGATGTTTCGATTTTCAGCACGTAGAAAAGACAAATCAGTATATTAAAATCACTCGGTAAATTAGGAACTTTAATTTTATTTAGACAAAACAAACCACAGTGTAAATAGTACTTCGGTGAAATATATTTTATTTGTATAGTGTTAAGATAAAATGTTACATTGATGTTGAACTTTTGTCTAAATGAAGCTTAGTTCAATGTCGTGTTAGTTAAAATGTAATTCATCATCATCATCATCAGCCCGTTGCAGTCCACTGCTGGACATAGGCCTCTCCAATTGCACGCCACCTAGATCTATTTTCGGCTTCTCGAATCCAGTAAAATGTAATTAGTTGGAGCGTGTTTCGATCTGGCGTAGCTAACCACTTTACCTGGTCTCTTTAGGATATTTATACGGGCAGGCCCGGTGCACATATATTTTGACCAAACATACCTACCCAATACAAAATGATTCATGGAAAGAAAATAAGAAAAACGAACGAAAAGGAAAATTCTAGGTAAAAATATATGACTTATCCCAAAGTTGACATTATACCCCGAGAGATTCATTTCTGAGTTACGTGTGGTTACAAAAAGTAGAAAACTGTGAGTAACTCTAAAAGGTTTCTTGCTGATAAAGGTCCCCTTACCCGACGAGGTCAAACTGATCAGGCAGATTTACTCATTTTATTCCTCTAGCAGACAAATTTACGAACTGTATAAATAATTAGCTGCGCCCCGCAGTTTCACCCGCAGAAGTGACAACGCTTTATCACGGGCGCGTGCGGCCGACTGGTTCTCGAGCGGTTGCTTTTTTTCGTCCATTACTCGGGTTCTACTAATTGGAATCGATGCAAGTATACCACGACGTTCCTCGAAAAATAGAACTACCCAATATTAAAAACCAGATTTTAATCGGATAAGTCATTTTTAATTGTATAAGGAACAGACAGGCAAACATGAATTTTAATAATTATATAATTTTGTTCTACTACTTTTTCTAAGCCCTCTAGACAACTCTTTTTTTTAATTTACTTCCAAGTACAGACTTTTTGTCCTCTCATCCTTTGTTATAAGTTTAGAGTATATATATAGTCAAAGATCTCGCTTTTATCTATTAAGTAATGGTGATGTGGTTCAACGTATTACACACCTCATAACTTTGATAAACCTTTATAATAGCCAGGTAATTTAAAATATTTATATCTACGAGTATCATAGCTTAACATAATAATATTATTATTAGCAATTGTTTTTTTTTTTTTCGTGAGTATTCACTTGTTACGTAACATTCACCTTCCGTTACGGTTTCTGTTTGGAACCTGGCAATGATATACGCGCCATTATTGCACCATGATTCGTAACTTTGATTAGAAACTCTATTTCTTTTTTGTTTTTATTGCTCAAGGCATTTTAAACATAGAAATATTTTTAGCAAGGAAATATATTTCCAAAAAATCCCCATGACAGGATTCGAACCTGCGTCCTTTCGCTAACCAGGCGACTGCTCTAACCACTGAGCTATACGTGCTGAGCTACGTGATTCCTGTATAGCTCAGTGGTTAGAGCAGTAATAATATTATTATTAGCAATTGTTTTTTTTTTTTTCGTGAGTATTCACTTGTTACGTAACATTCACCTTCCGTTACGGTTTCTGTTTGGAACCTGGCAATGATATACGCGCCATTATTGCACCATGATTCGTAACTTTGATTAGAAACTCTATTTCTTTTTTGTTTTTATTGCTCAAGGCATTTTAAACATAGAAATATTTTTAGCAAGGAAATATATTTCCAAAAAATCCCCATGACAGGATTCGAACCTGCGTCCTTTCGCTAACCAGGCGACTGCTCTAACCACTGAGCTATACGTGCTGAGCTACGTGATTCCTGTATAGCTCAGTGGTTAGAGCAGTCGCCTGGTTAGCGAAAGGACGCAGGTTCGAATCCTGTCATGGGGATTTTTTGGAAATATATTTCCTTGCTAAAAATATTTCTATGTTTAGAAACTCTATTTTTATATATATTTTGAAGTGTTTCCTACACTTCACCTTCACTACAAGACCACTTAACATTTCAACGTTGTATTAATTTCTATGTAAGTAGAAAAATGCAAGCTGAAAATCTGCAAAGATTGCTACGTGCCTAGTGAGTAAACAAAAAGAGATGCGATCCTTAATTTCGGCTCAACGAGACGAGCACCTAGGCTGAATTGGATAAGGCGTTGGGAGGGATCTCCAAAGGTACAGGTTCAAGTCCTGTTGTGTGCGAATTTTGTATATATTAAAAAAAAAACATAACACTTCCTTTGGCAGTCGTGTAAAAATACAAACTATTATAAAACCACAAAATAATTTATACAGTTTTTATTTAAAACACAGTTATTGAATGTAAACCAGTATCAATATTATTAAGTGGTTGTTATCTCATGTAGTGGCTGGGTGTTAGGTTCATTACACGAAACCCTTCAGATAAGACAGATACATAATGGAAATTGAAATCAATATCTAAAAACATGGTTTGTTTTATCGGCTTTTGTGTATTGTATTTGTCCTTTCTATTTTATTGTCAGAAATCATAATAATGTTATAAGCTACCTACATGACATTACGCGATTTAAAATAGCAAAGAATTTAGACAGGTCTATTATATTAGACCAGAGCCTTGATTCCCCTTTTAAAAACTAAATTTTATATCAACATCCTTGCAATTGCAATTAATACACTCAAAACTAACAAAAATAACTTGTAGCTGGACTGAAATCGAAACTTTATTCATTAATTCCCTCACTTACAAAGTATTAATTACACATGACTAAGTTATTTGACGTTTGTCTCTGTCTGTCAACTTCGAAACTTCATGTGACAGTAAAAGACAAACGATGCATAGTAAGCAGCGCATTAATTAGCGTTTATAAGTAAGGGGGTAAAAGAATTGTGAGTGTATAAAAACGTGGGAAAAAATGGTTATATTTGGTATTCTACAACGAACATTTTATCGAATAAATGGCAAATGGTTTTTGACAAACGTCAAATTTGAATTTGAAGATTAACCAATGAAATTATATTATTAGAGCTAGAATACCCACGTAGAACTAAAAAGTGATCCGCGTCAATGTAGCGTTCTGTCCCATTCTAATTGTGTTATTAAAAAAAAAACTAAAAAGAAAAAAACAAGCCCAGTAATTTGAAATTACGCTAAGTAATAATAGTTTTGTAATTGATACACACGGAACACATAATAAATGTGTGAATGTGGGACCCATTCATTTTACCAATCTAATTTTTCCAATGGTCCCGACTGTGAGTAATTTTTTACTCATTTATTATGTGTTCCGTGTGTATCGATTACAAAACTATTATTACTTAGCGTAATTTCAAATTACTGGGCTTGTTTTTTTCTTTTTAGTTTTTTTGTTGTTTCTATGCGTATTTTTTAATCGAGTTTTTTACGCAGTCGGGTTTTTTGTTTTTTATAAATTATTATTTTTATTTTACGCTTTTTAGTTATTTTCATTTATTGATGGTAGGTAAGTCTCGTAATCTATTCATTTCATTACGGGGTTATAATGTACTAGCTGCGCCTCGCGGTCTCACCCGCGTAAGTTCCGTTCCCGCGGGAATAATAAGTAGCCTATGTGTTAATCCAGGTCCCCCAGCTACCTATATTCCAAATTTCATCGCAATCGGTTCAGTAGTTTTTGCGTACTTACATACTTACATACAAACTTTCGCGTTTATAATATTAGTAAGATTCTATTTCAGTTAGGGTTTAGTTATTTATTGTTTAAGTTTATTATTATTCTTTTAACTTTTTTAGTACCTAAATGTTATTAGGCTTTTATTCAGTTGGTAGGTACAATTTATGTAAATATTTTTTTAGTTTATTTCAATAAATTTCTGTCACCTGTACCATCACGGCTTATACTTTGATAGTTCCAAGCGTAACTACGTAACAAAAATAAAAACTTTTTCGTTAGTAACAAAAAGCAAGAATACCTAATTGTAAATTAACTTTAAACCGTTATATTTCCTAAACGGTTCTTTAAAATTAAAAATGGTGAAAGAAACCTATTTATTTTTAAAAACCTATTCAACGATACCCATCTTGACATACTTTGACGATTTTGGATTTTTTAATTTTGACAATATGGCGTCTGGTGGTGACATAAGTTACTTTGGATTACTGTCATGTCTTTAGTCACACTCGCCAGATTAATACGAATCGATTGACGTATGAATCATCAAAATCGGTCTACGCGTTTGGCCTCTAGAACGCCACATAGAAACATCCATACATGCATACATACATACATACATACATACATAGACCGATAAACACATTACCCTCCTTTGCGTCGCGCAGTCGGGTAAAAAGGGACAGCATGCTCAATGTTGCGGAAAACTTTTTAGTTCTACGTGAGCATTCTAGTTCTAGTAATATAAATTCTTTGAAATTGACTCCAAAGATATTGAAACGATGTCGAATCAAAATTTTATTCCGAAACGATCCCGAATCTTCAATTTCAGGAAAATATATATTTGTTTTGAAAGAGTCGTATGACTATTAAAACGATCGCTGTATGCTGTCAGTTTTGCGATGCAAACACATCTCTACACCTTCAATTAGTTTATTTAAAAACAAACTAGTAAAACATCTGTAGAAAAAAGTAAGATCTCCCAACTCCTTATAAATCATTCATTGGCGTAATAAGGAAGAGGTTTTCTTTGTAGTTGTAGTTAAGGCAAACATCGTCGTGACGTCAAACCACTAGGTGTCTATTTTGGGAGCACGTTGCGGTGATTATTCTCGATATTTGGGTAAAGTTCACTGGTTTTCTAGTTACACAGTGTTTGCTTCATACTTCAATCATTTACCGAGAAATTGACATGGATACGTAGTCTTATATCTTAGGAAAATGCTCATTAGATGTTAAATGTTAGTATGTGCGAACAGGTTGATTTTACTTTGCTTAACTAACTATGTTCCGCGGTTTCATGCGAACTTGCTGACGCACGCGGTATTTTGATAGAAATTCTTCAAGAACGCGGGGAAATTTGAATGGATGAATATCCCACGTCGCCCCATTGTATTCGTGAAAACCTGTAATTAGCTTTCTTTTACTTAAGCTATCGTTATGATGTAACCAGTTTTCCAAATTAATGAATAAATAAAATAAAATAAAAGAGCCCTAACTCCCGATTTCTGAAAACTCATTGTTATTCGACGCCCACATAAAAAAAACACGCTTTTAAAAATTTCATCTTTCCACTATTCGTGTTTTAGACTGTGTAGGCGGCAGTCAGGATTAAACCTTTAATAGATACAGATAATAAAAGTTAATAAGTTATCACTTATGGCTTAATGCTCCTACTCGCCACATATCGGTACTTTTTTGGAAAATGTTTAATGTCTTTGGCGATCAGTCTGCGGCTTGGGGTAGTAACAGTTCAACCGCATTTGTGCCGTTGCGGCAGCATGGTGGATAGTTTAGGGTATCACGATTTGTCATGCCAGCGTAGCGCCGGACGCATCCGTCGCCATGCCATACTGAATAACGTTATCCGTCGGGCCCTTGCCTCGGCGAACATTTCGGCAGTGTTAGAGCCAAACGGAATCGTTCGCTCCGATGGCAAGAGGCCCGATGGTTTGACGCTCATTCCTTGAAGGCAGGGATTGTCCTTAGGGTGCTACGGTCCTCAGTTATCCAGATATACTAACACATTTCATAAACTTAGAAAGGTGTCCCGCAAATGCAAATGCCAGGAGAGAAATAATGAACTCATATACCCTATCTAAGAGTGACATGAGTGACATTGCAATAGGCCAGTTATTAAAATTTTGCAAAGAAACAGGTAGATTTAGTGGCCAACACCGTCAGTTACTAGTTAACTCCCCAAGACCTTTTTAGGACTTCCTAAAAAGGTCTTGGGGGACTGGGTGAAATGGTCCCAACTTGAGAGGACCGATCACACATCTGGTGCGTCAACTACTAGAAATAATAAATAAATAATAAGGTAAAATAGCATAGTTATATTCTATCACTTCTTAATTATAATCTCCTTAATTCAATAAAAATAATAATTGCCTCTTTTCATTTAATTTTACATGGTTTGTCTGATGGGACAGCACTATCAACTTTACTTTGACAGCCTAGTGCTTAGTTTGGGGCTAGATTGCGCCTGTGTGCGATGTGGTGCAATATTTATTTATTATTTTATTTTGTAATCCATGCTTTGTAGGGCATTGTAGTGCCCGGGACATGAAGAAGATTATTATTATTCAATAAGCCTATACAGATTTCGAAGCTAACACTGAAATAAAGTCAAACTCTGTACCCAAAATTCATCGTCTGTGTTATACATGGGCAGGTCAGCTGATGCCTAGCTGACAGCAAAAACAAAATTGCAAAAAGTAGGTACAGTTCCCTGAGGGATTCCGTTACTAATAGCCTCTTGGTCAGACGAACAATTCTTAGGAAATCTATAAAATCCAGACTTATAGATCGTTTAATAGAATCATTTTATAGTGAAACTAAATGTTCGTGATGTATAATTTGTTTCGAAAGATTATAAGCTGACGGAATTTTACGAAAGCATAATATCTAAGCAATTAAACCCTAACATTTTACTGATATTATAAACGCGAAAATTTGTCTGTATATGACTTTGTTACTCTTTTACGCAAAAACTACTAAACCGATTGTGATTAAACTTGGATATATAGGTATATGGATACGCGGATATAACACATAGGGTACTTATTATTCCGATATTCCTGCGCGAACGGAACTTACGCGGGTGGAACCGCGTGGCGCAGCTAGTGTATTTATAAAACGGATTAGTTTCGCTAAGCCTAATTGTAAAATATCTCGGAAAGTATTCTTTTTCTTCCAAAATTTTCGGTTTTTTTATTGTTTCTATTACAAATGTATTACAATTAGTTAATTGTGTGTATAATGGATAATCTGAGTAAACGTATTTTCTCTCACTGAATACCGCTGTCCTACTATACTATACTATACAATACAAAGTATAGTTCAATATAAGATTAGTTTTAAAGTTTAGTCTTACCAGACAACCTGATAGCCAGGGGCCTGACCGCGCATCTTCCGTCGTAATCATCAAAATCCCACTGCGCGGTACAAACCATAGCGTTGAAGCCGGCACAGTCGGGTTGAGCTGGCATTGAATGCAAGGTCAATTGAGCTGCCGGTTTTAAACTCGACGGCGTTCCACCTTCCACTGCATGACAATCAACGCTATGGTTTAAACCGCGCTGGTTATTCCTTTGCGCTGTGGGATTTCCATTCCGATTACGATGGAAAATGAGCGGTAGCTTTGCAGATCCAGCTTAACAGCTTAACTAAAGTACCAGATAGAGGAATTCAATATCATGTGACGTATCGCGTCGTCATTAGTTTTTTATATAATTATTTAAACACAATGGAAGCACAATGGGCGGCCTTATCGCTGAAAGCGATCTCTTCCAGGCAACCTTTGGATGGAAAGGAAGCTAAGAAAGGACAGGTCGGTCAGGGACGGGTTAGACAGGTCTCTTAATAAGTGACTATAAGGTTATTGGTCGCTTGACTTTAAAGTATTTCAAAACTGGCTCAGATGGCCAAGCTTCATCAATTCCAAAGTCAAATTGTTAGGAAAAAATATTCACACAACTTTAAAAAGTCGGATCAAAACTACGGAACAAAAATCAAACGTTATTGATAACTCTATCTATATTAAGCTAAAGCCATGTTCAGATTTCTATCATTAATGTGGACGAGAGCCTTTGTATCATGAACGCGTATTATAACCCGTCCACATTTGCGATCATGTAACGCGATGGCAGTATGGAAACGGTGAAGGGATCGGGCAAATGATACACATCTGGACCCGGCTTAAGGTGACAGTATTGATCAAAGCCATTATAATGTCTCTCTATGTGTGACAGTGATTTGGGCGCCGAGGGGCGGTGCCGTTAATGACTGTGTCAGGCGTTGCTGAACTAGCACTATCGAAATTACGATCTTTGAGATACAACACTTGGTACAACATACGTGATGGGTGAAAAAGAGCGGGTGACCCGATATTCATAAAACTTGGTACAGGGTTGGTTAAGAGGTAGAAATATTATATAGTACTTTGAATGATCTTTGATTACACCTAATCCGTCAACGGTCGAAGTTTGTTCGGTCGACGACGCGCGACGGCCGAGCTCGGACGAATAAATCAAACACTTATAAAAGAAAGAGAGTGCGTACACCAACACGACCATCATCGGACAATGATACTTGATAACGGCGAACTTGTTCTGGTTTTTTGTCAGTCCGCCAGGGTACATGACGTAGGATGATTTGATAAACAGGATTTTCGCGAAAATACTAATAATAGTTAATAGTCTTTTGTCTAATTATCCGTGTTTTACCCTTTAATAACCGGCAACGTCCAATCTCAGGTGTAAATAATATCTCTGTGTAAGCACCTACACATCCGAGTTATTCGTCCGAGAAATTATGGCCGCCATCGGCCGACATAATCGTACACCAAACGCGAAGGGTTAAGGTTTTTATTCTTTTTCTAGAATTAAACTTTTTATAGTTGATTACTTGATCATATACATAGTCAGGTCTGGAGTGTGTAATTTATATATTAGAAACAAACGAACATAATATGATAATATGGTATTATTCCTATCGGTTCAGCAGATAACTTGCACCAATCATGATACCTAACAATAAATTACTAAAAACATGTTAATATCATAACAGAAATCGCAATGCCAGTTAAAAGAAATCTATTAGTGAATTCGCAACTGCGTTCTAAAACTAAGTAGCAACATTAACAGCATTTAGCAACATTAGCATTAAAAGCCAGATCAAAACAAGTAACCTAGCTTTTACGGATCATGCCCGTATAATAGATCACGCTGGCTATAAACATTCGCCCACATCTTTTATCTACTTTTTTGTAATACACACGCTTTTCTGATAACCTCGAGCGTAATCTTTTGAAAAGCAACTGTTTGTGTTGCTTTTAAAAATATAATCAGTTACGTTGTAGTAATTGTACAGTACAATGAAATGTTTCTTATTTTAGGTTTTAGTGCTCCATGTACCGAATTGTTTATGGTTCATTTAGATAACTTAGGCCGGCTTGCATAACAATTCTTAAACAAGCCTTCCTTGAGATTGCATAAGACTATGATATGACTAGGATATAAAGCTAAGATAAGCCTATGACTAGAATATATAGCTAAATCAAATAAAAACGATTTACGGAAATTTGTTAAAAAATAATAGGGGAGTTGAGGCACAAAACTAGAAAAAATGAAGGTGACTCCCGCTCTGGCTTGTTTCTGGGGCAAAGATTAGCCATCGCCATACAGCGCGGCAATGCTGCAAGTGTGATGGAACATTTGCACCACAAACAATAAGGGGCGGGTTATTTGTTTAATTAGTTTTTGTTTTAATTATTTAAAATGATTTTTTTCTAAAATAAAACTATTAAATATTTACGGAATATCGAACGTTCTAATCTATTTCCGTAAGTATTTATAAGATTGCTATTATGTTGTCACAATTGAAAAACGGAACTTATCTTACCTGATATCTATCCAAAGCGATCGCTGTTATGGAAATTGTGGATACGAATATCGATATAGCTTGAATCGCTCCACAAGCCTTGCATAGACTCGGCCAATCTGGTAGCGGCCAATGTTTCGTCAGCAGCTCCATCAGGGTCAAGGGTGTGCCGACGGTGCAGACGAGAGCATCCGACACTGCCAAGTTGACGATAAACATGTTTCTTGCAGTTCTCATCACTGGTTTTCGTACTACCTGAAAGAGACAAACCAGTTTCATTATATAGCAGTGTTATGCCTATGTTTTATTTATACTTGCGAGCGAGGTGAAGATATTATATTTCTTTAATTTTTTTGGTATTGGACAAGAAATTGGAATAACCTGACACCTAAAAAACTGAAAAATGTATTTTTCAATTTTCATCTCTTATATCACCTTATGTCTTTCACATGTTTCACATGTTGGTTTTATGTCATTTTTGTAGGATAGAAGTTATGTCAGTAATACAAACGTAGTATTTTGTACTTTTTTTTAAGAGACGACGTACAACTACCAACGCGAAATCTCATTTTTTTATCTATGTGCTAAAGTGAGAGATAACACATACGTCTCACGACCTTTGATTATTACAACACATGATTAATTTTACTGCAGTTATTAAGCCCTACTTGTTCCAGTTGGTGTTAGTTTATATCCCTATAACTAGATATTATACACAACTAGTTTTGCTCCAATGTTTCACTCGCGTATATCCCGAAGGAATATCGGGCTAAAAGCTGTACCTAGCTAATGTCTTAAGCTAGATCTCCACCTCTGCATACTAAGTTTCACTGAAATCGGTTTCGTAAATTTGTTTTTATTGCTCAAAGCATATTTACTAGAAATAAATATATATATTTCTTTTTTTCCTTTAAAATATTTCTAGTGAAATCGGTTCATTAGTTTTTGCATGAAAGAGTTACTTGACAAACATACTCGTGTCCATACTTCTTTACAAACAAACTTTCACATTTTTAATTTTAGTGGAATTTGCGGCGAGTTTCTTCACCCATCGTTAATCTAAAGTAAGTATGACGTCACAATGAACAATGAACTTTTTCAGAATTTTTGCTTAAAGATGTCAGGTATTGCTATGACTTTGACTATTGATTGAAGAAGCTCACGTTAGACAATAATAAGTAAATTATATAAATAGAACATAAATGTCTGATACAGTCTGGCGCAAACCGCCATAAGCTTTATATAACTAAGTCTGATACAGTCTGGCGCAAACCGCCATAAGCTTTATATAATTAACTAGCTGCGCCCCGCGGTTTCACCCGCGTAAGTCCCGTTCCCGCGGGAATATCGGGATAAAAAGTAGCCTATGTGTTAATCCAAGTCCCCAGCTACCTATGTCCCAAGTTTCATCGCAATCGGTTCAGTAGTTTTTGTGTGAAAGAGTAACAACCTCACGTACATACATACAAACCAACATACATACATGCATACTTACATACAAACTTTCGCGTTTATAATATTAGTAAGAAAGTACGATTTAAAAGCGTGGTATTTTCTGTTACTTTTTTCGATCTTACATTAAGTTAAGCTTCATTACCCAGACAACCCACTCAATTCTCACTAAGTACAAAATTGGATAAACACCGTAACGCTCTCATGTAGATAATAAATAACATTTAGATAATACCAATAGATAATGTTGACATATTGTATTAAGTGTAATGAATATGTATTACAAAGTGAATTTGTAGAAGGGAAACGTGTATAAAAATGCTGATACCCATAAGTAATTATATTACAAAATGATTAGACTCCAATGACAGACTTATCTAACTCAACACCCCAATATTTGAAGGTATACTATATCAAATATCCTCGCAATCTGCTGTCTGGCGGCGTCTAAGGCAAATGAATTTTACTTAGTACTGCAACAGACTCTAAATAAACAATAGAATTGTTATTCATGCCATCCACTTAAACCATGATTAGGTATTTATATTAACCATAGAAATAAGAGGTAGTAGTACTTCTTAATTCCATGATATTAGCATTTTCAGAAATCGAAACTCAATACGACACATAAAATTGTAACCCTTTGCGCGTTCTAAAATCAAGTCAATCAGACGTCAAATGTCTCCCTCCCCGAAATCAACTCCCTTCCTCATCAGATGCAATACGCCCGTGTCGTACACCAAAATTACTCAAGGAACCTATTCAATCACAAACTTACACCCAATGAGATCACATCAACATATTCTTGGCCGTGTATCCCAAAAGAATTTTCATAAACCTTCGTACGCTTTTTAAGGAAACCTTTTGTATGATGTTTCTTCACCCAACATCGTCCATTGTCAGATTATCCGAATAATTTAATGATATAAATAAGAAGCCATTTTTACCAAAATAATTTCTTTTAGGCTTTAGCTTCTTTCCGAACTGTGTTGGTTTATGTAATGTTGCTTTTAAATTATCTCGGAGGTATCGAATTTTCATTTCAAACTAATTACGTTACCAGATGTTAGGAATTTTGTCAGCAAATATCAAATTAATGTTAGGACATTAAATGTAATATAATATTTGACTTTTTATATTATTTCCATAATAAATACAAAAATGCCTAATGGCTTCTGCCTAATGCCTTTTTGCGTTAGCGTTTGCTCTCTGTAAACCTGTGTGATCACTGATGAGACGAAACGACTTTTTAAACAGCAAAGACTAAAAAATATTTTAATAAAGAGTAGTAATTTAATAGCATCAAGTCGCGAAGAATTACACAAATTTGCATATTTGCAGATATCACCGAAAAACTATGACCCTTAATTTTTTTTATTATCTCTAGTCTGTTTTGTATGTTGTTAAGCTAGTTTTCGACTACATGTAAATATATTAGTAACTGCTAAAACCATTTTTTTCTCTGCTTCAAAAAAAAAAAAAATACAATATAAATAATCTCCATCTGAAAAACTATAAACGTTATCAAGAAAAAATGCATCAACGAAAATCCTCCGAGGCTCCAACGGGTTTCTGTGTTTGCTTAGTGGTTACATAAAGCACTCGGTCGGTAATCAAGAGCCGGGGGTTCGAACCTTACCACGGAAGGATTTTTGCTCAAGCATTTTATCTTGAAATATCTATTTTATTTAGAATTCAATTAATGATGTAAATAAGAAACACTTACAGATATAACAACCAATGCATTTCCAACTGCTCCGATAATAACCAGGATGCCATAAAACGTCAGTAGTATAGATCTGATAGGGTCGTCGACTTTTCTATTCTGTGAGAACTTCTGCAGCAGAATGTTCGGGTTCTGTATGTCTTTCGATGCTTCAATCAACAGCCTGGCCGATTCGTTGAGTGTTAGGTTAGTTTGCATACTGGGCGAAAGCCCCTGTAACAAAGAAAAATAAAAATATTAAAAACCAAGAGCGAGTGGTATTCGCGCAATCAAGTGTGACCTTGTACCCACCCCAAAGAAAACACTATTTTTGATCATATATTTTACCATTGGCGCCTGTCTATCAATATATCACTAGATAACGCCAGTGGAATAAATAAATCACTATTTCGAAAGTATACATATAAATACGTGTAGTTTTACATACACATACATATGTTTAACTTCAACTACTTTAGACTACGCACCAGATATGGGAACTGTGCCCAAATGTGGAAGAGGTGGGGTTGGTACGAGTCTTCCTCGTGCCAAAGTGGCTGCCCTGATCAAACAGTGCGACGTAATACAGCGACCTTGCCTCTGACTTTAGGAATCTCATGAGCGAAGCTGTAGCGTACCCTATTAATGCTAGCTTGAATGTTTTGATTATAAGTATTCCATTTGTACCATATGGGTAGTGTGAGTTTTTTCGTAAAAAAAAAACGTGAACGTGAAGGTTAAGTTAACGCGTATTTTGTATGGAATCTCAAAAAGCGCCCCTAGCGGACGATATCGAAGTTACCAGTTTCCATACAAATACGCGTTAACTTAACCATCACGTTCGCGTTTTTTTACGAAACAACTCACACTACGGGTACTGTGTTTCTAAATTGTAAGACATACGATAAATAAATACGACTTGATCGATTGTGTTGCTCCGTACCCTCTTAAAATAAAGATGATTAAATTTAGTCTTAGTTAGTTAAGCGGGTTTAGTTTAGTTTTCGATTTAAATCTTTTAATTTTGGGTACGGGAAAAGTTAAATCCTCCTCAGACTTAACACACTCAAATCTGCCGATTCTATTTAGGTAAACATTTGGTACTTACTTAATATTATCTAAGGTTTTCGCGATTTTGCATAATAAAACACAATACTTACCTGGTTTTACTTGTGTTTTATTTAATAACGGCATTATTACAAATCTACCGAGCCTTCGCCAACTTTACAGTTAGCTTTTTCAAGGCTGACTGAGATGTAACAATCCTATTAGTATTAAATAAAACGTGAGAAAAACCTGGAAAAAATTGTGTTTCATTTGGTACTTAATTAATTATACCCAATACAAAAATACTGGAACTTTAAAAATTTAAAGTGTAACTACCTACTTTGTTTAAATAATTTCTACCAAAAAGGTTTTCACTAGACTCATTCTACTAAAAAAGCCCGAGAGTTGCGAACCATAGCCCAAAATAGACCCGAATGAAAGAGTTGGAGGGAGGCCGTTGCCCAGCAGTGGGACAATTTAGGCTAATATAATATATAATAATATTATTCTACTACAATCGTGATCGGTGTGAGCAGAATAAGTCTTGTGAGAAAACTTTCCACTAAGACGTCCCAATACGTGTCCACTAAGACTGTGGTGATCCACAATCTTAGTGGAAACCACTGTTAATATTTTTTATTCGATTATAGTTCTGTTCTACCTAGGTATATTACCTAGTAAATTATAAGACATAAATAAAAAACAAACATTTTGTAAATCTGAGTGATTGTTTGTCAATTAAAAGATAACCTACTGCTTTTCCTTACCGTTTTTTCTATCCACGAGACAACGATCGGACGATAACTGTAAGAAATCTAAAATAGCCCTCAACTTGAGCTCCGATCATCAGAAAACCATAAGTTATTTGGTAAAAGTTGTGGTAAAACATCTGTTTTTGAAGGTTGTATTAATTGATTTTGGAGAGGAATAACTTAATTAGTTCTTAGCTTATTTAACTAAGTAAGCATAGCTACCGAGTATGATATTGAAATTCGTAGGAGCTATAGAGCTATAGGAAGAGTTTAACACTAAACCTAATTTAGTGGGGGTAGACCTGGATTTAAAAAGTATGAGTTTTATAAGCGCCGAGGCGCACAACTACTAGGGTACACTGTGGTTTTACTGATTGAAATGTCTTTATTGTTTATTTAAACAAATAAAACTCACAAGTAAACCCAAACGTGTTACCAGTTTTTCCATAAATTAACTGCAAATTCGATGTAAATGTTAACAAACTGACATTTTTATGTAGATAAAGTAAATTACGTGTTTGCTCAAACAAGATTTAGAATTTAAAGAAAATTAAACGCGATTAATCTTGTAGACGCTCAGTGAGATAATAAAAGCTAGACTTACGTTACTTATTTAATCATTAACCACGGTTATTTTAACGAAACGTAATATTTCTAAAAAGTACAGAATGAGGTTTTTTTATTCGACTGTCTATTTAAGTATGTTTGTATGTAATATAATGTTTCGGCCATTTTAGATCCAATTGAGATTTTTAAATAAAATTGTAGAATTAAAATTGTTAAATTGTGTCCAAATTGTCAAGGTTACAATTTGGATAATTTTATACGATATATAATACCTACTGTCTAATCTTTAGCAATTACTAACACATAAACGTACGCTATAAAATATGTAAAATAAAATAAAATTTAATAACAAAATTCCGCAAAAACCCTTCTCAAGTTACATTCAGTGTCTCCCTCCCCGAGTTATAAAAAAAATATGCTTGATTCGGGCTTCATTACTGGTTTCAATATCACGATGATAACTTTTGAAGCATAAATGAACAAGATGTCGCCAAAATACACAATTCTAATTAATAATTTTATTCAAAGTAGGTGTAACTATCACAGGCTCACGGTTTGCAACGGCACGCTTAAATATTCTCTGGTTTACTTCGATCGGCAGTGCGTGAATTTTCACTGACATTGGGTAAAGCAACAACGTTAATTTGAATCTTGTTTGTCAGTGGTAAAACTCCATAGTACTAAGCCGATTTTTTAAATTAAAAATAAGTATACCTAAGTCCCTACCTTTTTGATCCCCAGGTAATATAGGAAGAAAAGTAGCATATTTTAAGTCGATAGTGCAAAGGCATGGTAATTTTTTATATTGAAATATTAGTATTTTGAAAAACTAAACTTTCGACGTTAGTACATAAACCTATCTCATAGCTATAAACCTACCTGTTTTCCCAATGGAAAATAATTATTTATTTTTAAGGGCCTCTATAACCCTAATAGCGTGACAGTGAATTTCAGATGTGTAAGTGAAGGACGTAAGATGCGACTATGCAAAATTTTATTGCGTAGAATCAAACAATTGCTAGTTTCAAGATAACTAAACGTTAATCTTGAAATTCAAAACATTCACTGCCTGTATTGAGCTAAATTCAGTTCTTATACAAAGTTTTATTAGTTTTCGTACAATATTGACTGAGTAATATCACTTATTTGTTCAATTTAGAGGGAAGTTTGGATTTTTTTTCTTTTGAGAAAATTTTCAGGAATCGTGTTTTCACGACATTCACGTGTTAGTAAATATACTCGACTTTAATAAATATGGTTTCAAAAACTTTCATTTGAAATAACTTTTGTAGTAATTGACCCTAGAAACACCAGTTCTGGCCTACTACGGCCCCTTAATATATTATAACATAATATAACAATCCCTACCATGACTCTACCATGATGTCTTATTATAAGTCGTCGTGATGTCGCATTGTTGTTTACAGCTATAAAAAAAAATTAATCGTATCAAATATAAATAAAAAACAACTTAATAAAACATGTGCTCGGGACGTTGCCGTCCTGTCGTTGAGCGTTCGCGGTACCGACGCCCGCGCCGCCGCACCGTTGCCGCACCGTGCACTTTGTATGAAAACAAATGACCGTCCGTGCGCCATACGACAAACGCACCGCTTCGGCACTGCAGCCGTCTTCGGACAGAAAACGCCTAATTCAAAGGCTCCCTTAGGTTCATTACGAGTATAATTGGAATATCTGAGTTAGCATACAAATTTACGTAGGTACCGTTTTTTTACAGAGATACATTTAAAATATCAAACCTCTTAAATCCAAAAAAGGAGAGATCAGATTTATTTTGTAACATAATTATTTTTTGCATCCAAAATAGTGAAAAAAAAAGACATTCTACGGTATCAATATTGATCAAAATGTAACAAAAACAACTTGATTTTTCAAAAGTGATTTTCAACCGCTACAGATAATATTGACATGTATATTAAGTAAAAAAGTGATAAGTTAAACATGAATAAATTTACATGTTGTTGAAGTAAACTACAAAATTTATTTTTCAGTCCGGCAACATGATTTTAGAAAGGTTGTTGGTAAATACAAGTTTTGGGGTTAGTTTAATATTATACTTTTATCTTAATTACTGCGAATAAGGGTACATTATAATTGATGTTAGATAAAGATGGGATTAATTACTTACCTATGTTAAATGAGAATAACCAGGAAAAAATTTCAACTAAGTAGGTTAGCTAACTAACGTAACTGTGCTAGGGATTCATATAAACTATACATTAAAAGCCTTATTAATAAATGTGGAGTACCTAAGGTCGAAGTACTAGGAGCATGCTTCGTGTTTTTCCGTGTCAAGAACTTTCAAAGTTGACAGACAAAAACAAAACATAGAATAACTGCTCCGACCTTAGTCCCCTGTTATTAGTAAGGCTAAATAAGTTTTGTTTGCTATCATGGAGGCAAACTCTCACGTCGTCGCGTCGATGCAAAATATATTTCGTATTTGAGCACCAGTCAAAAACTACAAGCTTCAAATAGTAAGACACAAAGTACCCAAAGTTGACTTTCGCTGATATACTTAGCCCTAACTAACCAACGTGCTAACTCTTGTATTGGTTGTGCACTGACATTTGTTTCAGTGCAAGACTAATCACAAGAATTAGCAATGGGCTAGCTCAATGGCCTAAGTATAGCAGCACAAGTCAACTTAATTCTAGTTAGCTACTAGAATTAAGTTGATAATCGATTAAAACAAATGGATCTTATCTTTTTTTTTTAATTAGGAAAATAGTTCTTTTTACTTTATTCTCGGTCGAACATTTTCAAAGATTAGCGATACGGTGCAGTGGGGAATGCTGCTTGCGTTCAGACGTTTTTAAAACCGGGTGCATTGTTTTCATGGACTTTTAGCTGTTAAATTTTTATTACTGATATAATGATTAATTAGTTGTTATTTGATTACAAAAAAAAATCTAAAATCAATATTTTTAAATCTTTTTTTGTGGTTGATTAATTAATATTTCACATAGTATTAGGTAGTTCAACAAAAGATACATTTGAGCCTACTTTACACCTTGATCCAAAATTAATTTTCAATAACTTCAAATTATCTTATGCAAAACAGAAACAATAAACTATTTACCCAAGTATTCCTGGAACATTTACTCCAATTCTCATTATGACAAAAGCCATGTTTATTAAAGCTTAGAAGACCATATTATATTTTAATTATAAAGTTACCCCGCAGCTACTTTATTCAGTATAGCGGTTTTAATAAAAACCGCTATACTGAATAAAGTACGCCAGAAAATATAAATTAATATGAAAGGCTGCAAATGTATTATTAAATAGAATTAAGTATGATTAAAGAGGCTGTGTTCAAATTAATGTTGCAAGAATGAGACCCTACCGCCTTTTAATCCCATTAATAAATTATACGACGTTTCATACAGTGTTAGGCTTGTAATATAGGTTACAGATATGGCTTGTCAATGTTTCGTCCACGATCAGGTACGTAGACCAATAAAGTCGCTAAGGAAGACAGATCGGATGCACGTTTTTGTTTTCTACCTTCATTTAATTGATTTCATTATCATCATTCCTTGATTGCGTGTGTGGTATAAATTTAGTTTTTTCTTCTGTTTTGCAATGTTCAATTGAAATGTTTTTTTTGACGCAAGTTTTTATTTTTTTTCTAAGTTAGGTAAATTTTGGAGTATTGAATTTAGGTTTATATAATCTGAAGCATATTTACCGGACTGATGCTGTTATCATTTGACTGTATGATACTTATTGACTTTGCCTCTCAATATGTATTAGGATTATTGCAATAAAAATATTTACATACTATTTCTATGACAACTCTTTGCTGATAAAAAGAAAAGCAAATAATGCGGTTATGGTGTGAGTTAAGGAATTTGACTTCATGATTTGTGTTTATAACTCACGCATGGTTTATGAGCTGCTTTATAGGTATATCTAAAACCGGTGAAATTAGTCCAATTTTACGAGCAAGTGTGTTGAAAAGGCATTTAATCATTCATTATACTTTTCTTATAATAAGCGTGGTATATATTAGATCTTGTCTTAATATATTTTAGTAATACTCAAATACATATGCGATTTTTTAACTGAAACCATAGGGTACTGCTGACCCAAAATGCCGACAAATAAATAGCGAAAGATACTTCTGTCTCGAGAGAATTGACTAATTTGAACGAAAAAGAAGCCAACCACCCGTATTTCAATCTGTCTAGCATTTCACCTAATTATTTCCAAATTGGCATGGCTTATCGTTTTTTTATTTATGGTTGGTAATGTCCCTTAGCCTTGACCGCATTAGTATGCTGAATCGCAGGGTAAATTGAATTCGTATGAAGTTTTTGAAATCTTCTATATCTATTCTACTCGTAATCTATACTAATAATAAAGGAAGAAAGGACAAAAAATCTGTACTCTGAAGTAAGTTTAGAAAAAAGTTGCCTGAAAAGCACACCACTATACTAAAATAAGCAGAAGTAGTTAGTTTTGTTTAAGACACCTACGAAGACCATTTTGTGGTGTACGTTGCTAAGTCCCTTCTATATAGGTACTAAATTAACCGACTTGGTTTTTATTCTATTTACTAGCTGTTATCGAAGAACTAGCTGTTACCCGCGACTTCTGTGTAGAAATAATGCATAGTTCATTACTCGGGTTGGATTAATTACATTTCGATGTAAAGTATACTACGAGGTTCCTCGCAAATAGAAGTATCAAGAATTAAAAAAGCAGATTTAAATCGGATTAGTAGTTTTTAATTGTAAAAGAAACAAACAGAGAAACAGCCAGAATACTTTTGCTTAGTCCCTTAGACAACTTTTTTTTTATTAACTTCCAAGTACAGAATTTTTGTCGTCCCTTCCTTTATTACAAGTAGTATAGAAGATAGATAGAGTATAAAGTATAGATTTGAGTATAGAAAGATATAATAGAAGTTATATATAGATAGAGATAAGTATAGACACCGCAGCGAGACTTTTTGACCATGATATTATGTTTTTGTTAAGATTCTTCTCTACTCTTGCATGATGTAAAATATGCTCTGCTGTGTAGTCTCCTTTCAACCAAAATAAAACCAAAAGCACATTGACCAAATATTTTCTTTAAAATGTTTCATTACAAAAAACTGTTTTGATCTGTCTTTCAGTTCCAGAATATCTGGGTCGAATGCAACCGTTGGGAGCTGAACTACCTACTTAGAATGCTAGGCAGTGACACAATGAGGGTTTTTCCTCGTAAAAATGAGATTGTGAATGAATTTTTTGCTGTGTTGCTGTAATGTAAACATTTTGGTACCTATTATTTTTATTATGCGGCCTGTAAAAGGCCAATCGACCGATCGACCATACAAACACATTATAAATACGTTCTCTGAATGTATGTATTCCAGCGGCCTGATTACGTAACACTGTTGCTAACAAATCTCGATTGAAACAATTGAAATACCAAAAAAATACTATTTTTGAATATTAGCTTTCCATATTCTCTGTCAGCAATAATAAAAAAAAAACAAGTGAAAGAATCACTTCAGTACGTTAATTCGTTTCCGATTTATAGAAATAAGCGTGCGATGCGGACTCGTACTCGGATGTGACGTCATTTCAAACTCGCCCAGTCCGCTCGCGCTCTATGTGTCGATGTCATAATACATGTTGTCTAACGTTTTATTTAGGGGAGCGTTGTAAATGACGTCACTTGACTGTTAGCGAGACTCAATATTTATTTTAAGTTAAAATGTCTATAAAATTAAAACTAATAGGTATTTATGACAACAACTTACAAAACAAGTGTATTTGAATAATATATGTATTGTAGATTTACTGTAACAAACTTTCAACCGATTTGGCATACCTATTTACATTCTTCATTGTTGTCTTCATTGTTGTCCCTCAGTAGCAAAAAAATTGCGGTCGAACTTAAAACTAGCGACTGCAACTGTCAAATTGTAAATTCATTATCGCAAAAACCAACGATTACTATTGTTTCCATCGAGATTTATTACCAACAGAGTTACATAATCAGCTAGCAGATCTTTTGGGTAAAAGTACTATGTTTTGGTAGGTAGCATAAATATTCTAAAATAAAGGTTCCTTGTTGCTAACACCGAACCCTAAAACAATCAGATGTGCCTCAAACTTTACAATTGCGTCGGGAATAGCCCAACTGGGCGGTCAAGCTAAAAATTACTGTGCACCGCTGAAAAATGAGCAAAGCGCCTGCTGGGAATTCGAAATTATAATTTTTACTTAACTGTAGAATTTAAAACCCTTGAATTTAAGAGTTGTAGGGTTTGAAATTACACTTCTTTTTAAAGGCTTATATTTATTCGGTATCAATAGCGTTAGGTATTTTTTCCCACGTTAGAAATACATAAAGGATTGAACGGAACATAAACGATTCGTCGCAAATATGTAATATATAATATGAGTTTCCATGATGACGGCCATAGATTAAATGAATTCGTCGGCGAAGAAATAGTGCATAACCCATAACCGAATTTTTTGTTCATTACTCGGGTTCTACCAATACCAATATCAAACCAGATTTTAAATGAGATTAGTAGTTTTTAATTGTATAAGGAACAAACAGAGGAACAGACAGACTGTCATGAATTTTTAAAATTATTATATTTGGTTCTACTACTTTTTGTAAGTCCCGTAAACAGCTTTTTTTCAAATTTACTTCCAAATACAAACTTTTTGTCCTGTCTTCCTTTATTATTAGTAAAGATATAGATAGAAGATAAATAAATAAATAGACAAAGGAGTTTTTGGCGGGAATGCGTTAAGGAGATGTGTTGCTAAATTTTCATTTTTGTGAAACTTAGTTCAAATACGTGTAAAATGTTTAATTTCGGGGGCATATTAATCAATTTAGTTTCGTGAAGGTGTACAAGTGTAAATAAAAGTGAAAACCGTTGCAAAACATGTACTTTAGCTTAGTGTTTTCTCCAAAGCTCCGTGAACAAACATTGTAAAAAATGGCCCCCTTTTTACAATGATTCCCTCGACTTGACTTTAACTATGACGACTTGACTGTTTTGTTCAATGCAAATAACTTGCAAATATTGATAATACTTGACACTGGCAAATGTCCGAAAGGAAAAGGCATTTTTAAAGAAGAAGAAGAAGAAGAAATAGACAAAGAAGAAAATATAAGAAGACAAATAGATATAAGTCGTGCTAGATGAGTGTACACCCGACCGGGGGCGCCACTGTCTAACATTAGCAAAATTCACCTAATACTGCGATTAGTTCCGTTTTTGATCACGTGCATTCCTATCTGAAACACAGTCTACTCGACATTAGCGCATATTTCGAATTGGAAATGTAAGATGGTACCGTGTCAATTACTCCTTCTATGTCAATATGTATAATAACATTTTTATTAATAGAAATATTTTAAAGGAAAAAATCATCTTCAAAAATTCAATTGCGGCGAGATTTGAACTCGCGTCCCTGGATCATTACTCCAGTGCCTAAACCGCTCGGCCACGCAAGTTCCCGAACTTGCGTGGCCGAGCGGTTTAGGCACAAGTTTTGAAGATGAATTTTTCCTTTAAAATATTTCGATTAAATATGCCTTGAGCAATAAAAACAAATTTACGAAATATTTTTATTAATGTCATTAATGTCAACGTACTATCGCTGTGGCGCAACACTACGTCCCTTTCTGATTGATGGAAGGCGACAGAATGGCTCGGTGAGCATACGGTCTAACATGAAGGAGTCGTGTTCGTCACAGGATTTATTTATTTATTTATTTATTTATATCAATGTTAAGAGGATTATTTCACAAGCGAGCCTCTCCATACGATGACGACAAAAAAACTGTTTTTCATACATTAAAATTGTGTAATTTCCGAAGCCTTAATATTATATTATATTATTATTATAATTTCCGAAGCCGAAAATAGATCTAGGTGGCGTGCAATTGGAGAGGCCTATGTCCAGCTGTGGACTGCAAGAGGCTGATGATAATGATGATGATAAAAATTCAATAGGTAAATAAATAAATTGTCCACGATATTACACACATCACTGTCTAGCCCCAAATAAGGCATTAGGCTTGTACCCATAGGTACTACTAACACTTAACTTAATATTATTGTTACCACTTCCAATAATAATAAGAATCGAATAATGTTAAGAGTTAAGAGTAATGTTAACCCCTTTCTATGGGTTTATTTTTGTATGAAGATCCTCGTGTAAAGTTGTCCCCTTAAGTTTTCGGTTACCTTCATTAATCTCAAAAAAAGTGTCGACCTAGAAAGGAGTAAAATATTTTTTCAAAAAATGTTTTGTGAAATGCCTGACGGGTCACGTTTCACCTTGCTCTGAATTTCTGAATTGGTCGAAAATTGCTACGAATAAAGGTTTCGCTTTTGGAATATGAAATATCTATACTCCTAGAGCCTTGTTGGTCTAGTAGTAGATACCAAGACTTTCATTCCGAAAGTCGTAGTTTCGAATCCCAGTTCCGAATCTTTTACTTTATGAAAAATGTGCGCTATTAACATCGCTCTTATGGTGTAAATAAAACATCGTGAGGAAACCCATACCTTAAGTTACGGACAAAGGCCCTGTTGTAGTGCTAGTTGCGGAAACACAGTTAAACCCTTTAACTTTTACTTTTACCTGAGTATAGGCTGCGGGCAGCTTTTAGCGAAATGAATCGTACCTACAAACTTGCACGAATCTAGTTTAAACAAAGACAATTGATTTGAAGATATATAACTTTTTTAAGTTCTCGAGGCTCGTCTAGTTCAGTCTCGTAAACGAACAGGCCAGTTAAAATTAACGGCAATATTGAGCTTTATAAAAGCAAATCAAACATTCTATTCATATCAATATTTGTAGGGACAACAAGTTTTATTGTGTATTTACAGGTTGCAATTAAAAATTTATAACAGAAACAATATTATAAAAACCAACTTACAATACAATTTTAAAATAAAAGTCACAATTTTAAAAGCGTAGCGAACGACTACGTTCATTACTTATTAAAATACAAAGAGGAACTATATTATAGTCCCTCTTAATAATATAATAATATTTCTCTTTCCCTTGAAAATATGAAAGGTTACTAAAAATAGTACATAATAATAATATCTCGACTCAACTTGAGTAGGCAGGCAACTTAAGTCAGTAAAGTACATACTTGGTACATACATATGTATCTTACTGATACATGTATTATAAACGCGAAAGTATGTATGGATGTATTTATGTGACTTTGGTACTCTTTCACGCAACAACTCTACGAACCGATTCTGATGAAACCTGGAATATAGGTAGCTGGATACCGGGAATAACACATAGGCTACTTTTAATCCCGATATTCCCACGGGGACGGGAAAAACAAGGCTAAGCCGCGAAGCGCAGCTAGTATTATATAATGTAGGTACTCTATGACTTCAATAAACAACCGCATGTCATTTGAAAGGTAATTTGTTAAAGTAAACAGAGTAGGTAGTTATTACCTACCAAATGAGCAATTCATCTCTTTTTTGGTGATGTTAAAGGATATTTGGGGAGCGTTTAAAAAAAAAGATGATCAAACGGACAGATTTCTGAAGGAAAATAATATTTGAGGAAAAACATGAGCCTTATACATTGATCAAAACCTTAACATTAAATATGGCATCAGAAGGAAGACAGTTGTACTAAGCCACTGAACTCCAGTTCAGCTACTTAACTATTAGCATATTTTTTTTATACTTTGGTAGAAATGGGTATAGCAATAAAAAACCAATTACGAAATAATGTCATTACATTTTTAAGATAAACGTAACAATTTTGTGCTGCAGCGGTTTTTTTTAGAGTAAAAGAATCTTGATATATTATTATGACTTAATTTCTGGTATATAGGTACTCTTCCTTCTCCACCCCTCTTCCCGGTTTATCTGGGGTCGGGTCTCTGGTCTTTTTACATGACTGCCCAAGGAAGTGTTGTTTTTTTTTGCCGTGAGTGTATGATGTATGTCCCAGTCCGACTGCATCCACAATTCCTAAGGCTCCTAGGAACATCGAACGATTTTAAAGGTTTCTTCACCTATAGGTATAGGTCACGTTACATTGGCAGCCCAACGTCACCGGCGATCACCCTGGAGCCGCTCAATCAAGCTCCGGAGTCGCCGAAAGGACCCCGACTTCGAACGAAGGTGCAGAGGAGGTCAGCAGTTACGGGAAATAAGATGGCGAAAGCAAATATAACGTTATCGTCGGAACAGCTGCAGGAGCTAGTAACCACGCTCACAACAGCAACCGTGCAGGCGATGGCCAATGATGTACGACCAGCAGCACAGGACCCAGACCAAAAACATTTGACGGATACTCGCCAAGTTTTGTCGATTTTATTTATAATGAGTAATGACGCAAAACATGCAATTGAGAATACAGATGTCAACCTGTCCCCACACACAGCGAGTCTATTTAAGAAATGCACCAGTGAAGGATATGGAATCCTGGAGTTTTGAACGTAGTTAAAGAATAGGGAGAGCGAGAGGAGGATAAAGTAAGCAGCTGGCTAACACTGTCTAATAATAACAGTAAAGAGCAGGGGGAGGCCAAGCACCTCCATTTTTTTTTTATCTGTCCTGTTCGTCGGGACGCCTTCACGAACAGAGGGGGAGTATGTAACACCATGAACATTATTTCGCCAAAGAACTATAGTTCCGAAGAATCAAACTAGATGGCGCTAGTAGTACGAATGCAGTTTTCTAGATCGCGGTATCGTTACGTCGAGCACTTTGCATAAGTACGCAACTAAGATTTTGTTCTGTATCGAATCACCACAGGCTGAGATCGTAGTATCTGTAGCGTCCGGCACCCGGTCCTACCTATACGTCCCTCAAAGCCTTCTGTAGCGTTTCGTAGTAGCGAACAGTACCCTGGTCCTACTACGAAAACCTACAAACTCACGACTCTCGTAGGCGGACGGTGGCCCGGCCTCTACGACGTGTTCGTAGCCCTGTAACAGCTCCAATATACGCATTTCCCATCATCCCGGAGAGTTCATTTAGTCCCCTTCCTGCTTTCGCGCAGTCCCCTTCGTTACATTGACCGAACTTTAGTGATTTATAACTTCCTGAATTTTTGTTCACTTCTGTAATTGTTTTTGTTTTTCTCTATTTGAATTTAATTTAAATATACATAATTACTATAGTTATTTTATCCTAAGTTACACTGTTAGTTTAGAATTAAATTAATTTGTGGTTCTTAATCAAATTTCTCAGCCATGTAATGCAATATTATAATTTCAATTAGTCTTAGCTACAATGAAGTCATACTGGCACTTATAGCACAGATATTCCTAGTTTAAGTGTCAGGGTCCCCATGCTTGTAAATTGAAAATGTTGAAATAAAGAAAGATTATTATTATAGGTATTTCTAAGCTACGAGGTCAAAGGAATACCTAACCAAATTAGACCAGCTTGACTATGACCGATTCACTCCAAGGTGAGTGTTGTTAATCTTGTTTTTACTTTTTAATTACAACCGGAGTCTGTGTTTTTTTAATTCACACGATTTGTTAAGATAGTTACATTATACCTGGTCTTAATCACGTATTATTATTTATTTTCTTACTCGACGTTTTGATTATGTTACAATGACCTTCGTTTCGAGGGGACACATAAAAGTCGAGGAGGCACAAAATATATTATCTCAATAACCTCATATATAATAGCTGCGTCCCGCTGTTTCACCCCCATTGGTCTCAATTTCGAAAATACTGGTGAAATACATAATTGTAAACCTCATACCCTGAATTCGTTGGCAATGTCGCTAGTGTCTTAGACTGCTATAAGTCCGCCTGCCAGGAAATGAGGCGCGATTTCAAAGCCGACCACCACCGGCTTAAACAAATTAGTTTAGCTCAACTGGTCGTAACATGGTCGAGCCAGTTTTTCATTGAATTGCGTCCACAGCTAACTATGCTTACCTACTTGTCAGAAAAGCTGAAGAGCTAAGCTAAACTCACTTGTCAAGTTGGTGATGGACAGTTGGCTTAACCCTCGTCACAGTGTGATTTTTCTTGAGCAATTTTTCCTTTATAATATATAGAAATAAATAAAGAAATGCGTATAAATTTGAAATACAGTTCTAAAAACCAATCAGACATTAAAGTAACACAATCTTCTTTCAGTCTCCATTTAGTGATTGAGAATTCAGGAAAACAGTCCTGATTTCGCGCTCTGGAAGATTTGGTACCTAAATGTTCCATTTTTTAACACAAAAATACAAAATATCACAGTACATTCTGCCACCGAAACCATAATAAGACAATTCATCAACAACGTAGTTTATTTAAACAAGTCGTTACATAGTTATTCGAGACTTAGTATCTTTAGACACTCAATATCTAGGTCGAACACCACTTCACTCGAGTGTAGAAGCGGTCAATGCCTACTTGAACAAGTAAAGGGACAGTCAGCAATATTTCATAGAATTTAGGCTGACACTTGAACTGAATTTAATGTTAGAATGTGGCTTTTTGTTGGGTTATGAAATCTGTGGGGACAATAATTGTTTAACGTCCTAGAGAAAGGTTTAATGGGTTTTAGATTCGCTACTGTTCTTTGGTTCTAAAATGTGATACTAAAATGGACCTATTTGTATTAAAATTCAGATTCGTGCTTTTAATGGATTTCATTTTAAAGGTCTCACTACGAGAAATTCACGAGTAATCTATTATTTTAGATTCAAACTTTACATTACAATACTACCTCACTGAAATGGTCGGTTTTTCTCCATCACTGACGTTATGCTCGAATATGTAACGTTACATATTCATACCCACGAATGCTCCTGGTGAGGGAATACCTGAAGTTTTCGTTTATTAGTAAAGGATTATAAAATAAAATGATTTTGTTGGTTCCGATTTTACGTTTATTTCGACTAGTACGTATTTGATTTAAAATTGTTTTGGTCCGTTTTATTACCTTCCTAGCTGCTGCTGCTCTCCGCGGTTTCATCCATTTAGGTCCCGATCCCGCCGGAATATCGGGATATTAGTTAACTTAATTATGTGTTATTTCAGATCCCCAGCTACCTATATTCCAAGTTTCAAGTTCAGTTGTTTTTGCGTGCAACAGTAACAAAATCACGTACATACATAAATATGTAAACTACCGCGATTAAAATATTAGGAAGATTATATTATTTTTTCCAAATAAAAAATTCTTTATTAAGATTCTTTCCAAATAAGTTATGAAATCACGACCGTATTATAAACTAGCATAAGTTTGATATATAGCATCAAACTTTTGTCTTTCACACCCTACCTTAGTAAGTTAAAAATAACACATTTTAGCAAATATACCCTACAACCGAATTAAACACCATAGTATGTACAATATCAGTGCTTGGAAAAAGAAAGTATATTTTCGTAACCATTCCCAAATCAGCTGAGGATTCTTAATCCAAAAGGAGTCGTCAACTTAAGTAAAAAGCTGATGCCTAATAGGTTTCCTGCTCTTCTGACGTGACGTTATATACAGTTATAGAGTTCTGAAAAGGAATTATTCGTTTGGCCCTTTTTTGCGACAGAATGTCCTTTCTGTGTTTTGTTGCTGTGATGTAGGTTTCTGTATCTGTAAATAGCTGTAACCTACATTAAGAAGTTCTGGTTTGGAGTAAAACTGTCTAAAACCGACATTGTCGGGGTGTATTAAAGTGTAAACTAAACAATTGGGTCTGATACCTACATTATTTAGTAGAAAATGTTCTCGGTGAAAGTAAATATATTACCTACTGGATCAGTTGGTGAAGCGGCTTTTGCCTTGCAATGGGAATATAACAAATGATGATAGGTACTAGCTCAATGGACTGCTTTAATAAATAATTATTTTCATCATCTTCATTATGGCAACACGGGCCCGATTGCCAGACTGACGCGAGAACGCGTCGCGTTTGGCGTTTCTCGTTCACATAGGACAACGGGTAGGGATTATGAAAAATCCACGTACGACGGTGTTTGACAGAATATTAATATGAAACGGTTTAAGTCTCCACACGCTTAATATGACGCCGTTAACCATTGACAAAGGGATTTCGATGCAACCCATATTTCAAATTTTGGTACCTTATTGTAAACAATCACACCTAACTGTTGATGAATACTATTATAAATCGCGACATTAACAAAAAACATATTTCGAATTATTTCCTAAAAAAATACTATTAACTTAGCTTTTCCACAAGATGTTTCCAAAAAATAAACCGACTTATTAATCGAAAAGCGCGGAATGTTGTAAGTTATAAATCAATGAAACAAAATTCTAAAGATTAATCTCGCGTCTTTCAATCAGACGCAAAACAATCAAAATATTGTTATAATGAAAACAAACAAACTCTATGATAATCACCAGAAATGTTTCCCAACCACCTGTAAAGTTTCAAAAGTGTTGTTATTAGATAATTTATATTCTTAATTCAATCATCTGACAAATGAGAAAAGATTAAGCAAGTGTAAATTCAAATTGACTGTACTAATTTTATATTTAAAGTATATTAGGCTCTAACAGACGATTTGAATACTTAGGTAATTTCGAAAGTTTGTACTAAATTATGCTTCTTGACTATTTCATTAACAGTTAATGGGTTCAGTAATTAGAACTTTTTCAACAAAAAACCTTTTTACGTCGGCCTGGTTACATAGCTTCATTTTTTCGTACTAAAAACTAAAGACATTCTCGCCTGGAGCACCAATATAGCGTTTTATCTAGCACAAACCACGTTGTATTTTTTCTAAGGTAAAATTAATTCTATTGCAATACAAAACTAGTGTATGCATTTTAGAGTCAATTTTAAAAATGCAGTCTTGCAGCAGTTACTGAAAGCAATTCGAATAGGTAAATAGTACCGCCTGTGTGCATCTCATTTTTTTAGTGAAATGACTGAATTGCTAGCCACTAGTTTCGTAAAGTAAATCCCGCTCTATGGTCTACCACGGGTGAATCCACGAAGCACACCTAGTTAATAATAAAAAACCTGAATCATATATTTTTAGAAGGGATAACACGCAAGCGACGGCTCCATAGCATACCTATATTTTTATTTAAGAAAGTAGAAAGTAAGCGTTTTATGTTTTTAAACATGTAAACGTTCTTTTCATTCTTTGTTGCACCGTACATTTTCTTGATAAAACCGTATTCGTACCGTATTTGCATTTTAATTGCGTAGAAGCAATTTATTTTGTCTTGTTCGTGGTCTCTCTAAGGAAATTATTATCAGAGTATTATTTATAGAGACAAAAAGTCGTGTGACTTTTAGTTTTTATTGTTTAAATCTAATTTACATTGTACACATTTCGTATTCTAGATTTGTCAAAATGTAGGTATGCAAATAAAAATTGTGATAGTAAATTCTGGAATTTATTTTTTTAATCCAGTCTGGTACTTGACAAGTTTGCCCTAACTAAACATCAAGTCGATTTGAATGTTTTTATAATAACAATTATGAAGATTGCTAGTACCAAGTCTAATGTAATAATAACCCTCTCTTCATCCGCAATCTAGACAAATGAAAGTAAATATTTTTTTCTATATAATAAAATTTTGTCACCGCTCCGCTTTTATTTTTATCCTCAATAACACTATTTAAATAAATAACCATTTTTATTGTGAATTTTATAACGTGTCAGTATAAAATCAAGCGACAGTAGCTATTTATAATATGACATTCGGTTATTTTCAATATATTTTGTTGAAATTTAATATGTATGGGGGTTTCTATCTGTCGGTAGGTTTATTAATTTTTTTTCTTTAGTGCGTAGGACAAACTTACCAGATTATCCATCTAGTGGATGTCTGACAACAGTGAATTGACAGGATCTATGCATTACATTGCTGCTTTGATGTAACGTGGTTATTACCGGTGATCACCTCAAAGCAGCAATATACAGCACAGTGCCTGTCATTTTCCAACAGTCAACAGATAGATAATATGGGCACAGCTGAGCTAATTTACATGACGTAAAATGGATGACGAACCGTTTAGCAGCTATATACGGCATCTACATGGTTTTTCTTACAGAATAGCCCCGCAGCGCAGGCGATACGTGGTAAGTACCTATTATGGTTAATGGAAGATCAATGACTTCACTTTTAACATTCAGCATTAGACTGCATCTTTCTATAAAATTAGTTTTTATATTAACTCTTATAAATATATTTTATTAATATACCTTTTCTTCAGATTTCATACAATTATACCTACTTGTATTACAGATGCAGCTTAGCCTTTTTTGTTGTCGGATCATTCCTATTTTTGTCTAATCTAGTAATCTAGTTTTATACTAATAGCTACAGTTCACCTTGCAGTGAAAAATTACAATGTAGGTATAGAATTGAATCCTTTTAATAATGAAGGTATTCATATAGTTTATGCAAATCAAAATATTACATTTTATTTGGGCTATTTTGAATTTAGAATGGTAATAGGTATATGTATGTAATCATAATCATATTTAAAAAATTACGGAAATGTTAGGTTTGAAACATAAGTATTGATTGTTACTAGAAATTAACAATCAATACTTTTGTGACGAGACGCTAATACCAATTGATTTTTGCTCACATGTCTAAGATGAGGCTTAAATTCTAAGTCGATTACGATAAAACTTCATCATCATCGGCTCAGCCTTTATCCGTCCACCTCTGAACATATGCCTCCCCATACGACACGCAAGAAATAGTGAACGAGAGTCACCTAAATCCAACGACTCCTCGCGAAATCTACAATGTCGTCGATCCACTGAGAATAAGTAAGTTGTCTTCCTACACTCCATTTCAAAACTTAGTATATTTATTTGGAAGCCTGATATAACAAGATATATTCCAAAGAATCGAGATGAGAATTGAGAGACGCTGTAAGCAAGATAATAAATAAAACAACAAGTACACTTTAGGTACCTATTTCTTAGGTAGCTGCACTTAATAAGGGTTCATTCAAATTCTTCCAATCATTTCAAAGGAACACAAAAAGAGTGGGTTTCATCAAACGAATCGCTGCAAACTCAACCTGAAAACCTACACGCAATCCCAATATCATCGTTACCCACACAATAAATCCTCTTTAAGGTCCTCATTGACCCAAATATTGCAAAGTCGTTGATAAGAACAAAATAAGATCTAGGTAGGTGCTCTATTCCAATCAAATAAGGTTCAAAATGTTGCGTGCAGGCCAAAATTGAGCAAAAAATAGGAAGGTTTATGTAAATGCGACCTTTGTGGTGGGCTTTAAACAGGGTTACTTGCGAAAAATAAAGCTTGAATTTTGTTATACGGGCAGAGTACAACAATACCACAGGAAGTGGTCTTGGAGAAAAAAAATCTTAAACGTCCGCTAGCGACAGAAAGCCACAAAATATCTTCATGTATTACGCGGTGTGCTCGTTATCCCTATTTCTAAACAAAGTGTCTAACCCGAGTAAAGCCACGGTACACAACTTGGGTATGTACCAGGCCTGGCGGATTTAGGTTCTAGACTAGCTAGTCTGGAACCTAAATCCGGGTAGCTACCCGGCGCGACACCCGCGTCACCTCGCCAGTATTTTGGGCACTATTCCTTGGGTGGACGTTGCCGACAACTTATTTTCGATTTAGTTTTGTTCATCTGTTTGGTTTAAGTAATTTTTTTAGGTTGTTTTTTAATTTAAGTTAATTACCTTGAGTTTTGGAATAATAAAAAAATATCTAGGTATCTGTCATAACATATCATAACAAACCCTTTTATAGATAAAATGGTGTGTTATTTATGATATGGCTTATGATGATTGACTGACTGATGGATCATCGCACTGATAGTTTGAGAGTTGAAATTTGGATAGTATTTTATGTAATGTAAGTAAGGATTTTTAGACATTCTCCTAGATTAGGAATCACGCGGGTGAGACCAAGAAATGCCGCTAGTTTATTTATAAAATAACCCTAGTTTGTTTTTAATACAACACTGAAACTTTGACCCAGATATTCCAGATCGAATTTAATTTTTTCACCGACTAAGTACCAACTTTACTTACCACAAGAATTCGTTCGTATCGTTCGCTTTAATACAAAACCGGAAACTTCTTTATTTTTGCTCTTCCGGCGTATAATGAACTTTAACGACTCTGTTTTTCTCCATTAAGAATTTTAAGGAACGAACAACATAGGGTTTCTTTGTTGTCCTTGTATTCAACATTATTTACAGAATGAAATACGTTTGTTTTGCCATTTTGTTAAGATGAAAGTAAGTTGGTAGGTTGGTAGCTACTTTGACGATAAACGATTCAATTTGTCCGATGATATTTCCATTTAAGAAGTCACATTTTCCTTTGTGCCCTGTTGTAGTAGATAACTGAGAATCAGCAAATATCTTGTTAGTTTGTAATTTTACAGTTTATAATTAATATATTTCTAATTAGATTGTGTAATTGTTAATTTGTAAACTATTTTAAAAAGAGATAGTAGTTTAGTAATTTAAAAAAATTTGGAACTCAGCTTTGTTCAACAACGTTTTAGGGTTTTGTACCTAAAGGGTAAAAATAGGACCCTATTACTGATAATAGGGTCCCATTTTTACCCTTTAGGTACAAAACCCTAAAAAGTTGTTGAACAAATTTTGTTTTGTTTTGACTTTGCTGTCTGTCTGTCACCGGGTTGATCTAATAAACCGTTGAAATTTTAACAGGTAATGTATTTCTGTTATCTGTTTATTACTAAAAACTAATTTGGGAAAAAAATATTAAAAAAAGTTTATTAACAGCACGAAACAGAATAATACCTTATACTTAATTACAGCATACGGAAGCACTCACATGGTGCTGAGAAAGAAAATAACTATAACGAATATACAGCGGCTTTCATACTAGGCATAGCCTGTATCGCGAAAGCCTGATATTGATTAACATAGGAATGTTTTCCGCCTTACATCTAAAAATCTATTTATCTTAGTATCTTCTAATTAAACAAATATATAAAGAGGCTTCTATATAATTGTGCGGAACCCTTTGTGAGCGAGCTCGACTCGCACTTGGCCGGTTTTTTATTTCAATTTGAAAAGTTTTAATGTAACACTGTAACATTTGCCTTTATCATACTATTCATAGATAACATTTATTAATAAATGACCAATCGCAGGATGCATTAAAAGTTTCTGATATCAAAACCAATTGGTACTATCCATTTCACGCGTTCTGGCTCATTGCTTGACATTCAATTCTAGATAGAAAAAAGCAATTAAATGTAAAACGGTTAGATACTGTGGAGTGAAATGTCACCCGGTATCATCTAACAATAAACTAACAATATTTATGTAGGGCTGTGGGCTATGTAGGGCCTATAGGGCTATATTGATATTGTAGCCCAATGGGCTATATTGATATCTAAGTTGAACTTGGATTGGGGAGTAAAAGTCCTTGAGTGGCGACCACGATGCAATGCAAGACTGTGTTGGAAGACCACCTACTCGGTTAAACTTATTCACCTACGTACCTTACAACTATTTAGTGTTTTACGTGTCCAGTTATAGTCACGGAGGTGCTGCAGTGCCTCTGCAAGGATGTTTCCGGATGCTAAATGCATTTTAGCATTTAGCATCCGGAAACATCCTTTTAAAAAATGCAGATAAAAATTGCTTGGTAGATTACGAGATTAAAAAAAATGGATTCATATTTCAATTTCATTTGAAATTATTATTAACATAGTTTTAAGTAAGTAAATCAATAACAATTAATTTATATCGAACATCGTAAAAATAAACAAGTAAACAGAATAAAAAAAAACAGCAGAATTGATTGAATTCAATTAAGAAGTTAAATTTATAAAATGTAAATAAAGCTGTTGATTTTAGTTAGGCCTGTGATGCAGAAGGTTGTGGAGTTGACTTCCACCTTGTTTCCTCCTTCTTACAAAAGAAGCTCGGCTTGGGCTCGGTGCAATATGCAAAGATACATTAATTCACTAAATAAAATATTACATAGATATACCTACGTACTCATATACCTACTTACTAATTTTTGTTTATTTTTATCTGTAATATATAAAATAATATTCATTAGGAATCGACACAATAAAAGGAAGACAAAATAAACACAATTCGCATACATATAATTGTAGTTTTCTGCAGAGTATCCGTCGGATATTTTATGAATAAGTGCAGTTATTAATAAAATATCCGACGGATACTCTGCAGAAAACTAAAATTATATGTACATTAAAAAAAAGCTGTTTTTGTTTTATACGTAGGTTTATTTGTACGTAGGTAAGTACATTGTTCTTTTGTTCTATTTAATACCAAAATTAAATGGGGAAACTTTAACACTTGTGCAGTTTTTTTTGCATATTTTTTCAGTGTTTTGTGATTTTTAGTGTTCTAAGAGTTATAAAACAATAATTAAATTTAATATATCTGACGTCGACAGTTTATAAATATTATAACAATAGGTCTTAACTAAAGAATCGTGGGAACCATCTTTAATAAGTACCTTTTAAATCATTATTTTAGAAAAATTTCATAAGATTGTGTTAATAAAACATAAGTCTTTAAACAATAATGTAGTTTTGTTTTCGTGCTTAACTAGGAGCGCCTTTTGGATTTAACCAGGTTTTAACTATATGGTGAATAATAATACTCAATACAAATATTTGGCTCTAAACAGAGCTACCTCGAGCTCTGTTTAGGTATGGTGGGTAAACTGCTAGGTCCCACTTAAATATATTTAGCAATATAATTATTAATCATGTGTGATTAATGATGACTTACTTACTGAGCCATCTTCAAACAATTCGGAATAATTATACTAATTAAATTTGATATAGTCAATTTTACCTTCTCCTCAAAATTGTTATTAGTAGGTACTTATAGAAAAATAAAACGCTTTTGAAGGAAAACATTTGATTCTCACCGCAGAATAAATTCAACTTTTTTGTTAATTGTAAGCGTGATCGCAAGTTGTAAACAACTTCTAGATAACACTTCTCTAGACTTTTTTCGCCAAATATTTAATTTAATGCCACTTTATCAATCGACATGGTTGTAATATTGTCGGTTTCTTTAATTTCGCTGGTTATTCTGATTGTTTTGTTCAAAGTGAAAAGAAAAAGTCCTGATATACCACTATATCCTGGAGCATGGCCTATTCTTGACCACATTCCCTTACTTTTAGGGGATAATAGTAGTAAGTTTGTAATAGATTTACGACTTCATTTGTTTTTAAATTTTTTTCCAGAATTATGTCTGGGATATGTGTTACGTCGATATATTAATATATCCCATATATGCTAATCATAATACATTGTGTTTGTATTTGTCTAAGTTAATTTTGAAAACATTTAGATTTAAAACTAACTTAGCCCATATTTTTGAGTCATAAAATCAATGGATCTTTTACTCTTGCGTGATTGCTTTCAGAATTAACTTAACCAACATTGACTTTATTGAATAGTTAAGGTTAGCAGAGGCTCAGCCTCGTGCAGGATGTGACTGTGAAGTTGTTTAGTTCATTTTTCTATCAATAAATATAAGTTTCTACTTTAATGTACGTAGGTGAGTATTTGAATGTACTAACCTAACCTGCGTACAAATTACTTGTTATACCCACATATGTGATTTACCAGATTCG
The DNA here is from genome assembly GCA_949358125.1 of Idaea dimidiata. NCBI lineage: Eukaryota > Metazoa > Arthropoda > Insecta > Lepidoptera > Geometridae > Idaea > Idaea dimidiata. The sequence continues at coordinate 24,010,621 of OX442330.1, forward strand.
TACTCGCCTTCACGCGAATGGCAATTATATTTTTATTACGATAATATTTATTATTCATACCTACAGATTTATTACTTTGCCGTAATATGATTTAAAACTTGTACTTAACTATTTAAAATCTAAGTACAGTGAATATATTACTACTTTACTTTAGTTTTTTTTATTTTGCGGTTAAGAATAGTTGCATTTGTAATCGAAATCTATACTCATGTCTACGCAGTATCAAAATACACTTTAACAATATTGCCTACAAAATACTGCTGTTCTTACTGATTGTCCAATTTTTGCAGAATTATACAAAACAATCGAAAAAATTTCAAAGGCGTCAATTGAACAAGGAACACCATATTGTATATCGTTTGGAGGAGTAGTAAAGTATTATTGTAAGTCACTAATCAAAGCATAGAGTATTTCTATACGAGCTTAACTCAAAATCCCTGTCAAGTTCACTGAATGTTTTTGATTGCTTTACAGAATGTTGGTCAACATTTATTGGTGTAGATTGTATTTTTTTTTTTTTTTTTTTAATTTTAATAGTTTAAAAAAAAACCTTCTTATCGTTGAAGAGCCGAATGAAATGTGGATAACATTAAAGCCAAAAATGAACTGTTTTGGTTAAAATGTGGATAGGCTTCAACATATTTGTCTAGAAACGGCTTTAAAGTGTAGGAAACAATGTACTTGAACAATCAATACACAAAAATATATAATTGTTGATTATATCACCACACCATGACTGTGGTAATATAACCAACAATTTTCGATGAACCCGACAACGATTTTCAGCTTGTTAACTTAATTAAAGGATAGTTTAGATGTCAGTTTGTTTACAAAGAAAAACAAAATGTTAATTTATATAACATTATAATGAGCTTTTGATTTCAAAGTGTTCACAGATCCAGATGATTGTTATGAGATATTGAACTCCACTGTGGAAAAACTTTACGCCTATTCTTTTGCTAAACCATGGTTAGGAGAAGGATTGTTTACTGCAACACGTAAGTTACATTTTGAACTTAGAAAATTTTAAAACCTTAATGGAAAAATCACACGACACTGATTTTCAACAGAAAGACAGAAAATATCCATAGTTCATACAAGGAATACCATACAAAGAAGACCGAGTTTTACTGAGATTTGATCAGTATCAAAGTATGTTATGTATTTGTCAGCTAATTGTTGATAAAAATACTGAAGTTTGAAAGAACAAGGTATCTTGTAGGTAATTAAACAGGATACGTATTCTTTATTTGCAATACGGATGAAATCGTTCGATTACTATCACAACAGGTAGTAAGTGATGGTGCCTTTTAAATTGTAGCCCCCTAATTTAATAAAACTTGCAACATCATATTTTTCGGTGGAATAAACTATAGCATTGGACTTCATCTCACTTGATCAGAAGTGACCTCATCTAAAATACATCGTCAGTATCAGATGAGGTATGGTAGAACTCTGATACTGAACTCCCATATAAAAAATAGAATGTTAGATAACTCATTTCTTCCTCACAGCTCAAAAATGGTATGCAAACAAGAAGCTGCTGTACCCGATGTTTCAACAGCAGAATCTGAACAAGTTTCTCGTAGTATTCAATAAGCAAAGCAGGCGCTTGGTGAATAATTTCTCAGAACAAGTCGGGAAGGGCGTTTTTGATCACGAACCTTACCTTTTGCACGTGACTTTGGAAACTATTTGCGGTATGTCTTATTATTGCCCTTAAAATTTCTTTGAATCATAATTGGTATAAGTTGATAAATATTTGTTTCTAGTCTATTAGGAGGTATATTTTTATATTGTTGTAAAAATGAACTTTGAACTTCGAAACACTTTATTTACCGGGTTTAATCGCGTTTTATTTATGATTTTTAAACGAACCGAGACAACCTTGAAAGCTCGGTTCGTTTAAAAATCGTGAATAAAACGAGATTCAATTTGGTAAATCGCGAATACCATAGAAAAAAAATTTGATGTTCTACTTTTGAAATGAGAAAATATTTCAATCAATTTTTTTTAAGACATTCTTTATTTAATAAGATTATTTTAGATATTATAATTTTACAGAAACTGCTATGGGCTCGAAACAAGGCCAAATTTCAGTAATCAATGATAAATTAGCTAATGCTATAAAAAAAGCCATGGACAGTTTACTTGCCAGATTATTAAGAATCTGGCTCCATCCTCAATCTATATACAAACTTTCATCTACAAAACGAGAGCTTGATAAAAATTTAAAAGTTATTAATCATTTTGGTGCCCTGGTAAGTAATAAATAATTTATAATTACAACATTTTTCAAACTGTGAGATTTTATGTCTTACGCTACGCTCATTAACTAGCTTCACTATTAGTTCAGTCAAATTATACACCGCCATATGCGTTAAATCCATTAGCTAAGATTTTTTGCAAACTTATTTAGGATGGTGGCAAACTGAATAACCCAAGTTTGTGACCTCGAGCGTCGAACGCATCTATGTCAAAAATCTAAAAAACCTTCTAATTATCGGCCAGTTTTCAAATTTTACCCTAAAGGACTAGTTGTTGACGGAACTTTTTAGGGCGTTTTGAAAGTAGACTAAATTAGTTTCTGTAAATACAATAGTTTTTGAGATTAAGCCTTCCAAAGTTTTTATTTGTATTGAATTTCTAGTAGTATCACTTGAACAACTCCTGCGGTAGAATGAAGCTCCAATCACGGTTGCTGCTGTGATTGCAGACTAGTGAGCGTTCAATCCTGCCTTCCATCAGCTGCATGCGTACCCATACCCCACACTTCATTCAACCGCAAGAAATCAACCGCAAGAGGTGTTGTCGCGCTGCGTCTCATCGGCCATCATTTTAGGATTGAGGTCTTGGGGCACACTAGACAATTCTAGTCTCATATTTAAGAAAATTGTGTCTACTTTTTAAACGTCCCGATAAGGTACTATTAAAAATTAGTCCTTTAATTTAAAAAATGGCCGATATTTTTAGAGTATTTCGGTTTTTGACATAGTTGCGTTCGGCGCTCGAGGGGCACAAACTTGGATAATTTATTAGGCCCACTAAACAAGCCTGTAAAAATCACAGCTACCTGATTTAACGCATACGAGCCCATAAGTATACTCGCACTACAATTTTACTGGTCTATATGTACAAAAAATTAAGCTTCTATCCCTCAATACGAACGAATACGGACCTATTTAATCTCAGGCATAGTCAACGGCCACCATCTTGATTTCTTTCAATATTTTGTCGCTCGACCAAACCTATAATATTTAGATGTAGGATATCTAAATAAATAAAAAACATTTTTTCACGTGATGTCCTAAACAGATTCGTTTCGGAGATATGGGCCTTTAAAGTTTTAAAAACTAACTTTTTGAAAGTTTATTTGTTCCAGTTGGATTCGTTTACAAATTTAAAGAAGTCAAACCAAACAATCTTTGCCTTCAAACTAAGCCTCTAAACTGTCACAACACAAAGTTTCTTTTAAAATTTCATAGGCTCGTATCTCCGAAACGAGTCACTTTCGGACAACGTGTGATGGAATGTTTTTTTTTGTTTAGGTCTACTCTATCAAACTAATATATTTAAGTTTCATTGTGCGATACATCAAAAAGAAAAAAAAACAAGATGGATGCCGTCGACTATGCCGAAACTCTTACAAGGATTTAAGTTCTCATTTCATATTTATTAGAAAGGAAATAGAGTCTTTCATAAATAAAGATTTATAAAGCTTTTTGTTAATTATTTCATTTTTCAATAAATTAAATCTAAAAAATATTTTAGCTACTACAGCAAAGGAGGTCACAGTTAAAGGCGGAATCCAAAGTTGAAAAAAGTATTACAGGTAAATTTAAATTCACATTTTCACTATCACATAAGTTTAACTATATCATTTCAAATGAATATGTCACTAGATATTTATCTAATACTAGCCGTTCACGAAGGAATATCGGGAGAAAAGTAGCCCATGTTTTATTCCCGGTATCCAGCTATCTATATTTCAAGTTTCGTGACAAAAGGTTCAGTAGTTTTTGCGTAAAAGAGTAACAAAGTCACACACAGACATTCGTACAAACTTTAGCGTTTATAATATTAGTAAGGATACCTAATAATAATTCACTGCTTGGAGTAGAAAAAGAAAATGTTTTATTTTCGAAGGGCTCGTTCCGAAGCCACAATAAAATCTTTAGATTTAAGACGTATCCAACTGATCATGTACTTTTGTATTGTACAAGCATCCTATGGAAATAAATAAATTTGAATTTGGGGTACACTATAATAGTTTTGGTGGTGATGTAGGTTTATCGAAGACCTTACCTAGCGTTGCTTCCTATCAGGTTAGGCAATGTTGGCGAGATGCTACCTAATACAATACCACTCCATAAAAAGATGATCAATAAAAATAATAATTAAATACGTTGGTTTGGGACGCGACGTGCGTTGGTTTGGGACGCGACGTGCGTTGGTTTGGGACACGACGTGCGTCGATACGCTGGCTCCCTCCTATCTTCGGGCCACTTGTGCGCGGCCCTGCGCCGCTGCTGCTGGTGCGGAGACTTTAAAGTCTTTAAAATCCCGCGACATCCCGGGGTGTTACACTTTCGTGCCATTGGGGTTTGAGACTGTTGGCTCGTGGGGTCCCTGTGCAAAGTCTTTTGTTAGGGGGTTGTCATCCCGTCTTTGCGAGGTTTCTGGGGACCGCAGGGCTAGGGGTTTCTTGTCCCAGCGTATAAGCCTCGCGATTGAGAGGGGGAACGCCGCCAGTTTGCTTGGGACTTTGGGTCGAAGTGCCTTGGAGGATGACCTTTTTTATTGATATTGTATTTTGTATTTTTATTGATTATTGATATTGATATGAAAATTAAATTAAACACTTTATTACAGCGGTATAATTAAATATGTTGTTTAAAATTTCAGAAAAATACACTCCTTTTGTGGACACCATTATCAAAATAGCTCAGGAAAACAAAGTATTTACTGATAAAGATATTCTAGCTGAAGTAAATACTCTAATATTAACCGGCTATGATACTAATGCAAATACTCTTGTGTTTGCTCTTATGTTACTTGGACACCATCAAGACGTTCAAGACAAAATATACAATGAGTAAGCCAAAGTTTTTAATTTATAGTGATCAACAGCTATGTTATAAATTAATATTTAGTTATTTACTGATTCAAAAAGTTATAAAACTAATCCACGCACAAAGTGCGACTTTGTATGCGAAAATCTTTAACGAAATTACATTTATTTATGGTAGAAATTAATTATTAATGGAAATTATTTTGCAAGCGGTAACTGTTTGACTGATATCGGACTTAAGGCAACGGCGTAGTTGTATACGATTTTAGTTAAAATTGCTAGTATTGTTTATCATAATGAAGCTTTTGGTTATAATATTTTTACATTAAATGTAAATGATAAATTATTTTTGTTTCTTACTGGTCTCCCAAAAGTAGGGTGACTATACTGTACTTACATCTTTCTTGATACAATAAAGAGTCTCTATGTAGTAGGTATCTATCTATAGAATATATTACCATAGAAAAGTCGCCGCGAGGCACACTAACTATTAGGGATAAGTCAATTACCCACAAACAACTATAAATCCATTAAGAACATGGTGACGGTTAAAATTCCCGTACAAAGATCATCCAAAAATATTAAAAAAATAAGCTTTAAAATCCTAGTTTCTTTGCAAAATTGATAGAGTTATCGTTAACAAAATAATATTCTACCGCTAATGAAAGTACTTTCGTAATGACAATTATGTGAGCTGACACTATCCTATAGTTAGTATTATCACTCGGCACGGATCCTTTAGATACTCATATCAAAGGAATATGGGTATTTATAACGCAAATTTTGTTAGTACTTTAACCAGTGTAGTTAATAGTTTCATGACGTGATATTTGATGGCGTCACTTTCGAATACTCAATCAACCTTGACGGACTAAAGGCACAATAATAGCACATCACCGGTACAATGTATTTGCATATTTTAAGAACCAAGTTTATCGGTGTGGAATCCAATTTTTGACATGTATGTGACCATTTTAAATGATTTTAATGCCAACTGCAAATAATATATATCAATTACAGACTTATTTAAATTCAGTGAGTTGTGACTAAAAGTGACAATGACGAAAACGCACCAAGTAAAGTGCCACTAGTGAGTTTTCGACTGCCATCGATTTCATTGTTTTCAGATTGATCGAAGTAGTTGGTGATACTGATAGAGATATCGACAAATATGATTTGCTAAAATTAGTCTATTTAGAGGCAGCCGTAAAAGAAGTTACACGACTCTACAGCATAGCTCCACTCGTTGCAAGAAATATTAACTCTGAATTGAAGCTTAGTAAGCTTTTTTTTAATTGTTTCCAATCACGAAAGAGGTTTATATACATTTGTATTTTTACACGACTGTCAAGGAAAAGTTATGTTTTTGCCGTGAGTATATATTTTGAATATACTATATCTCTACAGATTGAAATCCGATCGATATGATTCTTCAAGGCAATGGCAAAGGCAACGGCACATGAGAAAGTCAGTCTTCAGAAGAAAATCTACTAAGGACCATCAGAATGATGAGCAGACTAGACTTTAGAATGCAGAAAATTACTGTCGTAAATTACTCGATGGTAAGAGTGAAATCGCAAAAACAAAGCTCTCACTCTGAACACATAATAGATGACGATCATGTCCTACTATTGAGTGAGCCAGTTATGCTGGACCTATGGCCTCGCCTGGCCATAATCTTAAATCCAGGAAGGCCACTCCTCTATCCTAGACACTAGGATAGAGGAGAGAGGGAGTCAGTATGTTGCTACAATAGACGAGATAACATATTTAAAAAAACAAAGACGGAAATGGCTTATGGTATTAAAAAGTGAACCGACATACCCACAGCCAAAGAACCCAGCATGGGATCGCAGGAAATTCTTCACAATGACCCCTAAACTTAAATATGAAAATGTCACTAAATGATTACGATATTTTTAAATACTGTTTTTTTAATAATGTTCCAGAAAACTGCACACTTCCTCCGGGCACAAGCTGTTTAGTATCACTTTACGGTGTCCATCGGCATCCGGGATGGGGGCTTGATTCAGAAGTGTTTGATCCGGATCGATGGATGAACCCTGACACTCCTAGCAATCCAAACTTCTTCGCAGCGTTTGGCATGGGAAAACGATATTGTATCGGTACGTGGCATCATAATTGTTTTAATATTATCAAGGGTCTAAAAACCATTTATGTGCAGCGCGAACGTGGTAAGCGCTCTATCCTTTGGGTGACCTCTCAGCATCCCAAATTGATATTGCGGTACAGATACAGTTCAAAATCAATTGAATTTTATTAATTCTAAAACAGTGCTTATTATTTTGATGGCTCAGGAAAATGTACTAGCACAGTTTACATTTATCTGCTAAGACCGTAGTGTCGCATGCTGCTGTCATCGACAGAAGTAAGGTACAGACGCAGAGAAGGTATTTAGTCGGATCTAATAAAGAGAGATAAAACATATAACAGAGTGTCAGATTTTTTAATGATTGATACTAACTATAGTACAAACTTTCACTCGCTTTACATCGGTAATAAATTATAGAGTGGTAAACGTGTTGCAATTATCTATACCGATTATCCATTGTAATGAAGTTCAGCACTGCCTCTTACCATAGACCCAGTAAGTAGGAGAGAGCGCAAAATACTTTGCACACCGCTCCCATATTATATAATCCGGTAGGTGTGCAGCGACAGAAAAACATCAACACTACACCAGTAAATATTTAATATTTTATCCATGCAAAATTAAACTCAAAGTCATCATAATTCAAAAAGAAAATGTTATTTCTTTTTGTTTTTCAGGTAAGACCTACGCTATGATGTCAATAAAAACTACGCTGGCACACATTATACGTAATTATCGTATAAAGGCAGACATGAGCAAATTAGTGATACAAATGACGCTTTTAATCAAGCCCACTTCAGGACATCAGATAAGCTTAGAGACGAGGAAAAACTAGGTTGGTAACTCTTATTGACTAAGTTGATTTTAAAAGATTTAAAGATTCTTATAGATAGGTCTTGTCTTCTACAATTTTGTTAGTTTTGCAAATTAATGTACCACCTAACATCTAGACAAGTACTACTTAAGTACAAAGTTCACCAATAAGTATTAAGCTCTAGACTTCGACAATTTGTAAACCCAACACATGCCACTATCCGAATTATGAGGTTTTGCCTCCGCCATGAATACAAAATACCGGCTTAAAACTGTTGAGATGGGAGCAATGAATGCCTATGAATGCCTCCGAGTCTCTAAATGGGTTGTGATATGAAGAGAAACTAACAAAATTAAATGGAAAAGAGTTCATTCATACTAAGTACTTATAATATATATAATAAGTAATTCAAAATTAGGTCAGGGGAAAATTTCTTTGTATTTAGTAGATGGGTTTAAACTTAAGATTTCAAACTTACATGGTTGTTTTCACTACTAAAATTAGTTAATAACAGGGTAAATAAATTATTAAACATGGTAAATACCCCGTTAATAAGTTAGGTTAATTTTAGTAGGGTTTAAAATTTCTTTTTGTTTTTTTTTTGTATCGGTATCAAGATACTATGAATAAAATGTTCTTTCCAACTAATTTTCATATCATATACCTATTCTATTGATCTCAACCTTAACAGTATATATAGATATTATATCAGATGGAAGACAGTTGTAAATTGCCACTTCAGTAGCACTACCGCAAACTCAATGATGGTTTTGATGTTTCAACCGACTACCGCCAGCAACGCTGAAGCGCCTTAAAAGACATAAAAAGTACATAAAAAAAACAATGCTCGGCAATGCTATACCACATTTAGGAACTATAAATTTATATGGTCTCTTCATTTTTCACTAATATCGTGTATTTCATTTGTAATTCTTTTCTTTTTACTGTAACTTATTTTTGGTATAATAAAGTGTTATTTTGTCTCACTTGGTTGTTTTCAGATTTTTTGAACTACCAATAACTACCTATTTAGAAAAAATAAAAATTTCGTATAATAAGGCAAAAACTTGCAAAATAGGTACATTACTTTTACAGTCCCTAAATCGCAAAAATCTTAAGGCATTATGGCAGATACTTAGCATGAAACACTAAAGAAAAACACAGAGCTCCTTTAAAATTATAGGGGCTTATTTCAAGCAGTATATTTTTTTAAAGTTCTATAATTCTATAGCAGCGACAGATATGTAACGTGGCCACAGTCGGAAATCGTGGTCTGGAGAAAAGGAAACACCTGAAAAATTAAAACATTACAGCTATTAATTCTTCAAAAGCAGATCTCTTATGATTGTAAAAATCTGAACGCTATTCGTCTAAATATTTAGATTAGACCACGAAAGAATCCACAGACTCATCAAGTAAACAAAACGGTTCGATGATTCCCACGGGATTATTAGTTTAGCTTGTACCTATATACCTCAGTAGGTACATACCTACTTTAATTTAGTCAGATCTGTAACAGTAAAATACGTAAGTAAAGTGTTTGCGTACTTACCAGGGTCGTGTTTTCGTATTTATCTGATAAAAATGGTTCCACAATCGTGAGATGATCTCTTGTCAACAAAGGATTATGTGTGGAGATGAAACCGTCGCGTGGTTATTTTAATTTCCTAACAAATGATAAGTTAATTCTACTTTGTCATTAAATCTAGGTACCTACATTTATTAAATCCCAATTTACATTACGAAATTAGTATCATGCATTACAGAGTTAATTTCACAAAAAATATTCTCCAAGCAGTTACTGGAAACAATTTTATAAAAAAGATAACTCTGTAAACTGTGAAAATGACTATAAATTGCATGCCGCTAGTTTTGTAATGTAAAATCTATTTACAGGTTGAGAAAAAATATAAAAAGTCGCGCGATACTGTATTGATGAATTAAGACCGCGCCGTAGCAGATTTAATCGACAAAATCTGTTTGGAGCTTTGTAGTACTAAATAATTGCGCCTTTAGTAAATAACAATTCGCCATACGTTTTAGTGACCTCTGGCGTGCTCGTTAATTACATTCCTTTTTTTTTAATTTAAAACTAACCGGTGATTCTAACGTGTCTATTTTTTTTAAATAAAACACCGCTTTTGTTTTTGTATCTAATGGCAAACACAAAAGTGTTTGATGAATATTTATCTCTATATCTCAGACACCCTATCACGGTCGTTTTGATATAATAAAAGTTATTAATTATAACTTTTATATATAGTTTACAAATAAAAAAACAATTTTAATCTCTGAGGGCGCTCTTATTGCAACTCATTTGTAACTTTGACAGTTCAGATTTGTTATACCTGATGATTTTTATCTATTTTTCTTTTGTGTTACATTTGTTTAAGACAATTTCCTGAAATAACGATTTCAAGTGATTATAGTACATTACACAGTCGTTTCATTTAAACTCTGTAATATATTAAGATACCTTCAAAGAGTTTGAAGCACTATAAGAGTTCAAAGCAAACGCTTACAGTACAAAAGGCTTTTCTGCGAGGTATTTCAAAAGGTTCATTGTTGGTACAAACATGATCGTTTGAACAACAAATCCTTGTTTTCACTTTCACGTGTTAAATTTGCGTTATAAGGTCACAGTGGACAAGAAACTTCTATTTACATTAAAACCAGAAGAGATGGACCAAACTATTTTTTATCTCAAAAAATATAATATATAGAGGCTGTTTTAGAGCATTTATGTACATATTATACTAAAAGTTGATTGCTAAAAGAGTATGTTTATAATGCTGATTGTATTGTTTTATTATAGGTAAATATAAATAAATGAAATAAGTTTTTCAAAAACGAAAATTGGTCGATCTCATCCTGTTGCAGTCAACTGCTGGACATAGCCCTCTCCTATTGCACGCCATCTAGATCTATTTTCGGCTTCTCGCATCCATCCGCATCTCATCCGGTTAGATATGAACGTTGACAGTTACATTTTCCTCTTTCCCTTCGATTTAAAGCGATTACGGCATGGCATATAGTAATAGGAACAGCCCGCTCGACCCAACTCCGAATGGGAACTCTTAACGACCAATGAAAATGACCGGTATTCATTCATTGTCCTTAGCTGTGTGCATGTAGTTTCAGTAACTCATAAAGGTTTATATATTTTCTGTAATCAATCCCAAATGTTATAGCAGTATCTGACGATCGAACTTGCACCGCACCGTACCGTTAAATTATGAACCGACTATTATGTATTTATGTATTCCGAACGTCACAGAATAAATGGTTGCTTTATTATTACTAATGTCAGTATGCGATGGCGGTCACTTTAAAAATACTTAATTCACTTGAAAAATACTACCTGTACAGGTAAAGAAACATAGACGAAAGTAAATTTTGCCAGTCTTGAAGCAAAGACGCTTCGCTCGCTTGGTCAATAACTAGGACAAAAGCTTGAAATATTATAATCAGCAGACTTACATTTTGTTTATTTTATTTTCGTAAAAAAGTACAAAAGTGATGGTGAAATATGTTCATCTATACCTACTAATTGATCATCTGTTGTAACCATATTTCGTGCAAACATTCATTCATTTAACAGATTTTATTTTCATACTACTTATAATAGCAGATTTTTGTCCCGCATGATAGGTTTTTTTGTTCGTTCTTTGAATAAAAATAGCAATCTTGACCCAACAGTCATAAGTCCGCGGGTACAAAACACTCGAATAAGATTTTGGGCTCAACATCAAAACGTCTCAGAATCTCAGACAAAGCAGTTCGGTGTTAGCTTTTATTTGGCTTTCTGATTAAATGGGGCCTGTTATATAAAGACCTTTATTTACCTACATGAAAATCGATAAAGGGTTTAATCTAATTAATTCACACAATATGCTAATGTTTCGAGATATTATACGGCTTATGTTGAACTTGGCCTTGTATAAGAACAACGTTGAATTATTGGAAATTTACTCAAAACAATGTCTACAATTGTTTTCTTATAATATAGGTACCTATGTAGTGAGCGTTTGACCACTGTATTTGCCACAAATAAGGTGTCACACGGTACCGTCCCGTTTTCACAAACGAGCCTTCGACGTTTGTCACATTTTAACTGACATTAATTGTCACTCATAAGAGTAAGACACTGCCAAAACTGAAAAGACGAAGTATCAAGCCACGCATAGGCTCGTTCGTGAACACGGCTATCAATCTCCCTGTAAAATATGATGTTAGGTAAGTAACAATGGTTGTAGTCTTGGATGGACGCATCGATTAATTAATAAGGTATTTTTCAAGATACAAGGTAAAGGTGTAAGTACTATAAGGTTTGTTTTCAATGGCAGCTTCAGCTTTGTAGGTATTAATCTTATCTTACTAATATTATAAAGCTGAAAGTTTGTGAGTATGTGTGTATGTGTGTTTGTTACATAATCACGCAAATACTACTGAACCGATTGCGATAAAACTTAGAATATAGGTAGCTGGATACCGGGAATAACACATAGGCTACTTTTTATCCCTATATCCCCGCGGGAACGGGACTTACGCGGGTGAAACTACTACCTACTATCCTATCCGACTAATATTATAAAGCTAAAAGTTTATACCCCGCGGTTTCACCCGCGTAAGTCCCGTTCCTGCAGGAATATCGGGATGAAAAGTAGCCTATGTAAGTTATTTCCGGTATTCAGCTGTAGTTTTTGTGTGATTGAGTAACAAACACACATACGCACAAACTTTCAGCTTTATAATATTAGGGATAGGACAAGGCAGAAAAAATACTACTATTATTTTCCCCCACTTTTCGTAAAAAACGTAACCTTCGCGAGGGACTTTATATTTGAGAGCCTTAACGATTTCATTACGGTCCTGGTACGAGCCATGTACAAGAGAGTCGTCAACTCGAGAAAACAACACCTGAAGTGCATCGCAAAGCTGTTTGAGTAGCAGGAGGGGGCGGAATATTTCCTTGTGAACTGAACACGATCTCTCTTTAACTAATCACTAAAGGCGCCTTTCACGAGTACCCGACGACGGTACAGCTCCATAATACCAAAAGGCACCCGAAATGTAAGTGGGGACGACGGCGTTGTTATATACACATGACATCATAGAACTAGACTTGTCTCATAATATAGCTTTATGTAATAATAGGTGAATAAGGTCAGAGGATCTGAGAACATGCTTTGTCTTTTTTCGTGACAAGAACTTTCAGACAGTTGACTGACTAAAACAAAAAAGAAACAAAAAATAATTTAAATTTTTTTGGTTTTTTAAATTATTTTAGGTTATTTTGGTCATTTTTATCAATTTTCTTTTTTTGGTTTTTTAAATTATTTTTTGTTTCTTTTTGAAGTCGGTTTTTTAATTTTTAAATTATTTTTTTATTGTACCCTTTTTAGTGTACCTATCTACCTAAAAATCAACAATATTGTTACCGTAATTTTAATTATTGAGGAGTTTGCTGATGAGAAGGTGGTTTCAGGTGCCCCATCAATCTGTACTGAGTTCTTTAGGGGTATATTCTTTTTGGTAGAAGTCCAAAAATGAGTAATTTATTGAATTCTGGGATGCTATTCTGTCCATCATTCCGAAGATACCACCTCGCAGCTTCCACCTTTCCATTAAAAAAAGAACTATATCAATCGGTCAAGCCATCTTCGTGTAATCGATGAACAATTTAATTGAATACAGCGTTTTGAGGAGCATTCCCGGTCCTCACTTCGAAGATCCTCATCAGATCCTCATCAAATTTTTATGGAACCATCTCGGAGCTTCCACCTTTTCATTAAAAAAAGAATCATCTCCATCGGTCAAGCTATCTTCGAGTAATCGATAAAACAACTGGATTGATTAATGCGTTTTGAGGAGCATTTCCGTTCATCACTCCGAAGACCCTTATCATATCCACATCAAATTTTTATGGAACCATCTTGGAACTCCCACCCATCCATTAAAAAAAGAATCATCTTAATCGGTAAAACCGTCTTCGAGTAATCGGTAAACATACAAAAAAAAATATATTATACATACAGACGAATTGATAACCTCCTCCTTTTTTTTGAAGTCGGTTAAAAAGTGGATAGACTGCTACGCCTTATTCCCGTTTTATTAATACGGCTATAAGTGACTAGAAGAAGAATGGTCCATTTGGAAATACACAGTGAAATGTATCATATTTATGCATTTTAAACTTCACAAGTTCCAAAGTTTAACTGTTCGGGAAATTGCTCAAAAGCTTAAAAAATATGAAATAAAAATCGAACTTAGAATACCATCTAGCTGATCTAAACATGATATATATATAGGGAGGGTTGAAACCTGATGAAGGCAAATGCGATTGAAGATGCAGGCCCGACGCTAGATAGTGCCGGGCGGCGTATTGAGGCAACCGTAGTAGCGGCGACGGAATGATAGGCACCCGTAGGTACTTAGGCCTAATAATGCAAACCCAAAGAATGAAAAAAAAGGAGAAAACAAAAAGAACCCATAAGTTTCTTGTGACTTCTTCTCATTGGAAGTCGCATTCCGAAGACACTGTAGTTTGCTTGACGTTTCTAAAAAGGTGATTTTTTTTTTTTATTTATGTGATACTATTAAAAGGAATAAAAATATTTTGATTTTGAACGAAAGAAGGAAAAAAACCGTACCTTATAAGTAAAAAAAAAGGTGTACAGACTTTTGTAACCGAATTTAATATTGCTGAAACGAGTCAGACGGATAAAAACCAGATGAAAATACCGTGAAACACAGATTCTTATTACTTAACGTTTATTGTGAATTGCTTTCCCTAGAAAGGTCAAAGAAATACTTACTGAAGAAAAACGTTTTGTTGTATTTTGTTTTGTAAAGTATGGACTTGTACACCCAGGTCAAAAGAAATATAAAAATATTATATTATAAAAATATAATATTTTATTAGAAACAAAAAAAATATATAAATAAGTAAGTACATAATAATAAATTCATTCTTAGTACATTGATACCCACTGAAGGAAGAAAATATAACAAAAATGATAGGGAAAATAAATTACGGGCAATCTGAGGTCAGGAAGGGGACGGAAGGAAGGGGGTTTTAAAGGGGGAAAACGGTTTATCTTGATGTCCGGCAAAACTACAAGTCCTATGGAAAAGAGTAGAATGGCAAAGTTGTAGGCAGGTAATAAAAATATGAACAACATTTGGATTCACAATTATTTAACGTAACCTCAAAATTTATGTGAAAAATTCCAAAAACCCTTTGTTTGATTTTTTACTTAAATTTTGAGATATTTTTTTACTAACTTAGCCATTTAACTTTTTTCATTAGGACTTGTAGTTTTGCCAGAAATCAAGATAAAGCGTTTTCCCCCGTTAATAATAGCCCCCCATCCCCTTCCCGACCTCAGATCGCCCGTAATTTATTTTTCCAATCATTTTTGTTATATTCTCTTCCTTTTCCAATGGCGTTTATTTTACAATATTTTTTTAAACTTTTGACTATTTTAAAGGCCTCGGCCCTGATTTATAAGTTTTTTTTTTGTTACAATAATCCGCGCTACCATGCTCGTTTGTCGTTGATATGTCGTTCATTTGTCGTTAAAAAAAAAATACCCCGACTACTTTTAAAAACCACAGACAATTAAAATACTCTATTTTTTTTTTTTAAAGTTTTTTTTTTGATGTGTTTTAAATTTTTTTTAGCTGTACGACAATGCGACGACTTATAAGACGTCATGGTAGGGCCCAATATGAGATCATTGACGGTTTTGCCGTGTCGGCCCGAAGCATACGGCTTTGACTTCCGCCGAGGAACAGAATTATCAGTGTCATAATTGTTTCAAAAATAATAAAAATTATAAAAGTCAGTTTAATACCAAAAACAGAATTTCATTTTCATATCATTTTTTAGGGTTCTGTATACCCAAAGAGCGGAAATTTATTACTGAGACTTCGATGTTTGTCTGTCTGTCACCAAGCCACCATTAACCGTGATAGCTTGACAGTTGAAAGTAAAAGTAAATACTAAAAACAAAATAAAAACAAATATTTAAGGGGGTTTCCATACAACAAACGAGCTTTTTGCCGTTTTTTACCCGACTGCGCGACGCAAAGGAGGGTAATGTGTTTATCAGTCTATATGTATGTATGTAAGTATGTATGTATGTATATATGTATGTATGTATGGATGTTTCTATGTGGCGTTCTAGAGGCCAAACGCGTGGACCGATTTTGATGATTCTTACGTCAATCGATTCGTCTTAATCTGGCGAGTGTGACTAAAGACATGACAGTAATCCAAAGTAACATATGTCACCACCAGACGCCATATTGTCAAAATTAAAAAATCCAAAATCGTCGAAGTATGTCAAGATGGGTATCGTTGAATAGGTTTTTAAAAATAAATATTAGATTTATTTCACCATTTTTCATTTTAAAGAACCGTTTAGGAAATATAACGGTTTAAAGTTAATTTACAATTAGGTATTCTTGCTTTTTATTACTAACGAACAAGTTTTTATTTCTGTTACGTAGTTACGCTTGGAACTATCAATGATGGTACAGGTGACAGGAATTTATTGATATATACTAAAACAATATTTACATAAATTGTACCTACCTACTGAATAAAAGCCTAATAACACTTAGGTACCTAAAAACGTTAAAAGAATAATAATAAATTTAAACAATAAATAACTAAACCCTAACAGAATCTTACTAATATTATAAACGCAAAAGTTTGTATGTATGTATGTATGTGAGGTTGTTACTCTTTCACGCAAAAAATACTGAACCGATTGCGATGAAACTTGGAATATAGGTAGCTGGGGGACCTGGATTAACACATAGGCTACTTTTTATTCCCGCGGGAACGGAACTTACGCGGGTGAAACCGCGGGGCGCAGCTAGTACATTATAACCCCCTACCTAATGAAATGAATAGATTACGAGACTTACCTACAAGCTTGTGCTTAGTGTAGAATCGATGTCTGATATATGTAATTTGAGAAATGTGTAATAAGTGTCATAGTTAATAAATAAATATTTGATTTGATTTTGATTTGACCTACCATCAATAAATGAAAATAGCTAAAAAGCGTAAAATAAAAAAAATAATTTATAAAAAAACAAAAAACCCGACTGCGTAAAAAACTCGATTAAAAAATACGCATAGAAACAACAAAAAAAACAAAAAGAAAAAAACAAGCCCAGTAATTTGAAATTACGCTAAGTAATAATAGTTTTGTAATCGATACACACAGAACACATAATAAATGAGTAAAAAATTACTCACAGTCGGGACCCATTGGAAAAATTAGATTGGTAAAATGAATGGGTCCCGACTGTGAGTAATTTTTTACTCATTTATTATGTGTTCTGTGTGTATCGATTACAAAACTATTATTACTTAGCGTAATTTCAAATTACTGGGCTTGTTTTTTTCTTTTTGTTTTTTTTGTTGTTTCTATGCGTATTTTTTAATCGAGTTTTTTACGCAGTCGGGTTTTTTGTTTTTCCTCGTGGTCTACGTCGTGGCTATAATTATAGTCTACAGGACAGGTGAATATTAAATAGATAAATAATAATATAATTTTTATTTCAGATTAAAATTAAAGCAAATGTCACTTATAATTAAATCCGTGGCAAAATCAATGTAATATTTGAGTAGGTATAATAGTAAGAACATGTCATAATTTTATAAGTAAATAACTCCTTCACTTATAAAATATTATTTACACATGACTAAGTTATGTGACGTTAGTCTCTGTCTGTCAACTTTAAAACTTCATGTGAAAGTAAAAGACAAACGATGCATAGTTATGCAGTGCATTAATTCGCGTTCATAAGTAAGGGGGTAAATAAATAAAATACTATTCATACAAATTTCAATTTAAATAAAATTAATTAATTGACCCTTTAATAAGATAATGGTACTGAACCCATGAAACAAGATATATAGAACAATGTAACAACAACTGAATGTAACAAGATATATAGAACAAATAGTTTACAGCCATTAGGCTTTCAGTCGGTTCCATATTTTAGAACCGTTAATTGAAGGATTAATGCAAGTAAAAACTTGGTAAAAAAAAAAGTAAACTGATAACTAAAAGTAACAATTTTCAGAGATCTATATGTCACTAACGAAATTTCTATGTGTTTTGTTCCTACTTATCATAAAACCAGTCAACTAAAGAGATTATTATATTAACAATACGTAACTAAGCTTGATTAAGTATTTATACTTTTATTTCTGTCAACAATATTTTAAAATTTGTTCCAATTTGTGAATCAAGAATTTATTGGAGTAATAACTTTTATGTTCGTATGTTAGTAGATTATATTTATATTACAAACATTTTTAACACAAATCATAGCCGTGGACTTGTTGTAAGTGATTTTTTTTATGCTTTTTTTAATGTAAACGGAATTTTAAACCATATGTAAACCGAATTTATTCCTCTATAATGTTTTAACTTACTTCCGCATAGACAGGCGCCTAGCTTAGCGCTTAGCACATAGTGGCTTGCATTCTAGGCAAAATGCAGATACACAGCTAGGCGCCAAGTGCTCAGTGCTACGGGTCGCGCACTTTCTAGACCGTTCACTTTAATTAGGTGACTCGCTAGCCTCTAGGCGCTAAACCAGCCTACTGCCTGTCCGAACGTAGCTTAAAAGAGACTACGTCCGGACAAAAATGTGGATATTCTCAACGCTATTCGACATATTTGTCTGAACACTGCATTAAATGTATGAAACAATGTCACCTAATAATCTTACTAATATTATAAACGCGAAAGTATGTATGTATGAATGTATGTGAGTTTGTTACTCTTTCACGCAAAAACTACTGAATCGATTGCGATGAAACTTGGAATGTAGGTAGCTGGAGACCTGGAAGAACACATATTAACATACATTTATCCCGATATTCCCGCGTGAACGGGACTTAAGCGGGTAAAACCGCAGGGCGCAGTAATCAATATACACAAAAAATAAACACCCTTCCGTTATGAAAGTTTCGACGATTTTCGAATAACCAGGTAATAACCCGGAATGACATGGGTTTTCGGTTTAGCTCGTAAAAACCCTTTAATTAAAGAAATATAACATAGGTTAGCTAAATCAAACCAAAATATGAGTCGCTTGGGATATAAAAAAGGATTTGTTTTCTCATCTATCATTACGTCTTTTATTTTACTACGTAGGTAACACAGAATGTTTACATTTGCCTTATCTAAATCTTATTACACATAATTTAGGATGAAACTTATTAGCGGCACGAATGTGGCAAATAAATGCACCATTTTTTTACAAAATCATTGTTATTCCTTAAAAAATGCAGTAAATATTGCTGTCGGGAATATTTCTTCGAAGGCCTAAATTAAACATATTATTATTTATAAATATCAATAAAATACTTTACAAAATTATTGTTTGCGTTTTCGTTTGCATACTAATTGTAGGGAAACATTAAAACGTTTATACTTTTTTGAAATTCCAACTCAATAACAATACAAATGAGTTTTGGTGGGAATGCGTTGAGGAGATGTGTTGCTAAATTTTCATTTTTGTAAAACTTAGTTCAAATGCGTGTAAATTGTTTAATTTCGGAGGCATATTATTCAATTTAGTTTCGTGAAGGTGTACAAGGGAAAATAAAAGTGAAAATCGGTGCAAAACATGGACATGAGCTTAGTGTTCTCTCCAAAGCTCCGTGAACAAACATTGTAAAAATGGTCCCCTTTTTACAATGATTCCCTCAACTTGACTTTAACTATGACGACTTGACTGTTTCGTTCGATGCAAATAACCTGCAAATACTGATAATACTTGACACTGGCAAATGTCCGAAAGGAAAAGCCATTTTAAAGAAGAAGAAGAACAATACAAATAAAAAAACCTCCTACAGAAAACTTTTGTTTCTGTTACTTGTTTCAGTCTCCGGTCGTGGCTCGAAATACCTAGTACTAAAATTAGAAAAAAAAACTGGTCAAAGTAACGAAACATTATTTTTCTTTCTTATACCTAATATAAATAGATCGGTTATCTATGAAGTACTAAGGAAATGGTTAACTATTACAATTTTTTCTTAAATATATTACCTTCTAGCTGTGCCCCGCGGTTTCACCCGCATAAATTCCTATCCCGTAACGTATGTGACGCTTCTCGTATGTCATACCGAGCGTTGCTCTACCCGTGTGATTATTCAAAGTAGGTACCCTATATCTTATTTCAACCACTAAACTATCCCGGTACCAAATATCGTTCAAATCGGTTTAACCGTCATTTTTACCCATCACGTATGTCATACCAAGCGTTGCTTTACCTGTCCGATCATTTAAAGTATCGTATTTATACCCTTAAAGTAATGTACCAAATTTCATTCTAATTGTTGCGATCGTTCCTGTTGACCCATCACGTATGTGTCACGTCAAGCGTTGCTTAACCCGTACGATTATTTAAAGTACCCCATATCGTATTTAAACCCATAAACTAACCCTGTACCAAATTTCATTATAATTGGTGCGATCGTTCCTGTTGACCCATCACGTATGTATCACGCCAAGCGTTGCTTAACCCGTACGATCATTAAAAGTACCCCATATCGTATTTATACCTATAAACTAACCCTTTACCAAATTTCATTCTAATTGGTGCGATCGTTCCTGTTGACCCATCACGTATGTATCACGCCAAGCGTTGCTTAACCCGTACGATCATTAAAAGTACCCCATATCGTATTTATACCCATAAACTAACCCTTTACCAAATTTCATTCTAATTGGTGCGATCGTTCCTGTTGACCCATCACGTATTTGTCACGCCAAGCGTTGCTTACCCCTACGATCATTTAAAGTACCCTATATCGTATTTATACCCATAAACTAACCCTGTACCAAATTTCATTCTAATTTGCGCGATCGTTCCTGTTGACCCATCATGTATGTGTCACGCCAAGCGTTGCTTAACCCGTACGATCATTTAAAGTACCCTATATCGTATTTATACCCATAAACTATCCCTGTACCAAATTCCATTCTAATTGGTGCGATCGTTCCTGTTGACCCATCACGTATGTGTTACGCCTAGCGTTGCTTAACCCGTACGATCATTTAAAGTATCTTATATCGTATTTATACCCATAAACCAAATTTCATTCTAATTGGTGCGATCGTTCTTGTTGACCCATCACGTATGTGTCACGCCAAGCGTTGCTTAACCCGTACGACCATTTAAAGTACCCTATATTTTATTTAAACCCCTATACTAACCCTGTACTAAATTTCATTCCTTTCGGTTCCGCCGTTCTTGAGATATAAATAGTGTAACTAACACTACTTTCGTTTTTATAGCTGCCTCCCGCGGGATTTACCCTCGTAAGTCCCGACCCCGTAAGAATATCGGGATCAAAAGTAGCCTATAACCTTCCTCAATAAATGGACTATCAAACTCAAAAAGAATTTTTTAAATCGGACCAGCAGTTCCTGAGATTAGCGCGTTCAAACAAACAAACAAACAATCAAACAAACTCTTCAGCTTTATAATATTAGTATAGATTATATTTTGGCAAATTTAACTATAAACCTAACTTAAAAAAAAACACATTAAAACACAAAATAAATAAAAACTAATGTTTTGTTTCTTACTTTAATTATGTGTTACGGTGTGTGTAATGTCGTGGAACGAAAAATAGCTACTTGTACATTCGCTCAGCTTGTCTTATAACTTTATACATTACTGACTAACATTAACAATTCAATCAACAACCTTTTCCGCCATTATAGTGTATTTATATACTTAACAAATACGATAATATCAACTATCAGAACTGTCTAAAATATTATAGTCAAGACGGAGCCTCCAAATTGATGTTTTGGGCGGTAACTTTGCCCTAGATAAATTACTCTTCTTGTATTATAATAATTACAGCACCTAATAATCTGTGTCTATTCTATACTTATAATAAAGGAAGAGAGGACAAAAAGTCTGTACTTGGATGTAAATTAAAAAACAAAAGTGGTCTAGGGGACTTAGAATAAGTAATAAATAAATAAATAATAAATTCTGTGACCAACACACAGCGCCATCTAGCCCCATGGTAAGCTGCTAAGCTTGTGTTACGGTGACTACACAACGGATATACTATTTTTATTCTTTTTTTTTTTGTAAATACATTCATATTAAACATATAAATACACCCAGGCCAGATACAAATATTTGCACCCAGCGGGAATCGATCCCGCAACCTCCTGCATCGCAGTCAAGCGTACGCCCGACGAGCCACAGAGGTCGTCCAGTAGTAGAACAAATTTACAAAATTATTAAAATTCACGTATGTCTGTCTGTTTGTCTGTTTCTCTGTTTATCTGTCTGTTCCTTATACAATTAAAAAGTACTAATTCGATTGAAACCTAGTTTTCAATATCTAATATTGAAAACTAGGTTTCAATCGAAACCTTAGAATATTAGATAGTTCTATTTTCGAGGAACGTCGTGGTAATTGCTTTGCATCGAAATCCAATTAGTAGAACCCGAGTAATGAACGAAAAAGTGCAAACACTCGAGAACCGCTCGGCCGCCCGCGCCCTTGATAACGCGTTTTTCACTTTCGCGAGTGAAACCGCGGGGCGCAGCTAGTGATAGACTAACGTAGTCAACATCATATTTGAAAATAACTATGAAACAAAGTAATGTGACTGTAATGACAAAAACACAGTCGCCTAGGTATTTAAACAGAACTTTTTAAAGTACCTAATTATTGTAATTTCTAGTATATTTAATTAGTCAGAATTAATTTATTGAAATAATGAAAAATTAAATAACACATAACCTAACTTAAAAAAAGAGCACGTTAAAACACAAAATTAATAAAATTTAAACTAAAATAACCCATCTCCAAGCGCTCCCCCTGCAAAACTGCCCAAAATGCTAGCGGCATTCCCGCGCTGAACCGCGATGGACAATCTATTAGTATAATTAGTAAGTAAAATTTATTTCTTCAGCACTTTTACCTAGTTCAGGAACATGTATAAATTGTTAAATTGGTATGTTTGTAAATTTAGCTATATTTATACAAGTCTGATTTTTAAGTTATTTGTTTTTTTTTATGTATGTTGAATACAAATAGAAAGACAAAATATTGTAAGACATGCTGAGTCCCGCTGTTTAGCCTGCGTAAATCCCGAACCCATGGGATATCAGGATCAAAAGTAGCTTACAGATCTCTGTATTGGTAAAAGATTTATTAAAAAACCAATCCAGCAGTTTTGGACCCTATTAGTCACAAACAAACAATCAAATAAAGAAACAAATCTTACCTCTCTAATATTAGTAAGTATATTATAGCACTTATATAAGGCAAGTTAATTATAACCGTCTGCCTGGTTAAAATATGTTAAACACGTTTGTTAGATTCCGTTTTCGTAATAAATTACAATAATTGTGTATTGTGGGTATTTATACTTGGGCATGAAGTCGTTAATGATGCATAGCAATAGGAATTCAATAGTCCAATATGGTTAAGAAATGTAAACAATAATATAAATAAATATTATAATCAGGTACAAGTCCCGTCGCAAACCAGACTGATGTAACGAGGTTGAAATGTCGAGGTAAGATAATCCTATCCTATTCTACTAATAATAATAAAGCTACACCCTACCTTTCATCTTTTTTTCGCTTCTGGTCCATCCAAAGGTTGCCTGGAAGAGATCGCTTTAAGCGATAAGGCCGCCCATTGTGCCACCTAATTTTTAAGTATTTTCCTCTTATTGTATTTATTAAATAATTGTGGTGTTTTGCAAAAAAGAATTAATCAATCAATCAATCAAAGCTGAAAGTTTGTGAGTAAGTGTGTTTGTTACTCAATCACGCAAAAACTACAAAACCGATTGCGATGAAACTTGGAATATAGGTAGCTGGATACCAGGAGTAACACATAAGCTACTTTTTATCCCGATATTGTGCAGCATAATACATTATTATTAATTTGCTTGCTAACCGATAAAATGTACAATGTTACAGTTTACCGTGTCTTATATGTTAACAAACCGTGTGAATTTAGTAAAAAAATATTCTAATACAAAGCCTAGCCTAAGCCTAGGCTCAAGCTTTTTTTTTCAAGGGAAAATCTAGGCGCGAGTTCAAATCTCGCCGCGAGTGAATTTCATAAGATGTATTTTTCTATCATAATATTTTTTACATTCTAATACGAGTTAAAAGTCTTGATTAAATAATAAAAATTGTTGTATCCAAAGTATTCATTTTCTTCACTAAAATACAAATAAATTAAATCTAAATACAAATAAAATTAAATCAAATAAAAATAAAATACAAATAATACAAATAAAATTATAGTTGTATTGATTATTGTTTTAAGTACCATTACTTATGTAGAAATGCTGAAAAATATGCTTAATTTTGATTGATAGAAGCAGAAAAAAAATTAGCTCTGAGAGTCCATAAATAAATTATGTCAATGCTTCGGCAGCGTTAGATTTTTCTCGAAAACGGTTTAAAAATTGTAAGCAATTTTGCAACAAATTAGTAACACTTTCACAAACGTTCTAAAAACAGTTGAACCGCTTTCAATAAACATATCTAGCAATATTTAGACCCTTTAGTTACTGAATTACGTGCCCAGAACTATAGATACGAAAATATAATTTTATTATGAAATATATATACCTTAATTCAAGAAATGCTTTTCAAAAATTTGCGTACCCCACAGGAAAAATGTTTTTAAAAAGCATTTCTTTAATTATAGTTATCCAAGTATAGGAAACACTTCAAGATATATCAAAAATAGATATATATATAAATTTTATAAGACTTCCTTTTAAAATATTCCTCAAAATATGAGGTAAGTCCAAGGAAAACTTTTATTTATTTCTTACAATTTTTGCTAAATTTGCAGACTTTCGCTTCAGCTTTTAAAGTGTTATTGTTTTTTGGTATTGTTCACAACTTGATCAAAACATCAGGCAAGTGAAAATTTGTATGGTTAGTAACTTTAATTAATTTCATTGTACGGTACAGTAAAAAAGTTCAAAAATAAAATCACCAGCACCTGCATGTTTAACAGTAAAAATATAAAATAATGTAAAAATGCAAATAAAAAAAATATCACTTACAAATTCATCATAAAGAGACATGAGGACTGTGATCAATTTCTTCAGATGGTAACATAACGTCAAGTTCACACGTTCGAGATGACAATCACGACTAGGAAACCACGAGCCATTCTCACTACTCAGTATTTGTTCACCTATTTTGTCTTTTTAACTTGACAATTAAAAAAAAACCACAGACCGCACTGGCTGGCTTATCAAAATTAAAAAAGAAAACTTACTTCAGATCGAGCAAAGTTTAAATTACGAATTTTAATAAATAAATTTCTGAAATGAATAAGTCAAAGAGAAAAAGTTCAATTCAATTTTATAAAGCTTTTTTAGAATAATTTAATTGATATGAAAGTTTCGTATCGTTCGGAGAGGAGAAAGACGTGAGCTCGCGGTCGCATCTGAAATTATACTGAGGGTAAGCTTCAGGACTGAAAGTCTGTAACTCGGCGGGTTTTACAGAGGGTCGGCTGTTCGCGGCGTAGTGTACCTACATGCAACGAGTTGCGTAGTTGGCGCAAACAGCTAAATTGTTAATTGGTAGGTACCGATTACAGTAAGTATTTCAATATGTGCAATTGTTGCTCTTGACTCACAATTTGTAAGGGTTTTTTTAATTATAGTTGGCTCGCAGATTATACGTATGATAGTGTAACAGACAACATTAGTACAATTTTTTTTAAAACAATAAAAAAATACAAAATTACTATGTTTATAGCGCCCATAAATACCTACCTTCTTCAGATTAAAAGTTTGAAGATCAATCTGTTTTCTAAAAAAAAAACAAATTATGAAATTAATACATACCTACTTAAAATGTTTACATTAATTTTTGTGAATTTCAATCAATAACACAACCATTTTTGAGATAAAAATTTGCTATATATTGTATAATGTATCTCTAAAATAGTAGGTAAGTAAGTAAACGAAGATAACATTATTTATCTCGAGATGTATTATGTTTGCGATAACAAAAAGGTTTCTTACATTGATAAATATATTGTGAAATTGGTAGCTATTGTATCTAAATTGTTTACAGACTTCGAAGAAAGGTATTTATCCTTGAAGCTGTGATCTACACTAATATTATAAAGAGGGAACGATGGTAACATATATGTACGTACGTACACGTATATTGCGGGTAATCTGCGAAACCCGTAGACCGATTTCAAAATTCTTTAGACCAAAAGCTACATTACTGAGGAGTACTAGGCTACTTTTGATTCTATTATATACTTGCTGCGCCCCGCGGTTTCACCCGCCCAAGTCCCGTTTCTCCGGAAATATCGGGAAACAAAGTAGCGTATGTGTTATTCCAGGTCCACAGCTGCCTATATTCCAAATTCATCATCATTCATCTTAATCAGTTTAGTAAAGTAATCGAGTAACAAACATACATAGGTATTAGGTACATACCCAAAAACTTTCAGCTTTATAATAGTAGTAGCTGCACCCCGCGGTTTTACCCACGTAAGTCCCGTTAAATTGTAGCCTATGTTTTATTCCCGGTATCCAACTACTTATATTCCAAGTTTCATCGCAATCGGATCAGTAGTTTTTGCGTGATTGACTAACAAACATCCAAACACACCACACACACTTTCACATCTTAAATATTAGGGGTTAAAGTATGAAATTGCCGATTTGTACTGAAAATCTTAATTGTTTATTTTTTAAATTTTTAACAAATTTATTTAATCAAAATAGTTGCCATTATTATCTATACATTGCTGCCATCTAATGGGAAGGTTATTAATGCCTTTGCGATAGAACTAGACTGCACAAACTGTGTGAAAGCATTTTGTACTGCCTCCTGGGAAGAAAACTTCTTGTCACGTAGATAATTGTCCAAATCACGAAAAAAATGGTAGTCCGTTGGAGCAAGGTCTGGTGAATACGGAGGATGACGAATGGTTTCTAAGTGCAGTTCCTGAAGGGCCACTATTTCTCGTGCTGTGTGAGGTCTCGCGTTGTCGTGGAGCAATAATGGTGAAGATCGATTCATGAGTCGGGGCTGTTTTACTGCTAGTTTTGTCAACATGGTTCGGAGTTCGGCACAATAGACATCTGCCGTAATTGCTTGACCAGATCGAAGAAAACTATAGTGAATAACACCATGCTGAGACCACCAAACAGTTACCATTACCTTTTTATTGGTAAGTTTTGCTTTAGGACACTGTTGTGGCATTTGACCTGGGGTCAGCCATTGCATTTTTCTTTTCCGGTTATCATAAAGAATCCACTTTTCATCACATGTTACAATTCGATCCAATATTCATTCATTTCTGTACCGGTTCAACAAGGCAACACAAGTTTCAACACGCGTTTCTTTCTGCAGATCAGTCAAATCATGAGGCACCCATTTTTCGTATTTTTTTTATTTTATTGATTTGACGCAAGTGAGTCAATAAAGTGGGTAAGGTAACGTTAAACCATGCTGCTAATTCCTGGGTAGTTGGACTAGGATCGGCTTCCACTATCTCTCTTAATTCATCGTTATTCACCTGTGTGGGCGGTCTTCCTCGTGGCTCGTTCTTTAAGTCGAAATTTCCATCACGAAAGCGTTTAAACCAAAATCGCACGGTGCGTTCATTAGTAGACCCCTCTCCAAACGCAGCATTGATATTGCGGGCTGTTTCTGCCGCGTTAGTTCCGCGTCGGAACTCGTATTCAAAAATCACTCGAATTTTCGCAGTATCCATCTATCTTGTCTAAATTGAATAACAAAAACAATTGAAAGTCGATATTCAAATGTTTCACATTTTTTAAAAAAAGAACATCACAGAAACCATTTGAAAAAAGTTTCATTCGAAAACCTCAAATCATGAAGATTCTATGTCAATTCAAAGAACCTATTGCAATAAAACGGCAATTTCATACTTTAACCCCTATTATTATTATAGATAAAAATTAATATGATTATAAATTGTTGTTACTATTTCTGATACTCGGGGCTATCGAGCACCCATATTAATATGATTATTAAATATTATCATAGAAAGACAAACAAAACTCACGAATGACATGGTAAGTATCTAATAATACAGAAATATCGAACGTAGCGTTCGAAAAGTCATTAAAGTTATGGAACTTCCGGTATATCTGGAGCATGTGTTCGAAAGTATCCTGTATATCCGCAGCTAACGTCCCCAGCTCGTATGACAAAGTATATTTATATTTTTCTTGAATGGTATTCGCTTGCCTTAACTTGAACACTTAATTATAGGGGTCTATTATTAAAAAAATTAAGTTTTTCTTTATTTGAAGTTTTTTTAATTTAAATTAATTTATTTTTTATTAGTAGGACGATCTAGATCCTGCAATAAAAAGACCATTGTGACCGCCATTATCTGTGGAAGCCAATTTAGCCGGTCTTCATAGCAAACTCAAGTACTGTGATCTAGGTATAGGTATACCTAAACTGAGTATAAATTACAGTCAATTTAGTACGAGCGTATAGTCAAAGACGCTACTTACTATAGACGATTTAAGGTATAAATTACAGTCAATTTAGTACGAGCGTATAGTCAAAGACGCTACTTACTATAGACGATTTAAGGAATGCTTCATCAAGCTCTTGTATGTTACGTTTGATTCCTCAGCGAGAATGTGACAAAGCATTTCTCCCTATCTATTCAATAAGTACCTAGATGTAAGCATTAAGATCCGTTCACATGTTTTAGAAGTTGATGGACGCGTGCTGTGGCGCGTCGGGCGGACACTCGACTGCAATGCAGAAGGCTGCGGGTTCGATTCCCGTCGTGTGCAAATATTTATGCTTCAAAATAAATATTTGTATCTGGTCTGTCTAGTACCCATAGTACAAACCTAGTGTGGGGCTAGATTGCGCTATGTATCATGTAGTGAAATATTTATTTATTTATTTAATGGGCTTAAGGCAACTCCACACTGGTTGTGGTGCAGCAAATTCACACAAAACTACACACGGGAAAATCGGTCACAGATATTACGAAACTAGTGTCATGCGGTACTCACTTTCACATAAGCAGTCTCTTAGAAGTAAATTTATCAAAGAGATAAAATTTTCATCTCTATGTCTATGCATTTTTTGATGAAATCTAAATATATATAACTCAAAGGTGACTTACTGACTGACATTGATCTATCAACGCACAGCCAAAACCTCTGGACAGATCGGGCTGAAATTTGGCATGCAAGTACGTAGATGTTATGGCGTAGGCATTCGCTAAGATAGGATTTTGATAAATTCTACCCCCAAAGAGATAAACGGGACTTACGCGGGTGAAACCGCGGGACGCAGCTAGTTGACTATAAATTGCAAGTTTCGTAACGTAAATCTCGCTAAACACGCGGCGATGATAAGTTTCTACGAACACATGATATGACATTACCACGCATAGAGATTCACGCGTATTGCTTAGACTCAACGTTTATTTATAAAAAAAACGCCAGTAAAAGTTTGAGTCCCACTTGAACAAGTAAGCAGCTCTTGAACTTAAACATTCTAACACTAATTTTGAATTTAGTTGCTGATCGATTGTTTAAGTATCCCTCAAAATAGTTAATGGTGTGTAGATGCTAGCGAAACAACTAACTAAAAAGAAAGGTCGCGACAGGCCGCACTGAAAGCCAGTAAACGCTAGGCGTTAAGCAAGCTAACTATGCGGATTAGCCTTACTCATTATCACATAGGTAAGTCTGTACACGTCTCTATAACTTCACTATCAGTGAATAAAATCTTCCAAACGTACGATTTCCTCCTGACGTAATTTTGATAATAATATTAAAAATAGTAAAAACGATTGCATTTTTTAATCTTCATCTCAATCTTGACATGTTATTATTATTTTTGGAAAATTTATCAATGAAAGATGGATGTATGAATGGAGAATCACACAGTGAATGGAATTTTTTAGTCATAGTACCTACGTATAAGTAAAAAATACACATCGCGATCGGTAGGAATGTAGGTAGCTAAAAGAAACGATTTTTGCGTGATTATTTTAGTTAGGCTACGTCCGCATAGGTGGGCGGCATGCTTAGCGCCTAGTGTCTAATATTCTGACTAGAAACACAGCCTAGGGAGCACTGTAGCCGATTGCAAACTTTCTACACCGTTCGCTTTAGCTAGGTGACTCATTCATTAGCCTCCATGCGCTAAACCAACCTAAACCTCCTGCCTTTTGCGGACGTAGACTTAGCGACCGTCTCCACGAACTTATTTCTATACAATCTCTATGAACGTGTCTCCATACGGCGATGATGTCAACGCGGCGGTAAGATAATGTCGCCGCGATTCTAACGCTCGTGTAGATGGTCCCTCAGAGATCTCATTGCTTAACTCGATTTTTCACAGCAAAAATTACTATGTAAAGACGTAAACAAAGAAATTTCTTTTTTTCTAAACAGGGCGAAAAATATTCGTATGACAGTAACCTCAATATGATGTTGACAGTTAGGTATTGTTACTAGATAAATGGCATCATTACGCCACGAAATAAGGCTGCCTTCAGATTTAGGATTGACGTGTTTTTGTTTTTGATCGTCTTTTGTTTCTACTCTGACGAACTTTTGTGTCTATTTCGATCTTCTTTTGTTTTTGTTTTGACGGAATGTAGGCAACCCAATTTAACTTATCTGAGTTAGATTTCCATAGTTTTACATCAGTGACGGATGAGAACTTTGGGTTAGTCGACAGGTCTCATTCGTATCTGTATCGCATTTCGGTACAGTATGGAAAATGCGCACAATATGAATATCTTATTGAATAGTGTTTGGTTTTGATAAATTTAGTGTTTGAGTTTGACTTGAAATCAGAGACGCTTGGCTCGCTCGGGATCCGATAAAGTCTAGTGAAGCGTACTATTTTTAGGATTCCATACCCACAGGGTAAAAACGGGACCCTATTACTATAAGACTTTGCTGTCCGTCTGTCTATCTGTCACCAGACTGTATCTCGAGAACCGCTACATCAAGACAGATTATATTTTCACAGCTGCTGTTTTTCATTTTAAATTCACACGATTTGTTAACATATATTAATATGTTCCCCTCGCAACCTAGATCATTGTAACATGGTCGAAATGTCGAGGTAAGAAAATAAATAATAATACGCGATTAAGATCCGGTAAAATGTAATAATGATGTATTTATGTTGCCGCTATAAAAAAAAATACTAGGCATAAATAAAAATACTATCCTACTTCTTATTAATATTATAAAGCTGAAAATTTTGTAAGAATGTGTGTATGTTACTCGATCACGTAAAAACTATTGAACTGATTGCGATGAAACTTGAAATATAAGTAGTTGCATACCGGGAATAACACATAGGCTACATTTTATTCCGATATTCCCGCGGGAACTGGACTTACGGGGATGAAACTGCGGGGCGCAGCTATTAGTATACAAATATTTAAGGCTATTCAACAAACATGTTTTTTTTGCCGTACGGAACCCTCCTTGCGCGACTACCACTTACACTAGGCCGGTTTTTTCTACTTTATATAGGTTTACAGCTATCATTAATCACGTACGTGTGAACTAGGCATAGCATTTCCAAACTTACGGGACGGAGTTTTAGTAAACAAACGATTACAAACACAAGTTACTGACGTCGTTAGAGTGTGTTGTGGTCTGAATAGATTAACAGTTTGTTAACTTTGATACTTAAAACGACATTTAGTGTAGTACACAAGTAAGTACTTTGGTACTTGATAAAATAGTAGATAACGCGTACTTTTCAAGACTGATCCGAAACTGGAATATTTTTTATGTGTTTGCTTGATATGCGATTGATTTTCATACTCGTATCTTATCAAATGATTAGTACGATTCTGTGGTTCATTCAAGAAGGGCTACCGTGTTATGGGCGAGCACGGCCAAATCCACAGAAAGATTGGATCTTTGTTTGTTTGTGTGCAAAAACGGCTGAACATTTACTTCAAATTCGGCACACAGGTAGATAGTTTGTATCTGAATTAACATTATAAAGAATACTTTTATTTATCTCAGTCCCAGTATTTATGCGGAATCTTGTGATTCCTAACGAGTAGGTATACAGTTGGTAGGATTATGAGAGTAAGACAAATTTGGATACGTTGATTTTCCATTGGTTTACGTATAAAAAAATAATTATACCACTTGGAGATAAGACTTAAGCCGCAATTCCATCGCCAAAGTAGAATCTGAAATAAGAAATAAAAAAAATATATTCGACGACCATTTTCATAGCTCGAAAATGTCGTACCTATGACTGTGAAAATAATCAGGGGCTCTATTTTTGAATCATTAGCGCTACTTCTAATGACCTCTATTTCTTTTGATTTTCGTTCGTTTTCTGTTTTTTTTCTTTGCGAATAGCACGACCACAACTAGTGCTATCAACCACTCGCCGCAGGAGTCCGACATCGAACGAAAATCAGCAGATATCGAATTGTTTAAATCGCCTAACGAGCAACGAGCGATTCAAAAATAAGGCTCCAGGTATGTAAGTAGTTTCATTTTTCAAATCTCATTACTCTTTTGCAATAGGAACTTGGCTTAAGGGAGGTAGGTAAGTCGAATACTTGAGAAGCTATAAACATTCTTTTTAACCGCATTAATAAAAACCCAAGGAGAAGGTTATGAATTCGTCGCGACGCGTAATATGTGTTTTTATAGTACCTACCGATACTAACCTATACTACGTATACCGATAGCTAGAAGACGGCTTGTTTTCACCGAAACTACTGGCATCTTTGAGTAGGTATACATAAGCAAGCTATAGAGCGCTGGTATGCGAGTATGAACTGTAAGCACCGGTATGAACAGTCAAAAATGACAAAGATTATGTCATCAGTCACCTAGGGTTACGCGAATTGACTGCCTCTCTTGTTAGAATTTAATATAGTAATAATTATGGTCAAATGTTCAGTATCGCGGTGTAAAAATGATTCGCAAATCACTATTCAACCTCAACATTCGAATATCTATGTATAGAGCAAATGCTTCTTACACTTTGCGCAGTAGGCAAATCCCCATAGGCGCGCTCTATAGCTTGCTTATTTATACTAAAAGACTGGCATGCAATCATTGACATATAAACCAAAGACTCAGTATCTAACTGACAACACCTTTAAAAAACTATTCGAGCGCCGTTCTAGATACCAATACATTTAAAATTATATAGAAGTTTTGGCGGGAGCGCGTCGAGGAGATGTGATGCTAAATTTTCATTTTTGTAAAACCTAGTTCAAAAGCGTGTAAATTGTTTAATTTCGGGGGTATTTTAATCAATTTAGGTTCGTGAAGGTGTACAAGTGTAAATAAAAAAGAAAATCGGAGCAAAACATGGACTTAAGCGTTGTCTCCAAGGCTCCGTGAACAAACATTGTAAAAAATGGCCCCTTTTTTACAATGATTCCCTCGACTTAACTTTAACTATGACGACTTGACTGTTTCGATGCAAATAACTTGCAAATATTAATAATACTCGACACTGGCAAATGTCCAAATGGAAAAGCCATATTATAGAAGAAGAAGAAGAAAATTATATAGTTTAATATGAAATTTGCTCGAATTTAGACTTTGTCGTACTTGCATAACGTTCAAAGTAGCTTGAATGCGGTCGCCTTACAACTAAACAAAAATTCGGCACACCAGCAGCGTGTGCCGAGTTTTGGCGCGTACATTTTTTTTCTCAGTGTGTGACTCTAGTGGTAATTGTATAACTCAATGCATGCAATAAAAAAAAATAGGTAGTAATTTTCACAAAAAAAAAAAATGCGTAGACTTAGCAGTAGTAAACAATAATAATGCTTACAGTATAAATGTCGCAGGACTCATTTTGCGAAACTG
This sequence comes from Idaea dimidiata, assembly GCA_949358125.1. Lineage (NCBI taxonomy): Eukaryota > Metazoa > Arthropoda > Insecta > Lepidoptera > Geometridae > Idaea > Idaea dimidiata. The sequence goes on from OX442330.1 coordinate 24,044,547, forward strand.
ACTCTATAGTGCATGACACTAGTGTTTCGTAATGTAAATTAAGCCATACTATACTTACTAGCTAAAGTGTTACATTACAATATCAAAAAAAATATTATAAAGTTAAAGACAAACTATGATAGGAAATTATACTCAGTCCGGTATATTCATGCCTGATTGGCAGAAAGCTATAATTAATTTTACAGCAAAAGTGACTCTTGGTAACAATAAAGCTATTTTGTTATTAAATAATTAAGCTGTTCACTTTATATAGGTATCTGCCCACTTTATATAATATCTAATATTTTAGTGCGGTAATTACTATTATATTTTGGTTATTAAATACTAGTAGGTACTTACAATGAATAGGGATGTAATAAAGAGATGTGGCGGATGACTGTATGGCTGGCGCATGGTGGCTTCTTTTCCAAAGGGTTTGATTGGTGATCCAATGGGAAATGTCGTTAGTCTCTTGAGAAAGATCCCGCGGGGGACGCCCTCGAAGATGTTTTTTATTTATAATTATCCAAGCGGATGGACACCTTTCTTAACAAGTCTGCAAAAAACAGCTCCTGAGTTTTTTGCAGACTTGTTAAGGACAGCGTTTTGAGACAAATATTAATTTTGGCGGTAGTTTACTGTAACTTTTTAGAGCATTAAAATGATGAATTATATCTCAGGCTACCCTTTACAGACTAAAAAGACAGTAAAACGTCGGTACAGCTTTGCAACAATGCTTTTAATCTTACTAATAGTATAAACGCGAAAGTTTGTATGTATGTGAGTCTGTTACTCTTTCATGCAAAAACTTCTGAACCGATAGCGATGAAACTGGGAATATAGCGGTAGCTGGATATCAGGAATTACACATAGGCTACTTTATATCCCGATATTCCCGCGGAAACGGGACTTACGCGGGTGAAACTGCGGAGCGCAGCTAGTACTTAAAAAAAACAAGAGTTAAAGCACATGTAGTTTTAAGATACCGTAAAAATGGTTTCAATTTCTTACAATTATTTCAATTTGGTGTCTCTAAAAGATAGATTAACTTTGAATCGTTTACGTCTAACTATAATTGCTACATTTTCTCTCCTGTGCTGTAGTTTTAGCAGATAATAATAATTTGTTAACCATTGCAATGTTTACAGGTTTCAGTAAGACTGACTGAGTTATCTGGTGCGAAGTTAATAACGGACACTTTTAATTGAAATAACGGAACCAATACCGACCTTCTTCGATAAATACAAAAATATCCGGCCAAGTACGTGTCAGACTAGCCACACGAAGGGTTTCGTACAGTAAATATTTGTGGTATTTTGTTTTTACTTGAGGTTACAGAAATACATCATCTGTCAAAATTTAGAAAGTTAATAGGTATGCCAAATCGGTTGAAAGATTGTCACAGTAAAGCTTGTATGTAGGTATATAAATACAATGGTTTTTGTTTTAGTCAAAAATAACTATAAGTTTTGATTTTACAAGCATTTAAACCTACGATAAATATTGAGTCCCGCTAACAGTCACTTGACGTCATTTACAACGCATAATGAAACGTTACTGTCGGACTGAACGAGTGATGTGTGATGACGTCACACTCTAGTGCGAGTACGCATCGCACTTTTACTTCTTTAAGGGCTGATTGTTCAAATCCCTAGATAGAGATATTTGACAAATGAAATGTCATCATCATCATCAGCCTGTTGCAGTCCACTGCTGGACATAGGCCTATCCAATTGCACGCCACCTAGATCTTTTTTTGGCTTCTCGCATCCAGTTTGTGCCAGCCGTCTTGCGCAAATCGTCGCTCCAATGTACCTGAGGACGTCCTACACTACGCACCAAAAAAAAAAAAGAGGTGATCCGTCAGAAAACCAAAGTCTTCGACATAGCTCACCGGATTAGCAAGCTGAATAAAATGTAACACAACCGAATAAAAAACGTCACTATGAAATTTAAAAAGAACAAAAATTTAACTTTGGAAGATCAAAATTTGAAGGCTTTTAAAGTTGATTGGGTTAGAACTTTTTCGACGCATCTTTTATCCGTAGAATGAAAATACCGGCCTAAATCGGAAACTAATTACCGTATCGAAGTATTCTTTCGTTCTGTTTTTATTATTTTAACAGATAATATCAACGGAGAGCTTTTATCAGCGGAAATATTTCAAAATTAGTTTTTTTTTCTTATTTCAACTGTCTAGCTATAACGGTTTATGACATACAGCCTAGTGAAAGACGGGCAGAGAGATAGATAGTCGACGGAATCTCAATAATAGCGTCTCGTTTTTACCCTTTGGGTACAAAACCATACAAAAGTCTGTGCTAAATATTGGAATGGAACGGCTTGATTGAATTCTTTGTATCTTTAGGCCCAAACATAATAATAACAAAATGTATACTACTAACGTGTTTATTTATTGTTACACTAGATGTGCTTCACGGTTTCACTCACGCAAGTCCCGATCCCACAGGAATATCAGAATAAAAAGTAGCCTATGTGTGATTTTAAGTCTCCGACTACCAACGTTTTCACTTTCATCACCATCAGTTAAGTAGTTTTTGCGTGATTGAGTAACAAACACACTTACTCACAAACAAACTTTCGCGATTATCATATTAGTAAGATTAATTACCGTACTAGTTGCGTCCTGCGGTTTCATCCGCGTAAATCCCGCACCCATAGGAATATCGGATTTAAAAGTAATCAATGTGACTTTTTATTGTTAAAAGAATTTTTGTAATCGATCCAGTCGTTTTGGAGCCTATTCATTACAAACAAACAAATAAATCTTTTCAATTTCCTTTTCTTTTTTCTTGAATAGACAAGTTTAGTTGCGTCCCGCGGTTTTACCCGAGTAAATTTCGATCCCGTAGTAATATCGGAATTAAAAGTAGTTTGTGTTACTGCTAGATAACGTAGCTTGCGTAGCTTACTATTTACAAAGACCATTACCTTTTATAATTTATCTATGCTATTAATGAAATAATTTTCGTAATCGATTAAATATAAATAAATAAATAAATCCTGTGACGAACACACAGCGCCATCTAGCCCCGTGGTAAGCTGCTAAGCTTGTGTTACGGTAACTAGACAACGGATATACTACTTATATTTATTTTTCTTTTGTAGAAACATACATATTATACATATAAATACGCTCAGACCAAGTACAAATATTTATTTTAAGCATAAATATTTGCACCCAGCGGGAATCGAACCCGCAACCTTCTGTATTGCAGCCAAGCGTTCAACCGACGCGCCACAGAGGTCGTCAAATTCAGTCGTTCAGTCGATTCAGTCGTTTCAGGCTATTCATTACAAACAAACAAACAAATAAATATATCTTTTCTCTTTAAAATATTAGTAAACATAGGTAGTCATTTGGTATTACAATTTCGTATGCTACATAAATAACTATATGACAAAAACGTAATGTATTCAGTCTATAAACGTTTTAATTTAAATATCTCTCATATTCAATGTAGGTATCTACATAGGTATATTTGGTTAGAATGTGAAAACATTTTATTAGAGACGCTCGACGGTTGGGAAAACAGAATGGGATTTATAATGCTGGCTGTTCACGGTCGAACTTGTTCGCGAACATGGCATAATGTAGAAACAACGTAATTTATTTATCAGAGAAATAATTAAACCAGAAACGGTTTGTAGATTAAACAGATAACAAAATTAGGTTCATATTTAATTTCAATGTAAGTTAATTATTACGGCCTTTGTGGCGCGTCGAGCAAAGGCCACACTGCAATGCAGAAAGTTGCGAGTTCCATTCCCGCCGAATACACGTAATTATGCCATAAATTAAAAAAAAATGGTCAGGGTTTTTTTTGTATCAGGGTGCTCTGACGACGACCATTTAAGTCGAAAGGGGTTGCTTTAGAGGTCTAGGCAAACAACTTTTGTTCTACATCTTTTGTGAATTCGAATTAGTTTTCTAAAATTTGAAGACATTTTTTTTAATCAGCTGTTTCTGACAGTAAATGTCATTGACTTTAAGTTTTCATTTAGTTTAGTTTTGTCTGTTACAATCAAAACTTTAATTGCCTTTATTTAAAAAAAAAGCAGCTGTTTTTTAGTGAAACATAATCTAAAATTTTCGAAAAACATAGGTAATTGAATTACTATAATTTGTAGAGCAAAGGTTGTTCGCACAGTGTTAAGCAATTAGATATAATCCAAAGCACGGCTCTTTATCTGGCAACCTTCATAGATCACTAAAAAAAACGCTTGCCAGATTGTATACCAGCAGGGTCGATCCTCATCAATAGGGAAACGAAAGAAGGAGGTAAAATACTACTTTATATGTTGTCTAGTATTTACACACAGAACACGCCTAATTCAAATATCAAATTAAATATTGATTAAATTATAAATTTATTAAAATAATGAGACTTACTAAACATTTATCAAAAATTAGTACTAATTACATACAAGTTACAATAAGTTTCACGATTTTTTTTCTATCAATATTTATTTATTGATATAAATAAAACTCACCAAACATTACCTAAATTTTATTGGAAATCGGTTCTGCACTAAGCACTTGTGTGTCTTGTGTCACACGACACACAAATGTGTCGTACTGCGCTTGTGTCGCAGTAACCGAGATACCAATATAGTAATGTAAATAACATTTAATAATATTTTTAAATTTCAAATAATATACAATATAGACTAACTTACATACTGATTTAATAAATTTAAAATTAGAAGCTTAATTAAGGCTTAAATTGCGCTGTGTACAAATTCCTTTAATATTCATTATATTATATGCACGACAGGGAATAGCTTGCCTTATTACCGCAATAACTAAAGCCCATGATACCCATTCACGCTATAAAACTTTACTGTAGTGTTCTGCGGCTTAGAAAATACCTGTACATAGACCATAAAAAATAAATTGTTTTCAATTTTGACAAAGAAAACACCTTTATTTTTGTTACCTGTACTAATGTAGATTAATTAATAATTATTTAAATTGTGTTTATTAAAATTTAATAATGGGCTGTTTTCTCTTAAATTGCTATTCTTCAAAGTTATAATATCTAGATTTAAAAGAAGTTTGGTGTTTAAAATATACTAGTAATACAGACCACGGTTTTATTTTGTACTATCGTAAACTAAAATAAAAAATATATGTTAAAATTAATCTTTTTTAATTTGATTTGATTTGATTTTTAAATTGGGTATGTTGTTTTTGTTTTTTTTTATTTTTAGTTTTTGTAACTCTTGTCAAATTTACATTAAAATTCTGTTGTTAAATGAATGTATAATTAAAAATAATTTATTTTAAATGATTTAAGAATTATATTTTTATTTATACAAATAACAAACTATGTGAATACCTACTAGATACCTAAAGGTTAAAGACCTCATTTTGTTCATTTTCGATTATTTAGCTCACACGGATTCAATGCATTTGCGCTAACGAGATTAGTTCTGTGTGTAATGCAAGAAGAAAATACGTTAAAACAGAATTACAATAGTTGGAAAAAGATTTGCACTGATATACTTACTTGTAATATTGCGCAATGCGGTTTCTCCCGCGTAAGTTCCGATTCCGTGGGAATACTGGGATTCCACCTAGTCTATATGGTATTCAAGATCTTTAGCTATCTATATACTGAGAATTATAATCGTTTCAGCGGTTTCAACACACACACTCACACAAAAACATTTACCTTCATAATATTAGTAGGATTAACATAAGATAAACGCAAAAGATTTCCATGAAATTAAAAATGTTGGTTAATTACTCATTCACGCAAAAACACATGAATCGATTTCAATTAGACTTGGCTTAGGATAACTGGAGATCTAGACTAACACAATGGGTTAGCTACCTATATTTTTACTCAACTTGTGCGGGTAAAACCGTGTGTTGTAGCTACTCATTCTTAAGTCTTATTATAAAAAAAGGCTAGTAACCTAGTATGCGAAGATTTACTTTTTTTTTTCTAATATCTAAAGCGCAATTTTTTAGACCAAATTCTGAGTTGACACCTATTTACAGATTTTATCAGAATGTACTTACTTAAAACAAATACGGTTTAGTATTTCGTAAAACTTGCAAAGTTACTGCCGCCACCGCAAATCTAAATGCGTGTTTGTTTAATCGAAGTTCTAAAAAACCACACAAACTTTGAGAATGTAAACGATTTTTGTCAGAACTAAAACTTCCGGTACAAGTTTCAATACATTCTAGCGCCACTATAACTGCACGATTAAATTTGTTTCATACCTAGACCCTACTTCTGAAAGATTTTACGGCGCAAATAAAAGCACTCCGTGCCTAAACGTGTGAAAGTCTTATATGGTTTTGCCTGTATCGTCTTGTTTTGTATTTGTTTATTTAAATATAGCTGTTCGGTAGTTTTACCTGCGTAGAAGCCCATAATAATAGATCTCATGGGAAATAAAAAGGTTAAAGGGACTTCCTTCTTGAATTGCACCTTTAGGACATGTATTAGTTGATATTATTTTTGTTTTGTTTCGTCTGTATTCAACGCAGCTCAGTGGCTCTGGGTCCAACTACTGGGTCTAACTTTTAAAACGATCCTATTTCAACGAAGTTTATAAGAACTTTGTTTGCCTTGTTAAATGTTGTTCATGGAGAGAACAAAAAACCTTAAAAATAGGCCAGTTTTCACATTATGGTAATCTTTTCTTTGTTTTTTGTGCCGAGGACACGTTGCCCTTCGAAGAGAAGCGTCTTGGTCCCTTTGATCGTGCCCAAATTTTTTTGTTAAGTCTACTGATAACTGAATAATTAACAATGGAAGAACACGAAAACTCTGGATTGGCCTCGTGAGCTGATCAGTTTCGTTCCCGCTTTAAGAAATCTTAGAAAGGGTTAAGGGGCTATCTTCCACATTTAGAGAAACCTATAATTTGTCCAATATTTTCTATTTTGCCCGGTTTTGCCGTTTGCGTGATCAAAATATGTAGGCGCTAATTTGATTCGCGGATAGACTACGAAATCGCCGTGTAGGTGTGTAGCCCCATCATGTAATAGGGTTAACCCATTTCTTCCTGTGGGTATCGTAAAAGGTGACTAAGGAATCTGGGGTAGACTAGAAAACCTGGAGTTCTCCTCTTGGACGGTATAGTCTGGCCGAACATAAAAATATTGCCAATAAGTTTAATATTAATATAATATATTATAATATAATATATATTTTGATAGAAATAGAGATAATATTATGTTTTGTTTTTTTTTGTTTTTGTTTGTGTATTTATAGTAGTTGAGATAAATGAAGACTTACCTACTGTGCCGACATCCCTATTGTGGTGCTTTAGCGGATTCCAGGTTCCCGAGAGATGATCTCATCTTTAGTCACCTAAAGTATTTATTTACTTATTATCTGCGCGGTTTCACTCGCGTAAGTCCCGTTCCCGCAAGAATATGGAAAAAAAGTAACCTAAGTATGTGTTATTCCAGGTCATCAGCTACCAAGTTCCATTGCAATCGGAATTTTAGGAGTAATAAAGTCATACACTTACATACTTGCAAATTTTCGCGACTATAATATTAGTATTTTAGCAGTGTACCGAGATTTTACCAGTAGTTTTGTGTTTTTGTTGTTATCAGTATGCAGTCCACTGTTCTGTAGCATATATTTTTTCGGGACACAATATGTTTTATATCAGCGGAGATGGTGTGATGAAAACGACAAATTAAGGCCTGAATGGCGAACCACAGCCCAAAATAGACCCAAATGGAAGACTTGAAAGGAGGCATTTGCACAGCAGTGGGACAACTCCGGCTAATATAATAATATGTTTGATAATTTCCAACTTTCCTCAACACGTCACTCGGCAGGAAACCAATCCTTTTGGGAATCGATTTACCTCCTATTTATTTACGTCTCTTGCTTTGCTTTGGGAATCAGGGAATTATACAATTAAACATTAGTGTATCTAAGTCACATATAGATATTAAGTCACTATAATAACAATAATAAATGGCCTTTTCATCTAATTTTAGATGATTTATACAACGCAAGCATCTTTTAATCCATGCTATTTATGGCGCTGTAGTGCCCGGGATGTTGTTAGGTGGAGTAGGCTTGCCCAGCACCTATACCCCTATACATAAAAAGCAATGAAAGAAAATTAAGAAAACCAGTACTTATTAGTTTCATATCTTTAGTGTAAACATTATTGCTAGACTAAAAAGAGAGAATACCTACACCTAGTTCCACACGTACGGACAGCTCACAAATGAAAAAAATCTAATACTTTATGTTCCACGAAACAGACGCTCTCCCATTGCAATCCAACCACGGTACAAAAACAAACAATAATATTTCCTGCAATTTGTCTCTGGGTAGCAGAGGTCGTTTGCGGTGATCCCCTTAATAAAGGTATGAGAGAGACAAAAAATCTTGACGAGTTTAAGTACTTGCAGACTGTACAATTTTCATCGACTGATAGTTAGGTTTCGATATAATAAAATTAGTTACTAAAATTATTTAATAACGGGGTATTTACCCTGTTTAATAATTCATCCGCGGAGCTCAACATTTCGCTGGTAATTTCAACCAGCTTGTTTACAAGACTGGAGAATGCGGGTAGGTGATGACAGTTAGAGACGTCCATATCGGATTACCTACTTTCTGACACGCGTTGATCGTCTGGTTATCGGTTCCCTACTATTGTCACTAACTTCATTATTTACTTGCTCCTGCATTCACCAGACCGCACTCACGGTATCTGTTCGCAAACTTTTTGTAGTGTTCTTCGTGGGTTTGCATAATTTAACTACCCGATTACAGGCTTGTCAAATTAGTTTACTAAGTTATTATATTAATATTACTCCTCCTTGCTTCGGAAATCACGTTAACAGTGATCCCAGTTGATATATGTGATAACTCTAAGACTATGTGAGCCACACAACTTCACGAATAAGAAAAAGAATCCTTACTTCATGTTTTGCATAATTTGACTGTTTTCACACTTTCTTTTCATTGCTCGACGACGGCTTTGCCGATTTTGAATACATTTTGTAAAAAGGTAATACTAGTGTATAACCTACAAGATTTGATTTATCCATTACCATCAAAAAAGAGCAACTAACTGATTACGTAACTATGTTGTTAACAAACAACGAAGGAAACAATTATGTTTTTTGTATTTACGTCATCCTTTAGCAAATAAATTGCCATTGCAATTAGGACTAGTGACGGGATCTATCAAATTGTATACCTGTAATAGCTTAAATATTTAAAGTCAACTAAAGTAAGTACCCCATAATCTGTCCAATCCCCAACCTAACTTTCTACACAATTCCTTAACGTATAAAATGATAACAAACTATCTTTAGTCTGAGACACACCTGTTACAGTTATGTGAATTCTTTATCTATACGTGCCTGACGTTTGTACAAGAGGTCGTATCAAGATTAAGTATTTCTCTTTTTTTTTTTGTATAAAATATCTAAGCGTATACAAGACAGAGAAATGTAGGTACTGTTCTATCAAACAAAACGGAGACAACATTTTGACATTAATACGACAATAATTGTCTCGCTTAAAATGTCACAAGTACCTACCAACATCTCACTCTTGCTCAAATTCGAGGTAATTTGTATGAAATTCATCTTAAGTTTTTGTAGCCATGAATAATAAAAAGGTGCTTTTAAACCAATTTAATTGTCTAAAGACACATCATAGAAAATACAGCAACCCTAAATCATGTTGAATTTTCACGTGTCACAATAAAAATGAACTACAAAAATCAAAATCGGTTTATCCATTTTTGAGCTACGATGCCACAGACAGATACACAGGCACCTCAAATTTATAAAACAACTCTTTTTCTGTCTGAGGCTAATAAGAAAAACCCAGTCTGATGCATGACCGTCTTAAACCGGTATATTCTTCTTTACATAGTATATAAAACAAAATCGCTTCCCGCTGTCTGTTTGTATATACATAAAAAACAGACAGCTGGAAGCATACGCTTAGATATAATAATATAAAACAACGTAACGGATTTCGAAGCGGTTTTTTCAGTGGATAGAGTGATTCAATAGAAACTTGTAAAACACATCCTGATATTCAACGGATCGGGACTTACGCAGGTGAAACCGCTGGGCTCAAATAGTTTTGTTTAAAAAAGTCGAATAAAGGAAAATCCTTCTAAGGAATGAATTATATTAGACCGTCACGAGCGCCGGCCGGGTCCGAGTTTCGTTGTCCATTGCTCGGCCGCCACTCGGTTGCAACAGACCGAGCGACTGCTACCGATCAATGGTAAACGAAGCTCGGACCCGTGACGGTCTAATATAAATCATCCCAGAGAAACTAAGCTTTGAGGCGGTGTTGGTGTTGGTCTAGTGGTAGATACCCCGACTTTCATTCCGAAGGTCGTGGTTTCGAATCCCGGCGCACCAATATCTTAATGTTTAAGAAAATTTTATGTTCGCTATGAACATCGGTGAAGAAAATCATCGAAACCGAAGGCTTAAAGCCACGCACAAAGGCCCAGTAGTAGGGCTAATTGCGGAATTACTCAGTTAAAAAAAACGTTAACTTTAAGCTTTGGTTATAGTCTACCCACCTGTTATCTAAGCGAAGTTAACGACACATCACAACAATGTCTAGACACTAGACAGAAAAATCTTGTCATCAAACGTGACGTCGACGTCGGAGACGTTTGCGTCGTTAAAGTTAATACGGTTTGGAGTAATCATAGCGTCACATTAAAAGGAGATGCAGTTCGGAAATTCGAGACATGGGTTGACTTCTTCATTTCAAAAACGTCACGTCAAATTACAATTTATCGATGACACCTTGTCGATTGTTTGATTGAACGATCCGTTACCGTAAAGTTGCTACGTCGATGGTTCATTTCATCGCTTTTTTTTATTACTTTTTAAATAACCTAGTTCTGTCTTAGGTTTTAGTGGTTTTACATAATGAAATACAATATTTACTCACGTTTTTTACAAAATTTATTATAAACAAAAATTATTTCACCAATAGTAGGTAAGGTACGATATCGAGCAGAACACACAAGCTTCTTTTATCCAGAAATTCCTGCAGCAATTAGACTTACGCGGGTAAAGCCGCGGGACGCAGCTAGTTTTATATAAATTCTATTCAGTTTATGCTTAGATTTACTTACTTTATCAAAAAAAATTTGGAAGCCTGCAGGCAGAATTTCTGTAACTATAATTTTTGCAACACCTTCAAGTTCTTGACTAAATAAATTATATTTATCTTTAACACCATAGTTTTACCTTTTAAAGTAGAAGGATAAAGAAGTACTAAGTTACCTGAGGCGGGAATGCACCATCACGGGAAAAAGCGCTTTACCTAAATGTACATTTTTACCATAAGCTCTTCCTTACCAAGGACACGATTACTAATGAGGAGCACATTTTTGACGTGCAGAGAAATTTGAAAAATACGTGTTTAGGAAATAAAAGCCGGGATTTGGATAATGGATTAACTTCTTATCCAAGGATTTGAGGGAAGTCTTGGGAAAGCTTTGATGTTGCTGTGTTTTCTTTTTTCAAGTAATGACTTTGTACGATTTGTGTATGAAGAGTTTCGTATATGAAGAAAATCTTCTTAAAGTACTTTACATATTTTGGTTGGTAGGTCTACTTTCCCCGAAAAATGTGACAAAAAATCAAGTTAAAAATGAACTGCCAGGTATAAATATTCGTTCTGCTAAGTCCTTGGCCATTTTCAAGACTATGGTGACTAATCACTATCTAAGTACTGTGTGACCGAATTATGTCCCTACTTATTTGTTCATTATCTTTAAATATTTAGTTAAATGTATCTATTTTGTTATATATGTATATGTGTGTATTTTATATATATATGTATATTTATAAAACTTAAAGCTATTTATGTTTATTATTGTATGATATTATTATGTATCTATTTAGGTATTTGTATCCCTTATTTATACTATGTCAAGCATATTCTAAATTTCTCTGCCTACTACACAATCTTTACTGACCTTCTCCATCCAAAGGTTGCCTGGAAGAAATCGCTTTTAGCGATAAGGTCGCCCATTTGTACAACTTTTTACTTTTAAGTTTTCTGTGTAATTTGTCTCACTTATTAATTTTAATGTAAACTGATTTTAATTGTTGTTGGTTGTGCAAATAAAGTGTTAATCTATCTATCTATCTATCTAATGAATTTTTAAATTAATCTTATTTTCGAAGGATAACTTTGACGAAATCGATTTGATTTAAATCTTACTAATATTATAAACGCGAAAGTTTGTATGTATTGTTATTCCCGGTATCCAGCTACCTATATTCCAAATTTCATTGCAATCTGTTCTGTAGTTTTTGCGTGAAAATAGGTAGCTGGATACCGGGAATAACACATAAACTAATTTTTATTCTGATATTCCCGCGGGAACGAGACTTACGCAGGTAAAACCGCGAGGCGCAGCTGGTATCCCATAAATCTAAATTCTTGTTGCCACTATTAACACTTTATGAGCGGGATTACTCCCCATTATTTTTTCAAGGTCAAGCTTAGGGATACTTAATTAAAATGTATTTTATTACTAAGAAAATCGCGTTGGCTCGCTGTTGGCCTCAGCGTGATTTATACACCGCTAACCAGTAAATCCGGGTCGGTATTAATTATGTTGTCCGCTACCTATAAGGGGCCGTTGTCATAGTATTCCGGTAAGCTTATGTGACCTATTTTAGTGGATTTTGGTTGTCACCCACTGACACACTTTTGTTGAATCCACGATCCGCTTTTGAAATGATAAAAGAAATACGGGACAAATTAATAATGTGGTCCTTTAGTTATTTTGGTAGTAGTTTAGAAACAAGTCACGTTAGCTTCCCATGGTTCCTGATTTATCTAATTTTGTTATATTTTTTAAGGGTTACTTTGCTTGTGTAGTCCTAAATTCTGTCACGTAGTAAAGAAAATACAAGATTATTTATTTCCTACTAAAGTTAAATTTCTTATTTCATTCTTACTGTATAGCTAAATGAAATCTTCCCTTTAATAATATAGTTTGCCATTGAAACACGGTTAATAAGAATTTATTTCTTGTCTCAGAAACTAAGATTTGAAATGTAAAAATAGAACTGTAAATATAAAAGGAAAAGTAAATGAAAAACTGACACGATATGTGTTTTTTTTTTGTTTATATTTTTTTTAGTAAAAACTCAGAGATTCTGATATAGGGTCAGTCGTGTACCAACTATGAACAATGTCATCAAAGGAAAAAGTAAATAAAAATCTGTCACGATCATATTATATTGAGTTATTTTTTTATTTAAGTACATTATTTTAAGTAAAAATTCACAGATTCTGTGATAGGGTCTGTCGTGTACTGACTATGAACAATGTCATCTTGTTTCAAACTGACACAATTCAATTGCTCGTGAAGCATTCCGTGATGACGGTTGTAAAGTTGATTATTAATATTTTGTTAAAACGCAATACTTCGTGACCTCTACGAAGGGCGTCTGGAGAAATTCGTTCTGAAGATTTACTGCTAACTTTATGATGACGTTTCAAATTGTTTATTATTAATAATACTTACTCCATTAGAAAGAAAATCATTTTTATAACAGAAAAATGTCATAACGGTGAAATTATTGGGCCATATTTTCACTAATGGATTACTAACGTAAGTTACCTAATATACGAGCATTACCTATTGTATTATATTCTGAAGTTTTAATACTAAAATACCATATTTTCGTTCTATTTTCGTTCTTACAACGTAATTTTCAGATATGGCTCAGAAAAGACGCAAATGCCCAACAGTGGAGTAAAATCTCACTAATACTATAGGTAAACTTGAAAGTTTGGATGTCTGTATGTATGTGACTTTGTGACTCTTTCACGCAAAAACTACTGAACAGATTGCGATGAAACTTGGAATGTAGGTAGCTGGACACCTGGAATAACACATAAGTAAACTAAGTACTTACACAAGAAATAAATACTTCAAAGATAATTAACAATATAAATAATCTAAGGTGAATGACCATTGAGTTCAAAAGTGCTCATCACACTGGCGGCATTACCTCAATATTACACATAGGTAGTTTTTTATCCGGGAAATCCCACAGGAACGGGACTTCCGAGGTAAAACCGGGGAGCGCCGCTAGTGTATATATATACCTCTCCAACTCGGTCTTATATTTCGTACGCCGTTTTTCCGGCTTCACGCTAAACCCGCGTGGGTTTTTACATCGTCGGATCATCTCACAGGTGGTCAGCCTACACTTTAACTCACAGTCGCCATTTGAGCTTACTCCACCTTTTCTTTCCCTACGGCACACATGTCAGACCCACGCGCACTTCAATTACCGCGTCGCAAAACTGAAACATGCACATTTCAGTTTTGCGACGTAGTACCACACGGCAACCGTGAAAGTCTTTAGTTCCGTTTACGACGGTGATGGTATTCCGTAAAAGCTTCTAGTGGTAATGGGGGGTATATTCTGCGTAGCAAAACTGAAATGCGCGGCGTATTTCAGTTTTGCGACGCAGTACCATACGTCAGTCGTGAGAGTCTTTAGTTTCACTTATGGCGGTGATGATATTCCGTACAAGACCTGTAATAGTGGGAGACATGGGGTAGACATGTTCTGCGTCGCAAAACTGAAATGTGCATGTTTCAGTTTTACGACGCGGAATACTACGTCTACCACTTAGTTAAATTTAAGGATGATGGTATTCCGTACTTTGTAACATATATTCCCAGAATATGTGATTTATCTTTACAGCCCATGGCTTTATTACGAGTAGGTACATTAGATATTCCAAAATTAATGAAATTTTTCAACGTTCATTTTGTTATCATCTTAGAATATAAGGAAAATGTCATAAAGCGGAACTACTTGTATCATGGTCGTAGCTAATTATTTGTTGAAAAATATGTACGCCAAGCTTTCATCGAAATTTCTTCATATCTGCCTATATGTACTATTTTTAATATTAATCGTCAATAATTAGTTTGTCGTTTAGGATTCATTGGGTTTCTGAAGCCAATAATATTTTCTGCATGAATCCCTTTTTCGCATGGTCACGTCATCACGCTCGAACTGCTGGCGCGATTTTGATAAATCTTTCAGTGTTGTATATGATCAGGAGAAGGTTCTTATGAAAAAAAAGCTAAATATCGCGACACACGCGGGTGAAACTTACGATTATAAAAACAAATGTAAATTTAGGGTGCGCGTTACAGACTTCTTAAAACCAAAAATAGGCTTCTTCTAGGCAAGCTCATCGTTTGCTTCAAGTACCACCTACCAAAAAATATCAAACAAAATAGAGATAACATTATGTTTTATTTCATCATACTTATCAAACAAATCATTTATACTAAGAATCATATTATTGATATTTCCTAATGATTTTATGGACACGCAGTTATTTTGATGTTTTAGATTAGCGCTATTTCTGTAATCGAAAATGTAAAAAATACAATTTTCCGCAAATAGTATCTTGTAGTAATGTTAAAGTAACTGTAAATATACAAAACTACCAGATATTACTATTATTGGCTTATTTATTATACCTCAGGTTACTCTTGGGAGTATAAATAGCTTATTAATACTACTGCGGAACCCACGCACTAATAAAAGCTTTTCAGAATTGAATCTAACAGGATTCTTCGGGAAATTCCATTAGAATAAATTAATTATTTAGTAGCAGACTGCCACAGTTGGGTGTCGAGCTATCCTATTATTAACAAGTAAAATAAATGAGTTTTATTTGCCTTATCTTACATTATACTCGTATTAATATAGATTCTTCTTCTGTTTCGGCTATAATCGCACTCATTGTACGGTTTTATCCGCTTTGTTTTTAACAGCATTGTTGAAATGTCGATCCGAAGTTTTGAACCTTTCCAGATTAGTTTTTCAAGGTAGACTGAGATGGATGTAATTCGTCATACTTATTGTTCTATAAAGTTTAAACATGAACGTTTTGATACATTTGTATCAAAACTTTCTTGTGTACTGCCCCTTAGATTGCGTACATTTAAAGTCAGAAACGTCGGAACGACGCATTGTAACAATGCTGATAAAAAGGACAACGATATTTGTAAAATAAGTTTGTAGGGTAATGCCGCGAGTGTGATGGGTTCCTTTGCGGCGGAGGTGGTCCAGGGAGGATTGCTTGATTGATTTAATTTCTGTTAGTTATTAGTTTTCAGTTGTATTTTGATTTAATTGGTTTGTGGTTTTTTTTTGTAATTTTAATTTAATTTATTTATTAGGCATCTTAACGGCCACAGTGGCACGTCGACGATACCCGGCTGCAATGCTGAAGGTTAGGGGTTTTAGAATCCCAAAGGGATGAGTATTTATACTGCTCATAGATAATTGTTTCTGGTTCTTGGTCTTTTGATAATATGTGTGTTAAAAAACTATATCTATTGAAATAGACATATTTTTCTTATCTTATACAAATTTTATCAGGAGGAAAGATTTTTAATGTTTGTTGTAAGGTTTCAAAACTACTGTAACATAGGCTACTTTTGTTCCCGATATTGCACGGGATCGAGACTTGGTAAAACTAGAGTAGGTACCCGTTACATAGTTGCTCAATGTTGGGCTAGATTTCCCGGTGTGCTGCGCAACGTCCTGCAATATTTTAACCGACTCTTACTCGCGTATTGTTATTTTTAAATTCTCTTACCTCGACGTTTCGATCCTGTTGCAATGATCTTGGTCGCGAGGGGACTGACACAAATCAAAACGTCGAGGTAAGATAATTTAAAAGTAACAATACGAGTTACAAAAAGTTCATTGTCCCGCAGTAGTTTATCTTGTTGTGTGTTTTACAGTCACAGTCACATATTTATGAAGCATCGCTAATGGACCATCTCCCTTAGCGAATCGCAGCGATATTACCTTATTTCTATACAATAACGCACCGCCCCGCGTTAACATCGCCGTGTAGAGACGTTGTATAGAAATAAGTGCTTCGACGATATCGTCACGATTCTAACGCTCGTGGAGACGGTCCCTAAGACGCAACCCTAGCCGTCTATTATCTCTAAGGGCAACCATAGATACGGATCTCTTTACTAATGATGGATTCTCATAAATACAAACTAATAAACAAACCAAAATTATTATTTTTTATTACTGATTATTAACATGTTTCTCTTTTAAAAACTTGCCAATCTGAAACAAAATAAAAATACAATAAAATAACTAATAAATAAACTACAATAAAATGAAATGAAAGATACACAAACAAATATAATAATATTACGGCAGATAGCATTTCGACAAGTTTTTGTGCCAAATTTATAAAAACTAAAAAATAAAAAGAACTTATTTTCCCGAAATTTAGGATATAGTTTATTGGTTGTTTGCTCTAGAGTTTTGGCGGGAACGCGGTGAGGCGGTGAGGTATTGCTAAATTTTCATTTTTGTAAAACCTAGTTTAGATGCCTGTAAATTGTTTAATTTCGGAGGCTTATTAATCAATTTAGTTTCGTGAAGGTGTACAAGTGCAGTGAAAGTGAAAATCGGTTAAAAACATTAGCGTTGTCTCCGAAGCTCCGTGTACATTTTACTATGACTGTTTCGATGCAAATAACTTGCAAATATTAATAATACTTGACACTGGCTATTGTCCAAATAGAATGTAGCCATATAGAAGAAGCTGAAGATTCACTCTAATTTATTATCATTCTATTGAACAGAGAGAGAAGTTGTTAATGTGGTAGGTATGTATTTGTCTATACTATCTATACTAATATTATAAAGAACATATATTTCTTTGTTCGTTTGTAATAAATAGGCTTCCAAACTACAAGACCGATTTCAAAAATTCTTTCACCAATAGAAAGCAACATTATCGAGGAGCAACCATAGACAAGTTTGAATCCCGATAGCTCCGGAATCGGGACTTACGCGAATGAAACCGCGGGACGATATTAGGTATGTATTTGTTAAAGATATTTTACCAGTCTAGTCTAGACTTTAGTCGTAGTCGTAACAGTTTATGCTCGAAGGAGAATGGATGATTAATTGTTTGAGTGCTTGTTTTAACACAGAGATTAGTTTTATTTGCTATTTGAGTTGATCGTAAACTGAAATAGTAAGTTAGTGTTAAAATGAACTGTCTATTTTGTTGTTCTAGCAATTTACTTTGTTTCGAAATCGAATTAGTTAGAGTAGGTATTGTTGAACATGGAATAGTTTATAATTATTCTATTCTAGTTTTTGGATAATGTAACTATAAAATAAAACTAGCTGCGCGTTGCGGTTTCACCCGGGTATATCCCGAATCCTATCCTATCCTACTAGTATTATAAAGCTGAAAGTATGTGAGTATGTGTGTTTGTTACTCAATCACGCAAAAACTTCTGAACCGATTGCGATGGAACTTTAGAATAGAGGTAGTTGGGGACCTGGATTAACACAAAGGCTAACATAACTTTTTATCCTGATATTCCCGCGGGAACGGAACTTACGCGGGTGAAACCGCGGGGCGCAGCTAGTACCGATATAAAACTAAATCGCAGCGCCAAGCGGTCTCGTCCGTTTTCCAATGCTTTGGCAGCTGCAGGCACCAAGGAAGACTGAAAGTTATTCACTGCCGTCAGGACCATGTCATCACCTATTATCTGATGAGATAATGGTCGAAGGCTCACCTATCGCGTGTAAAACGTATTAATTCAGATTTTAAGCTATCAGCAAACCACGTTTCATAGCTCAGTATTTTCTGCTTGATTGAAATGCAAACATTCAAACCAACACACATCTAAACTTTCGCATTTATAATATTGGACTATTAATAGAACATTGGTGTATTTATAAATCAATACTTATAATATAAAATTTTGGTTTATATTTTAGTATTGTGACATTTTAAAATATGTACGTATTATTAAGTTGTTAATCAATTCTTGGACCATTAGTGTTATTATAAATTAATGTACATATTCAGGAAACAAGTGATACCTATAGAACTTTTTTTAATCCTCTAAATATAAACAAATAAAAAAAACAGACAAAAAAGAAATGTAAATAAATAACAATAAAATAGAAGAAACAAAGAAAAATAGAGGAATACTTAAACATAATGTTCTTATCAGAATTATTAAAACTAATAAATACTAGGTACAGTGGCGGTCTTTTCGATAAAAGCGATCTTTCGAAGGCAACAAAATATAAGTGGAATATGTATGTCATATCTTAACTTTTTTTTTTTTAAGTTTAATGGCTTGATGTGATCACGTATTCTGCCAATGACACGTAGTGAAGAAAGTACAAAAGATGTTACGATCTTTCCTCGAAAATATTATATTTACTTACTACGCCACGTATTACAGTTCTCGTATTGCATGAAACAGTAGTTATCAAAGTCTTTATATTCGCCGTCGTAACTTCTAGCGCAAATGTGTTGAAATCTGAAATTGAATTTTAAAATGTTTCTCAGATACGTTCCACATATTACATTCTGAAGGAAATAGAAAAACCAAATCTTACTTAATATTATAGTCTGTTTGTTTTTTGTTTGTTTGTTCCCTCTTCACGGTCAAACGGTTCGACCGATTTGGATGAAAATTTGCATAGGGATAGTTTAAATGATGGAGAGTAACATAGGATACTTTTGATCCCGAAAATCCTGCGGGATCGCGACTTGCGCGGGTGAACCGCGGGGCGCAGCTAGTAGTATATATTTGGTATTCGATAAATTCTAAGTTTTTCTATATCAAAGTTGTATTTTTTCAATGTTAACTTGTAGCTTCATTAATAAAAGGGGAATAAAGTTCGAGTAGTTATTCCGCTTTTCGATTCTGTCTGTCAATTTTGAAAGTTCTTGTCACGGAAAAAGTCAAAGCATGTTCTTACTACTCCGATCTAAATCCTCTTTCATTGATAACTAGCTGCGCCCCGTGGTTTCACCCGCGTAAGTGCCGTTCCCGCGGGAATATCGGGATAAAAAGTAACCATGTGTTACTTTTTATCCAGGTCCTCAGCTACCTATATTTCAAGTTTCATCGCAATCGGTTCTGTAGTTTTTGCGTAATTGAGTAACAAATACACATACATACTTACACACATACAAACTTTCAGCTTTATAATATTAGTAGTAATAGTAAGTATATATTGTTTAACCAAAATTATGGTGGTTTTGAACATAGATACAATGAGTTAATGTTTTCATGTTACCATGTGTATGACCCGGGCACTACAGCGCCAAAAATAGCATGGAATAAAAGAATCATCAAAACTCAGATAAAAAGGCCAATTATTATTTTTATTGTGTGTTATTGTGTGTGTTATTTAGTGTTTTTATTATTTAATCGAATATATGACTTTTAGAGAGAAACTTTAAAAGTAAATTCCTAACAAAAATTTAATATATCTCTTGTTTTCAATTTATAATTTTTGACGATGTATCTATTTAACAGAAATTAACTTTAGAAACGGAAAAATGCTCTTATTGTATTTGAAGTAAACAATAGTAATAATATGAAAATAAATGACATAATATTATCCTAATTGTAATTTGCACACCTAATGGGTAGAATAGAGAGAACACTTATTATTTTATAACATCTTTGTAACCTTTATTCGCAAATAAATGATTGATTGATTGATTGATTATTATGTGTAAATATGTACCTAGTTGTAAACGACAATTATAAATATAACGACGCCCTTTATAAATAAAACATAAAAAAATAACAAACTTACACTTCACAAACTTTGTAAATAAATACTTAAAGCTTATATACGAGCATAAAAAACTATTTCACCTAAATGGGTTTTGAGTTTAGCTCATAATAGGGGTTAAAGTATGAAATTGCCGTTTTATTGCAATAGGTTCTTTGAATTGACATAGAATCTTCATGGTTTGAGGTTTTCGAATGAAACTTTTTTGAAATGGTTTCTGTGATGTTCTTTTTTTAAAAAATGTGAAACATTTGAATATCGACTTTCTATTGTTTTTGTTATTCAATTTAGACAAGAAAGATGGATACTGCGAAAATTCGAGTGATTTTTGAATACGAGTTCCGACGCGGAACTAACGCGGCAGAAACAGCCCGCAATATCAATGCTGCGTTTGGAGAGGGGTCTACTAATGAACGCACCGTGCGATTTTGGTTTAAACGCTTTCGTGATGGAAATTTCGACTTAAAGAACGAGCCACGAGGAAGACCGCCCACACAGGTGAATAACGATGAATTAAGAGAGATAGTGGAAGCCGATCCTAGTCAAACTACCCAGGAATTAGCGGCATGGTTTAACGTTACCTTACCCACTTTATTGACTCACTTGCGTCAAATCAATAAAATAAAAAAATACGAAAAATGGGTGCCTCATGATTTGACTGATCTGCAGAAAGAAACGCGTGTTGAAACTTGTGTTGCCTTGTTGAACCGGTACAGAAATGAAGGAATATCGGATCGAATTGTAACATGTGATGAAAAGTGGATTCTTTATGATAACCGGAAAAGAAAAATGCAATGGCTGACCCCAGGTCAAATGCCACAACAGTGTCCTAAAGCAAAACTTACCAATAAAAAGGTAATGGTAACTGTTTGGTGGTCTCAGCATGGTGTTATTCACTATAGTTTTCTTCGATCTGGTCAAGCAATTACGGCAGATGTCTAGTGTGCCGAACTCCGAACCATGTTGACAAAACTAGCAGTAAAACAGCCCCGACTCATGAATCGATCTTCACCATTATTGCTCCACGACAACGCGAGACCTCACACAGCACGAGAAACCATTTTGACCCTTCAGGAACTGCACTTAGAAACCATTCGTCATCCTCCGTATTCACCAGACCTTGCTCCAACGGACTACCATTTTTTTCGTGATTTGGACAATTATCTACGTGACAAGAAGTTTTCTTCCCAGGAGGCAGTACAAAATGCTTTCACACAGTTTGTGCAGTCTAGATCGTCGGAGTTCTATCGCAAAGGCATTAATAACCTTCCCATTAGATGGCAGCAATGTATAGATAATAATGGCAACTATTTTGATTAAATAAATTTGTTAAAAATTTAAAAAATAAACAATTAAGATTTTCAGTACAAATCGGCAATTTCATACTTTAACCCCTAATATTAATTTCTTAAAACTCACTTGTAAGTCTTAGGGCACATGTCAATGAAATTTTTACATCCTTTTACAAAAAAGTCCGTTGCCCAAAACTGGGTGTCTTTCGGGTATTTAATAACGGGTTTTCTATATCTTTCCCTTGTTGAAACTATTGCTAACAACATTGCCACTGAAAATAAACCTGAAAAAAAAAAAACAAATGCTGACGTTACTACACTTTGTTGTCCCTTGTCCGACATAGTTATATCCCTGAATGATGCTGAAAAATAGTCAAAACTAATGGAGCATGTAAACAAACTCCTGAGTGTTGTGGTGGCGATACCTAACGCCATCTACTGGCAAACTAGGGAGCTGACCGACCGAGGTGAAGTGCGAGGCGAGCGAAGACGTTCCGGGCTTTTGCGGCGGGCTCGTACATACTTCACAACATTACTTACCACTTTTAAAATTATACGTTAACGACCATAATTTTGTCATTGAAGAAAATAAACGAATTTCTCAACATTTAATAATAAATAAATCATTGGAAAGACCCAAAACCAACCGTAGACGCAGCCATGGCTTTTGTTTTATAAAAAGCAACATCTGTCCATGTCTTTGATGTCAAGCCTGTGTAACTTGGTGTTTCTATTTTTCCACATTATATCCTTATAAATAACTAATCTGTTTTATTTTCGCCCTATACCATTACCTTTAAAAATTACTTGGTAACGTACATTATTTGCACACCCAAACCACAAAGTCAATTTTGATAAATTTAAGCTAAATTACTTTGATACCAATCCGGATTTCGGATTTAGACTCACACCGGTCAACACACAGTCAAAAATATTCAAATCTTATTTTAAAAACGTCACCCTCAAGAAAATGCCGATGTGTAGGTACATTAATTTTTAATTGCATTGCAATTGCCCCCGACGTCAATTTCCCATGATAAATACTATTTATTTAATTATATCAGGGGGGATTGAGACCAGGGGGAATTGACATCGAAGGCGATTGCAATGAACCCTAATTTTTCGTCAATGTGTACCTACTGTAAATGATACCAAAATGGACAATCCAACTCGGATTTTCTCCATTTATCTGCGATGCTGACAACCTTTGCAGGCAAAAGCGGAACACAGCTACTTAGGTATGTACAGATTAAATATACAATTACCTACTAAACGCCAATCCATGTCAGCTCGTAGGTAAATACTAAATACCTAATCCTGTAAAATTGTTTACCTCAACTATAATATTGTAAGCTTGTTCGTTTGAAGGAGATGTAATAAAATTTATATCTTAGTTTCGTAAATCGAGCTCAACATTGTGATTTGTTTCCAGTGATTTGCTAAGCTATAAAACTAAAATGGATCTTAAATGACTAGGTAGGTAGGTGTTTTAATAAAAAACAAAAAGGTAACCGAGCACGACTCGTTTTTATATTTAGTACCTATTAACATCTAACTCTTGAGCTTTATAATATTAGGGGTTAAAGTATGAAATTGCCGATTTGTACTGAAAATCTTAATTGTTTATTTTTTAAATTTTTAACAAATTAAACAAAACATATAAAATACATTTATTTAATAAATGTATTTTATATGTTTTGTTTAATTTAATGTATGTTTATGTTTTATCATTGTCCAGTTTAATAATTTATTAGCATGTATAGACAATTTATACCCATTACGGATTTAATTCTGAAATAAAATTAATTATTATTTATTAATATAAAGGTTGATTGTTACATAACTATAATTTCATTGTTCCGATTCTTTTCTCGATTTGTAATTTACTTAAAATTATTCCTTTCAAAAGGCATCCACCTAAATACACAACGTAGACCTTTTACCAACATCTTAATTAAATAGCTTAAGATGTCATCACCACAAAATAGAACAAGAATAAATTTAAAAACTACTCAAAAGTATAAGTAGCTACTAAGTAATAAGTAGTAAGTAAGTAGTATTGACTTGGAACGTTTCAAAACGCGATCATGTAAATGTACCTAAATGAGAATATTTTGTTAAAATGTTTATCATCTATGTATGTAAGTACCTTAGTGCTTTGATATTGAGTATTGCTATGTATAACTACTTGAATCAAGTGGAAAACAAACTTAACTCAAACAAATCCATAAATAATATTTATTTAAATTGGACTATGAGTAAACGCTCAAACTCAGATTTCCAGATCTTACTACCAATATTATAAATGTAAAAGTTTGTTTTTTATGGAAAAACTACATACTAAACCGATTGCAATGAAAATTAAGCGAGTTAATCTGCAGTTCACTTTAATTTTTATTAACCGATTTTCATTTCATCGAAAAGTATTGATCGATTATTCAATTCAAATAGTATGCCTAATTTCTCCAAACCTGAAATAACAAGGGGGTACAAATAACTGTAAAAACTAGCACTTAAAAGCTCAATATTTTGAAAACAGAACTACAAAAAGAAAAATGTTTTTAAAAACCCACCATGATTTTAAAAGAGCTATCCAACATTTTCCTAAACGATGGGATGAACAAGAAAAGAAAAAGAACATCCCCCATTTTACATGTGGGGGAGAGGAAGGTACCCTAAAAGCCTTTATATCATAATACATTATATACACTCATTTATTTTTATTCTTAAATTTAAGTTTTTATAAAAATAAACTAAATACAAAATATATACATTACCACAAAACCTACAAACAATATTCTTTACATAAAAATAAATTTATAGACCCTATAAATAATGTACACATTTTGTACAATAAAAAAAATAAAAAACCCGACTGCCGTTAAAACTGAAAAGTAAAAAACAAGAAGATACCTAAAGGTAAAGAAACCTTAAAAATCGTTCGACGCATCTAGGAGCCTTAAAAAATTGTGGATGGACTCGGGTGGGACTTCAACACAATTTGGTGTCATTATACTTCTTTACCTTTAAAAGGAGTCCCACCCGACTGCATCCACAATTTTTTAAGGCTCCTAGATGCGTCGAACGATTTTTAAGGTTTCTTTACCTTTAGGTATCTTCTTGTTTTTTACTTTTCAGTTTTAACGGCAGTCGGGTTTTTAATTTTTTTTAAATATTTTTTTTATTTAACGCTTTTTAGTTATTAGAGATTAGATACAATTACACCAGAGAAACTCATTAACTCTGGATGTGTATACTCCAGTAGCGAGGACTCGAAATCGGTTAAAGATAGGCTATCTAAAAGCCTTCAATATTATAATAGCTATTCTTTTTGAGTTTTGCTGAGATGGCTATGAAGTAGGCAGGTATTCATCTTAAAATATAATTACCAAATCCGAAAACTTAGTCGCGACTGGTGATACAAAGGCTGGCGGTTTCTTGTCCTAGCGGATTAGCCTTGCTATCCATTATCCATAGCGCGACATTTCAAATTTTTAGTTAATTACTTATTGTAAACATAGTAATTGTTATTTATGTTATCTCTGACAAACTGACAAATCAAACATTCAAATTCCTTCAAAAGTTGAAACTCGGCGTCAAAGTCAAATCGAAAAGTTTTTAAGTAACGTTCCGTTGTCTTTGCTCGGTTTTTATGGTCAAGACAAATCTTGCTTTATAGCCTTTTAAATCTTTATTTTTATTTATTTATTATTTTAATGTACCCTATGTCACTCTCACGGTCATGACGAATCTAACGACGTATCGTTTATCTAAATCGGCCCAGCCGTTTAGGCCCTACGACGGCACAAAAATAGGTCACATACATACATACATACATACACTCACGGCAAAAACATAACACTTCCTTTGGCAGTCGTGTAAAAACAGTAAATTACCATAAAAACCTAAACCTAGAAGTCCGTCAGCAGCAGGGCAGAGCCCAGGCTACCAATGGTTAGGGCCGCAGAGACAGGAATCTTCTGACGATACGTGCCGTATCAAGGACGACTGCCTTCTGGATCTGACCCTTAACCCAACCGTCAAGCGAGAGCCTCTTGAGGTGTTGGTCGAGGCTCTTTGCTATTAACCCATTTGCCGACACGACACGACACGAATACTCCTCGAATCAACGTGCCACATGGCGGTAATTTCATGGGCTAAGTCCAAGTACTTAGTTTCCTTGTCCTTTTCAGCCTTTATGAGATTAACGTCATGCGGGACAGTGATATCGACGAGTATTGCCCGCCGTTCCGACCGGTCTACTATCACGATGTCAGGTCTATTGGCCACAATAGTTCTGTCCGTGATAACAGGCCGGTCCCAATAGAGCGTGGCACGACCGTTTTCGAGAACAGGAGCGGGTGCATATTGGTAATATGGCACCTCTTGGTCCACAAGTCTATATTTAAGAGCAAGTTGCTGGTGAATGATCCTGGCTACCAAGTTATGTCTGTGCAAGTACTCACCATTGGCAAGATGAGAACAACCGGAAATAATATGTCTGAGTGACTCTCCGGGATGGTGGCATGCCCGACAAATGTCGACCGTACCATCCTTCAGAATATATTTCCTATAATTGTTCGTCATCATTACCTCGTCGGCAATTGCACAAACAAAACCTTCGGTTTCCCCAAAGAGATTACCGAAACGTAGCCAGTTCACCGAAGCAAGAAGGTCTACATCGGGGTCTGTAAGGGCCCGATAAAACCTCCCATGCAACTCCTTGCTCTTCCATATGTCCCTACGGTCCTCGATGCTTAGTATCGAGGGTTTGCGCCAGTTCTCTTTTGCCAAGGAAAGCGGAGTGAAGTTCTTGTCCACTGCTACCACATCGCGATGCATCCCACTCTCGGAATCGAAAAAATATTCTCTGAGACTACACAACTCCCGATTATGTAGGTTCTTAGCATTTAAAAAGCCTCGACCACTACATTTTCGGGGAATGTACAATCTCATCACCGAAGAGCGGGGATGGAGCATACGATGGGCTGTCAGCTGTGAACGTACTTTCCGATCCAGGGCGTCGAGTTCAGTCTGAGTCCACCTGAGTATACCGAAAGAATAGATGAGCAGAGGCATAACCCAGCTATTAAAAGCACGCACCTTGTTGCCACCCGACAAAAGACTGTTGAGAACTTTTGTTAAGCGGCCAAAGAAACGCTCTTTCACCGACTGTTTTACATCACCGTCAATAGCTAAAGCTTGCGACATACCCAGGTATTTATATATAATAATAATAGGGGTTAAAGTATGAAATTGCCGTTTTATTGCAATAGGTTCTTTGAATTGACATAGAATCTTCATGGTTTGAGGTTTTCGAATGAAACTTTTTTCAAATGGTTTCTGTGATTTTCTTTTTTTAAAAAATGTGAAACATTTGAATATCGACTTTCAATTGTTTTTGTTATTCAATAGACAAGAAAGATGGATACTGCGAAAATTCGAGTGATTTTTGAATACGAGTTCCGACGCGGAACTAACGCGGCAGAAACAGCCCGCAATATCAATGCTGCGTTTGGAGAGGGGTCTACTAATGAACGCACCGTGCGATTTTGGTTTAAACGCTTTCGTGATGGAAATTTCGACTTAAAGAACGAGCCACGAGGAAGACCGCCCACACAGGTGAATAACGATGAATTAAGAGAGATAGTGGAAGCCGATCGTAGTCAAACTACCCAGGAATTAGCGGCATGGTTTAACGTTACCTTACCCACTTTATTGACTCACTTGCGTCAAATCAATAAAATAAAAAAATACGAAAAATGGGTGCCTCATGATTTGACTGATCTGCAAAAAGAAACGCGTGTTGGAACTTGTGTTGCCTTGTTGAACCGGTACAGAAATGAAGGAATATTGGATCGAATTGTAACATGTGATGAAAAGTGGATTCTTTATGATATCCGGAAAAGAAAAATGCAATGGCTGACCCCAGGTCAAATGCCACAACAGTGTCCTAAAGCAAAACTTACCAATAAAAAGGTAATGGTAACTGTTTGGTGGTCTCAGCATGGTGTTATTCACTATAGTTTTCTTCGATCTGGTCAAGCAATTACGGCAGATGTCTATTGTGCCGAACTCCGAACCATGTTGACAAAACTAGCAGTAAAACAGCCCCGACTCATGAATCGATCTTCACCATTATTGCTCCACGACAACGCAAGACCTCACACAGCACGAGAAACCATTTTGACCCTTCAGGAACTGCACTTAGAAACCATTCGTCATCCTCCGTATTCACCAGACCTTGCTCCAACGGACTACCATTTTTTTCGTGATTTGGACAATTATCTACGTGACAAGAAGTTTTCTTCCCAGGAGGCAGTACAAAATGCTTTCACACAGTTTGTGCAGTCTAGATCGTCGGAATTCTATC
This sequence comes from Idaea dimidiata, assembly GCA_949358125.1. Lineage (NCBI taxonomy): Eukaryota > Metazoa > Arthropoda > Insecta > Lepidoptera > Geometridae > Idaea > Idaea dimidiata. The sequence continues at coordinate 24,072,874 of OX442330.1, forward strand.
GCAAAGGCATTAATAACCTTCCCATTAGATGGCAGCAATGTATAGATAATAATGGCAACTATTTTGATTAAATAAATTTGTTAAAAATTTAAAAAATAAACAATTAAGATTTTCAGTACAAATCGGCAATTTCATACTTTAACCCCTAATATTAATACATTTATTATTATACTGTTTCCTTGCTGTTATCAATACGCATACTCATGCAAAATTACAGCTTCTTAGTACAAGCGTCTCTGAGGTAAGCCGCGGACAGACGGACCGACATGACGAAACTATAAGGACTTCTTGTTGACTACAAAACCCTTAAAGGCCTATTATTATAATTAATATAATTTTACTAGATTCACAGTCAATAAGTTGAATGATTAATTTTAGAAATGATATGTAAAATTATATAATTTCTAAAATAAATCATTAAATTTCACTATCTATGCTTTCGTTTCGATGGGGCTATATCAATTTCATCTGGCGGTATGAAAATTGCTGAACCATTTTAGAGTCGGTGCGTAATTCTGAGTAATTTTGTAGAAAATTGTCGACATGCACGAACACCTATTATGGAAAAATAATGACGGTTGAGATGCGAATTGATTGAACTGAATAATACCAAGTAAATGCTTCTTTTAAGTTAACACTTGTTCTTCTTCTTTTCGTTTAGTGGGTGTGGTGCACCGAGTGTTAGATTTTTTTAGCTCTAAATTGATCTAACTCTGTGATCAGAATAAAACACTTTATTTATCGGGCTTAATCGCGTTATCATGGTTTTGAACGAAACGAGCCGAAAAGGCTAACCGAGCCTTTTTCAAGGTTGACTGCAGTAAACCTTGAAAAAGCCAACTGTAAAGTTGGCGAAAGCTCGGTTCGTTTAAAACCATGAATCAACCCGATAAATAAAGTGTTTTATTATGCAAAATCGCAAAAACCATAGAAGAAATTCTGTTAACAGAGATAACAACGGGGACCAACTACTTAACGTGCCTTCCAAAATATGGAGGAGCTCGAGAAAGTTATATTTTGCCACATAAGTTATCGATTACCCATCCAAATAACGACTGTTCCAAGCGTTGCTTAACCGCACAACCACGTAGCAGATGCTGCACGTACCAAGATCGGTACGTGCAGCAGGCCAATGAGCTCTCAAAGTTTTGATACTTTTTATGGTTTATTGAGGAGGTAAAAAAGGAACCCGTTTGTCCGTCTGTCTGTCCATATGTCTGTATGTCACCATCGATTTTGTGTGGTCTTATCAAGTTAAAAATTATACAATACTGAATAGTATTAGTTCTTATGTATATTTGGCGTACAAAAAACAAGGTTTTGAAAACAATTTTGAAAAAAATTTGGATTATCTGCATAAACTGGTGAATGGACCAAAATCTATAATGTAATTTTCTGTGAACATCCAGTACAGGCTAGTTAGGGTCTAAAGTATGGTCAGCAAGAAATAGTAACCTATTTATTTATTATTGTAGGTACCTCCTATGTTGGTATACATGTATTGCAATAGCTACAATACGCATATCACGCCATCATCTAAACTTCAAGCAATTTCTTTCCAAAGAATGTATACGCAACGTTATTCTAAAAATACCAATATCTCGTCCCTCTAAACAAGCAAATGACTACTTCATTTAGATTCTGTTACTCGGCTGGTCCAATTGAAAAGCTTTTTCGATCTTTATGTCAGTTGAACAAATTATTTATCGTACTGCAATGCTGATTCAAATACCGTCATTGCGTGCACATGCAACCGGGAACAGAGGGATCTACGCCGATATTCCCGGTCGCATCCCTCTCGGGAACTCGCTAAAACCCTTATTGTCTTATTTTTACCGCGTCGTCTACCTGCCTGGCACCCTCTTACAGACTAAGAAGGTTATCCGCCCCCGCACAAGGTGAACTCCAGGTTTTCTAGTCTCACCAAGATCCCTTAGTCGCATTTTACGACACCCGCGGGAAGAGGGTATTCTTTTTGGTACCAAAGACTCAATTGTAAATGTACTTTTCCCAGAACTTGGTGACGGATACAGCATTATTAGTTCTATGCCGGGACTACACGACATGTATTACATGTGTAGGTATCTTACAATTTACACCAAACTATTAATCATTTTGTCACGGCTTTATTTGTATAGAGTAGGTCATTATTTTAAGTATGTAGGGTAAGAATTCCTACGAATAAATAAGAGCCGAGATAAAACCATTTTCGGAGAAATATGACGTAAATTATGTGAGTTGATATTTATGAATATTTTTGTGATTCTTTCTGTAGATAATTGTAAAGGTTCTAAACTAGCATAGTTCTGCTGTTACATAACATAATCAGCCCGGTTATTTGTCCCACTGCAAGGTAAGGGCCTCCTCTTAGAGAGGTTAGGCAGTAAGACGCCACGGGAGCCTACCCCGGATTGGCGAATGTCCCATGTCTTTGGACCGTAGTGAGTCCTAGGACATGATGTTTTCCTTTACCGTAAGAGCAATTTATACCGTTTATACCAACAGAATTTGGAATTATATTTTGGAGTTTTTCGGAGTTGTACAGCACTGTTTGTAAACTTTTGTATTTTAACCGGCTTCCAAAACAGGGGGAAGTTATCAATTGTAATAAACGGTTTTATTTGTGCATATGGTAACATAGGACCAATTAAGGAAGGTCCGATCGCAATAAATCTTTTTCTTTTACAAATTTTTATTTCATATTATATTTTTGCTATTATTAGCTTCTAGTTGCTTTCCTACTAAAAGTGGGTGTAATCGAATGAGATCTCTGCGAGAAATCATAAAAATGCTATCAATCTATACCTAGTTTATAAAAAGAATGCAACTATTTGAAAATAAAATTTCTAGTTATTAGATCCACATTGGATCTGCTGGTGGAAAAATGCCACTTGATTCATTGGAAATCATCCCCAACTACCGTCTGTTTTGAACAGTTCAGGTGGCTCGAGCGATTGAAAGCGTGGTCACGCGAAAACCTTCCCGTGCTACGATGACAGTTAAGTGCATGGTGACCGTCGCTCTCCACCATCGAGCCGCAGGTGCTTATGTGGGGTTCACACATTGCAGCCAAGGTGGAGGGCCATTGCTACACGCAAAGAGTCGTCATCAAGCATAGTGCCCACGAAGGTAATTCACCCAACCACGCCCCGGACTCTGATTGTGCCACCGCATGGAGTTTGGCCAAGTCCGCCCTACCGCACCGTCCAAATTATGCTTTTGAACTCGTCTGGCACCAATGTCATCCCACGATCGCTGTATTTGGGTAGACGCAGGGATAGACTTCCAAGGGTTAAAAGCATACCAGGCCGAAACCGCCTCAGACACAAAAGGGATGCTCGCCTCAACGCCCGCCGCGCGCAGTTGGAATTAAGGATTACAGCAACAAGGTCCGCAACCCCATGCACTGAAGCAACAAAAGCCGGCAAGCTCTAATCCCCAGCTCTCCTTTGCATAATTACTTAATTAGGTTATAACAGTTTTTTTTAATATGCGTAGAACATTTTTATGACAATTTACAAATACTTAATTATTTGCTCTAAAATGTCACATAGTCGCATCGTACATTCTTTTTTTACACATCTGAAATTCGCTGGTGCTATCCCTGTCACAATTTAACTATATGGTAATGCCTTAAAATGCGAAAGGAAAAATAAATATCTAGGTATAGGGTTTGAGAGCAAATAAAACATTTTTCTGTGGTTTATTTGATCACATGATAGGATACGGGATTTTCAAATATTGACTACCTTTTACCTGCAAACTTTTGTCATTTAACTTTTTGTAGGTAGGTCTGTACACGATCCCGGTTTACATTCGAGCAATTCTAACTTTGCGTGTAAACCAAGTTTTAATTTGATGAATTGTGTAAAAATCAATGTTAGGTAACCTGCCCAATTTCTTCTTATGTTGGTGAAAGAAATGTGCGAATTGGACTCGTGCATAGAGAGTTTCGTATTACTATTGTGTACGGAACCTTTGAATAAATCTGGGACCAAGCGATATTTGTAACGCAACTAGCAAGTGTTAACAGTTTAAACTTTTTGAATTCACACTATTTGTTGTTAACATAGTTACATTTTACCGGGTCTCAATCGCGTATTATAATTTATTTTCTTACTTCCACATTTCGATTATGATATAATGATCTTTCTTCACTTGCAGAAGTAGCAGATGCCTTTGCTCAACATTTTAAATCAGTATTTTTAAAAGAGTCGCAGGTAAACGTTAGGTCTAGTAAAAATCCATTGAGCCCGCCTACTATTATGCTTGATAACATTAGTGAAACCGATTTAAGTAAGGCAGTTAAAAGACTAAAGACCACCTCTTCGGTGGGCCCAGATGGGATTCCGTCGTTTATAATTAAAGATTGCGTTAAAATATTTATAGCTCCGCTTTTACATATATTTAATTTAGTGCTTAAAAAGAATACGTACCCTGATATGTGGAAGATCTCAAGAGTAACACCTATACCCAAAGATGATTCCAAGTCGCAGGTTGAAAACTACAGACCAATCGCTGTGTTATCAGGATTTGGCAAGGTTCTTGAATCAATCTTGAATAGATTTATTTGTAGTCGGATTAAACCACTATTGAGTGATTGTCAGCACGGATTCAGGGCAGGAAAGTCTACAACGACTAATCTTGTACAATTTGTCGACTATGCAACCGCTAAACTGGACCGTTGCAAGCAAGTAGATGTTGCATACTTTGATTACAAAAAGCTTTTGATCGTGTGGATATAAATGTCCTTCTCGGTAAATTTTCAGCCATAGGTTTTTCCCCTAAATTGGTAAAATTATTCAAAAGCTATTTCTCGAATCGTCCGTGGTATGTTCAGTTCGGAGAATATCAATCTGGACCATATCTGACGACTTCCGGGGTAACTCAAGGTAGTACTCTCGGTCCGACGCAGTTCATTATAATGATCAACGACCTTCCAAATGCTGTTGCTACGGCTGCGTGTCTCTTGTTTGTCGACGACTTGAAAATATTCTTAGGTGTGAATGCAATTTCGGACTGTGTAGCGCTTCAGTGCGATATTGATAGTGTCGCACAATGGAGCCAGCAGAATCGTCTCGAATTTAACACCTCGAAATGCAAAACTATGTCCTTCACACGGACGTATACTCCTATTGAATATACATATCAAATATCTGGAGCACCAATTGAGCGTGTTTATGAAATTAGAGATCTTGGACTGTATTTGTACACCAAATTAACTTTTAACCACCACATTACAGAAATGTGTAAAAAATCATTTAAAGCATTGGGTTTTGTGATGTGGCAATCAGGCAGTTTTCATAATAAAAACGCCATTCTTCTGCTATATTACGCTTTCGTTCGCAGCAAACTTGAATTTAATTCCTTAGTTTGGGATCCGCACGAAGACAAGTACAGAACTATGATCGAGCGGGTACAAAATAAATTTGGTCGTTATTTATACAAAAAAATGTACGGTTACCATCCATACTTATACCCCTCACTTTTTGTCTCAGGTATGATAGGTTTGGATACGTTAGCATTAAGACGAAAACTTGCACTCCTATTGCACTACTACCTCATATTCAACGGGAAGATAGATAACCCTAGCGCATTATGTCAATGTTCACTATACGTTCCAAATAACTATCTGCGTAACATACGACCGAATCAGATGCATACTTAATTTGTTTGCGCGGGTAGCTGCACGCACATTGACGACGCAGTACGCTCCCACCTCGCATGCACTCACACTGATAAATCGACTGATTACAGACAGGTCTGAGGTTGACGTTTTTTGCATGGCTCAGCCATTATTTGTTGATTTGTCCATGGATTGGTTGAGCCAAGGCACAAATATTGTTTGAGATCTTTCTCTATTCTAGTATTAGCTGATTCATTTTGATGCCTACCTAGTTTTAGTTAATTAGTTAATTTATGTGTTATTTTAGTTAATTTATGTGATTAAAAAAATATTTTTAATAATTATTTCTAATTATGGTAAAATGGCTTTCAGACGTTTCGGTGTTTAAATGCTGTAAGTCTGAAAGTGTTTGTTATATAAATGAATAAAATAAATAAATAAATTTAGGGTGGGGACCCTAGCCTTGTCCCCTAAAAATAAATAATTAATATGCGATTATGACCCCTTAAAGTGTAACTTTAGCAACAGTTTATCACTAGATGGCGCCAGTCGTAATAATAAATCGCCGCGTTTAACTTCGTGTTTGGTGTATGGGAGTTTCCCAAAATTGAACAATTTTAAATAAGTACAAAAAATTAAACATTATTCCGTAAACAAATTCATTAACAACAGTCAACAAAAATCTATGGAGCCCACAGGGATTTTGAGTTTAATTTGTTCAAAAGCTTTAAGTCTAAATACTAGGTAATTGTAAATCAAAATAATTGCATTCTGGCATCCATTATTAAAATTTGATAAGAGAATAGGTATACGTAATTAATTACCTATTCATTATTTAAACGGTAAGTTTAAGTAATAAACAGGATTTTAATTAAAAATTTTAATGATTTCTCACAATTTTCATCTAAAGAAGTTTTGCGATTGGTTTTATTTTTTATTGGATAAGAAATAGTTAAACAATAATTTTGTACGTATCAAATTTAAAAAAAAACCCTTTATTGCAAAAAAATAAAATAATCATAACAAACAAAAAAAATAATCACATTAAAATAATTTAATAAATAAAAATTATATATTTTCCTTTACAGAATAAAATGTCAAAATTAACAATATACCCTTTCTGGATATTCTGTAAGTAGTATACGTTTTGTTGTGTAAAAGCAGAGCATTAGACTGACTGAGCGGCGTGCTTAACAGATTGACTGCTAAGAACACGAACGTGTGTGTTTTTCTATCATGGTCGAAAGTGCGGCAAGCACAATACGAGGTGTGGTTTCTCCGAGCCACGCGGGAAACACATATATTATTGCGATTATTAGAAATGTATCGACTGTGCAGTAAAACAGTTATTGTAGCGTGTTGCGTAGTGTGTACTAGCATTGTGTTAGCGCTGAAGGCCCGCACTAGAATGGATTAAATTGTTCTCATAAAGACAGGTTCTCAAAAAGACGAATTCTCAAAAAGACAGATTCTTAAAAGAGTACACCTAAGTAGAAAAATAATTTAAGTTTTATTTTTTATAGAAAAGAAAAATAATCCGTTAAACGCCAAAATGTTGAACCTATAAATGTGAAGCGATTTTGACACTAGACCACTATTTTCTTAGCAAATGAAAAAGAGCTCTTCGAGATCTTCATTTTGAAAGACAGCTGTCAAACTTTAAACATCAATACTGAACTTAACTCTGAAACTATTAACACTAGACCACATCTTTCATAGCAAATGAGATAAAACTCTTCAATATCTTCATTTTAGATGACAGCTGTCAAACTTAATGTCCTTATTTGATCATCTTTAATTTTCGATCGTCTTTTGTTTTTACCGTCTTTTATTTATACTGAAAAACAAAAGAAACTTTAGTTGGAACACATATATATTATGTATGTTGTGTAGAACTGTAAAAATTTTGTACTTACTTTTATGAATCTGTCTTTTTGAGAATTCGTGTTTATGAGAACAATCCCAACCTTTGGATGGACAATAATTGATGAAGGTGATGGGTGGGTTGTTCAATTTGCAATAAAGAAAATAAAGAAAGAAGTTATAAATAAATGTCACATTATATTGCATGATTTCAGCGCTACGCATTGCTTGCTTGCTTACCAGCGTCAACAGCCTACTTTCTACCAGAAAGCCCCCCAGCAAACTACATGCGGCACAGGCAAAGTATTTGGAATGTGTTACCTTGGGACCTTGGGAAAGAATGACTGAAGAAATTGCAAAAGGTTTAAATAAAAATAAATAGCAAAAAGTATATTATAGTTAAGGTATTTTGAGATTGGGTAACTTGTGTGTTGAGAAGATAGAATACCTCACTGTTCTCCAAATAAATGTAATCGCCCGTTTTTTCCGTTGATAAAGACATATATATGTAATATTTTTTTCATTATATTCTTAATTGTACTATGAAAATAAAAAAAAACAAATAACGAAACGTAGAGACATGGTCATTCATGGCAGGTACAGTCGGCGACGGTGCCGGCTTCAAATGCATACTTTTTAACATTCTCTATTATGATAAATATTTTTACGGGATAAACGTTTTGGGTTAAATTGCGCGGCGTAGCGCAGCTAGTATCTGTATCCTGTATCCGTTTAGGAATAGTGTAGTCATCATGTAGAGTTTCATACGTTCCAAAGTCAAACTATTCATAAATTTACTCAAACACCTTTAATAAAGATGACTCCAAATTTTATGTTCTATTCATTTTCATCTCTAGTAACGACCTCTGTGGCGCGGGCAATACAAAGGGTTGCGGGTTCGATTCCCGCTGGGTGCAAATATTTATGCTTAAGAATAAATATTTGTATCTGGTCTGGGTCTATTTCTATGTATAATAAGTATGTATTTACAAAAGAAAAATAAATATAAGTAGTATATCCGTTGTCTAGTCACCGTAACACAAGCTTAGCAGCTTACCATGGGGCTAGATGGAGCTGTGTGTTCGTCACAGGATTAATTTATTTATTTATCTCAAACTTAAATAATGCTCTTGAATTATATTTTTATTTTACGCTCTCTTAAAATATTTTATTTTATTTGTACAACTTTTTACTATTAAGCTTTCTGTGTATTTTGTCTTACTTATTAATTATAATGTAAACTGATTTTAATTGTTGTTGGTTGTGTAAATAAAGTGTTATTCTATCTATCTAAAATTCCTATGTAGGAATTATTTTGGCTAAGTAATTGCTACAGGCATTTTGTCAACGTGTGCGAAATGGTAGCATAGATTTTACTTAGCCAGAGTAATTACTCGGCTTATATATAAATCCTGGTGTAAGATTCCAGCCTTTTAAACCTTATATTTTTACCTTTTAAACCCCTAAATTCAACAGATGTAGTGTTCAAGTTAAGGCAAGCGAATACCATTCAAGAAAAATATAAATATACTTTGTCATACGAGCTGGGGACGTTAGCTGCGGATATACAGGATACTTTCGAACACATGCTCCAGATATACCGGAAGTTCCATAACTTTAATGAGTTTTCGAACGCTACGTTCGATATGTCTGTATTATTAGATACTTACCATGTCATTCGTGAGTTTTGTTTGTCTTTCTATGATAATATTTAATAATCATATTAATATGGGTGCTCGATAGCCCCGAGTATCAGAAATAGTAACAACAATTTATAATCATATGAATTTTTATCTATAATAATATTTATAAAGCTGAAGTTTGTTTGAAGGCGATAATCCGTAGATAAGAATTGTCCAATTCGGACCTGTAGTTCCTGAGAACGACTCGTCCTACTCTATCTGGACTTACTCGGGTGAAACCACTGGTAGTATTATTATAAAGCGGAAATATATATTTCGTAATGTTTTCGCTTTATAATAGTTTGTTTGTATGGATAGGCTCCGGAAAGAGCTCTATCACTTGTGCTAAGAAAGTAGTGGTCTAGTGTCAATAGTTTCGGAGTTGGGTAAGATCGTCTTTTGTTTGCACTTCGATCGTCTTTTGTTTTCCACCAATCTCTTTTATCAACTTTTTTTACTTCAAAATTTACTAAGTCTTTTTTAACTTGGGAGTGGGACCACTCCACCCCTAGCGAAAATTAAATGTAGTCAACTCGTCTCAATGTCTAAACTACCTTTGGGCCCAGTTGACTGCTATCAAATTTGAAAGGGGTCAAGTGGTCCCCGGTCCCAGTTTCGAGGGGGAGGACTTCACCCCTAACCCCTTTTGATTCCAATATTCCCACGGGACCCGAACTTATTCTGGTGAAACCGCGGGACGAAGCTGGATAAGCGACCGCTGAAGTTTAAAGTTTCTTTTTAGCCTCCTAGCAATGTAATAGCATAATAGGTTTTTATCTAAAACTAGCTACGCCCCGCGGTTTTACCCGCGTAAATTTATCAAAACCGGATCAGCATTTTTTCTTTCATAAGAACCCTCTCGAAGAAGAATTAGCGAATTCGGTCCAGCCGTTCATGCGTGATGCCGCGACCACGCAAAATAGGGATTCATTTATAAATATAAAGATTTATAATTTATTTTTAAGAGGGTGATTATAATCAGATTCGATTGGGGAAACAATTATTTCGTCAAGTCAAAGATAAATTTGCGGCAAGGCGCGAAGCACAACAAAAAAGACTTAAGAAACTGGGAATCGATACTAATAGATTGCCTAAAGGTGAGTTAAGGAATTACATCGAAAACATTATAATAATTACACTCGTACTAATTCTGGCAAAATGATCTGATATTTCTTTTTGTTTTTATTGCTCAAGGCATTTTAAACATAGAAATATTTTTAGCAAGGAAATATATGACATGACAGGATTCGAACCTGCGTCCTTTCGCACGCACGCAGCGAAAGGACGCAGGTTCGAATCCTGTCATGGGGATTTTTTGGAAATATATTTCCTTGCTAAAAATATTTCTATGTTTAAAATGATCTAATTTCTTTGTTGGTGAACAATGTTCTTTAGTGTCAAAAAAGAACGTATGGTTCAGCCTGGGTTCAGCAATGAACGTTTGTTGAATAATAAAACCTGCAAGAGTACCGCGCATCTTGCGTCCGTCGAGTTTAACTGTCATTGAAATCAAGGATTGAGCTGCCCGTTACAATGAGAGTTGAACTCGACTGCATCGCCTTCAAATGCATGCAAAATAACGCTACGGTTTGAACTGCGCAATTTATTCCTTTGCGCAGTGGGATTTCCATGCCGATTACGACGGAAGTTGCGCGGTAACTTCGCAATACGTATCATAAGTTGTCGACCTAGGATGTGTTTCCATGATTTATCATTGCGGTGCTATTCCGAGTAATATTGCTTACATATTTTTATAGGGAAACCTAACCCAAAGGACTTTGGGGACTTGACAGCACTCATGGATATTGATGAGAAAACGAGAGGCTTCGGAGATAATAATGATATGTCCATGATGTCCCTGATGAAAGATAATCCAGGCTTACTGGGACGCAAATTTGGTAACACACCAAATAGATCTTCATGGAAGAATTTCACAACAACAAAGGGCAGATTGTGGAAGTCTGCCCCATTAAGTTAACATTATATTACCTTCAATATTTATTTTACTAATATGTTCGTGTATATTAAAGGAACATGCCTTTAATATAAACGAAAATATTAGTTTAAAGAAGTATTTTTATAAGAACGACTATTAAAATTATTACTAAAGAACTAGCCGACTCGACAGACATTGTCCTGCCTGTTAAATAAAAAATACTTAGAACCCTACCTTATCCTACCTTTCTACCCTACCCTTCTACTACCCTATTCTGCGTCTACCCTACCTTACTTAGTAAAAAAGGTAAGAGAAAGCCAAGGACCATATTCAGGATGGAAACAAGACTGGTTTAGGGAAATACCCTTAACATATTTTAATGAGGCCATATTTTGCTGATAGGTAACTTTTCTTTACTTTAAAAAGTAAGTAAAACTGGATTTAAAGATTTTGTGTAATATAAGTGATTTTTTTTAGATAATCATATAACTAATTTTGATATTTTATTGGAGTGGCCAATGGAACGCATTTATGTACCCATTACAGTTTTTTATGTATTATGTTGAACTCAAGTACTTAATTACTACAGCTATTTTACTTCCTGATGATCTTGAGCTGTCTAGGCTGTCTGAAAGAAATCGCTTTAGGCAATAAGCTGCCCATTTGTGCAATAATTTAGTTTTAAGCTGTAAGTAAATATAACTACTACTCGAAGCTTCACAACGCCATTTCGACCATTGGGTCTAATTTTGATACTTTGTTATTGTAAAATATTGATTTCACAATAACAAAGTATAAAATTTTGAACGTCGTGCCTAGAATACCTAGGTAATCTAAGTCTCAAGGTTTATTTTAATAAGTAGTTTCACAAGTTATTCATTTAGAAACAAACCAAAATATTAAATAATAATTTCTCTTTATAATATTTGTAGATCTATCCGAAAAGGTTAACGTACCTAATGACCCTTCATACTCAGTGGTTGTAAAAGAAAATGCAAGTGAAATTTCATACTGAGGGAAAACTGTGGTTTAAAATTACAATCTTGGTCATTGAAGGTAAAAAATATGGGATGCGGTATCTTTTTTATTATATGTTTTAAATGATTACAAGAAGTAAGCAATAGTCAGTTTTAATTTTGTTGATTAAATAACAACAATAAAAACTTAAAACAAAATATGACGCATATTTAAGGGGGTTGATTTTTTGGGGAAATGATATCATGGAGCAGAATCCTCCACGCGCAAGTCTCATTTGCAATTCGCTTGTTTTTAATTTTGTGTTTTCTGCATGTTATATCATCGTATACTAGCTGCGCCCCGCGGTTTCACCCGCGGAAATTCCGGTCTCGCAGGAATAATGAGATCAAAAGTATCGTATGATAGCTCTATCAGTTAAACTATCCCTATGCAAATTGTCATCCAAATCGGCCTAGAAAAAAAGATAAGGGTGGACAACCTTTATCACTTCGGGGTATGAAAAATAGATAGTGGCTTATTCTACTGAATACGCAGATAAAATTTTACAAAATCGGTCAAGCCATGAAAGTTCGTGGCTCGGAAAAAGACAAAGAAAAAAAGTAGCAAAATAACTCCAGCCTTCTTTTACGTTTAAGGTTATATTGATTGATTGGTGCGTAACTATGAATTCCCTATAGCCTACTTTTAAATGAATATGTAATGTACATAATATTAATTTAATATGTATTTTAAAATACATATTTATTTTTCTAAAATCCCCTTTTGCGTAAGCATAGTATAACACCTACACTATTATATTTTAAACATCAGATATCAGTATGCCCAAGTTATAGCAATAAACAACATTTGTTTCTGAAGTTTGTCAAAGCAAAGTAAGACTTGGTTTTTCTTGCTAGTTAGTTATCTCTTAGACCGTGTTTCCACCGACAGAGACAAATTACTCTTTCGACTTTTTTGAACTGAATTCATATTCAAATTTTACAAAAATATATCATTTAACTACAATTTAGCATGTAAGTCTTCAATAATAATTGTTCCGCTTACGACTCTTTCACGATATAAAGACATACTTTATTTGTATTTTCAAAGCGGTAAAGACAGAAAAAACTCGTCTTCCTTTGGCCGATTCTCTAATACGTATAACGACTCTCTCCGACAAAAACGGTTTTTAGTTACAAAATGGAACAGGAATAAATTCATAAAGGCTGAAATATATATAATGCGCACTTTGACTTTGACAAAATGCATTCTGTAAAATACAAATAAAATAAAAATAACTTTATAGTCATAACAGAGAAGCCAAGTTTCGGTCATTATTTTTGATTGGTTTACTATCTAAGTTTGAAAAACTTAGACTATGCCAAGCAAAAATTGGATATCTCTTTATGAATACCTACCCCAAATTGTCTTAAAATCAAAGTTTTGCTTAGAAAAGATAAAATACGGACTATAGATTTCAGCTTAAGATTATTCTAGATTGTGGATATTCATAACCAACGAATTTTGTTCCGACTTTTTAAAGGTGTGTGAGCCTTCCTATTTTCCGGAACAATTTGACTTAGGTACTGATGAAGCTCGGCCGTCTGAGCCGAGTTTGAAATACTTTACTCACAAGCGACCCTTCTACCTTATTAACTTTCCAGTCTCTTACAATCGTCAAAATTATTTACATAATTATTTTGGACTTAAAAACAACTTTTGATCACAAAACGTCTACTAACCTTACAATTAGGCTTTCCTAAATCAATTTCTTACTTATCTTTGCAAAGTACCGCATTCATAGAAACTAAGATGGAAAATGTAAATCAATTATTTTAGTTCCGTGGTTCAGTAGTAGTAGAACATTTATATAGCGAATCTGGAGCGAGTTCTTGACATTGATCGGATTGATATCGGCTCGCGCGCATCGTTTTAAAGTGGTTTTGTGATTTAAATAAATAAAAATTAGGTAAGTGAAGTTTGACAGGAAGGAAGTTTAAACTTTTTTGTTGGAAAAGCGAAGAAAATTCTATAAGATGGATTTTTTGGAACCACATCGACAAGTTTAAAAACTGATAAGAACGTCGTCGCTGATTAGGTAAACATGCCAACGATTGGGCGGTTTACCATAGGTTTGTCTATCTAAAGGCAGATGAAAATGTTGTTTTCTATTTAATTTTATCTGACGTTTATCCACTCGACTTATCTATAAAATAGATTTTCTTCTAAGAAAAAAATCCTTTGTAACATTGTTAAGAATATAAGGCTTAGTAAAATAGTTTTTTCCGGGCGCAAGAATATTATAAAAATAGCTGCTATTTTTAGAAAACAAATCTGATTAAGAAAGGTCATTCAAGTAGCTGAGTATTGAGAATAGATTTTTGTTACTATTTAGAAAAAAATATGTTACTATTCAGAGTTTTCGTCAACTTTTGCTTTCATCTTGAATTAACTGACTCCAAAATAAAATAAGATATAAATCGTAGCCATATTTAGGCAGCGAGCCCAGAACACTGGCACTATTGCCACGTTTAACACTCAAATATTGTATTCGTACCTAGACATTGTTTATATAGTCGTTTATATACTTAAATTATTAAAAAACCCATAACTCTAATGCATAATTATTATTTCTGCCCTGGGTTAAAAAAAAAATAATCACTTGTCCTGGATGATAGCAATAAGTATCTGTAATATTATGTAGTCTGCAACAGGCCACGCATCTTAAATGTACATGACATCAAGTTTTTTTTTAAATTCATATACATCGTTAAAACTTAGCTAATAATATTTTTTCGAAATGAGACCCATTCATAGCACAAGGTTTGTTGGTTATTGAGAAAAATTGCGACAAACCGACATTACATCAAACGGAAATACCGTCGAGGTTACTAAATGAAATATACTTAGCTATATTTATTAGGTAGGGGAAAAATAAAAAATACTGTCATAATAAAACAATTTATTAATTAAAATAATTTCCAATTTTTACATCAGGCTTTTAGAATCAACAATGGCATCAAAAACTCTGCTCCTCACTGCAATAATCATCATTCACCTACATCACACCAGATCAAACGAAGACGGATACTTACGCTATGTCAAAGATGGGTGCTTCATCAAAGGGGAGGCTTTATCTTGTGTCAAGTATAAAGCCTTGAAGATTGCTAAGAAAACTCTGTTTGGTGACTCCCAAGCAAATAAAACTATTGACACCAGTCAGGTAAACAAAATGATAAGTCGTGAAAGAAAAACTTAATTATTTAAAAAATAATAACCTATTTATTCTAATAAAGTAGATTTACTGAATTAACGATAATGTATGTGGTTCTATTAGGCCATCATAGAAAAAGTTCAACTAAGAAAATAAGAGAAACTATTTTGTTTATCAAATTATACTGAACAAGTTGTGCCCGCGGCTTCTACTGAGTAATTTGCAAACTTGCAACACAGCGATCGACTGCTCGCCGAGCAATGGACAACGAAGCTCGGCCGGGTGACGGTTTAATCTAAATCATTTCAAAGTCATTGATTTTCTACTTTTTCCCAGGTCATAAGCTTAGTACCACTCGACGAAGATATTTTGAAGAATCTAACAGTATCAGAACCTTCCATTGTGTCTGAACCGAGGAGTATACTATCAGAATGGACACAACTAGCCAAATACCTGATGAAGCTGGTACAGGAGTTTTTTAAGATAAAGGGCTTGAGGGTCAACCTGCCTGAAGGTGCAAGGACAGTGGAGGATGAAGATGGGCTCGATGGTAATGGTTAGTCGTTTGATTACAATATTAACAATAGCTTAGGGATACTCTTAGATAAGTACGATTTACTAAATATATCACTTATGCTCAGTTACTTTATCTACCTCTGTGGCGCGTCGGGCGAACGCTTGGCTGCAATACAGAAGGTTGCGGGTTCGATTCCCGCTGGGTGCAAATATTTAAGCTTAAAAAATAAATATTTGCATCTGGTCTGGGCGTATTTCTATGTATAATGTGTATGTATTTACAAAAGAAAAATAAATATAAGTAGTATATCCGTTGTCTAGCCACCGTAACACAAGCTTAGCAGCTTACCACGGGGCTAGATGGCGCTGTGTGTTCGTCACAGGATTTATTTATTTAGTTTATTTATCTGCAAAAGTGAAAAACACGTACACAATAAACGTAAAAAAATATATGATTTCGGTGGTCACTTTTAACTTCAACTTTTACTACATTATGTACAATGAAACGACCATAAGTTTTTTAATGCAACACGCAAGAACAAAAAAAAAACATTGATTTCCTAAATTTTTGTATAAGCAGGAAAGTTACTCTATTTACCATACTGAGCTTAGATAAAGTTATAGTTTTATCAGAAAAGCTCAAAGCAGTCTATGTGACAAAAGTAAATATATAAAGAATGAGACAATGAATTCAAAAGGGAAAATGATCAAGACAACTAAGGGAAAGCTGTGACGGTGGGTTACCGCAGAAAACAAACAGAGCAGGGACTGACCACAAATAGTTACGTTGGTACCTTCAGACCTACTCTATGGTACTGCCGTAGGGCTAAAGTTAACAATCCACACAATGATACCGAAAATTTACTTGTATTATCAATAGCAAGTTTCAAACTGGGAACCGTAAAGACGTTTGAAACTTAATATGCGGGCAGGCTACGGGTTGGTTCTAGGCTCGTTGTTTAATTTATTGGAAATCAAACAGTTCCATTGACTCATAAATCTTAAATATCAATTCAAAGCTTCAGTTACATTTTGTCTGCGTCCAAAGTGCCAGTTTTTCTTTAAGCAAAAGCTAATCTACCACATTTGCGGATTCATTAACTTGACGCGAAAACTATAAGCTTTGCACTCTACGTACCTACACCAACGCACATGTTTATAATTTTGTTGTTTTGTCAAATACGGCATCTGTGGCGCGACAGGCGAATACCCGGCTACAATGCAGAAGGTTGCGTGGTCGATTCCCGATTTAAAATAAATATTTGTATCTGGTCTGGGTGTATTTCTATGAATAATATGTATGTATAAACAAAAAATAATACATGTAAGTTGTATGCCCCTTGTCTAGTCACCGTAAAATAATGCCTTCATGAGTAGGTTAAGGTAGATCTTGTCTGATGACAGAATAATAATAATAACTAGGTAATCACATCACCATATCTCTATTAGTTTTCATCAGTAGATTTCTCAATAATTCTATCCGATTCAGCGTTAATCCTTAACTGTATCTTATAGTGCAGACAGGGGTAATCGCAGGCTTGGTGTCCACTTCATAGATTGGCGACTAAAATTGTTATTGAAAAGGGCCTCTACGTGTCGGCTTCGGCTTTATGCACGCCCCTCAAAGGTCCGGGGCTCCATAGCCTCATAATACTGGACGTATCTATTACAGATAAAAATAATTAGGTTAAATTACAATTCTCTAATAAATTTTTGAAATCAAAAGCTATTCATACGAAAGTAACTCCTGTAGATAGTCAATGTGGCAAGAGCTAGTAAATATGGCGACCGATATCGAGATAATGGATTGCCAATTTTATGGCTCTAAGTGTCCTGGTAGTATAATTTTCACGTTGCAAACACGATAATACCGAATACATTTTAGGCGACAATGACAACGAAATGTTTAGGAATTTATCGCTCTACAATTTGAGCAGGAATAAAGAAGATGTTTGAATTGTTATAATATAAGTAAATGTTTAGTTATTCAGGCAACGTGGCCCACCCATAATATGATTACCTAGATGAAAATAATATTAATAATAGGCATTACAATAATAAAATCAAGAAGTTAATCACTAAAAGTCAATAAATAAAAAAAAGTTATGAAATGTAGCGATAAACGTTGCAAAAATATGATAGAACTTTGCGCGTTGCATTGAAAGGCATCAGAATCTTTGGTTCTTGACTTTAGCGTTTATTAAATGTATTAACAAAATGCACTGCAAGTACCATTCTCGTGTTAATTTATGAATAAACTAAATATAATTTTTCTTCTTACTAATATATTATTATTAACGGGAAATTGGTATGTAATATATGTTTGCGATGAAACTCGAAACATAGATAACTGGAGACCTAAATAAACACATATATATATACATTTTTATCTCTATAATCCTACGGGAACGGGACTTACGCGGGTAAAACCGCGGGGTGCAGCTAGTATTTATATACATTTTTATTAGGAATTTTCTTCGAATAAGAATTGTTTAATATTAGGTTCTAGTAAAATAAATACAACAACGATTCTCCCGCTCGTTCGAACAATGTTTTGATACGCAATTCTGTTAATTTTTTATAAAATAACGTACGTTTTGAATTTTTGGTGTAAATTAGAGGTAGAAGCGACTTTTAGCGTATCGTGATTAGTTTCAAATTGGTCCAATAAAAATTTGGTTAAGGTATGATGAGATTGATCGGAATGATGAGCAGCATAAATTTACGCAGAATGCTTTTTTGAATTACTATTTTTTGAACTTCTATCACTAATGTGCTCTAAAGAACTAGGTACAGTTTGATTGACCTAGAACTTACCTTCTCATCAGAAACCCCTCAACGGTTAAAGTTCCTAAATCCATCCAGCGCTAATGCGCCGCGACACTGATAATTGCGCAGTGCTGCATAGTACAAGTTAAACTAAATTAAAAAAGAACTATCATTAATACTCTCTGCTCCAGGGACACACCTTATTATTTTTTTATTATGTGCCGTAAGTTTTTTAAATGTTGTTAGTTACAGACTAACTGAAAGTACCATATAAGTGTACGACTCAAAATCTACAGGGTACTTATGGTTGATCTAAATTTGTCAACTATGGTGAAAGATAAAATCTTTGAGCATAAGTAAAGAGACAATTCCGAAAAAAAAAGTTTGGTTATCTATACTTAGGTATAATAAAGAAAGAGAGGACATCTAGAATATACGTCCAACAAGTAACCCTATTGTTAAAAATAATAAAAGAGAAACATGGTTGATTCTTCAATATAGTTATAAAAATAACATATTTGTCATGTTATAATGAAACACAATATTTACTCGTGTTACTCGGGTTTTATTTATTTACGGCATTGTTAAAATGTACCGTCATTTGGTTAACTTTACAGTTAGCCTTATCAAGGTAGACTGAAATATAATTCGTCTATTTTAACATTTTAATAAGTAATTGCAAACTGCCTAATAACTATTTGTATCAAATCGTTCCTGTATACGCAGACTTTAGACTTAGTGTAGAATTAAAAAAAAATACAAAAACTCTGAAGTCTGCGTTAATAAATAAACGCTAGTAAAATCCGAAAAAAATGTTTTTTATTATAATGCAAAATCGCAAAAACATAAGAAAACTTTGTCAATGTTTTTATTCGCTTATAACTTAGTACAAACCGCATATCAGTGGTTAGATGGTGCCGCCAATATGCGATTACGTGACTGACTTACAAGTGAGGTTGATATAATTTTAATAATGCAATATTCTGATGTTCTATTAAAATAATAAATGGGACGTTGAACTTTGATTTGAGTTACAAAATGCTCCTGCCAAAGTGAAGATTTGTATCATTAAGCTTGTTTAGGCGTTCAGTCATTAACACATTACAAATAGAATTTCTAATTTATTAGTATGTGTATTTTTTGAAGAAGAAAGTATACTTAGTTTGTGAAAAAATACATTAGAGCAAATTAATATGTTTATGAAATAAAATCTATATCTACCAAGCCTGTTATTTAGAATAGAGATATAGCTTAGAAAAATTAAAATATGAATAAAATTAATGTATGGCATAAACATAATTTTCTCTTAAATTTTTATCTAAGGAGGAAACAGTCAACTACGTTTGTATGAAAATAGAGTAAGCATGTCTGCTTATCTCTTAATATCGGAATTATTAAAGTAACAAAAAACAAAATTAATAATTTAATAAATAGTAAGAATTACTATTCCCGACCACAATTTAGCCAATTATCACAAAAACCCAGAACATTTATTCTCAGGTCATACTCATAACATTACAAAGGTTCGAATGTCATCGTAACGAGATTTAAAATTTTCAATGATAGAGATCACATCGCATTTTTATTTCTTTGTTAAATATATATGCTATGTTGCTTGTCGCCTGCAAGAAAGAGATTCAGGCATTCGGTTAATGAATGTCCCATGCTTTTATTCACCATAAAAGTGATGCCAAAGAAAAAGACATTCATGAACGTTCGGTATGGAAGATATTATAATTTACCATTAAAACAACAGTGCTTAACAAGTTAAGATTTAAAAATCACTTGAATACCTACTATCAATATCAAAGGAAAAGTAAACAAAATGTTGTCATTTACAAATAAACGTATGAATTTTATAGTTAAACACTGTATTTTTATCAATGCAAAATGAAAAAGCAAAACAAGAAACAAATAAAAATAATAATAACAGACAATAACAATGACAATTTAATAGTTTACATTTTTTATTTATATTTTTTATAGTATTTGGTAAGATAATAATTAGTGATTCTTTATTCGATTTCTTTTTTTATAAATATCTTTAAGGTACAAACGTCACAGTCCTATAACGCGAATCAGTTATGCACGTTATGGGTTAATTTTGGACCGAATCGACCCGCAACCCAAATGTTTTTGACCTAATATTTACGGATATCATTAACCGTTTCGGTCCGGGTTATCTGTAGTTTCCGTCACAGTTATTGGTCAAATTTTGGTCACGTGACTTAAGTTAATTAATGGTTAATTTTATTTTGTTATGATGTTACTCTACGGGTTTATCTCGTGGGAAATCCTACCAAATATTTTAACTTTACTTAACGACATGTTTATTTCCTTCACGCTGTGAGTACAATCTTCACTGATGCGATGGTAGCAAAAGGCTAGCAGCTTTCTTAACCGTTCCCGAAAACATTAAGCCTAATTTACATCACGAAACTCATAGTTTCACTAGTTAAAACAAAAATTAGTAGTGTCATAGTGAATTCCTGCTTTATCATAGAGTGAATTCTACAATAGCAGTTTCGCTGTTACTGGAAGCAATTTTATCAAATAGATTTAGATAAGTAGTGCCTCTGTTTCTACGCAATTTTTGATTACTGCTACTAGTTTCGTAATGTAAATCCTACTTATCTATGCTGTGCGAGATATTCTAGCTATGATCTGCTTTGCGCGAAAACAAATTGTATCTGCTGTATGCGAAAATTTACCTAATGTTCTTTCTGCCGTATGCCAAAACATACCTAGCTCTGCATTGTGCAAGAAAATGTTGTTCAACTAGGGTCAGCTTTGTCGTTGTTGAAGAAATATAAATGTTATTTTTAAATTGTTCTTATTTACATTCTTAGTTAGTATTCGTAGTTAGTTAGTATTATTAGTATTAGTATATTTGATAGTATTAAGCTACTGTTAAACCATGTTTTGGGAGCATGGATTACATCCACACACAGAAAATAAAATTCTATGAAAATGTTTTCCCTATTGTGACTAAAAATGTACTTATTTAAACAAATTATAATTTTTCAGCACGCGGTAAGAAAAAGAAGTTGGCTATCGTTGTTCCTCTTCTAACTCTTCTTGCGGCCATCAAGACCAAGTTGCTGCTTGTACCTGTGCTACTGTCGGTTTTGCTTATCAAGAAGTTACTGCTGATTGCTGCGCTGCTGCTGCCTAGTTTGCTCAGTACTTTGAAGGCTTGTAAGGTAAGCTGTTTCTTTTATTCTACCATGTTCATAAAGTCAGCTAGTAAGGAAAGTTTAGAGTCGTGTACATTTCTATATTAAACTTCTGTTAATTATTAGATATGGGATCAGAAAGAAGACAATTGTAAGAAAATATATATCATTTATTCCTAAAACTTAAATAACATGATGTAACTAACAAAATAGCAAATAATACCTAAATCAAATTTAAAACTATACTATTAAAACTAAAGTTAAATCTAAAATCTAATTACATAGCCACAAAATCTCCGAACAACATAAAACACAGTAATTAGAAAAAAAAGAATTAAGATGAAGTTGACAACAGTTTTATAATAATTAATTAAGTTAATTAACACTGAAATTTTGACATCAACTTTGTTGGGTTTTTGTTCGCGCCGGGAATTGAACTATAAACCTTCTGCTTCTTCTGATAATACTAGAGAAGGAGGTAAAAGTAAGTATGACGTACCTTCTCCCTTAAAACCAAGAAAGTAAGTAAAAACTTACTCGTAATTCACGGAACGTTTCCGTAGCCATAACTTAATAAAACCTCGCTGGCCATATTGGCACATGTCGCAAGTTTTACAAATTTATGAATTCCAATATCCCCCTCCATGTTTTCCTGTAAGTCGCGTGTAAACGAGAAACTTAAAGTCAACATTCTTAAATCCATCATTTCCGTTTCCTTTTTTATGCCTGTTTTTTGTTGTTGTAACTATTTTTGGTGACTCTATGTCGAATATGTTGAGAGACGTTACATAATGGGCGTAGATTTGTCGCCCACGCAAGGCCTGATACTCTCTGAAGCTTAGGTTTGTTTTTCGGAAGCTATTATTTCTATAGTATTTATAAACAACTAGTATTAAGGATGACTTATATTAGACCGTCACGGGTCCGAGCTTCGTTGTCCATTGCTCGGCGAGAGCAGTCGATCGGTCTGTTGCAACCGAGTGGCGGCCGAGCAATGACAACGAAGCTCGGACCCGGCCGGCGCTCGTCTAATATAAACCATCCCTTTTAGACAACAATAACAACTCTATAATATGTGTCCGTGTGAGAAATCGGAATCCGTGACATTAGTTAGTTTAGAGCGTCAGTTCGAATTCAACCACGTCACGTTACCTTGTCTTGTCATGGGTAAAACTCGTTTAACCCCAAAAAATCCTGTTTATTTCCCTGATTAGCTGAGAAACCCGGTTCAATTAATATTTTTAAATGTAAATCTCTACCTATATCGCGATTAACGATTAAAACCGGTAAATGGGTTTCATTTCAATTGGTTTGCATAATACAAAAAAAAACTGTATGTGTTTAAAAAATACTAAATTTTTAAGTAGATTGCAGAGTAGAGTAGAAAAAAACTGAATGTGTTTAAAAAATACTAAATTTTTAAGTAGATTGCTTGTTGACAAAAAATTGTAAGCTATTGGCATGTTATTGGTCGTTTTAAAGTATGCAGTCTGCAAAACCCTGTAACTAAAAGATTAATGTCAGTTTTTCGGGTCATAAGGACATTTTTTCCTGTTGTTAAAATGTTTTGTAGAACAGTTTAAACGAGATTTTTTTACACAATGATTAACTTAACTTTGACTTTTATACAAAGTTTAATGACTTTGTTTTGATGTCAGAATACGTTGTTGTGAATTTTTGTGTTAATGATTATAATTTTAACTTTTACATTATACACTTATAAATTATAAGACAAGTAATAATCATTTTCTGAGAAAACAGAAGTAGGAACGTAAAATATAGCGTGGTTGTTGTTTTTTTTTCTTTTGTTTATGCGATTAATCGAAATAATACTCATTTCCGATTTTAATCGCGTTGTTTTTATTAAGTATATTTACCATTGCTGCAATTCCGTTCCTACATTTTGAATCCCTTATAGACTTTTTCCTCAGGGTAGACTCAGGATAGGGTTGTTTATTGTTTAGAATCAAAACAAATATTATGGGGTTAATCGAGTTTTGCCACTATAAGGCTTTCCCATTTCTTATCGTAGGTCACTCTTTCGGTGAAAGAAATCATCACGATAAAACACGCATCTAAAAATCACTTACAATGGTTCAATTATGAGGCTACGCACGAGAAGGGCCCAGCAAATTCTTCGACCTTAACCTGTACGGCCCTACTAAGCCATTAGTCATCCCTTTTTCAAACCTTTTCAAGTCAAATACCTACACACTTCAACAAACCGCAGTTTAAGGTTTAATATCACGTTAAACATATGGTACCGGGAAGAGATCTGAGAGCGGAACCGTAAAGGCAACCACATCCGATCTCTGTACGTGACATGGTGCAGAACTCTAGAAATTCCTGTCCAACGGAACGCTCCCTGCTGCCGTTTTCTGCAGCCCGATATTCTAGGTAAACAACGAAACGCGACATACTCATACGCGACGCTTATCTAGGGTTAGTTTACGATTTAATTTAAGTTTAGTTTTAGTTATTTACGGTGTCGCCTTGAGAAACTGTAATGACATTTTAAACGTTTGAAGTAAATAAATAAATTAAGCGACATTTTCGTTACGAAGCTATGCCCATTTTTAGAAACATAGATCAAGAAGGTAAACACAAACTTGTCAATTATCAAAGGAAAAAATAAACAAAGAGCTGCCACTTTCAAGTAATTATATATGAATTTTTGTTAATATTTTTAATCTAAGTTTCTGAAAAAGGGTATAAGTGGCAAGCAATTTATAATCATTTTGATGAAATTGCGTCCCAAGTGCTGCGAGACTGTTTATGTGAAAATGACTCTATAATGCATAACACCAGTTTCGAAATGTAAATTAGGCTCTACTGCTAATCACCTCTAAGTAATTTCAAAATTTTTGTCAATGAAATGCGTTACGTATAGTAGGTATCTCTTCACTAGCATGATAAAGTGCCTTAAAATGTAATTATTTGATTTATAAAACCCCGAAAACTCGTTCCGTTTGTCTTAAAACCACATCCATCGGTTTAATTTTTCGTTTCACTGAACAGGTTTAAAGGTAAAATTCTGTTTGAATTGATGAAATGAACTACGAAACCCTAAACAAACAGATAAATTTTATCACTCACGAGCAATTTCACCTTCAGTTCCGCCTGTCAGTTTCGGCGTCTATTCTCTCCTTCTTCTTTATTTATAAGTAACCGCTCCAACTAGTAATAGTTATTCATAATTAAGAAATTTAAAAAAATATATGAACGTTATACAGCGCCATCTAGCCCCATTGTAAGATTTAATTTCACTTTAAAAACAAAAATCATAAGAGTATGGCGAAATCATATTTGCTCCGATGTCTCAATAATCCAGGGAGGAAACTATCTTTGTAAGGGGAAATAGAAGGTATTCTTTCCTATTAATTTAGAAAGTTAACTATGATCGTTTTAGGATATCGTAGCAGTAACGCCATCTGCTGGTAACCGCTCACCACATAATTTTGTACAAACTTATTACTACTTAAGTCAACAGTTTCCGGAAACGAAGCAGTAGTTAAACTTAAACAAACTCAGCCTTCCAAGTTTCCTCATTTGTGACAGTTCCGCTCATCCGTTTCAGATCTTGTTGTTCCGCTCATTTTACGCCTTTGGTTTGGACTTAGCGTTGAACTGTGACAGTTTATTTGAACTGTTATTGTACTTGATCTTAATTTTTGTGTGAATTAGAGGGGGAAATGTTGACCTCTGTTACGATAAGCGTATAGTCTCTTGACGCCTATAATAGGTATTCACGAGTAGGTATTATAATTAAATTATTGTTAATTACGGATTGCGATTTCTTTATAAATATTTTTTTCATAGATTATTTTAAATTATTTTTTCTTGTTTGAGAACCTGATGAAAACCCGATGTTTCAGTTTGTCTTACTTTTGTGAGTGACAATTAGCGTTAGTAAAAATATGACTAAAGTCGACTCCACGCATTGAATCGTTTGTGAATATGGGCTTAAAGATCCCGAATAAGGTCCATAAAACCAAATGGCCCATAAATTAAAATCTAATGAGAGATTCTTGAGATTATATTAAGGTCTAACTATAGTGTGTATACTGTATGGTAGACCACCATTGTCCTTTTCATCCGGTGAGATAGTGGTCAAATAACTGTCGATATAAAAAACTAGCTGTGCCCTGCGGTTTCGATCGCATTAGTCCTGATACCGTAAAAAGCTATCTATGTTCTTCTTCTATATTCACATTTGGGGTCGGCTTTTCCTATCAAACGGCACCATGAAGCACGGTTTTTTGGTGTATTCCTCCACGAGGCCCATGTTCTTCATATCCCTTTGGATATTTGTCAACCATGTAGTCAGAGGTCGACCCCTTCCCCTACTTCTTGTAGCCATGGAAAGGCATTTCTTAACGATATAATCATCGGGTTTCCTTTGTTATTCCTCAATAATAAAGCTTTCTATTATTGAAAAAAAAAATTAAAATGATTTTGGTAGTTTTGGAAACAAACAAATCTTTAATAAATACAAGTATAGCATCAAGTCATTGAACCGACAGAATTCGTCTATGTATGTATCTGCCTATTTATCAATCTATATAATTATTATTTTTTTCTCTTTCCAGCATCATCATCATCCTATGACACACTACTCTTATTTCGGAAGCAGCGACGCGAGCGATTACAATGCAGACTATGGCAGCACTTACGCGTATTCCTCCGGAGGAGGATATGGAAAGGATTGGGCCTCTAACAGGGCCTATTCAAAACACCGTCCTACGGCTGCACCGGCTTATATTACTGCT
Organism: Idaea dimidiata; assembly: GCA_949358125.1. Lineage (NCBI taxonomy): Eukaryota > Metazoa > Arthropoda > Insecta > Lepidoptera > Geometridae > Idaea > Idaea dimidiata. The sequence continues at coordinate 24,099,382 of OX442330.1, forward strand.
CCTGGAGCTATAGCGTAGGTAATGATTATAAATAATGTACTAATATAATATTATAATATTTTTATAATATATTATTATAAAAACTTAATATTAAGTTTTTTATTCAAAAGCTAATGACATAAAAATGTGGAGACTGTGACAGGACATATGGTATTAGAGTCATATGGGCTAAGTGTACGCAATGGGTAAATGTGCACATGCTGAGTATCTCGAAATCAGTTTATATCTGAAAACGTGGTATTGCCTTAATACCCAATTCTCATATATTATATATAAACCTTTGCTTGTCCCATGGACGGTTGTGCAAATACCAGAAACTCGCCTCGCATGACTCTAATTTGTTTTATAGACATAATGCAATATGCAATTTCTTATATATTTTCAATTAAAACCAATATTTTTTACATTAAAACGAACAACTTTTGTTCTACGGCTTTTGTCGTATGGAAAAGAAATAATCCCGTATAATTAAAACCAATCTGTGAATACAAAATCGCCTACGCTTTTGGTTGTATCAATACACAGTTTCAAAAATACTTCGGAATTAAAATTTCACGTGATTTTTAACGTTGCAATGCGGCGCGGCCTTTTTCTTATGTCAAATGCTTAGGGTAAAATTATACAAAGTATTTAGTATTAAGTATTTATTATTTAGATTTAAGTACCTACCTATTATTGCCCGAGTCTGAATTTACAATTTAATAATTAAGTTTTATTTATTGAATTAACCTAATTAATGTAATACGAAATGCTAATTTATTAAACTATATTGATAAGTATTTATTATTCGGTATGTAAAGTACAAAGTGTATTAACAAATGAATAAAAATGACATCACTGAATTAATTTTTTTTCTTAGGCAGATAAGTACCTACCCACCTTTCAGTCTCAGAGGTAGAAAAAATCAATATTCCTTGTAGGAACCAATAAAACTACAGTAAAAGGTTTTTTATAATATTTTTTGTTTCGAACAAAAACCCTTTCTTTTTAAATGTTGTAAAATACTAATGACATTATAAAAAGGATATAATATTGGCAAAAGCTAATAGAACAAAATAAATTAGAATAGACATTGCTTTTTTGCACAAAAAAATCTACACAAGTATTACAAAGCAATATCAGAAATGGATCATTTCATTTCATCTTCATCGTATATCTTACTAATATTATAAACGCGAAAGTTTGTATGTATGTATGTGAGGTTGTTACTCTTTAACACGAAAACTACCGAACCGATTGCGATGAAACTTGGAATAGAGGTAGCTGGGGACCTGGATTAACACATAGGCTACTTTTTATCCCGATATTCCCGCGGGAACGGAACTTACGCGGGTGAAACCGCGGGGCGCAGCTAGTATAATATATATACTAAGCTCAGATACTAAGTACCAATCTATAAGTACTATATTATTGCCGTAGACTAACCTCACCTAACTTATAAAAGTTTTCTAATGCATAATATCTAGATATGAAACAGAAATTTTAATCCTGACTTACCATTATACTTACTTAAGCTTTAGTAACTTTATAACTTGAACCGTATACTTCAAGTAATAAACTAAATAACAACGCACACTGAAGTTAGTTCCTAAATGCGACAATATTATCTCATCTTAAGGCTACGACGATTAAGGCCGACCTTTAAAAATTATAGCGATATATTCAGATACCTGCCAATCTGACGACCTCTGTGGCGCGTCCACAGACGACCTCTGTGGCGCGTCGGGCGAACGCTTGGCTGCAATACAGAAGGTTGCGGGTTCGATTCCCGCTGGGTGCAAATATTTATGCTTAAAAAAAAAAAAAAATTTGTATCTGGTCTGGGCGTATTTCTATGTATAATATGTATGTATTTACAAAAGAAAAATAAATATAAGTAGTATATCCGTTGTCTAGTCACCGTAACACAAGCTTAGCAGCTTACCACGGGGCTAGATGGCGCTGTGTGTTCGTCACAGGATTTATTATTATTATTATTATTAATCTAAATATTATATATCGCTATAATTTTTAAAGGTCGGCAGCAACTGGTCGATTCAGTTTTAGTAAAAATATGTTGATAGAATTGAGTATGTTACCTACTTTTATAATAGATGAGTGTTTAACTGTCTGTTTACAAGATGATATTGGTGAGATGATGAGATGGTCGATTCTGTTTTAGTAAGAATATGTTGATAGAATTGTATGTTACCTACTTTTATAATAGATGAGTGTTTAACTGTCTGTTTACAAGATGATATTGGTGAGATGATGAGATGGTCGATTCTGTTTTAGTAAGAATATGTTGATAGAATTGTATGTTACCTACTTTTATAATAGATGAGTGTTTAACTGTCTGTTTACAGGATGATATTGGTGAGATGATGAGATGGTCGATTCTGTTTTAGTAAGAATATGTTGATAGAATTGTATGTTACCTACTTTTAAAATAGATGAGTGTTTAACTGTCTGTTTACAGGATGATATTGGTGAGATGATGAGATGGTCGATTCTATTTTAGTAAGAATATGTTGATAGAATTGTATGTTACCTACTTTTATAATAGATAGGTGTTTAACTGTCTGTTTACAAGATGATAATGATTAATGATCCGAAGGCTAAATAAAAACTGATCTGACGGCTTAAAGTGACACAAAAAGTCATGGAACGGATAATGCTCGGAATACCCCTACGCCTTATTATGTCACAAGTTTTTTGTAACCACGACGCAAAGTTTGTAATTCTGGCTAAACTTTGGTAGTCACAATCGTCATTAACTTCATAACTTCTAGACACACCTACTTTACTACACACACTTGGGATCAATTAATTAATAAACAAAGTGACATTAATTCATTACCAATTAGAGGTTACATCCATAAACTACAACTATAAATTGTTATTCTATAGATGCGATGCTGCCAATTTTCGTCGCAAAATCAAAACTGAAAATAAGCAAACCAAAATCGACGTCTTGTCGCAATTGATTGTCGTTGTTGCATCAATATGCGGATTCAGTAACGATCTTAAGGATACTGTTATCGCTTTAGTAAAATAAATGACAGACATTTTCCTGTTTATGTGGTGTTAAGTTGAAGATTTATTTGTTAAGGTGAGTTTTATTACTTCAACCCACTTAGATAAGTAGTATAGGTATTCGAAGCTTAAAATTATGATAATTATATCAGTCATATTATCAGCCACAGGACGTCCATAGCTCGACATGATCAAAAATGAAGGTGAGTATCTCTCAATAAGGATCAAAGGCATTTCCCGATAGATACCTTTAACGATTGATTGCAAGCGATTTGTATGTCAGCGATTCCCTACGACTTTAATTGAATGATCTGTGCAACTGGTCACGCAATAAATTTTCCTGTGGGTAGGTAGGTGCGTAGTTTCCAAATTGAAACTTTCTAAAACATTATAGCTGTTTTTGTTACCTATACTAAACTGCAATTTTTAAATTAGGGCCTTTTAATCTAACGTATTAAACAGCCGAATACAGATTGTCATCCAATTGAATGCGTAAATTTAAGCGTCTCTCACAATGTTAGTGGTATTCTGGAACGTAACTTGGGTGACTTGAGACTATGATTAGATAAGTAGCTGTAATTTTTTTACATTATGTCAATATTGATCTGAGAAGCTTGTTCTTTTATTACTTTACGCTGTGTATTCGTTCTACGCAGGATTGTTTGGATATATACTTAAATCGCATGCAAAAGGTACATGCATAACAATAGGACTGAATTGGGTGGAGTAGCTAAAGCTTGGCATAGCACCTACAGCTTATTTCCAGCCTAGGAAAGACTGGTCAACAACTCAAAATTTCGCACCAATCTAGTAACCAGCTGAGGAATCATCTAATTAGCATCCACCGCTACTAGTGGCTAACTTGCAGTACATTGCTGCTTTGACGTAATGGTTGTTACCGGTGATTACTTCGAAGCACTGAGCTTATACAGCTAACTTTGACAGAGATGTTATTCGTCTATTTTAATATTCTAAAAAGTTAAATATTAAAGTAGAGGAATTACGTCTCATTCAACCTTGAAAAAGATAACTGTTAAGTTAGCGAAAGCTTTAACTACTTTGTAGTAATGCCGTTTTTAAATAAAACGCGAGTTTAACCCGGTAAATATTGTGTTTTGTTATGCAAAATCGAGATAACCTAAAACAAAATTATACTGAACCATATTAGATAGGTAAAAATCTGGATTAACACATACGTTTTATCCCGATATTCCCACAAGATCGTAACGTACGCGGGGAAAATCGCTTGTTACAATATAAAAAACGATGACTTGTGTGAGTGATTTTTAACCCCTCTTTACTTCCTCTGATGTCTCCAAAATTGTAGTACTGAATCGGTACTTAGTTATCCTTAATAAATAAAAAAGGTACCTAACTGAATACATAACTTTCTTTGAAAACCTTTTTTATTTCCTAGACAACAACCGTTATAATAAAATATTCTTATCCTTAATAAAAGAAAAAAGTATTTTCTATCCAGAATTGCTTAAAATTTACTTAACAAGCAGACCTTACTCGGACAAGCGTCTTTAAAAAGGCACCGACTGTAGACTGCCATTTGAATTTCACAGTATATTAGGCCTTAGCAGAATTATTAAGTATAATTAGAAGGCAGGTACCGAATTTATTATTTGTTGAAACGCCTACGTTACTTTTAATAGCAAAATATTTCTTTGTAGGTTTCTTTCTATTTTCTATTCCGTGTTAAAGAAAAGTTCAAACGTAAATCATATTAAGGAGACGTTTGCTATTAAAAACCTGTCAGGCGGTGTAACTTTGATAAGTCCACGACTGACATTGCATTAGTTTGTTCGGTAGGTTTCAGACTTTATATTATTAGAAACTTTCTTCTCTTCGATAAAAATAAAGGATTTTTCCAGTTGATCTAGCTCGCAAGTAGTTTATCAGCCTTTTCAAACGACCCTATGCGTGGACTAAGCTATTCTTCTGACGTTGATTGTTTTATCCAAGAGCAAGACAACAAGAGCATTAAGCGCAACATAGTGTCGTTTGTAAATAAGGCTGTAATTGTACCAAGTTTTGTAAAAAATATAAGACTCCTACACGCCTTTAGATCTTTTAACATATACTTCCTAACCCTCTCAGTACACGGCCATCACCATAATTTTTGCGATTCCGTACCTAAAAATGATATTTTAATAAGACTCTAGCTGGCAGTCTGCAATGTTTGCCGGTAGATGGCGCTGCGTAAACGTAAAAAAAATAAGAAATGTAATCCTTAATTGCGACTCGATTGAACATGCATCCGTGGCCAAATTGAAACAGGCGTCGGGACGGATCCCCGGAGATGCAGGTTCAAGTACTGTCGGGTGCGGAAATTGTTGGAAAGCATTTCTTTAATTATAAGACTCCACTATCCATCTTTCTGTAACAAGACAGCAATCTCATGACCCGTGATAGAAATTTTCACAGTTGATGACTATTCTGTTGCCGTCATACTTTAAACAAAGCCAAAGTCAACGACGTAGCTCTGAAAATTAGCAGACTTAAGTGGTCTTCTTCTTCTTTTCGTGTAGTGGTGTGACACACCTAGTGTTAGAGTATTCAGGTCGCCCTAAGGCCTCTAACTTGAACTAACGACTGCTATCACAGATAACAACCGGGACCAACTGCTTAACGTGCCTTCCGAAGCACGGAGGAGCTCGAGAATATGAGTTATTGTCACACAAATTTTCGGTCACCCATCCAAGTAAGGACCGCGCCAAGCGTTGCTTAACCCACACGACCATTCAAGATCGGCTGGTGCAGCTAGGCCAATGAGCTCCTCCTCCTCCACTTAAGTGGTAACCATGATCGAGTGCGACAACGATGTAATGCGAATCAGAGTGTTGGAAGATTACTTACTCGGTGGACCGACGACATTGTAGTGTCGTTGTATGGAGGTAGCTTGCGATCGCTATTTGTAGCGTCGTATGGGGGAGGCTAAGCAGCAGCATCCTCATCCTAAGCGACCTTGGCAGCGGATAACGGCTGAGATGATGTCCCTACAAGATGGTCATTCGCAGGCTTACCCCGCGGGGTCCGCTGCACCCAGTCGGCTACACCCAAGAGTCTTCGGGGATCAATTTTTAGACTGATCCCTGAAAATTTATGTCAAAATTACTTGAGCAATGGACTAGTATGAATTAACCTGATGAGAATGACTTTAGCAAAGGACTCAAATGAACTAACCTGCCAGAAATACCTTGAATAAAGCCCCTGCAAATTGCACTTTCGAAAAGCTCGACGTGGAAGGAATTCGCTGTAAAACTATTGCGACTTTGGAAAAGATTATGGTTAGGGTTCAGCTCAATCGACGAAAACGCGTTCACAATGCGACAACTTGAATTCAACAAACTCGGCGTTACGCACGCTTGACGTCAAGAAGTCGGCGGCCAAAGAACAATTCGTATGAACTAGCCTGACGGGAATTACTTAGGGAATGTACTAAGTAGTAATAAGCCTGACAGCAATGGCTTAGACAACTGACTGGGCTAATTTAAATAAATCTCAAAACATATTGGGCCCTACCATGAAGTCAAAAAAAACATTTTTTTTTAAATTGTCTGTGGTTTTTAAAAGTAGTCGGGGTATTTTTTACTTAGAATTTACTTTATTTTTTTGAACGACATAAGTAAAAAGTTTTTGTAAAACTTTGTGGAGTTCCCCTTGTAAGAGTTTCTCAGTTCAGGTACCTTGATCATATGATAAACGAGACTCTATCGGATAATTCTGATATAGATCGAGAACGCAGGGCATTAACAGTGCGCTGTAACATGTTGGCACGTAGGTTTTCAAAATGTTTGATTGCAGTCAGACAACCTTGTTCAAGGCCTACTGTCATTCATTCCATACATGTAGCATATGGGTCAGTTGCACGCGGCGCGCTGTGGATGCACTGAGAGTCCAGTATAATAATGCCTTCAGGTTGCTGATGGGCCTGCCCCGATATTGTAGCGCCTCATTGATGTTTGCTGAAGCCAATATTGATGGGTTTCCAGCAATATTAAGGAAGAGGACAGCATCAATGATGGCCAGGGTGAGAGGTAGTACAATAGCTACTTGAAGGCAATCGCTCAGCGACTGGACAGTCCGATCTGGATAAAATGGGTCAAGACTCACTTAATATAAATAACTTGTATTTTAACTAATAATAGTTTATAGGATTTCTGTATACTAACATTATGACCTTGTTGCTGAAATAAATGATTTGATTTGATTTGAAAAGGACGACATAGCACGATCATGGTAGCGCGGATTATGTAGGGTCACAATTTCATTGGGAACAACTAAACCTGTGGTTCGAGCTTCATGAATAATAAAATAAACCTCCGCGATCTACAGATATTCAGTTCACATAACTTTGCTCTTTTTAAATCTTCTACTTTACCTTCTATCCCATGGGATCCCTATTTTTAAATCCCAATCCGCGCTACCATTATCGTTTGCCGTTGCTATGTCGTCCTTTTGTCGTTCAAAAAAATAAAGTTAATTAATAAAAAATACCGCGACTACTTTTGAAAACCACAGACAATTTAAAAAATAATGTTTTATTTTAACATCATGGTAGGGCCCAATATGTTTTGAGATTTATTTAATTTCTATTTTTCATCGGCGCAGCCTGTTTTCTTCTTATTTCATACTTTTACGACTTTTCAAGCAAATAATAAATGGCTTTAATACGTAATTTGAGGATATTTTTTAATTTTAAGTTCACAAAATGAAATACATTTTATAATAAATACGTATTTTAATATTTTATAACTACGTTTTTGATATATTTTATATGAAAAAGTTTCATACACTTGGATAACTATAATTAAAGAAATGCTTTTAAAAAAATTTCGCCCCCGACAAGACTTGAATCTTGAATATTTTTGTAGGGAAAAGTAATATAGCCATTTATCAAATTATATATTTATTATTAAAACCAGAATGCTTGTAAAACTGCAAGAATTTGTACAAAAGTGTTCAAACTAAACTAAATTACACACGCTCATTATAGTTTCCCATATAATAATAGCTCTGATTGCATTTTTTGATAAAAGACTACGAAATTAATATCAATTCGAACAATTTATCTATCACGATATTGCGTAGAAGTAGTAAAGAAAACTAATTACAGTATGACGAATGGCACGTCATGTTACTTATTGGGTTGACACGAACAGAAAATACTTTATTATAGTTAATTTGTTATTAAGTAGACATTTACCCGTTGTCCTAGGTGAATGACAAACACTAAAAGGCGACGACGCGATGCGACGTGAAGCGAAAATATCAAGTCGTTATAATTGTAGCTGAAGGTTGCGGATTTAATTCTCGCCGAGTGTTGACTGATTGAGTATTGAATTTTATGCTGACCATAAGAAATGATTCTCAATAGAACTAGGACGGGCCGTGGCGACGGGCTGCTTTCGTATGTTTTGTTTTGCATGTCTTCCGTGCCTCGTCCGGGCCATGTCCGTCCATGCTGTTTTCATACAAAAGTAGTCCATCCCCGTCTGGCCCGTCCACGGCCCTTTCTTATCAAAATCATTCATAAATGTTCATTTCTATACATAGTGTGTTCTACGTTTTATTTGTATGTATTTACATGAAAAAAGTTTAATAAATATGGAGTACTTAATTTGCCGTTGTGCGTCGCTAATTATCGCGTTTCGTCTATCACTTAAGACGGCCTGTTGTTATACAGGCTGCTGACCCCTTAAGAAATATAAGAAATCCTATCCTACTAATATTATAAAGCTGAAAGCATAGTTGTACCATATTTTAATTATTAAGACCATTGGTTTACCTATGTTTATGGACGCAAATAAATGAATCTGAATCTGAATCTGAAAGTTTGTGAGTATGTGTGTATGTTGTGTTTGTTTCTCAATCACGTAAAAGCCACTGAACCAATTACTATGAAACTTTAAATATAGGTAGCTGAAAACCTGCTATAACACATAGGCTATTTTTTATCCCGATAATTCCACGGGATCAGGACTTACGCGGGTGAAACCGCGGGGCGCAGCTAGTTTGTAATAAATAATAAAATAATAATCATTACACGACATTACAGCGCAATCGGGCCCCAAACTATAAGCACGAGGCTTGTACTATAGGTACTAGACAACAGATATACTATACTACATATTATATATTTTTTTTTAATACATACATAACATAGAAAAACACCGAGACTAGATACAAATATCAATAAAATAAAAGATCAAAATTTTAAAAGTCTGGAGAGAGAACTTAAATATAAATTTATACTAATATAATAAAACTGAAGAGTTTGTTTGGTTGAACGCGCTAATCTCAGGAACTACTGGTCCGAATTGAAAAAATATTTTTCTGTTTGAAAGTCCATTTATCGAGAAAGGTCCTTATGCTATTTATGATCGCGATATTTCCGCGGGATCGGGACTTACGCGGGTGAAACCGCGAGCTCTGCTTGTTTCATATGTACGAGCTGGTGGTTTGTAATCATGCTTGGCCGATTCGCATATGGCCGGGGTATTTTAAACACCTAGATTAAACTGCTTTCATCAAACGAAATGTTCCTCTTTTTTAATCCAGACTGGATGTGGTCATACTTCTAAGTTTTGGGACATTTTATCGTTAATTTTGTGCGCAGTGCCAATGTCATTGCGTTTATTCTTCGTTTTTCACTACCGTGTGTATCGGTCCAGCTTTTAGTAAAAAGCTCTCTCGGTCGAGTAAGCTTCGTTGAAGCTATACATTGTTATTTCTATTGTTCGCTTGCAATCATCAGATGTGCTTCTCCATTGTTAACTTTCCCGGCTTAATGTTGCCATTATGAAATCATGTTTTACCTGAACTAAAATAAAATTAGTAAACGCACTCTGTGGCCTCTCTGACATCGAGTAGCATGCTCGATTTCGGCTGTGTTGTATTAAATCGTAACTCTACATAATCTCAAAATGATTTGTTACATAATATTATTAAAATAGGCAGGCCGAGGTAACGGATAAACTTCTTGGCAGGCCAGCAGGATTGTAAAATATTTTCAAACCTATTTGTATTTCAAATAGGTTTGAAAATATGGTCAATAGATGGTATGGTAGTTATGGTCAATAATGACTAAGTGCGACTTGCATAATACAATTTAAAAACATATTTAACTAAATCAACTTTAAAATAATTTATGTGAAATCGAACATTGGACTCTATTTCATTAAGTGGACAATTGATAATATGTTGCCACACATTGACAGTTCTTTAAATTCTGACAGATTTTAAACACGTTTAACAGCTTAAACATGTTTAGGAACCGTTATGCAAGCCGGCCGTCTTCAATTCAAGTAATTTGGTGTTTCACTGAACCCCTGGCTCCCGAGAGGGAACTGGGAACATTGCACAGATGAGAAAATGAACAATATGTTTTAGATGTCGATCGAATAAGATCTTCCTTTGTTCAATCAATACAATTAATCGATCAAATGTAAGAATTTTAAAAAGAATATGTTAATTGAGCTCCACAAAGTTCGTTCGTTCAACCACAAAATAATTGTGTCGACTTTCGACATTTTTCGGCATTTTTTTTTGTTGTTATAATATTTCTATAACTAGGTATTCGTAAGAAGTTATATTATGTAACACACACTTTTGTTTAATGTATTTCTTTATAAACTACATAATTATATTATATATATTATATACTGTTAAAAATATATCTATATTTTTATAATATTTTCCTTAGTATTACAGGAATAAAATCTTATGGATATCTTCAGGATTTCGTATTCTCCAGACGATTTAGGCAAACTGTATTTTAAAATGTCTAGCTGACATGGAACGTTTCAAATTGTAGACATTTCACGTACCTATACTCAGTAATATGGGCTATGTGCTCTGAAAACTAACAGTCATTTTATAGAGGACATTTTGTTCTCAGAATTTTGCATAACAATCGATGTTCTATCCCAGAACACTTAGCAAAAACGAATCATAAAATCAAGATATTTTCTGCTTCTTTTTATAGCTTTTATAACCACGGATCATTGTATCCGCGCTCTTGTTTGTTTATTATTTAATATTTGATTAGATCAATTAATATTTAAAAAAAAAAAAAAAAATGAATAGTATCACGCATTTTTTAGAAACGTCTTCGGAACTCGACCTCCAATGTATGATCATGACGTGATTCACATTTTCGTATATTTAGAACTTTGGTAGAACTGGAATAGTCATCTATACAATATTTAAAAGAAAAAAAAACATATCCATGAATTTATATCGTCAAGGTAAGATGACGTACCTTTTGCAGTAATCCATCTAAAGGATTTTATAAAAACGTTTTGCTATCCCTTCATATTTTCGTTGTTTGTTAAGCCCTTAGACCCATACTTACTCCTTACTATGGAAAATAACCATTCGTATGAATTTAAGTAGGTAATTCTCAAAGGAACAAACCAAAACAAACTTATTACTCATTCGACTAATTTTCTAAAGGCATGTTTCATTTCCTTATAATTTGGTTTACTAATTCTACTGTCCCCTTCGAGTAACCTCATAAAATATTACTTACACTCACGCAATATTAACAAAAATTTAGTGTTGTATAAATTCACAATAAAATTTTCATTTACATACGATATCGATAAATGTTCAGGCAGCATCGATACAATCGTTATCGATCTACTAAAAACAGAATTTAAATACACTGAAATGTTTTCTGTAAGTATTGCTATTGGCACAGAGTTTTGTTCCCAAAAAAATTAAGAACAATATGTATATTCTTAATTGTTAGATTGTATATCAATAAGATTTATTTAAAGTTAGATTTTAAATTATTATATTATTTTTAGTAAGTAGACATATTCTTTAAAAGCCGATGCATAATGCTATTGCCGATGCTATTGTATAGGTAAATTTTAAATTGTTTAGCAACTTAATTAATAGATCAAACCACAAATACCTACAATATAAACAGAATATTTATAAAACTTAGCATGGAAAGTGTTTTGCTATGTAATAAACATCAATGCGAACTTACCAATTAAATCTATCAACTTAACACGACTCGTCTTCAAATAAATGGCTACCAATTATGTGTTTTTTTAGCAATCATGTTTATTCTCATACATAATGAATTGTTAATTGCCACATACGGTATTTGTATCGCGTGTAAAGATTGTCGTGTTACAAGTACTTTCCATCAAGACTATTTATAAGATCACTGAGACTTGAAAGTATTTTTTTTTCTAACAGTTTTCCCCGTTGTAATGCAGAGTTAAATAATTCATGTTTAGTTATAGGCGTTCGTTTGTCCAGCGAGTATTTTGTCGATATCGATAATTCGTTGACATGTCATTGCACTCATTACCTTTTCGACCAGTAATGATGTAGTGGCTAATAAGGTAATTTAAAAAGTAAATTTAGCAAGAATATAACTTGATGAAATGGCAGAAAATTAATTAAATTCTAGCAGTAATTTTATTTATTTAGCTATCAATAAAATTTGTGTCGAAAAAGGTTTGTGCGTTTTAATTTTTAATAGTTTTTGTGATCGATCGCAAAGTATAAACTTTTCGTTATGGTAGCCGAAGATCTTTATTTATCTTTGAAAATACATTGTAACAATGTTTCCTGTGTTCAAGAAAGCAGACTGTGTTGCATTTGAAAAACAAATAGGTAAATGTATGTATGTCCTTAACGCATCGTTGCGTTTCTTGTTCGAAATCTAACCGAGAAACTTAGCAGTACCTAGTCTCATAAAGTCTCATTGACATTGGAACACCATAAAGGGGACAAAACATAAGAGTCAGCATACTTACATTTCCATCATCATCATCAGCCTGTTGCAGTCTACTGCTGGACATAGGCCTCTTTAACTGCACGCCACCTAGATCTATTTTCGGCTTCTCGCATCCAGTTACATTTTACCGGGTCTAAATCGCATATTATTGTTGATTGTCTTACCTCGAAGTTTCGATTTATTGAGAGACTATATACATATACATATATACATACATTACACTATACTTTTATATAGTCGTAACATAGTCGAAACGTCGAGATAAGAAAATAAATTATAATGTTACGCGAATATGATCCGGTAAAAGGTAACTATGATAACAAATCGTGCGAATTTAAAAAGTTAGCAGCATAGAACCATGTACCTACCACCTTCTCACAGCGCACCACCTTCTCACACAACAACCCACACAAACATTTCTTAAGCAACAGAGTGATCAAAGCGTGAAACAAACTACTATATGACATCACCTCAGCACAGAGTGTCAACCAGTTCAAGAACAAACTTGTCAAATACTTAAACCGACCAAATTGAAACATACTTAGATAGCAAGATACAGACACCTATCAGTAGTACTAACTGCCAGCCTGATAAATAAATAATAAAAAAATAATTGACCGAACGAGCGAAGCGAGTGAGGTCCAGTGTAGACGGGCCTGGCGCTTGTATCTTTGTAACTTTGTATCTTCGTATCTTTGTATGTTTGTTCGACGATAACTTGAGTATCGTAGCTCCGATCTTCATGAATTTTGGTATGCGCGTATTTTAGGTCAATAGAATTTATGAGTTCGAAGATGAGCCGGATCGGTTGGGGGGTTGGGGAGATAGGGGGTGCATAAAGAGAAAAAATCAAGTTCTAAAAGATGGTCAATAGATGGCGCTCGACATCCTTCTTAGATCGCGGTATCGTTGCGTTTGCTTGCGATATATACTCCAAGATCTGACATGTTTGCAGGGAATATAAACGTCCAATGATGTTCAATGTAAATATTTCATGTTTATGTTACAAATTGTGGTCGATTTTCGTAATCAAGGAATAATTATTGTTTTGTTATCGTTTTTCTTGTCTTTCGTTATATTATTCGTTTAATAATAATTCTTATTTTGTAAAAAAATAAAGCTGTTGGTGTTAAAATCCTACAAAAAACAAAATCTCTGTAAATGGATTCTCGTGAGGTCTCAGTTCGGGGCGAACTACTGGTAATCGAAAGTTTATCCGCTTCAGAAAATTAGAAAAATGTTTTTTTGTCAGATATGTAGTTTTTTTTGGCAAGAAGTTAAACTAAGAAATTAAAAGCTGTGAAATGCGAGTGAACAGGTTTCTTCTAGGTAAGCATGCTACATCTTAGACCACACGCGTTAACCTATCAACTATAAAAAAAACCCACTTCAAATAACATAACAGACAAGTCAAAAGCACTGCATTTAAGTCATCTTATAACCGATTTCATATTAAGCAACTTTTTACCTACGACGGAACCGAGCAGGGTATATGCGTTTGGGGTGAGAGGTGAGGTGTTAGTGTGGGTGCAATTTTATGATCCCATTTATCTTCAAAATGGCTGGTAAAATTTTGTGCTATTGTATATTGATTTTCAAACGTAGCCAATGACCACCACTGGTGGAAAACAGCACGGATATTTAATCCGTATCCCAGAATAACGAAAACTTAATAGCTTTGTCCTAATTGTTATGAAGATCTTGCGGGGTAAAGGACCTTTACTTTAGCAAGTAGGATTTTGTTTGCTCTGTTTTAAGAGAGCATTTGATGGGTTGGATTAAGCCCAATGGCTTAAGATAACCATGAAGGTTCCAAGACGGTACTAACTCTAACAGAATGTGTATAATCCATAAGAGGACGAACCGAAGAATTAGTAGATTTGGTTCTCAATATATTATAAAAATAAAAATAAATAAGTAGGAATTTGAGTTTTGTTAGTGTTTGTTAGTATATATATTGTTTTTATTTAATTTATTGAATAGGAACCCCCGTGCGGGTAAAGGCCTTTTCCAGGTTGTGCCAGTTGTCTCTATCTTGTGCCAGTTTGAATCAGTATTCGCCGGCGGTATATCGTATGTCGTCGGACCACCATTTGAGCGGTCGACCTTGTTAACGCTTTTCATTTCATGGTCCCCTTTTACAATATATCATAGTTATTAAAATTAAAACATACGGAAACCATAATTTACTATTTAATTATTTTGCCATATTTTTTTGTAGTTTTGTTTACACGATTAGTTAACTTTTACAACACAAGACAATTGAAAATGCCTTTTAAAAGCAGAGTTTTTCATTTTGCATCGAAACGGGATATTTTTGATCATTGCTTTTCCTGTATTAATTAGTAGTAATTTTGCATTTCAAATTTATAATACATTTTACCTAATTAGAAGACGCTCAAGAAACGCACAATTAAATATATATTCCGTGTAAACGTAAAAATACACATTTTAATGGTAGCTCTGTGACTGTTCAGTGTTCACACTGCCGGCGACGACTCGCTTTACTAGTTTGATCGCTGAGCGACAAGAGCTTTAAAAAAACTCGCTCAGCGATAGTCGTACAGCAATGCTCACTCGCTTAGTCATTTATAAATTCGAAAGTAAACGTATCAACAAATCTTGCACACTCGCTTATCGCTCGGCGACAAAACTATGGAAACTACACACTCGCTTCTCGCTTCTCGCTGTGTCTTCCGCTGTGACGTGAAGTTTCAAAGTTGACAGACAGAGACAAACGTCACATAACTTGGTCAGCTGTTAATCATCGTTTATAAGTAAGGGGGTTACTCGTTTTTTGTTCATCGCTGACGGGGGACCACTGTCTTAAAGACAAACCATACATTTATTTCATAATTTATATTATACGTAAAATAGGTACCTTAATTTACACCTAACATTTACACGTAAGTCCGAAATCATCTGGGTTTGAGTGAAATTAGGGTACCTACCTACAAAGAATTTAGACGGGTCTCTGAAAAAAAACTTTAAGGCTATCGGTCGCTTGACAATGAAGCGTTTTAAACTCGGCTAAGACGGAAGTACGTCATCAGTTGCAAAGTCAAATTGTTTAAGAAATTACTCTGCTCACCCATCATTAAAATAGTCTGAACAAAATTCGAACGTTGTTGTTAGAATGTCCACTATGTATGGTGTTCTAAGGGTACTTAGTAGTACCTAGTCACAAAACTAGAATAAACTTTAAAAACATATTTCAAAGCGCACAGGCTAACATTTAAAATCACTTACATTTGTCTGGATTTACTCCCACATTTGCGAAGAAGCAAAAGCCTTTGCAAATACTACTATCATATGTTACAGTTATTTTTTACTGAATCGCTTAGTTTTTGGAGACCCTTATAACTTTGGTCTGGATAGCACCATAGATAAATAGGAATAAAAATGAATTTTGCACGACATTACACACTACGCAATCTAGCTCCATACTAAGCACAACACTTGTGCTATGGGTACTACACAACGGATATACTACATATTATACTTTTTTGTAGATATATACATATTATGCATAGATAGACAGACACCCAGATCAGATACGAATTTTTATTTTTAAGCATAAATATTTTCGGGTTAGCACCCGACGCGGATCGAACCCGCCTTCTGCATTGCAGTCAGGCGTTCGCCTGACGCACCACAGAGGCCGTCATCAGTAAAATATTGCTATAATTTTTAGAATAATATATTGTGTGGGTGGTATAAATAATGGAACACTTGAAGCTTCATTTATCTAGCTCATAGCATTTTACGTAATATAAAGTTAAAATTAAGTTAAAGTTTTAACTTTTTGGATGTATATTTTTGTGTGTGCATTTTACCCGATTTCTGAGCCGACAGAGGTCCGATCGAGTAGATTATATTTGACGACCTCTGTGGCACGTCGTGCAAATGCCCGACTGCAATGCACATGGTTACTGGTCTGAGTGTGTTTCTATGTATAATAATATATTATGTATTTACAAAAGAAAAGTAAATTTATGTATTATTACTTTACATGTCTAGTCACCGTAATACAAGCTTAGTAGCTACCATGGGGCTAGATGGCGCTGTGTGTTACAGTTGTTTACAGAATGTATTTATTGTTTCTATTCTATAGAGGATAATAATCTTCTATTTAGTCACATTTAAAGTTGGTGAAGATCTGATAAGCACGTTCGGAATTTTTTTTTTTTTTTTTTTTGTTACTTTAAGTTACTTATTTTGGAACTTCTACAATTGGTTTCGAAAGTCCTAAGTACAGATTGATAGAACACCTTAAACCACCTTCTCATCAGAAAACTCCTCGATGATTACAATTTTGATGGTTTTAGTGGCAGTCAAAAGTGCACTAAACAGGTTGAAATAAGCAAATTTTTTGATAAATTCGAAAACTGACTGCAATAAGTACAAAATAAAATCAAAAGACTTATCTTTAATGCAAGCTGAAGTTTTACTGGGTTGAAGTTTGTCCGAGGTATGACTCATGGAGCGATATTATGGTCGGTGATTTGACTTCAATTTCCATAACAGCAAAATCGATGGCGCCGTAACTATATATACAAGATGTAACGGGTAAGCCCTTTTAAGTCGAAAGGCGGTTGTTCTAGACGTCTAGGCAAACAACTTTTGTTCTAAAACTTTTGAAAATTCTAACTTTTTTTTTTAAATTTCGAAGTTATACCTATTTCACTGAAAAAACAGCTGCTTTTGAAAATGAAGGTAATTGAAGGTTTGATTGTAGTAGACCAAACTAAATGAAAGGACAACATAAGGTCAATGACTTCGAACTCTAAGAAACAACTGATCTTCAAGTAAACTTTACACTTAAAATTTTCGAAAAGTACTTCGAATTTCCAAAAGTTGTAGAACAAAAGTTGTTCGCCTAGACGTCTAAAACAATCCTTAAAAGGGCATACCCGTTACATCTTGTATTTACTACGTATATAAGTAGTTGTACTATATGTATATAAGGTTATTTTGTACAAAGTCGGCTTTTCAATTTTTTTTGTATATTAGAATCAAGTAAATTTTTATCTACATTTTGATGTTAACAACCACAAATACTTTATTTACAACAAATAACAATAAAGATTTGTCTTGAGTTTTGGCGATATTGCATAATGAAACACAATACATGCCGTTAATAAATAAAACGCGAGTTTAACTCGGTACATATTGTGTTTCAAATAACAATAATATATTTTATACTGTATTAAATCTTAAACTAAAACTAAATCTAAAGAAAATACATCGTACTTTACAAAATCCTACTTCTTACTAATATTATAAACGCGAAAGTTTGTATGTATGTATGTATGTATGTGACTTTCTTACACTTTCACGTAAAAACTACTGAACAGATTGCGATGAAACTTGGAATATAGGTCGTTGGAGACTTGGAATAATACATAAGCTACCTTTAATCTCGATATTCTTGCGGCAACGGAATTAGTATACCCATTTAAGAAAAAAGGATGTTGTTCTAGGCGTCTAAGAGAACAACTTTTAATTTCTTCTATGGTTTTCGCGATTGACTGAGATGACATCTCAGTCAACCTTGAAAAAGCCAATTGTAAAGTTGGCGAAAGCTCGGGTCAAATAATGAATAAAAACGCGATAAAACCGGATAAATAAAGTGTTTTATTAGACCAACTTTTGTTCAAAAACTGTTGGAAATTTGAAGTAGGTAGTTTTCGAAAATTTTAAGTTTCTTAGATCTAGAGGTCATTGAGGTTTACTACAATCAAAATTTAAATTAAATTTATACTCAAAAACTGTTTGTCAGTGAAATATAACCTCAAAATTTTCGAATAAGTACGAATTTCCAAAAGTAGTAGAACAAAATTTGTTCGCCAAGACGTCTAGAACCACCCCCTTTCGGCTTAAATGGTTATCCTCGTTACACCTTGTATAATTAAACCATTTAAAATTAAAGTTAGTCAACCATACCTTCTCTGATAATCAGTTATTTCTATCTCCAATAATTTTATGTGATGTAAAAACTTTAGTGTCAATAGAAAATGCATTTAGATTATTCTCAATTCTCAACTTTATTATGCAATCTGAAGTCGAATAGCCATAATACAAAAACCTAGGTACCTACTCCATGCATGCAGTTTTGTTTTCATTTTTCACATACCTAATTAAAACGGATTTTATTTTTTATTTTTTACATGTCTACTTTCACACCATAGTTATAAACAAAAAGAAAAACCTATACGATAGTTTTATTAAAATTTGTAACACAAAATTGTATTTACAATTTACTCTTTTATTCATATAGATAGATTCCACCTGCATATGACATTTTCATTAATTCAAACTGAACTCAAGTCAAATTGAAAACTTTTGTCATAAAGCTCAGTTTATGTACAGCTTGATATTAAAATGATAGTACATAGTACAGTTGCGGCAGGCTGGGTTAAAAATTAAACTCTAGGCTTTTGCTAACACCATGTTATTTGCAATTGCATAATTTTGTCTGTATTATTTTGACTTCTATTAAAAATGGTTGAAGTAGTAAATAGTGGAAATAAATACATAAGGTAAGTATTTCATATTTTAATACTGATAAATACTAAGTTAATTGCTGGCGCAGGTATTTGGGTATGAGTTTAATCACTTTCACTGGAAAGGAAATATAAATATAGCTGCCAGCCTATCTACAAAATGAAGAATGTAATCCACTTTTTTTTTTAAATAACAACGTACTAAATAATAATTTGTCCGTCCTATAAATTTTGTAACCGGAAATATTACGTTCACTTAAATACACGACGAAATTTTATGAAAAATGCGCTGCTTAAAAAGTCACTGTAGGTGACTGTAGCGATTTCTTACGGTTTTAAGCACACCCAATTGAACTAAGCGCCAGTTATATTGCAGGTGAAATTACGTCAACGCATTGGACTTATTTAATTTTGTAAGCCAAGACTTATAAGCGTCTCAATTCGTGTACCTTCTACGACGCATTAGTGAAAATCTATTAAAAACTACGGTTCATTGTCACTAACTGAAATCTTAACTGCGTACTAATAAGAAATTAATTAGAACGCACAGTTGGTATGTACACTGGCAAACCGACTGTTACAGTCCAATTCACTAAAGAAACCTCGCGGCTGTTGCTGTTATTTTCATCTTCCATCGATTCCATTCAAACTTAGACTTACGCATTGTAAATTTTTCGTAGTTTGACTTACTTCGATGAAAAGCTGTAGCGAAAACCCCACTGAGCAAATAATCCTTCAATAATTTATGGATCATATGATCAATTACCATATTGGCCATGTTCGTGGATGACCAATACGCAAACAAAAACAAATAGAAAGCATATCAAGTTTAACGCATCGATAGCCACGGGAGTTCCTTTGCGAGATGGTCTCTCCGCTACCAACCCCACTGATGTGCATTCAACCATTGTCATATATATAAGTATAAGTAAGTGAACCTCTGCATTTGCTACATGACGATATAAGTGAAACAGCTATTTGCTGGGACAACGAGTGTTAGAATATTAAACTTGTTTTAGTGTTGTGACGAATTTAAAAACCGAAATAAATATGAAGAACGCAATCTTTTTCACGATCCTGCTTTTCGGCATCGCAAGAAGCAGTGGAATCGACAATGAGGTAAGGGATAAAGAGTGTTGTGTGGATATAAATAAGATTGAATTTGCATTGCTTTGTTGTAACAGATTTACTTAAATGTTAAGAGGGCAACTTTGGAACCACATTCGATAAACTTAGAATAAGTACTTTTAATTCACAGGTACCTAACCATATTTGACAATAATAGCTATAGATAATCATGTTTAAGAGCTTAAACATGCTTAAGTATGGCTATGCGCTTGCTTGAATGAAATTTATCTATGAGCGAAGCCGCTCTAAAATAATTTTCACACAAAAAAATTGTTCCCTTTCCTTGTCGATACTATAAACGTCATAAGCTGAGCATCTTCATGTACTGTAAGCTAAGTTTAAGTTGTAGAGTTTAAGAAATGTATTATAATCCGGTCTAACTTCTACTGTTTGATTTTTTTTATTGCGTGCTTAAATCATTATAAATGATAATTATAAAATGAATTAGTTACTAAAAGTAAAACGCCAAATTGGATAATCCCCAGAGCCAAAGTTTAAATAAAACGCATAACATAATACTTAATCTTTTTTTTATCATATCGAGCTGAGCGATTCAATAAAACGTCCTTTTCTTATTAACACAGATATTATACTCATTTGTAGAAGTTTCTCCTAATTGTAGAACTCATCATCAATTATTCGTTTTATAATGTTTGATGATGGTTTCATGAACTAATCCAATAACTGAATAAATTAGATACAGACGTTTTGTCGAATTACTGTGCTCGAATAAATGAAAATCCTACACTACTGATATGGGTTATTTTATCCTAATATTTTAACAGGAATGGGATGAAAAAAGAGGAAGAAATCGTGGAAACCTATATACAAGATTAGTTATTACAAAATAAATGGCTCTAGGGAATATAGAGATAAAAAAATGTATGTTAATTTAGTCCTTAAGGACTAAATTTTAGTCGAAACGTCGTCGTGTAGATAAGGAAGAGAAATCCCAAAGAATAATTAAGAATGACATTAACCGTGTATTACGATATAAGTTATACTTAACTTCAGTTTGAAAACTAGGATGGACCATGGACAATATCATCTTCGTAATATGTTTTTTATTGCTCAAGGCATTTCTATTGGAATTTTTTTTAAGGAAAAATACTTCGTTAAAAACTCACTCGCGGCGAGGTTTGAACTCTCGTCTTTTGGTCTGCCCGGGCAACTCGTGTGGTCTAGTTCGTTAAGAGACGCAACTGTATGTTATTTCAAGACACAGTTGCGTCTCTTATGCAAGATGTATATTTCCTTTAAAATATTTCTAGTAAAATAAGTCTTTTCTAAAAAACAAATCTCAAAACTCTTTTAAACATTGTCAAAGAATGTTGAGAAACGTTCTATAAGTTTTGTAAAGTATGTTCTCTTTTAACGATTTAAATTAGCTATGAGACTACGCGTCTTCTAGAAAAAAAAATGTCCTTACCTGCCCTTAATTTGATAAACAATCAAATAGAAACTACAAGGTAGGTAAGAATTTTATCCTTTATAATCATTTTACTAGGCAGAGACAGCTATTAATTTTTCAGACTTCTAGGAAAATACTGTAATAACTTTGGTGTCAAAGAGACACGACTCAGTTAAAAAGAAATATAACAGTATTTTTGTTCGAAAGGCAGCGATTAAAGTTCTCGGAACCTAGAATTGTAATACCTCAGTTTAATAAACTTAAGCGTAGCTATGAATCGTCTCTATTTCAAAGGAAATTTGATAAAATATATTCTTTGAGAAATAGTAGGTAGTAGTAAAGTGGAATAACTATGTCTATTTAGAAAGAAAAAAACAATTTATCCTGTCTGACTGCCGGAACAGCATATCAACGCCAGAGCTCAAACAGCTTTCCCAAGGACATAATATTTGTGGTGTGTACTTACTCACTAGGAATAGTTTTAGGAAAGCACCATGCTATGTATCGACACTGTGCTTGGTTTTTTTATAGATGATAGGTAAACGCTTGACCACTATCTCACCTAATGGAAAGCGACGATGTGGTCTGAGATGTAGTAGAGTCTAAGACGCTTACTTAGAAGAAACCTGTTCACTCGCGACATAAGAGATCATTTAAAAAAGGTCTTTTTTAAAATTTCTATCTTTTCTATGTAAAAGTCTGTACTTAGTCAATAAAAAAAATGGTCTAGGGGACTTAGGTTAACTAGGTAGTTGAACAAAATTATATAATTTTTAAAATTCATGTCCGTCTGTCTGTTCCTTATACAATTAAAAACTACTAATCAAATTGAAATCTGGATAGTTCTATTTTCGAGGAACGTCGTGGTATACTTTGCATCGTAATCACTAGAACCCAAGGAATGAACGAAAAAGTGCAACCGCTCGAGAAACGCTCGGCCGCCCGCGCCCGTG
This sequence comes from Idaea dimidiata, assembly GCA_949358125.1. Lineage (NCBI taxonomy): Eukaryota > Metazoa > Arthropoda > Insecta > Lepidoptera > Geometridae > Idaea > Idaea dimidiata. The sequence continues at coordinate 24,122,167 of OX442330.1, forward strand.
ATAACGCGTTTTTCACTTCCGCGGGTGAAACCTCGGGGCACAGCTAGTAATTTAATTAAATTGCCATTTATTCGTTTGTCATAAGCAATTAAAAGCACTGAACCTATTCAAAATTGGTTTTCGCTATAGGATCTAGTTTTTATTGGTCTTCATATGCCTTATCAAAATCCATGAGTCATTAACAGAAAAACCTCCGGCGCTTTCCGGTGAGCGCGTGGTACTTTCACTCTACGGATGAATACTCCTGCATTTTCTAACAGGATATTGACCAAATGGACTGTAATATGAAACTAAAGTTCTTAAAAGTCTTAATTTGTTTCTTAAATAAATATTCCATTGAACGTTGCAACACCTAAATTCGAAAAATAGAAAAGAATACCTTATATTTAGCAAACACCTAATGCAACACCAAACAAAATAAATTAAAAGATTAAATAAATAAGACTAAAAATATCTCTCCGTGGAATACTCACATGATGGGCTGCATAAGGACCTCTTACTTTTTAACCAACTAAAAAAAAGGAGGAGGTTCTCAATTCGTCGCTTATGTAGTATATATTTGGTTAGTATGACGACTTAGTTGGTCCAGGCAGTCTAGAGACATGATTTCTATCCTTGCCGGTGGATTTTTGTCGATTTTTTTCTAGATAACATTTTGAGCTTAGAATCTAAAGTTTAATTTTTCAAAAAACAATAGAGTTTACCTACCCGTTTATTATAAAATAACAGTATAATCGAACATTTTGCTACTATTAGAAAAATGTACACGTGCAGCGGATTAACGATTTATTTCGCTATAAAAACAAGCATCAAAGCGCTTTTATTGGTAACGTTACATTTTATATTTTAATAGGGTATCTGAGAGGCCATTTTATAAGGATTAATCATCACAAGTATAGTCTTAACTACATTGAAGTATCTCTATCTTAGCTTTGTTTTATAATAATTCATTCATTCATAGACAACTACTCGGATGCCAGTAGCTTGGTTGGTCTCAGTCTCAGTCAAACTCGCACTCACGACTTATTTGAATGGCATGTTCAAACAGTGCTAGGCAGGCCGACTCGTACGCTAGCTTACACTGTGTGTTGATCCCTAGAAATCTTAGCTTGATTTGGCTAGTACTTGATGCCGCAAAAAATATGCTTTATTAATTGAAGTAAGTACTGTACCTAAGTACGTGACGCATAACAACTAAACTAGCGGCTCAAATACAAGCTGGCAAAGCTAACCTGCTAGCCTAGTGTGTAATCGCCTTTTAGTCTACTAATCATTGGCTTCAATATTTTTGTTTTAATTAGGTAGGTAACTTTGTAAATACTTGTTCTCCTTTAATTGGTAGTCTTTATAAAATTAATACGTATCTAGGTAGGTACCTTCGATTATCTATCGTCAAAGCCTATTTACTTAATCTGATACTCTTGTCGTATAAGAAAATGTGCCTTGTTTTTATTTTGTCTTGAAAGATAATGTTCCAACATCGGCATTGTTTTCAAACATAACATGCGTAAAGTAACTCTATAATACAAGCGTAAACACTAAACAGATCGTGAGCAAAACATTAGATACTATGTTTTCTTTTCAAACTGTTATATACACAGGTAGATAGACAGATTTAAACTCGTATTGGCGCGTATTAGCAAGTGTGTGTAAAGCATACAATATAGATTATCTACAGTTAAAATCCTGTGCGTGACCAATTTAAAGTATGTAGGTATGCGAGTATATACATTGCGTTTTATTGACATAAAAATGTGATCAGAAATAATTCATTCGTTCATTATAAGAGAAAGGCTCAATCAAAACTGAATATTTTAAAATGCACGCATGCATTCAACCATGCGTAAACATAACATAAATCATGTACGCTTTTAATAATCGTTGTAGTATGAGATGACTGAAAGTATTTGAGATAACGAACAGCTTGAATGAAGTTTCGTGGCTGATGTAGGTCGGTATATGAAATCACAACCAACTATTGTATTTGTATTTAGTTTTAATTTATTTGTATTTTAATGTAATTTATCCAATAAATATTAGCATAAAATAAACAATATAGTAAACGTCAACCAACTATGGAGTCCTGGCAATTACAGCTTAGCCTCTTTTTTAAGTTTAGGTATTTAGAATTCAAATAGTCAAGTAAACGGTAAAATTTAATGTGGGCGTACGACTAGTTATATAGTTATATAGTTAGCGTAGCTATCGCTACTGGTATGTTACGCCTTAGTTGTCCACACAATAGATAGCACTTACGAGTTACTCGGATACGTCTAAGTCTAAACACTGCGAGTTAATGCAATGGCTCGGAATCTAGACTAGATTCGATCGTCTGTTATGGGTATTATCATTCACAGTTGTCTCAATATCTCATTCACAGTAGTGTCTACCAAATCGTATAAAAAAACAAATTCATCATGATTTTATTGCCGTATTAATATTTCATACTCGATTCAAATAAAATGGGATCTGTGAGCCAGAAACAATTTACTGTAATCGATCAGTAGCGGTTCTAATATGCACTAGTTATTTGTGTTTCACAGCCGTTCTAATGATGGTTTAAAATTAAAAATTATCCGTTATTATTTTGTACAATTTGTTACTAGGGAATAAAAAATATATTTATAGTATAAGAAAAAAAACTTTGTAATATTCTACACCCGACAGAATTTGTACCATAAAAGAATAAAGTTCGAGTTAGAACCACGAAGGATATGAACAAAAAGTTAAATCCAGAGATTTCTCTGATAGAAGTCGTTAGGTCAAGTAAGATGCCTAATAAGAGGATAGATCGACTTAAAACCAAAAATGGTGGTTATTAATGATCGATATTTTTGTAGGGTAACAACCACAGCGAAACAGTTTCATAGGGGACCAACTGGAGCTATGTTGTTGGTCTATTTACGTAATTTTAACACTTGTCCCGCCTTTACGCAAACCCTGCAAGGGCAACATTAATTAATTAATTACTTAACAAGAAAGCTTTTATATAGCTCCCACTATTTAGATCTACTCGTTATTTTTCTACTTGTTCCAATTTAATTACTTATTACCAAATTAGTTATTAATATTATGTAATTATTTCGTGAACCTAATAAATATTTTGATTCAAAACTTTTATTTAATTGAAATTGCTTATAAAAGAGCATTAGAAAGCATGCAGCAATATTGACGGCGTCTGTGCTCTGTAGAAGGCTGCGGGTTTGATTAACCGCCAGGTGCAAATGTTTATGCTTAAAAAAATATTTGTATCTCTTTCTTTATATAATAAAAAAGTATTACAAAAAATGTAGTATATCCGTGTTAATCATGACATAGAGTGTGAATTTCAGTCGCTTGCAAATCAATGAAAAAAAAACTATTAAGTACTGCTATTTACTAATTCTGCTTAGGCAACAATCAGCTGTCAAAATTGAAAAAATATATATGTAACGATATAAAAAAAAATGAAACTTAACATTTTAAATAGACCAAGAAAAAACCTAGAAAAAAGCGTAGACTTGACCTACGCTATAGTGTTGATTGATCGCAATAATTGATGTACACGACACTGGTTATAAAAGGCACAGGTTAAAAGCTTTTAGCGTAAATAAATGGTAGAAATTCTTGTACTTAGATGAATGTAATTCATAAGTAAGAGATACAAATTAAATTAAAATATAAATAAATTAAATTAACATAAATTACATTGTATATGTTAGAGAGGGAGGAGGGAGTACAAGTTATTGAATAACGTAAAAATCCAACTAATATTATAAAGCTGAAAATTTGTAATTGTGTATGTTACAAACATACACACTCAATCACTTAAAAACCAGTGGAAAAAATGACAATGGAATTTAGTAGGTATGTAGCTAGCTGGAGACCAGGAATAACACAAAATATGCTAATTTTAATCCCAAATTTCCCTCAACATCGGGACTTACGTGAATAAAAACCCGGGGCGCAGATAGTTTTAAATAAAACCAAGTACAGTAAGTAAGTAATTGTTGTTTTAAATTAAAGTTGATTATCCGAGCGTCGGTCAACCGTACGACCGCTTAACCGAACCTCGACCCGTAATTTTATTTATTACGCTGGTCATATTGAGTGTTCATATTATCAGTGTAATAAATGAAAGAAATTCGTTCATGATAATAGTATACACTGCAACGCCTGTAATTTTATTTATTACACTGCTAATACTCGTAGTGTTGTAATAAATAAATGAGAGTTTCCATTGGTATATTCATACAAATTAGTATTCAGTTCGATTATCCGAATAAACCGATTTTCCGAACACCCATGTTCCCCAATTAGTTCGGATAATCGAAGCTACTGGACAATAGCCTGATTATTAGGCTAGGTACAAAGTCTTAGTTTGCCCAGTTTTTGAGTAAAAATTAAAGACAAGATTGAATGGAAAAAAAACGTCACTCGTTCTGTCTGAATATTTATTTAAAATCTAAAAAAAAACTTCTACGCTCTCTACGCTTCGGATGAAAGTAATACCAGACTTAGAAAGTTCCTGCTTTAGACCACACGTAGTGTTATTACAGACGCACGTACTAATTAAACCGTGGAAAGTGGAAAACTAGCTCACCCACCTGTACACTGACACCTACTTACTCATAGTGCATTTAGTTTTTTTTTTACTCACACATATGATTTTGAGAAATATTGAGGGTCTGGATTTCGTTTGTCTTGATGCTGCATAAACAAATTGAACAACTGGTAGATGTATTTTTCAAACTAGTATTATTTGGAGTTGTATCTTATTCAAACTTTGTAATTAATTGATGAAGTTACAATTTTAAATTATGGTTATTTCACAAAATTAGATTTTTTAATTTTGTAGAGCTTAGTAGGTTTAGTTTCAAAGTTATTAAAAATTAACAATTCTTTTTCATTATAATTATAATTAATAAACTCAAATAATTCAACTCAAACAATTGAGTTAGAGAGAGAATTGTAATGAGAGTTTTAAGAATGAGATTCAAATGAGAAACTCACTTTGATACTTTAAAATTAATTCTATCATAATGATTATAACCTTAATAGCATTCAAATTTAGCTTAAAAATTCCGGCACTGCCCCTTTAATACTCAAATGGATCCGCTAAAAGATTAAGATCTACGATTAACCGCTCATTTATATAAATAGCTGGATCTAAAGATAAATTTTATTCACAGTTACCGTAAAAATGTGCTAATTACCCTGAAAATAATGGTCATTTCCCTATTTCCCTTTGTCGATTACAATACATACAATATACTCCTAACCTTCAGACTCAAGATTGCATTCAAATATATTTTCATTCAATTTTTTCCATCTGGGTAATTTATTGTTAACTATTTTTAAACAATAATAAATCTAATTATTACTCAATTCAGCTTTACTAATAAACGTGGAGTTAGGGCGTAGTAACATTACATGTTTTGATTTGGTCTGTCAAATTGGAAAGAATATGTCATGACAAATCATGTTTTCGCTACTCCGTAAACCCTTACGTAAGGATTTTGACAATAAACAAAATGTCTACACCAACTAACTTTAGATCCAACTAAAAATTGTACTTAATTGTCATTGGAACAAAAAAAACATCTACAATGAAATTGTGGCCCTTGCGTCACTCAGCGTACCCGGTGCAATATACTGGCAGGATATGAATAAAATTGATAGAATAATACCAATAACTTGCCCATTTCAGGCAAGTGTATGCTGTGAACTAGATCACATTAAATCTAGAAGTTTTTAGTAAGTAAAAAGTTTAAAAAACATCAACCAATAAAAAGTATTTGATCTGTTTCCTAAACACCCATAAATTTGGGGTACAACGGTTTTTCTAACCGCGCCTTTGTTGTCTTGATAAATATATTGGGTTCTGCTACGGGTGTGTGTTTATTGAAAATGTAGGTAAGTACTATTAGGTATGTAAGTAAGTGAACTAATTTGTTGGAGTACTTTATTACGGTACCCGCCAGGTTATTATTCGGATCATGACAATAAAGTTTTACTACAGGTTTATAGGGTGTACGTGAATAAAATAATATCAATTTAGGTAATCCACCTAATTTACCAGCAACATTTGCAATAAACAATAATATTACCTTTACACCGCGCTCAGAGGATATATGGAGGTGGCTCACGATCGCGATTTGTAGCGATGTTTAGCAGTGGACGGATAAAGGCTGAGTTGATGATACTGACGTGGTACGTGCTTTAAAGACAGTAGAATAAAATGGTTATATATATCTCAAGACCTACAGATACACTAGACGCTAAATTTAATGACAGTTTAAGCTACGTTACAAAGCAGCCTACACTGTCATTTGAAATTTATTTACTGGAAAGCTTTGACTGTGTCGTTTACTGTTATGCCATAAATACTGAGTATTTTTAATGAAAACAACTCAATGCTATGTTCTCATGAAAATTGTAATAAAACATTAAACTACTACTTTGTTGACCTCACCATACTAATTATGGAACTTGAAGAGAAAGTGTATTGTTTGATTGGATCTTGACATTGCTCATACATTCACAGATATACCTACGTAGATATATTCGTAAATTCAATATAGAGTAAGTAAATACTCTACGAAACGAATTTATATTTACATAGCATCCTTTAATTTCCAGGCACACCCAGCAGAAGAAAACCTCAAAAGAGGTCTTAGCAACAAATGTGTCGCACGAGAAATGTCATCGTGCATCGCCCTCGAGCTTGTAGGCTACGTTGATCGCATGCTGAGGACTGCTTCGGTGCAGCTCAGCGATGACGTTATGATTTTTGATGACAGGTAAATGTTTGATCAACGATCGGTTGACATTATATTTTGAAGACCTTTTAGCCCCAGTTGCGCCCGCTAAAAGTTTTAAATACTGGATGAAATGCTGATTAAACGTGATCCTTCTGCGAGTATTTTGTAGTTCCACCATCAAATATCTCAAAAATTAACCATAACATAATAATATGTGCCATATTGTCATTCCTACCTAGCCTACATAGGTACTCGTACCTTAAACAGACACCAATTTCTCAATTACAGCCATGGAGCGGCAGCAGAGCACCCTGTCAAATTGGAAGCGAGATCGAGCTCGCTCGAAGATCAGGCTCAACAGGTTATTGTTGACAAGCTGTGGAGTTTTGCCACTACCAGGTCGTTGAGGTACAGAATCTTGGACAACGCCGACCTTGTTGTTGCTGGCAAACAAGACAGAGACAGCAGCTTTGGTGTTGGTGAGTATTTCTATTCTTATATTTGAAATACTGCTGAACTAGTCAATTGCTGGAAATCTGGATTTTTGTCTCTTTGGCTTGCTTTACTAACTTAAAAACTTTGGGGAAATAGCACAGAATCTGAAGATATATTTATATTGCAAAAAATAATGTATCCGAATTATAACTAATATACAGAATACCAATACATGTAGACCCCACTTCATAAAGTTAAATATACTCACCCTAACTTGCTTGTACGTTTTTGAAATTTCAGTCTTTGTGAAAAATAATGCCAGCTCTTTTACTCAATTGAAAGACCATTTCTCTGTTTCCCACAATTTAAGACATAAAGATAAACTCGCTTTACCTAATTCAAACTTAGCTTTACATTCCACTGGTCCATATGTTATGTGCATAAAAATATATAACACAATTCCACAACATATTAAAGATGAGACTAAAATAAATATATTTAAAAAATGTTTACATAAATATCTATCAGAAAAGGCCTACTACAGTCTTAAAGAATTTTTTGAAGACAATACATATAATAGACATAAGTAAATATTCCCTCCAAATAAGTACAACAAATTTGAAGTACCTATACTTGTAAATAAATTATATTTACAGGTAATAGTTTTTATGGAAATAACTGTAGTAGTTAGATACTAGTAGACTTTAAGTAGGTAACTACTAACTTAAATTATTAGTTTTAAGCTTAAATTGCAGTGCCCAACCGGGTTCATAATGTAAACAAAATGTCATTTTGTAAACCATTACCTTATGAAGCAATAAATAATTATTATTATTTTCCAAAAAGTCAAAATTGCCTCTAATATTTTAGTCTATTCAAGTTCTAATCAAAGATCTACCAATAAAAATGTTCTACGCCACTTATTAGTTTTGTAAGTAGTAATTACAACAATGGCAGGGTCACTACGACCCTTTTCACTCCAATTTAAAGCTCAATAAAACAAATCAAACAAAGAATTCTTTCCACAAAAAAACTGACAATTAAAACGAAGGAAATGACCCTCGTGAGACGTGCCAAAAACACCAAAAACGAGGTGATTAATTTACGAGAAAAGTCAAAGTTAACGAACCAACGGAAAAAGAACAAAGCGACACGAAATTTGGTGAAATTATTGTTTTTCCTTTTTTATATCGTGTTGTACCTACGAGGAAGATAACATGGATGTTTTCTAATGTATTGATAGATGTTTGTGTCAACATGAAGCTCTGATATCTAGTAAATAATTACATCGATGATTCGTTGTTTTCACATAGTATTAATTACATCGTTTATAACACAATATTGATTTACGAACTAATTAGTTTGGTGTTTAACAATAGCGAATAGTCATACAAATAGTTCTAAGTTTGTTAGATGTTTGAAGTTTGAATTTGTTTATTTAGTTTTCAGTTAAATGCGAAGATTACGAAGTGCTAAATAAACTTGAGTAAATTGGGGTTCCTAAACTTGAATTTCAGTTGTATAATTTTAATCGCAAAATATAATAACTTAGAATGCTAATGTCCAAGTACAAAGATGTAGATAATTTACCTATTATAAGTAAATATTACATTAATTTTCACTATCTAATTTATTTAATTCTCAGCATTTTCTAATTTGAATTTGTTTTGTTGCTCAATAAAGGTTATTTAAACTAAAGCTTTTTATTTAGGAAAAAAACTATTTACACGCACTCGACACTCTTCAAATTTCAGTAGAATTATATTTAAGTCTTTTGGCCTAAGTCGTAGCCCCAAGCAAAGCGACGTACCCAAGGTCCGTGTATTGATACGTATAGACCGGTGCAGCTAGTAAGAGTCGGGTCGAATCTTGATTCACGGCGGTATTTCTTTTTCTACAGCTTCAACAGTTCCAAAATCAAATTATTGGGGACATAACTCACCCACTTTAAAAAAATCTGAAATAAATTCGAAAGTTGTTGTTAGAATACCTACCAAGAATCTATGATAATCAAAACACTTATAAATATCTATTACAGATGTATCTCTGAAGCCACACAAAGCCGTTGAAAGTGGCAGACAAAAGAACAAGAACTTCGGGCCCTTCCTCGCAGCTGCTGCTATGAAGTTTGGTCTGCTCGGTGCTTTGACCTTCAAGGGATTGACTCTGATGGTCGGGAAGGCTCTCCTGATCTCCAAGATAGCGCTGCTCCTCGCCACCATCATTGGGCTGAAGAAACTATTTCAACGAGAGGTAGATTGATATTCACTTAAAATAGGGTTTATTGAAGATTAAAATATTAGACTGTTTTCTGTCTTTTTCTTTGGTTCTAACTTCTCTATTCATGGTTTTAATCTAAAAAATTTAAGAATTATTTTCCTTTTTTATTACTTGCCCCTTACCATCTATGTGGAGTCGGGATAGATTCTTTCTCTTTGACGACCGAATACCGGTTAAGAGTACTCGGGGTTTCCTCGTATCTTCCCTTTACATATTCCTTCCATTTATTTTGGTCTACCTCTTACTAAACTGAACTGTCATTTGAACATTCGGTTCCTTCTTCTATTTTTCATGCTGTGTAGCTCACCCAAAGTTCGGATGGCCTTAGGGCCTTAACCTTGACCTAATGACTGCTATCAGTAATATCAACCAGCAACAACGGCTTAGCGTGCATTCCAAAACAAGAAGTAGCCCGAAAATGTCACTCCTATGACTCACCTTGACAAAATCTATGATTGCTTTTACATTACCTCATTTAAAATTAAGAATACCGTACCTCTCCACCTTTTTTGTAAGAAAATAATATTTTTCTACAGAGAAAATAAGATTTACTTAGTATTCTGATTATGACCACCTTCTAACAGTAACATAATTAAGGACACGAGCCAGCATGAATAAATAAAATTACGTAGGTACAAAATAATATTACTTTTTTAATAATTATGTAAATTTTTAAAAGCCCCTTTCTATAAACCTTTTCAGACCCTGAGCAATTAAAGTTGAGCGTAAGTATTGTTATTTATAAACATGCATAATAATTATGCATGTCTATTGGTTGGTTTGCATGGTTTTTTTTCGTTCAAGCAAGTTATGGAGTATATTATTTATACGAGTCTGTAGATGTCCGTATACTCGCATGTTTTTAATTGGTTGTTATGTTGTTTAGTTGAATTGGTAAAGGTAGCGTGATGAATGACGGAGTAAAATTTGTCATATATAGCGCTCTTAAAAGTGATCATAAAAGTAAAGACTATTCTTCCTTTCTGTCAAAGAACCTCATTTTTTAAACAAAATACGATACTTTAAGGAACGTGATCGAAAAACGAACGATATTTTTGAATATTAATATGAAGGTTTTCTGAAAAGATTTTCTTCTCGAATAAGTAAGACATTTTCGAATCTTAATAACTTTGATACTTTAAAGGTTAATGCTTATTGGATAGTAAATCTGTCTAGATGTTAACGTAACCGATATTTCATCGCCGAACCTTCTGGATAATATTTTGTCTAAACTCCTAAATTGTCAAAATTAGAAGAAAACTGTTTGATCTTTCAAAAGAAGAAAACGTTCTGAAAATGATAAATCACGTTTGAATCGAAGTAAACGAACTATGTATGTGACGTTAATATGTTATATTTTATAGGTACGTCTTTAATTTTTAGATTAATATTTCGGTAGTGGCTCAATTAGGTTCTTTTAACTTCTACTAACACGGGGCTTGAGAGGCGTCCTTTCACACAGCTATAAAAATCTATAATGTTTTTTTTAATGTAAAAAAACTAAAGTTTTGGTTAATCAGCAAGATCTTTTATAACTTATCTGAGTATTTTGACCATAATAAAGAGTACATATCAAATATTGTTGACCTGGAATAAATGTTGGATTTCTTACATAAATTTAAGTAATGTAATTTTACACTACATTATTGTATTCTCAAAATGAGTAGACTGTGCACCAATATAGCATATATTTAAGACCAATGTACCACATAGTTTGAACAATAAATTATTATTATTCTTAGGAACGTATACATTGTACGTCATGAGTCATAAGACATTGCACATTGACATAAGTCACTCACTGAATACTCGTACAACAGTTTGTGTTTACTTATGCATTTATTTAAGAGAAACCTACAGTTACTTTTGTAGTATTAGAAATGCTTGCTTTTCATGAATAGGTATTGATCAATATAATCCAAGATACACTTTACAGTTACTATTTGTAAATATAAGATATTCCTGATTTGCATGTATGTATACGAATAGTACATATCCCAAAACCAGATACACTTTACAGTTAATTTTGTTGAATTAGATTTGCTTGATTTGCATGTATGATGAATAACATAAACCCAGTTACATTAGTATGCATGGATATAAATTGTATTATACCCAGTTTCAGTTACCATTTGTAGTTTTAGAAATGCCCGCTGTGCATGTGAGACCTAATATATTTTATATCATTTGTATGTTAAAAGGTAATCTTTCGTTAGTAAAAACTGTCACAATATTATTTTAAAAAGTGCTGTAAATGCACAAATCGTTATTTATACTCTGTGTTGCAATATTCTGTCATCGTAAATCACTTTTAAACTATTTATTTTCAACATGGACTTTTGTGTAAATCGCATTTTATTTTTGACGTCCTACAAAATATAAATCATTTAATCCAAGTTCCCTTCTTATCTTAGTTCGTATGAATTTTGTGTTGTGACAAATTTTCCAATTGCTTCGATAGTGTGAGATATCCAGACGAGATTATGACAAGTAAAAAAATAAATCTGTTTTCATAATTGTCAAACATTCCCACCTATAATACCATACATCTATGAAGTACGAAGATAAAGTAAAAACCAAAACGATAAATAACATTTTTTATGTATTATAAATACTTAAATTCTATGAATTCGAAATTGTTTCAAAAAGGATTCAAACGAAAGAAGTTTGATTTGATTCCAAAATGATCTGCTTTAATTTTGATTCCCAAAGAGACTAACAAATATTTACCTGTATTAAACCTTAGCTTGTATCATTACAAACTACAATATTAACAACAACCCATTAAGCTCGACGTTCATCACCAACTGAACTAAGTTAGTTTAGTTTTACTCACCATTTTTCAAACAAGTGGGCATAGTTGGCATAGTTTGAGTCACATGCATGAAAAACTGGCTGACTATGCGGAGTTTGGCTAGAAGAACTTAACTAAGTCTATGATGAACGTATTTTTTTCTCTAAAAACACTAACAACAATTAATACTTACAGAATAATATGGAGTGAATCAATCGTGAACAAATACAATGAAAACTGACAATGGCGAATGGACTACTAACAATGGATGACTAGTGAACGTTACACTGTCTTACAATAAATTAAAATATTAATTTTGTAAGATAATGTAATAAAAATGGACCCAAATACTCGACAGAGGACTGAGAATCAAGTTAAGCGAAATGAAAGTGTTCGAAGGAAAATGATATGATTGAAATGAAAGTGTTTTAGGAATAGTTCAAAGTTCTCAGTCATCTGACGTTTGTTTGAATATGAGAACCCCACGTTGCGTTGTAAATAACACTATTTATTTATTTATATACCCGTTTTAATACTATGTACTAACTGTGTACATTACGGCAAGCTAATTTCGCATTTAAAAACAAGCAGCATTTGCTTAACAATAACAATTTATTTATTAAAGTAAATGTACTAACAAGTTATTTATTGTGAAATAAACGGAATGATTACTGTTTTAAATTTTTTATTATTCTAATGGTTATTCTACCCTTATGTAAACGATGTTTAAAAGGAATGGTAAAGAAGAATAATGTTTATTTCTTTTTGTCAACTTGCAAACGTCATGTCACGGTAAAAATAATGAATTACATAACTATTCATAACTTAAACATTGTTTATAAATAAGGGCGCTACTAGAGACTAGCAATATGATTCTAAAACCTGCTTTCAGCTGTATTAATAAACTTGGAGCAAGGTCGAATTAGTGAGAGCATGCTTTGCCTTATTCTGTGACAAGAACTTAACATACTGTGGAATAACTAGTTCCGACCTTACTTCCTTTTATGGATAACGCTAATAATAATCAGCTCATTAATTTGTCCCACTACAAGGTAAGGGCCTACTCTATAGAGGGGGGGGGGGTTTAGGCAGTAAGAGGAGCTAGACGAATGGTGAGTCCTGGGACATTCGGTTTCCTCACAATGTTTTCCTTCACCGTAAGAGCCCGTACACCGGGACACTATATGTCATTAGCTCACATAAGAAAAAGCACCAGAAAAATGTAGTAGTTATAGTAAGTAGTAAATTATAGTACTAATATAATATTAGGTATCCAGGCTACAGGAAAACAATGCACTTCTATTCATAATATCAACATATAACCACTAATACATTTTTAGTTAGAAAATAAATCGTTATAAAATGTTTAGAGCCTACAGAAAAGTAGATAGCAATCAAACTGCGTGTTACGGAATATCATCAATTTTAGTACCCAACGAAATAATCATAGGCATCTGCAAAAAATAATTATGAAATCCTACTAATTGACCGAACGAGCGAAGCGAGTAAGGTCCAGTGTAGACGGGCCTGGCGCTTGTATCTTTGTATGTTTGTTCGACGATAACTTGAGTATCGTTGCTTCGATCTTCATGAATTTTGGTATGCGCGTAGTTTAGGTCCATAGAATTTATGAGTTCGAAGATGAGCCGGATCGGTAGGGGGGTTGGGGAGATAGGGGGTGCAAAAAGAGAAAATAATCAAGTTCTAAAAATGTGTCAATAGATGGCGCTCAACATACCTCCTAGATCGCGGTATCGTTGCGTTTGCTTGCGATATATACTCCAAGATCTGACATTTTTGTAGGGAATGTTAACGTCTATTAGTGATCAAAGTAAATAATTCATGTTTATGTTACAAATTGTGGTCGATTGTCGTAAATCTATTCTATACTAATAATATTATAAAGCTGAAGAGTTTGTTTGATTGTTTGTTTGTTTGAACGCGCTAATCTCAGGAACTGCTGGTCAGATTTGAAAAATTCTTTTTGTGTTTGATAGTCCATTTATCGAGGAAGGTTATAGGCTATATTACATCACGCTACGACTGATAGGAGCGGAGCATCCATGAAATATGTTGCAAAAACGGGAAAAAAAATCCCCCTTTTCCGAGATTCTGTCGCGTGCGCTGAGTAAACGGTCAAAGTTACATAAAAACCATTTATGAGAGCATTCTTCCTCTAAATAGGATCTAATAAATAGTCCGCGACAGCATATGTCTAACTCTTAAGGTTGACTCAATATAACATCTTTTAGAGTAATGAAATTTATTGTAGAACAATGCATTGTTTCCGAAGGTAATTTTGTAAATATGATGTTAATCCTTATCCAAATAAATACGTTATTCATTAAAAGTATTTAATTTTAAACATAATTGTCCTTAACATCACTTGATTTCAATGAATATCTCACGAGATATTACAGTTTTAAAATAACTCCACAATAAATAATTAATAAGTACCAAGCGTGCATATACATATACACGTAGCGGGCGACGATGATGAGGGTGGCCAGCCAGCTCTGTGAGGCATCATGCCGCGCGGCTCAATCGGTCGGCTCCATGCGAGACGGTAGTGTCACCAAACTGCAGTGCTTTTTAATAATTATTTTTCAATATCTCATTGTACTTTTGATTCTTAATATTTTGTTTTATGTTGGTAATTAATATTTTAAAGAGGTTACGTTGGTAACATGTATGTATGTATGTATGTATGTATTTTGGGGGTCATCTCAGAAACTTCTAGACCTATTTCTAAAATTCTTTCACTAATAGAAAACTACATTATCCAGATGTGACATAGGCTACTTTTGATCCCAATATTCCCTCGAGATCGGGACTTACGCAAGTGAAACCGCGGGACGGCAGCTCTGAAAAATAAAGTCGTGTATTTCTATTTCTAACTCAACAACCCGTAAACCGATATGAATGAAATTTGGTACAGGGTAGAAATAATATATAGGGTACTTTGAATTATCGTACGGGTAAAGCAACACTTGGTACAACATACGTGATGGGTGAAAAAGAGCAGGTGACCCGATATTCATAAACTTGGTACAGGGTTGGTTTAGAGGTAGAAATATTATATAGTACTTTGAATGATCGTTAAGCAACACCTGGTATGACATACGTGAGGGATCATTAACGTTTCGTGATAGGAAGTTACGCGGGTGAAACCGCGGGGCGCAGCTAGTAAGGAATAATTCTTTTTGTGTTATCGTTTTTACACGACTGCCAAAGGAAGTGTTATGTTTTTGCCGTAAGTGTATGTATGTATGCATGTATGTGACCTATTTTGTGCCGTCGTAGGGCCTAAACGGCTAGGCCGATTTAGATAAACGATACGTGGTTAGATTCGTCATGACCGCGTGAGTGACATAGGGTACGTTAAAATAATAAATAAATAAAAATAATGATGTAAAACGCTATTAACCAATATTTGTAAAGACCATAAAAAACAGAAAACGCTTAACATTGTTCACTCAAACAATATGTTTTATTCTTTCCTAAATTTACATTTGAAAAGTATTGCTTGTAAAGTTTTACAATTAAGTTTTAAAATTTATTAATTATAAAATTATCGTGTCCCGCCCGACTGCATCCATCATTCCTAAAGCTACTATAAGCATCTTATTTTTCACTTTTCTGTTAAAACTGCAGTCGGGTTTTTAATTTTTTCAAATATTTTTTTACTTGTCTTTCGTTATATTATTCGTTTAATAATAATTCTTATTTTGTAAAAAAATAAAGCTGTTGGTGTTAAAATCCTACAAAAAACAAAATCTCTGTAAATGGATTCTCGTGAGGTCTCAGTTCGGGGCGAACTACTAGTAATTCTTATTTTGTAAAAAAATAAAGCTGTTGGTGTTAAAATCCTACAAAAAACAAAATCTCTGTAAATGGATTCTCGTGAGGTCTCAGTTCGGGGCGAACTACTAGTTTTAGATGAATATAAATTTTAGTTCGTATGAATGGAGGTAGGAGCTTTGTTTCCATTTCATTTTGCTTTGTTTTCTCAGTACCTGCAATACAAGTCTTAGTGTAGAGCCGATTTCTAATGTAATTTAATAAATGTTTGGTAAGATTTTATATTAATAAATAAATTCAATTTAATTCATATGAATGCTACTGTAAAGTTGTTTACAGGTTCTACTGCGAAATTCCCATGAAATTGGATTTTTAAGATCGAAGCAGTCGAAATGCTAGTATGATAGTGCTCTTTATCAATTTTGCTCTAATTAACTTGCGAATAATTAACCATTTATACAAGATGTAACGGGCAAGCCCTTTTAAGCCGAAAAGTGGTTGTTCTATACGTCTAGGCGAACAACTTTTGTTCTACGACTTTTGAAAATTCGAAGTACTTTTCGAAAAATTTAGGTGTAAAGTTTACTTGAAAATCAGCTGTTTCTTAGAGTTCGAGGTCATTGACCTTATGTTGTTCTTTCATTTAGTTTGGTCTACTACAATCAAACCTTCAATTACCTTTATTTTCAAAAACAACTGTTTTTCCAGTGAAACATAATCTCAAAATTTTCAAAAAAAAGTTCGAATTTTAAAAGTCGTAGAACAAAAGGTGTTCGCCTAGACGTCTAGAACAACCCCCTTTCGGATTAAAAGGGCTTACCTGTTACATCTTGTATAGGTACATAAGTATGGGAAAAAATAAAACATCTCAAATTAGAATATAAACGCTATCATAATTTCCTCACCGTAAAAACGGGTTTATTAAAAAAATACTCTAAAAAATAATTATGAAAGACACGTGTTTCAGAAATGTTTTGTAAAATATTTTTGAAGCAAAACATTATTTATTGATGATTTTATAAATAATATTAATTAGGTATTAGGTACGTTTTCGGTATCTTGAATTTGCTCAACATGATTATTTGATAAACTGTTTAGTTAACTTTTAATTAGCAAATATAATTGTTTTTTAATTTAAAATGTTGCATAGTCGCATCTTTCTTCCTTTTTGGACTTACTCACTTATAAATCGCTGGCGCTATTTCTGTCACAATTTTATTTTGTTTACGTTTGATTTAATGCCGATTTCTATCTGGCAAGCTATAAAATTAAAACATTAATTTTATTAGAATTATATCGCATTCAGTAGATTCTGAGCCTATTCGCAACCAAAATAATTATGATTTTAAAGTATAAATTAAAAAAAAATCCTTTAATAGGCATTTAGATCTAACCTTTATTAAACATTATTGATATTTTGTATTTTAAATAATTTTAATAATAATATGTTAAAAAAGCTGATCTTTTTACGAATAATCTTCTGTGTAATGTAGAATGTAGAATATTTAAATTTAATAAAGATCATGGTAGAGATATTCGCAATGGCTATTCAAATCTGCTTGGTCATGTTTGTTTTGATAAATTGTTTTTTAAATTGGTACCTAGCTGGCAGGTACCACAGTATTGTGTGGGTGCTAAAGTGTCTGCACAATTAATGTTGACTAATTTTTTTTAATTGTTGTAGCTGCGCCCCGCGGTTTTACCCTCGTAAGTCCTGATTTCGCGAGAATATCGGGACCAAATGTAGCCTACATTGTGTTCCCGGTATCCAGCTACCTATATTCCAAGTTTCATCGCAATCGGTCCAGTAGTTTTTGCGTGAAAGAGTAACAAACTCACTTAAATACATACAAACTTCCGCGTTTATAATATTAGTAAGAACTTTACGTTTCATCTACATGATTTATATAGTACGTGACACTTCAATCAATGCAATCAAAGTCAAAAAATAATCAAGTAAATATAAATCATTTCATATTACGTCAAGAAAAAGTATTTCATTTAACATAGGTACGATGTATTAAACCAAGTATTTGACGCTCAAACGATTAGCCACCCAAGAAGCAAAGATAAAGGAAACAAAGACTTGGCGTGTTCTGTATCTAATATCTTGTTGAATTCCAATGTTTAAACCCGGTTTAAGACGGCGCAGAAGAAAAATAATGGTTGTAGCGAAGCATATTCTAAATCAGCCACAAGTTTGGCGAATGTGAAATTCAAATAGTACATGTTGTATTGAACCTTCTTCTAAGTTTTGCATTAAACAAAAACACGATTCGTTAAGTTTTGTTCGATACTTCTTTACTTTGAAAATTGTGCTGTATTTTCTTTATTATAATTTTTTCTCCTCTATTATACCAGTTATCGTAACAGTTACACAGCAACTTAGCTGTCACCAATGAGTCTATTAAAGTTATATAGAGACGCCATTGCAGAACAAATCATTATTGAAAAGCGGCACAATTGTATGCTATACATATAGTTTCACATAATTTAAAGCAGAAATAGACGAAACTATTGTTATCTCTTTCTAAAACATAAAGACTCAATGCTACTTGCATGACGTAAGAAAGAGATGTCATAATATTTTTATGACATCTCATAGCGGTTAGGAGAGAATGATAAAACGTCAAAGTCAAAAACTTCGTTGAGTTTTTGGAAAAAAACCTTTTTCAAAAAATAAACTAAAATAAATAAATACAGCTTTACTTACGTATGAAATGAAATATTTTTGCCAGTTTTTGGAGTATAATTCGTGTATCGCCTAAATACGCACGAAGGCATTGTTGTCTGTGAATAATGTTGTGAAAGTGAACTAAATGTACTGTGTGTCAACAAGCGGGTGATCGTGACGTGAGCTGGGATGGCACTAAGACTTCTCTGGCTAGATAGCTTGCATTTGTGTTGCCAAGAAATTTTCCCTATTACGTATCTAGAAGTTTTTACATATCTCTGGCTGTCACTCGCTCTTACTTGCATTGATGATCTCTTAACTGTTTTTTTTTTACAAACTTACCTCTCTACAAAAACAAAACTCTTCTAGTTACAGACAATTTATCTACAAGATAGAACTAGATGTACTAGATGGGCTGTCCTGGAATCACCTTTTTATATCAAATTCGTCACGTGAAAATCTCCTGCATTAGTGAACGTCGTAAAATTCGTCCTTCTAAATAAAGTGCTTTAGAGGTCTATCGATTCACAGCATTCCTATTTGTCCACGTCAAGTGTTACGGATAAATAATGTCACATTTTTAGGGTTTCGTAGTCAACAAGAAATCCTATAGTTTCGTCATGTCCGTCCGTCCGCGGCTTAACTAAAATACGGTTTGTACCAAGAAGCTGTAATTTTGCACATGTATGCATATTGATCACGGCAAGAAAACAGTACAATAAAAAAAACAACTTTAAAGGTCTAGTTCTTACAGTTATGTGCACTCTAACAGCCAAATAACTATACTTGGATACGTTATATGTCCAGCAGAAATCGTGTGAGTTTAAAAAGTGTGTACGTTATATGTGTCCACGGTAGTAGTACATTAATTAAATAAAAATAAGAAACCAAAAAGTCACATTTCGAACAAATTCCGTTGACACACTAGGTAGGTATTAGTTGGTAAAACTTTTCCAGATTGCAACCCCTGTTATTGAAAACTACGGAACCCTTCACGTGGCCCAACAAGGCAGGCACTTGCCAAATTTGTTTTTTTTTTATCCTTTCTCCGTTAAAAGATTCGATGTAAGTAATGTATATTGGGATAATCTCCGAAACAACTAGACCGATTTCAAAAATTAGTTCACCAATAGAAAACTACATAATTCAGAAGTAACATAAGCTACTTTTTATCCCGATATTCCCACGATACCTGGACTTAAGACGGTGAAACCGCGGGACGCAGCAAGTTATCAATAAAACAGTAAGTAATTAAGTTAGCGTCAACTTCTTGTCACGGCAAACTTGAAATAATCCTAAAATTAGATAACACATTAAAAACACTTTTTTTCTTCTACATAGAGGGCATTTCGCAAATAGGTTATTTGGCTATCAGGCCATTTTAATCTTGTACCATTAAAAAATACGACGTTTCGCTACTACGAGTAGGTCATTTAGATCTTGTGTCGTTATAAAATTTTGGGCATTTTGCTTTTAGGCCTTTGGATATATATGGAACTTGCTGTCAAATACAGAAATGTTAATAAAAATTTGAAAGATACTAAGTAATTAAGCTTAGTATCTTTCAGCTTCCGACTAAAATATTAAGTAAATTTTTGAGTTTGGGAGCTGCTTAATTATTTAAAGTGTACTCAAATTTTGGGCAGCGTTTCTGTATTCGGCCATTAGTTTGAGTAATTTAATACTTAATTTCGGGGGTTGGTATTTAAATAACACTCCTTTCTACCTGTCAAACTAGTCATTAAAGACGAGCTGGGTATAAGATTCTTGCCTAAGTTATTCAGAATATTTAATCTTTGACTAAAACTAATTGTTTATTTAAAGGAATTAGATTTTCCCTCATCAAAGTATGTTCGCCTAAAATTTACCCGAAAATCTATACTCGTTAGGGAATGTTAATTATAGCTTTGAACTAAAAGCTTTGAAGTTCCTTTGGGAAAGGCGGGGTCCGCGAGGATTGACATAAGCATTGAACGAGAAATAAGGAAATAATAATATTCTTTATCTTCATCTTTTCGTATAGTGAAGTGGCTCACCTGGCGTTAAAGTTTTCAGTAGCCCTAAGAGATCATCTTCACGAGCGTTAGAATCTCGGCGATATTACCTTATTTCCATACAACGCACCGCCGCGTTAACATCGCTGAGTGGAGACACTTTCTTGAAGGTTGTATAGAAATAAGGGGCTCGACAATAATGTCGCCGCGATTTTAACGCTTGTGGAGACGGTCCCTAAGACCTCTATCTTAACAATTGTTATCAGAGATAATAACTGGGACCAACAGCTGCTTCACGTACCTTCCGAAGCTCGGAGGAACTCGGGAAAATGTTGTTTTTGTCACACAAATGTTCGGTCACCCATCCAAGTAATGACCGTGCCAAGCGTTGATTAACCCGCACGACCATTCTAGATCGGCTGGTACAACTAGGCCAATGAGTTCCTCATATTAATAATAAAAATATTTATTAAATAAAACGTCTGTGCGTGCATCTAAGACATACACGCAGTGTGAGTTTCAACAAATACTGGGCCGAGAGGATGGCACGCTGAGTCACATGTTTCCGAGACTTTTACACAGCGCAAAACTCGACTAACGATCGAGAGCACCACACTGAGTCCCGTGCTTCCGAGACATTTCACCCACAGTCCGAAGGCATGGGACATTTACCAATCCAGAGCAGCTCTAACAACGTTATACTACCTCTTTAATAATTAAAGTATTACTGTCTCTACACTATTGTTTAATTATTACACTGTCGTCTTTTCTGATGTTAGTAGATTTATTGTCTTAAATCAGGTTGGAAGCTGTAGTACTAAAAGGCATAAAATCGACGGAGAAGAAAAGTAGGGGAAAACTGGCCTTAGTACCGTATGGGACATATAGCTGAGAAAAGATGCTGTTATCCATTGTTCTATTTCAATCGATTGATGTCTCTGCTATTCTACTCCTACTGTTCCTATCCTATCCTACTAATATTATAAAGCTGAAAGTTTGTGTGTATGTATGTATGTGTGTTTGTTACTCAATCACGTAAAACCGCTAAACCGATTGCGATGAAACTTAGAATAAAGGTAGCTGGATACCGGGAATAACACATAGACTACTTTTTATCCCGATATTCCTGGGGTAACAGGACTTACGCGGGTGAAACCGCAGGGCGCAGCTAGTAGCTAATATATACCAAACTCGAAGTTAAAAAAAATCTTGTTTTCATATCTTTTGCTGATCAAATACCTAATTTGATAACTGTTGAGTAAAACGTTTTTGAAATGTTTAACATAAGATTTTAGCTGGAAATATCTAAATTGCTTTTTTGCTCTTTAGTTTGTGGCGACCCAAATGTCGTCTTCAAATTCATTCTAAAAATGTACTTATACAGGCTATAGATGTATAGGTAAAATAAATAGTCTGATATGCTTAAAGACCTTTCTGGCTCGATTTTCAAAAGAAAATTAATTGGTTGATGGAATAATGTTTTTATAGTATGAGGGAATATTGTATTGACCGGAAACTACAAAGATTAATTTAATGACAGTTTATTTGATTAGATTTTTAGTGACTTTAACTTTGTCATATTCGACATAATAATAAGTCTAATTAACATTGACTTTAACACCTAGCAAAATTTGTACACCAGATTTCTGGTAAAATGTAAGGATATTTTTGCCCTATAAGATCATACGCATGTAACCTGCATTTTAGACAAATAAAATATTCTGATTCTGAGTTAACCATTATTACCTTCCTCCACCAATAGACGCTGACGGTTCGTCAATGTTATATCTTTGATCTTCTTTTCTGGTAGAGATATTTAATTAACATGTAACCAAAACCATAGTTTTTTCAAGCAGTACCATTTACCTCAAAAACCAAAAACAATATATACAATATAAGTTTTCTATTACAGAAACGGAACGTGACCTACGAGATTTTCACCGATATTCACCTACCGAATAATTTGAAGCAATGGACTAGCAAATTAGGTGATGGCGTCAGAAAATATGGTTCATGATATTGTAATGCTATCGTTTTCAATAAAAGATCGTCAAATTAATTTCATTTAGATATTAGTGAACTTTTAATTTATTAATACAACTACTGATAACTGTCTAAGTCTTACGATACTTACTTACCTGCTACTTTACTTATGCAGATCCCTATCGAGTTGCGGAAAAAAACAATCAACTGCAGTTTGTGGTAATGACAAAAAACTAAACGAAACTCCACTTAATAACATCATTTATTTTACTAAGTGCCGAATAAATATTGCTTATTACAACTCTTACATCAAAAATAAATTAATTAACCTAATTTATAAAGTCGACGGGCTCGCGCTATCGAAGACAAGAGTTTCAGTCTTAAAAGTTAAAGCAGAAACGCAACATTTTAATACCTGGACGATGCCAAATAAAGAAGAGAATTTGAACTTTAACAAAAACTTAAAGTCCTGAATGTTAAAATATTGCGTCTGCTATTGCCAAATGTCAGATTACCATAGTGTTAAATCGGATCAAGTCGTGGTAATCTGACATTTGGCCACTAATAATGTCGCCACTTGATCCTATCGTCCAGTTGTCCAATAATGTTACGTCATCGTTTCCGGTGGCATGGTCATTGGAGGACCATACATCTGTGGCATTACATACATGGGCATCGTCATCGTTTGGGCATGACTCAAGGGCGGAGTGGCTGGTAATCCGAATAGGATTTTGAAGAAGCGCGTGATCGACCATAGGACATTGGACGTCTCCGGAAGCCTGCACATAATCATTATATAATGTTAATTTATTGCATATTACATTGTAAATATCAAAATAAAATGTAAAATTTATTGAATCAATAAATAATGCCTTTATTTGAGTATTAAACTTTTTGATGTGGGACTGAAATATAACGGAAACTTAATTCGCCATCAGCTAGGCAGGCACTGTTTATTTATTTATTACCAATAAAGTTCAGTCTGTACACCACAGTTTGGAGTATCAAACAATTACTAGGTCATTAAAGATTTAACATCTGGAATTCAAAGTGTAAATTGGTTTATTATATCTTTTAGATAGGTTGGATGAAAGTGATTTCAAAAGCTTATAAACTGAACTTCTCCTATCAAACAACATTACATTTTTATTACAGTCTTGTGAAGCATCAAGATTTTTAGAATATCAGTTTTTATTAATAAGATTTTAAAAATATTGATACCCAGCTTCCAAGGCACATCAAGCGACCCAACCACAAGCATGGAATATCAAGAATTCAAATTTACTGTAGTGTAAACCTTATCATGATTTTGAATTGAACGGTATCACGCTTGAAATTTGATGCTTGATCGTGCTTAAAGCGTATTATACATTTTCATTGATATTTACAAATATCTACCCTTAGTTCTTCTATTCTTTGTGCGTTTAAATATTACAAATAGATGAATTTTAAGAACTTTATACCACCACCAATAACTTTACATATAGGCACTTAAATGCTTTTTTAAATGCAATATATAGTATTACAATATAAATCGGGTAGAAATTATAAATTATGGATGAGCAACGGTTTTTTTTAGTGGTGTGTTTATGTCAGACTTTCTACGTTTCTTTTTAGGCTTTGATTTAACATCGAAATAGTGTTTACTGACTTCTTCTTGAATACTAAATACGCCATCCATAACATCAAGCATGGTCATCACCATATCATATATAGCAGAGTAAAACCAAGGTTCTTTATCTTCTAATTTTACACTTGCTGATAAAACACCTTTAGTTAATTCTGTAGCAGGAGCTACAAATTTATTAATTGTAGTTGCATCCAGCCACTGTATCCATTCGCTGAGATTTATATTATCGAGCAAACCTCTACCTCTAGCATTGTAACTTTTATTTGATCTGATGGTATAAGTACTATCTTTTAATTCTCTTTTAATTCTTTTGCGCCGTTTCAGAATAGGTTTTCTTTGAAAATAATTCCTGGTATACCTTTTGGTGAAATTAACTTTAGGAGGTTTTGTTGAATCGATCGAAATTGACTCATTAAAAATAATAATAGGCTTCCAATAACCTTCGGTAGTAGGGTTTTCAGTTGTTGTAGGAATAGATTGTGCTTTAGTGTAGGGAATGAGTCGGCTATTATTGGGTTTGATATAAAATGAATTGGGATTAACAACATACTTAATTCTAGGATAGTAATACGTGGTCGGATAGTTAAATTTATACTTTTTTGTTTTGATGTAATCGTGTAAGTCTTTATTGTGTTTCAATTTATTTAAATCGATGTTCAATTCGACGTGTTTCTTTGGGCGATTTCTAGTTTTCCTAAAAGTCTTTCTCTGTGCAATGTGCCTAGGTTGCGGTATCAAAAACTCTTTTGGCTTCTTGACATCTTCCACTGGATCAGCTTCTACACTTTTGGCTGTCGAAACATCGGAGTTCAAACCTCTAAACGTCGGCATACCGCCATAAAACATATTAGCTATTGGATTGATGACGTTTTTGACACCGTCGATGATCGGTTCCAGGTACCTTAGAAGAAGTGACTTACCATCCCATCTTTCTGCTGCACTTGTTGAGTTAAGAAGTAGGGTGGGCGCCTGTTGCGACTGCTGAGCACTTGCGTCTTGTGATTGTAGTATTTCATGCGAGTGTGCGTGTGCACCCATTCCGGTTGGGTTATACAGCTCTTGTGACGCGAATTGTGGGCTCACTCCGGCAACGGAGTATGCGTGCGATGAAGCGCTCGGGAAATCGATCGGATATTGTGAGTAAAGGTACGGATGGTTTTGTAAACCGACGCTGGAATGTAAAGAAACTTCAATTTACTCTCAAATCCTCTTTCGTTTGACACGCGATCCTCCTAAGAGTTCTCGGGTCATTCAAAGTTATCAAACTCGCCTTAACGACTACTTCGAAAAAATTGATGTATTTGTGGCGCCTTCCAAAGCATACAAATGGATCTTCTTATATCTTAGCTGCAGTTCAGTTTTCAGTCAGCGTCAAAGTCATTTTCTTAAATCGTTTTAGTCACATTTTTGTCGTTGTCAGTCTTTTATTCCGTTCAGTCCTTTGAAGTCAAATATTATGTCAATGATAACTTTTATTTAAATAAAATACTAAATTCTTCTGAGGTAGGTTTTTGAAAATTACCATGGTATACACTGGTTACGTCTAACATTTTGTTCATTATTAGATATGTTCGCTATGAATTACGAGCCCATTGTGTTATATCAATATTGAAAATGAACCGATTCTATTTATAAATAGGTACTTACTGTTGAATAACGAATTTCAATTTTGTATTATCTCAAATATTTTTAATTAATAAATTTTCGATGTCTCTCTTTGAAAAATTAGTTGTTGAAACGAAGAAAGTTCGCTTTCACGTTATAAATACACTTATTTTTTAATATCGGGATAAAACGATTGTCGCAGAATGCATAACCATTTCAGATATTTTAGATACAGCGCGTTGCAGTAACTCTACGCTTATGGCTTGAGTGTTGATTACTCTTCGTTAACTCGACCTCTTCTAGTTAGATTACATTAGCTTTATAAATTATTTACATTATAAAATTTACTACAACCTTTTTTCATATTTTAATCAGGAACTAATTTTAGGAATACAATAAATTTAGTAGTTTTAACCTCTTCGTTAACTCGACCTCTTCTAGTTAGATTACATTAGCTTTATAAATTATTTACATTATAAAATTGACTACAACCTTTTTTCATATTTTAATCAGGAACTAATTTTAGGGTTTCAATAAATTTAGTAGTTTTAACCTCTTCGTTAACTCGACCTCTTCTAGTTAGATTACATTAGCTTTATAAATTATTTACATTATAAAATTGACTACAACCTTTTTTCATATTTTAATCAGGAACTAATTTTAGGGTTTCAATAAATTTAGTAGTTTTAACCTCTTCGTTAACTCGACCTCTTCTAGTTAGATTACATTAGCTTTATAAATTATTTACATTATAAAATTGACTACAACCTTTTTTCATATTTTAATCAGGAACTAATTTTAGGGTTTCAATAAATTTAGTAGTTTTAACCTCCAATAAATAAAATAAAGAGATACTGTTTAAATTTTATAAACATATTTTATGAATTCTTTTGCTACTGTTAATATCCAACATTACTTACCAACGTAAATTGTGGTATAGGTAACATTAGACTTAGTAATATTTGTAAAAGACTAAGATATCCTTTTTAGCGTTTCTTAGTCAACAAAAAACCTCTTTTTTTTTCAAAGTGGCGTCCTGTATTTGGTTTGAAATGTCACTTTAGCTGTTTGTAGGTACTTTGACTTTTACATTCAGTAAAGAAAGTGGCCGTTAGTAGATTAAACACAATTTAATTTTCTCAGCAATTTTCCTTTTAATATTAGGTTTTCCAGAACCAATCGACTAAGATCTATTTTTGTTAATGAGAACGGTTCGAATAATTGTTATCTTAGGACCTTCTATCTCTTTCAGTTTAGAAAATTATTAAGTATTTTTTTGTGACGATCGGATTTGAGTCCAAATGTCTTTAATTAACAATAATTTATTATTTATAATACATGTTAAGTTTTAGTTAGTAAATAAGTTGTAACACTTATACACATAGGTACACTTTATTCTGCATTCAAAAAGTAGCACTTTTAAAAAAGTCGGTACCTTTTTTTTAACGTTGCTGTTAGAATACCCACACACTATCCATAATAAATACTAATAAAGCCTTTTTTTCATTTAATAAAGAATATCACATAATTATTAATCACATAGATAATTTTAGATCACACACGAAGCTCGATGTAGGCGGGAGAAAACTCCATTTCCAAGGAATACTTCTAAGCGAAACTACTTTTTTACAATTAGAAATCATTAACCGAAGCGCAATGATACACCTACCTACCTACATTTAGTTCTTTTTGACTTGCTCCATGTAGCTACGCAATTTTCTACTTTATACACCCTAGTATTAGGGTCAAGATTAACATTTGCATTTGTCCATACTACTTGTGCGTGTAAAGTCAGTCAATCAAGTCAAGTCAATACTTTTTACAATTAAGTAGGAAAAATAATATGGAAAAAAATCAGAATAAAAAATAAATTGCACTTAACAATTTATTTTTTTATAAAACTGTGTAAATTAAAAAGGCAAACAACCACCGCACACCAAAGTAGTTTTTGTTAGTACCAAGAAATCAGAAATAATTTTTACATATCTTTATTTACAATCAGCTTAATGAAAATGTCTGTATTTTGGTATAAAGTAATTTCAACTTCGAATATCTGATTAGTTTTTCATTTTTATCAGTATTATAGGTTGGTTCCACTTTGATCATATACTCGTAAAAACTTGGTTTCTTCTACGCTGGTAAACAAACATTTGACCACAATTTTGAAGAGTATAGAGTTGGTACGATGTTTCAATTGAGATTTATGAAAACAATATAAGTAAGACAACTTAACAGCAGACTAAGTAAAATAATCTGGGACTGAGAAAACCTAGTCGAAAAAATCAAACAAATCCTCATTATAATGGGTTTAACTCTTCCGAACTAATGAAAATGAAATTCATGATAGAATAATAAGAATAAGTACAAAATTAAGCATTTCCAATATTTAGTTTCCTATTTCACAGAAATAATAAAATATTCCCTTTTCAAAATTACCTACAATATTCAATTCAGAGATAGAATTTTAAATAATATATATTAAGAACAAAAAAGGGACTAGCGTTTAATAAAATAATTTATTAGCATATTTAGTACCAGGATTTATGAAACCGTTTTGGTACAGTATTTCAAATTTTCAGCAAAACGTTGCCCAAATGTTTATGACAGAGAAGTAGCAGATTCGCTAATTAAAATATTTACGACTGTTCCTTTCCAAGATAAATTAATATCTTTGTTTTATTTTAGTAAGAAGATTGTGAATTTTTTAAAGGTAAAGGGATAGTATTAAAACTATGAAAGTTACTCTCCCTCTCCCTGATAAGGTTTCACACCTCACTCAAGCAATTTAGTTACAGATGAAAAGTAGATAGGGTATAGGAGATAAATATAGCTTATATCCCATCCCTGAGCTCAAAGCTAATAACCCAAAGCTTAATGCATGATAGCATAATGCATGCCTTTTTTTTTTCTAATCGTCTGACGTTAAATGTGGATTGTCGAGATATGAGATGGTCAATAGATTTGCCTATTCATCGACGATATTCAATCGTCACTCATACCTGACCAATTTTGAAATTAGAATACGTATACGTGCATTGAAATTACTATTTTGACGTATTTACAAACAGGAACAAACCCAAATCTACATAATATTATGTTGAAGTAAGTTAACGATTGCTGCCAAAATAGTGAATACAGACTTTTATCATTTACCATTCCTTAAAAATACGAATTTTTAAAAGTGCTCGGTTATTTTGGTGTGTAGTGATTATATAAAATAACAAACGAACACTACTTTTCAAAAGTATTGCAATAGAATTTATATGTAACATCTTCAGTATGTGTTGAATTAATTTCAGTAAAAAACATCGAAAGCACCATTACGCATAAGACGTTACAAATTCAAGAAAAGCCTGTGAGGAAGATGTGTCGGATCTTCCATCTTCTCATATTCTAGATGAATATCCTTCGTTGAATACTATGTCATCATTCACTATTATGATAGCGAATAGAGTGAGATAGAGGTCAAACGCACGCTAGTTATGTTTATAATTCAAACTATAAGGGATTTTTTTTGACCACAAAACCCTAAAACGTTTAAAATACTGAAACGAATTCAAATTCTTTTGCAATAAATCAAATTCTACTCATGAACTAGTGAGATGCAATCTGTTATGATTTTGTATTACAAACCGTTGTCCGTTATCGCCAAAAAAGCCACCTGTTTCACCTGGAAGTGAGAATGGACTTTGCCCAAAAGGCCCAAATGCTAGCATCCTGAAATATATTTTAAATCGAACCATTATACTCCATCTATAGTTGTCACGTCGTCGTGTCTGGGCAACGTTGTCAAAAAATAACAATTCATGGTCAACAGTCCAACTAAGATCGAGTTTCGTCTACAAAGAGGAAAACCTGACAATTACCAAACAACTGCTAATAATAACTCAGTCGTTATTATTTAAAGTTATAGCAAAAGCACACACTGAGTGACTTTGTTCGATTTGGTACTAAAAACTTTTGGTGAACAAATTTTGTTTAGTTGTCCTCTTTGTACAGTATTAATTTTTGTTTTTTTTCCAAACGTCTGTCAAATATTCAATTCTAATTATAATCTAAAATGTTGTTAATTATAAATCATTAGACAAGTTACCTATATTGAATCACAACTCTATTCAAAGTCAAGTCTATTAGTCCAATAATCTATTCGTCACTGTCATCGTTGTCAAAACTCTTTTTGCTGTAGAGATTTTACAGTATCATGTCTTAAACGTCTCATGTATATAATTAGGACGGAATATAACGGTGCTTATCGTATTACCTCTTTAACTTTGAGTTCTTTCAACATCAGAACAGATCACATCGGTAGACTTCAAAGATTTGAATAACCAGCTGGCTTATAGAAATAATTGTTTACTACCGCTTATATTGGTAGAGGTAAGACCAAATCGAATGGTTACAGCCCAAGTGTTTACTATAAAAAATCACGACTAGATTTTTTTAATGTAGCTAAGCGGTAGCAAACTTCGAACAGATCTGCATAGACCTTCAAAATGGTTTCAACGATGTCTAAATTTTAGTTTGTAAATTTAATATAGAAAAAAGGAAACAGCCCCAATTACCGACATGGTTGCAATCACCTATATTAGAATTTGCCTGACAATCAAGAGTGGCGACTGATTTTTAAACATTTTCTCGTTGTGACCACGTTACAAGCTCGGAGAGCCGACTAAAATTTCCAAAACCACAGCTAATAAATTGTTATCCGTCTTAACAAATGCTCAAATCAGTGGGCACATCTTCAATCAGTAGGGTTATTCACAACTTTTCGGTTCTACACCGATATCGGGGAGAATACCAATCACCGTCTCGCACAGCAGGACTGAATAAGATAACAAGACGCACAGTCAAGTCCATCATCAATTTCGGGTCGGATGTGAATAAGCCATCAAATTGTTGTTTCCGAACAAATCAAAACTGTGATCGCAACCGTGGTAATATTAGAACATCAGTTGCAATACTTACCCGGTACTATACGATTCGTAAAGTTTTTTCACAGCCATTCCAATGGTCACGAGCAGTGCCAATTTACTGGCAACGAATGCCTTCAATGTCAATGCTGCGACGAGGGTAAATGCGAATATTACTACTCCAGCTGATTTCATGCCAAAAAGGAGGGGAATTAACGCCTGCATGACTTTCTTCTTCTGCCTTCTTCCTGTAATTAAAAAAAATCCGACTTAGATATTGTATCGGAAGCTCAAACACAAAGCCAAGGCGTTTATAAATACAAAATCATCAGGTACAAATAAAATTAAATACACGTTATTAAATGTTACATTTCACACAAAAATTAGTTACTTATGCATATTTTATAACAAACGAGCAAAATGTTGCCTAGTGAAACTATAGTAAGGCATATGAAACTAAAGCAAAAATATCGCTCTTTAAAACTTAACATACTTAACTTTAGTTTCAACTAGGAACAATATATTTGAATAGCAGAAATAGTGATAAAGTGAATCAAATCGCATGGCAGAATAGTGAACTAGATCCATATTCACGATGCCGAATTTCAAGTCATTATTTTAAGCCAGGTCAAAATGGCTGCACATCTGACAGGTAAGAAAGTCAGTAAAAAAGGTAGGAGTTCAAATGTTGCTTTTACCGTTCTGGCCTATTTGATTAGCTTGAAAATAGACATGTGTAAATGGCTAATTACGGTTTATACATAAATAATCCAAAGTCAAGCTTCCGTTTATTGACGCGATGTCAACACAAACCCAAACTCAAGCAACCTACCGAGCCAACATAAATATCAATAAGTAGTTTCCTTAATTACAGGGATGAAATACGAAATGTTATTAAAATTGGCGTACGTCGATACTTCATCGATTAATAATCTATTTATTCGAGTGTACTCAAAATATATGGTATAACAAATAACATTATTTAATAATATATTTTAATATACCATGCGTTCTAAGTTGAGGTGTCTAAGTCTAAGTGCTTCCGGTTTTGTTTACTTAAGCCCATTATTTATTATAATTGTATATTTATGTTTTTATAATCTAACGTTTTGGTTCTTTGTATTTGCCTTTTGTTTCTCTATAGAATGAGGTGTCAAATCGTAGAATTTAATTAAAAACTGAAGTAAATAGGCTTCAAATTATGCGCACAAAGCAGCTGTATTTATTTTGTTTAATATTCATAACCATTATTGACTTACTGAGCTGTTGGTTATACTCATCTTATAATTACCTACTTGTGTGTCTACGTATCTAGTTACTGTGCTCTATTAAACCTAGCAGCCTTACTTCCAAGAAATCCAAACAATAATACACTAGAAATAGAGTTGTTTTTCGAATGGGTAAGTAATGTTTTATGTAGTAGGTATGTGTGTCGGTTGAACAACGATATCCGAAGAAAATATTGTCCGGTATCGGTGGAAAGCAATTTACTTCCGTAATTGGTAGTAGAAAATTAATTTAATGAATGTATTCAGCCTATACAGCTACCGCGTTGTCTGTTGCTTTCGTGGTGAGGATATACATATACAAACATATTGTTTATTTAGTTCAGTTGGAAATTAATCAGACAAGAGCGCAAAGTTTCCGATGTATATTAACATACGTTATTTGACTAAGCACTCAAAACGTCTCTGCTTCAATTCTGACATAATTTCCTCTGTTAGTTGTATTGCTGCTTCTCCTCCACACGTCATATTTTATATACCGAGTTTAGTATCCACATTCAACTACTGAGTATATTATTTACCGAGGGGATTTTAGAATTTTGATTTTTTGCATTTCTTCCAAAAAACAGGGCTACTAAATAAAATCCAATTTAAATGACGTCTTTATGTTTTATTTAATTTTGAAACTTCTCAATTTGATGTTTTTTTATCACTTCGGACTGATAAGCAGATAAGCTTTTCAAAAACCAGTAGGTAGGTAAATTGATAACTTTTAATTTTTGTTAAGACCCGTGAATTGTAAAAATTCTACAAATAAAACCCTGTTACTACAAGGTACAAATTGATGGCGCACCTCGAATTACTTTTTACTAAATATAGTTATGATAAGCTGTACTAGAGTGTGGAACATTATCGTATAAATCAGACGTAAATTTAAAAAAAATACTTAAAGTTCGCAGTGTAATTGATAAGGTATGATTTGTGTCCGGTAAAGGCACCTTAAATCCGAAATTGTATTAAAGCCAACATTAGATTTATATAAAGGTCTCAAATTTTATGTTTCAGAAACTTGATTAAAATCGTACCTATTTAAATTACTTTGTTCCTAAGACTTTTCGTTAAAAAAGATGTCAACATGCATTGTGATATAAATAACATGAAGGAAGAATAAAGTGTTTGATGCACATTCTTTAAACACAACCATTTTTTATTTGTTTTTCTTGTACCTATGTGCGTAAAATTTGGTAGAACTTTGTTTAATTTAAGTCAGTAAAGGATTGGTGAGAGTGCCCGAAAAATAGAAACAATTAAATGCAAAATATAAGTAGGTACATACAAATTTTCAATTGCTCCAAATCTCTTCGACATAGTTTAGCTACTTATGTGTTTTTTCACTTTATAACAAAGCACCGATTTACTTGTGAATTACGTGTGTGTAACATGCTGTAGCCAAAACCGATACCATTCGATTTAATTTTAGTTTTAAATGCTTAAAAAAACAATTCTGTACCGTTACTTTTCATTTTCCGATATAACCTTGGCTTCAGCTTGGTCTTATAAATTTATGATAAGTCTTCAAAGATTTATGTTAAAACTTCTCCAAAAAAACACATTATAGACTTATCTAGGTGACTATCGCGACACTATAATATTTATGGCAGTATCAATATCGAATAGTAAAGGCAAGGCATAAAATGCCTCGTGCCAAAGTTGTAGAAGATTTTTGTTACTTAATCTTTGTTGTGGGTTTCAAGATGAACCGACCTGGTTTGACATGGTAGCTCAAGGTCGGTAGGTCGATTACGCCATTTCCAGGTGTCACATGAAGTGATGTTGCCAGGGGGCGTGGACTCAAGTTCACGTTTAAATCTAAACCATAAAATTTGGACTATTACAAACCGTTGTCTATACGTCGTTCCTAGGTTTCGTATCTAAGAGGGTGCTTTAATTAATTCGCATTGCATTAGGAAAATATACAGGATGCTCCGACTATTTAAGCCAAAAGAGGGTTATTCTAGACGTCTAAGCGAACAACTTTTGGAATTCCGAAAATGTTAGGTTTAAAGTTTACTTAAAAACCAGCTGTTCCTAAGAGTTAGGGGTCATTGACATTAAGTTGTCCTTTTTTTTAGTTTGGTTTTTTAATACTTTAATTGCTTTCATTTTCAAAAATAGCTTTATTTCAGTGACAAAACACAGATGATTTTGAAAAAAAAAACGAAACTGGACCGAAACTTATGTTTTGCAAATTCTTCGCTCTGGATCTTCTTACTAAGACGTTATTTTTTTTTCAAATTTAAGATTATACTATTTTTGTTACTTCCAAGAAAGCGAGCATAGGAAACAGACTCACACAGAGACATTATGCACCTAGGGAATAAAGACTCGCTTTACGTTGACCTTTTTGGTCAAATAAAGTAACTTTGTAGAGCAGTAGGTGTGTAAAGTAAGTTATTTATAGGTACGTTCATTCAAAAAAATTACGGAATTTAAGGTTAATAATAATAACTTAGAAGAAACTGTAGAAGAGAAATATAGATGTAATTGTATAGATAGATTGATGTACTAAGCAAGTGCTTATGGTGAGTATAGGTATTATTAGGTATATTCAGTACTGTGTGAGTGATACGCGGTTCGGTTACCGCAAAGTTCGTATGAGGTCGGGTGTGCATTTGCTGGAGTTTGGCCATGGGACCTGGACACGAGAGCCCTGCCGGCTCTAAGGGAGGTGGAAGATCACAGGCTGACGCTCCGCCAGTCCGCCATGGTAGAATGGGAAGCGCGACTGACGCGTCCGTAGGCAGGATACCTCACGATGGAGGCCATACGCCAAGTACTGAAAGAGTAGGTGGATAGGCAGCATGGCGAGCTAACCTACAGACTGCCACAGATACTTTCCGGACATGGATGTTACGGGAACTATCTGTGTCAGATAACCCCAAAAAGAGCAGGTCTATCGTTTCTACCACTGCCCAAGCGACGTGGATACTACCACTCACACGCTTGAGGACTGCGTGGCGTGAAGTAATAAGCTGGACGAACTGAGCGGACCGTTGTGTTGGAAATGTTAGGGGGTGACGCTGCGTGGGCAGCTGATCTTCGCTTTACTGAGTCCGTGATTGCAGCGAAAGAAAGTTCGGAAAGGGATCAAGAGATTTTTTGGCCAGCCCGAAGTAGTAGCAAATCCACGCCGTCGGACTAGGGGAAGATTACGAACGTTCACCCTTAGACAAGACAGCGAGAGAGAAATGTTTAGTCAGTATGCTGGTCGCTTCATAACGGAAGAGCCTCGAAAAGCCTTTCCCTATAGAGCCTTTCCGTCGGATACGGTATGGATGCAATTTCATGCATTTCCCAGACCCCAAAAAAAAAGTATACTCAGTACTAATAATTTAAGTCGATATAAAACTTAAAATGAACAGATAAATCATAGGTAATTTACGACAAATAATTTACTAGTAAATTATTTATTACGTCATAAATACTGTTTTATGATTGAATTTATGGGCGAGTGATAAAGGTTTTATGCAAACATTTTCTTCATTTTCGGTTTTGTAAAAAGAGGAGTATTGTTTGTTTTGTTTTTATTGCATGATTTATTAACTTAATTCTGGGTAATAACCGGAAAACAAAATAAACAATGTGTTTTGGCAAGAATAATTAAATACGAAAGGGGATGGGCAGTAATTTTAAAACCGAACACTTCCGATTCGTTTTAGTACACACTTTGGATTCGTTTTTTTGGTGATATGAAAACCAAGTAATATTTTAAAGAAATAATTATGATTAGAGATTAAAAAAATATATATTATAAAATAAAAAATATCAGATAAATTATATTTTTTAAAGTTTTCTGTTCTGTGTATTGTTACGAATATTGTAATCTACAGACAGCCTGACCGGAAACCTCATTAAAAAAGTTCAAAAACTCCAACAGATATAAGACAAAAGAAATTTATCTCGAAGTTCAGAACAACCCCTTTTAAATTATGTAAAACAACGTAAGAAATATTTTATTTTTATTTAAAAAATGTAGGACCTAAATCATTTAATATTGTAGCGAGCATTGGTTTAGCTAATTTCGCATGGTTGAACCAGATTTTCAGACAAGTTCGTCCACTGCTAACTATGGCAGTAGGTATGCTCACTTGTATGAAGAACTAGCGAGCTACTCTCGTAGTTTAGTTGGTGGTAGAGGATCTCGACTTAAAGGATCCGGTATACGATTAGGTACATAGACAGAAAGACAAGAACTGTGGTCCAGTATAGTATGGCTTGCTTTATTACACTAGATAGACAGTTTCTTAGAAAAAAACTTAGTTTCAGGACTTGTAGGTTTATGAGATTCTATACTTATTGATAGATTAAATTCAAAGTCGAATTCCATAGTATTATAATGACATTGAACTTTAATTTTATAAATTTAAGACGTTCGTTAAAAATCTCCAGAAATACAATTTCATTGTGCCATCTAACAAGATATATTCAAACTGCTTCATAGGAAAATTAACTTTACCCGTAGTCTAACAACCATTTCAAGTCTCGAAAACCCGGAGGTTAGTCCGATATTCCGAATCACTTATTCCTGTCACTAACCCCGTATAAATCAGCAATAAAGCGTTCGTATTGAACCATTTACATGGTACTTCCAAACCATTTCATTGACTCAGGTCAGTTACTGACCTTGCCTTAATGTAAATCAATGCAAAACAGTTAAAAATAAGACAGTAAATAAGGATATCCAGTTCACACGTTGCTTTAACACTGGCTTACTCTAGCATCAATTTATATTCGCCTCGCGAGAATGTATAGTCTTAATCTGTCTTTTGAGGCTTGTATAAATTAGTGTTTATATTTCTTGATGCGGTCTGAATGATACATGATGACTCAGGCTAAGGTAGGTATTTGTAAAGTTGTACCAAACTATCATAATTCACATTCACATAAAACATAAATGCAGAACATTCACATCGATTTAACTTGCTAGTGCATAAATCTCAAAATTCACAGAAAAATTCAAGTTGCATGTTTAATAAAAGATAATTATACTCCAACCACTAATTTATGATAAATCGTAAATCTGATACCAAGAAAAATGAAATTGTCCAATTAGAGACAATCGCAGGGAAATCTCACACGTTACATTTGGCACGCCAATAGAAAATATAAGCTTGTGTTATGTGTAATTTACACTTTATTATTATCTGAAATGATACTATTGAAATATTTTCTAATTATTTATTGTCACGAATATTTTCGTGCTGGGTACGCAATTATTAGTGATTGATTTAATTATCTCTTCTTGGTATGAAATTATTTATCGTCACATAATTTCTAAACAATTTAAAAAGTAAGTTCTTTAGGTAAACTAAACAAAAAAGTTATTTGGGTATTAAATAAGTATAGACTTTACAAGAACATCATACGTTACCTCATACAAACCTCGCGATTACCCAAAAACCTTGCTCTTAAATTCTAAAGAAAAAAATACTGCAGAGAATTTTAGCATGTGCAATTAAATTTAAAATGAAACTCACTTAATCCAAGTTTCTGGATTTTTGGAGCTTTGTCTTCGGCTTCTGCAGATTCTTCTTCACTTTTACTGCTTGATTTCTTCGAATTCGTGTCCGAAACATCTGAAAAAAAAAAACAAATACGAATTTAACACAAAAATAAATTTTACTAATAAATTTTATAAAACGAGTGTCCATTGTTTTTGTGAGTGTTGTGTGAATAGTTTAATTTTGGCAAAAATCCTTGACCAACGACTTCAAAAGGTTTTTGTTAGAAGTTTGATTCAGCGATCAAATTCAGAAGGTAATCGTATATTCCTAAGACGACGGCGTCCGTCGTGATTAAAAATTCTCTTTATTTTAGAATAAATTATAATGTAGGTACGTACATACCGTCTTATAATGAGATCATGTTGACGACAGATTATTAGAAAATATAAAATACGTAAAATCTATGAAACATACTGTCTTAGTGGATATATCTTTGATGTAAGATATTTGGGTCAATGTATTTTTTTTAACAGACATTTATATATGCGCTAAATAACATCGGTCTTACGGTGAAGGAAAATACCGTTAT
The DNA here is from genome assembly GCA_949358125.1 of Idaea dimidiata. Classification (NCBI taxonomy): domain Eukaryota; kingdom Metazoa; phylum Arthropoda; class Insecta; order Lepidoptera; family Geometridae; genus Idaea; species Idaea dimidiata. Next base: position 24,160,335 of record OX442330.1, read on the forward strand.
GAAACCGATATGCCCTAGGACTCATCAGGGTCTGAAGTCCGAAGGCCTGGGACATTCGCCAACCCGGGGTAGGCTCCCGTGGCGTCTTACTGCCTAACCCATCTAAGATACTCGTAACTCTTCCCCTGAAGTGGGATAATTTAACAGGTGTATTTGTTACTAACAAAACTAGATCATTAAAGAATACATCCAATTTACATGACCTTTGACCTTAATAAATAATATGATGAAAGGCTTTGTATGAAGAAGAGTATAAAATAATTAATGTATAATAATTTTGTACCGATATTTTTGCAACTTTGCGTAAAAAAAGTCCGATGTAAAGCCTATTTATTATATTTAAGTGGGTCAGACTTTGTTACCATACCTATCGGAAAATATGTTATATCGACAAATTCATAAAAGAAGGTTCATATTTTGTCGATAACAATAAATTTAAGTCTATCAAACGAACTTTTTGTAAGATCGTCCTCCGCAAACTAGCGATTTTATTCAAAGCCACCATATTGAAATCACCATCATGTTTTTTCATGATTTCTTCTATGCGATTTCATCGGCACGAGTCCCGATCCAGAATATTTTCGAAAGTTTTAATCGGATACCTACATCACATAATGAACACTTTCTAATTTTTGATGTCTTGCATTCTAGGAAATAAGATTTTTAGGCATTTTGCTACTAAGCTACATTGATTTTTAGGCTTTATACAACTTAGGCACTTTACGTTTTAGGTGACCTGTTAATGAGCAAATTTAAACTCTTTATTAGCGCCGCGCCTGTGCGTTGATTAATCAGTCAGTGAGGACAAAACCAGTTATAGTTATAGAAGATAGATATACAAAGCTTAAAGTTTGATTTTGTTGGTTGACATTTTAAGTAATAGTTTGTCCCTGAGAGCCCCGACCTTGGAATGTTTAATAACATCTCGTGTTATTATTACTCGACTGTTAATGAAAGGTTATGTTTAGCTGATTTAAAAAAAAGAACAGGTTTACAATAATAATTCGGCGGGATATATTTTGCCCATTTGTTTCCAAAACTAGTAGAAGTCAGTGCATAGAATTGAGTCAGTGAACATTCAGTATTATAATCACCCCAAACGCATATTATATCCTGCTCCATTCCATCTTGGGTAAAGATATAGCGAAGAATTGACAACTTCCTTCATTGGTTTTTGTCCAAGTCGGTCAAAAAGAGTTAGCAGTGATGTGCTCATCTTTAGTTTGCAGACTAAAACTTAAATTGCAACAAAATTTCAATGTTTTTTTTATTTAGGGTGCACTGATGTTAATATCAAAGTTAAACATACCAACTTTTATCACAATACGAAATTTTTTTTTAAATATACACGGTTGTTCAAAGTTTCCAGTCCAAAATAAAAAGCTGGATGCTGGAACACTTCGCAAACGAAACAAGAAAGAAAAAGCTTAAGTATTAAGGGAAGGGGTATTGATTTCGGATAATATTTTGCTCTTTTGATGTCCATTAATGGCTTCCTGTGTACTAACTGGAGAGACTATCAATTTTTTTTGACATTTTAATATTCTACTTCTTAGAAACAGAACTGATTGGAACTGTAATTCCGAAAAGGATAAAAATAAAAAGCAATTAAAGTCGAGAAGTGTAACCCCCCGGCTTATAGAATACAACTAAATTCATCATATCTCATCTCTAGGTGTAGTAAAAGGTGACTGGAGATCTGGGGGAAACTAGCTAGCTATGAATTCTTTAGCAAAAATATTTCCATCAATGTTTATAGTGCACATACATTTTCCTTGATGAAAGAGTGACATACGGACTAATACAGAAACTTCATTTGAAATTTAGGGAAACTTAAATAATTATCATTTTATATATTATGTTTATACAGGGTTATTAGTCGATATATCTAATTATGCAAACGGATCAGGTCTACCTTCTGACATCCCAAGGTACAACTTTCGTTTTACGACTTAGGAAATTTCGATTTTTTTCTTTTGTTTTTTTTTTTAGCAATTATCTGACCTCTGTCAATGACCCTTAAATCATATTAGTACTGAAATTTTAGAGTTATTTGCCTCTAAGTCCGAATAACAGTGATTATTGTAATAAGAAAAATCTAGCTAAACCGTCACACCACAAATTTATTGGTAATGTTAAATATTGGCATAGTGCAATAAATATGTTGTCGCACGATGAGACCGACATATTTATCTAAAGAAGATGTAAATAAACAGAAAATATTTTATTACATGATAATCCTAAAATAACTCGTTTCAAAGATGTGGGTCTATGGAGTTTTAAAACTAACTAAGTGTTACCAATTTTCGTGTAACCACGAAATTGTAAATATGTTGTCAAGTGCAGATTTGTTTAATAAAATTCCAATGCGCTACTAAAAATGCCATCAACTTCAATTGAAATCGTCGATTAATCAAAAAGTAATTGTCAGATAGAACCGCAAGCGATTTCTCTATATGGAATCTCATTCGCAGCATACTGACTAATTTTTATGGACTATTTCTTTTTGCGTGTAAGAAGACAACATATAAATTATTCAATAGATACGCGTGTTTGACTGTGTACCGGATTATAGAAACGGGATTTTGTATGTATAATTAAATAGCAGGAAAAAGAATTGATTGCTTTAGACGTTATTTTTCGGAACTATCTAATTATTCCATCCGATATTACTGTAAAACATCTTCCCCCCTTCGGAAATTGGGTCAAAGCCCATGTTTCTGATATTGGGCATATTGTTCAAAGGCCGGCCGCTCTGAAGCTGTATAGAGAGCTATCTAAACGTTTGGTGGAGGCATAGGGTGACCGGAATGCTGGCTTGTGTTTGCCCAGAAAATATTTGCATACAACGAGGCAATGCAGCATTCTGGCCACTTTTTCCTCCACCAAGAGTTTAGCTGATTTAGATATACTTAGTTTAGTTTTTAATTAGTTTAATTTTAGTTCTAATATTTTTTTAAGTTTGTGTCCAATAAAATTAAATCATGGTTTTACAAAACTAAATTAGTTTTTCTTACATGTGCGTCGATAGCAAATTATGCTAGCTACGCTCATTTGTTTGTGTTTCTTTTTATAGTTAGCTTAGATTTTTTTCAGATTTTGCGATAATGAAATATTTCGTTTAAAATCGTTTTATTAAGAATTAGAATTTTTCAACGCAAGATGTTTTGAGGTCATTTCAGAACGTCCTGATCACAAAAGCTTGGTTTAATTGGCGAAAGAATAATAACGGTTTAACTGTTTACAAAAGGCTTGCGGTAGACAAAACGTATGTCTTATGACTTATGAGATAAAGACGTTGAAAAAAGGTTTATCATAAATGCCAATATAGTTCTAGTCCACCGGAAGCGTTCCGTTACCTGATTAAAATAGGTTTGCAATTAAAAATTATTTTGTAATTACCCCTTTTAAGTTAAGTATCACGATCATATGAAAGCTTAATCCAACTGAATCTCTCCAGCTACGGCTTACAAACACTGTGGGCAAGATACATAGTAGGCATGACATTTACAAGCGTCTCATTAGGTATCCTATTAGGACGAAACAAAAACTAATTGAGGCTAATTTAACAACAACAACAATTTTGAGACAAAAATTACTTAATAACTTAGTATTTACCACTATTATATGTTGAAATTACCAGCGTAATATCGAGCTCCGCGAATAAATAAATATATTTATTCGCGGAGCTCGATATTTCGCTGGTAATTTCAACCAGCTTGTTCACGAGACTAGAGAATGCGGGTAGGTGATGACAGTTAGAGGCCATATACCTACCTGCTTCCTAACACTAGTTGAACGTCTGGTTATTGAAATGCTACCTAAATTATAAATGAACTAGCAGAGTCCCGCGGTTTCACGCGCAAGGCTCGATTCCGCCGGATTTTCCAAAAATCCTTTCGTAGTGGTTCCTACGCATCACAAAGAACACAAGACCAGGAATTTAGACAGTACATAAGTGCCAGTCTTGAATTTCACTTTTGTGTGAAAAATTTAATATATAGGATACAATCCCAAATCTAATAATATCGCATTGATTATGGCAGTGTCATGGTCGTGTATAGAATTCGGCCGGGTTTATAGGATTATTATACACTACAAAGTGTAAAATAATCCTTTTCATCATAACTCTAAATACGTCCGTCCCATTTATCACAAACTGTCTTTTTGCCGAAGCCAAACTGAAATTTAATGCATAGAAAAAAAAACATATTTTTGAAGTGAATATAGCTAATGCAATCTTCTTATGAAAATATAGAAGATTCTTAGCAAATAAATAAAACGTATAAATACTAACTACAACCACGATAAAGTTTTAAAGTGAAACTAAACTACTCTTTCCACGTTTTCTGTAAATTTAAAGCAAAAATAAAATAGATTAAAAATACAATACGTCGAATTTTATACCAGACTATCTTGCTTATAATTCTGTTTTCTTTTTAGAGGACATCGTTTTAACGAAAAATACGATTCGGAATCAGTTGTGTAAAAACTGAGACCATCCAGCCGCGATTCAAAAGCTAGACTTTCAGAATGAAACGAGGTAGCTATATAGCAATAGATCAACATTGTTCTTTATTGCACAATTTTCTTACACAATCTGTTTTGTTTATATTCTAAATAATTTGGTAACTTTATCCCGCTTTTGCAACTCCTTTGTTAATGAAAGCTTTTCAACTGGTGAGTTAAAACCGCGAAGCAGTCTACTTCTGCCGAAATTAATCTTTCATATTTCCGTATTTAATTAGGCTTTACGAAATTTTGACGTTTAATAAATAGATAATGGAATTTACTATGTTATGTACATAAGTGGATTTACGTTTCGTAATTTGATAAGGCTTTAGTCATTTTTACTCGACGAAAAAGAGAGATGTTATAACTTATGACTTTGAGGTGACGGATGAAGTTTGAAATGGGTTATTGTCTGAGGATCTAGGTTTTTCGAGGTGGTATACTGAGTGCAATTTTGATAATATTTCATTTATTAAGTGACTTACGTACAAGTGTTTGTTTTTTCTAAATTTTTAGAATTCTATGTTTGTTCTTAATCGACTGAGCTGTTAAAAATGGCCGAGTTGGCGGTGTCAAAGAGCTGAACTTTTGTGACTACAATACCTATGGTATTATAGATTCGACAAAGAGATTGGAACAGGAAGATAACTACAGGAACTCATCATTAGGGGTCTCTGAGTACTTGTAAATCATTTTGAGTATAGTAGACACTAATAAAACACAATATTTACCGGGTTTGTTTTCCTCGCATTTTATTTATTAACGGCATGATTTTTAAACGGCCAAGCTTTTTTATTATGCAAAATCGCGGAAATCTTAGACAACATTAGTAGTCATTCATTAAGTCAATCTAATATTCAAATGCATGAGTAAGTACGTACATGCACAATGTGCGGTTTGAAGCGTGTGCATTGGTTACGCGCATTAATAACCACCGAGATCAATAGGGACTTCCGTACGTGATTGTTAATAAATGAAGCAGTAATGTGTTTGTTAAAAACGCGATTTGTTAATGACAGCACATAATTTCTTCTATGGTTTTCGCGTTTTCTATATACATGGTTTCGACAGCGCATAGTTTGTACACACTTTAGAAACGAACTTTAGAATGTTTCATAAAATAATTAAAATAGAAAATCCAAAAATGAGTTTCTAGCCATGTTGCTACAAAAGGCTAGCAAAGAAGCAATGCATAAACAAACATGTTGAAGGTAGGTAAGAATTGTATTGACACATTAAAAATACTGAACTGATTGCGGTGAAACATAGTATTCTGATGACTGGAGATCTAGATTAAGACATATTTTGCTTTTTATCCGGATTCTTCCACGATGGTGAGGGGACGCGGGTGAAAACGCGGAACCCTCTATTCTAGAACAATAAGTTTGATTTTATAGACTCATTTGGGCATCCAAATCTTACTTCTAACTAAATTATAAACGCGAAAGTCTGCAAGAATATATGTACCTATGTAAGTATGTGAGTTTGTTTCTCTTTCATGCAAAAACTACTGAACCGATTGCGATAAAATATAGGTAGCTGGAGATCTGGAATAGCACATAGGCTACTTTTTGTCCCGAAACGTTCGCCTGTACGAGAACCGAGATAATTTTTTGTTCCAATAACCTTACTCAATGTACGATACCTAATAACTAACTGATGTGAATGTGATTTGATTAACTACTTACGTTCAATTAAGCGCACTTATTGTTAATGTAATTATACCATTTGAAGCCATTATAGTATACCATTTAATACATAGATTTAATACTCTATGTATTAAATGACAATTTAATACATAGAACCCATCTATCCATACCTGCGCAATTAATCCATATACTTAATACTTAATTAACTTAATTAACTTACTCCACTTAATTTTGTTTGTGTCTTGTTGTTAAGTCCTCCTAGCCGGTTCTTCAAACAAACTTAATCAACTATTTCGTCCCTGGATACATAGACATTAGAACAAACAAGTTTATGCCATGAAACTTTTAGTATCTGCCATGGCCATATTGCTATGTTTTAGTTTTACTTATTTTATAATTACAATAAAAATACAATTTAGTAAAAATCTAACACACAGCTCATGACTGCATACATATAATTTATGGCATTGACATAATTTTTTTTATTATCGTAATCTAGGGAGGAATCTGTTGACAACGTAGCAAAGTGGTCTTAGTCGAAGAAATTTAAGGAACTTTTAACCCGCAATGCACAGGTGGTTGCCAAACTTATTTGGAGAATATTTGAGTGTCATTTCATAGATTAAAACATCCACGTACACTAAACATTTGGGATTATAAACTTATGAGCCTTAAATATGCAGTCTATATAAAAACCGCATGCTATTGATGGCAATGATAATAATTTGTACACCTCGCGGTGCTACCACAGTATAATTATTACTTATTGCAAATACCACAATATAATAAACATATTTTTGTATAAGCGTTGCTGGCTTCTTTATAGGTATAATTTGCATCAGAATATGGGGCGTAGCTATTATGCCTATGGGAATAAATATACATTTGTGAAAAGCGCATAGCGAAAAGCTTTGGATATCCGCCTCGTTTGTATATTACTTAAAATCGATCTGGAAACAGTTTACAACTGAATTTTTGACTTCTATCCACCACCTGGAACGTGATTATTACTAGTGAAATTAGATAGAGAGGAGTGAACCAAGGTATCCTCGATAAGATTTGATAAGTCCGCGTGGCGATAGTACTCAAGGCCGATGGGTCTCGTGACATGCCACAGTCGACATTTCACACTAATCAGTTTGAGATGTCGACGTCGGCCAGTCGGTAAAACAGTAGTTGAACACTCAGCTAAATAGAGAATACCGGAAGCTCAAATAAAGCAAACATCAAAAACAAAACTCAAAAACTTTTTCAAGCGAAAAATTAAAATAAATCCCTCAAAATACAACCCTAATACACTTTTCAGATAAATTTTCATAATAAAAGTCTCAAACTTAGTTTTCCTTTAACCCTTCTTACGATATCTCTCTTTGAAAAACTGGCATTCAGTTTTGAATGCTTTGATATCTTTTGATGGATGATGCTTCACGCTGAAGGGTTTCTGTTCCTTTATTTCTATTCCATATATCCTTTACTTCTAATAAAATAGGTATTATATTTGAAAGTGTGTGAGTATGTGTATAAATAACAAAATTACACAGTGCGAATTAGCTTCTTGCATTTAATTTTATATGAATTTAGTAAATAGATTTAAAATGGGTCAGATTTACAAACATATTCTTACCTTTAGCAGTTCTACTCTCTAACAGCTCAAAGTTTAATGCATCGTCCCTTCCATCTTCCGGCACAGTCAATCTAAATGTGAAATCATTCCAGTCAAAGCTGACAGCGTGATCTTGAACAAAGTCCCATATACTCTTACTAGCCCTCGCCTGTCGTCTCGACAATGGCTCTATCGTTAAAGTATCAAAAAGTTTCACTGCCCTTCTTTCCCTTAAATTCCTAATGAGGTTCCTGGCTAATTGTTCGACGCATGGCGCGTCGTCACTACAGTCCAATTCAGCTTTTGCTGCGACGCAGCCTAACAGCAGACAAATTAGAACCGCTGCAGCAGTCATTTTGATAGCACAAACACTTTATCAATCCATTTGTGGGTCACCGTATTCGACCACCCTCACTGGTCGTTCCTCACTTAATGAGCTAGAATGAAGCCGTTGATGATTTTTATCCTCGGTCACGGTGGACTGCTCCCGGTCCACTATGTGTGCAGTATTTTTTTCATTGCACTTTTCATTCCACTGCATGCAATTCCGCTGGTTTGTTCCGTGTACCAATTGGTTAAAGTCGAATGTTGAGGATGATTTGTTGACTGTAAAAACTGTTCTTTTGTATGCTACGTAGGTACGGTCTGTTTAATAGGTCTGGCGGTTTGATATTTTACTTTCATGTGTACGGATGACAGAGAATTTGATCTCATTAGGTAAATTTAAAGAAATGATATGCCAAAGTTAAAACGTATCCGAGTTTCTTTAATATTTTACTGAATCAAATTCAAAGTTCAGTTAAAATTCGTATATTAATTGGTTTAGAAAATAACTCTCATTTGGCAGTCAGCTTATAAAGGTCTTAATGTACAATAGTAAATATATATCCACGGTGTAGAGTTTGCTATGTAGATATTGTGTCAAATCATCTTAAAACTTTGTTTAATGATTTTATGTCTTCTCCAATTCATACTACTGAAGAATTAAAGAAATCTGAAGAATACTGAAGAAATCTCAAAAAACAAGAAAAACTAGGAAAGAAAGAGACATAACTTTTTTATGTTTAATTTAAAACTATGTCCCGTAAGTTTATTTAATAAAGGAAGTTACAGTCCATTGCATTTTGAAAGAAAACTCTAGTTCCCTATGGCTAAAATGTCGTGAAAAGGTTACCTCGTTTGACGGTTTCAAGCATTTTCAACATTAAAGGAATTGCTATCATTTTAGTTACATCTCACGATAAGTTGGATCGATTTCGTACTGTAGCTAATGGAGTGAGGCAAATAATTCTTTTTGCCTTTTACTGCAAGATTTGATGGATAATCGCTTTAGAATTTGTATCGAAAAACATAAGTAACAGATAAATACCTACATAAGTAGCGTACATTTTATTATTTTATTAGCTGCGCCCTGCGGTTTCACTCGCGTAAGTCCCGTTCCCGTAGGAATATCGGAATAAAAAGTAATCTATGTGTTATTCTCGGTATCTAGCTACCTATATTCTAGGTTTCATCGCAATCGGTTTAGTAGTTTTGTGTGATTGAGTAACAAACACACATTCTCAAAAACTTTAAGCTTTATATTATTAGTAGGATAGGAGAGGATATGTAGGATAAACATAGTAGAGTGTTGAGTGTGAGTGTGTGTTGTTATTATTACTTACTTCCAATCACTAACACGCTTAGAAATCTTGAGATATAAATGATTATTGAAGTGGTTGTGATGGTTTCTTTCTAGGCCAATAAAATTTATTTTCGCTAGCAAATTTGTTACGAACTCACATAATATGATATCTTTTAAAGTGATTTGGAAAAGACGTAAGTAGGAACGTCTATTTCAAGTAACTTTAAAATTAAGGGTGAGACCACATAGGCAGGCGGCTTGTTCTGCCTAGCGCCTAGTGGCTTGCATTCTGACAATGACAAGATACACCCGCTTTTTGTTTCTGTCTGTCAACTTTGAAAGTTCTTGTCACAAAAAAGACAAAGCGTATTCTCGTCACTACTCCGTCATTACACCAAGTTTATTAACTTTCAGGTAAGATCTATAAAACCATACTAAATTTTAATCAAGATGTTCTTAGGATCGTGACAACATGACTAGGTATTTGAAAGCATAAAACGAAATACTTTTTTGCAATCTGTACAGACACCAGATTGGTATGAAACGGTATGAAATGAAACTTATTTGTTCAGTCTCACGCGATCTAATGCATTACAATGTTGCTATAGTTTTTAGGTACGCCATCTTGTAGTCGTGATAGTAAAATTGTGCATAGAACACTATTACTTACGTAGTTATTAAGTGGTTTGATGGTCTAGCACATCCCATCACATCAAACTTATTCCCCTGTTTCCCTCTAAGTAATTTTTTTTTCCATATAGGTATTTAGTTTTAAATTTTATGTTTTCACCAATTTTAGAATTATGTTTTTCCGGAATTCAAATGAAATTCAATTTCCGGTTTTAATCGGGTTGCTTTTTTATTGTCAGGATTGTTGCAATGCCATTTCTAGGCTTTAAAGCCTTACCAGACTCCATATCTGAGTGTCTAATGGGGAAGGAAAGGCTCCGGGCAATGTTGCAATGCCATTTCAAAGTTTTGGAGCTTATTCAGACTCCTTCTCTGAGGCTCTCCTGAGGAAGGAGTCTGTAAAGGCTCTGAATTTAGGAACGGCATTGCAATCATTGCTGAAAATAATAAAAAGCAACGCGACTAAATCCGGAAATGAGTTTCGTTTCATTTCAATTGCTTTCCTGTAGGTAGCCATGCCCAAAAAACGCTCTAGAGGAAATATTCGTAAAGGAAACAGGGCAATTAGTTTCTAGAAGAAAGCCTCGTCTAATTTTATCATGATCACAAAGCAATTTAACGCCAGTATTTTGGCATAACATAATAAATAAGGAATACCTGGAGTTATTTATTAGTTATTGTCTTGTTGTTTATTAGAGGAGAAGAATAGGAAAATAAGTTAAGAAACTTTCATCATTTTATCGATATAAATAGGATAACACACAGAACTGTCCGATTTTGTTTGAATATACAAACAATCATACATCCCGGTCAAAAACATAACTCTCCCTTTGCTGTAGTCACAGTGCTGTAAAAACTGACAAGATAGCGATCCCCCGCCTTAGGCTTGCCTTCACCGGCCTGTCAAAGTGGAGTCGTGAGATCAGAAATGCTCAGAGGATAGACACATCACGTCAGTGATGAGTTGGGCCGCTCACTGGCTTACCAGTGATACTTAAAATCCAGGAAGGTATCTCCATCCTTAAGTAGAGTAATTTAGTTGCTGCTGTATAGGGGCATTGTCAGAGAAGTAAAGATAAAAGTACATTAATAAAATACATTGTTTAAATAACCTATTTGCAGCTGTCAGCCTTTTCAAAAATATCATCATCAATAACCAATTTCTAATAATAACATGTCACAAATAAAATATGTTTGGATATTTTCAGCTGTATAAGAGCTGAAGTCAAAGATTAATAGGTACATAAATAGTAATTACCTAAACCTAACATGATAACAACACATGAAAATGAGATCACAAATTAGGGCATCATCAGGAAGTACCTAATTATAAACAATGGGTTAATAATATAAAACATGTCACAATATTACCTACAAAAACTACCTGGGTGCTAAAGCCCTTATTCACAAATGAACCTTGCCCTATATTCACAAACGACCCTTTCCCTCTATTCACAAATGACGTTAATTTTCAATTACAAGATCAAGACAAAGAATACATAGGGTCGTTTGTGTATTCGGCTATAAATAAATAAGTCACGTCAGTACATAAAAAATCAAGTTACTGCTAACTACCTGTATCACCATGTGAATAATCTTATTAAAAAAACAATGAGTTTATAGTTTTGCCTTTAATGTACTTTACTTTAGCGATACCTCAAATTATTACATAAGATAAAACTGCATTACTAATTTGAAGTGCAGATTATACTAATACAGGGAAAAAGAATTTTCAAAATGTATACCATTTCGTTGTGAACAGGACAAATTTGTTTTTAAAGAGTTGTTTGAATTTGTTTCAACTAATAGAGTTAACAAAATTCCCACACTTAAGAAAAAGAAAGGATAAACTTAATACCTAAATATGATTTCGATAATATTTCGTAATGAGAAGGATTGACTACCAAATCTGATAATTCTTCGATTTCTCGTCTTAAAAGTTTACTGAGAAAGTAAGTGCTTTAATTACTAAGAAACTGTATATTTTTATTGCAATTTCGTAGAAGGTTAATATGTACTTTGATGTCAACATTACAAAGCGTGAATGTCCCTATTTATTTAGATAGAATACTTGAATCGTTAATTCATATCCTTTTAAAAAGTTTAAACGAGCTAATCTCAAAATCCGTGTCAGGTTCATCGAAAGTTGTTGATTATTTCATGACGAAATGTCCAGACATATCCAGAATTTAATTAACATTTATGTATAGGTACATACATCAATAACCCTTTCACACATCACTTTATAAACTCCTCCCTTCATTTTTTATTTCTCTCTTCCTTTTTTATCCATATTTTCCCTCTTCAGCATTTACACTTCCATTTAGAACTACATATTTTATTTTTAATTATTAAATTCATAAACAGTTATTACCGTAAATTATTTATTCTGACGTTCATAATAGTTGGATTAAATAGTAAGAATCTGTTATTGTTATTGTTAATCTGTAACTGGATGCGAGAAGCCGAAAACAGATCTAGATGCAATTGGAGAGGCCTATGTCCAGCAGTGGACTGCAATTACAGGCTGATAATGATGATGATAATGATGTTATTGGCAGTAAGTTTATTAGTCTTACATTAAATTTTCACTGTTTTATAAGTGCTGTTGATTCTAGTACAAAAAAATAATAAAAGAAAAGTTGTATTGACCTTAAAACAATAAGAAGTTTTTGTATGGAAATTACATCAAAACCTAGGAAACAATTTGTCATAATCTATATCCAAACAAATCTCTACAACATTTAGTAAAACGATTTTCGATGTATCAGACAGGGATTTTGAGTTTAGCTCATACACAAGTAGGTATATTTAAGATCTAATATTTTCTGAGTTTACCTCTCGTTTTATTTATTGTTACAATGTTGTCTTTACACACGGTTTCATTAAGGTAGGTAACAATGCTAATAAATAAAACGCCGTTTACTGCAAATACTGGGTTTTATTACAATAGCATTTCTTATGTTTTTTATAACTATTATCACGTAAAATATAATATTCTTAAGTATAATTCAAAAGTAAATAGAATTAATTAGGTAAACAATGCCATCGCAGTAGGGAAGTAGGTAATTAGTTTAAATTATCAGGAAAAAAAACGTAGGAATCAAACTGACGCACGAATGGACAGAACTATCATGAAAGTTAATTGACTTCCTGTAGTCAGGTCCTCTGCCTTGCATTACTTTGTTGACGTTTATATGAATATAGTTCATAACACAGGTTCCTAAAAACATTTTTTAAGTATATTCACCATTTGCATTTGGTTTTCTTTATAGATTCTTTACTCATAATAGATGTAACATTTTTTCCTGGGTCTTATTTGCGTATTGTTATTTTTAAACTCTTTTACTTTGATGTTTTGACTATGTTACTATGTCTAGGCATTGAGCGGGGAGTGTTAGATTCTTTACTTTTTTATATTGAAAAGTTCATCGAATTTTGGAAAGTTTAACATTTTTAGAATTTAACATTAGGTATATTTGAAATTCATCATGTTAGGAATTCAACTTTTTTGGAATTCACCATTTTTGGTACACAACATTTTAGGAATTCAGAAGTAAAATTTTGGTACTAAAACGAATATTTTTATTTGCCTGTTCTGTGTCTGTTTTTTTAATAAATCTAGGTCCTATTTATTATTATTTTGAATCACTCCTATATCAAATCCTATTGAATCACTCTATCTACTAAAAAAAAACAACAACGAAATCCGTAGCGTAGTTTTAAAGATCTAAGTATACATATAAACAAACAGACAGACAGACAGCAGGAAGCGACTTTGTTTTGTACTATGTAATGATATGTTCTTCTAGATCAATAATGTTACAATTTCTAATTTACCTATTTTTAATTACAACCAACTATCTCATCGATCGTTAATATCCAACTACAAAATTACAGCTACGAACGGTTCATTTTAAGAATCGAATAACTTTTAGATTAAAAAACGCTGAACTAAACAAAAGAGATAGCAATACAATCAACAATAGAAACAATAGAATATTTGTTCGAGCACGAAAGAGATGACTATCTTTCGATCAGCAAAGCAACTCACAGTGAAAGTACAATTATTTCAATAGAAAGCCCAGTTTTTCTTCTATTTTCAATGTCCAACAATGAAATTGTATCGACACTTTGTAATTTATTTGTAGAAATCGAAAGTCGATTACGCGAACTTGTTCTAGAAGTACGTAATATCATTCCTTTTTCAAAAAATGTGAGTGTTTACGTTGAGATTTTGACCTAAATTTTGCCAAAAACAACAAAATATGGGATTACTTTTAATTAGAACGTTGTTTATTACGCTTGCGGTTTACGAACGAGGCGTATACAAAACAAATTTAATATAATTTTATTTATTCGAAAACAATAAATATAAAAAATTACAATAAAAATACGTATAAAAAATTATTTGATCAAATAAATAATTATTTCGGTTAAAAAAGTTGAAAAATAGGTTAAAGATATTTATAAAAACTCTCAGTTATTTTATTTAGATGAGTAGTAAACAGTAGGCACACTGTTTTCAAAACGATGAAGCACATTATGAAAAAAGCCTTTCTGTAAATATACAAAACTACTTAAAGTGCGATTGTAATAAAAAACTGCTGAGACTGTTCACTGTATAGGTAAATAAAAAAGCAAAAAAGATAACACTTCCTTGGGTAGTCGTGGAAAAATAAAAGCAAGTTAAACCAAGCAAATAGTTGGCCCTTCAAGACGAAGATTAAAACTTTCCTCTGCCGAAAAATGTAAAAAAGAATAGTATACTTCGTGATATTTTGCTTTGGTGCACATAAGGGTAAAGACACTCATATTTTATTTCTGTATAAAGGAAGATAATCAATAATATTTTGGTAAAGTAGGCGAACACTTGGTGTTGGTATAAATTAACTTAAAGTAATAAATTACATTAAATTAATCATAAATTAAATGAATTACTATAAATCAACTATAAATTATTCAACTAGATAAGTGTAGGTAATGGTAGACACTTTGATTTTCATTCCGAAGACAAATCCCGACACACCGAGCACTATTATGTTATGTGCTCTCTTAACATTGCTCTTAAGAAGAAAATCCATGGTTAACTTAGCCCTTGACGTATTGACCCTTTTTTTTCTCTGAACTCGGCTGACACGGCTGAGAGGGTGGTATATTTTCTAAGGAATGCTACTATATCCAATAATGTCCTGAACACTTCAGTGCCGTAAATAGTATGGTTGAATCATTTAAAAATTTGATTTTAAATATCGAATATCGATAAGGTATACAGCTAGTAAGCAAGTAAAGAAGCTGTAATTTCTGACCCTACATAACCAATTGCTTACTATTCGTATTAACAAATCAGTGTGATACTAAATTTATTCATCTATTGAATTATTTCGTCTAGCATTTTTTTAAATACGTTACACTGATAAAACTACGTCCCGCTGTTTGTTAACTTATATCCAGGCTAATCATGTATAAAGACACCCAGGCCCCCATTAATAGACGTGGAGTATGTTAGGAGTAGTGAGAAAATGCTTTGTCTTAATCTATTTAAGGCTACCACTGTAGATACTTTTACCTAAGACTCAACTAAGTCATTCAGATATACCTTACTTACTAATATCAAAGCTATATCACGAAGCAGAGTGTGAAAACGTAATACCGTAAACTCTTTTATTTTTCTTCGACACCGCGAAGACACAACTCTTATTCATCTATTTTTTGAAAGCTATAACTATAAAACTGACCGTTTCACTCTTACCCGTTTATTTCTCAATAGTTACCAGATCGAAAATGGTTCGATTAATCGCTTATTCCGCGTTCCTAGCCACTCTAACTACAGTGGTTTTTGGTTCGATTTTGGACGGCGATCTAGAGCTTATTGACGGTGTGAAATTAGTCAGTATTCCTGTATCGAACAGTCTAGAAGACGAAGGAAGATCTTTTGGGGGAAATACGGTGTTGTACAGAATGGCAAAGTTTCTTCAAGGCCATGAACTACAAGTGAAGCTGCCGAAGCTGATTGAAAAGGAAAAGGTGACGCAGTTTGTTGCTGATTCATTGAAGACCGTCGATGAGACCTACAAGAAAAGTAACGGTGAGTCTTCTAGTTTAATAATTGTTGTTGATAACTCAAATTTTAGGAATTTATTTAAGACTGTGTCATGGATTTTGCTAGACTTAAGATATGTTAATTATATATTACGCATTAACGCAATATATGGTTACAGTGCGAAGTAGCTCTTGTGGTTTGGCGAAACCTGATTGTTTTTTTTATTTTTTACCTTATGCTTTGCTCAAGTAATTGGTGGATCTAGATAACAGACTTTGTTTGAATCAACCTAAAGTTATCCTCACTTGAATTTTATAGTATGAATATAATAACATTCACAGATTTCTTGTCCACATCAAACTTTGCGATTTCAGATAAATGCATTTCTATGTAACAAACATTTGCATTTCTAACTACCGACATCTCTGGCTTATTTTTCTTACATGGGAAAGATCTTTAAAATGTCTTCTTTTTTTTCGTATAGTGTGGTGTGGTTCACCTAATGTTAGTGTTTTCAGGTCGCACTAAAGCTTCTATAACAAGCTAAAAGAGATAACATTAATGTTTTCTGAACTAAAAACATTTACCGACATTGCCAAAATCGTGAAAGTAAACATTCCCTAAATGGTTTTAATAAATAATGGAAGTTCCAATCATTATTTTTATTTGAGAGTGATGGTTACCTTAAATAGGTCGAGAAGGGTGGCAAAGATGTCAAATAAACGTCGATTTAAATCGTGATTAATTGGTTTGAAGGCACTTGTCGCAGTCAGTTACTGGGTCCATTCTTCAATTATTTTTAGACGAAAATGAATTTTGAAGATTTACCTTATCCTATTTATAATCGGCTTTAAAAATCAATCCGAATTTTTAAATCATCAGATTGACAACGGAACACTTTTTCCTGAAAATTTCATTTTACATTTTCTTTGGGTACTTTAGACTGTTCGTTATTTACTTACAGGCTCGTTTTCCGCCACCTCAAATTGGATCCATTTTGCGTGACGGTTCATTTTGCCAGTTGAAGAACCATTTTCCAGCTTTACCATAAATTTTGCCATTAGATGTAGTATTTAATTAAAAAAATAAAAAACCCGACTGCTGTTTTACAGAAAAGTGAAAAACAAGATGCTTCTAGTAGCTTTAGGAATGGTGGATGCAGTCGGGTGGGACTCCAAATAACATGAAGATAGTATACCTAATAATATAACCATTAGAATTACTATTAGAATATATTATTCACACACGGATTGTTTTCGCATGCCAATATTGAAATCCAGAGGTAGTGCTAAGCCATAAATTGAAGTAAGTAAAAAGAATATATTATAAACGTCATTAAAGACAAGACAACCGAGCCGAAGGCAAGTGACATATTAATGAAGACAACCTACTTAAACGACTTCTGATAATTTTATAATTAATTATTTTAAAACTTAATTGTAAAACTTTACAAGCAATACTTTTCAAATGTAAATTTACGAAAGAATAAAACATATCTTTTGAGTGAACAATGTTACCTGTTTTCTCTGTTTTTATGGTCTTTACAAATCTTGGTTAATAGCGTTTTACATCATTATTTCTATTTATTTATTATTTTAATGTACCCTATGTCACTCTCACGGTCATGACGAATCTAACGACGTATCGTTTATCTAAATCGGCCCAGCCGTTTAGGCCCTACGACGGCACAAAAATAGGTCACATACATACATACATACATACATACATACATACATACACTCACGGCAAAAACATAACACTTCCTTTGGCAGTCGTGTAAAAAGTAGTGTGAATGGCTTTTTACGTCACCAATAGAAATTCCTTGTCTTAGTTATTTTATAATGGCTTTCATATATTTATATTTTATTTTAAAAGTACAGTTTTTATGGACAAATTGTTAACAGTTGATTAATATTCTAAAATCCATTTACTTCATAAAACGACTATGCAAATAAAATTTCTTTTCCTTGCATTACTTTATACTTAGAAATATTTTTAGCAAGGAAATATATTTCCAGGAATCACGTGATTCCTGTGTAGCTTAGTGGTTAGAGCAGTCGCCTGGTTAGCGAAAGGACGCAGGTTCGAATCCTGTCATGGGGATTTTTTGGAAATATATTTCCTTGCCAAAAATATTTCTATGTTTAAAATGCCTTGAGCAATAAAAACAAAAAAGAAATATTACTTTATACTAACAAAGTCCGCGTGTACCACAAGAAGTTTTTACGCCGGAAATATTCTAATCTAATAAACTATAAAATGTTTAACTTTATATCCTTCTAGCGGTTTTGCCTAAAATAACATTATACGATGAAAGTTTGTTTGTTCGTAATTAAAATTGAAATTTACAATTGTGATGAAAATTGTTTATAATGCCAACCGCCAAAAAAACTAAATTAGTTCATCTTAGCTCGTCAGTTATTCTAGTAAGATAAGTTTAGATGGCTTAATTTGCGGTGAATGCAAAATTGTCTACAAGAAACTAACCTAGACTAACTTAGTTTAGTTGGCGATGAGCTTGAACTTAGCAACATCACATCAGGATCACTCAACGCCGAAGGATTTTGCTAATTTATATTAGGTTGATTTCTAGATGAATAACAATTCAACCTGATTCTTAAAACCACTCCACTAATTTTGAGTGTAGGTTCATTTATAAATTTAAAGCTGCTTTACTATAACCCAACTCGAGGGTTAAAGTAAAGGCCTACTTTCATAATAAAACACAGTAGATCGCCGATTATCCGAACTAATTGGAAGACATGGGTGTTCGGAAAATGGGTTAATTAATTAATTAGGTAGGTACCTATATCAATAAAACACATTTTTAATATAAATCAAATTGAATTATTACACTAATATAATACTTAGTGCATCAACTAAATAAATTTAATCGATGCGGTGTGTATACTTTTATGTATATATCCCACAAAATAACAACTAAATACGAATCTCTTTAAAAAATACGAACGACAAGCACGTTCGCGCGGTGTTCGGATAAGCGGTCGTTCTGTTGATCGACGTTCGGATAATCGACGATGTACTGTACAATGGGTAGATAGATAGATCTAAATATTCCTTTTGCTATTTATTTTGAAGTTAATATTGTAAGTAAAAGGCGGGTAAATCCGTGACATGCTAACTTGTTAAGTTTTAAATTATCACATCAAACTATGAAGCAATAAAAAGTTTGTTGTAATATTTCTCGTCTAGAAGGTCCAGCGGTTTTTTAATAAAAACTTGCTTAATACCTTAGGAGCGTTTAAAGAATTTTATCGCAGGTACTAAATATTAACTTTACCTAATAAAGTAACCCTTATCTAAGTCGTATTCGTCAATCATCGCCCGCCCGGTATTTTCTTTTAAAGCAAAAAAGTCAATAATTCATTATGCTTAACTTGAAAGTTTACATATCTACATATATTTATTTTCTCGATGACTACGAACAAAATATTTAAAAACTTAAAGCGGGATTTACATTACGAAACCATTGGCATGCAATTTATAGAAAATTTAACAAATAAAATGCTTAATTAAAGCGGTACTATTTATCTATTTGATACAATTGCTATAAGTACTCTTGCAAGATTGCTTTTATGAAATTGAATATTTTATAATAATAATTTATGACACTAGTTCCGTAATATAAATTATGTTTAACCTACAAGTACCAAGTAGAAACAATGGGGGTAATTTTTATCGAAGAACATCTAACGTTTCGAGCTAACAAGCTATTTCAACCAAGCCATTTGGCAAATTCTAGGATCGAAATTGGGATAATTAATACATACATTTCCTCCTTAAAGCATGGTTCTCTCTAAATCAACTATGGGACAGTAGTGGTTATTCTAATTGTATAGTAACTTGTACTGATTTATTTCACATTCGTAGGAACCGGCAGAGGCAAGGGTGGCGGTGGAGGTGTCGCTCTACTTGGTCTCATGATGGCGAAGGCTTTAGGAGCAGCCGGTATTGGAGGCCTTGGACTTCTGACTATGAAGGTAAAGATACAAAAATATATAAGTATAATAAATCAAGAAATACTACATAGCGTCATCTAGTCCGAACATGCAGCTATGATTAGATTATCATTAGATAATGTGAATTTCTAGTATTTTGTTCCGAGTTTTTTAAAGGTGTTACTGATTTCCCGAACAATTCGTCTTTGGAATTGATTAAACTTGTCCGTCTAGTCTTTTGTAATAAGAGACCTGTCCAACTTCTTTGCAGCTAGGGTTGTATGTATTGTATGGTGACTATATCACTGATACAATACCGTAACAATGAAATAGATACTTAAATTATTTCAAATAATTTTACTCGAAATTTGAATCAATCTCGGGTGCTAAGCTAGCTCAAAATACCTATCTAAAAACATCGTAAAACAAAAAGAACATCGATTCAAATTAAAACGGTTACAATTCATTAAAACATTACGAAAAATAATATTATAGTTTCTTAGTATGATTTTCCCTAAGTTGATTTCCCAAAATATTTTCTTTACCATTATTATATAAGAAGGCTCTATTCTTAAGGAAAGGGTTTCTCTAAGAAAATACAACGGACAAAAGTATTTAAAGGAGACCTCAAAAATTTCAACCTTAATAATAATTTAACAAAATTAATGGCCAATTCTTATCTTCAAAAAATTCTATTAAAAAGAAAAGAAGACAGAAATGTATCGCAAAAAGTAATGTACCTATTGTTTATTTTTCGACCCTTTTGAATATTTAAAAGATGAACGGTTTGATATGAAAATGCATTATATTAAATGTTAATTTGATGTTTTAATAGAATTTCTCGTTGTCTTACATTTCCGCGTCTAAACCGGTTTGTGGTTTGGAACCTGAATTTTTTAATGAGTTTTTACAAAAGATCCTACACCAGAAACAAAAGTATTTATATTATCTTTAAAGTGTTTTCTACACTTTGATGGCTAAATTTGCTGCGTGCCTTAAACGTAAAACAATAAATGATGCGATCCTTAATTTCAACTCGACTAGACGAGCACCTGTTGCCAAAATGGATAAGGCGTTGCTTTTGGGGCCAGACTCCCCAAAGATACAGGTTCAAGTCCTGTGGAGCGCAAGTTTTTGGAATGCATTTGTTTAAATTTAAAAGTATGTAAGTAAATTAGATTAGGAAATAGGAAATAGGAAATAGGGCCATAGGAAAAACGTAATTTTAAATAATTTAAAATTGTACATTAAATATTGGCCTTTTTAACTAATTTTAAATGATTTATACAACGCAAGCAACTTATAATCCATGCTATTTTACGGCACTGTTTGCCCGGGACGTTGTTAGGTGGAGTAGGTTTGCCCAGCACCTATACCACCCTCCCAGCTTAGTCAGCCATGCCCAGAGGAAAGAACTGGTCAATAAGTCTGGAGCTAACTAAGCCGTGGGTTTCCTCACGATGTTTTCCTTCACCGTATGAGCGATGTTATTAACACATTAGAAAAAAAAGGAAAAATCAAATAATGCGTCATTTGGCCAATAGTTCAGAAGAACTGAACTATTTGCTAAAGTTAAATAAAAATGATGATAACTTATTTATGTATTAGCGAATTTTTTTAAAAATGTGTGAGTTTGGTCAAGTTTTTGTGCTCTATATTATCATTTCACACTTCGACAGTTTTTGTTACGTTGACAGTTCTAAAATATTTTTAGGAATCGTTATGTAAGGTGATCTAAAAGTCATATGACGGTATAAGAATTCATAACACAGTACAATCACTTCACATTTGCTCCTTATTAAATCATAAACACAGACAGTTATTTCCCTTCTAGCACTTGAAGTACACATAATATACATTTTTAATCAATGTTATAAAAGATTTCTTATAAGGTCCGTAGTTATAGAGTCTTTACTAAAACAAGTACCTACGTTAAAAGTGATAAAAATCACCTTTCGAAGTCATAAAAAGTATGAATTGAAATCATCTTTAAGTATAATATTTTTTTCAATTAACATACCTATAAGATACATATTATTAAAATTAAAAAACAAAACAAGATTTAAATCTTTAGGTTTGGAAAAAATGGCCGATTATTATTAAACATTATTTTCTTAGTTTAAAAAATATTTTAAATACAAATCGGCTGCAAATTATATATCAGTAAGTTAGTAAATATATGGATTTACTTTTATATGTTGTTTACAATTTTTTGCTCAATACTTTTTTATTTGCTTATTAAAATATACACCTTATGAATGATCCGCTATCTACTATAGGTCGCTTGCATTTTTCTTTTCTATGTTCACCATTAAGCCGTGTTTTTACTACGAAAGTTATGTTCCGAAAGTTATTTTCAACTTCACAAGAAAGTTGCTTGACACTAGTATTATCAAAAAATCGCCGGTGCTGATTTTTTTGCAAAGATGACAATTTAACTTTCGCGACACTAGTTCCGTAATGAAAACACGGCTTTATTGAAATTCTCCTATAACTACGGTCACAAGAATAATGTGAGAATTTTATGTGATAGCAGCTGTAAAGTTACAGGCATTTAAGCCAAACTTGCAGTATATTTTCAGCGTGAACGATAAGCGGTACAATATTAACATCTTGATTAAATGTTGAAGAGCAAAGAGTTTTAAAAATACAACACTTAGATATTAACTACAAACATTAATAAAAGACGGGGAATTTACCATGTCTAAATTTGTGCTCGATATTATACTTGATATATTAGAGCTCAATTTTTGCAAGTTTTTTGTGGTGAAAACAACATTGTAAGTTTAAAGGCTTTTTTGAAATAGTGAGCAAAACCTTAAACCAAATTACAGAAATTCATCATCTGTGAAAATTCAACTGCACATCACGGTATAAGAGGTACTTACAGTCTCGTGACACACAGATGGACAGCAGTGGTATCTTAGTAAAGGGGACCGTTTTTACCTACATACCGAACCCTACAAAACGAATACTAGATATTCGGAACTTTGTTCTACTCTGGTCGATATCCACCTTTCACATTTGAAAATTGTTTATGTTCTATATACGACTTTAAACCGATATGGACGCCTCTAACTGTCGACAACTACCCGCATTCTTCAGTCTCGTGAACAAGCTGCTTGAAATTACCAGCGAAATATCGAGCTCCGCGAATAAATTTTTAAACATGGTCAATACCCCGTTAGTAAGTAATTTTAGTAGTGTTAATGTTCTTTCTATTTCATTGTTCGATTAAATATCTTTACATCAGACAGCTCCATTGTTTGGTTTAATTTTAAGATTTAAAGCTTGGTAAAGAGACGAGAATTCTAAAGGAATGGCCGATAAAATTATTTTGTAAAATTAAATCGCTTTGATTGCTTCGCTTTGATTTTGTTTTAAATGATTTGGCTGTGAAATATTATTTACTGCTAGCGTCACACAGTTTTACCCGCACATTATCGAAAAAAAAAATTGAAAGATACTTATTAGGTAGGTAGGTAGGTTAGGTACCTACTTTCAAAAATATTTTTTTTAGTGTAATTTATCGTTTAATTTTTAGTTTATAAAAGAAACGTGACAGTTTTTACCTGTTTGTTTTTAAAAAAAAAATACAAAGATTTTATAAAAGTTACTATGGAACAGAATATAGCTTTTATATCTACTTATTGAAAAAGACGCCAAGTATAGTCATAACTTATTCAGCTACGCTATTAATTATTACAGCAGTACCGCAATGCGAACAAATCAATAAAATAATAAACTCGGATCTAAACTTTAACCGTCAATAAAAATTCCAAAGCAATAGTTTTCAAATAAAACTGGAGTTTGTGGCCAGAATGGCAAATAAAGCGATTTAGCAGTTACTTTACAGTTTTTGAAATACTTACCAAACAACTAAAGTTTTTAGTATTTTATGTGCCGAATTGGCTCGAAAAATATCAACTTCATTTATAAAACTGAAAAATATAAAAATGAGTTTATTATTATTATTATAAACGCGAATGTTTCTATGTATGTATGTGGCTTTGACTTTGTTACTCTTGATTGCAATTTGACCGATTGCGATGAAACTTGGAATATGAATAGTTGGTGACCTGGAATAACACATAGGCTACTTTTTATCCCGAAATTTCCGCGGAAACGGGACTTACGCGTGTGAAACCGCGGGCAAGAGCTAGATATTTATAATTTTAATTTAAAAAGCTGCTTTATTATTTAAGTAGTCTTCAAATAATCACTGTAGGTGCTAAGAAGTCGCTGAATGACGATAAAACTTGAAAATTATCATTGAATTTAACGTAGGTAGCGTAGTAACGCACATCTGCAAATATGCAGAGGCATGATTCAACTGACTTCATTTTGATGCCATATCTATAGTGTTAAGATTGAGCTATAAGATTTCGCGATTTTGCATAATAAAACACTTTATTTATCGGGTTAAATCGCGTTTTATTCATGGTTTTAAACGAACCGAGCTTTCGCCAACTTAACAGTTGGCTTTTTCAAGGTTGACTTAGATTTAATTTGTCTATTTTAACATTCTAAAAAGTTACAGTAAACTACCGCCTCATAATTATTTGTAACAAAACGTTCCAGTGTACGGACTATAGAGTTATTGTAATAGTTTTAAATTTAAGGATCGTCAGTTCACATTTGAAAATGTTCAAGTCAGTAAAACTCAAAAAAAATATAATAGTTTATTTTCTTTACATTCTTGTACAACATTAAATACACATGATCTGGCTACGTCTTAGGTGTATTGTCACACTCTCTGTTGACGACCTCTGTGGCGCGTCGGGCAAACGCTTGGCTGCAATGCAGAAGGTTGCGGGTTCGATTCCCGCTGGGTGCAAATATTTATGCTTAAAAATAAATATTTGTATCTGGTCTGGGCGTATTTATATGTATAATATGTATGTATTTACAAAAGAAAAATAATTATAAGTAGTTTAACCGTTGTCTAGTCACCGTAACACAAGCTTAGCAGCTTACCACGGGGCTAGATGGCGCTGTGTGTTCGTCACAGGATTTATATTTATTATTATTATCACTCATTTATTTTAATTCTTAAATTTAAGTTTTTATAAAAATAAACTAAATACAAAATATATACATTACCACAAAACCTACAAACAATATTCTTTACATAAAAATAAATTTATAGGCCCTATAAATAATGTACACATTTTGTACAAAAACAGTAAATTACTATAAACACCTAAACCTAGAAGTCCGTCAGCAGCAGGGCAGGGCCCAGGCTACCAATGGTTAGGGCCGCAGAGACAGGAATCTTCTGACGATACGTGCCGTATCAAGGACGACTGCCTTCTGGATCTGACCCTTAACCCAACCGTCAAGCGAGAGCCTCTTGAGGTGTTGGTCGAGGCTCTTTGCTATTAACCCATTTGCCGACACGACTATCGGAACAATACTCGTCGAATCAACGTGCCACATGGCGGTAATTTCATGGGCTAAGTCCAAGTACTTAGTTTCCTTGTCCTTTTCAGCCTTTATGAGATTAACGTCATGCGGGACAGTGATATCGACGAGTATTGCCCGCCGTTCCGACCGGTCTTCTATCACGATGTCAGGTCTATTGGCCACAATAGTTCTGTCCGTGATAACAGGCCGGTCCCAATAGAGCGTGGCACGACCGTTTTCGAGAACAGGAGCGGGTGCATATTGGTAGTATGGCACCTCTTGGTCCACAAGTCCATATTTAAGAGCAAGTTGCTGGTGAATGATCCTGGCTACCAAGTTATGTCTGTGCAAGTACTCATTATTATTATTATTTGTTGTTACCATTTTTGGATTCTCGGGGCTATGGAGCACCCGGACCTTTGGAAGGCGTGCGTGGGGCCGAAGCCAACACGTAGAGGCCCGTTTTAGTAACATTTTAATTTCAAAATATGTGATGGACACCAAACCGGCAATTATCCCTGTCTGCACTATAAAATGCAGCCAAGGACAACCCCCGGGTCGGATAGAACTATGAATAAACTACGGGTGAAAACTACTTGGGCTATGGAATTGGGTTGGTAGTGGATCGGGTACTGGAGGGAACTATGGGGAATATGGCGCCTGCCGTCACAATGTTCAACAAACACGTAAAAATGGCAGACGGAGACTCGCCAACTCACAAACTGGGCCACCCTAATTAAGCCGCGCAAATTACAGCCAGGGGGCAACAGGGGCGTGAGAGGCTAAAGGATGGAGGGACCTCACTGGATTTTAAACCATCCTAGGTCGAGATCCTGTGGAGCGGGCCAACTCATCACTGACGTGAGGCGTCCATCCTCCGAGCATTACTGCTCTCGCGACTCCACTCTGACCGGCCGGTGAAGGCAAGCCAAAGGCGGGGGACCGCTTCCTCGTCAGTGTTCACTCCGACCAGCCAACTAAGGCAAGCCGGAGGTGAGGAACGGTGATTTCCCCCTGGAGCACTCGGGAAGCCGCGGGGTCGCTACTCCCCGACACCTCGCCTCAAGGTGTTATTATTATTATTATTATTTGTTGTTACCATTTTGGATTCTCGGGGCTATGGAGCACCCGGACCTTTGGAAGGCGTGCGTGGGGCCGAAGCCAACACGTAGAGGCCCGTTTTAGTAACATTTTAATTTCAAAATATGTGATGGACACCAAACCGGCAATTATCCCTGTCTGCACTATAAAATGCAGCCAAGGACAAACCCCGGGTCAGATAGAACTATGAATAAACTACGGGTGAAAACTACTTGGGCTATGGAATTGGGTTGGTAGTGGATCGGGTATTGGGGGGAACTATGGGGAATATGGCGCCTGCCGTCACAATGTTCAACAAACACGTAAAAATGGCAGACGGAGACTCGCCAACTCACAAACTGGGCCACCCTAATTAAGCCGAGCAAATTACAGCCAGGGGGCAACAGGGGCGTGAGAGGCTGAAGGATGGAGGGACCTCACTGGATTTTAAACCATCCTAGGTCGAGATCCTGTGGAGCGGGCCAACTCATCACTGACGTGAGGCGTCCATCCTCCGAGCATTTCTGCTCTCGCGACTCCAATCTGACCGGCCGGTAAAGGCAAGCCAAAGGCGGGGGACCGCTTCCTCGTCAGTGTTCACTCCGACCAGCCAACTAAGGCAAGCCGGAGGTGAGGAACGGTGACTTCCCCCTGGAGCACTCGGGAAGCCGCGGGGTCGCTACTCCCCGACACCTCGCCTCAAGGTGCCCTGCGGGCTTATTATTATTATTATTGTGGCTTCGGAACTCGCCCTCCGATGAGAAGAAGCCACAAGAAACTCTTGGGGTTTTTTTTGTGATCATGCGTTAAATTACAATCGTCATAATACCGATATTATCTATAATTCGAACAGGAGCAATCAATAAATTATGTCCATGGATTTTTTTCATTAAGATATGACGACGTATCATAGTACGCCTTTTTACACAATTTATGTTTAATATGTTTTTTGAATCTTCTAATGGACATAAAGCATATTAAGCTAGTAAAGCATCTTGTGAACTTGGGACACACCTAAACTTAAAAATCGACAACTTTTTTACTCCCAATAAAAGCAAAAAAAAATGGAACAGCAGAGTCAAAGAGCATTTTCAACGGTAAAAGTTCATCCAATATTTGACACAGACGTCTGGTATTTGCTTCCGAAGTGACGACGAAGTGAGTCCAACCCGAAAGGCGAACAACCGTACAACCAATAAAGGAAATACGTGATATCGAGCCGTGCATTGCGATACCTACTTCCGATGTTTTTCCTACACTACATTAGACATCCCTGATACTCTAGAAGTGCAATGCAATGAATGAGTGTAAGACCAAATATATATTTTTTTCCACAATAAATAAAATAATAAATAAATATCTGCCGTTGACAATTAATAATGTTCTTATTGAAAAATCCGCAAAGGAAAAGCACCTTGGGCTTGTTTTGGATGAGAAACTAACATGGAAACACCACTTAGAAAAACTAACCGGCCAAGTTAAATTCTCTTACTGGTGTTTAAAAAACGTAGTCCGTTGTTTACCAGTGAAAATACGGTACACTCCCTTATAAAACCTCATCTAGACTATCTTTCAGATGTTAATGCAAAACAAAATCATTATAATTAATATACAATAATAGACAGATAATCAGAATTAATTTTAACCCAAAGATTAAAAATATGTAAATTGTTACCTTGTCGTTCGATTGTCTTCGATATAAATGGTGTTTCGTTCAGCTCGGGCTATATTAGTAACACTTTGCAAATTTGCATGTAAGCAAATAAGAACCTACCCAAACGCTCATTCAATCATAGTTAAAAGATAAAACATCTTACTCAGTAAGCGATTGTTAGTCTTATGGGAAATAAAGAATCTTCAAATTTAAACCGGAATAAAACATATTAAATGTTTTGCAATATAACAACGAAATAATAGAATAAGAAATTAGATGGGACAGTGAAACATTTTAAACTCAGCTATGACGGAAGATCGGTTTCAATGTCCAATTGTTTCGGAAATTACCACACACTTATACCACAAATTAAAAAAGTCGAAACAAAATTTTAACGTTGTTAAAACTAATTAAAAAAACAATATTGAATTTTTAGCCACCCGAAAGTTTTTGAGAAAGTTTCCTAGGAAATGAGTGGATGTAGGTAGATACAATATAGGCAATATCAAAGAAGGTAGAAATATTTTAGAGGAAAATTAATCTTCAATTTACTCGCGACGAGATTTAAAGTCGCGTCTCTGATGTTTGAAGATAAATTTTTCCTTTAAAATATTTCTAGTAGATATAGGTACCTGGAGTCAAAGAAAAGTAATTACGAAATATCAAAGAAGGTTCCAAGTACTAATTTATTAAACGCTTCTAGATTATGATCAAATATCTAATGACACTAGAATGAGAGTAATAGGTTCGGTAGACACCTATTAGTTCGCAAACGTTGATCTCAATGAAAATAGCCAAAGACCAAAATGTACTTTAACAAGTTTAACAGACAAGTTAATGGACAGGTGAACGAGATAAAATATATTAGGCAAATAAAGACAAATATTACAACAAAAATATGGTGTCCTATTTATTATAAGTAAACATATCTATCTATAGAGTATTTTATATTTGGACGTGACAGGTGACACTAGGAATCGATGTACAGCTGTGCTACCTTGATATGGTATTTGAACAGATCCTTTGGAATATTATGTTTGCTCAAAATAAACGTTAAGAAAGTGATCTTAAAAGGGTTTCTTTTTTACCCGACTACGCGACGCAAAGGAGGGTAATGTGTTTATCGGTCTATGTATGTAAGTATCTATGTTTGTATGTATGTATGTATGGGTGTTTCTATGTGGCGTTCTAGAGGCCAAACGCGTGGACCGATTTTTATGATTCTTACGTCAATCGATTCGTCTTAATCTGGCGAGTGTGACTAAAGACATTGTCAGTAATCCAAATTAACTTTTGTCACAACCAGATGCCATATTGTCAAAATTAAAAAAACCAAAATCGACGAAGTATGTCAAGATGAGAGCACATAATAAATGAGTAAAAAATTACTCACAGTCGGGACCCATTGGAAAAAAATTAGATCGGTAAAATGAATGGGTCCCGACTGTGAGTAATTTTTTACTCATTTATTATGTGCTCTGTGTGTATCGATTACAAAACTATTTGAATGATTATTCAGTATTACTTAGCATAATTTCCAACTACTGGGCTTGTTTTTAGTTTTTTTTGTTGTTTCTTTACGTATTTGTAATTAGAGTTTTTACGCAGTCGGGTTTTTTGTTTTTTTTTTAAACTTTTTTTTTACCTATTGAGGTACGAAACCCAAAAACTAAATAAACTGTTTTATCCTAAAATATATTCCTAACTATTTTAAAACTCTTTTCTGTATACTTTTACAAATATATTACTAATGGATACGTTAAGAAAGTAAAATATTAATAATTTAAGAATAATACATAATATGAATATTATAACGTAATTATAACATAATATATATTATATAAATTTAATCAGATCAACGAATGAATAGCCAAAGATCAAAATATTACTTTTTATTGAATAAGCTTAAGCTAAATAAAGAAAGAAATTTTAAAACAAACTAGTTACAGAAAATTTGATAAAATTAAAACATTTATTAATAAAAATATAAGTGCATTAAAACGACATAAAAATATCACTGTCGTATCTAAATCCGCAAGATGTTCTAATTGTAGAATAGTTTTAATTGGTAAAAGTGAGTAATTGTTGATCAGTGGACCCGTATGCGCACGCGCCGTGAAGTAGAGAAAACTGTATAACGATGTGCAAGATATTTCTATGATATATTTTCTTAAAGTAGAATCTTGTAGCTTAGATAGAATTGTTCATTTACGCTTGATGATTTTAATCAATCTACAGGGTACCTAATCAATTTGTTTATTTATTACCCATGAGACACATACTTAGTTACTATAATTTGAAAAAAAGAAATACAGTTGAATAGTAATTGAAAACCTTACTCTTTCTACTAAAACTGAATAAAAAAAACCAATGCAAATAGGAAAGATAAGATAAGATAAAACTTTATTGTACCAAAAGAAACATTTACAATAAGAAAAAATCATAAAAAAAAAAAAAAACATGACATTAAGAAACATATACTTATAATTATTTTTATAACTATGGTACAATGGGCGGCCTTATCGCTTAAAGCGATCTCTTCCAGGCAACCTTTGGATGGATAAGAATTGATGGAGGTGATGGGTGGGTTTTTCAATATATTAAATAGAAAGTAAAGGAAATATTAATAAATATCAATAAAATAAAACACAACTATGAATACGAAGTAAATATAAACATAAGACACAAATAGTATCTATAGTAATAGGAAACTGCAATTCCTCGGTGGATATCGATTTTAGATATATTGCCATATCGATAGTTAATTCGATTCTACTATTAATAATGATTCCTGTTTTTCTTTCATATTTAGAATTCGCTTATACCTATGGTTTATTTTATTTATGATTTAAAAATTAACGCCTGATAGAGACAACGCGATACCAGAATTAATACTAGACCAGAATGTTGGAGTTTATTTAACGCAAAGAGTTAGCGTTGTCATACCATCAGCTTAGGATGCGGCCAACATTTTGAGCTCGCTGCCAAGTTCACGTTTTTCTTTACGTTTTTTTGTATATTATTTTGTGTGACTACGAGTATGAATAATTACTAAAACTGCCTACAAAATGAAATGTACAACTTTATTACTTACTGTCACTATTATTTATGGTCATCGTTGATTCTTGTTTGTGATCCCAACTTCCAAATAATTACAATGATAGTCTTTACTATTTCCCTAGTATTTTCAAGTAGTTACGTATTATAATTGCAGGCATGATTTAGGAATAATTGCAACAATAATAACTGTCATACAATGTTATTTTATTTTGCAATCAATGATGGAAAGTGCGTGTGCGTGAGTTTGTTTCTTTTGTCCTTCCTGATGTTCATTAAAATGCCTGTCATCATATTTTATTAGGTATCAATTATGGTCTTTGTAAGCCGGCATATGTGGCGTATTGGGCGAAGGCCTGCCTGCAATGCAGAGGGTTGCGGGTTCGATTCCCGCCGCTTGCAAATATTTATGTTTAACCAACCATTTTGAAGGTAAATGGGAACATTGCAATATGTAGACACACTATCTAACCAACTAATAACTCACCCTAAACGCATATACCCATCTCCGTTCCGTCGTGGCTAAAATTAAATTTTCGTTTCTGGTTTGCGTGTTTTCTATGTATTGTATGTATGTATTTACAAAAAAATAAGTATGATATGTAGTATATCCGTTGTCATGTACATGTAGTATAAGCCTAGTGCTTAGTTTAGGACCAGATTGCGCTGTAGGTAATGTCGAACAATATTTATTTGTTTATTATTTATTAACTGTCGGTTTTCGTCTTGATGTTAAGTATGTTTAAAGTAGAAATGACACTAAGTCCTCTATTAGATGTTTTATTTACACATAACAAGACTAGTTTTAAGTTTTGGTCTTGAGTTTGAGACTGATAGAAATGTTGTATAGTTTTTATTTCTTGTCGATTCCGAGAAAATATCGATTTGCATAATTTATGTTAATTCCAAACTCCCAAATACCTGTGATTTATTGATGTATTATAATAGTATTTAAGACCTTTATTTAATAAAGGGGTATTTATCATGTATATTATCATTTATTAATCCCCCTTACTTATAAACGCTGGTTAACAGCTGCAAAATTACATGTTTCGTTTGTCTTTTACTTTGACATGAAGTGTCAAAGTTGACAGACAGAGAAAACCGTCACATGTATTCATTTGTTTTCACAGAGTTTGATATTCTTGCTTTCTTTTATTTCCCGCGGTCTAGATGGAGCTATCAGTTTTATGGTTTCGTAGTAAACAAGAAACTTTTATAGTTTCGTAATGTCCGTCCGTCCGTTTGTCTGCGGCTCATATTAGGAATCGAAATCATCTCATCACCGTTATCTTGATCTATCTGTGAACTATTTCCTCGATATATTATATTCAAAGTTCATCCTATATCGTTTGTTAAATATACTTACATTGTTAATTTATTTACAGGCATTAGCGGTATCAGCATTAGCACTAATGCTGTCAGCCATAGTTGGAGTCAAGAAACTAACGTCCCACGATGACCATGATGATCACCAGGTCATCTACGCTGGTCACCACGGACACCATAGAAGGCGGCGTGATTTAGCGCCCTTACCTTACCAAGGTTGGCAAGAGTATAAGAAGCAAGCTTAAATTCAAAGCCAATGCGTACCTACTGTTAGTATTCTAATTATAAGATAAGGATTGTTAATTTATTTCTTAATATTTATTAAAATAATTTATTACACAAAATTTGGTTTATTTTCAATAATCAATAATCAATCATTTATTTGCGAATAAAGGTCAAATACAGATGTCATTGTGATAAAAATAAAATGTCCTCCTTATTCTACCCGAGCATATGAATGAAATATATTTATAAGGTTTCTGAGTCAATATTTTTAAGCCAAAACCATAAAACAGAGAGCCAATCCAAAATCTCTGCATATATCAAAGAAGAAACTTCCGTTCATTATATTTACTGGATTGAATTATTGGAATTTCTTGAAAATCTAAATTGTGTTAATGGTTCATAAATTTTGTTATGTTGTTAGGTGATAGGTACTAACTCTATCAAAGCTAGATTTGATTTTAATTTATTCACTCAACAACTATTATTATAAAATATTAAATTAATTTAAGATTATTTTAAAGAAAATAAAACAAGATACTTATTGTATCTCAGTTAGAAATGTCACACTTTGATTCTTATATTATAATACTTACTTCATTTAAAAAGTACATCAATTGTAAAAAAAATACTATGGACCACACTATAGACCTTCACCCATTTACTATGCCGGTCCTAAATGATTACAAACTAGCTGCGCCCCGCGGTATCACCCGCGTGAGATTTATCAAAATCGGTTCAGCATTCTTTTTTTCATAAGAACCTTCTCCTGACTATAACAAACACAACAAAAAAAGAATTAGCAAAATCAGTCCAGCCGTTTACGCGTGATGCCGTGACCAAGGGAAATAGGGATTCGTTTTTATATATAAAAAAGATAGCTGCGCCCCGCGGTTTCACACGCGTAAGTCCTGATTTTTTTTTCTCATTAGAACCATCTCCTGATAATAACAAACACATCAAAAAAAGAATTAGCGAAATCGGTCCAGCCGTTTAGGCGTGATGCCGTGACAACGAAATAGGGATTCATTTTTATATATAAAAAAGATACGAGCTATTACCCGCGACGCGTTAAATGCGAAGTCTGCGTAGAAATTGTTTATAGCCGACTTTTTTGTTCTACTAATTGGATTTCGATGTAAAGTATACCACGACCTTCCTCGAAAATAGAATTATCTAATATTGAAAACCAGATTTCAATCGGATTGGTAGTTTTTAATTGTATAAGGAACAGACAGACAAACAGACAGACAGACATGAATTTTAAAAATTACTTAATTTTGTTCTACTACTTATCCTTAGTTCCCTAGACCATTTTTTTAATTACTTCCAAGTACAGACTTTTTGTCCTCTCTTCCTTCATTATATGTATACCTAGAAGAATAGGTACTGATTTTACTTGTTCATATAAAAAGTTTTATTAGTTTTCGTACAATATTGACTGAGTAATATCACTTATTTGTACAATTTGGAGGGACGTTTGAATTTTTTTCTATCAAAAAATTTTCAGGAATCATGTTTTCACGACATTCACGTGTTACTAAAAATATCCTCGACTTTAATAAATATGGTTTCAAAAACTTTTATTACCAACAACTTTTGTAGTAATAATTCACCCTAGAAACATCAATTCTGGTCTACTACGGCCCCTTAATAGTCACTTTTAAAAACTTAAGTAGGTATTTACAGTGTTTAGTCTATAAATGGCCGGCCGGCGCGGCGGCGGAACTAACCACAGACTTGTAAGAAGATACTAAAGTATAACTAACTAACTACGGGTTTTTGCGGAGGTAAACGAAGAGGCTATATAGATAAATAGATAAATAAACTTTATTTGTAAAACATAAAGACAAGAAGACTATTCAAAGAGTTTTTGGAACATTCCTGGTTTGAAACTTTATATCTATTGGAGTTGAAGGTACTCACTTTTAAGTAAATGTAAAAAAATGTAATCTAGGTTCAAGAAATCTATCGACGGTGAACGCTGATGAACGCACCATCTAGGAAAAGCAGCTAGAACTCCCTCGCTAAGTGAAAGGTAAACTAATGTATCACCCATCACTCACAATCTACTGTTGTCTTAGTTCTTCAGTTGAATTGTAGATGGCGGTTTAGCAAATTTTAAGCCCTTTCTATAAATCTACAAACATGACCATTTTTTGGAGGCAGCATTATAAACTTAACTCCTACGTTTATCAATTTTTCAAAGTACATAGTTTTAAATATCCATCGAGTTTTCTTCTGTACGTTTTAAATAAAATATAATGAATCGAAAATCTTTCACACCAATTATGTTTTATTTACCATGCTAGAACTTAGATCACTACTTACTCAAAACTTCCATACTTTCTACTAGAATCCGGTTTATGTAAACTAAAATAAAAAACGATTAAGGTCATTCAATTGACATGCAGTAGCTATATTCGATGAGTTTTTTATCGTACGATTGAAGGAAACCTACTTGTTACTATGTCGCGAGTACCTACCTAGCTAACCTAGATGCGTGTGCGCTTCTCATGTGGAAGTAGGTAGAAATCTAAGACTAAATAATTTCCAGACACCGCGCCCCGAACAAAAAGTGAAGAAAATATTGCACGACATTACACACAGCGCAATTTAGGCCCAAACTAAGTACTATTTTTGTACTATGGGTACCAGACCACGGATATAGGTACTATATATTACACTTTTTTTGTGAATACATAGGTACATACAATCATAAAAACACGCAAACCAGAAACAATTAGTAATTAAGTAATTATAAGTAATTATAATATTATTTAATCACCCTACCTTTTCCTCTTTCTTTGCTTCTTGTCCATCCAAAGGTTGCCTGGAAGAGATCGCTTTAAGCGATAAGGCCGCCCATTGTACCACCTATTTTTAAGTTGTTTATTTCCTTTTTTGTTATTGTAATTATTTAATCGTGTGTTGCAATAAAGTATTAATCAATCAATCAATCAATCAAACAAATATTTATTTTTACCCACAACGCGAAAAGTTAAGCATAAACTTTGAATTAGAATTTATAGTCGAAATTCATTTAGTAATAGGTATACGATTTTTTTATGTTATTAAGCTATGTTATTAATTTATTTTATCGATTTAAGTTAAGTTATTAACTAACACTCATTTATTCAAATTTACAAAAATGGCAATTAAAAATACCTAACATTAAAAATTTTTGATTGGTCAACATTCTAAATTTGAAAACTTCGACTTTAGTACGCAAAAACTTAGGATAGTTGCGAATATCGCTTTATAAATACCAAAAATAAATTACTGTCTAAAATTAATGTTTTTGCTTAGCAAAGTCAAAGTACGGACTAGAGATTTTAGCTTTTAGTTCTTGTGTAATTTAGTTACTTACCCTTACTATGCGCAACTTGTCTAATCCAAGTAGAGTAAAAGTGTATTTCTTGTTTGACACTCTAGTGAAGCTTACTTTTTACTAATATTATAAATGCGAAAGTTTGTATGTATGTGACTTTGTTACTTTTCTCTTTCACGCAAAAACTATTGGACCGATTGCAATGAAACTTAGAATATAGGTAGCTGGATAGCGGGAATAACAAATGGACTTTTATACCCCGATACTCCCGCGGTAACGGTGCTTACGCAGGTGAAACCGTAAGGCCCAGCGTTTATAGAATATTAAAGAAAAAGTCGACTATAACAAATTAATGTGTTTCAGCCATCACTATGGAATAACCTGGTACACAAAGTTTTACACATATTCACAAATAGTAACAAGATAGGTTCCTTCCTTTAAGAAAGACACGTGATTACGTTCACGTACTCCTCAATATAGTCAATTCGCACGAATTGTGTATCCGTGCGAATGAATCCCTACAAAATACGTTTCGAACGAAAGTAAACTCATGCCAACGAACTATTAGATTCAAAATTAAATAGGTATTAGGTATATATCCAAACTTAAATACCTCAGTAGATTATTGTGTAGAAAATATCGTGACTGCCGTAGGTATTGTTCAAGAGGTGTAAAAATTAAACCGAATTAAAAAAAATAAGACTATTATATTTCCTTAACATAAGTTTGGGACATATTTATATTATCTATATATTGGAGAGTTAGGCATTTCAATCTACCTATGATTGATTAAACACAATTATGGTTGATTGATTAGAACGCCTAGTTATTTTTAGAAGCAATACACTCCCTTCACATTCGTTTGGCGAAATTCGCTGAGTATTCATACAAGGTTTGTATTTAGCTAAAATTACCTTCACTTAACTAAAATTATCCAATATAGATAACTGGTTTCAATTTGTGATCACTGCAAAAATAATCAGTATTATGTATTGTTTAATAATCTTAAGAGTCCGTGACCCCAGATCTTCGTTACTTTTTTATAGCTAGCACAAAGTTCGTCAGCGCATGCTCCCAACACAGGTATGTAAGATACAATGACTTAATCTTATCTTACTAATATAACGATGCCGTGACCACACGAAATAAGGATTCATTTTTATATAATTTGATCGTACTCAATCTTCTTATATTATAAGAAGATTGAGTACGATCAAATTTTAAAACATTTTTATAATAAGCTTCAGATTTATTAGAAGCGCCCCACCGTTTCACCCGGGTAAGTTCCGTTCTCGCAGGGTTACCGGGATAAAAGGTAGTCTATGTGTTATTCCAGGTTTCCAGCTGCCTATATTCCAAGTTGTATCACAATCGGTTCAGTAGTTTTTGCGTGAAAGAGTAAGAAAGTCACATACATACAAACTGTCGCAGTACAATATTAGTAAGATTATCTTTCTACTACTTATCCTGCTTGACTGAGGGGTCGCGTCAACTGAGTCGTATTTCCATCATTAATTTTCTTTCGCTATACTTACTCGTCGTTTAGTTTTAGAAATTTAGACCAGTTACTCGTAGCCTAGCTTTGCCTGAATAGATATATTAGATCTAGATAATGGGCCCTACCATGATGTCTTATAAGTCGTCGCAAAGTCGTCGCGTTGCCGTTCAGCTAAAAAAATAAAATTAAAAACACATTGAAAAATTAAAAAAAAAGAAAAACAAACTTCATAAAAAAACAAACGATTTTTTTAAATTGTCAGTGGTTTTTAAAAGTAGTCGGGGTATTTTTTATTTAAAATTTACTTAATTTTTTTGAACGACAAAAGGACGACATAGCAACGACAAACGAGCATGGTAGGGCCCAATGTAGTATGTACGTAGTTCAAGATATATCAAGACTTCAGAGAAAACTAAGACGGCAATTTAGATGCTTTTCTTTGACTTAGTCTTATTTTCCTAGTAGATTTTAAAGTAGGTAAGTACAATAAAAACCTTTTTTTATTTTAGTAAAATAACATTTTAAATTTCGGACTCGGCGCGATTCGAACCCGCTACGTCTTTAAGTAAGTAATCCAATTGGTTTTGCCGAGTGGATAAACAGATTAAGAAATAACATTTAGTACCACTAGCAGCTCGAATGACGTTTTATCCCGATATTTCCGCGAGAAAGGGACTTAGGCGGATGAAATCGTGGGGCGCAACTAGTAAATTTATAAAATACAGTTATCCACGACTTCATAACATAAAAATTACTGTTCTACGACTGTCATACGACAATATTGTTACGAGTACGACCATTTTGAAAAGAGAAACCCATTATTGTCACCCACAATGACTATGGGAGAATTTTGTGATCATTTACGTCGATGACCGTGCAATTTGACACAATGATGTAACTTTCACAGAACGCGCTTGATGTTGTTGTGGTTAAACTCTTAGAACTACCTAACAAATCCCTTGGAATATCTTAATTGCAGTGTCGACACTAAGGGATTATTTATATTAGACCGTCACAAGCGCCGACCGGGTCCAAGTTTCGTTGTACATTGCTCGGCCGCCACTCGACAGACCGAACGACTGCTCGCCGAGCAATGGACAACGAAGCTCGTGCTTCTGCCGGTGTAATATAAATCATCCCTATCGCTAGCTCCTTAAATTACAATTAGACTTGCTGCGTTGAATTTGAATCAAAAGTAACATATGTTTTATTTCAGGTTCAGGTACTATATTTCAAGTTTCATTGCAATCGGTTCAGCGGGTTTTCCGTGATTGAGTAACAAATATACATACACATATACTCATTAGTTATCAGCTTTATAATATTCTAACATCAACGTCTGAATTTTTTTACCGATATTTAAGGACGTGAGTTTTCGTTGACGTAATTTCCCGAACTAGTTGACTTTTTAACTGATAAAGCTCGTCCGTCAGAGCCGAGTTTAAATACTTCCCTGTCAAGCGACCATTAACCTTCTATCAATTCGGACCAGAGTAATAAAAACAAACATTAGTGTAGATGACACATGTCAAACTGACAAAACAACGAGATAAAAACATGGATAATTTTTTTTAATATTATGAATTTTACTTATTTATTTATAAATAACAAACACTTTTAGATTTACAGCATTTAAACACCAAAACGTCTGAAAGCTATTATACTTTAATTACAAATAATTATTGAAAAAATATTTTTTAATCACATGAATTAGATTTAAGTAAAATTAGGTAGGCATCAAATTTAATCAGCTAATACCAGAATAGAGACAGATCTCAAACAATATATTTTGTGCCTTGGCTCAACCAATCCATGGACGAACCAACAAATAGTGGCTGAGTCATGCAAAAAACGTCAACCTCAGACCTGTCTGTAATCAATCGATTTATCAGGGTAAGTGCATGCGAGGACATGCGAATTTGATAGATTGTGTGTACCTAATTATTTTTGTTACACTTTCACCCAAAAACCGCTAAACTGATTGCTTTAAAACTCGGTATATTGGTAGCTGATGATCTGGAATACACACAGGCTATTTTTTGTCCGGATATACCTGCAGGGAACCGCAGACCTCAATTAGTTTGCTATGGATCCTGTTCTTATTTAAGAAGCACATGACATTCTGATTTATTTTCGAACCAAACACACCTTTGAACACTTCGAAATAAAGATGATTCTATCGTCAAAAATCGTTTAGTGATGGTGTGTTACATTGTAGCAGCAAATTTACTTACTGACAGGAAGTTTCTTTCACAAGCAAACTGGTTCAGAAATGAATGAAAGTTGAGATCCGGTACAAGATAAACATGCTGATTCAGATCAAAAGAACGTGCCGTGCCTTTATGTCACAGATGATGTCATGTAGTACGTTTTTATGATGTTGTAATTTTCATTAGACTACCTCTGTGGCGCGTCGGGCGAACGCTTGACTGCAATGCAGAAGGTTGCGGGTTCGATTCCCGCCGGGTGCATTATTTGTGCTTAATAATAAATATTTGTCAGGGTGTTTTTCTATGTAAAATATGTATGTAATAAAAATTGCATATATTAAAAAAAATGCGAATGCGGCAGACCGAATGATACGTAGTGATCCTAGTCAGGTATCGGGACTAAAAACTAAATATTAATTTTTAATATAGTTGATATGGAGTTCCGAAAAGTAACGCCTAATACAATCAATTATAAAAAATAGTATATTATGTAGTATACAGGGTTATGGGTTTCGAATCCAAAACCGTTCAGGGGGTGATTCTTCACATCAAAACGAATAAGTTTTGTTATACGACATTTTGAAATTCAAAGTAGTTTTCGAAAATTTTAAGAGTAAAATTTACTTGAAAATCAGCTGTTTCATAGAGTTAGAGGTCATTGACCTTAAGATGTCCTTTCTTTTAGTTTGATCTACTACAATAAAAACTTAAATTGAATTTATTTTCAAAAACAGTCGTCTTTTTTCAGTGAGATTTAACCTTAAAATTTGCAAAAAAAATAAACGAATTTCCAAAAATCGTAGAACAAAAGTTATTAGTTTTGATGTGGAAAATCACCCCCTGAACGGTTTTGGATTCGAAACCCATAACCCTGTATATCCGTTGTCTTGTATACCCATAGTACAAGCCTTATGCTTAGTTTTGAGTTAGATTGCACTGTGTGTAATGTTATGCAATATTATGCATACTTACTTTTCTTGAATGATTCGTGCAAAATTAATGTGTGTGTCTATGTGTGTGTGCAAATAACTGTGTCTTTGACTTTGATTGTACTTATGTGACACAAACAGTTTAGGTCTATAATATACTTAGAAATATTTTAAAATGGGATAATGCACCGAAAATCATCCCATTGCGCCACACGGTATAACCCACGTGACGCGCGCGGCAAATCTTCGATTATAAATCATTTTCCTGTTTCACCTCAACTAAAGCTGATTTCGAACGTTATTTACTAAACCAGTTTTACAACTATTTAAACTACAACAACTACCCTATTATCCTTAATCTTCTTACTTAATATTATAAACGCGAAAGTTTGTATGTAAGTATGTATGTATGTGTGTGAGGTTGTTACTCTTTCACGCAAAAACTACTGAACCAATTGCGATGAAACTTGGAATATAGGCAGCTGGGGACCTGGATTAACACATAAACTACTTTTTATCCCGATATTCCCTCGGGAACGGGACTTACGCGGGTGAAACCGCGGGGTGCAGCTAGTATTGTATACAGCTGAAAGTATATGTTTATTGCTTATGTTTGTTACTTAATCACAAAACTACTAAAGCGATTGCACTGAAACTTGGAATATAGTTAGCTGGAGACCAGAAATATAACTTATTTTTAGTGTTATTCTAGGTCTACTATTATTTTCTACTATTTTCCCCGATATTCCCGTGGGTCTGAGACTTTCGCGGGTGAAACCGCGGAGCACACCTAGTTCATAATATTGTTACTTTTGCCGTGATCTATGCTATTAAACTTGACGTGTTAGTGTTTACAAGACAATAGTAAAGAAAAAGCTTAAAATCGATACAAACTTCATTTTCACTTTTATTTTAAGGAAAAAATACAATGTCAAACAATGAAATAACTATTTCTTTATAGAGAGTTAATTATAGTATTGTTATAGATAGAATGTTGGTAGCAAGAAGTGCAGTCATTCAATAAATAAGTGGTGTGGTATCATTGGAAGTGCGAAAAAGTAGCATAGAGGAATTTTCAGCGAGAGTGGCGACTAAAATGAAATTGAAGAGCGCCCCCTGTCACAATTTAATTTATCGTCATTGTAGGTCCATAAATTTCGTGACATCAGTTTAGATTCTTTCAAAAAAATCTTGACCTCTCTATAAATCATAATCATCATCATCATCAGCCTATTTCAGTCCACTGCTGGACATAGGCCTCTCCAATTGAATAGAATAGAATAGAATAGAAATATATTTATTAGGACAAGCACACAGCAAAAAATACAAAACAGAACAAAACCAAATATAGTAGGTACATAAGTAGGTAAATAAAAAGTAATGTAACCATAATATCATCAACTAAGTTAGGAAGCCATGTGCGAACCCTAAATGGGCCGGCCTCAGCAAAAAAGCTGTAGCCAGTAAACATACTCAGCCACAGCACTGGTCTTCCGGCCGGACCAAGCACAACGATGCAGAAGGCACCGCTGCACGTCCCTCTTCCCTCGAAAACAGACAATTATTATACATACATATATACGAATAATTATACAACCAAGAAAGGTTTACATATATTTATCTTTGACTAAGGATACATAAATACCATTAATTGCACGCCACCTAGATCTATTTTCGGCTTCCCGCATCCAGTTTGTGCCAGGCAGTTTGTGTTCTATAAATACTAAACACAAAAAATTAACCAATGTGGTTCAGTCCTAGTCGTTTGGAAATTATGAGCGTATACAAATTGTAAGGAGGATACCCTTTTCAGCCGAAAAGGTTCGGTTTGTTCTAGACGTCTAGGCGAACTACTTTTGTTATACAACTTTTGAGAATTCGAAGTAGTGTTCGAAAATTTTAAGTATAAAGTTTACTTGAAAATCAGCTGTTTCTTAGAATTTATTTTTAAATACAGCTGGTTTTTTTTTCAGTCAAACATAACTTCAAATTTTAAAAAAATAAAAAGATTTTCCAAAATGGGTAGAACAACAGTTATAGTTCACTTAGACGTCTAGAACACCTCTTTCAGTTTAAAAGGGTATCCTCGTTACACCTTGTATATATTTAGGCAATTCTTTATTTATCTTCTTGTATATTAAAATGAATCCCTATTTTGCGTGGTCACGGCATCACGCCTGAACGGCTGGACCGATTTCGAAAAAAAGAAATTTTGTTGTCTTCGTTTTGATCAGCTGTGGTATCATCTAATTAGCATCCACCGCTACTAGTTGCTGTTTACTGTCCAATAACATATTTCGTATTCTACATTGCTGCTTTGAAGTAATCACCGGTTACAACCACGTTACGTCAAAGCAGCAATGTACTGCAAGTAAGCAACTACTAGCGGTGGATGCTAATTAGATGATACCACAGCAGGAGAAGGTTCTTCTGAAAAAAAAAATTCGTGACTTGCGCCGCGCGGTCGAAACCGTGGGGCGCAGCTTGTGTAAGATAAAATTTACACCAAATATTGTCTACCTATTTTTAATTTAATGCTTTTGTGTAAAGAACTGGTCTTCTTTATTAAAAGTCGTAACATAATTCGTAAGCATGAAAACAAATCCTGGTTTATTTTATCTCAACGAATCCCTGACTTTCGCTCACTTTCACTAGAATGAATCCGGCTGTCTCGGGTCGATGCATCCCTACGCTTTGTATGTGCAAACACAGTTTAATGTGTCTAAATAACTGTCCTACATTTGTTTAGCGACATTCGGAATGCGTGTTTCGTTTTTTAACTCGGCTTATTTAAAGTGGCGTTTAGTTCTTAAATTCTTAGTAGGTTTCGTAATTTTTGTTAGATGTAGATACCTACTTAGGTATAACTTATTTTTACCTTAATACCGAATTTCTTTTGTCTGACATAAGTATATAGCTAACAATATCATTTTGTCGATTTTTGAGATGAAACCGTTTCGAATTATAATCCATTCGAACGTCTGTAGACGAAATTAATTAGAATACTAGCTGCGCCTGCGGTTTCACCCTCATTAGTCCCGATTCCGCGGGAATATCAGGATAAATAATATGCTATTTGTTATTCTAGGTCATTTATACTGAAAAAAAAACGTGAGTTGGAACACATACATACATATACGTCGTATTATATTGTGTCGAACTGTACCACTTCTGTTCTTTTGAGAATCTG
Source organism: Idaea dimidiata (assembly GCA_949358125.1). Classification (NCBI taxonomy): domain Eukaryota; kingdom Metazoa; phylum Arthropoda; class Insecta; order Lepidoptera; family Geometridae; genus Idaea; species Idaea dimidiata. The sequence goes on from OX442330.1 coordinate 24,204,261, forward strand.
TCTTTTTGAGAATCCGTCTCTTTGAGATTCCGTCTTTATGAGAACAATTCTTTGCGATGAATATACAATGTGTAACAAGGATACCCTTTTAAGCAGAAAGGGGCTTGTTCTAGACTGTTGGAAATTTGATGTTGTTTTCGAAAATTTTAAGTTTAAATTTTACTTGAAAGTCAGCTGTTTCTTGAGTTTTGAATTCATTGATTCAGTGAAACACAACTTTTAAATTAAAAAAAACCCCTTGCGGTTTACCCCTCATTACACATTTTATATAGCTAGAGACCTGAAATAACACATAGGCTACATTTTATCCCGATATTCCAGGGGACTAGGAATTACGCGGGGTAGATAAATTATTAAAATTTGATAACTAAATTTACTTCTCCTACTAATACTATCACGCGAAACGTGTTAAAGGTACCTACGTAGGTTCCTACAATATTTAAGCATTTGTTACTCTTCTAAGCAAAAGCTACTGAACCTATAACGACGTAGCCAATTTTTATATGTGAATTTTTTTGTCCACTAATTCCCATATTGCTTAAAATCTTAAAAATAAAAATCGGCTATATTCGGCTAATGGGGATAGTTAAACAAAAAGTTCACAAATGCCCATTGATGGGGATTAAAGGAATAAAAAAAACAGTTAAAATACTTAACAAAAACGTATACTATTTTCTATTACTAGTAAAAATTGTGCCTATAGGTACCTACTCATTTAATTATAAGTTTTTTCAAAACATGTATAATTCGTTACTAAAGTTCGTATAACAATTACTATTTCGTTTTCTTTACACGAGGGCTTCTATCAAAAGAAGAAAGTTTCTAAAGTTCTCACGCTTGAAATTTTTCTTTCCCGATTTTATCGTCTAGACAATAAAATTTGATTTAATTTTGAGAAATGAAACATAAGTACTTTTATGACGTTGATAATCATTATTAACTTACGAGTGTTTGATACGAACATTCCGTGGGAAGATTTCGAATAATATAGGAAGGCAATAGGTACGGTAACCTTCGATAGGTATACTTCAATACATTCGCGTTGTTTATGTGTCCGTGGAATTTAGCTCTCAGTTGTACTACGCGTCATCCCTGGTAAGACATAAGGTCCCTATTGCCATAGTCAATAGTCAAGTACTTTATTTCAATAATATCTTTCGTACCTACACAGTTCGTGTTTATGATCATTTTGAAACGTCTTATAACTATGATTTTAGTGTGGCATCACATCCTAACATTATCCAATGAATAGTTTGGTACATTTGATCGTGGCGCTTTGACTGTGGCTTCTCACAGGTCTATTTAGTGTTCAGACTTCGGATACATAGGCCAATGTAACAAGCAATAACGATGGGTCTTTTATCTTTTAGGTACTTTAGTATCCCACATTAATGTACTTAGACGTACTTACTAGAAACAAACGGTTTCGAGTAATTTTTAGATACGCTATTGACATGGTTTATTGAAATTATGAAATTATTATTTCATCCAAAGTATCCATCCAAAAAGCACACAGAAACGTCGTTGCCAGCATTTTAGGCAAGTGGGCATTGTTGCCGACAAATTCTTTTTGTTTTAGGCTTTAGCCCAAGACAATGATTGAGTTTAGCTAGTTAGTTTTATATTTTAACTTTTAGTATTATTTAATGTTAAGTTTTAAGGTAGTGCAACTTATGTACCTATAAAAACTTTAAAAAAATATTTATATTACCTAATACGTATCTTCCACGTAGATCTGCAACATGCGTTTAGATTGATTGTAAAGCATGTTATCCACACTGATCTACTAACATACTACACTGAATAAGAAATTAATACAAATCGTAAATACACGCCGTCTTCTGTGAACGTGACTTATCAATGGTAAGTTCCCATGGAGTTTTTACCCGACTGTGCCATGGTAAATGGGTTATTGTGTTGTGTTCTCGACATTCAACTGTAATTATACTTTTGGTGCTGTATTTATGGTGTAAAAATGATTTTATAGCCAGTAATGTCAGGTTGAAGGTTTGAGAAAGGTCGATGAACTGTGAACTTGGATAAAGTTCACTTACACTTTAGTATTCTCGAGTGGGGATCAAGCTACAATGCGAAACGGAGTGTTGAAAAACCAGCTACTCCTTTAGCCGACTAAATTATCGCGAGGAGCCTTTTGAATGAAGGTAGCTCGCGATAAGGGCTGAGATGATGATGATGACACTTAAGTGAATTTTATTTCGCGAAACAGTTTTGCTATGAACTCAACTTTTGCACCTAAGTTTTTTTAACAGCACGTTAATTTGTCCCACTGCAGGGCAAGGACCTCCTCTTAGAGCGAGCGGTTAAGCATTCAGTTTGTGTAGATAATTATTGTAAGCAGTAAAGAGGTGGAAAGCAATCTAGTTAGCGTACAGCGCAATTTAACATATTAAAATAATTTATTCGAATTAACTTAAGTTTTACTACCGATTAACCTACTTTAAAACATTTCCAGTGAATTCTTAACAACGTTTTATTTGTTAATTTAATTAACATTTAACAAGTTTTGTAAAAATATTTGGCATCTTGCGGTTTCTTCTCCTTGCTCGTCAAAATCAAGTAGAATTTTTATCTATATCTATACTCTATACAAACAACAACAACTCTGTACAATAAGGGAATAGAAAACAAAAGGTCTGTACTTGTATGTAAATTAAATAAGTTGTCTAGGGGACTTAGGATAGTAGAATAAAAATATATAGATTTTAAAATTCAGGTCTATCTCTCTGTTTGTTCCTTATACAATTAAAAACTACTAATCCGATTGAAATCTGGTTTTCAATATTGGATAGTTCTGTTTTCGAGGAACATCGTATACTTTACATCGACATCCAATTAGAACCCGAGTAATGAACGAAAATGTTGGCTATGCACTATTTCTACGCAGACAAAGTCGCGGGTAACAGCTAGTACTAGATAAATCGTTTGGACATTAGGGAGTTTATCGGATTTAGATCGGATTTAATTTCATTTCCCCTTGAAAAAAAAACCATTTCATTTTAATTTCATTTGGATTAACATAACGATCTCGTTTTCACCATCGCATCCAGAGGGAATATCGGGATAAAAAGTAGCCTATGTCATAATTAAAGTCTTCAGCTGCATATGCATCTGATTTGGTACACCTGCATATAATATAATGCTATACCAATCCCTTGTGGTTTTTGCGTAAAGGACTAACAATTATGCTAGTAAATATTTTTAGCAAGGAAATATATTTCCAAAAAACCCCATGACAGGATTCGAACCTGCGTCCTTTCGCTAACCAGGCGAATAACCAAGCCTTAGTTGGTAAAACAATTAGCGAGGAAAGATATGGCCGAAAAATTATACCATGTCACGTGATTCCTGTGTAGCTCGGTGGTTAGAGCATTCGCCTGGTTAGCGAAAGGACGCAGGTTCGAATCCTGTCATGGGGTTTTTTGGAAATATATTTCCTTGCTAAAAATATTTATATGTTTAAAATGCCTTGAGCAATAAAAACAAAAAAATAAAAAAAAAACTAGTTTTACTTGTCACTTAGTGACACTAAGCTGAAGGTTTGTATGGGTGTATGTGTGTTTGTTACTCAATCACGCAAAAACTACTTAACCGATTGCGATTAAACTTGGATTATAGATAGCTGGGGACGTGGATTAGCACATAGGTTACGTTTTATCCCGATATTCCCGCAGGATTGGGCCTTACGCGAGTGAAACCGCGGGACGCAGCTAGTTTTATACAAGTGGAATAGAAGTATTTTCATTACTATTAATAATCGACTTTAAACTAAACTGGGTCCATCTGTCTGGCGGTAGTCTGGTCAGTTTGTAAATTGAACAGGTTTTAAACTATTTGCTGCCTCTACGGTCACGCATGAGTAGGTGTGGCGAAGATGTCATTGTTTGAAAGCACTTTAGAAGGCTTTAATAAACGCGTACTAAGGTCATTCTAGCTAGATCGTGTTTAGTTCGTATCTGTCAACTTAGAAAGATCTTGTCAAGTTAAACGACAAAACATGGATAAAAATGTTAGAGCAGATAATATGTTTTTACCATAAAACCTAAGGCTGCGGCCGCACTGGTAGCCGGCTTGCTTTACGCCTAGCGCCTAGTGGCTTGCATTCTGACAAGATAGACAGTTAGGCGCCAAGCGCTCAATGCTGCGAAACTTCTAGACCATTCATTTTGGTTAAGTTAGTTATGAGAATGGGCTGCTTATCTATGTTCATACCTCTAAGTAATAAGTGTTGTTGTGCAGTACTCCTAACGTTTTTTTGGACCGATTTGGATAAGGATAGTTTAAATATATGAGTTACCTACTTAGATTTAATTCGATATTTAGACTTTAAGAAACTTTGCATACAATATTTTTGGAAATAAATATTTATTTATTTATTTTTATTTTTAAGTGATGCAAAGTAACATAGGATACTTTTGATCTCCATAATCCAGCAGGATCAGGACTTGCGTGGGTGAACCGCGGAGCGCAGCTAGTAGGTACTTATATAGAAAACTCTATATACACGCCAAAAATTCAAACTCAGACAACTGATTCCAATCTTTTTCAAGCACTATACCGGTGTAAGTAATCGTCTTTTACGCTTCAAATTACAAATAATAACATAGTTTAAATAAAATGCAAAAACAAGATACAAATTACATAAACAAATTATCATAATAGAAATTAAATTAGTCCCATTTCATAGTTTATAACATCTGCGAAATCGTCTACAATTAAATTTCTGATCCCTAATTATAGTTAACGGAGAAAAAATAAAAGAAATGAACTTGTTACATGAAAGTGAAAGGATTGGATGTATATCTCTGTACATATTATCAGTACCTACGTAAGAATATGAATATTATGCTTAGGAGTTGTTAACTAGATATTTTGTTTTTGCAAGCCAAAAATTTAAATTTAATTTCAAACTAAAAATTTCAATTTCTAACGAAAACTACAACTTGCAACATGGACTTCAATCGAAACTTTATTGAATCAAAAATATAATAGAAAACGGTATTCTTATTTTTTTAAAATCGAATATAGTTGCGCCCGCGGTTTTACCTGCGCAAGTCCTAATCTCATTATAGGATTATAGGAATCAAAAGTGTCTTAAGTTACGTAAGTTACTATCCATCACTTTTGGAGACTCCTGGCACAGGCATCTGCGAATGCCTAAAAGGAGTACCCATAATAATTGTCCTATTGTAAGTGTTTTGTTTTGAGAAACAAAATTTATTTATTTATTATTATTATTTATCACTTAAACTATCCTAAATTTTCATCCAAATCGGTCTAATAAATAAAAAAATAAAGTTAGGGGTGGACGGACAACCCGTCACTTAGGGGGATGAAAAATAGATAATAGCCTATTCTCAAACCTACTGAAATGCATGTACAATATTTAACGAGGATACCTATGTAAGCCGAAAGGGGTTGTTCTAGACGTCTAGGCGAACAACTTTTGTTCTAAGACTTTTAGAAATTCGAACTTGTTTTTGAAAATAAAGTCAGTTAAAGTTTTAATTGTGTAGACCCATAGAGTAGACTAACTTAAATGAAAGACAACTTAAGATCAATGACCTCTAAGTCTAAGCAGCTAAAGACCGCTGTTTTTCAGGTAAACTTTAAACTGAGACTTTTCGAACAGTACTACGAATATACAAAAGTTGTAGAACAAAAGTGCTTCGCCTAGACGTCTAGAACACCCCTTTTTAGCTTAAATGATGAAATTTTATATGCTAAATAAATCCATGTTTGTTTATTACAAATAAAATACCTAGATTTGTAACAAATAGAACAATCATTACTATATGTCTTATGAATCGTGATCTAGAACAATTTTCTCTCATATCATGGATCGGATACATTCCGTATGTCGATGTCATTACTGTTTTTCTTCAAAATGACACACATACGTCATTTTTAACCGACCTAAAAAAGGAAGATGTTCTCAATTCGTCGCGTATATTTTATTTTGGGGATATTCACCGGTTATTCGAAAATAGCTTGACCGATTGAGATGTGTCTTTTTTGAAATGGAAAGGTGGGAGCTCCGAGGTGGTTCCATAATGTTTAATGAGGCTCTGATGAGTATCTACAGAATGATGGACAGAATAGTATCCCAAAATGCCGTGAAAATTTTTAAATATATAGAATTGAAAATGTTCTTTGTATACAGGGTGACGTTGGCAATTTAAGCTGAAAGGGGTTTGTCCTAAACGTCTATGCAAAAAACTGTTGTACTTACTACAACTTTTGAAACTTTAACTTTTTATGTATCCTTAGTCAAAGATAAATATATTATGTAAACCTTTCTTGGTTGTATAATTATTCGTATATATGTATGTATAATGATTGTCTGTTGTCGAGGGAAGAGGGACGTGCAGCGGTGCCTTCTGCATCGCTGTGCTTGGTCCGGCCGGAAGACCAGTGCTGTGGCTGAGTATGTTTACAGGCTACAGCTTTTTTGCTGAGGCCGGCCCATTTAGGGTTCGCACATGGCTTCCTAACTTAGTTGATGATATTATGGTTACATTACTTTTTATTTACCTACTTATGTACCTACTATATTTGGTTTTGTTCTGTTTTGTATTTTTTGCTGTGTGCTTGTCCTAATAAATATATTTCTATTCTATTCTATTCTAAACTACAAAGTAGTTTTTTTATTTTTAAGTCGAAATCAGCTGTTTCATAAAATAAGAGGTCATTGAGCTTAAGCTGTACTGTCATTTAGTTTGTTCTACTACAGTTAAAACTTTAATTGCCTTTGTTTTCAAAAATCTTTCTTTTTGTAGTCAAATATAATCCCAAATTTCGGAAAAGCTCGACAGGCTTCGTTCGTTTAAAAATCATGAATGAAACGCGATAAAACCCGGTAAATAAAGTGTTTTATTATGCAAAAAAGCAAAAACCTTAGAAGATATTAAAAAAAACCTAAAAGTTGTTCGCCTAGACGTCTGGAACAACCCCCATTCAGCTTAAATGGTCACCGTAAAAACAACTTTGTATAACAAGCTAGTTAGATACAAAGAATATCGCACAAAATTGTTTTAGGCTTGAAGCTCTCATGTCAGGAGCACTTTAACATCGCGTGCCGCAACTTATATTAAACTAAAAGAAACCATGTAAATGGTTATAGTTACATTCAAATCGATATCATGAAGAAAGTAGAAAGTGTGATTGAGATATCTTGTGTAAGTTATATTGAATGGTCACTTAACCTCTATGGCGTTAAACAAATCTTAAACAACGTTATTGATAACTACTTGAGGCCTCCGGAGTTGAATTTTCCTTAGGTGAACGCAGATTGGTCAGACAGAATCGAAATAATCAAATTTTTATCGTCCACGGGAAGCAGATCCTTATGTAATTAGAGATAAAGTACATTTCTGATGACGTCATCAGATTCGGCCGATGATGGCGAAGTGTAAATAAAATGTACTTTATCTCTAACTAGCTGCGCCTCGCGGTTTCACCCGCGTAAGTCTCGTTATCGCGGGAATATCGGGATAAAAAGAGTTATTCCAGGTCCTCAGCTACCTATAAGTCAGTTTCATCGTTTCCAAGTTTCATCGTAATCGGTTCTGTAGTTTTTGCGTAGAAGAGTAACAAAGTCACAAACATACATATATTCAAACTTTCGCGTTTATAATATTAGTAAGATTATGTACCTACTGTTTCCCGTGAATGACAAAAATTCTATTCATTCGGTAGTGATCAATCTGCGTTCACCTTAAACGGATATACTAATACTGGTTTTAACCGACTTCTAAAGAAAGGAGGAGGTTCTTGTTTCGTCTGGATATTTTTATAAGGACCTATGTTTTAATTTTACTTATAAAATGATTTGTCCTGTGACTGACTGATGGATGGACGCACAGCCGAAGCCTCTAATAATAATAAAGAGCTGGACTTTGTAGAGTGTGTTTGTTACTCAATACCCACGGGTCCGGATTTATACAAGTGAAATCGAAGGGCACAGCTAGTAAATTTAGAAAAACTGAGTTCATACATCATTTCTGATTTGTGTTTCACACGCGTAAGTTCAGATCCCGAAGGAATATAAGGATTCTTACAGTCATGGGAGATATTTAGATATGTCTTTAGCAAACGATTGGTATTTTTTTAAAGAAATTGCAAATCAATTCGTTCGTAAAAAACTAAAAAGCCTCAAAAATACTAACAATATATTTAATATAGACATAGGTAAATAGGTATTCGTTTTTAATAATATAATTAATATAATATAAATTTAATTTAGGCCTTTAGTTTTTTTTTTGTTAATTTATTTAATAAATTAAAGCATGAAAAACATTAATAACACACCAAAAATCACTAAGATTTGTCTGGTGCGCAAGTAAGTATTCGTGATAGTAATAAACTTATAAGTTGTTATGTTTTTTCTATTTTTTTTTGGTCTTTTTTTTTTTTAAATACTTATAATTTAATTTGTATTAATTTCATAATAAGTCATTTACAAAACTAATGTTATATTAATAAAAGCATCGCGATTGTAATCGAAAATTTAATTAAATTTCACACTGACGATTGTAAGCATGATCAATCACTTAATGTGATTGAGTTACTTGAGCTTAAACAGTTTCTAGGTAAGTTTTGTTGAAGTATACGTTTGAAAATAAGTTTTTTTTTATTAGTTACGAGGTAATTACTATTTGAATAAAAATTATAAACTTTATTATTTAAAGTTTATAATTTTTATTCATTAACTTTATACTTTATTATTTTTAACTTTATCATTAAAAGTTTATAATTTTTATTCAAATAGTAATTACCTCGTAACTAATAAAAAAAACTTATTTTCAAAATAAAATAAGTAATAAGTATAATAAGTAATAAATATAATATAATAAGTATTATCTAAGCTTACACGTAGATGTTATTTTATTTACTAAATAAATAAAAAAATTCATTGAATACAAAACCATTCGCTTGAGTAACGACCCCAAAATAGTAGCGCCACGGTCGAATTATCTGAAGCACGATTTACCTACATTATTTATTTATCAGTAGGTATGGCCTAAATATTACAGAACAAATCTCCTTTTAAATACTAAACTTTATCCGAAATAACATTCTCAGTAGTTAGAAAATAGCTGGAAAATAGGAAGTGTTTTCAGAAAATCGAAGAATCAGAAGCCACTAAAGAAGACGGGTCGGATAGGTCGTTCCACTGCTGCCTTTCTTCTTTTAGATCAGCGAATTACATATTAAGCTTATCATCAGGTGAAAATACAGGTCATAGAGGTGAAATGCTAATCTATGTGTGTAAAAATCTATGCAAGCAATATGTCAAAACCTAAGACCATTAGGTATGAGAAAAAAGTTAAAACATCACAATATTTCGTTACAATATCTATCTTCCACTATCTAGACAGCCACTGTGGCGCGTCAGGCAAACGCCTGACTGCAACGTAGAAGGCTGCGGGTTCGATTCCCGTTGGGTACAAATATTTATGCTTAAAAATAAATATTTGTATCAGGTCTGGGTGTCTTTCTATGTATAATATGTATGTATTTACAAAAAAAGTATAATATGTAGTAAATCGGTTGTCTAGTACCCATAGTACAAACTTAGTGCTTAGTTTGGGGCTAGATTTCGCTGTGTGCAATGTCGTGCAATATTTAAATTTGTATCTGTTTTTAATAAATTAGCCGGTAAAATGAATCTGTACGCAATCTCAGCGTATAAATTTAAATTAAATGGTGTCATCAAAATATACTAAACGAACTCTATTGAAGTGAAAATCAAAACATTCAATTTGACAATAGGTAAGTAAGCACCATACATGAAGTACTCGTACGCAGTTTCAAGATTCTCATTCAAAATTTAAACCGTCAACTGTGTCAATGAACCTATAGTTCGTCATGTGTGAAACCCCAACACCCAAACAATCATCAAGTGCAAGAATCAAGTGCACGACCTTTACATTAGTAGGCTTTCGCAATGCATTACGAAACCTGGACTTCACTTTTACTCCTAGACCGTGAAAGTCCAGTTTTCGGTAAGTCGGTAAGTTTTTACAATGTTCCAAATGAGGGGTACGAAGAGACGGGTATTTAAGATGACGCGATCCGCGCCGGCGCACAGTTAGACACAAGTGCGCGCAATGTGGAGAGCCGGTATTTTACTCGTAGTAGCGGTCGCGTGCCGTGCGCTCCCTGCCCAGGAGCTTGCACATTCAGAAAATGACATCGAAGACTTAAGCGACTGCCTCAAAAAAGACTCCGTGTCCTCAGGATGCCTCAAGTACAAGTTCTTCTCCTTCGTCGACAAGATGGTCGGTCAAAAGGAATCGTTTTCGCTTTCGGACGGCGTCAGCATAGTTCGAGCTTCCGGAGTTCCTGTTGAAACGGGAGCACCGCGATCGTTGGACCCTTTATCCCGTTTGAAGAGTTATTTCGAGGCACATAATCTGCGGGTCGAAGTGAAAGGATCGGATGTCATTGATGCTGTTTCGAGCGCTGGAAGAGCTTTGGAGGACACCGCGTTATCCTTCGTCGAAGATGACGTCACCGAAGAAGGGAGAGGGAAGAAGAAGAAAGCAGCTAAAATTCTTGGTCCTTTGATGGCAGCTTTGGCTTTGAAAATGATGGCTCTTATGCCTTTGGCGATAGGAGCCATCGCCTTGATCGCCGGAAAGGCACTTCTGATTGGAAAATTAGCGTTGGTGCTGTCAGCGATAATTGGTTTGAAGAAATTGCTGTCGCAGCAGAAACACGTGACTTATGAAGTTGTAGCGCATCCTCATCATTCATCAAGTCACACCTCAAGCCACGACTACGGTGGTACAAGTGGGTATGGAGGCGATTCGAGCAGTTATTCAAGCAGTAGTGGAGGCGGGCATAGCAGCGGAGGCTGGGGTAGATCGCTCGACTCTCAAAGCTTGGCATACTCGGCTCAAAAGCCTCAATAACTTGGCCTAGTACTACGACCTCATTATAAGCATTTTCTCTGCAATCTTGTGTGCGAAAGAGATGAGAGACTGTATTTATTATGTTGACTGTTGATTGAAAAGACTTGTATCCTTAGTATAAAATAATTGACTTGTATAATAACTATTATTGTATTTTATTAAATAGTTATCATTTATTCTAATTTTATAATGATATCTATGTGCCTAAGATTAATAATGTATATATTTGTGTATATTAACTTTATTTTAACATTATTTATTTGGTAAAAAACCAGTGCCTGGCTTTAATATGTTTAAGTATTGTGTTTAAGATATCTCATTGTTTGCGATTTTATTATTCATGTTTTATATTTTATTTCAGCGTTTTAAGTATTTTAATACCTACTTAGTATCGTTTGCATTATTTATTTTTTGTACACTTTGTTTTTAAGATGTGGGTTATACGTACAAAGTTTAAATGACATTACAATATTAATTTATGCTTGTTGATTTTATTTAAAGGAGGGACCTACCTCTATCTAATTCATCTTTTCCAAGACCAAAATATGATTATCATACCTTATAAAATTTAAAGTATGAAAAGTTTATGAAGTTATGATAAATGTTACGAAAACTCCATATTTTCAACATATTTATAAAACAACTCACTATCTTTTACCTATTTTGTGCAATATTTACAAAACACACCAACAAACAGAAAACTTTCATATTATCCTGCTTTATAGCAATCAAGGGGAAAATGATTGATGTAAACTTAAATAAAATTATACGTTTTTACTTTTAATGGCACTCAATTATCATTTCCACAATTTTTGAATCTAGTTTTCTATTGAAATCCCAAAGTTACCCTATTTCTCCTTACTTTTTATAAAATACATGACCCAATAAAATGCACCTTATACTTTACAATTTATTGGTGTACACTTGTTTTCAAGTTCATTGAACCGGAGTTATTTAGACCTAGAAGAGTGAGATCTGTTAGTGTGCAAGTATCAATAAAGCTTTAACGATACAAAACACAAACTGGAAAGTACGATTTCGAGGTGGTTGTAATTTAAAACCTATTGCACGCACGGTGTTACTTAGGGGTGGTGCTTAGTTATTAAATCATTTATTATAACTTACTTAAACATTATTTAATAGGACATCTAAAACAATAACAATAAAATTGATAAAAAAAAAAATATGACATAATCAAGTAATAGGAGATAGCTAAAGTTTTGAGTAAATAATATCCATCCTTGTTTTCAACATACTTTTAGTTCAATTCTTCAGTTTAACAAAATCAAAAACAGTGGTTGGTGATTTTCATAATTGCTAAAATTGACTTACCGAGTAAAAGAGCAACTGAGGCATTTAATTGTAACTAAATTTACCTCAGTAAATTTAGTTGTAATTAATTCCTCTCCTGATTTGTTATTACTACGAAATTGAAAAAGGAATAGTTATACAGTATGATACAAGGTAAAGTACACATGTATTTTCTTTATAAATTGTTATTACTCATCCAGAACTATAGCACTACTTTGGAACTCCTGCGTGAAGGAAAATTACCTGGAGACATATAGCATAAAATAAAAAAATATCCTTCTTTATAATATTTCAATGATAGCACGTTGCTGATACAATAGTTGGGATCTTTTATTTTATAGTTACTTTACTTCGGTAACTCGCTATAACTTATCTTTATTTACAGAATATCTATCTATTTTGAAAATGACAAAATGGTCATCGAGTTTTGACACTGACCGTACACACCTTGTACACACATATTATATCTTCACATATTTCTGCAAATTTCACGAAATAAGTACCGTTTATATGTTACTTTTTATTTTGCTTTAGATATCGTTAGGCATAGTTTTACCTTAGTTTTAATAATATATGTATTATCATCATCTGATCCTTCATCCTTCCACTGCTGAATATAGGATTCCCTCATACGACACCACAAAAAGCAATCGCAAGCCTCCAGCCAACGACCTCCTGCGACCGCAACAATGTTGTCGGTCCGACACTTCGTTTTGCATTATAGACTTATTATAGCGACCTCTCACTAGGTGAAAAGACGCTTGAAGGTATAAAAGAGATATAATGTCTAAATCGCTTCAGCTTATCCCTACTACCACTCTTCTATATAATAAGGCCTTGCCCTCTAACACCGGAGAAAGGAAATCCAGTGAAATCACAACTCACGTTTATAAGAACACAACAGATAGCTATGAACCTGAACGTAATATGAATTGTAATTGTACCTAATCCCACATTTGGTTGAAACTGAATCGATAATGCATTAGAAAGGACAAATTGGTGACAAGTGAAGCAGTTTCTAATGCTTTCCAAAATTTTACTTGCAGCAGGATTGGAACCTATGGCCCTTGGTTCGTAGCCCCAGTGCAGCGGAGCGGAGTTTTCTAACGGATTAAAATTAAGAATCATGACTAGGTACTGTGTAGGTAGGTTTAGCACTGGAAAAGTAATAGGTAGGTATTGCTTTAAAGTAAGTACATTAAATAAAATATAAATAACACATCTGGTATTACAGCAAAAAAAAGTAAATTTCAAATTATTTCGTGGAAATAAAAAACGTGAAAATCACAATTAGTCCATCACCTTCCATATTTTAATCAAAACCTTGACTTTTATATACACTTAATAGGGACTAAAAACTTCAGTAACCGATAAGTACTATAAATTTGGTAGGTCTATCGAATCCAGAGAAAACCGATAGTGATACTTAGCCATATAGACCGACAGTCAACCAAGAGTTCTTATTAGTGTTTACTTTTTTCACTTTTTATACGGTATGGAAACCTTATAAAAGCAGCCCCGAGCTTTATTTATGATCTGATGATATTTCATTTCATTTCGAAGTAACTTTTAGATTGAACAGCCTGTTCTTTTCATACCTGAAAAGAAAAATTAGAAGTCTCGTGTATTTTTTCCATTGGTTTAGTTTAGGCATCTCTAGTTGCCATCCTGTAGATCAAACGAAGAGTTAATTTTCAAGAAAACTTTGGTTTTTCGAAACGATTAAAATATTGCATAAAAATTAACTTTCTAAAGAGGCTTTTTATAAAACACCGTGTTAATTTCACTTAGTAGGCGACTCTTAAATTATAAAGCAATATTACGTTTCACATTACCACTTACTTTCTCTGAATGTAATTGTTTGAGACATTAATTACTTGGATTCTGTTACTGCATTATCAAGGTAACAACACACCGATGTGACAGAGTAAACTGATGGCGACAGACGCACGGCTCTATGAATATATCTCTGTTATAGTAAAATGTCGCGCGATTTTTGGTCGCAATCTTGCTCGTCTTTGTGTAACAGGTTTTCATACTTAGCATTGTCTTCACACGGAGTAATTGTGATGTCTACCTATGTACATTGCACTTATGGCAAGGGAAAATGTAGTGGTTAGCTAAACATGGCCATATTTCCAAGTAATGTGCAAAATATGTTATCAGTTCCTCATTCCATTAAAGCGGTATCTATATCATACTCTGGATGCAAGTTTCCTCCATTCTCCTCTTAACGATATTGAGATATCACCGAGATATAAGTTTATCATTGAATGACAAGACAAAAGATAGATCTGTTACTATATTATTATAAAAATTAACGTAAGATGTAACATAAAATATAATAACTGACGTTAAAAATATCGTTATATCACGAATAGCCATATTATCAGCTAGTTAAATTATGGGATAAGAGACATTAAATTTCCCTGACATTAAAATGAACAAATCACGCCACTATAAAAATTTAATTCTAATGGTTTTACTGGTTTAAATAATATCATTTAAAATACTCATAAAAGTTCATGAAAGGAAAGACTAATTGTCTTAATAAAAAATATTTAAAAAAAAAAAAAAAAACCCGACTGCTGTTTTAACAGAAAAGTGAAAAACAAGATGCTTCTAGTAGCTTTAGGAATGGTGGATGCAGTCGGGCGGGACTCCAAATAACATAAAGATAGTATACGTAATTATATAACACTAAGTACCTATATGGTGTTATCAAACTTATTCACCTTTTATTTGGAGTCCCACCCGACTGCATCCACCATTCCTAAAGCTACTAGAAGCATCTTGTTTTTCGCTTTTCTTTTAAAACAGCAGTCGTTTTTTTTTTTTTAATTTTTTTTTTATTTATCGCTTTTTAGTTTTTAGAGATCAGATTTAATTACACCAGAAGAAATTTATTAATTCTAGATGTATATACTCCAGTAGCGAGGACGTGCATTGCTTGTTTTTGCTTACTCAGGGTGATAAGTACAAGAGCTGGCAGTTTCCTATCCTGCGCCGCCAGCATCTTGGGCGCAATGCCTCGGGTTGTTGTTGCTGACAACTTCATTTAGATTTCTAATTTTAGATTATTACGTAGGTATTGTTTTCTTTGAAAAATATTTATTTATTTATTTTAGTTCACAAACTAGTAAGAAGATACTTAAGTATAAAACGTAGTGATTATATTCTCTTTGCTTAAGTATTTTATGTCATGTCATCTCTGCCAATTCCTTCAAACTCGGCGTCAAAGTCAAATCCATAGATGAGATATTTATACGGAGTTTTGGCGGGAATGCGTTGAGGAAATGTGTTGCTAAATTTTCATTTTTGTGAAACTTAGTTCAAATGCGTGTAAATTGTTTAATTTCGGGGGCATATTAATCAATTTAGTTTCGTGAAGGTGTACAAGTGAAAATAAAAGTGAAAATCGGTGTAAAACATGGAATTTAGCTTAGTGTTCTCTCCAAAGCTCCGTGAACAAACATTGTAAAAAATGGCCCCCTTTTGACAGTGATTCCCTCGACTTGACTTTAACTATGACGACTTGACTGTATCGTTCGATGCAAATAACCTGCAAATATTGATAATACTTGACACTGGCAAATGTCCGAAAGGAAAAGCCATTTTAATGAAGAAGAAGAAGAGATATTTATACGAGCGAAATCGAAAAGTTTTTAATTAACGTTCCGTTGTTCTTGCGAAAATTACCTGCGTAATCATAATGTCATGTAGTAGCAACATAACTTTCGAAGTTAACCATTAGAATTACTATTAGAATACATTATTCACACGCGGATTGTTTTCGCATGCGAATATTGAAATCCAGAGGTAGTGCTAAACCATAAATTGAAGTAAGTAAAAAGAATATAATATAAACGTCATTAAAGACAAGACAACCGAGCCGAAGGCAAGTGACATATTAATGAAGACAACCTACTTAAACGACTTCCGATAATTTTATAATTAATTATTTTAAAACTTAATTGTAAAACTTTACAAGCAATACTTTTCAAATGTAAATTTACGAAAGAATAAAACATATCGTTTGAGTGAACAATGTTACGCGTTTTCTCTGTTTTTTATGGTCTTTAAAAATCTTGGTTAATAGCGTTTTACATCATTATTTTTATTTATTTATTATTTTAATGTACCCTATGTCACTCTCACGGTCATGACGAATCTAACGACGTATCGTTTATCTTAATCGGCCCAGCCGTTTAGGCCCTACGACGGCACAAAAATAGGTCACATACATACATACATACACTCACGGCAAAAACATAACACTTCCTTTGGCAGTCGTGTAAAAATACAAGGTATTTGAAAAGCGGATTTAATACCGGATACGATAAGCGATATTAGTTAACACAGATCTAAACAAGTATCTTACGTATATAGAATAGAAACTCTAGAAAATGGGGTCGGAAAAGTTGTAAGGACCAGTTTATGTCTCTCCATTAAGATGGCTTGAGGTAAAAAGAGTCAAGAGTACTCGTATAGTTTTAGAAAAGTTGTAATAGCTCAGTTGCAACGTTAGAGCATTGGTTTGTCAAATAACTAAATTCACTTTATTATTGAATTGACAATTCACTTGTGATTATGTGTACTTACGACTTAGTTGGACTAGTTTAGGAGTGCCTTCAGTAGTTTTTTCTGAAGGCACATCGAGCCATTGGTTCCGGTCAATTATTAGTTGTTATTATAGCAGTTGGTCAACTTAGTGGTCAGGCGGTGGCCTGAGAACTCTATCACGGTGAGCCACAACTTTATACGTAAAAATGTGGCTCTAAGTGATAGTTAACTAACCAATTTAGTGGTGTGGTTACCATGGGTCGCCACCATACCATTGTTTGATATTTACGGGCACTGTGGCGTTTTAAAGGAAGACCCACGTTAATTGTTGTGACATTTATTCCCACCTAAATTAGAAACGTCTAATAGTCTAAAGATATGTATGCCAACCAGAGGCTACTTCTTTATCACTGTTCACTCCGACCAACCAATTAAGACAATCCGGAGGTGAGGATCGGTGACTTCAACCTAGAGCACTCGGGGGCCTGCTTACCTCGCCTCAAGTTAATATGAAGGCAAACTATCTTCATCGGCTTAATAAAAAAATCTCTTGACCGTACTACATAATGTATGACAAAAAACGAGTAAAGTATCAAATAAAACATTTAAAATACAAAGATGACGTAGGTAGTCTCTCTGAACATCTAACCTACCTCAACATTATAAAACCAAATAAAATAATAAAAACACTCAAATAATGGCAATAAAATTAAATAATAAACCTGAATGGAAGTTCAACGTAACGAAGATACAACAGCACGCACGCGCGGTAAAGCCTTGAACTTTTTTATTTGTAAACAAACTTGACCATGATTGTAGTTCTCAACGTTTAACAGAGATGGCGTTAGCAGTAACTTGATTAAACTACAAGAAAGTTATAAGGTCAAAGACTAGAAAGGCTTTCATTTAAAAAGTTCAACAGTTTCGCAGTAGATGTCGCTACTTTTTAAAGCTTTCAATGACAGTTAAACTCGGTGCGGTGTCGGCTTCAAATGCATGCAAATCAACGAGGTCGAAGATGTCTGAAGATCAGGATTACTAATTTCATTATTCTCAAAGTTATCAAGTAAGGTTGCGGGGCACTGTTAGTAATCTTAATAAAGTAATGTAATCCTTACCGCAAAAATCGCTATCGCTAGATGTCGCTAAAGTATAATATAATCATTTTGAGTCCTTGGAACTGAACTTGTCTCCATCAGAAACTGCAAGGAAGGAGAAAGGTCACCTTCAGCAGTTCCAAAGTCAAACGGAAAATACTTACACACCTTTAAAAAATATGAATCAAAATTCGAACATCGTTGTTAGGATATCCACCTTCGATTCACAGTAAGTACATAGAAAGGCTGAGGTACAGCAGTAAGGAAACTAACTACAAATGGTGGAAATGGCTCACACACAAAAATAATGCACGTTCGTCGATGAGACCTCTAAGTAAGTACGCTTCGCAGTGCGGTCAGTACTGAGTGCCGCGTCACAACGAGTCTTACAGTAATAAATATACTTACCTTTCAAAAAGAAAAAGAGGTGAAAAAAGAAATTACTAATAACTTAAAAGTTAAAAAGTTTTAACTTGTGTGTTTCCGCAATTAGCCCTACTATTGGGCCTTTGTGCGTGATTTTAAGCCGTGGGTTTTCTCACGATGTTTTCCTTCATCGTAAGAGCGATGTTAATAGCGCACATAAATTTTTCTCAAAGAAAAACACATTGGTGCGCGGCCAGGATTTGAAACCACGACCTTCGGAATGAAAGTCGGGGTATCTACCACTAGACCAACACCGCTCTACCAATAACTTTTATCGAGAAGAACTAAGACATTAACAAAACTAGGCAAGTTCGTGCCTTGTCCGGCCACGCGTAGTTTAGAGTTTCGTAGTTCTTTTCCAAAAATATCAAGGATTACAACGTAGAAAAGTCTTTACAACTAACACTTACCTTACCTACTTAGTACCTAAATAATATTATAATAATCTTTATCAACGAGATTTGTTCGAAATTTTGGTTTTTATTTCTTTCAATTATAGGTATAAGTACTCGAAAATTTGAAAAGGTCGCTCAGCTGTGTTAGTTTTTCTTTAAGACGGCGATAGATGATAATTATCGGTCCTTGTCGGATTGCATAGAAATTAGCGAGATGGAATTGCATGAAAAATCTATAATTTCTCGTAAAATCAATGATTAACGATGATTTTAATATTTTTTTTTAATGCAATAAGGAGGTTCTAAAGTATTATATTTACTAATATTATAATTGTCTCCAAGAGCGTTAGAATCGCGACAATAAATCGTCGAGCCACTTATTTCTATACAATTAACGCGTTTCCACATGGCGACGGATAGCGACGCGGCGCGGGCGCGGCGCGGCGGTTGCATAGAAATAATATAATATCGCTAATCGTGACGAGTGTATAGAAATAAGATAATAATCTTATTTCTATACACCCGTAAAGACGGTCCCTACCTTCAATGAAGCGAAGTTATTTATTTTGTTTTGTCCCTCTATAAGGTATAGAACATAGAGGGACAAAATAAAATAAATACTTAAATATATAAGTTTCAGCCCAATATTTCCAAGAAATTTTGAGCAACTTGCAACAGTGAAATGGAGGATCGTGTCGCCGTGGTATGGTAATCGAATATTTCATTGAAACCTATACCAACCTCACAGGAATCATTTGTGGTTTTTGCCACAAATGATTCCTGTGTAATTGAAACAACCACAAGCATTTAAGAACACTTTCTCAGAATATCGATCATTTAATTTTAGATTCCTACCTATAGAAGTGACTAAAACTCATTATTTTTATACCCACCATGTAACACTCTACTTTATTTCTACGAAAGAACGAACGAACGAACGAAAAAAAACTGTCATTCAGAATGAAAAATCGTTTTTTTTCTATTAATTTTCAAGGCACCATCCGTCCATTAGTACCTAGTGCTTAGTTTGGGAGTAGATAGCACATGCAACTTTTATTATTGTTATTTAAATCTCCAAAACAGCTTCTTCGATTCAAATGTGGTCTTTTGTAATAATTTGGTGTCGGTTCTGCCGCACCGCTAAGTATGTGTTAGTTAATGACAAGAAATCTAGCAATACTCATATTATTAAAGTTTTACTTATCGGTTTTCAAGTGAAATTAGAACTAATATATACACGACGCATGCAAATAAAACGATTAATTATTAAAGTGTACCGTATCTACACCTACGAGTTCTAGAGTGGAAACCACGTCTTGGCAAACGTATAGTAGGACGTCCTCCAGGCACATTGGGGCGACGAATTGCAAAAGACGGCTGGCACAAACTGGATGCGAGAAGCCGAAAACAGACCTAGGTGGCGTGCAATTGGAGATGGCTATGTCCAGCAGTGGACTGCACAGGCTGATGATGATGATGATGTATCTACACCTTATTTTTCATTTAATTTTAGCTTCCTTCGAGTGGCATCAGTAGATGGAAAACTCAAGTAGATAGATGCTTACTTCTACACCTACAGTATATAAAACACCATATTAGCCTTCCTTATCTAAACTTTCACCACATGAGAAAGGCCCTAAACTTCACCATAATGGAAGTCAAAATATCATTAAACTGGTAGTCATAATTATATCTTATATCAAAATCAAAGTTTCGCTCAGAACTAGTTTGAAATAATTACATGTAGTTGTAGATAAGAAAGAAGGTTTCTTTGACCATAATGAGAAAGCTCAAAATTATAACGACTGGCAGCATGTTGCTGCAGGTGAGTTAGTGTAAAAAATCAGAACATTCAAAATAATCGTACAGATAAATTAAAGGTTTATATTATACTAGACAGTAAAAAATATTCTAAACCTCAGTCTTGGTCACGAAGAGATTTAAGACGATGATGATGAAGACTATTAAAATATGTTTAATGGAAATTGCGAGGACAAAAAATTTAAAAACAACAATACGCGAATAACAGAAAATGGTCAAGTTATAAAAGGTGTAACGGGTATGCTTTTTTAAGCCGAAAGGGGGTTGTTCTAGACGTCTAGGCAAATCACTTTTGTTCTACGACTTTTGTAAATTCAAAGTACTTTTCGAAAATTTTAAGTGTAAAGTTTACTTGAAAATCAGCTGTTTTCAGAGTTCGAGGTTATTGACCTTATGTTGTTCTTTCATTTAGTTTGGTCAACTACAATCAAAACTTCAATTACCTTTATTTTCAAAAGCAGCTGTGTTTTCAGTGATACATAATCTCAAAATTTTCAACAAAAAAAGTTCGAATTTTTAAAAGTCGTTGAATAAAAGTTGTTCGCCTAGATGTCTAGAACAACCTCCTTTTGGCTTAAAGGGGCATACTCGTTACACCTTGTATATGAATAAAAATACATGAAAAACCAACTTTATTGTAAGTAGTTAAAATGAATAAATAATGACATTTTTTTATTTGACTTTCCTTATTAAAATTGTTAAAAATTAGAAAAAGATAATAATATAGTACTGAATTTTGACAATATGTAATACCTCTAAACTATTTGACGAGTTTTATGATGAGAATGTGGTTTCATGTGAAACCTCAATCCCTATATCGAGTATTATAGGAGCCGATTCTATTAGTAATGATCCAAAAACAGCATTATTAACTGCATAAAATAAATCTATTCTAAAGATCTTCATTAGGTCCTCACTTACGTTATATGGGACCAACTAGAAGTATCTTACAAACAAAAAAAAACAATAAAAACCTCCTTGTTTGAAATCTGTTATAAAGACTTTTATGTAACAACTTTACTATAGATAAAATCCGACCCTGTGGGAATTTGTGAAAACCCTGTCTTATTTTGATGCTTTCATTCGTTTTGGAAACCACATATTAAAAAAATATGTCATAAAATATTCCTAGGATCAGCGATTTAGGACGTACACTTATGAACACCCAAGTTCGTTAGTACCCACGGGAAGAGGAAGGATATTCCTATACGGTACCAAAGGGACGAGATAAGGTATCCCTATTATGTGCCGAGGTTACAAGGTTCTCTACAAATCTCACTAAATTTAAGCTAAAGTTTAAATGTTTGTTTGGATATAAATGTATGACTCAATCATGACGTATAACGGTGCAGTGTATTCGGCTGAAATTTGGTTCACAAGGAATTCATAAAATGGATTAACACGATAGGATTTGTTATTCTTTTATTTTTGATTATGTAATTATCAGGATGTATTTTGTTATCTTCGTAGGTAAATTTACCTTTTTTCCTACTTCTCTAGGTAAAAACGATTGAATCGTTTAAGATCTGTATGTGATATGTAAACAGGTGGAGAAAGTGTGTGAGGATATCTCTGCATACCCCAACTTTCGTTCCAAAGGTTGTGGTTTAGAATCCCAACCAGAATTGCAATATTGTAAATTTGTGAGGGTTATGACAGTAGGTCTTACGGCCAAGAAAAACATTTTAATGAGTTGACTTAAACCTGTTTTTCCTTTGGGTGTAAAATCAGATATAGATTTAAAATAGATACATCTGTAATACGTTAAGCGAACCCCTGTCTGTAACGCGGAAGGGTTTGATTCTCGCCGTGAACATAATGTGTTTATCCTGACTATAAATCTTTGTTTCTGATTTTGGGTGTGTCATATCATATGTATGTATTTCCAAAATTCGATATCCAAGCTTAGTTACTTGTTATGTAAGTATCCAAATTTAAATAGCATACATAATACAGTGGATTCAAATTGATGTCGCTATATTCACATATTCCTATATTTTACATGATATTGTGAAGACGAAACCTTAATATTCTTAAAAGTAAGTGAATGGTTTGAATCGTGTCGTTTTTGGCTAATGGTTAAGGAACAAGAATTTAAGTTCTTCTTTGGCAACTAGGTGTGACCTTGCTTCAGCTCAGTTGGCAATATGGCAGGAAGGGTACCTAAGTACCCTGGAAGTGAGCCGCATTGAACATTTCAGTTCTGTCCTCACCGGACATCCTGCAGTGTGTTGTGATTGAGATTTATCCTGAAAGATTGAATCCACAATTTTCCTCCTAAATAACATAATCACTTTATACTTTTATTTTTTCGAAATGATAGGTTAAATAAAATTCAACAGTTAAACAATGTTAATAATTAACTTTATTTGGGTGGTTTCATAATAATTGTAATTATTACTACTAGAGAGAATAATAAAGATGATACAAAGCACCACTTTGAAAATATAAAAGTAAATAAATATATAACAGTCATAATATAAATAGAAAATAAATAATATACAATAGATGAAATTGTATAAATAAAATGTATAAAATACAATCAATAAAGAAGATGCAAAAAATAATTCTTTACATAAATACCGTATAAAAGAAAAAATATTTACAATAGATTAAAATATGTAATAAGATACAATACGACTAGTGAAATAAACTTAAATGAACACAACAAATAATACAATAAAAATTAATAAAATAATTAAAGCTTAAAAAGATTTGTACTATAAAACAATAAAAATAACAGAAGATGCTAATGCAAATACTAAATCGCTAAATACAAATAGGCTAGCAGGTACAAGAAGTGATGCAAAATAGACAAGATACACTCGCAACAGAACAAACAAACATTCTTTTTAATAAGTTAAATAAATAATTTAAATAAATTAACTTGAGGTACCATTATATCTTAGGTATTTTTTAATTGTAAGCGTTGTAAGCCAAGTTCTGGGCATCTTGCGACCTTCCCCAGCCCGCGTGGCTTCCATGGCTATAGTGCTCATCGTGATGAGGGTGAGCAACGACCTCGTAGGACTCATGATGGTCATGTTTCGAAAGTAGTTTCTTGAGTAGTAGCAGAGCTGAGGCGAGAAGTGCAGCTTTAGCAAGCATTAGACCCTTGACTGCTGCAAAGGCAATGATACCGAGGAAGAGAGGTATGAGTGACTGAATCTTGAGCTGGAGGAGAGCAAGGATGGGAAGGAGCTGCTTCAACTTCTTCTTCTTGCCACGACCTGTAAAATATAACATTATTGTAAAAATACTTATGGTTTATGACATTATTTTAAACGTAGAGTCAAGTTTAAACCGTAGCTAATAAAGTCCTATTGCTATCCTACTATATAAAAATTCATGCGTTAAATGTATGTTTGTCTTTCAATCTCGCAATAACTACTGTACCGATATTCAAAATTCACCGTATCAATGATAGCTTTATATCCAAATGTTAATATACTATGTAAACATTGGCAAGCAGTAGACCGATTTCATGTCTTTTATCTGAATGGGTCCTTATACTAGCTATAATAGTTCCGGTTTATAAACTAAACGGAACTAAAAACTCGGTCAGTGAGATAATAAATGTTACGTAAAATCTGTCAAAAATTATAATGCGATACGATTTAAATATTTAATTGTTAAAGTTAACAGAACTTTTTTGTCAATTAAATAAAAAAAATATTTACTCTTATTTGACTTAAGTGTAAGAGATCTAACCCATTGTTCCGAATTCAAATTCAAATTAAGGACCATACTTGAAACTATTTCCTTTTACATTGTGTCACGTCTATGTAAATCAGTTCACGCGCATGTTAAGCATTCGAAAATCGAATTCGAAATTCTAACTGAAAATCGGTTACGTTTATAATTCATGATGTTACGTCGTTTTTGCATAACAACCTCAATTGTAGAAAGTGATTCCGTATGTTAGTTACCCATTACCCACTTTTGAAAGCTTCGGAAATTAAAAAAATAGCCTGAAGCGTCACTTTTACTTTAAGTTCACGAGCGATTTCGATCAAGTCGGAACTGGAACCTGCAGTCCTACATACCACATAAGTGTGGACTATAAGTCTTAGTACCTACTATGGAAATCTAGCAAAAACTAGTCCTAGATCCGCCGCTTTCCCCTTATAATCTTGTTAATAGGTTAGGTTAGAGAAACTAAACTAACCTAACCTGTTCAGTTTTCTAGTATCGTCTTCATGTGCTTAAATGTTAAAGCCTACTCTTACGGATATCCGTTTGCTGTTTCGTAATTCGGCGAGTTATTAAACCTTAGATTATATGTAATTAAACATTATGTATCACTTTTTTTCTTCTTTTAAAACCATATAGGAATGTAATTTTGAACTGGTCTGTAACTAATATTACATATTACCTGTGCATGTTTTTAATACATTTAATAACTTCCCAAAATGCGGTACCTATCTATCTGTTGTAGACCTTTTACCACTTTTGATTAAAACTTTTGTCCGATACGTTTCTTTCATTAAATATTATGATTATGAGAAAAGGTTGGCTTAAATTTATTCAGTTTCTCTTACTCGAATGGCTATATTGGTTTCAACTTTTTAATTTTTGACAATTCAAGAGATCATTTTCACGAATGAATCTCAAGATCACTTATACGGCATGGTCAGAGCATTACGTTACACAATATCTTAATTATTTCCGTTTTCATTTTGTTCCGTGCAAAAAGCACGAAATGTAATGGCTAACTAAAATGTGTTACAATTTAGATAAATTATTTTATATTTTAATTAGCTGCCAAAGAATAATGTCAAAAATCATAGTTAGATGATTTTGGACGAGTCAGAATCATACATCATAAAAACATTTTAGTTCTGACGCAATGGAAAATTACTATAGCAAATAGTACGGTCGTTACACTAGAAAAGAAAGACATTGTAAACAAATATTATAGTAATGAATGCTTTAACTTCAGCAGTGGAACTAACAAGAGTTGTCTCGCTGTTTTGTACATGATTATAGTTGTTAACTATTTATATCGGATTGATATTTATTGATATTGAAGACAACGCTGTTAGTGTTAATAAAAACCCTCCAATGAATCAATGCATTGAAAACTGGTTATTTATTTATTTCATTTCATAGTGTTAATTTTATTTGTAATTGTATTTTGCTACGTTTTTATTATGATTAAATCTTTGAAACAGTTTTCGAATAGTGTTATTTTTTATTAAATTTAATTAACAGTTTATATATTAGAATCGGGGAGAAAATAGAAACTTACACATTAGAAGTTAAACACATACTCAGAAAACCGTGAAATTTTCCCATGGCATGGAAAAACATGGGAAAAAAACGCAGGCCTAATTTATAAGACAAAATAACTAACTATTAACTTAAGTATGTATACTTATATTGTTTCATGTTATTATACAAGTTTACTCTGTGGTTACTTTCACTAAATATTTTGAACATTCATTTATGTTGGACTGTTATTATGTATTATTATAAGGTGTATATTTGGGATTTTTTTTAGGTAACTTCATGTTAATTATTTTGATTGCGTTTATTTTCTACAATTTAAATCTTTTGACCGCCATATAATTGGTTAATAAGTTTAATTATAAATTAAGTTCTTTTATTTTTTGGACTGATGATGCGTATACGCACAAGATTGTCAATCGCAACGCAGATTAATATAATCAAAATTAAATTGTAAGAGATAGAATAGCAGCATCGATGGTTTATCATAGTCACGTTGTTCAGTAAATATCACAGACCTATTTATCAGACGAAATAAGTATATAAGAGATACTTATTGTTTAAGTTGATTTTTATATAACACTATGAAATCACAATATCCAGCAAATTTAGTTATTTAAATTTCACTTAAGATTTATTACTTACAAGTACGATATTGTATATCTGTTTAAGTTGATTTTTATATAACACTATGAAATTACAATATCCAGCAAATTTAGTTATTTAAATTTCACTTAAGATTATTAACTTATAACTTAAACAGATATACAATATCGTCCTTGTCTACAACTAGTAAAATCTCCCAATTATCGAGTCTCGTTCCTTTAAATATTTTTCTTTACTATTAACTTGATTTTGACTTAAATACAGTCGAAATTTTACTATGTGGAATTCTAAAGACAATGTCGACTTTCTGTATATTGTTCTAAAAAGGTAAAATAATCTACACGCTTTTAGTAATCTATTTTAAAAATAAAAGCACCGCAAAGAGTTCAACTAACCTTCTTCGAGCGAACGCTTGACGTCATCAACCGTGCTTTTTGGTACTCTTAGCTGAATGACGTGGTTCTCCAAGAAATCAGCCACACCATCCACAAGGCGGTTCTCAACTTGGTTCTCTCTTGCTTTAGGTTCTTCAGCCAGAGGTTCGAAGGAGCGAGCTGATCGTGGGGAACCTGTGCCGATTAGACTAATGCCGTCTGTAAGGCTTACTTCCCTGGCTGTGTTGAAGTTTTCTACGTAGCGCAACGCTCTTTCCTGTTGGAGAAAATTTAGGCAACTTAAAATTAATTCAATACTACTCCTACCTATCTGAATTGGTTAGAGACTAATAACGAGTCACACAATAATATAAAAAACACCCTAGAAGTCTAGAACAAACCTATTTATGTATATTCTAGGCAATCATGTTACATTGTCGACCCCTTTGTCTCTTCCCATCAGATAAGGTGAGGTCAAATGTAAGCTTATTTCACACAGAAAATACTAACCCAATTTTACAAATAAAAAGGAATAGGGTTCAAAACCTTGTTTAACTTCCCTTTAACGCGGTTTCCGAAATGTAATAACCATTATGGCGCACTTGTTGCGATACCTGGATTCTACATTAAAAAAACAATGGGTTAGGGTGAAAAAGGTTTAGGAATTTAAGGCGAATACTTCGTTTTAACCACCCATAACCGATACCACTCGAAGACGCACTTGACCAATCTTCCTAAGCAGAAATTTACACCTTCACACAATTACATCAACCTGCATCGAATAATTGGCCTACTAAAAACTATCCTATATTTGGCAAAATGTTTCACACACCTTCAAGCACAGCGTCACATCTTCTTCAGAACAGCTCTTCATGACCCCCATGACGGAGTTCATGACGTCATCGTCTCCGGTAGGTTTACCAGCCACCACCGCGGCACAAACTAGTACAATAAACACCTTCATTTTGTGGTGGTGAGCACTGTTCTGGTCAGGGGGTCGTATGTAGTGCTTTTAATACTAAACCCCCACTTCGATGTTCCAGCCAAAATACGCACGCTAGGTTCGACGGGTTGTTGCTTCGGAATATATAGACACGGCATGAAGGGAATGTGAAGTTTGAAATGGTGTTAGTATGGTTTGTGTACTTTTTTTAAAATAGTGTAACAGAATAAAATAGGGAATGGCATCCTCTGTCGTCTGTAACTATTATAATGTTTTATATATAAATAAGACTGCTATGATAGGTTATATACCCAGACTACCACATACGTACGTACTACAAATCAGCACGCCAGGCAAATTACTGTGATTGACGTCGTGCATTTCTACTTTTAAGTTTGTTTTATTTGCCAATAAATAAATAAAAAAAGAATAAAATATTTGTTAACAATGAACGCAAAAACCACGATATGCTCTTTCGTTACTTAAACTCATATGACCTTATTATTAAACGTGAAATAGGGTCGAAGTAACTTTTTGTTTCTGTCTGTCAACTTTGAAAGTTCTTGTCACGGAAAAAAACAAAGTATGTTCTTACGACTCCGATCTTATTTCACGTTTATGAATAAGGCTGCAAGTCTGTGAACGTTAAGTAGGAGCATGGCTACGAAGTCGAAAATCTTGAGATGAAATGTCGGGGTTGCTGGTTCAAGTTCTGTCGGGTGCATTTCACGGGAAGCACTTCTTAATCTTTCAAACGTAGAAAACATTAAAAAAATAACGCTTGATCAAAATCATGTGGTGCTCTTAATCAAGCGTTAGTTAAAAATAGTTAAGAATAGATAACATATTATATGTACCTATTTATGTAAGAACTAATATAATTGGTAAGTGTAACAATCGAAGTTATAAAGTTTTGTTTAAATAAAATGTTAATTCCAATAAAAAAACGTGTTCCAGTATGAATGGCTGAATGACAAACACCGTTGCCCTGCCATCTCTAATCCTTCTTTACTCTACCTACGCACTATACGTAAGTAGAGTACGCCGGGAGCTATTTGATTGGCCACTCAGTTACTGACTCCGACTCATTGAGACTCCGTACTCTAGTACCTACGCAAATTCACTAGGTGATTTCTAAAATTGTATAACTCTAGCCTTTAATTAGAAATGGGAGCATTAAAAAAAATAGTACTGTTACGGGACGCCGCCGGACAGTTGTTAAACATTGCCATCTTTTTTCATATACCTTGGCAATGCGTCGCCACGGCCTGTATCACCATGCCGACAATCCCTATGGGTGTTTCACATCAAATTGACAGCAAATTGTGCACAAATTAGTATTATATTTCTGGAGCGTTCTGGATCACGCAATTTTATTGTTTTAATAGAAATAAATCATCCCTAATAAATCACAAACATTTTACTGAAAAGAACAAGCCCTGTCAAGCCATTTTCGTAATTAATTAGGAACATTTGATGGCACATTTACTAACAAACAAATAACTTCTTTCACTAAATACTTATTTATGAATGTATGTATGCATCTAATTGAAAAAAGTAAAAATTCTTATAGTGCAATCATTCCCTTTGCAATTTGCTTTTTCAAAATAAAGGACCAACTAAATTACAGTATTCACTAAGTTTCACTTAACAAAATAACTAACAATGCATACATTTTTAACAATACCTTTGGACATAATTCTGAAAAATGTAGAACGATACATTTATTTATGAACCACAAATTATGGTTTAAAAAGACTATGTCAGAACTAATTTCAGGCCATTCACCATTGTTTTATAATTATATCATATTTTATTTTACTTCAATCATTTGGTTGTTATGGTTATCATTTACTTATATCAGAAAGCAGCCATAGAAATATTTGTTAGTCGTTATGAATATCTTAGCAAAATATTTACTCAGGTTGCATGTTACCAATTTATCTAATTTATGGGTTACTAATACGAAGATGTGCTCAATTCAAACAGGATTTCAAAGTCCGGCTTGAGTTGCAGAACTATAAACATCAAGCCAGTATTTTTAATAATTATTATAGTTAGTTACTAATGAGTACTAAGGTACTAAATTTTCTGTAATTGCAAAGCAATAAAAGAAAATTTAATAGTCTTTACATGATTCGTATTATTGTTGCCGTCTGTACTTTTGTATAAATATATTAATATAAGCTTGTATAGTTAATTTATCCACGAGATTCCACAATATTAAGTCCTCTTATACTATTTAATCGCCAGCCAGATCGAGAGACTAGCTTGATAGACTATTTTTATAATTCGGCATAATATAAAATAGTCTATGTTTTATTCAAGTTTAATTTCAATCGGTTTAGAAGTCTTTGCGAAGAATGTTTTTGGGTATTCCCATGCAAATCTAGCACTTACCCTTGGCACTACTAGTGATCCAACCAGTAGCACCAAGAACCTATTTTTGGTGTAACAATGTGACATACATACATGCAAACTTTCGCGTTTATCCCCCTTACTTATAAACGCAAATTAATACGCTGCATAACTATGCATCGTCTGTCTTTTACTGTCACATGAAGTTTCAAAGTTGTCAGACAGAGACAAACGTCACATAACTTAGTCATATTGTGTAAATAATAGTTTGTAAGTAAGGGAGTAAAATATTAATAAGATATTTCGGAAAAATCTGTTTTCTATGGACATCTGCCATGTTTTTTCGACAAATCTCTAATTGATAAAAATCTCAGGGCGCGCGAGTCCTATCTTACAATTATTGTAAAACAGAAACAAAAGACGATCGAAATTAAAAATCCACGACTGTAAAACGTACCACCCAACATTGTTGATCGGTTTCTACAGTACAGATTAACCTAGCAAAAGGCGTGTTAAAAACTGGCACTTCATTCATTTTTTGACTGATGCAACTTTTACGTAAGCGGAATCACGTTCTCAAACCGGTATAGATAACGTACGCATAACTTATTCAAAAATTAATATTAATACATGTATTTTCTTGGTTTGGCATAGGTCAGCGTTGAACTTATTAATATTTTAGTTTTTGCATCTATTTCGCGTTTTTTCATTGTACTTCATAAAACACAATATTTCCGGGTTTAACTCCCGTTTTATTTATTAAAAGCATTGTTGCATTGCTGCACCGAAGTTTCACCGTCTTTACCGACGGTTTCTAGAAATCCGGAAATTATTGTGTTTTATTATCAATATTTTGTCTATACAAAGTATTGTATGACGCTAAGGAAGAGGTAAATGTTAGCATTTGTTTAGAGTGTTATCTTTTTTTATATTTTTTTATCGTCTTTTGATTTGGATTCGATCGTTTTAAATAGTATAGGATTAAACTTATCCTAACCTATCCTTTCATTTTACATTGCATAAGATGTTCAAAGCAGACCCTTCGTCGTGGTTGTATAATACTATGCGTGTATGATTGAATGTCTACTTCGGTCGATGAGACAAAACAAGCAATAAAAGTTATCGACCGAAGGTCACGTATGATATTCGTTGAATGTGATTGTCATTGTATATATATCCCATATCTCCAACCAACAAGTTTTAGGGCTTTATTTTTGCCTTATTCTTTTTTGTGAAATAGCAAACCAAACTATCCTCTTCAACCTCAAAATCGTCATCGTTTACGCCCTTAATTCAGTACGATTATTTTCCATGGGTGATGGAAATCATCGTGAGAAAACCCACAGCTTCGCTGCAGATGTATTGACCTGTTCTTTCCTCTGGGCATAGCTGACTAGGCTGGGAGTGCTTTAAGTGCTGGGCAAGCCTACTCCATGTAACAATATCCCGGGTACTACAACTTTAATAAAACTAGCATGAATAAAAATAATCTAAACTCAGATATAAATAAATAAATCATGTGACGAACACACAGCGCCACCTAGCCCCGTGGTAAGCTGCTAAGCTTGTGTTACGATGACTAGACAACGGATATACTACTTTTATTTTTTATTTTTTTGTGAATACATACATATTATACATAGAAATACGCCCAGATCAGATACAAATATTTATTTTTAAGCATAAATATTTGCACCCAGCGGGAATCGAACCCGCAACCTTCTGCATTGCAGCCAAGCGTTCGCCCGACGCGCCACTGAGGTCGTCAAATGCCATTTATTATTATTTTCCAAGGGGTTGATTTATCGCTATAAATCTTTCTTTTGTACTTTCTCTTTTAAACAATTTTCAACAACGGATTTCCTACGCTTATCGGAACTGAATCTAATAATTTCTCAATGATTATTAGGTACTTACCTACCTGCTTAAAGCGAATTATACAAACAAGTCGGTATATTACGGCGTACGTTATTTTACGCCGGCTCCATAATTATAACAATTAGAAACTACTCTTAAATGAAAGTGAGAATTGAGATTTTAAAAGTACGTAGGTAATGTACCTAAGTGTTTTTTTTTAGGGCAAACTTATCAAAAAGAAAGACAAAACTAATAATTACTAGCTGCGCCCCGCGGTTTCACCCGCGTAAGTCCCGTTCCCTTAAGTAGCCTATGTGTTAATCCAGGTCCCCAGCTACCTATATTCCAAGTTTAATCGCAATCGGTTCATTAGTTTTTGCGTGAAAGAGTAACAACCTCACATACAAACATTTAAACTTTCGCATTATAATATTAGTAAGATTTAGGTACTTATTATGAGAAGGATATTAACCATGTTTTAATTTAATTTAACTTATAAAGGAACAAGATATTTTGCGATATAAATGTTACTAATACTTGTTCAATAAACCTTCTAACGCAGTCTTTTTTCTATCTGAACAACGAATGCACCACCATGAATGAATTTTTTATTTTGATTTGGTGGTAGGCAATTGAAAAAAACTGTTGTAGGATTAGTATTTTAAATATTGTAATTGTTGTAGTTATAATAAATGGTGGTTAAAGTTTATTTTATGATCACAAATTTTATACTAGCCATCACCATCATTAAATCATAATGAGTCAATGTAACTTGATATTATTACTATCCATTCAATTTCTTTTTCACCAGGAATCACTTACATACAGACGCTAAAGGCATTTTCTCTCACGTTTTTCAAATAAACAGAACTGTATACGGAATACACAGCGTTAAATTATTCTATAGATGATAGAGACCTGGTTGTGTGGACGGTACTTTATTGATTTTTAATGCTAAGTTAAAGTTGTATTTGTGCAGAATAAGCGCGGAATTTAAACGGTAAAGTTATAACTTATTAATACTCATAAATAAAATAAATATATTTAACAGTGAATTTTGGATTTTCTTCAAAAGTTATTAGTGTGGTGTGAGACAGGTCATAAGCCTGCCACTTTAGCCAATGGATTGATGGTGTCCACTAAATAAATGTTGTATAATGTCTTTGGGCTGTGTATGGCTGAGATTTTCTGCGTTTTACTTCGTCTTAAGCCTGATCATTCCACGGATAAAAGATATCTGTCGAATAAGTTCGAACCCAACCAAATTTAAGAGCCTTTAAATTTAGATTTATGTTTTTTTTAATATCATAGTGACGTTTTTCATTCGGTGGTGTTACCTTTTATTTGTCAGTTATCTCTATCTAGGATTTAAATCAGCTCCTAGTCTAAGGAAGGGTAATCGATGTTTCCTATTAAGGAGCTTCATGCACATGACAAGCGACACAGAACAAATTTGCTCAAATACTCTGTCTGTGACGAATTTGAAATATTCATGAATACATAGTTTTTGGACATCTTACATTTATTATGAATAAAATGTTTTTCAATCATTTTTGTATAGAATTCAAGACATTTATTTTATCACCACTAATCTTCAACAAGTGTATATCTAAACATAAAAACAGATTCGTTGGACTTGATAGAGGTGGCTTCTTTGTTGTTGTAACATTCTTAAAGTAAATGGTGACTAGAAAATACTTAGGCTTTTTCCTATCCACGTCAAAGAAGGACTATTTTATAGGCAGATATTCATCTAGTCGAGCAGAGTCAAAACGGTAGAGTGACACTAAATAGTACTTGGCATAAGCATTTAAAGTGTATTCTGATATTATTTTATCCAGCAGAACACGTAACATGGAAAAAAGGCAATTTGCTTTCATTATTTCGTAAACTTCTATGCAAAATTTTATTCGTATATTATACGTTCACTACCATGCTGCTCTATCGATTACTCTTCTCATAAGCACAGAACAACGCAGAAATGGTCCTTGCCAATCGAGCCTCTACAATCGAATTCAGCTTTAAAGGGGAACTGATGCTTGCTTTCGTCATTTTGATCGATCTTCTTGCGTCTTGAACTCTACTTTCTATTTGATCATGTTTAATTGCTTTAAGAAGTAACTTGTTTACAATTTTCTCTTGCCAACCCTAGTAATAAGTAGATATCAATCAACTAAGTATGAAACTAAGGCATAGTAGGATAAATACATGTTCGAGTGCCAAGTAGGTATCTTTCTAATGACCGGAATTCAACGTTTCTAATCTGGTTTTACAAATAGATCAATCGCGAGATGCAAGGCAATATAAAAACATTACATTTGTTTTAGTCTTGTCAGTTCTATTGCAAAATGCGCGCACGCAAACTGTTTACAGCCAGTATACTCAAACGTCACTTAGAATTTGAAGGCTTAAACAGCAGGGTAATATTCGAGGAGATTCTAAATTCAAAATAAGATTGGGGATTTTTTGGTTTAGCAGCTATACAGACTCAAAAAATCCCCAGCAGTATAGGTTTCAGTACCTATACTACCGTTAGCCTCTTGTATTAAAGTCCCTTTCATAAAAGGTATCTCGTGTTAACACATGGAACAGTCCTTCTAAATAAAGCTAATTTAAAAAAACGAAATAAATATAAATGGAAGTGTCTGAAGCAGTCTGGAATTTTCCCACATTTGTCGTTAGTCCGGGCGGAATCTTCCAACTTCAATTTGAGGCACTTTCCTACTAGCTAGCAGGCTGAAACTTTGGAAATAGTTCAGAACCAGATAAAAATGCAACCTAAGCTTACTTTCCCACAAACAATACCAATTGGAAATAATTAAGGATTGCACGGAACATAAGCGATTCATCGCATACGTGGTAGCTTTCATGATGACGGCCATGGATTGAATGCTGCCGACCAACTACACGACGAATCAACATAGCTGCCGACCATGAACACGACGCATCGCCAGAATGACAGGTGTCAAAACTAGTTCCGGCTATATGCAAACATCGTACGAAGCCACATAGTAAATGATGTTTAAACACGCGAAAAAAAAAAAAAATATAATCAATAGATTTAAAAAATCTAAAAACTCTCGTTTTTAAATGTCCTAAAAATAGTAAAATAACCCTGCAGGGCCAAACGAAAGACCATCCAACAACGTGGGAGCGTGATTTTATTTGCATGCATAGCATACATATGTTTAAAGTGTAAATCGTCAAAATGCGCTCCCACGTTTTAGAATGTTGCCCTATTTTATTTTACTATTTGTAGGCCATTTAAAAATGTGTTTTTTAATCTATTTAATTTTAATTTAATTTATTATCTGAACGATTTAGGTCCTGCAAACATACATACACTCACGGCAAAAACATAATAATTTCTTTGGCAGTCGTGTAAAAAGAAGATCATGGTAAGGGCGATTATTAGATGCATAAGGTTTGCCCAGCACCTGTATCATCCTCCCAACATAGCCAGTCATGCCTAGAGAAAAGACTGATCAATCCGCCCAGAGTTAGCAAAGCTGCGACTTTCCTCTTGATGTTTATTGTGGATATTATTTAAAAAGAAAACTTATATGAGGTGTTTTATGAGCGAAAATAAATATTCAATACCAATGTAACAAAGTTTCTACTTAATAATTAAGACTTTACCGTTGTCTAACTATCGGTTGCTATCGGCAACTAAATCATGCAACTCAAGTCTCTTCCGTTTTCCGTTATATTATATGCACGATTTCTCATTGTCATGCAAATTGTTATGTATTACTTATATCATTGGTTTGATTTTATTCTATACATACCTAATTGATTTTCGTCATAATATGCCATTAAATATTTTAGCAAGGGATATATTAAAACACAATAATATATACCGGGTTTTACTCGCGTTTAAGGGCGTTATATTAAACGACCGAGCTTTCGCCAACTTTACAGTTGGCCTTTTCAAGGGATATATTTTCATAATTTTCTCATGACAGGATTCAAATCTGGAGCCTTATTTTTCAATCGCTCGTTGCACTTAAGGCGATTATAATTCGATATCTGCTGATTATTGTTTGATGCCGGACTCCTGCTGCGAGTGGTTGATACCACTCGTTGTGGACGTGCGATTCACGTAGAAAAATTACAGAAATTGAACGAAAATTAGTAGAAATCGAGGTATGAAAATCGCTCGAAATGCTTCATTTCGTTCAAAAATTTCGCCCCTGTGCTCGCTATCCAGGCGAATGCTCTAACTCTACACTACACTACACGGGATACACTATTTCTTAGTTTAAATATGCCTTGAGAAATAAAAACAAGAAATATTAGATATTAAATGAGCTTAACTTTAAGCTCATTCTACCTAACAATGCCCCAGGCACTGCAGTAACATAAAAACCTTTTGATTGAATGAATCATATAAAATCTCATATAAAATGAATCCCTATTTTGCGTCACGCCTGAACGGCTAGACCGATTCCGATAATTCTTTTTTTGTTGAGTTTGCTTAAATCACGAGAAGGTTCTTATGAAAGAAAAAATGCTAAACCGATTTTGATAAATCTTACGCGGGTAAACCGCGGAGCACACCTAGTTAATCCATGAAATTAACATAATGATGTTGACATCTTCAATGATTTAATATCAAGATTCTAGAGTAATGTGTTGAATTACCTAAGACGTTATTAAATACTAGCTGCACCCCGCAGTTTCACCCGCGCAAGTGTTATTTCAGCTACCTATATGCCAATTAATCGCAATTTTCAGTAGTTTTTGGGTGATTGAGTAACAAAATCACAGACATATGTATGCACTTGCAAACTTTTGCCGTTACAATATTAGTAAGATAAATTAATTGTACGTAATAAGATAAGCGAGTGGTTTTATTATACTTATGGATATCTAAATAACTAATAAATGGAGATTTAATTTTACACATTTTTTAAAATAATTCCTGATTCCAAACGGCTAATACTTCCTCCCTTTGACCTCATTTTAAGTAAAATTCAAAGTTGAAATAGAAATCTTCATAGTTTATAATAACACGACAAAATATTTTAACACGAGTATATTAAAAGATGTTGAATGAAATTTACAATTACATGATGTAAGTTATTCGTCAAGGCCAACAAAATTTAATTAACATTTTTAATTTAAAGCTTCGCTTTAAGCAGAAATTAAAAAAAAACTATAACTCTATTTCATACGCCATAACCTACTGTGAAAGTGATCATGATTCACACAACAATGTTGCTGAGCACCTGTTTTGAAAACATACGTGCTTGTGGTTCGGCGAGCGTGTTCGTTAACAATATGTGGGTGAACGTGTTGAAAGATCACTTTGTATATCTGTTAAAAATTATTGTTTTTAAATCAGGAGCAGCAGTTAATATGAGTTGCAAAGTATCTAATGATGGATTTAATATTTAACTATATTATTTATTTATTACAGGCCATACTCAAACGCTTTAATGAGTAAGTGGAACTCGAGAGGGTAGATCGGTTCTCTATTCAATAAACCTAATATAAAAACTTTTTAAATTCTACACGATTAAAAAAACCCTTAACACAATAAAACGCAACACAACCGAGCTCGGAAAAACGCTTGGTTCGTTTAAAAACATGAATAAAACGCGATTAAACCCGGAAAATAAAGTGTTTTATTATGCAAAATCGCGAAAACAATAGAAGAAATTTAAACGATTTGTTTATATATTTATTTACATAGTTACAAAGTAACACATTTATAATTGTTTATGACACATTATCAATAACAAATTTAACAGGGTCTTGATAGTTAGCATATTACTAATTATTTTCTTATCCCGACGTTTCGATCATTTTACTAAGATCTAGGTCGCGAGGGGAAATAAGTAGTAATACGCGATTACGACCCAGAAAAATGTAACTAACCTTCATAAAATTTGGCGCTTTAGTATGCTCTTAATACTCAAGTGTAATTCGATAATTCGCAAGAAAAACATCTCATTTTAAATCGAATTGTGCTGTGTTGTTGAACCAGAACTCGCACGAACGAACTACTAAAATTGATTGATTTTAGATTTTAAGCTATATAAGCTTTTTTTAACCTTTCGCAGTCACATAGTGGACTCTTTACATACTACATCTTTGAGTCTAGGGTAATTAATATTCCAAGAAGGTATGCATGGTACATCATCGCTTTCCGTCTGTTGAGAAAATTATGTAGAGCACTCTATTTATAGAAGTTAGTTAATCGTTTTTGTAATAAATAAAAATTACAAAGTACCTATGAATGACAAACAAATTCGCCAACAAGCTTGCTAGAAAACAACGCCGTATGTTTACAAAACACAATCTTGGAACGTAATCTTTGAACTTGCCGACTATAACATACTCACAACCGTAACATAATTTATTTCTTGGCGAATACATCTAGGTACCTGTCTGTCTACCCACTCGTTTTCATTGCGTAATTCTTGCAAGTTTAATGTCAGAGAGTTTTAATTTTTTCAAGAGTACCTACCTACTTCCGACTCTCGCTGACGGAGAAGGCAAACCACAGATTTTTTAATGGCTGAAATAACACATAAAACTTTTGTTATCAACTTGAAACATTTGACTAAGAAAAAATGTGAAATTTGCTATGTCTACCCTAAAAAAGATTTCTGTAAATTCTTTGAAAAAGCATAAAAATGACATTGTTACAATGCTGAAAATAATAAAAGCAACGCAATTAAAACCGAATAATGAGTTTCATTTCAATTCAGCTTCGTAAAAACTGAATAAAAATATTAGCAAACATGCGATGATATCGTTCTAGTCTGATTTTTGTTATTAACACAAATACAAGGACTGTAAAATAACAAACAATCCGAAACTTTATTATTGTTAACAATCAGGCCTTGGCAACCTATATACGGGTTCTCCGTTTATTTAAACTGCACCTTGATTTATCATCTTTATGGTGAAATTTCTAATCAACCAATTCCGTAAGCGTCAGGGATGTGTAAGTAGACTGATGAATGATTGGAGTTTTAGTAGAGATGGGCTGGTTAAACTTTTTTGGCTTTCAAGACTTAGTCCATTTTAATTCTTATACAGTCTTTAAAAAGTTTTTATTATTTAATTTTACCAATATCCGAGATTAACACACCGCCGTATCTTTATTTTGTCAGATTTTTCATGCAAAGAAAAATTACAATTTATTAGATAATTATATAACGTGTAATTATCTAATAAATTATTTTTAATAATAAAATAAATTAAATATAATTTAGAGTGTTACCTAAATTAAAATATTTTATATAGTTTTTAAAAGATTCGACCTTTAAAATGTTCGAAATCTGTGGGGTGTGGAATTTTTTACCTAATTATCGCAAAGCACCCCGCATTTCCGATACAAAATTACCAAGCTTATCCTCAGAAATCTTTGTAATTCTAATAATCCGTTTTTGATATATTTTAAAGTGTTTCCTACACTTCGATGACTATACTTAAGGACGCGACTCATGTGAAATCCCTTCCGATGGAATGGTTTTATTCATAACCGGTATCAAATAGATCTTTAAACAATGTATTATGTTATTGTACATGATACAAGAAGTGTCCCCTTCATTTCAAAAACAATAAAAAATAACTTTAAATACTACTATTATGCAGGCAAAGTTACCCCTGTTTTACAAAATAAATCAATTTTTCTTCTAAATCCTTAACCGCTATATTTTCTTATAGGCATCATAATATTAGAAAATACAATACCTAGAACCCCTTCATCGCATTTTTTCAAAATATTATTTTAATCTTCGTTAATTATTGATTTTACGAGAAATTGTAGATTTTTCATGCAATTCCATCTCGCTCATTTATATGCAATAGGACAAGGACCGTTGCTTATCATCTATCGCCGCCTTAAAGAAATGCTTTCTAAAAATTTCGCACCCGACAGGACTTGAACCTGCGTCTCTGGGGATCCGTCCCAACGCCTTTTTCCAATTTGGCCACGGATCCGATGCATGTTCAATCGGGTCGAAATTAAGGATTGCATGTTTCAAGTCCTATTGGGTGCGAAATTTTTGGAAAGCATTTCTTTAAGTATAATAATAAATTATACACATTACCGGAATGAGATCCGAAATCGGAACCGTAAAGGAAACAAGTATGTTATTACCAGCTCCTGAGCACTTTAGTCGAAACCTAAAGTAGACCATCTAAGGACTTCCATATATGTCCCATCACTAAAACAGAGGTGGTCAACCTCAGGTCAGCGTTTATGATTGAAAACTTTCTACCATATACCCGAGGAAGCTGAGGATAAGTGGGAAACCAATGTCATTTGTAATAAACTTTACATTTATGAGGTTCTTTAATTCATTTTTACCCACGACGGAACTGAGCCGGGTATATGCGCTTAGGGTGAGAGGTTGTGTGTGTGTGCGCATTCCAATGTTACTATTTATCTTCAAAATGGCTGGACCGATTTAGATGCGGTTTTGTATTCTCCGTAAGTTATAAACATTTATTACCTACGCAGAATAAAAACCAGTCAAGTGCAAGTGGAATTCGCACACGAAGGCTTCCGTACTATTATCGCAATTTGGTACCGAAACCTAAAATACGCACTGACCAAGCGTAATCCCTGAACGCCACTTACGCTAATTTATCACTAGATGGCACCAGCTGTAAAAAATCGCAGGGTCGTTGCGTTAGTATTTAAAAAATCATGTTTGTTGTATGGGATCCTCCTATAAATAATTGTTTAATTTTGTTGTTATAGCGACATCAGAAATACATAATCTGTGAAAATTTCAACTGTCTAGCTGTCACGGTTCATGAGATACAGCTTGGAGATAGTTGGACGGACGGACGGACATACAGCGAAGTCTCAGTGGTCCCGTTTTTACCCTTTGGGTACGGGACTCTTAAAAGGTTTTCGATTGATTTTATATAACTTCATTTTATTCATTGAAACACAAAAAGTAAAAAAAGGGATAAAAGAACCAACAAGGAAATAAAAACGTACACATAATCGAAATGAGAAGAAGCCGTCGCCCTCACGAGACATCGTTCCCAAGATGCTGGCAGCATTCCCTCTCTGTATAGCGAGACTAACTCGCTGATATAGTACTTGCCAGCTCTGGGATCACCGGTCGCCTCGATCAGACCTCCCGACAACTCGACGCCTGGGCAAAAGCTTAATGAAATTAATATATTATATTAATTTAATTCATTAATAAAAATAACTTTTGAAATATTGGTACATAATTATAAGATCAGTCATTTTGTAATTTTACCTTTTGATTTTCCCCTACGACTATACCCCAAGATATATTTTTCGGGATGGAATTGTAATATTGCATTATATCATAGACTATTGTATTTTTAGAACCAGTAACATAGGCTATGCGTTGATATTATAGTTCAGTCAGTCAGAATTAAGTTTTGTATAAGTTGTGGCCCATATTATACCATGTCCTTAAAGAAAGTTTTTCAATAGCATGCAACGAAATAAGTAGATTACGTAGGTTGCAACGGTCATTAATATTCAATACCGTACGTACAGTGTCATCACAGTGAACCACAGCACAATTAAACACAGTAGAAAAACAAAAAAAAATTTGCGTCTTTTTTTTTAAGTGTTGCCTACATTTGATTGATTGAGATATCCCAATTGATCTATGGCCGAATCAGTAAAAAGGTGTGTAAAAATTCACATTTAATATAGAAAATTCAAGCCATACCTACTCTACATGCTATAGCTTGAATTTTCTATATGAAATACTTATAGAGCTCAAAATATGTAAGTATTTTCAGTTAATATACTCTAAAACTACTATGTACTCTACAAGTATGCCTTAAAATTTCAAATACTATCAATAAATTCAAATATAACTACAAAATAATTAGAAAAAAACTAAACGAAAAGCCGATAGTAAAGGTATTTTTAAGTCAATGTAGCATTGGATTTATTTAAAAGAATTGATTAATAAATAAACAATAATACAATCTGTGAACAACAAACAGCGCCATCTAGCCCCATTGTAAGCTACTTAGCTTGTGTTACGGTGACTAGACAACGGATTTACTACTTATATTTATTTTTTCTTTTCGTAAGATATACCTACATAATTATCATACATAGAAAGACACCCAATATTAGTTTGGTAAAAATTTGCGAATTCTCCCAGCACAGTTTTCTTACTCACTTATCAACCTACTGCTTTATTTAAGCTGTATGTATGTGTCTATCAACTACTCGAGAAAGTAATAAATAATAATTGATTCACAAAACTGAGTAGGTATATTATGCATGAGGTAACACCAATCATTCGTACTTACGAACTATTGGCGTTGTCTGTGCAACACTTGTTCTACGTCTTCTTCCACAGTTCATGACAGTGCGAAATATAAATAAATAAATAATAGGGGTTAAAGTATGAAATTGCCGTTTTATTGCAATAGGTTCTTTGAATTGACTTTGTTTTTGTTATTCAATTTAGACAAGAAAGATGGATACTGCGAAAATTCGAGTGATTTTTGAATAAGAGTTCCGACGCGGAACTAACGCGG
This sequence comes from Idaea dimidiata, assembly GCA_949358125.1. Classification (NCBI taxonomy): domain Eukaryota; kingdom Metazoa; phylum Arthropoda; class Insecta; order Lepidoptera; family Geometridae; genus Idaea; species Idaea dimidiata. Next base: position 24,246,696 of record OX442330.1, read on the forward strand.
CAGAAACAGCTCGCAATATCAATGCTGCGTTTGGAGAGGGGTCTACTAATGAACGCACCGTGCGATTTTGGTTTAAACGCTTTCGTGATGGAAATTTCGACTTAAAGAACGAGCCACGAGGAAGACCGCCCACACAGGTGAATAACGATGAATTAAGAGAGATAGTGGAAGCCGATCCTAGTCAAACTACCCAGGAATTAGCGGCATGGTTTAACGTTACCTTACCCACTTTATTGACTCACTTGCGTCAAATCAATAAAATAAAAAAATACGAAAAATGGGTGTCTCATGATTTGACTGATCTGCAGAAAGAAACGCGTGTTGAAACTTGTGTTGCCTTGTTGAACCGGTACAGAAATGAAGGAATATTGGATCGAATTGTAACATGTGATGAAAAGTGGATTCTTTATGATAACCGGAAAAGAAAAATGCAATGGCTGACCCCAGGTCAAATGCCACAACAGTGTCCTAAAGCAAAACTTACCAATAAAAAGGTAATGGTAACTGTTTGGTGGTCTCAGCATAGTGTTATTCACTATAGTTTTCTTCGATCTGGTCAAGCAATTACGGCAGATGTCTATTGTGCCGAACTCCGAACCATGTTGACAAAACTAGCAGTAAAACAGCCCCGACTCATGAATCGATCTTCACCATTATTGCTCCACGACAACGCGAGACCTCACACAGCACGAGAAACCATTTTGACCCTTCAGGAACTACACTTAGAAACCATTCGTCATCCTCCGTATTCACCAGACCTTGCTCCAACGGACTACCATTTTTTTCGTGATTTGGACAATTATCTACGTGACAAGAAGTTTTCTTCCCAGGAGGCAGTACAAAATGCAGTTATGTACTGCAGTTTGTGCAGTCTAGATCGTCGGAGTTCTATCGCAAAGGCATTAATAACCTTCCCATTAGATGGCAGCAATGTATAGATAATAATGGCAACTATTTTGATTAAATAAATTTGTTAAAAATTTAAAAAATAAACAATTAAGATTTTCAGTACAAATCGGCAATTTCATACTTTAACCCCTAATATTTCACGATAATACTCACAGCGCAATCTAGCACTATGGGACTAGACAACGGTTATATAATAATATACTATTTACCTATCATTTTTTTGTAAATAGGTACCTTCTTAAGATAAATAGAAAACACCCAGAACGAAACAAGTATTTTTTTAGTCATAAATACTTGCACCCAGTGGTAATTAAATCCGCAGCCTTGCATAACAGTCGAGCCTTCGCTAACAAAACACTAACAAATTGTAATATTTTACCAATCTAATACTCGTACTTATTTTGTTCTACTTTTTCGTTTCTCGTTCAGATTGAGATACAATTACAATTGATAAATAAAATACATTTTACAAACAAAACGTTACTATTCTTTGAATACACACAAATAAATACAAAAAAAATTACCAGATTTCTGAGATATTTTTTATTGAGCGTAGTTGCTTAAGTCGTGTTTCAATAGGTTTTTTGAACTACGACTTATATTTTTTTCCGACCTGAAAAATTAGTTTACGTTCACTTACCAATGAATCAAACAAAGGTCGATTTCGGAAATTCCAACAGAAACCGCGCCTTAATATTAAATCGCAAGTTATCAAACTGTGATTTCACTCAATCAAACAAAGGTCGATTTCGGAAATTCCAACAGAAACCGCGCCTTAATATTAAATCGCAAGTTATCAAACTGTGATTTCACTATGCATACAATTTAAAACAATTAGTTCTCTGCAGTGTCGGACCTATATTTCCGTTTAATCGATCAAACTTTCAATTCTTATTTACTTTCTTTTATTTGGGAGGAAACTGCGCCTGGTTTTTGACCAATTAGTTTAATTTGTGAGATAGGTCTATGTACCTACGGAAACTCTTATAAGACTTGTATAATAAGATGAAAATATTATAATCTGTGGACAAATTTAATACTTTGGTAAATAAACTCAGACGCCTTTTCAAAACTGTTGAGCAAATAATAGCTGGTGAAAGAAGAAATGGTTAGAGAAAGCATCAGGCTAAGAGCTACAACATTGAAATTCAATTTTTATAATAGCAATACGCCTTATTGTAATATTGTCTATGGCTATATGAAATTTATAGTCCGTACTTTGACTTTGCCAAGCAAAAACTTTAGACTTAAAACAATTTTTGGTATAAATACCAAAAAACTTAAAACAATTTTGGTAGGGTGAGGCGGGGTTATTATAAGACTACCAATATTTAGGGTAAAAATAAGACATAAGCAAAAATCCCAAATAGAACATATTTTAATTACCATAATTCAGTTTAAATTCAACTCTTAAATATAAGGAACAAGTTATGTAGTTTTTATTAAATCTTACTATTCATTTTTAAGAATTATTTGCCAAAATATTTCTGATCAGAAAATTTGTCGCGAAAATTTTACATTAGCGTTGGCAAACTTTTGTCGCTGTCGCTTGCTTGTTCACCGCACGCGCTCATCCTCCCGTCCCGCGCCGCCGCATGGATTGTTCTTGCGCTGGCGTTTCGCCAATTTAGTCCATCTTTCACCAGCGCACAGTGAGGACGTTTTATTTTTTTGGGAAAAAATGAGACACGCCATGGGGAAAATATAAGACAAGACAATATTCATCATTATGATGATTATGAGCTCGATTAACTTCAAGATGACAATAATGTAAGCAAACCTTGTGAACCCCAAAATCAATATGATCAAGATGTATCGTTAGAGGCTGAAAAGCATAAGGTTTCGACTGCTCCAACTATTATAGGTACCCCGGTTAATATGTCGACTGATGAACTAGAATATGGCATTGGTGATTTCATTCTTGTAAGCCAGACAACGAAAATGAATAAAATGAAGTATCGTTTGGCTAAAATAGATGGATCTGAGGATAGCGAGTATTTAAGTGATTTGTTTAAAACGAAAAAATTAAAGTTTGTAATAAAGATTTTCTTCGCGAAAAAAGATATCATGCAACTAATATAATTTATTCGATCCACAAAAACTAAATAACCTACCTATAAATATTAGAATGAAACTACAAAACAATGAAAGGGGTCTACTATTTAGTATCATATTTAATAGGGTAAAACTGTCTCATATTTTGCCCCATTTCCATTTTCTTACTTAATTTCTAAGTATGTGGCTTAATATTTGATTATTTGCTGTGATTTGATCTCAATAATTAAGTTGTTTTTTATTTGATTTTAAGCTAAGAACTTCTTTACCAAATAATAATATTGCAAAGTCTTTTAGAAAGAAACAAAACATTTTTAAGGTGTTCATTTTCTATTTTTTTTCGTTGAAAATTAAAATATTTTTAGGACTGTGAAAACTGTATTGTATTATTTTTACCCCTCTCTGTCTTAAAATAAATCACGCAGCTGAATAAAACGTAATCTATAGGAATTGTATGCTGTCTTATATTTGAACTACGATGTTTCATATTTACCCCGTAGTAGCGGGAAAACATGAGACACATATTTTGGTAAAAAGTCTTAGTAATTTTAATGATTATTGAGAAATTTTTCATAATGCAAGGTAGATTGAATGCCAATAGGTAGTCTTAAATAGTTCTGGAATTAAACAATTGGTTTTGAAAGATACAAAACGCTAAAGTTGTTGATTTCGTTTTATAATTACCCCACCTGACTAAAGTTTTTGTTTCATAAATGAAGCGATCTTCGCAACTATCCACAGTCAAGTTTTTCAAATTCAGAACGTAAGCCAATAAAAAATAATGACTTAAACTTTGCTACACTGTTAAATGACTATGAAGTTGTTTTTATAACCAAAGAAATTTCGACTATAATTTCCAATATAAAGTTTATGCTGAGCTCAGTCTGAGCAAAGTCAAATTACGCACTATAGTTTTTTTTTTTTTTTTTATCTATTTGATAAAGAGCTTTACCGAACAAACGGTTATGTCGCTCTGTTAGGACATCACTACACCTTATCTTCTATTCAGTCTAAGCTCCGACTATCCAATGACTTTTACTTAGCTGGTTAATGGATAAAAAGTATTTTATATTCAATTATATAATTATGTCAATTAATATGACCTGAACTTTAACTGTCGTTATATCAAACTAACCTGAGTTTAACTTGACCTAACGACAGTGATAACAACCCAGATCGCCTGATCGACGTGTCTTCGAAAAAAAAACATTCTCACATAAATTATCGGTCGTCCATCCGTCCATCCGACCGTGCCGAACTATGTTTTATCTGCACGACTATTTTAAGATCAGCGGACATAGCTACGCAAATGATCTTCGTTGTCTAAAAGTACATACTTAACACTTATAAATATTGTTAGTTTATAATTTAAAAATATACAACAATAAATAATGAAACCTATCACTAAATTTTAGACAAATCATCAGAAACTACTGACTGGCTACTCAAATCATATTGTTTTAATAAAATCAATCATTTGCGTGGCGAGTGAGTTTCCTTTTATAAAATAAGGAAAAACATTGCACTTGTATGTTTTTTTTTCGAGCTTATGTGGATGAAACAATACATTTAGAGTCATTTATAATAAGTTTGGTGCACTATGTTACTCATGATTATTCGCAACCGACTAAACTAAGTTAGTTTAGCTTAGCTTCACATAATCGAACCAGTTTATCACCCATGTGCAATGTGCATTCACTGCAAACTATGCCAGTTATTGTTTTAATAATTTAAATGAACTAAGTTAGTTTAGATGGCAGTAGACAATAGGCTACAAATTTAGCCAATTTTTTAGGAATAGAAATAAAGATATCTATTTTTAGTTTGATAATAATTGTTCTATTATAAAATTGAACTTTAGTAGGGAAACTGTAGTAGCCAATAAATTAGTGGAATGCCAACAGTTTGTATCTTTACCCTACTAAAACTGATATTTTAATAGTCACCCAGAGAAAGAAACAGATAAACTAATGGATAGGAGGAAGTGAGAAAACTATAAATTGCTATACGAAACCCGTAGGAAGTACATTAAAAGTGCTTTTTACGCAGAAACTCTCAAAATACAATCATACAACCATTATTTTCAAATAATAACTATAAATGATTACTACTCAAGCTTTTCCCCTATAAAATGAAAGTCAATTTCGTTTTCTAACACGTTGAATGTGAAACAATGGTGAAGTTATTGGAAATTACGACTTTGTATGTAGGTGTGTACTTGTATAAAGGCTTATGTGTATTATCAAATTATTATCTTACAAGTTCTGTTCTTCCGGTGACTAACGTTTCGTTGATTGTACCCATGTATGTTTTTATAGTTTATGGTTTAAGATATTTAGTTCTTTCATTTAGTTTGGTCTACTACAATCAAACCTTCAATTACCTTTATTTTCAAAAGCAGCTCAAAATTTTCAAAAAAAAAAGTTCGAATTTTCAAAAGTCGTCGAGTCGAACAAAAGTTGTTCGCCTAGACGTCTAGAACAACCCTCTTTCGGCTTAAAAAGCCTTACCCGTTACATCTTGTTTAGGTTACTAGCTGCGTTCCAAGGATTCACCCTTGTAGGTCCCGATTCCGATCAAAATATTGATTATGAGTACCATAGGGTACTCGATAATGTAACTTTTTTTGGAGAAAGAACTTTTGAAATCGATCCTGTGATTTCGGAGCCTATATTATGGCATGTTACAAACAAACAAACAATATATTTTTCCGATTTATAATATTAGTATAGATCTAAATGACAGGTGCACACACAGCTCTGCTTTTGTGATTGTTTAAAAAAAACAGGATTGCTTGAGAATCACCAAAACTAACTTTTCAACCGCTCATTTTATCTAATAGGAAATACAATTTACCCAGTAAAAATATTTAATTTAATTACAAATATATTACACAGAACAATCAATTAATACAAAGAAAGCCTTAAAAGTAAAGAAAAAAACAACAACAAAACAATAATTAAAAAAAAAACAATCTTACAGTAGGTACTTATAGTAACTTGTGGTAAATATGAATAGTAAAATTTCTAGGTTCAATAAACAACCATAGTTCATTTCTGATTTTCGCCAAATCGGTATCTATATTTTATGTTGTTTTTTTTAAGATCTACTTAAGATGCTTACAGAAATGAGCACTTAGTTTACGATTTACATTAAACAGTGAATATTATTTACATTTCAATTTCAAAAAACTGTCTTGTGTTTATTTTTAAGCAACGTATTTTGAATATTTAATATTGTTTTGCTAATCCAATCTGGTTTAGAGTAGGTTAGTGAGTCTGTTTGCAAAGTGTTTTAACTGGTTTTTATTCATTACATTATATTTAGTTTAATAGCTTGGGCAGTTCTACGCGGTGGCGGGTAAACCACTTGGTCCCTAGCTGGGTTAGTGTCAGGCGGGCGGTCTGACCGGAATAATATTCCCAAATCTGTTTACCGAGCGCTCACCATTTAATTATCCTGGTCCTTAAGCGACATGTGATTATTTAAGTAATTACAACAATTACTTAAATATAAAAGTCAAAGTTTTTAACTGTGTTTCCGCAACTAGCCATACCATTGGGCCTATGTGCATGATTTTAGTCGTTTACGCCAAAACTCCTAATCTTAAAAGTAACTAATTGTGGAAACAAAACAACGAAAATGAAGGCAAAAGAATTATAAATTATTTACCAAAATGATAAATATTTATAATAATGTATACAAGATGTAACGGGTAAGCCCTTTTAATCCGAAAGGGGGTTGTTCTAGACGTTTAGGCGAACAACTTTTGTTCTACGACTTTTGAAAATTCGAAGTACTTTTCGAAAAATTTAGGTGTAAAGTTTACTTGAAAATCAGCTGTTTCTTAGAGTTCGAGATCATTGACCTTATGTTGTTCTTTCATTTAGTTTGGTCTACTACAATCAAACCTTCAATTACCTTTATTTTCAAAAACAGCTGTTTTTCCAGTGAAACATAATCTCAAAATTCTCAAAAAAAAGTTCGAATTTTCAAAAGTCGTAGAACAAAAGGTGTTCGCCTAGACGTCTAGAACAACCCCCTTTCGGATTAAAAGGGCTTACCTGTTACATCTTGTATAGTTTATATAAATTATTATAAAAAAAAATAAGAATAATTTATAATACCATTGGGCCTATGTGCATGATTTTACTCGTTTACGCCAAAACTCCTAATCTTAAAAGTAACTAATTGTGAAAACAAAACAACGAAAATGAAGGCAAAATAATTATAAATTATTTACCAAAATGATATTTATTTATAATAATGTAGGTATATAGTTTATATAAATTATTATTAAAAAAAATAAGAATAATTTAAAATATGGTTACCGTATGTTTTGTAACTAATGAAATATATTGACATTAACCCTATTATTTATAAACGCTAATTAATGCACTGCATAACGATGCCTCGTTTGACTTTTACTGTCGCATGAAGTTCCAAAGTTGACAGACAGAGACAAACGTCACTTAACTTAGTCATGTGTAAATAATATTGTATAAATAAGGGAGTAAATCTACAGATTCTTCAATACTTCATCTTAACGATGTAACTAGAGAAAAAGAAGCCGATCCAAAAAAAAAATTCTATAGGTAAATAATTAAAAAAAAAAACAAATTCAATTAATAATTTAAAAAAAAATTACTTTGGCAGTCGTGTAAAAACAAAGGTGAAAAGTCACTGTTACGAGGAACACTTATTAAAAGTTATCTTGATGTTATTTTACATAAATTTCAAATAAAGTTACTTTTAATTTAACTTGTTTCCCGTACATAAATAGTTAAAAACCTGTTTTTAATGGTTGTAATCAATACGAATAAGGTAAATAGGTATGTATTTACTTCTTACAAACAAGTCCTACCCAAAAACCATTCGGCTTTCTAAACTTTATAATTAAAAGAATTTCGTCTTAGTTAAACTTGATTTTTGTAACCGTGCAGTTAAAGTTAAGAAATATACCTACCTATAATATTTCGTTTAATTTAAATACGCACATACAATTATTAAATCAACTGTTTATATTTCGAGTTGAGTCAGGAACGCGCTGAGGAAATGCGTTGTCGAATTTTAATTATCGAAAAGTCTGTAAATTGCGTGTAAATTGTTTCATATCGATTGCATATTATGCAATTCAGATTCGTGAAACTCATATGAGTTTAGTGAAAATGTAAACCAGTTCAAAACATGGTATTTCCTCGTTGTATCTAAAACTAGTCATTTTTTTTTTAAATTGTTAGCCGTTATTTTACGTTAACTCTCTCAACTGGACATAACACTACGACGATATGACTGCTTCAAAATCTAGAAATTCATTTTTTTGCAAATGAAATATAATACCTACTTGACACAAATTAGTTCTCAAATGTTCACAATCTACAGCTATGACCTGTAGACCCGAAACCTTGGATATTGGAAACCTTGGATATTTTAAAATAAAATTTTGTCTAAGGTTTTCGCGATTTTGCAAAGTAAAACTAATATGTACCGGGTTTTACTCGCGTTTGATTAAATAACTTCATTATTATCAACAATTGAGCTTTCACCAACTTTCGATAAAACCAACTGTAAAGTTGGCGAAAGCTCGGTCGTTGATAATAATGACGTTATTGAATAAAACGCGAGTGATACCCGGTAAATTTTGTAAAAACCAAAAAATACTTAGAGACACAGTGACAGAAAAGAGTGACCTTAACTTTTATAACCAGTGACAGTGGGTGGTCTCGGTAGGAATCTGATATCTCGATAAAAAAGCTACATACACACCTAATTGTAAAAAAACTAGTGTCAAAACAATACCAGTAACAACCCAAAATTGATTTATTGTTTTCCAATGTTACTGTCTATACACAATAATTCCTTATTACTTGAAATATTACAGCTGTATGGTTACAAAAATCATGTTATGTACGTCGAAAGTAAAGGTTCAGAAAACGAAAGTCCGGTCGCGATATGATGTCGTGTTAACGATGAGTCTCAGATATTTTGACCATATAGCTCGAGGAGCACTTAAGTAATACGATACGACAATTATTAAAAAATCGGTTACGATTTTTTAAACCTTCAGCTACGTGGAGTTTTTCTGTGTCCTTTTTATAATCATATGGGATAAACTTTCAGCTACGTGGAGTTTTTCTGTGTCTTTTTTACAATATTATAAGATAAACCTTCAGCTACGTGGAGTTTTTCTGTGTCCTTTTTATAATCATATGGGATAAACTTTCAGCTACGTGGAGTTTTTCTGTGTCTTTTTTACAATATTATAAGATAAACCTTCAGCTACGTGGAGTTTTTCTGTGTCCTTTTTATAATATTATAAGATAAACCTTCAGCTACGTGGAGTTTTTCGGTGTCATTTTTATAATATTATAGGATAAACCTTGAGTTACGTGGGGATTTTCTGTGTCTTTTAATATTATTATAGGATAAACCTTCAGCTACGTGGAGATTTTCTGTGTCCTTTTTATAATATTATAAGATAAACCTTCAGCTACGTGGGGTTTTTCTGTGTCCTTTTTATAATATTATAGGATAAACCTTGAGTTACGTGGGGATTTTCTGTGTCTTTTTATATTATTATAGGATAAACCTTCAGCTACGTGGAGTTTTTCTGTGTCCTTTTTATAATGTTGTAGGATCAGCAATAAGCAGTTCTTTCTTTTTTCGAACTTGAAGCAAGTCAATCTTTAAATCAGATTATATTGACGAACTAAACTAAATCTTCAAAAACAATTTGAGTAGTTTTCATAATTATCATAAGCAATTTAATACTTCCGTGTTTTTGAGAAGTCGCGATTTTACTCATTTTATGTTATATTAAATTTTAAATGTCATTCCAAATCGGAGTATGTCCCATCCGCCAGGGCCCCGCTACCGGATTGGTAGAAATCTATCGACTTACTTTTAAGGTCTCATTAGTCCCGGAGAGATATCAAGGAGCAAGAATAGTTCTGTTAGCAAACACAAACCCAACTATCATCAAAACTATAAGACATCAAGATCAAAGTAGAGACAAAAGAAGATATAGAACTAAAACTTGTAGCACAAACAATTTTGTTTGTGTCGAACAATTTTGTTCAAATCGTAGAGACCATTTTCTCTAAAAACGTATAAAACAAGGGCTTTTCAATTAACGTATATTGTAAATAGTATTTTTTACTGTTATTTAGAGCCTAATTTTGCCAAATAAGTCGAATAGTTTAAAAATTTCTTAAACTCGGCAATTAAAAAACTGATTCGAAGTATAAAATTATATGCAATCAGGGCTACAGTTACTAAAATAGCATTTGATTTTGAAAATTCATAGAGTGAAATTTAACTACATTCAACTTAATTAGAAGTTTTTTTTAATGGTAATGATATTTTTTTAGTAAATTAATGTAGTAATTGTATTTGTAATTCTTTATTTATTTTGTAATTGTTAAAGTGTAACAAATAGTGTGTAAAAAATTGTAATTTTTTTCCTGGTTTTGATCGCGTTGTTTGTAAGTAGTGTCTTTGCAACTTAAGATCTCCGTACACAGGAACATTTTTTATGATAATAAAAGAAACCAGAAAATGAGTTTTATTTCAATACAAAGTCACGAAAACAGAAGAAAATCTTTGTAATTGTTATCTTTCGAAATATCTTACTGGAAAAATACATCTTTAATAATTCACCTGCGGCGAGGTTTGATCTCTTTCCTCCGGATACCTTAACTTCGAATCTGAATTTTCAGTTATGTATTTTATTCCTTTAATTTTTTTTGAGTTGAAATGTCTTTAGCTGTAAAAACCAAATTATGAAATATTACAAATATTCATTGTTATGTGTGTTACATAAATATTGATTAATGCTAAAAGTTTAATGTTCTACGTTGCATCGCATTTGTGTATGATACCGTGATCAGATCTAATAATGCTAATAATAAATAATTATAGTTAAACAGTAAATAATTAATTAAATAAAAACATAGAGATAGAGAAACCAAACAAAATAAACATTTTGTTTGGTTTTATAATAAAAATGTACTTAGCATTTAAGTTTGAGTACACGAAAATCGTTACTCATTGTACCTTGATTTTTATTGTACATACTAAATTATTTTAAAACAAACAACTATATTATAGAGATGAAAATAAACTTTTTCTGTCAGTAAGTAAACGAGTTAAAGTGTATGGAGTTATATATGATATCATGTTTTGTGAATTTGTGAAATATCTAGTTGCTATTACTGGCGAAATATTGAGCTCCGTTAAAACAAAGTATATTAAAATGGTAAAATACTATAATATTTATAGAAATATTTACTTGTTCGTTCAATATTTGAATAAAAAAATAAAGGAAAAATCGTCACGTATAAAATGACTAGCACTAACGGTCCCATGTCATCTGCATCTTAACTTTCGATATCTTTCGATTAATCTTCAATCTGTTCGCTCTTCTCTCTCTTACACAATAGGCAAGTAATTAGCTTACCTATTCATACTTGTACGTACAATGCTAGTTTTTATTTTAACCTTCGATTGGTTTTTGCACCATCTGGCTTATCCCTTCAGCCCTTTTTCTTCTTCTTTTCGCATAGTGGTGTAGCTCACTTGGTGTTTGAGTTTTAGGTCACCTTACGGCCTCTAACTTCACCTAACGACTGCTATCAAAAACAAGCACGAGCAGAGCACGGAGGTGCTTGATAAAAAATTTTTTGTCATACAAATATCTGGTCACCCATCCAAGTAACAACGTTCAACCGTTTGAGATCGGCAGGTATTAGGCTAAAGAACTCCTCAGCCTCAGATATTAGATTAAAATTATTCCTGAACTCTAATAAAAACTCTGAAAAAGACCCCCTACTCTGGAGACGAGACCTGTAAAAGCCTCGATCGTCGAGCTTTGAAAAAAAAGATAAAATTATTTAAAAATATTGTGGTATACGACTTAAAAAATGAAACCTGGAATAACAGAAAGGAACGTGATGGTTTTAAAAATCTCCATCTCTGTCTGTCCTGTACCTTCTGAACCACATACCTCCGATTTCAATGCGGCTTTTTTAAGAACCGGCGCGGGCACAGCGGGCTTTGTCATACTTGAAAGTGAAAAATGTATTGGTCAGGTCCTTAACTCATTGGTTCCTTTTTTGGGTGTACCTATACGCAAATAAACATTTTTAATTCACACGATTTGTTAAAATATTTACATTTTACTGGGTCTTAATCGCGTGTTATTTTTTTTTTCTTACCACGACGTTTCAATCATGTTACAATGATCTTGGTTGCGAGGGGACGCAAGCTTACTATGGATCGTTTGGTAAAGGTTGTATTGCTACAGCGGAAAGTACAACTTACAAATTGTGGTATTTTAGCTAATCAAATCAATGGCCCATCTTCTATTTGCCCTACTTTGGGTCCATTCTTATACAAAATGCAAAATCTTTACGTTGTCGCAAAAAATGCTGTAGCTGTGCTGCTGCTTTGATAGCTTACATAACCATACTCATTCACCCGTTCTTATTCTTTTATTGTGGTGGAAACAAGGCTTTTTCAGAATAACTGTTTTGAATTCACCTTTCAAAATACGAGCCTACTAAGAGACCGTTGAATAAAAAAAACAGTTGACGAAAAAAAATTTGGATACCTATTCTAGCTCAAGAATTAGAGAAGAAGTTTAGATTTTCGTGGTTAGATTTCCTTTTCGGTATCAGCATTGCGAAAACGAAAGAATAATCTTAAAAATGATTTTTACTATTTTAATTTATTGTGTTGTTTTTATTATTTTTAGCATTTTTTAAAGTCAAACATATCTACAGCTTTAGCTCATGTTCACAGATTTTATACGATAGTTATATAGATTACATTCGGAAAGCGGACAGAGAATGATGACAATGTAAGATAACAAAACTAATTTCACTAAACATAATATAAACTTACGCATTCAAAAACACTTATGACACAATTGTGAACACCATAATAAACAATGAAATAAAAAAGCTACTCAGTACCTATAGTGTAATAGTCCTCTCGCAGTCGGGTAAAAAGGTGACAAAATATTAACAAAATAATGACAAAATAACAAAATAGTGACAAAATAATAATAAGGAAGCATTTTGCGAAGAAGGAAGCATTTTCATGTGACCAGCATTTTGGGCTCGCTGCCAAATTACGAAGACTTGAACTTGTTTGAATAAGTCTCTATGTATTGTAACCATGTTTTTGAGTGTTTTAATAAGGAATAATTATACTAAATTATGTAGAACTAATTACCACCCGCGTTTACACCCGTTAGTCTCGATCGTAAAAGTTTATTTTATTAAGCGCTTAGTCCCGGTTGTTAGCATCTGCTGCTAGGTCAAGTTAGAGGCCTTAGTGCCGATTTGAATACTCTAACACTATGCGCTTACGGCGAAAGCTTACAGTGAAATACATCAAGGCCGTAAGCTTCCTGAAATGAAAATATCAACATACAATAGTTTATCATTACTATCGAAGTATAAAGTTTACAAAAAAAAAACAATGAGTTTCTTGTGGCTTCTCATCGGAAGGCGCGTTCCAAAGCCACACTAAAATCATAGCAATAGGACGTTTCAATGTAATCATGTACATCTACTATTCTGTGTATGATTTCAATGAATAAAAATATTTGGCTATTGACTACGTTACAGCAAAAACTCAAATTTATTGAGAAAGTCCAAGAATTTTGTTTATTTTAGGACACACAACACATTATGTTTTAAAAATAGAACCACTTAAATCACCATCCGTGATCATAATAGACGCTAGAGGCAAGACACCGTCCAAATATTAAATTACACGTTCACTGACATAAAAATGACCGCTTCCTTTACAAATTAATCGTATCGTAAAAGTGAATCTCTTTCTATAAATAGCTTTTAGAATAGTTTATCTACTGTTAGTAGTAGGCTTTTATTAGCTATGTCTATAGTCAAATTCGTAATTTGAATTCACCGTCTTATATTTATTTATATTTTCTAAATAAATTTACATAGGTTGGTACGATTATCACATTCAGTGTTCTATTCGACCTTACAAGGTTGGCTGGATTTTTTTACGAGAGGGTCTCCCAGGTAACAAGCCTATGTTTTTGTACATGGGATAGGCTTGCATTAGATTCATCTTACATGATGGGAAGCGACCATGATTTCGACCGTGTAACAATGAAATTGACATAAGCGTGACATAAGTGACCTTATGTCAATTTCATACAAAAAAAATCTGTCAATTGGCGTTTTCGTTATTCGATAAGAATTTTGGCTAGGGCCGCTGATGAGCTACACGACTAAACGAAAAAAAAAGTAGAGTCTATGATGCATGTAGTTTGTATGCTTGTCTTGCTAAGCTCCAACAGTCATGTCAAACTGAATGCCATAGTTAGTCGATGAATAAGCCTATTCAGTTTATTCATTGACTAACTAGTTACTAGTTAACCTAGTTACTATACTAAACAATATTAATCCAATGAAAAAGGTAGAATAACGCTTTAATAATTATCGACAAAGAAATGAACTAGGTATATGTCGCTAAACAGGTGGCGTTATTTAAATGAGAGAGAGATAATGCGGTCTAAATTTGTCATTAAACAAGTATTTTAATAATATTTAAGCACATCATAAAATAATTTTATTGTAAAACTTAACAGCTTTATAAAATTAAGCCATAATAATTATCATGCAGACGAGTTTGTATATCGCAAGAAGCAGTATTTTTATTTGTTAAATGATTACATTTCAACCCACCACGAGCGAAGTTTTCACCTCTCAATTCCAAACTGCATACATCGTGTTTCCACCAACAAAGAGTCGAGCGGAAATGATAAAGAGGGCAAAAAGAGTAATGAAAATGAGCTTGCTCATTTTTCTTCCGTGGGAACGGACAAATTAATAATTTCGCTCTGCTCGAAATATTTCCTGTATACACAGACACACAAACATATTTTATTGTTAAGAAAAAAGTTCGCTCCGCTTAGCCATTTCTAGCGATAAATGGTAAATAAAATATCTTTCTTAAAGTATAAATCAAAGGAAGCCTTATATTATATAGAATAAAAAAACAACAATTCATCAAGTCACTACTAAAATTACTTAATAACGGGGTATTTACCATGTTTAATAATTAAAAAAAAAAAAATGTTGAATAAATTATTAAACATGGTAAATACCCCGTTATTAAGTAATTTTAGTAGTGAAAATAACCATGTTAGTTTAAAATCGTAAATTCATAAAGTAGTCATTAACAAAACAGTTGGTTGAGCGAAATATTCAAAGTTATCGGCGTAATAAAAACCGACTTACAAGAGATTAGTAGTATCTTAATAGAATCTAGATTCAATAATAAATCATAACATATTAGCTAATCTAATAAGTAAAGATATTCAACAAACTGGTTTCCCATTGCATATTTTTTCGAATACCTACTTTAATTTGTTTGATAGATAGCTGTCCATTTTTAAAGAGTTATTTAATCTAGCTTTCTTTGTAAACATAGTTGCGTAGGAACCATTTCATTTTACTTGCAATTGGTCGAATATCTTCTAATTATTTCCTTATTTACGCACAAGTTAATCAAAACAACGTAACTTAATGAAATTTAAACCTTTTTTGTAGTAATTACGTGTAATAAAAGTATGAAATGCTCGTAATAGGTACCCCAACTATCTATTATGATCACGTATCGCCTCTAGGGTTTTAGTTGAATTTCATCTTGCTTCAACGAGAGGGCCACTAAGAGGGGGGGGGGGGCTTCATAAAACTCTAAGCCGGACTGCGGCATGCGCCAAACAAAACTTCGACTCCGTCACTAGAATAGTGAAGAAAAAATATTCTAATTACAAAAATAAAAAAAGAATATAATAAAGATGAAGTTCATCATCGTATTCGCCCTTTTTGCGCTCGCGTCTGCCGAAGAAAGTGACCGTACTTTGGAAACGGCGATTAACTTTGTGAAGGACTGCAAAGGAGATTACATACTCTGTGTTAAGGTTGTTATTTTTTAGTGAAAGTGAAGTGATTTATGATTATGATCTTCTAATGTATCGTACCGTAACTTTAAAAGTTATTCGAGTTTCAGTACGCAAATGATATTAATTCAATTTACCTGTCAATTAGTGATTTTTTTCCTTCATACTTTTTTTATAATTTCTTTACAATAGCCATTTGTCCTTATTTCTTTAAACGACATAGTGTTTATAACAATTGCAGTTATTATTAAAATTTATACGGTATTCAAATTAACCGGCATCGAAAACTTCTATTTATATAACCTAAAAATAAGTTTATGAGTATCTCAACAAGCCATTACCGTAATAAATTAACTTATTAATTCAAAGTTATTCTGTAGAGATGTTACAAAACCAATGTCAAAGCAAACTTGATAACGATATTCAAAATAACTAATTTTTATTCCAATTTTACATTCAAAATCTTACAAAACTTAAAACTAAAGCTTATTTTAAACTATAGATTCAAATTAAGCGACAAACATTTCTCCGTACTGATTTGAACATACGATTTTTTACAGGAAAAACTTCTCAGGATCGTAGACGGCGTCCGCTCTTCCCGTAGCATCACTATTGTTGACGGAGTCGTACTAAAAGGGGACCCTGAGATGAGGACCCCTAAGAAACTCGACGCTCTCCCTGTAGACCCATCAGCTCGCGAAGCTGAGGTCAACTACAGACTGATTGATGGCGTCGTGAGTCTCTTTGAAACTCACGCTGTTGAGGTCAAGATGAACCCAGCTGATAAGGAGACTCTGCAGAGATCTCTTGAAGAAGGTTAGTAAAGTTACACAATTTGTACTTATATAGAATACTTTAAATAAGTATTTAAAGTATACTTATTTCTCGGGGCTTAAATACGCTATAGACTAAAACTATTGTAGCATAATCCCATTAAAAAATCCGCACTAGACTCGGCTATAAATGTCACTATAAACAGGCTAGGTGTTGAATATTATTTGAAATGGATACTTAGATTTTTTTATAAATCTTCTTTAAATTTCTGTACAGATCTCTGTGAAATCGTAGTTCAAAGTACTAAGTCTCAAAGATAATTGTGTAGTAAAAATTTACTTTACTAGTTGTTGTAGTAAGAAAATAAAAATGAAGTTATTTTTGCAGACATTGTCAGGTCAGGTTATAGGTAACATGTCACACTAATACATAATGATGAAAGTAATCAGAGTACTGTTTGTGTGAAGAATGAATGAATGTGTGAAATCCAACACTTGTATGTATTTGGTTCAGTCATACAATCAGGTGCAGAATTTGATACGTTTTGGGCTCGTTTTCCCTTTGTGACGTCAGAATAAGTCAAGTTCCTATCTTGGAATTGTAACGTAACATACAATAGTACAAATAAAACATACGTACGCGAATGTAAATTAAAGGAATAGAAGGTGTATTTTTTTTAATAAATTGATTACCAATGGATAAATCACCATTACAGACAGGTGCAGAAATCTCAATTGGCAAAAAAAATCGTGCCTATAATTTCAAATTGATATCTCATGCGATTGTATTCGATGACTCGTGACTTTCAATCTAATTCATGGTATTAATGGCATATTCATTGGTATCTAATAAAATTTCTATATTTTCTAATTAAAGTTACAATAAAAGTAGCACGACACATTACGGATCAAATACGAATCACGCGACTTTTGTTTTATTTTTAATATTTATTTTTGTGTTGTGATTATTGTTTGTGTGTTTTAAATAATATGTACAGCCCCGCGAACTATTTTATTTATTTAATTTGCTCCTTCATTTTTAGAACCCAGAAGAAAAGAGGGTCGTTTAAAGTGTCTGTGGCAATTTTTCTCATTTAAATCAGAATAAATTTACGTAGATTGAGAAAAATCAATTAATAGAAGTTATCTTGGATCTTTGTAGACTATAATTATACGATATTCATTCAATCTTGAGTTGATTTCAATGTTTCGGCTGCGTAACAACCGCTATGTAACCGAAATGTTGAAGTTCACAGAAACACATAATATAATATTACTCCCAATATTTCTTGTTAGTTTAAAAGATATGCAAATAATTTTCAATAAGTCTTCTCAAACAACTTCGTCAGTAACATAAGATGAAATCTCATTACGCAGGTACAAACTTAGTTGTGAAATTAATATTAGTTTAACACTAACTTCACTTTCTATCAACATTAGATGATGACTTTGCTGTTAAGCGAAATTGTATGTACTTGAACCAAGTATGAAAGATGTATGACTTTTGTGTGGGTGTGTACAACAATGTATGGGTGTAGTTTGAATTACATTTTAACTTAATTTTTAAATACTTTAATAAAAAACAAATTAAAATATCTGTTTTACTTGTACAACAAACTGATTGTTACGAATACAGTAGAAAAACAGAAAAAATAAACAATAGAACGTCAAAGATAATTTCATAAATAGAAAACTTCAACTTCTTCAACTGTTTGTTATGTTCTGAGACTTGTATGATTGCTTCTGATAAAAAGCAAAGTTCAAGCTAATTATATAAATATAATTTATATTATGGGTAGTATAATGTAATTTATAAATATAATTTATATTATGGTGGGTAGGTACTTAGCAGTACCATTAAGTTAGTTCATTTCTCATATAGAAAGCGGGTCGGCTCCTACCGCAGCTCTAATTTTGTCCATTTTTCTATTTTACTATAATCACTATTAATATTATTATTGCCACCGGTAATCGACTATATAACCTGCCGAGTTGATAGCTTTAGTTTATAAAAGTAGGTACTTATTGCTACTATTTCATAGAT
Organism: Idaea dimidiata; assembly: GCA_949358125.1. Classification (NCBI taxonomy): domain Eukaryota; kingdom Metazoa; phylum Arthropoda; class Insecta; order Lepidoptera; family Geometridae; genus Idaea; species Idaea dimidiata. The sequence goes on from OX442330.1 coordinate 24,265,423, forward strand.
AAGAGCCACGTGAGACTTTCTATCTGTTTGTCTCAGAGTGACACCGTACCTTAAATGTTTAAAGTAGATCCAAATGGGTACCGGTTTGGGATTCTATATCAAATTCACGAACTAAACTGATTTTCTCTTGACACAGGTCGTGGCAAGAAGAAAGGAGGCGGTATGGGAGGAATCATCGGTCTCCTCGCCGCTAAAGTTCTCTTTGGAAAGCTCTTCATCGTGAAGCTCATCGCCCTAAAAGCTCTCGCTACAGCCAAGCTCGCCTTAGTCCTGGCTGGTATTCTATTCGTCGCTTGGTGCTTGAAACAAGATCATTCAAAGACGACTTATGAAGTCATCCCTCACGCTCACCATCATGAATCTCACCACCCCGTTCACGTAGAGCATGTGTCCCACGATTCTCATGGTCACGGAGGTGGCTATTCTTATGGCTCCGACTGGAATAAGAACCTAGACGAGGCCCAAAATCTGGCCTACAGTGGTTACTCTCATTAATGAATACCAAAACTGACCTCAGATTATGCTATTGTACAAAGACCTAATTTATTTTATTTATTGCTTAATTTATTGCCATTAAATTATTGACTTGTGTATTTTTTTGTTTTATTTTTATTTAATTATGTTCATTGCAAATTAAATAATAATAAGGTAAGTGTGCTCGAGCGAGTAGTTTATTTCGTCGTTTTAACCATCATTGATAAGAAGTCCTCGTTTTAACCGGACTACGGATAAACTACCCAAAAGGAAGGGTAATGTTTTTATTTATATTATAACTCACCCAAACTGTAGCTAGCCCTTTTTAAGTCGGTAGCAGACCGAAATTTCCATTGTTACAAGATAGTTTGCCAACCGCACACACAGCTACGGAAAAAACTATGCAAGCTGAGCTAAACTAACTTAGCTTAGCTTTTAATTAATAGGCAACGGGTCTGTTATAATAAGTATAACAGATCAAATCTGCTGATCTTAGTTCGGTAAATAGTTCTATTGAAAAAAACTTCACAATTAAACACTTTATTTATCCGGTTTTATCGCGTTTCTATTCATTGTTTTAAACAAAAAACAAACGCAAAATCGCGAAAACCATAGAAGAAATTAAAAAACTCCACTTCATTTTTAAAACAGCGGTCGCTTCAAAGTGATCATTACTGATTTTGATATACAATCAAATTATAATACCCATCCTACTACTTTATCCCTGTAGGTCAAGTTTACTTGTATCAAGACTCTATCATAATTATAATTTTAAAATCCAAGTCCAAGTATCCATAGATAAGTAAATTAGCCAGTAAGTTTACTGACCGACTTTTCTTTCAATTTGGGGAAGCTCTTTGGCTGGTTATACTCATTTCAAGGGCGGGGCGAAACATTTGAACCGTCTTCCAAAAAGAATGTTTTTTAGCTGAGAAGATCGCACAATGCACGGAACCCCAGGGAACTGCTCTTGTATACCTAATCTGGAGCGGAGACCACGTCTCGGCAAACGTAGCGTACGACGTCCATAGGCGCGTTGAAGCGACGATTTGCGAAAGACGGCTGGCACAAACTGGAGGCGAGAAGCCGAAAAAAAAAGAGAAAAAAATTAGCTTTATGTTTAATAAAACACTTCATTTATCCGGTTTTATCGCGTTTTTATTCATTATTTGAACCGAGCTTTCGCCAACTTTACAGTTGGCTTTTTCAAGGTTGACTGAGATGTCACATCAAACCGGATAAATAAAGTGTTTTATTATGCAAAATCGCGAAAACCATAAAATAAATTATTATCTTTATGTTATCAACTTTAAAATCAAATAATGTTAGAGTTATTGTGCGAGTAGAGTCGTATAATAAAACAAAAAACAAATGCGACGAATTGAAAACCTCCTCCTTTGTTTGAAGTCGGTTAAAAAAGAAAATACAGCTAACTCCCGATTCTAGACTATAGATAAATCAAAGAACTACTGTTACGTCTCGCTGTTTAACCACCGATCAAGATCAATAGAACGGTATTTAATTGTATTTCAACTGAATTTCTACCAGCATATCGTTATTAATTATGAGCTCTGGTTGTTTTATTCGATTAATTGTTGAACTTCAATGAAACATGTCCTAATTAATAATTATAATAGTACAATATTACGATGCTAGTGTGTAATTTCGATGATTACCGCTGACGTAGGCGAATGAGAACTGAACTGGTCTCAGTCACAAGTGACTGAAAGGAGAAAGGTCGTCTGATAGAGATAAATTTCAAACTATTCTACGTGACGGACGAGCTTCACCAGTTCCAGAGTCAAAATATCTTGTAATTGTAATTGTTTACGGGCTCGTTTTCCGCAAATATATTGCCTTTAATTGAGTCATTTTTGCGCGATGGTTCATTTTGTTCTCCCCCTACCAGCCCAGCTCTTCCATAAGTTTTGCCACAAATAGTGGTATTTTGAAAATTTGTAAAAGGCTTTCTACCCAATAATTGCAAGTCTAATTTCCGCCAATGCAGGACATTCCAGAAGAACGTGCGCGGCCGTCTCTTCTGCATCCACGCAGGCTCTGCACAGCGGACTTTCTGTTTAGTCTAGGGTGTGTAGGTGCTTGTTAAAGGCTCCACGACTTGTAATTGCGTTTGTAATTGGTCGTACACGCGTCCCATTGAGATTTAGTAAACATTTAGTATATTTAGTGTTTAAATCTGGAAACGCCAATTTGGTCTGCCTGCAGCTTTCCAAATTGGCCCATAATTCACGATAGCTTGGTTTAGTGTAGTTACGAAGACATGTTCTGGGTTGATTCAAGAGAATATGGCTGCGGGCCGTAGTTGATAGATTCCCGCCCCCCTCCGTGCCAGCTCGTCCGCGCCATCGTTGCCTCTTGAGCCGCTGTGACTCTTGATCTAATGTAATGTTACAGTGATGTGTTCTCCGAGTCTGTTTAAGGTTAAGTGTCACTCATGTAATAAGCCTGAGTTTATGATGTGGTTGTTAAGAGCATAGAGTACTGTTGCACTGTCGGAGAGGATACAGATGTTGAAGTCATGTATCTCTCGTGTCAGCGGAGCCTTGCATCTAGAATTATGCCAAAACATATTTAAAACAGTATTAATCGATTTAATTTAAAAAGACGAAGGTTTTTATCGGCCAGATTGACAGTTGTCAAGACCCACGTTTTTAAATGTCCAAAAAAGAGTAAAATAACCGGGGAAAAGCTTTAGGTTATTAACCTTATATCCCGGCGACAAAGCTATCGAAACTACACACTTGCTTCACTCTGATTTCTGGTTTCTAGTCCTACTTATTTTTCGTTCATTGCCAGCGGTCGGACCACTGCTTGAGGGCCGTTGTCGGGTAATCGTCAATACTTACACACTTGTGAAATCAATTTTTGAGTACCTATATTATATGTGAGTATTAATGCTAACGATTGTTTCTGTTAAAAAAGACAATTGTTAGTAAATGGTGCAATTTTTTCAATTAGTGGTTAAAAAAGGTTTTACTATTACATAATATTATTAATTAAAATGTCATAGTTTACATGAGCAATTAATACGAAGCGCGTGCATTTACAGTCACTTTCTGAGCAAGAGTGTGAAAATTTAGCACTAGCTGCGCCCCGCGGTTCCACCCGCGCTTACGCGGGTGGAACCGCGGGGTTATCTTCATCCAAAATTTAAAAATTTCTGGCAAATGATCCTTCTCCTGATCTTAACAAATACAACAACAAAAAAAAAGAATTAGAAAAATCGGTCTAGCCGTTTAAGCGTGATGCCGTAACCACGCGAAATAGGGTTTCATTTTTACATTTAGGATTAGGAAGTTGTTATATGGACATTGAACTTATTTTTTAGTATAAAAATTTGTAAAGTGTTTTCTTAATCTGATGTAGGCATTCGATATGAAAGCATTTTTGAAAAAACCCCACGGGAACGGGACTTACGGGAGTGAAACCACGGGACATAGCTATAATACTGTATAGCATTCTTGTTCAAAATTTCACTTCTCTAAAGCGCTTTGTTATCTGTCAGAGAGGTTAGACACGATGAACTTTATCATCATGACTAATCAAAAAATCATACATAATAATTATAACTTGGAATACCCGTGAACTTTCTACCTAAAATTTCAGGCCCTGACAAATGGTTCATCTGAATATGGAAACGTTGCTAAAAATTTGAAGAGTATTAACTAATTTAGCAGCTTCTAAATTTAAAATTAGTATGGCAATACTTAAGCTTGACGCCCGAATACAAAAACGAAATTAAGCAGCTTCCAAATTAAAAAATCGCATACATATTTATTTGTAAGCAGCCAAATTATTCAAGTAAGTAATTAAGTAAGTACTCATTTTTAAATAATATGTAGGCAAACTTAATTGGCTGTTAATATGTTAAGTTAGGTAACATAAATCGTGTTTTATAAGCTGTGTTTTGTTCGAAATAAATAAAAATAAATAGGTAGCGTCTCCATAACATTGCTTAATTGTTTAAGTAGAGCTCGAATTTGAGTAGCGTTTTAGACTATAATAACATTATTTAGTCTTAGCCTAGAGTATAAGTACCAATGAACTTTCTACCTGAAATTTCAGGCACTTTATGACATATTTATACCTAAAGAAGAAATTAATTACCTCTCAAACAACATGATTAAATTTCATCCGATCTGGTTTTGGATAACGCTTCACTTTTCTTAATTACAAAGATTTTTATCACTAAGGCTTCCGAGATTATATTATTTTAGCGTTTGAAAGTTTATTTACTAAGGGAAGATGACCGGCAACGATAAGGTGTGAAAGTATTCTATTCATGGTCTTGTAAGTGTTCTAACAGCTGCTGCGACGAGTTTTCACTCACGTAATATTGTCCATTCATTAGTTGCCAGGAGTGATCGTCCTTAAGCGATAAAGTTTTAAAGAGCATTCCCGTTCATCACTCCGAAGATCCTTATAAGATTCTCACCAATTTTTTATAGGACCACCTTGGAGCTCCCACCTTTTCATTAAACGACGAACCATCTCAATCGGTCATGCCGTCTTTGAGTAATCGATGAATATCCCTAAAAATAATAAACGAGACGAATTGAGAACAACCTCCTTTTTTTAAGTCGGTAAAAATTAGTGCATTCCAAGACCGTTCCGTTCGATTATATAATAGCCACTAAAACATGAAGGATAACTTAAATTAATTGAACAGCTAAATTTAATGTCATTAGAAGTTGTATAAATTGATGTATTACTTTGTTAATCGTTCAAATTAGCATTACAATTACGTAATACAGGTGCTGTTGAAAAGTAATTCTATTTGTAATTGTTTTCTGCGGTCATTTGCTTCAAATAAGTGAGTTAGAAATTGTTAATGAGTTTTTTGACTGGCTGTACAGTATTAGCCACTCGTACAAAATAATTAATAAATATTATCTTCTAAGCAGAAATACATCTTGAGCAACACGAAGATTTGGATGCGTCTTCTTTGATTTTTTATTTTACAGAAAGTGAGGCATAATTAATTTATTTGCCTTGAAATAAGTGAGATAGACGATGGTCGACCCTACTGCGCAAGTCGACTTGAGACGTCGAGAAATTGACAGAAATTTTAGTAATCAACAGCCTTAGGTTGAGGCCGACGCCATCGATTTGAACTGTCATTTATACCGGTAGCTCAAAAGACGTCGATTTCAGTCGGTTTTAAATGCTTGCAAATCAACGCCGTGGTTTACACCGCGCACGTTATGTCTTTGGGCAGTGCGGATTTTGATAACGATGTCGACGTTATATCCACAGTAGCCCCTCTGGTCTACAGAAGCTAGGTCGCACGCGAAAAACCAGCGACTAAAAAAGTTAAGACCATAGTCCTACAAATCGAGAACCTACCGAGGACACTATAAACCATGGATGAACCAAGGTTTAACATTTTATCCACAGATAATACTAGTATACAACACAAATCATTCGTTTTTTTTTATTTGAAAGCTCTTTTTCGTGAAATAACCTTTTGTGACATTTTGTGAGAAAGAAAAAGGCTGAAGGCGAATTTACATGTCAAAATTTTTTATACCACTTTGTTGGAACCATAGAAATAGTACAAGTAACTAGAAAGCTTACTTTGTCAAAAAAACGGTCCCGCTCGATATTAAAGAGAACCCAGACTGTCCTTTGTTAACTTTATTGATCGTCGGTTAGTTAGATAAAGATAGACTGGAACCAAATGAGTTCAACAGGATTACCATTCTGATATATTAAAGCAAAAACTACCGTATTCTGCGGTTATTCAAAGACATTTTCTTTTGATTTAACCGCAAAATAAGCGAATGTCGAATAGGGATTTCGCGCCGCACCTTCACCACAACATACTCCACTTGCGCTTACGCTTTACACGGGTAAAACCAGAGGACTAACTAGAGATACTCTGATATTATTATTATGAATAAAACATTTTTTTTTTCTATTTATACCTATCATTAAAGAACTTGACAACAATCATGTCGTGCAAGGACCGTGAATCTGTGACGCATAAAATACAAACTTCACATGGCTATTATGTGTAATCTTGATATGGGAAAAGTAGATAATTTGTATATGTAGGTACTTGTCTAGTAGATAGGTAAGTAAGTAAAGTATTTCTTTCGTTGTTTATTACCCTGTATCACCGACATAGCTCTCGAAATTTGCAGAATTAAGTACGGCATTAGGCAGGCCATATAGCTTCAAGGACTGATAACCACTGGGGAGTAAAAGTTCTCGAGTGGCAGTTACTGTAATGCGAAACGGAGTGTTCAAAGACCACCTACTCGGTGGACCAACGATATTGCAGCAGTTGCGGAGAGTTATTGGATGGACGCAAATCAGGATCTCTATTTGTGGTGTCGTATAGGGAAGGTCTATGTTCAGCAGTGAACTGATATGATGTGTGACGCAACGCGGATGTAATAATTGGTTGGTTTCATTTTTTTAAACAAATATAAATGCATGTTTGATGACTACAAAACATGCATTTATAAATGGATTTTATCAAAAAATCCAGATTTAAATTTAATATTAGTAATAAGAAGTTAAATAATGGACAACAAACACTGATGAAAAAATTCACACACAAATGATTAAATCAAAATAAGTTGGAAATAATAGTATAATATCTTTTCCCCCAGGATCGTAACTTCTGCAAGTGAAGGCGAGAAGTTGCTAGCAGCACTAAAGCCCTGTTTCCACCGTAAAAGAAAAATGACAAATAAAATAAACCATCGTTCTTATAGTATTACTTATTGGCTACGCCCCGCGGTTTCACCCGTGTAATTCCCTATCCTACGGGAATACCAATTGATAACTGATTATAGTTATCGAGCGGGATGAAAAATGATCACATAACTAAAATGACTATCTTTAATGAAGGTCTTTAATCAGTGCATCCTACCCGTCATGACATACGGAGCCGAAACGTAAACACTAACGGCAACGGTTAGTCCACAAATTCAAATTTGCTAAGCGAGTTATGGAAAGGGCTCTGAGGGATCATATCAGAAATGAGGTGTTCTGTCAGAGAACCAAAGTCATCGACATAACGCACCGAATTAGTAAAGGTAAAGGTAAATTTATTCTTGCCGATAACTTAAAGGTTAATACAAAAACACTATAAACTAAACACTATATACACTAAACACTATATATATAGGTGAATATATAACGGTGATTTACACTAAGTTTCCTAAGGCTAATTAACATATCCCAATTAGTAAGCTGAAGTGGCAGTGGGCTGGCCATATTAGCCGTAGAACCAACAACTGTTGTGGTAAACGAGCTCTAGTGTGGAGACCGCGTCTTGGCAAACGTGGTGTAGGACGTCTTCAGGCACGTTGGAGTGATGATTTGCGCAAGACGGCTGGCACAAACAGTATAAGAGAACTAGGTGGCGTGTAATTGGAGAGGCCTATGTCCAGCAGTGGACTGCAACTGGCTGAAGATGATGATGATAATGATGTGTAAGAAAGAGCTCACAAAATCGAATTAGTTATTATATTACGCCTTGTAGAAACGAAACTTAATATCGCAAAAAAGAAACAGTAAAAGTAAGGTATCATTGAAAATATTTTTTTATGACTGCCAATAATAGATCTACAATCATAGATTAAACACACATAATGGACCTGACTTTCAAATAAATTACTGTAAACAAAGTAACATTGCCGCGCAATCAATAGACTGCAAAGAGGATTCAATTGGAGGCAATCATTCGCACGAGGAGCTGCTTGGCCTAGTTGAGGAGCTCATGAAGATTCCTTACCACCATTGGCGGGCGCAGCTGAGGCCTAGCTGTGCCCGACAATAATCAATAGTCGTGCTGGTTCAGCAACGCTTGGAGCAAAACTTAGCATAGGAGCATTAATTGGTTAGCAAAAAGAACTTGTGTTCTTCTTTTCTTACAGTTTTTAGATCAAGTTAGAAAACTTTGGACGATCTGAAAACTTTAACATTTCGTGAGCGAAAAATCACTTCGATCGTCTTTTGTTTTCCACCAAACACTTCTATCAACTTTTTTTTCACTTTAAAATTTACTAAGACTATTTTTAACTTGAGAGTGGGACCACTTCATCCCTAACAAAAATTACATGTAGTCAACTCGTCTCAATGTCTAAACTACCTTTGGGCCCAGTTGACTACTATTAAATTCGAAAGGGGTCAAGTGGTCCCCGGTCCCAGTTTCGAGGGGGACGACTTCACCCCTAATTATGCCTGCAAAAAAGTTTTTATGCCTGTATTCTGAATTCTTATTCGCGTATTAAAGTTATCCAAATTACACATTATTTGAGACAATTTTCTTTGGATATTACCGTTCTATAAATGTGTCAGAAAATAATTTCTAATTTCAGTTCAGTTGTCATTTATAGTTTCATCAAAGTGTATTGTTTGAAATTTTGGATAAACCTTTTACAGAAATAACCCCATTTTATTTTCTATTACTTTAGCTTGCTTTCAAAATATTTTCTCTACTTCTGAAACAGATTATGTTACTACTCTATTGCTTCTATTCCCTCGAGGTGGAAAGCGTCAATAAAACTTTCCATTTTATTATAATGATGTATAATAGGATGTAGTATATTAACATAACGATTACTGTTATATTCTATATCCTATTAACATGTTACAGCTTCTATATACTAATGTTATAAACCCTCTCAATAGCGTTCAAAAATCGCAAATTTAACAAACTATTTGCGTTAAACTGTTCTGTTTTGTTCTTTATCTGTGGTAATGGTATTAATTATATTCAAAAATGGAATTCGATGTTATTATATTAGAATTTAGATAATTTGGGAAAACTAAGGTACTACAAATGACGTAGAAGTTTTTTTTATAGTTGGATAGATATATAGAAGAAATATATTATATAAAACTAGATGATAGGGTCACTTGAAGCATTTTTAAAATCGACTATGACGACCGAGTTCCAAAGTCAAATTGTTCAGGAAATTACACACCTGTAAAAAGTTAGAACCAAATTTAAACATCATTTAACTAATATTTCTTTTTGTTTTTATTGCTCAAGGCATTTTAAACATAGAAATATTTTTAGCAAGGAAACATATTTCCAAAAAATCCCCATGACAGGATTCGAACCTGCGTCCTTTCGCTCGAAGCGAAAGGAGTAAGCGAAGCGTAGGCGAAGCGTAAGCGAAAGGACGCAGGATCGAATCCTGTCATGGGGATTTTTTGGAAATATGTTTCCTTGCTAAAAATATTTCTAGATCATATAACTATATTAATTGTAAGTCTATAATTGGCTTTAGTTTTAGTCAAAGTTTCATAGTTTATTATTGTTTGTGGTAGACTTTGCAAATTAATAAAAAAATAAACGTTGTTGTCAGAATACCTAATATCTATGATAATCAAAGGGTACAGTCACGTTGACTTTCAATTTTACTGTTTCGCTAAAGCTTCAGCGGCCCTAGCCAACATTCTTATCGAATAACGAAATCGCCAATCGACAGATTTTTTGTATAAAATTGACTGAAATTGAATGTTGGCTAAGACCGCAGAAGTATTCGTAATTTCTTTCAAAATTACAACCAACTGCTCGAAGAAACGTACCCTGCTTGTAAATACTTTCCTGCGGTCAAGTCTTCACTCTCACACATATCAATATTAACATGGTGTTCTACATTCATTACCGAAGGTAGGTTACATACCTCGGGTCAGGTCAGCGAACAGGTTCCGAATCGACTTTCATTCAGTTTCTTAGTGTTTTCATCTAATTTCCGACCGGTTTTCTGTGGGTTTATTCCATGATTCCGAATGGGTTGGGTTCAAATTTAACTCGTTCATGTTATGTTATTTTTGCCCAACCACGGCAATGGCGAAAAAAAGAGCTATGGTTTTGACAGTCTGTGTATGTATACCTATAACACAATAGCGTGGGCGCCTAAGCTATCCACTCAACCAATTTTAATTTTCTTTTGTTTACCTTTATTAGAAAAGGAATAGGTTAATATTTATTTAGCAGCAAAATCTTATGTTAATGGTCTCTTATTTCAGGACCTAAATCGGTCTACTAATAAAAACTAAACTAATTAAAATAACAAAGTTGAATTGTAAAATATTTGATGTTTTTTTTTAATATTTGAAGGGATTAATTATTAAAATTTATTTTATTAGCAGGGCGATTCTGCAAGAGACCATGGTAACCCCAAATATGTTATGTATACGGTACGTTTCTGGAACAGTAACCCAGAAACAGAGATGGCAGGCTTTAATCCTGCTGGAAAAGGAAGCACTAAAAGCACTCTGAAAATATAATATTGAAATCTACCCAAATCTATACATTCAATTTGTGTATTAAAATTAACGTTATTTTATTTTAATTTTTCTTATGTTTTAATCTTAATCTGTTTTCTTTTTCATAGTCCACAAAAATAAAGTTAAAGCCGAGTTCCGACTATTAAGGAGAAATGACTCATTCACTTCTTTCGCACTTTGAAAACCCTAACAACAACCGATTTCATAGCGCTAACAGTCAAATGACTATGAAAACAGTCGAACTATCTTTGAAAGAGAGATTTCTCTCAAGCGAGGGGAACGAGGGGCTTAAACATTGCAAATGAAATTGGAACAAAAACTTTCCACCATCTTCTTGTCTTGTATGGAAAGATAAATAAAGGTAATATTTCATAGAGAAAGTGAAAATAGAAAATCCTATGTCATATAATAATGGTTGACGGACAAAGTAGGTAGGTAATCTGCCTTCAGATTATTAGTTCAACAAGCGTGGAAAATGTTTTTTGTATAATTTTGGAAATACATATTTTTTGGATTCGATACACGAAGGGTATAAACGTGACCATTTTGTCTGAGTTGCGCTTAACCTTTTAATTCAAATTCAAAGGCGAAGGCCGACTGCAATGCAGAAGGTTGCGGGTTTGATTCCGGCCGGGTGCAAGAATTTATGCTTAAAAATAAATGTTTGTATGTTGTCTGGATGTTTTCTATGTATCATTTGTGTGTACATATTTACAAAAAAAGTACAAAATCAGGTCTCTTATGTTGATTTGCGCTGCTATACTTATTTGTTGTGCACTGACATTTGTGTCAGTGCAAGACCAATCACAAGAGTTAGCACATCACTTATTTAGTTAGCCCTGGATAAGTATTTCAGCGCAAGTCAACCTTATAGGTATAAGGCTATAAGTTTATAATGGCTTAACAGTGAAGCTTTTAATCTCAGCTCAGACGACCGAGCTTCATCAGTTGCAAAGATCAATTATTACACGGGAAGTTACTCACGCACCTTTAAAAAAGTCGGAATAAAATTCGAACGTTGTTATTATAATACCCACCTTCTATGACAATCCACAATGTTATAAATAAAGTATTTTTCTTCGGAACGAACTACAACTTTCCTATAATTATAAGACTTATATTAGAATAACTACAATCCATTAAAAATGTATACTAAAACTTTCATTCGTAAAGAGGCGTGAAGCAATAAAATTAACTTGTCTTGTTAACGCACTCTTACCAGAACGTTGAAAAAATCGCTATTACGGTGAAGGAAAACATCGTGAGGAAACCGACATGTCCTAGGACTCACCACGGTCCGAAGACGTGGGACATTCGCCAATCCGGGGAAGACTTCCGTGGCGTTTTACTGCCTAACTCCTCTAAGAGGAGGCCCTTGCTCTGCAGTGGACAAATTAACTGGCTGATTATACTTAAAGAAATGCTTCCCAAAAATTTCGCACCCGACAGGACTTGAACCTGCATCTCTGGGGATCCGTCCCAACGCATTTTGGCTGATTATGTTATAATATGTATGCATATTTTTAATATCTTCCTGCAGTGGGCAACAAAATGGGCGATAATTATTGATTTATGTGAATGTTAGTATTCAAGTTAGTAAATACTTATGTAAAATTAGATATATATTAGGGTATGACTGTTACTCCCTCACGCAAAAACTGCTTTACTATATTATAGGTGCAATTACTAAACTACACTATTAACAAATTCAATAAAAATCACGCAGCACCATCTAGCCAAACGGTAAACTACAAAGCTTGTGTTACGGTGTCTAGACAACGAATTATATAATATTGGAAGCAACCATAATATTCAACAATTTTATCAACAATTTTAATTGTAAATAATTATAACTGTGTATATGTTTTCTCATCTGAGCGATGTTCTTGGTTGCATCCAACTCGAAAACCCGGGGTTCACTTAAACAACAAATTACTCGAAGTCGGCACAGATTGGTAAGTCATCATTGACTATGCCTACTCGCCTACTGTAAATAATATATTTGTCAATATTTTTATGGTCAGTCGTCTGCCTAACACCAACTCCCCTAGGCCCCAAGCAGTATATCCGCCACCGCGCGGGGAGAACTCAAGTTTTGTTAGTCTCGCCTAGATCCCTTAATCGCCTTTTACGACACCCACCCGACGAAAAACGACCAACCCATTTATATTTATATTTTTATGTATATGTATTGTGTTGCAATTAATTTTACTGAACTAAGAGACAATCGACCAACAAATGAATACGAAAAACAATATTTTACGGGTTTAAATGGTCGCTATGGTGCGTTCCTGATGCAAAGACTGTCGATTGCCAGCCAGTAAAGTGGCAATGCGGCTAGTTTGCTTGGCAGCGTTCATCGGCAACGTTAGGAGCCAGCTTGTTTAGCTAACTTATTATTATTGTTTTTATATAATGTGTAGATATGTAATTTAAAGGTAATTTGTATAATGTATTGTATTTTTGTACTTGAATAAATAATTTTGTTTCTGTCGAACAATACTGTCAAATTTCAAAGTTCTCAGTTCTCCCTTCGTCAAAGTCGGTTGAAAGTTATTAGACGAAAGTTAAAACATTGACTGTGGCGACACGGTCACATCGGACGAAAACCGGTTGCACTAAAATAAGACAAGTTTCAAGGTAAACTTTCTTTCTCTTACAATCACACAATGCGTTTTTGTTTATAAACTTAATCATAAGGAATTCGTGAGATGGCGTTGTTAGTACATTTTTATTTAAGGAAATTCTGACGTTTTCTGTTTAATCAATTTGTTATTACTTAGATTTCCGTTCTTACTTACTTCTACTAATATTATAAACGCGAAAGTTTGCTTGTACGTATGTATGTTTGTGACTTTGTTACTCAATCACACATAATCAAAATTACATTATATCTATTATTACAATTAATTTAAAAGATGAAGCTATTGTATAATTTATGACATGTATCCGTGGGGTTATTAATAAAGTAATTAAATTTTGTGTTTTGTGAGATGAGGTCAAATGAAATTTTATGAAATAAAAAAGATAATTTTAGGGTCAATTTTTCAAACCCATAGATAGAGATATTTTACAAATAAAATGTAGCACCACCGAATAAACAACGTCACACTATGATATTAAAAAAATAAAATTTGAAAGCTGTTTAAATTGGTTAGGATCGAACTAATTCAATAATCTTTTATCCGTAGAATGAAAAATATATTAACTTTTTTAAGAGTCGATATTAAAATAGTTTATTTACTAACGGTACAATATTATGTTACGATTTTAAATTAACATGGTTATTTTCACTAATTATGTTAGCCTGATGATATCATAATAGCACAGCACTACTCGAGGTTAATGAAAGTGTTAGCGCCTTTCATTTGTATGAAAAGAAAAGCCAACTTGAGATTTGCTATGAAGTTTTAGTCCAATTAATGATTCATGCACACCTCTATAGGCATTCTCATTGGTCTATTCTACATGAGAAGCACTAAATCGTGTTTAATTATTTGTGATGCTATGTTATATGTGCCAGACGTGAGTTATCGATCTGATTCCACGTTGCTTTAACGCGAATAAATTATATAAAGCCGATGCAGCGCTGACTGAATATTGTTACGTTCATCGTCAAATGCAATGAGTATCGCTGCAGGTGCTATGTGACAGTCAATGAATGATGATTTATATTCCAATCATCGAGTTTGTGGTACCATTATTCCAGTGGTTGTTTACAAACTATCCTTCTACTGATGTCATATCCATTGTTAAGATCGAGCTCAGTGGTTTATTCTGTTTTTTTTTCAGTTGTTCTAAGTATCCGTTTTGAAAGTCCCAGCGTTAAATACAACATTTTTGTTTCTTTTTTGTCTAGAGGTGTGATGACGAAGACAGGAGATAGATAGATTAACGCTTTATTGTATCAATAACGCATAATTCAAGTTATACAAGAGACAACTACAAAACTATTTAGTTTTTGAGATGCGTTGGTTCGATTCCCGCCTGACGTAGGCCGTGCGCTGTGTTTTTGTGGATATATATTTTCTTTAAAAATAGTTCTATGAACGCCCAGTTCGGGCTCAGGCACTTAAAATAAAATAAAAAATAGTTTTTAATGAGGAAAAATAACTAATTTAACCGACTTCAAAAAAGGAGGAGGTTCTCAATTCGTCGCGTATATATTATTTTATTTTTTTATGTTTGTTCACCGTTTACTCGAAGGTGGCTTAACCGATTGAGATGGTTTTTTTTAAATGGAAAGGTGGGAGCCCCAAGGTGGTCCCATAAAAATTTGGTGAGGATCTGATAAGGATCTTCGAAGTGAGGACCGGGAATCCTCCTCACAAAAGCTGTATTCAATTCACTTGTTCACCGATTACTCGAAGGTGGCTTGACTGATTGAGATGGTTCTTTTTTTAATGAAAAAGTGGGAGCCCCGAGGTACTCCCATAAGAATTTGGTGATGATCTAATGAGAATCTTCGAAGTGAGGACCAGGAATGCTCCTCAAAAAGCTGTATTCAATTCACTTGTTTACCGATTACTCGAAGGTGGCTTGACCGATTGAGATGGTTCTTTTTTTAATTTAAAGGTGAGAGCCCCGAGGTGGTCCCATAAAAATTTGATCTGATGAGTATCTTCGGAATGATGGACAGGATAGCTTCCCAGAATGTAATAAATTACTTGTTTTTGGACTTCTACGAAAAATAATAGACCCCTAAAGAACTAAGTACAGATTGATGGGCCACCTAAAACCACCTTCTCATCAGCAAATTCCTCAATATTTAAAATGACGGTAACAATAGATATTGTTAATTTATTTGGCAGTCGAAAGTAGGTAGACTAGGTACACTGAAATGGGTGAAATAAAAAATAATTTAAAAATTAAAAAACCGACTTAAAAAAAGAACAAAAAATTATTTAAAAATTTAATTAGTCGGTGGCGCTGTATGTAGAGTTTATTTTGGTCTTTTTTTGTCAATTCTGTTTTTGGTTGTTTTTAAATTTTTAAATTATTTTTTGTTCTTTTTTTAAGTCGGTGTTTTAATTTTTTTATTATTAGCTCTCCATATTCTCTTTCAAAAATAAAAAATACAAGTGAAATAATTACTGAGATACGTTAATTATTTTCGATTTATAGCAGTAAACGTGCGATGCGGACTCGTACTCGGGTGTGACGTCAGCGTCACCTTACACACATCCAGTTCACTCACGCTCTATGTGTCGATGTCATAGTACATGTCGCCTTACGTTTTGATTAGGGGAGCGTTGTAAATGACGTCACGTGACTGTTAGCGAGACTCAATATTTAACTTAAGTTTAAATGCATGTAAAATCAATACTAATAGGTATTTTTGACTACAACAAAATCTAGTGTATTTGTATACATACAAGCTTTACTGTAACAAACTGTAATCCAATATGGCATACCTATTAACATTCTATATTGGTAAAATGTCTATGGCGATCTCTTTCGGGCAACTATGGGGAGATTCGGGGTCTGCTGAAAGTTTTTGTGAGTGTAAGTAGTGAAAACTTGACAATATTTAACATTATGATTGTTGTGTAATTTTTTTTTAATGTAAAATGTTGTTTTTAATTTTAAGTCTTTTGTGTTCTTCTGTTTGTTTGTTGCCAATAAATGTTTTTTATTCTATTTTATACATATTATTATTGACTAGTTGCGCCCCGTGGTTTAAGTCCTGTCCCCGCTGGATAAAAAGTAGCCTATGTGCTGTTCCCGGTATCCAGCTACCTTTACTCTGAGTCTCATCGTAATTGGTATAGTAGTTTTTGCGTGATTGAGTAACAAAGTCACAGACATACATAAAGGCAAACTTTCGCGTTTATAATATTAGTTAGATGTGTTGTTCAAGTACCTAGTTCATTGGCATAGGTCCCGATTCAATAATAATTTCGGAATAAAACGCTTATGTGTGTTGTTCTGGTTCAGCCACCAATATACGACATAATTTCATTGCAAACGATTGAGCGCTTGAGCGTTTTTCACGAAAAGTAGCAACAATTACCTAGAATTAAACCAAAGCGCGCGAAGTCTCTTCTAAGGAAAAACAAGTTAAATTGATTATAGTACTTTACCATATAATATTTCTTGTTGCTTATGTTCCAAAAGGGTTGCAAACTTATTTGCACACTTATGTTAGAAGTCTTCTGATACACAGACTTTTTGGACCATTTGGAAGCCTGCTTGACATCAACCCTCCTTGAGGACAAGTAGTTTTCCCGCGCAGGGAGAACTTCAGATCTCTTTCTCACTCAGGAGAAAAGATGGGGTAGCCCTATTCTATGCCGGGTCTACACGGCTGAAATAAATTCAGTAAGCAAGTAGATAACTAGCACCGAATAGACCATTGTCTATTCGGTGCTAGTTATATTTTTGTAACCTGTAGCACGGGTCTAAAAGGATATGGATACGGTATCTTCTACGCAAAAAAAATAAAAAATAGATCTAAGTGGCGTACTATTGGAGAGACCTATGTCCAGCTGTGGACTGCGACAAGGTATTTCTTGGTGAAAGATTTCAGCCTACCGCCACACGGCCTAAGTCGTAGCACCAAGCGGACTCTTCAGTGTTCTGATATATAGACCGGTGCAACCACTGAGAAAGTAACTCTTGGATGAGCCTGATAACATATTAGACCATATATTTTCATACAAATTGCATCAGGTGAGATTGCGGTAAAACAGTCATTCCCCAAAAATGTAGGTTCAAGTCCTTCAGGTGCAAATTAAAAAAAATACAATTAACTATGTCTTAATTTGTTATTTCCTAAGACAGATAGTCCCTTTGTAGAACTGGATTTTTTTGATGCTATGCATGCAATTCATTACATGAACATTTTTGACGTTATGTATTAGGACTCCTGAACTCTCAGACTATTAGGAAGTTTTGACAAGGCAATTTAAAAAAACATAGATTGTGTTTCGTTTGTACAGATTTTTAAAATGTCTTATGAAATAGAGAGGAAAATAATATCAATGGTTACCTTTAGGTATAGTGTTCATTGTATTGGCACTACATTTTGTGATAAATGGAATCAATATTTCAAAAAGCGTTTGAATGTAAGATTTTAATTATGAATTGTATCATGTATTTAATTTTGCAATAATGACTATTTAGAGGTAGTGCTACCATCATTTTAGGCTCACTGACAACTACCGCAAACAAAGGTTTGTTTTATTATTTATTGTGATGGTTACATTTGTTATTTTTTAACGCTCTTTTAGTTAAGTTTTAGTCGATAGCAAGAATAAACATGAATATTTATTGTAAATGATGGTACACCAGTTTATGAAAAGTAAAACATATAGAGTAAAAAAAGTAAATTTATCAAAGTAATGATCTACCTACTGATCTAGTTCCCAAAGTGTTGTATGTACTAAGACGTATATTGCCAAACATTTTATGCCCGGAGCCATAAAGTGTTCCACACAATTTTTTGGTAAATTTACTATGATGTAGGTGTGTGTATGAGTTTTGTGTGTAGAAAATGTTTTCTAATAAATTCAAAAGCAGAAATCAATTGCAAATTCATCTTTATTGCTAGCAATAAATAAGAAACAGTTAATAAATTACATTCATTCATAAAAATCGTGACACGATAAAGAAACAAAAATAAAAACAAACAAAAAAAAACAAACTAATAAAAAAATAAACTTAACATAGAGATCAGACTTAAGAGTATTAAAGGTACTTATTAAATGACA
The DNA here is from genome assembly GCA_949358125.1 of Idaea dimidiata. Taxonomy (NCBI): domain Eukaryota; kingdom Metazoa; phylum Arthropoda; class Insecta; order Lepidoptera; family Geometridae; genus Idaea; species Idaea dimidiata. The sequence goes on from OX442330.1 coordinate 24,283,890, forward strand.
ATATTTACATAAACTATTACATATTTTTGGAAACGCTACATAATACATAATAATTAAATACATATCAACAATAATACGTAAATACAGGTAATATCTATATACCTACATATATACAAAGAATACGAGAGTGAAAAAAGGTATATATAGATACAACAAAAAACTGATACATATTTACATTTAAATAAAATAAATAAAATATATGTAATAAATACAAAAACAAATAAAAAAAATGTAAATTCGATAATGATATGAAAAAATAATAATAATAAAATAAACAAAATAAAAAGATAATACAAAAAAAAATCAAATCAAAACAACAAACGCAAACATTCAAATCCACAAACACGCAAATAAATAGAATAAATTACTCTTTCGAAGTCCTAGTGTAGCGATTAACTAATATCTTGAACTAAAAACGAATCTAGCAATACAAGCCTAGAAAAGTATCCAGTTTCAAAGATCTAGTATTCGTTTGTGCCTTGTCCCTAGTTATTTGGTACCAGCATCGTGAAAAATATCTAGTTGGCGTACGCATTGTAAGCCAGGTTGTTGGCTTCGTTGCGTGACCTAGACCAGCCACCTTCCCAGCCATGTCCATGGTCCGTATGGGCATGCTCAACATGGTGCTCTACATGAGGCTCCCAACCATGGTGAGCAGGGGCAATCTCCCAAGTTTCCTCTTGATGATGTTTCTTGGCAGCGAGCAGAGCCTTGATGATGGCAATGATCTTGAGAATGAAAGCGAGCTTGGCAATGACGGCCAGTTTGAAGATGGAAGCAGCGATGACCAAGAGAGCGAGGACGACTAGAGCGACGGCTTTGATTTTAGCGATGATGGCCAAGGGGATGAGGAGTTTCAACTTCTTCTTGAGCTTCTTCTTCTTGCCACGGCCTTCCTCAACTGTAGACGAAAAAAAATATTTAATAATTAAGCCGCAAATGGTTAAGCTTCCAGAACGCTGCGAACTATTTCTTTTTCTATGATAGCTAAATGCAAGTACTGGTTATTTAATTACAAAACTAACGACCAAATACTGAAAAGGCACTTAAAATTTGAGATCAACTTAAATAATTGAGCGGCTTCTAAATTCAAAATAAGTATAGGCAGTTTCCAGTTTAGGAACTGCATAATTATTCAAGTACCCTAAATTAAAAAAAAACATAAAAGTAGGTATACAAGTAAGTAATAGTCACCGCACAACACTGTGTCAAAAAAAGAACTGGTTTACCTAAAGCTGTAATCGGTAAGCTTTCATTTCAAACTACACTGTCAACTTTATTCCTACAATGAAAGTTGCCAGTGTGAATATTTGGAGCATGAGATATTTTTCCGAATAAAAGAAATCCTTAGTTTATACAACTACGCTTTTTAAAGTTGATGTTGAAAGATGAATAATGTTTCAATATATTTTATTTAAATTAGTTAACTTTCTATCAAATGAATTACTTTATGGAACCAGTTTTTTTTTATAAATATGCTAATATTCGATAGAGTTTCTATTTTTTACATAATCTCGAAAGTTAGAATTTTGATTCGAGTTTTTAAGTATGCATATAATCTGCACTTTTTGTGCTAGATAGCTTTTATTTCATTTCATCTGATGGGAAGCGATAATATTTACTTTAGACTTGAATCAAGTAAATCAAATTCTATCATCAATGAAATTATTTTGTGTTTGTTACCTGAAGTTACAAATATTGAACTTTATGAGAATAGTTTGGTTCTCTTACCATCATTAATGGCCCTTGAAGATTCTTCTTCATCATCAGCACCATAGCTCAGCTCAATTTCGCTGCCCTGCAACAGATCACCACCAGTTTTCCAAAGCCTTTCGGTCAATTGCTTGGTCCTAATTGCTGGGTCTTCGGAGAGGGCCTCGAAGCTTCGTGCTTCTCTTGGAGCATTGTTAAATAGGGTAACGCCTTCAAAGATCTTCAGTTGGCGGGCTGATGACAGCCGATCAGCTGCTTTAAGCGCATGTTCCTGTGGGAAAAATACTTATGATTAATTGGATTACAGTAATGCCTTGTAAAATTTTGCCTGTAAATATATTTTCACAGACGAATGAACGATCTATAGATCTCGTAATACCTACTAGAAATTTGGAATGATGTTTATTATTTAAATAAAAGTTATTGGTGCAATTTAGTTAAGAGTTATTGTCGGCGTCTCTTGTGATCAGAACAATCAATGAGAATTAATGTGGGAATCAATGTGAGGTAGGTATTTTATTAAGATGGTTATTGTTGTTTGTCAGTCCATTGAAGTACTAAGGGCTGTTGATGGTACTTTAATATAGAATAAATGATTATATTAAAAGTAAAATCATTACACTCTAATTTGCATGTCACATAGTTGTAATTGATCCCTCAATTTTTAAACTTTATACTGCCCTTTGTATGAAACACGTGTTTGAGCTCTATTTTTAAATAATCTGCAATGATATGATGTAATGTGGCAAGTCTCTCTTCAATAGTTACACTTTCAGTTTCAATGGTAATATATTAATCTTTAGTTGTTACACATTGAGAATCACCGAAAATCTTCTTCACAATCACAAACCTACCTTCAAGCACAAATCCAAATCACTGTTCACACACTCCGCCAAGTTTCCAATTACAGATTTGACAACATTGTCGTCCTGCGCCACCGGAGTACTGTGTACTACCGCGATCAAACCAAGAACTATCACAAAACACTTCATTTTGCCCCACTGTGTCCAAGAACCCGAGTTCGATCGAACTGTGATCAACGGTGATCTGCTAAGAGTTTTTTATCTAAATATCCCCCACTCGATCGTTTTAATAAATTAACATTTTAGAATCATATAGAAAGAACGACACTATGCCAAAGTGCGTGACATAGATATTGTTTCATTAATATTAATTTTTTTCGAATATCTCACGTTTGGTTTTGCTTTCTTTTCGATGGTTTATGCTAAATGTAACAATCTGGTTTTTAAGGCTTGGTGAATATAAATTTATGGTAATTGTTTCCTTATGTTTAATCATGAGAAATTATTAAACTTTAGAAATTTTGGAGATTTGTATTGCTCGCTTCTACTTCTGTATACTTGGGTAATGGTAAAGGTGTTCTCGGAAGGTATCGGTTGTGATTCTGGCTACCTATCGGCCAAGTAACAAGGCATAATCGTTTGCATATCAATACGTAGGCCTGAGCGGCCACTAAAACTTTACGCGCACTGAAAAGTCGCGGCAGAGACGTAGCAATAGCGTAGCAAATTCTTTTGTAGCTACCACTTATTCTGGTATATCAAAGTAATTCGCGACGGACTCGACATTTTGGTCAGTGCATCTTGTTATTAATATTTGTGACAATTAAGTAATACGTTTTTAGATGACCGTGCTACATTTTAAACGTCATCATGACTTACTCTTTTGTATGTGATAGAAGTCACGTGGAGTGATACATCAATGATGATGAATCTCTTAATTTACGAAATATAACTCAAAATAAAATTAGGTAGGTAGGTATACATTATATTGAATTCAATAATAATAATAATAAAGAGCAATAAGTAAACGTCCCTACATACATAATACGAATTAAATATTATAAAAGATTAAACTCAAACAAATTAAATAACAGCTTAATAGATAGAGCTTACTGTATGCTATTGTTGTGTTTCGCTGAGTCACGATAGAGCGCAATTCAGGAGCAGCAGCGGTAAGAGGTTTATTATTATAAAATTAAACGATTGGTATAAGTAATAAGCGGAGAACGACGAACTTGTTTTGATACGTTTTTCTAATTACACATTTTTATTAATTTTTTAAAATGTAAGTTTTTGACCGATTTATTCGGTATCAGTTAAGCAGAGTTGTTCAGAATCCAGAGACTGGTAAATTTGAATCGAGCCACTCCCTATAGGTACCTACTAAAATATTCAAGTTCCTCTTAGCTTTATTAATAAAAGGGGAATTAGTTCGGAGTAGTTATTTTGCTTTTTATGTCTGTCAACTGTAAGTTCTTACTACTTCGACCATTTCCCTTTTATTAGTAAGGATTTTTGATCGAAATGTCAAGTCGATTATTATTGGTTGTCTCTTTAATCTATTTAATCTAAAAAGTTGTGTTTACTAAGCTCTATTTATGGTTTACTAGCTGCACCCCGCGGTTTCACCCGCGTAAATTCCTATCCCGTAACCTTAGTGATCCAGTATGTCATACCAAGCGTTGCTTAACAATCATTTAAAGTACCCTATATCTTATTTCTACTTCTAAACCAACCCTGTACCTAATTTCATTCAAATCGGTTTAGCTGCTCTTTTTACCCACCACGTATGTCGTACCAAGCGTTGCTTAACCCGTACGATCATTTAAAGTACCCTATGTCTTATTTCTACTTCTAAACCAACCTTGTGCCAAATTTCTTTCGTATCGGCATACGGGTTGTTTGAGTTATTATAAATAGAAATAAATATAGAATATATATAGATTAATTAATTAATTTAATTAAGTATAGATAGTTAGATAGATTATACTCAAGCCATATACAGAAACGCCACTTAAAATTTGAGGGGTACTTATATAAATGGACAGCTTCTAAATTTAAAATTATAATCCTTTTTTTAAATTCAGACTTTAATTTTGCGTTTTGGTTTGTATTTGACATAGTGTATTTTATAGTGAAGTGTCAACTGTGCAGAAGTGAATGAAGTGTCAAATTATAGTCAACAATTAAAAACGTTAGTAGTATAGAATACACCTTTTTGAGGTTGAGAGCTGCTTAATTCGTTAAGTAGCAATCAATTTTTGAGCAGCATTCCTGTAATTAGAAGTAACTCTCATATGATTAAACTTGGAATAAGGTCTGAGTTGTTATTTGTTTTTTTTCTGTCTGTCACTTTTGAAAGTTCTTGTCACGGAAAAAGGCAAAGCATGTTCACCCTACTCCTATCTTACTCCACGTTTATTAACAAGGGTGTAAGAAAACACAATAATTACAATAATTTAACTAGCGTTTTATTTATTAACGGCATGGCTTAACGTTACCAAAACGTATCGCTGACTTTACAGTCAGCTTTATCAAGGTAGACTAGAGAAGTGTAAGAGATAAAGCATCCATTACGCTGGAAACATTGAACTCACTAGCCTGACAGGATTGCCCGACACTTAAAAATTTAAATGGAATGAATGAGAGAAACCCAGACGTATACCCGTTACTTCGAGGAGACTAACAATGCGTTGTTATGGAGCCAGTAGTACACCTTCTATTAGTCAAATAACAGCAAAACTTGACTTGCCTCTTTTCATGACAAGTGGAATAAAAGGAATACTACATACTGATGTTGGTAATGTATGCTTCTTTGTTTAACTATCCTCATCTCAGTCCTTATCCGTCCACTGCTGAATATAGGCCTCCACCATACGTCGTCCATAGCGATCGCAAGCTGCCTGAATCCAACGACTCCATGCAACCGCCTACCCCTTGACACTTAAGTCTACTAATTTTGTGTGCTTCTATGTCTTTGCCGCGTCTTGGTACCAATTGGATGTTCGTCTGCTTATTGTAATTGAAGTTGTTGACAAAGTACTCCTTCCCAATGAAATTTCAATTATACAAATGTGACGAAAGTCTACTCATTTTATGTCTGTGCTTTAAGATGGATGCATTGCTGAGATAAGTTAACAAAACTTAAGGTATTGGTGTCTAAATTTCCTCATCGGATTTGTGTTGGAAGTTTTATTCAAGATGACTAAAAATTCTTTGGTTACCAACCAGATAGTATTTAATCTCTATAGTCTTTTTGCAACTTGGGCATCTCAGCAAGTCCGTTGCTTGCAAGTAATAGAGTCCGTTGTTTGCTGTTAACATAAAATTTGGCATTTTCTATCATTGATCATTTCCCTGATATAATTGACTATTGTGATAAAATATTGATATCAACAAATAGCGGTATCTATTCAGTATTCATAAAATTTACTAGAGTATTAATTATTTTTTTTTGCGGAAACCAGAGCACAATGATTATTTGTGCTCTCATTTTGTTAATTTAAAAGGATACGTCAGAATCGCATACGTCTTTTGTGTTTTGGTCTCCATAACCAAATCGTTGGGTAGTTAAGTAAAGTTGGTGTATAGGGCAACTTTTAACTACAAGTATCTCCTTGCATGCATCTGCAGATAATGAAAAATCTTGAATTTGTTGGATCTTTTGGGTGATGTTGATGCTTTGTACACCATTTATTTGTAAAGCCCTAAATAAATGATTACATTCCACATTAACTGATTACATTTCAGTGCATATTGTTTCACTGAAAACTGATATGGCTGCATCAACTCCTTAAAATATAGTAAAACTACTGTCAGTATAGCTGGTAAATAAGGAACATGAATAAAAACAAATACTGTATTGAAATAAATAAAACTGAGGTACTCTTACATGGCAGTCAAACATACAATAAATTAATCACAACACACATATTATACAGATATTATGAAATTATTTGGTTATTTGTGCAGCATACGCTAAAGACTGCGCATCGTCTGCTGATCTTCCCCAACCTTGGGATGCTGGTTCGTAGGAGTAACCAGGATGCTCATCTTGGTGTTGAGGGGCGGAGTAGCTGTCATGTCCGCCGCCGCCGCCGCCACCACCACCTTTCTTGCTCAAGAGCCCTCTGATCATGCTGAATGCTTTGATGGCGAAGGCAATCTTGCCCAGGAAGACGGCCTTGATGGCAACAATTGCAATTATACCGAGGAAAATTGGGATGAGAGCAGCAAACTTCAATTTGAGAAGTAAGAGGAGAGGAAGGAGCTTCTTCAACTTCTTCTTCTTCTTCTTCTTGCCACGGCCTGAAAAGAAGGAAACGGGATTAAATGACAGTTGAAACGTTTTAAAACTTCCTGTGAATATAAAATTATTCTCTAGAATTATAATCAATGTAAGAGTTCGATAAGAATGAAGTTTCAGACTTGTTGATTTGGTACTTATACTGTATTTTTTGTTTTGTAATGCGACTCAACTAAAATAATTTTATTGGATCGTAGTATACACGGTCATAAGTGCATATTTAGCTTAGTTTGGTGCAGTTATAATTATGGTGTTTAAATAATTACTATGTAGTTATGTTTATAATTCTAATTTCTTCTTTGAAAATTAAAACAATGACACATTACCATTCAGTTTTAGTTTCAAGTCATTAAGAAACAACGTTAATTGTATTTAAATTTTACTTCTGATCGAATCAACCTATTTATAATTTGTTTTGCTTTTGGAATCAATAACTCGATTTTTGTAACTCAATTAATTACTTTTCAATTAATATCAAAATTAATAATATTTTTTTCAAGAGAAGTCCTCTTTTTGACGTTTGTCTAATAAGAAAAAAAAATCTATAAATGTCTAATAAGAAAAAAAAGTTGCTAATAAGCAACTTTTTTTTGTTAAACAACATCAACTATACCATGGTATCCATACCTATGACCATCAATGTGAAAGAATATAAGGTCGGAAGATCAAGTTTCTAAGAGAACCCTTAACAATAAATATAAAAGACCATTGTCACCACCTTCACTGTAATTATCATGTCGTAAAGGGCTTCAGATATTTCTAACAAAGACAGTAAAAGTTAAACACAATATTATAGGTAGTATGTAAAGTGTGACGAGGTGAAAGCTAGTGCTAAGAAACACTTAGGTGCTACAAATGACGTATTGTTTGAAACCAAAGTTTCAGAATTTATGTGCCTTTGCTTTTAAATAACAATGTAGGCAAACAGTTAAACACGTGGTTTGTTAAAGTCTATTTAGTTAAGGTTTCACTGAGGATTTTAGATAAGACTTTGTACAGTATCGTATTCGGAAAATAGGAAACTTGTTTTATAATAAAACAAGTTTCCTATTCCTTTCATAACCGATATAATAGATTTTTATATATGCACAGACCATTGGTTTTGATGAGAAACGTAGACTTTTAGATTTGATTTAACTTTTCTGTCAATCCTACAAATATTTTTCAACATCTTTACTTTACAAATATAAAACTGTTTGGTGTGAAAAAGATGGTAATAATATCTAAGCTGAAATTTTAAGTAAAATAACTGAAATCGGGTTCATTTTAACATAAGTTTTCGCTCAGCAGAATTTCCGGAAATCTACACCTTATATATAAAACTTCGCCATTTTGCCAAAAATTGTATTGCTTTTCTTTCTCACTCTCATTCTTTCACTCTCCCTCTCTTTTATCAAACTCACCTTCAACATCATCTAAGCTCCTAGATTCATTATCAGGTTCACTGAGCCGCAACTGCAGGACATGATTATCCAAAAAATCTTCAAAGTTGTCAGCTATTCTTTCGTTAATCTGAAGTTCTCTAGCCTTAGGTTCTTCAGGAAGAGGTTCGTAGCTACGAGCTGATCGAGCTGATCCGGTGTTGACGAGGGTCATGCCATCGAAGATGTCCAGGTCTTTGGAGATCGCCAGGCGTTCAGTGAACTTTAGAGCTTTTTCCTGTAACAAAAAATGTTTGGGATAAAATGTGTTTGCGATGTTGTTGTGCTCTGAATGGTGGAGTAAGCTGTTGGTGACCACTTTTAGCTCTGATCTGAACATATGAATTTGAAGATAGACTGAAAATCGTAATGTTTAATGAAAACAAATAGAATTTGTTTTTGTGTTCTATTCTGATATGTTATTTTCTGTTTTGTTACAGCTGGAGATTATAGATTTTTTTTTTTCAAACCTATCAGATCTTATTGATTTTATCATATTTATTAGGTTGCTTGATTGTAATTAATTCAAATATTTTTTTTAAATAGCTGGACATCAATTCTACTACACAACGGAAAATTTAGAAAATATTGAAAAAACTAAGGAAGTAAAAAATTGTTTAAAACGAATTTCATCTTGTTAATTGAGAGCCATAGTTGTTATGCGTGAAAAATCATCTTTTATATGAAATTGATCACCAAAAGAAATTGATTGGTTCTAATTGTTTTCTCACATCAATATTCATAGCAATTAAATGAAGATAAATGTATTTCGAAGTAAATCAACAATGAATAATTGTGAAATTTAAAAAAAATGTTATTTTTTTTACCGACTTCAAAAAACGAATTATGGGCTGACGCGTCTTCAATTTTAACGGCATAATATTATTTCGAGTTTTTAAATGTCCCAATACTTATTACAAAACGAGCGAATGGTCAGATGGAAGTGATTTACTACGTATACAAATTCACTCGTAATCCAAAACCGATGAGTTTTCATTCGTATGAAATCACACAATCACGTTTTCGTTCACTTCACAATAACACGTAATCACCTTTAAGCACAAAGACGTATCCACATTAAGGCAATCCGAAACAGCTCCGATGAGATTTTCCGAAATTCCATTTTCCTTCACTGGTCCACAGTTGGCCACCGCCAAAATGGCGAGAAATAAAATTTTATTCATTGTTTTTTCTGTGTGGCCATACGGCTGCCAACGCTTGGCAACTTGTGATGTTTTTCCAAAAAAACTCTAGTGTTTTATCCTGAAGCCCCCTCTACCGGATAAAGACAATGTGAGCTGCGCGTGCGGTTGACGTTTGCCGCTAACTGATGGGCCCAAACTCAGGATAAGTAGAAAAATAAATATTTGTTGTTAGAAAGCGAAGTTTAGTTTACGACATACGCACCTATTCTTAAGCGGTACATCTGATGTGTAAATGAATGAAAGAAAAAGTGTTATTGTTTGATTTTTCGTATGTCTATGCAAACTCCGGGTGAAAATGGATGGCGTAATTTTTGTCGCATAATGTCGTAAAAAACGACCGTGTTAATACATCTTAGTGCCTTATTTTGAGCCTGAAAAAATAGATTTTTAAATAAGTATCAAAAAAAATAAAAAATTTTTTTATTCTAAATTAACAATTAAAATAAATAGTTAAATAAATGTAAAATTCATTGTTCACTAACGTTTAAAACTATCCTAATTTGATATGTGGCTATTTTATATTAAATCTCGATATTTGAGGTCGCTCGAAAAAACCGGAAACGTTGGAGCTATCATAGATCGATACAAACTTTCTGTCGCATTAGACGTTACCGTATTCAAATTACAAAAATCGAAAAGAAATCTTTTTCTATTAAAGTTTTTTCGTTTAATTCATTTTGGATCAAAGAGGTTTTGTGCCAGTGTCTTTTTAAAAATCGAATATTAAACAAAACTTATACGTAAGATACTTTAAAACTATCATCATTTAAGTACCTACATACAAATTAACAATTCGACTTATTATCAAGTGACGAAAGTGGTTAATTATTTTATGTGTTAGAAAGTTAGTTACACGAAAATAATACTTAGTTGTATAAAACTATTACTGTATAAAACGGCTATAATTGTCGGTTCGTATTTGTAGTTAAGTTAAGGACGACCGCAGATTTCACACTTAGAGTTGGCAGATAGTTGTCAGCTGCCGACTCTGTAGAACGGTAGGCAAGACTTTAGCAAAATACGGTTACGATTTCATTCCTACCATAAAACCAAAAAGATTAATCATTAATTCTGATATTAATATTATTTTTTCTTTATCTTTCTGTTTCAAAATTAATGGTCCTGAGCTAACTGTACACAGATGAGAATAAATTTTTTTTTTCTTTTTTTTTAATAAAATTCAGAATGTTTTTTTTAATAATAAAATAAATGATTAATCTTTTTGCGTTCACATATTGTTATTTGATTTATTTATTTTTTAATTAATTTTAATTATTTTTATTTACGTTTGTGTGTTCCTTTTATAGAAGTAACTACCTATCTATTTGCGAATGAAAACAATTTATGTCATTAGTTGTCTAGCTCCCATATAGGTTTTTCAATTGCCGTACTGAAACGCTGCCTTGAAATTTAAGGACTTCTTTCTATAATTTAATCTATAATTTTAAGTGACGTTTTAGTATTCGGCCGTTAGTTACTTGGTTGGGGTTAGGAGGCGCTGTGTACTTCGTCTTACAATAAATTTAAAATACTAAAATTTTCTTATATTAATAATAATAGTAAAGTCCCTAACAAAATTTTGCAGCACATTCAAGAATAAATAACATTTCAAAAAGCAAAAAAATGAGCTGCAAGATTTTGCCCATGGCATGACACCTTAGTGTTATTCGTTCTGAAATTGACACATGTTTAACAATCGGCCGATTGAAAATTACTAATCTATTTGACTTTAACTATGGTGCCATAAAAGTTAAATGAGGTAAAAAATTTGGTTCACTTTTCGGTTGGTTTGTTAACTTAAGCTTAGTAATGATTTTAATTACCTACTTTTAAGCAAGCGAATGTTTCTATGTGATACAGGTGATTGCGAATTCAATTCCCGCTGTGGAATATTTTTATTGTTATCCGCTCTGCATCTTAGATTTATGTAAGGTTTTCTTTATTAATGTTTATTTATAACATTTAAACAAAATAATATTTAATTACATAATCGTGGTTGCATTAAATAACGTAGACAAGTATATAATAATAGATAGTATTCGTAGATGGTTACCTACTTCCATTACAATACCGCTACTGAATAACATTTTTTTGGCAAAATTTCGAGCAACTTGTTCCAAAAAGAAGTCATTTATTTATTAGAGACTTTTTTAATAAAATTTAAACATTTTATTTATTATCCTTTCAATTAATTACCAATGATCAATCTATAAAATATAAATATCATTAAAGAAAACCGTACTAAAATTCATATATTATTTAGCAAATAGATAGATTGTATTTTGTTGAATCTATAGATACGATATATTAAGAATACAGTTATACTATTCAACATTTAATAAATATATACTTCTATAAATTGTGAGAACAGGATTTGAGTTTTGGTTAAATATTAATATTTTTTTAATATTTCTTGTTTAACAGTCGAAAAAATGTTAAAGAATTCAAGTTTAGAAAGCAAATAAAAACTCGAATCAGGACGAGTTATAGGAATATCGGTTTCTCAGAATAGAAAAAAGCTTTCTTTAGCTTTTATGTTTCTATCAAACGTACTTAAGCACTTAATTTATTTATTTTAAGCATGTTTTTTAGATGATAAGCTTAAATTTATCTACAGTACCGAATAGGCTACATTTAAACTTAGGTACCGAATTAGATCGAGCTAGAAACCGTACCCAGTACTTAAAAACGGATCGAAAACGGTCTAACAATAATTTTACAGGAAATTACTAAAACTTTAATAGTTTTATTAATAAAAGGAGCATAAGGTCGGAGCAGTTATTCCGTTCCTTGTACCTGTCTGTCAACTTTGAAAGTTCTTGTCACGGAAAAAAACAAAGCATGTTCTCACCTTACTTACTCCACGTTTATTAATAAGGCTATAAAAGTTGTGGCGAAACTGCGAAATTCCCTTAAATAATGAACCGCTTTTTGAGAAAAATCTAACGATGCTGAAGCGACGTTGAGACTATTTAGTTGTAGGATACGTACTTAAGTCCGTATTCATAAATAAATATTTCAACTCCGTTCAATTTTCAACAAACGGTTCAACTTCGGATTGAGCAAAAAATTATCTTTAGTATTTTTACGCAAACTTACTTACAACGGCTTGACATTTTCCGATTCTTTAGCCGTATTCACAAACGACCCTTTGCGTGGCATAATGCTTTTTCTTGCTCTTGCGAGTGACAATCAACGTCAGTGAAAATGTGACAAAAGTCGAGTACACGCTGGGTCGTTTGTGGATACGGGCTTTTGATCTTATAGAAATACTAAATACTTTGAAAATTAATTTACGTTCACGTTACATTTACGATACTAATATACAATCTTAATAGCCTATTTGATAGTTAGTGTAAACTATCAACAAGCTTAGTTATAACAATAAATAGTTTTACGTTTTGCGGTTTAAATAATAAATATGCATAGATACCTTACGTTAAAATAAGTAATAATTAAACTTGATAATAATTCCATACCCATTTTGTTAAGGGTTATTTCAAACTTAATATTTTTAATTCTAGTTTTAAACTTTTCATAAGTCTATTTTATTTTTAACCGTTTTGTTGCTACATTCTTACATACTCATATTTTAAGGCTTTGTTGTCTTATTTCACATAAAATCTTTTAAAAATCTTGATATAAAGACAGATAATTTTAAAGTATGACAGGTAGGTAAATATGTAACAAGGATAAATTTAATATTAAAATACTTTTAATTTACGTTGTAAGTAGTTTAAACAAATAAACATAAAATTTCTAAATTTAATACTAAATTATTAGTTTAGAAACAAAGTAAAAAGGCGCAATAAGCATAATATTTATTATAATAATCCCTATGTATTATAATAATTTAATACTATCAAAATTATGTCTCTGTCTTAAAAAAATACAACGGTTCTTTGTTGACAAACGGAGTTCTTAAAATAAAGATTGAATTTTTAAAAATGCCGTTTTATTTTCCAAAAACCTTATTCATATAGCACACTAGAAATATTCGTTTCAATAGGTCAGAGTTAAATCGAAGTTGGTAAAGTAGGTATCATAACAGTCATTGCTATACTGGGGCAGACATATCGGTTTCAAAACTCATTTATTAAAATAATGAGGTTATGTTTATGCTCTTTAACGTAACTTTGTGACTCTTTCGTCGACAGAAAGTTAAAAAACGTGATCAAAAGTCATACTCTTGTATTTAGGGCGAGTAAAGTAATTAATCTAGCTTACTGCTAGATACTAAAACACAAATTGAAATGAAAGGCTTAAATGATTAAGTAGCTTCGAAAATTTAAATTAGTGTGCGATTTTTTAGTTTAAGAACTGTTTAATTGTCTGAGGACTATACTTAAAGCTTTATTAACGTTTTTGATAAGTAAAGTCTTTGCCGCAGTTTCCCTGACGTAAAAATCGCAGGGTTCTAGATGCGTTCAATATTAATATACCTATTTTTTTAGTAAATTAATTGATAAAGGTATCAAAACTTTTACAGTAAGTAAGTTGTATGAGTCTTGTTAATGACTGTAATAATGGGACTGTACAAGTTACGTACTAACTAAAAGCTTCGAAACGTTAAAATTAAATGAAAAAATCGTAAACTAAGACGAAATGCATTTACTTAGAAATTGTTATTAGTCGAATTGTCTATAAATGCGAGCACAGTTTCTAAGTTGTATTAATTATTTATTTATCGTACTTTGACTTTGCTCAGACTGAGCTTAGCAAAAACTAAGGATAAACTTTGAATTTGAATTTATAGTCGAAATTCATTTAGTAATATACAGTTAAAATAAAAAGAGCTTCATAGGCACAACAGAGAAGCAAAGTTTAGGTCATTATTTTTGATTGGATTACATTGTAAATTTGAAATACTTCGACTTTACTGAGCTAAAACTTTAGATGGTTGCGAAGATCGCTTTATAAATATCAAAAAATTTCTTAAGTAAAAATTTTTGCTTAGCAAAGTCAAAGTGCGGATTATGAATTTCAGCCTTACAGTTTACACCAAAACATCTGTACATCCATTTATAAAATATTAAGGGGAATAGACTTGGAAAATAGAGTCGCTTCTAAATTTAAAATTACTATGGGAATTTTTAAGCAAAAGCTGCTTAGCTGTTTAAGTGCAACTCAAATTTTAAGTAGCATTTCTGTATTCATTAGGTATTTGTTTGGCATTTTTTGTATTTAATTAAATACCTTTATGCATAGAAAAATAAATAAATACCTACATAGCAAACCTATTTAAACGGATTATTATTACTTATAAACATAACGTTTCGAAGATTTTACAGTTCGAATAGTCAGAAGCGAACTGTGTCTCGGTATTAAACTAGTTGTATTTGAGGTTGAATTGAGAAAATTTAAAAAACACCACGTAGTATTTTTTATTTAGACACATTCGGTGGCTACACCAACTGAATAAATATGGTTATTTAGGTAAAACCAAATTTGAAATAGTTTGCGGCTTATTTGGGTATCCTCGTTATATCTTGTATATATAACAAGGATACCCAAATAAGCCCAAAAAAGGTTTGTTCTATACGTCTAGATGAACAACTTTTGTTCACCGACATTCGGAAATGATTATTTTTTTAATCTTGAGTTTATATTTCACAGATAAAACAGCTGTTTTTTGAAAATTAAAGCAATTAAAGTTGTGATTGTAGTTGACCAAACTATATGAAAGGACAACTTAAAGCCAATGACCTCTAACTCTAAGAAACAGCTGTTTTTAAGTATTTAAACATTAAACTTCAATTTTTCCAAAACTTCTTCGAATTTCCAAAAGTTGTAGAACAAAAGTTGGTTGCCTAGACATCTAGAAAACCATTTTCGTTACACCTTAAATAAGATAGAATGATGTGAATTGGACATTTTTGATCTTTCATTTTATTGTTCTCGCAATTAGACAATTTTCAAACTTATATCACTACTTCTCTTAATCTGCTCAAAGGTCCTTTAATAGCTAAGCGAATTTGTATACAACTTTATTAAAGGTGTGCAAAATAACAATGTATGTGGGTCTGTATGAAGTCCTTATTCTGATCTTGCTCTGTTTACTTAGTGAATGAACATTTGACATGACATTTACAAAAAGTTAGTTTTTTATAAATATTTACTAACCAACAAATGTTGTAGGAATTTCATGATTGTTTCATGATACCCATAGGTGATACCCATCCGTAAGATCGACATTAAAATTTACCGGAATTACATATTTAAAAAAAACAATTACGTACTTAACGTAGTAAGTGCTATGTGTCAAAAGTTCATTCATTGGGTAGACAGAGTATAAACTACGCTGCGTAGTTTCTTTGACTACTTTAAATAGGGAGCTTCAAAATTTAATAACCATCATTCAAAAAGACTAACTCGCTATTGATCATAATTTAAGAGGTGTCAAAAGCTAATAAAGCGCACACTTAAGCCTAACGAAGTCAATATTGAAGCTCTGTCATTAATCTCTATACAAAATCTATTAAACCTATTGCTCGTTTGAAAAAGAAGCGATCATGTTGTAGATTAGTTCAATAGACTTACGTACATTAGATACAAAATAATACAACAGAACGATTACGTCAACAAAAAATGTCTAGGTCAAAAATAGTGATTTAATAAGTCGCAATTGCACTGATGTAATATTACTCGGACAGTGAAAGTAAGTGAGTACGGACTTACTAAGTAGACTTCACTGTAAGGACCGCGGCATACAAGTGTGTGGCCTTGATTCTTGTGCAGTGAGTGATGTCCTTACTTATGAGCAAATCAACTGCTTGCATGAGTCGGCAGAAGCGGTAATTGATCATTTTTTTACTTTCGGACACGGAAACGGCAGTATAAGCATTTGAGGTGACTGGTGAGTAATATCTTTACGTCGCAACCCGCCCCTATAACGGCTTAGCCGATTTTGAACCAATGATTTTGTACTGTCTCGTTTCGCTAGATATCATAGTTTTCATTTATTCAACGCTATATTTGTTTAACTTTTGACACAATAGTGTCATGAAATTTAAAATCAATTATTAAGGCAAACTGGCGAAAATCTTCAATACATTTACACACAATAGATGATCGTTTGACGACAATATTAGCTGATGATTAATTAGTCAGTCATCTAGAATAAGAAAGACCGCAGTAGAACAAGGTGCGACACGTCTTCCTTAGTAACTGCACCACGTATTGGAATGCGGTATTAAAATTATATAAAACTGTTACAAGTCTCAAGACTAGACTAATCTGTTATAGTCTAGAGACTATAACAGATAAATATCTCTAAGATTTTAGCCAAATTTCTGATAAGTTCATGCCTTCATTAATAAAATTAAAATAAATTCAGTTTAAATAATTTAATAACTGCGCCGCGCGGTTTCACCCCCGCAAGGGGCGATCCGGCGTTGCTCTTACACCTACCTACCGCAATGCAAAAATCCACACTTAAACGGACGACCAAGGAAATTTGTGGATGACGATGTATGACAATCGATGACGATAGATGACGATGGTTAAAAACAACGAAGTTACGCAATTTTTATTTTTTATTTGTATATTCGGATAAAAAGTCTATATGTTAATCGAAGTCTTAAGCTATCTGCATACTAAATTTCATTGAAATCGGTCCAGCCGTTTCCGAGATTAGCGCGCACAAACGCACATACAAACAGACATACGGACAAACAGTTAAACACGGAAATTAGGTCTGTTTGGTTAGTCCATACTCCTAAAAATAGTATTATCAAAATATTTTTCAAAAACAGACACCGCTAAGTTACGATTTTATTATGAGTACTAGCTTTTGCCCGCGGCTTCGCTCGCGTTAAGAAGTATTTTCTTTCATTCCCTATTTTATCCCCTTGGCGGTAGAATTTATCAAAATCCTTTCTTAGCGGATGCCTGCGTCATAACATCTACCTGCATGCCAAATTTCAGCCCGTTCAGTGGTTTGGGCTGTGCGTTGATAGATCACTATGTCAGTCAGTCAGTCACCTTTGAGTTTAGCTTCTACCCGCGGCTTCGCCCGCATTTAGGAAATATAACTGTTTGTATATCAATAATTATGTACCTATATCGATTAAGATAATAAAAAGGTTAAAAATTGGATGCAAAATCAGCATAGTATCAGGATATGATCGGCATAGAATCAGCATAGGATCAGGATATGTTCGGCATAGGATCGGCATAGTTAGGTTTAACATAGGGTCAGCATAGGATCAGCCTAGGTTCAACATAGGATCGGCATAGCATCAGCATATGTTCTGCATAGTATCAGCCTAGGTTCAATATATGATCGGCATAGGATCAGCCTAGGTTCAGCATAGAATCGGCATAGAATCAACATAGGATCAGCCTAGGTTCAACATAGGATCGGCATAGGGTCAGCATAGGTTCAGGATGGGATCGGCATAGGATCAGAATCAGATCGGCATAGGATCTGTATAGCTTCAGCATAGAATCGGCATTGGATCAGCATAGGTTCAGCATAGGATCGGCATAAGATCAGAATATGATCGGCATATGATCAGCATAAAATAGGCATATTATGATCTGCATAGGTTCAGCATAGGATCTGCATATGATTGGCATATAATCAGCATATGATCGTCATGGGATCAGCATAGGTTCATCATAGGATCAGCATAGGTTCGGCATAGGATCAGCATAGGTTCAGCCTAGGTTCAACATTGGATCGGCATAGGATCAGCATCGGTTCAGCATAGGATCAGCCTAGGATCGGGATAGGTTTAGCATAGGATCAGGATAGGTTCAGCATAGGATCAGCATAGCATGAGCATAGGGACAGCATAGCTAGAGCATAGGATCAGCATACGATCAGCCTAGGTTAAACATAGGATCGGCATAGGATCAGCATAGGTTCCGTCACCATTGTTTATCTGTACCTTCTGTATCAGCATAAGATCGGTATAGAATCAGGATAGGTTCAGGGTAGGATATAAATAGGGTTATCCCGCGCCGCCTACTGTACTATATGTACAAAACTGTGGGTAGGACGTAGGTAAATGTACCAATTCTGTTAAATAAGAACTTTAAACCAAAACTTGTCTTTTCCCCTTTTCGGGGGACGGTTAGATTCCCCTGAACCGGAAACTGAGAGCCGGAACCGCAATCGGAACTGAAACCCACACGGGAAACGGATAAATACTCGAAAACAAATTCGGAAAAAAATATGCCATAGATACTTTGATCCCCAATTTAACACCCTCTGGGGATGACTTTAAAAAAAACTTTTAAGTACTTCACCTACGACTCCATAGCAATCTCTGTGTTAAATTTCAAGTTTGTAGGTCAAGCGGTGAACCAAATTTTCATAGAGATTTTCTTCCCCAATTTAACGCCCTTAGGGGATGAATTTCTAAAAAAAACTTTTTGGTGCTTCACCTACGTCCCTACAGCAATATCCGTAGTAGATTTTAAGGTTGTAGGTGAAGCGGTAAACCAATTCCCATACAAACTTTCATCCCCAATTTAACACCCTTAGGGACTGAATTTCTTAAAAAAAACTTTTTCGTGCTTCATCTACGACCCCACAGAAATCTATGTGTTAAATTTCAAGTTTGTAGGTCAAGCGACTTGGAAGTTGCATACAAACGTTTTCCCCCCTTTCCCCCCTTTAGGGGTGTATGTATATTCTCGATTTAAGGTAAATACACCTAACTCTTATCATTCATGTGATCCTCTTCATCCCACGATTGCCAAAAAGAGACCGCTTTCAACGGTAAGGCTGCCTATTGTGACACTTTAGATTTAAGTTAATTTTTTTACTTCTAACTAAAAGAACTCTACTTACTACCGTTACTTATAATTGTATTTTTGGCTATATCTTTATCAAGGATATACATACATAAAATAAATATAAAATATACCTTGTAACTAAAATAAAAAATAATACATAAACAAAATAATCAATTTAAATTTTTTTTTTTTTTTTTTTTTTAATTTATTTATGGCATTTATTATATTTTGTAGTTTTAAGGCTTTTGTATTTTATTTATTTTTAATTATCTTCATCGTTTTATATGTATTTAGGTTTTATTTAAAAATTAATGTATGATATTAATTAAATGTAACTTAATATATATACTAAATACCTATGTAATACATACAAAAAAGCATCTAAATATTCTCAAATAGTTATAGGAAACATTAATCGAGTGACAAATAGTACAGCTTGACACGAGACACATTTAAACGTACTCAGGGATGAAGCTTTTCTGATGTCCTCCGACAAGTAATTTCAGAGCGAAACAGCTTGGAAGTTGTAAGAGTTTTGATAGAAAGAGGTAAAAGAGCGGGGATTATATCTGTGGGGGATAATTTAGTTAGAAGAAGGGTTGTCTCTTATTCAAACCTTAATAATTTGTTTCTTGTCTATTACACCTTGTTTCGGCTCTGTATTGCAATATCCCAGTACTACTGAAATTATATCAAAAATACTACTTGTATTGTTTCATGATATACTGATACAAAGACAGGGTTATCTTAGCTACTTACCTACTACTTACAAACAATACAATACGTAACAGACATTTCCATGTTTTCTTCATGATTATTGACTGAGAAATATTTATTTAGTACAAATATTTCGTTGCTGGACTTCCGTGGTTATTTGTTTTTAATTTTAGAGATATTAATTTTTATCAAAATTCCTAATTTCCAAATTTTGGATAATGACTAAATTAAAAAATAGCCTTATTAATAAAAGGGAAACAAGATCGAAGCAGTTATTCCGCTTTCAGTTTCTGTCTGTCAACTTAGAAAGCTCTTTTCACAGAAAAAGGCAAAGCATCTTCTAACTACTCCAACTTTACTCTACGTTTATTATTAAGCTACAAATGAATATTAATACGCCGTCACCCCAAAAGCTACTAAACCGATAGCGATGCAACTTGGAATGTTAACAATGTACCTACCTGCTTAAATACCTCATAATATGTATAATGCTCCATACACATGAGGTATTTGGGTCAGCAGGCCCATTCCGGAAAATGGCCTTTTGTATGCCATGGTAGGGTACTACGTAACCGTCAGGTATTCTCACGGCACCTCGAGAAGAAAGTTTTGATGAGTCAACTTTGCTAGTGACCTTGAATGAAGGTACTTTCGGGCGGCGTTCGGTGCTTCACAATGGGTGAAAATTTACATTCTCTTCTTCTATCGTGTCAAAGACTCAAATTACATGTGCCCAGAACTTGGCGATGGACACAGCAGCGTCCGACGCTATCATCAGGTCCTCCGCTGTACAGATAGTAGGGCATTTGGAGCAGATCGTAAGGTGCTTCATCGTCTGTTTGACCTCACCACAAATGCATTGCACATTGTCCTGTACCGTGAAACCCCACTTTCAGTGAATTTACATTTAAAAATTTACAGAAAATGTATATATATTTTTTTATAAGATCATACTAGAGATCTTTAACTTTGAACATTTTTTGTCAACCTATACTTTACCACTGCTAGACAGAGTCTTTCTAAAATCTTTCCAAGCAAGAACTTAAAAATCTTTCCAAGCAAGAACTGAGACATATATTTCTAACCCCTTTAAAAGAGTTTCCTTAAAAATAGTTTTTAAAAAATCGTTTATGTTTGTGGATTAGGACTTGTTATAACTGTCAAGTTAACAAATATCACTTATAATTATATAAACATTAGGTTTATCTATTATCAATATTAATAGTATAATATATTACACTATATTATTATTATTATAATACGTACGTACTGAGTGCAATGCAGAAGGCTGCGGGTTCGATTGCCGTAAGGTGCAAATATTTATGCTTAAAAATAAATATATTTGTATATATTTTTTACAAAGGCTTACAAAATCGTTTACCGTCCAATATAATACAATAAGTTGTACTATGTTATAAAATAAGGGGAAATGATTTAACTAACAAACTGAATAGTATTTGCACCAGAACAATAATTTATTATTTAATTAACATTTCTACCTAATTGCATAAACTAAATATTCAAATTCATTGTCGTGATCCACCGCCTTTCCCTTTTATTTATAAACGTTAATTAGTACTGAATTAGTTATACCTACTGTGTATGTTTTTTCTTACATCGCGAGTGATATTTTATGTTGTTTAGCGTGTTTCTGATTTACTGATCTGTTTACGAATGTTGTGTTCATGTAACCACCAAATATTCAAATAAAAATCGAAATGTTTATTCAAACACATTAAATGGTAAAGAAAAACTCTCGAGTGCTCTATTTTCATTTTTACACGACTGCCAAAGGAAGTGTTATGTTTTGGCCGTGAGTGTATGTATGTATTTTATTGGTGTTTATTTATTGAATAATATAATACCTATTAATATTATTTTTGTAAAAAAATGCTAAATTTCAACTAAAATTGGTTGATTTAAAAACAACCATTTTTACAAACTATGAGATAGGATAGATAGATAATACTTTATTTGATCAACCACAAAAATATTACAAAAACAACACATTTAAAAATAAAAAATTGAAACTAAATAAATGTTGAACAAATAGGCGGCCTTATCTAAGAATCTAAGATTCTAAACAGAAACTAAAGGAAATTTGTTTTTTTTGCTCAAGGGTTTTTTTGACAACTTTTTGACCAGTGTGAGCATTCGATACGTGGGCGCGGCACAAAACTTTCGCGGGCCGCACCCTGTACCTACCTGCTTACTTAGCTAGCACCGTCCGATACACACACGGACATCCTCTGTTACACAATGTAGTTAGGGATATTAAATAACCATAAAATTTGACTTTTTTATGACAAATATTCAAACGGCCATACTTATAATTTAGGTCACTCGAATGATTTCACTCGAAAGCTGCGGATGTGTTAATCATCTAATAAACCTTCATTGGTAGTTGTATTGTCAACTGCTAAAAAGATGTAAAGGCTCCTAAACTACAGCCAAAATATCATAACTTACCTCATTCTGTGCAGTTTTTTTTTGATTGAGCACACCTGGGGCACAGTTAAAAAAGTAATAGCTCTAATAAAGGAGAGTAAGGTGGGAGTAGTGAAGATATGTTTTGTCTTTTTCCGTGACAAGAACTTTCAAAGTCGACAAACAGAAACAAAAAGCGGAATAACTACTCCGACCTCATTTCCCTTTTTATTAATAAAGCTATTAAGGAAAAGCCCAGAAGGCACTGAGAGGGAATTCCTAGAAACGTCAGGCGTTGAAATAAATGCTAAAATAAACATTACAAAGCGATTGAAATCGATCAATGAATTTAATTTCATAACAGTATCGCGAAAATCGAAGAAACTTTATATTTAATGTTTCTTAAATATATTTAATGATAACATATTACTTACTAAAAATTAGTAAGTCTGTAACAAAAGTGTTAAAAGTGTTTGAAAACTACTCTGGTCCTATGTTAAACCAATTTCAGTTGATTTATTGAGATAAGGTTAAGAAGTAACATAGATTTTCAGAATTATGAACAAGATATTTCGTGATGATTCACTAAATTGTCAAATTTTGGATTCACTTTCTTTATTTTAAAGTCTACAAGCAATCGGTTAGGGTGCGTGTTTACAACCACATTACAACAGTATCAGGCGTTGCAAAAATCAAACTCTGTATAAAGTTTAGCATTTTCGGAATCTTCTTGTTTTTCTTGTTTTGTCTGTTGAAAATGTTTTTTTTAGGATCGGTAATGTGTGTACTTTATCGATCACCCATCTTAGAAATCACGGTGCCAAGCATAGCTTACCAAAGTCTAAAATTGAATATTCTGTTTGAGTTGTCATTAGAGTTAAAAATTCTAAGTTTCCCTTAACTCATAAAAAAGGATTTTTAGAATTGAAACTGGTGACCAAAAAGCTGGCTGCTACTTTGGCCTGCGCTATTGGCCAACGCATAAGTGTTTAAAATCAAAGAAGCAGCATGATACATGGCATGCAGCTATCTTACCTGAAGAGTCACTTTTTGAATTTTTATTTTATTGTTCTATTTAATTTGTAATTTTAAATAATGTTGTAAATTTTAGCCCATAGTTTGTTATCTGTGATTACTGATTACAATAAGTTTTGTATAAAATAAAGAATTTCTATTATTTTTTGTTTTATTTGAGGGTAATCCAGTATTGCTGATGGAGGTTACTCATCGGCTGATGGATATTAAACCATATTCCCCATTAATAATTGGTAGGTACTAGTGATTTTTCACAGGTTCGGCACGAGAGTTTATACTTTCCTACCTGATATTACGAATTTACTCGAAGAGATTAACTAAATGAAGATTACATACCGTATATTTAACCCAGATTTAGGACAAGTCACTGAATAAACATACATACGCAAAAAAGCGACTGAAATTAACTTTATCCTGTCATAAACCGGTGTCAAAAGTCCAGCTTTTTCCTCTCCATCCCAAAGTTGCCTGGAAGCTACTAAATCTCTTTATATTTTCTTTTTGACATCATAATAAAGCGCTCTATCTTTCTTCTATGTAATGATTATGTATACACAGTGACTTACCGATCTTTAAATTATATGTTATCTTGTTTATAAAATTTATGTGACAATACTTTGGTGCTCCAACTACGTAGTATATCAAATCTCTCTGTCTACAAAGTAAGTAATATAGCTAGAAACTTAACTACCCAACAACTAACAACTACTCTACGAACAGATAATCATTAATATCTTTCACACCTTTTAACGAGCAGAGACAGACAGACAGACAGCGACTTTAATGATGGCATTCATGTCAACTGCAACTACTAATAGACTGGCGTTGTTATTGTCAAATTAAATATCTACTCTTAAGCCGGGTTTCCATTACGAGCGGAGCGGAGTCATTATGAAGGCTCATTGAGAGTTGTTGATAATTTAATAACGGATTGTTGTTTTAATTTTTGATGTGAAACTACTATAGGCGGGGGTTAACCTGATTGTTGCGTGGCGATACAGGCCGTGGCGACGCTTCACCACGCTATAAGAAAACACGTCAGTGCCAAATGTTTCACATCTAGCTTCCCGTGACGTCTGTCAGGCGTCCCGTGACGGGTATTTTTTTTTGTATATGATTGTTTCAAACAATTAAATTTAGTTTTTTAAAAATACTATGTTACATCTTGGCGAAAAACCTCCTACACAACCTCCGTCACCTACACAATGTACTCGACATGGATTTTAATTTTAGCTCGTATAAAAGCCTTAATGACGATAGGTTTCATAGCCATAAGGATATTCAATAGACATATACAACTCCGCTACGCTCCAGGTGGCAATGCTACTTTTAACCCGTTGACATTCTCAGCAGGTCGTCCAGAAATTCACCAGATGAAAGAAAGGTCCGGAAAAATCACCCGCTCACACAAGGCTTTTTTATCATCATCATGATTATCAGCCCCACGAGATCCACTGCTGAACATAGACCTCCCCCATGGAGTTCCAAAGAGAAAGATCGAAAATGGCTTGCACCCAACCTCTTCCCGCTACCTTTACCAGGTCGTCTGTCCGTCTCAACGGTGGACGTCCTACACTGCGCTTTTTTACATAGTAACTGGAAATAATTGTAATTCTTCAACATGTGAATAGGCCATTACATTGGTCAATTTGCTTCAACAGAAAGTCGGTCTTGGAGGCTTTCCAAACAAATATTTTAAGCATGAGTTTCCTTTTTCTAAGGAAAACTGTGTTGTGGTGAAATGTCCATAGAGATAGTGGAAATTTATTTTCACTGTGTCGCCACACATATCTGATGAACCATTATTGACCACAAATGTTAGCTATAGTAGACTCCTATATTAAAGATACCGTACTATATCAAGCTAATTGCACCTTATTATTATATTCTAAAAATTAAAACCTTCACAGTTAATATTGCCTTCTCAGTTAATACAGCCTTGCTCGGTATAGTTAGTATTCGATATACGGGTCAACCTGGATTCTGGACTAGGTTTATTAATAAATGTAGAAAACTATTCAAAAGGCAAACAATTTAGGACACACTAACTAACCTTACTAGAATATTTTTAAGTTGGACTATTCATATATTTTACATTATATTATGTAATACTCTCTAGTACTCTTTGGGACTATTAGATCAGATTATTTTTACTAAATTAGCACTCTAAAGATTTGTGAAGAGTAATGAGTACAAGTATCAGAACTTGCAAAGTTCTGACACTTGTACTCATTACTCTTTATTAAACTATAAAGTCAATCTCATGAATAAAAATAGTAAAGAAATACCGTATTCAGAACAATTCAAAGTTTAACCATGGTAAAATTCTAATTTTTAAGGAATATTTGTAGTTTTCAAGATTTTCTTGAGTTGGTACAGTCTGATGCCTACTTTCTTTCTCAATCGTGGTAATTTAGGAACCACCACTAAAGACCTTGTAGACGCTAAGACGTGAATCGTCTGAAACAG
This sequence comes from Idaea dimidiata, assembly GCA_949358125.1. NCBI lineage: Eukaryota > Metazoa > Arthropoda > Insecta > Lepidoptera > Geometridae > Idaea > Idaea dimidiata. The sequence continues at coordinate 24,309,733 of OX442330.1, forward strand.
ACGAAGAAACTGGATAGTAGGACACTACTCTCTAACCACTCATGAACCAGCATAGCCCTTGGCCGTTGCGGCAACTATATATAAAAATTGTTAATATATAATTACTGTTAATTGGGATATTAAAATAAAGTACAACTTTTTAAAATGAAATCTTTTAATGACTCTAAATGGTTAGTCGTAAAATAAATTCAATAAATTCATTATAAATTATAACCATGTACTTGTTCAGGTTTAAATATGACTCCTTTAATACGTTTCGATACACATAGTGAAAGTGACTAAGTAATATAATAATATATACATATAATTCTATATATCTTTGGAACTGAAACTTAAAATAAACTGATACTAGCGTTACTATAAACATTCTACAGGAATATTTAAGTATAGGAATAATATATCATACACATATTACATGACAGAATACATTTGATATAAATTAAATATCATACACACCATAAATATATCTCAGAAAACGATAACTAAACATACATTTACGTAAAAATATATACTTATATATAAATATCAGTCAATACGTAGAAAGAAGGGATAGATAATTTAACATATGTACATAAATGAGGGCAAATTCATAATAATAACAAATAGTATTCCATAAAATATACAAAAGTTTGAAATGAGGATAAAATATTTACACAGATATTAAAAAATAAAATATGAAAACGGTGGTCACTTCAAAATTTACACAGACTATAGAAAACTCAACATTTGCAATAAATTACTTAACCTAGAATAATTTAGTTAAATAAATTAATTTATTGGGTACTACGCTTGTTTAGCATGAGCACCATACGCCAAGTTCTGGGCATCTTGAGACCTGCCCCATCCACCGCTGCTTTCCCAACCGTGGTGCTCTTCGTGAGCGGGCTCAGACCATCCACCACCGCCTCCACCTTTCTTGCTTTCTAGAAGCTTCTTCAGTGCTCCGAATGCAGCGGCTATAAAAAAGGAGCAAATTGTAGGACAGGCATTGTAATAGGCAAAGAACCATTTTTTAAGAAATGCTATTTATTAATCTTGATCGTATAAAATAGGGCTAAAACATATAGAATTCCTTTTCATCATTTAGGGGCTCATAATATAGGGATTGGTGACGTGGTTAAAAGTCCACAATTAACAGATCTTCTTGTAATTTTAAGTCTAAGAGGGTCTTAAGCTTTTAACTAATTATTCTATAGGTTAAATTTTCATCTTAGACTCGAAAACCTTTAGTTGGTAAATAAAATGTATTGTATAAATCCAAGACACTTACCGATGAAAGCGATCTTTCCGAGTAGGTAGGCCTTGAAGACTGCAAAGGCTATGATACCCAGGAACAGAGGAATCAAGGCAGCGAGCTTCAGTTTGATGAGGGCGAGGATGGGCAGGAGCTTCTTCAACTTCTTCTTCTTCTTTCCACGACCTAATGAGATAATACAGAACAAGTAAGTATAGTGTACTCAGTACTAGTTCATATCTTATTCTTAGAGCTCATAAAATTGACAAATAATAAAAGGTTTGAAACGATTAAAAATATTAAGCGTCATTAGAATAGTAATGACTATCTCAAACGATCCGAAAAATTAAACGAAATTCACATTCAGAACACATAAAAGCTGTTTTTGAGAAAGTTAAAACTCTTAAAGGTCAAGAAGTAATGGTTAATGAAAAAATTGAATGCCCACTTCATTTACATAATTCGAAATTCATTTTGATGAATGAAAGTAAATGAGTAACAGTACCACCAAAAAAAGCGGAAATACTTTTTTTAATTTCGGTTGTAGGCCGAAAGTAGTTATGATTTTTTTTCTTTGAATAAATTTGGCTGTGATTGAATTAATTTCTAGCATGAAGCTGCGTACCTATTAATTGTATACTGATTATTGCTTGAAGATAAATTTCTATGCCTGCAAAGTTGCTGTTTTATGACTTCACACAAGCATGTAACAGTCTTAAATGAAGTACTTAAGTGTCCCTTTAATTTACTATGAATGCTTTTGACATTTCGACATATTTTGTAAATTTTTGAATGTTTTTATTTATATATTAAACGCTCATCCTATTTAACAACGATATCCTTTTCAAATTCAAAATCAGGTTCAAAATATACCAAAAGTCTCATTTTTTTTTCTTACGCAATAATTTATTTACCTAAGACGTACATAATACCTGTGTACTTTCTTTTTTTAAGTGTAACGTGAAGTGACTATTCATTTCGCATTAAAAAACTAACTTCACACTTAAAACCTAACTTGGTTGTTACCAACAAACTTTTTAAGTTTTTAGGTAGGAAGTAGCAAACTACAGTGTCTAAGTCGTAATTAGCTGGTTCCTAACTTAGGCTGTATGCACACTGTTCCTCCTTTGACATTACCACACAATAGGCGAATATGAATCACAAACGACGCGTCTTTGCAACGACTTATAAGTGAATCTACAGCCTTATACTATCAGTTTGATTTTTTTATTGATATCTACTAACGCTGCTTTGTAATAATGTATAAAGGCAGTATATGTAGGTTTGTGTTGTCGCACCTAAAAATATTGAGGATGAAATTTCGTACGAATATTATCTTTTGAATACGAAGCAGCCTGATTTTGGACCGGTTGTTCTTTCTGTATACAGTAACGGGCATACGACCTTTCGCCCTTAACTTTTCATTCAATACCAAATAATATATTACAGTTAAAATCAATGACATACATCAAAATCATCGGACTATTGTCCGTGAGAACAATATGAGAGATTTCTCTATACAAGCCGATGACAGAGGTACATCTACCTACATTCAAAGATAATCTTGTACTTGTATCTTCAAATTAAGCATTTAACTTTCATTTATCACAAGTTGTGAGTTAAACAATGACGTTGGAAAGTATGAGAAGAACTTCAGGTTCTGGGTACGGTCGGCAATAAAATTGATTATCGCTGTCGTGACTTATTAGATCTTCGGGTCTGTATCACATTTGTATCATATTCTTTTAAAAAGTATAATAATAAGAATCAAAAATTGTGTTAGAATCTTTTTTAAATCTTAAATTACTTTTAAAGTTTTAAATTATTGAAGATTTTATATCTAATTAAACAACTTGCGTGATCTCCTAGTGTTTCTTTCCCTATGTCCTAATGAGATAATCTCAAAGTAATGAATAAAACTCAATAGCTACAACAATAAAATTACGTCATTGAATGTTTTATTTTACATTCAAAATTCAATCAAATACATTTTAGTTCTACATATGTCAATTGTATAATTTGCAAACAGAAGCATGTTATAGGTTTATGTTTATCTGGCACGTTTATTACGAGTCTACCTACTTATTTGGGAATAGACAGTAAAATCACAGGGTAATGTTCTAAATTCGTAAATTGTCTTGTCTAATTTTACTGCTGTCTGTACATACCACTATTAGGTAAATAAATACACCTGACATAGTAAAGATGGCTCTTTGAAACGGCATTTTATTTACATTTCTCAAGTCTATTTACCTTCTACTTGACTAAATAGTAGGTAATAATGTTAGACAGATCTCTTCAAGAAGATTTATCAAAATCTCCAAACATTCCTTTAGTGAACTAATTAAATATATATAAATAGCTTTTGCCTTAATCCTAGATTTCAAACTGTTTGTATAAAAAGCTTATTCAAATTGGTTTAGTAGATTTTGTGTGAAGGAGTTCTCATTAGGTATAATAAAGTAACACATTTAAGTCAGCCATCGCTTTATGCCTTCGTTACGATGATATTGATGAAGACACACAAACTTTCGCATTTAATACGCAAGAGCTATTAATTATATTGACATAGAGAGAAAGAGAGAATAATAAGCTATAGAATGAAATAAATAAAAATTCGCAAATCATTAAGTCTATTTAGTATAGTAATAATTATGCAGTTTGAAATATTTTAAAGAGCCGTGAGCCAATAATACAATATACATTTTGTAATAGAAAATATTTTAGAAACACCATCTTTTCTAAATTCAAGCTATACCGTAACATAGGTGTAAGACAACTATTCTAGTCCCAGAATAAGCTACCAGAAAAGGTTAAGTGCCAAATAAACTTGTTAAATATATGTTGAAGTTTCTTTTGTTAACTTAATGATCATTATAAAATAATATCTATAGAAACACCGGAATCAGAAATATAAAGATTAATACATAAACATTTGCTACGTGAATTGAACACACAATCATTTGCGTCACATGCAATTCTTGTTTCCGTTGCCAGCGTATAAATTATTGTCAAAAATATAGATTCAATTTTTTTCTATCTCTACATTATGTTGTATGAATCATAAATCTAATCGATTACGCTGTTTCGATCAATCTTTTTTATAACATTGAACCTCGTGTTTGTGTTACGAAATTAATGCCTATGTTATATCAGATTTAACGTGAGAAAACTGTTATGTAATAGATAAACTCATTTTTGACCGACTTTAAAGACTGAGGAGGAGGTTTACAATTCGACCCGTATATTTTTTGTTTATATGTATATGTTCACGCCGTACTCCAGCGTATTTTAGAATTAAACCCGTATATACTACTCGTACAAATTGGTTTCAATTGTTGGATAGTAAAATGCCGTGGTTTTTGATTTGCTTACTTGAACATTTATACAGTAAAATTTAAATTAAATTTAAAATAATTATGATACAGTACAAGTGTTTGAAGTAACTATTTTATGTATTTCTGCAAACTCATAATTGGTGACTTTTAAAGTATTTTCTAACGATTATGAACGCCGATTTTTAACTGCCAAAGAGAAATGACTCTTTTGGACTTTTTCGCGCTTAAAAAGCCTTTACGTTCCCAAAAGGCAAACGAGTCGTACGAGGCCCTAACTCTTCAGTTATTTTAGGTTTTACTTGCCTTCCCGTTATAAAGTTAAAATTACCGAACTTAAATGTTTTTAGTTTGTTTGTTTTAGTGCGTTTTTTAAATTCGTGAATATGCCTTCTTGATGTCAGATGTTCTTGAGTCAGAGATGACTATTTAAGGACTGCTAAGTTTGGTAGTACTGTACACTCTTTTGGATAAATGAAAAAAAAAACGTGATGAAAATGAATTACATAATATATATAACATAATATACATAACCTTCCTTAATTATAACCGTGGACTTGAAAGTCGAATTAGTTGAACACTGCTTTGTGTGTGTTCGTTATCAAGTGAAAGTCCTTGATAAGTCGAGTTATCTGAATTAAGCCCATGTTTATTTATAAGGAGGTTTGTGTTGAATGAATTTTGAAAATTAACATAGGTACCTAGAAATATTTTAAAGGAAAATACATCTCTAAAATTTCCCTCGCGGCGTGGTTTGAACTCGCGTCTCTGCGTCAGTACCGCAGCGTCTTATTCAACTCGTGTAGCGTGAATTTTTCCTTTAAAATATTTCTAGATATGCCTTGATTTATAAAACCAATTACAAAAATATTGAATTAACATACCTTCTTCTTCGTAGTCATTTCCGTCATCTAGAGATTTCGGCAATCTTAATTGCAGGGCATGGTTATCAAGGAAATCGACGACATTATCCAGAATTCTTTCTTCGACTTGCTGTTCTCTTGCCTTCGGGTCATCAGCTAAGGGCTCGTAGCTCCTGGCTGATCGAGGGCTTCCATTTCCGGTTCTAGCAAAGCTGACTCCATCGACAATGGTCAAATCTTTTGATAGGGCCAGGTTTTCGGTGTATTTCATCGCCTTTTCCTGTAAATTTTAATATTTTAATATATTTTTGATATTGTATGTTGAAGATACATTAACGGTCAGATGAAGTCTAATTTCTTGTAATATTACGTGGTGAGAATAAAGAAAATGCATAAGTTAATTAAATGCTGAATATTGGTAGAAATTTTACTTTCTGATCATTGTTTTAAAACATTTAGAAATTTGGAACAACTTTTTTAAATCTTGACATTTAAAATGAGCTTAAAATAATGTTATTATTGAATGCAAATGATGAATAAAATCTTAATAAAATATGTGTAATAATACTAAAGATGACGACGGCGTCATCTTAAACGGTTTATAATGGCAACATAAATCAATCAACTCGGTAGCTTTTGGGACAATCACTTTACAACTTAATCGTTTGTCGATATGAAGCTATTTCTATGCAGTTTTTTGATTCACGCTTAATAAGAAATATCTACATTTAATTCTTTGAAACCCACATTGACATACACTTTTAAATGATGAGAATTAACATTTTTTTTTAATACCACTTAGAAACTTTAATTGCAGCCCTAACGGCCAAATACAGGAACACTACTCAAAATTTGAGTTCTACTTAAACAATTAATCAGTTCTCAAACTCTAAAAATCCCAAACTATTTTTCAATGTAAAAGCCGCTCAATTAATTTCGAACTGAATTATGTCATTGATATTCACAAAAATCAAAACCACCCCTAAGTCCCAATATAACTAACACAGTCACTTCACTTAACACACCTTTAGGCACAGCATCGGATCCGAATCCATGCAGTCCTTGAGAGTGGACACGAATTTATCCAGGCCTTCCTCCTTCGCCATGGGCAAAGCCCCGGCACACGCCACAATACAAAGTACCACGAAGGCTCTCATGCTGTGTGATTTTCACTCAAAGCCCAGAGACAAATTGTTGGATACGTCTGCTTTACACAGAGTTTTATTTTACCTTCCCCCTCTTCCGTAAGGTATTCATATGTCACTGCGAGCTGTGCGGTCTCGATCAAGGTGCTCCTACACTACATGCTATCTATAGCACGCACAATTTCGGCTTAAGGTTTTGTTTACATACTTGTCGACCTAAATTAAATAGCTAAGCTATGTAAAGCTGGAAATTGAAAGAAAAAAAAAACAGGTATATTTAAATTTATATAAATATTATACATTACCTAGTATAATTTTAACTGTCATCGGTATCCTGTAAAGTAGGTACCTATTTAATTTTGATAAGAATAAAATTGCTGTACCTAGTTGTTAGTAAAATATTTGTTACCTTTTCATGCGAAAACTGCCTGGGTTGGAAATAAAGTTTATCATGTAGTTTTTACTGAAAACTACTAGATCATTACTAAAGAATATATATTCGAAGACAAAACTGGAAGGTTTTACTAATTTCTAAACATATCCTTTGTAATTTGAACCATTTTAAGTCAATGTCCAGTCAATGATGTATAGTCTACTATGAATTCGCATTGCCTCACAAGTACGCGATAGATTTAGAAATATTACCGAAGTGTAAAGGAGCCTTTAAGAAATTTAAATATGCCTATAAGGCTTGTCATTAGGAGTATTTAGCACGTTTTTGGTAAAAATAGTGAAAAAGTGTGTTATTAAAATGGACTTTTCGGGTCATGTTGCGCTTGGGTAAATTTAATTGAGTGCTTCTCCATTTATAATTAGACTCGAGAGGTTTTACATTACTGAGGTATATAAAAATAATGTAATAATTTTATTTTTAAATTTAGTATTCCAACATGTGCTGTAATGGTTAAAAACGAAACAATACATTTTAAAATAGCAAAAACAACAAAAAAAGTATTCCGTAATTAAAATTACTAAGTTAAATTTAAAAATTATATACTTATATAATAAGGCAGCTACAAAATAATGATAATCTACAACCATACTAAAACGGTTGATATGGCTCCATTTACGTTGACCAACCTAATATGACGTACCTTATCTCTGATAGCAGTAGTTAGATCACGATACAGGCTTTTAGGCGAACTGAAAACTAACACCAGGGTGAGCCACACTACTATACGAAAAGGAGAAAAAGAACGACGAAGACTAAGAAACCTCGCATCTTGGATAGGGGACTGACAAACCTGTCCAAGATTGGTACCGAAATCGTTTCCTTTGCTTTAGTGGTGGGTAAACTGTTTGGTCCCAACAAGGGTTGGTGCAAAATATTACTATAGGTAAGTATATTAATTTTTAGCCACTGTATTTTCACTGTAAATAGGTACACAATTTGTCCCACTGTAGGACAAGAAGTTCGGCAGTATGACACCACGGGAATACACTCCGAATTTACTAGTGTCCCTTGAATTACAGACTGTGGTGAATGCCCAAACATGTCGGTTTCCTCCGGTTTTCTATCATTGTAGAAATTACGTTAATAGTGTACATATTATTTTCTTACTTAAAATAAATAATATTGGAGTCTACGACTCTCGAAATGTTGCGGTATTAACCACTAGACCAACAAGGTTCGTCAAGAAAAATAGACCCCATGTTTCATTGCGTCTCTATCTAATCACCGTAATCAATTAAATTAAATCTATCACTACAATAATTTTTAGTTCAACAATGCCAGTTATCTTAAAATAAAGTTAAGTATTATAAGTTTATACCTACCTAATATACCTTTATATTTTCGAAACAGTTTAAAGTTCCTTCCTTAAAACCATTTGCTTTTACTTTCCTTTTCAAAAAGTACAACAATTCCGGATTTTTTTGATTCTTTGAAATTTAAGGTATTTTAGCTACCTATTCAGTTTCCTGTTTCCGTTTTCCTATAAACGTTTCTATTTGCACGCCTTTCATTTCGTTAAACGAATCAACGCTATCTCAACGACGACGCAGCCTAGACGTCGTGGAATTTTGAATTCGTTAACTTCCTAACGATACCATACCAGTCTCGGATTTTCTTAACAAGAATAATAAAACACGTTCATTAATAAGAGTTTTTGGCGAGTTTCTCGTTCCTAATTCTTAACTCAATATTCATATTAGTTATCTAACCGACTAATACCCGTGTTAATTGACGAGTCGACTAATTACTTTAGTTTAGTCGTGCATTTGTCTCGCTCTTGTCAGTAATTTTCAATTATTTAAACGTCAGGACGAATGAGGCACACACACATTATTAGCCATAGCATTTAATTACTTATCGTCTATAATTTAAATCTAACTAAAATAATTATAAAGCTGAAAGTTTGTAAGTATATATTTTATTAAATATGAATGTTTGTTACTTAATCACTGAACAACAGCTGAACCTAGAATATAGATAGTTGGAGATCTGGAATAACACATTGCTACTTATTTCGATATTCCCGCGGGAACAAGACTAATACGGGTGAAATGATGCAGTAAGAATATTGGAATAAAATACTGACTTTTCATTATTCCAGCTATCTACATACGGAGTTTAATTGCAATCGGTTTTGCGTGAAGGACCAAGATCCGCACACTTACAAACTTTCACCTTTAAAATACCAGTAGAATGCTGGTTTTTAAAGTTTAACCTTTTAACTTTTAACCTTTCGTTTGAACTCCTAAGTTTATTTTTAGTTGTCCTCTAGTTTAAATGAGTATTTAAGATACTCCTTTCGATCTTCCATCTTTCTAGGAGTGTTCTACCAATTAAAAGCTCCAGCTACGAACAATAACTAATTTTGGTCACCTTTAACGTTGGATAAGGAATATTTTACCCATATTTCAAAAAAACTCAATTAAAACTGTTATTACTATTTAATTATTGCGTAAATAAAAAGGAAGAATATAGACAGAGGTTCAGAGAGAAAGTTATGGAGAATTTAAAGCAAGAGAGATAGGAGTTTCAAATATAACATTTGGAAACCATTTAGATGCAGGAGAAACATGAGAAGCACTTCCCACAAAAGCGCGAAATGTACATTTGAAGTTCCTTCTACGTCTTGTTCTTTTGATGGACCGGTGTGGCTCACTTCCATCTATCCATTACAGCTTCCTCCATCCTCTTCCACTCCTGACAGCTTGAGCCATCGACATCCAATCTCATCTTGCGAATCTTATGACGTCTTTCTTTCATAACATTGGTGGTCTACCCCGTAGCCTAATATGTGCTTGCGGTCGCCATTCTTTCACTTAGGTAGTGTAATGAAATGGCGCTCGCGGTGTGTCTCACTTAGAGTTAGAGTTTAGGTCAAGTTAAGGTCGATACCTCAACTTGACCGAACTGGGTATACCATAGAACTGATAAAGTGAGTAAATTAGGTATTTTACTTCATCAATAATTCTATATCACTTCAAGTGATTTCCTATATTGTCGACCATTTGTATTCCAAAGCGCCAAAGCCATTTGAGAGGGAAAGTTAATTCAAAATGGAATATAAACGGTTGTTTTAAAAGGTTATTTAATATTTACTATCTGCCACCAGAGATTTCACTCGTGGATATAATATGCAATCCCAAGGGAATACTTGAATTAAAATTAAACAAATATAAATTGCCCTTGTTATTTTTAGGATTTTTAACGCCCATCTGAACGTGAGTAGACTGAGATGTAATTTTTCATACTCATCTTATCTTACTTCTTACTAATATTATAAATCCGAAAGTCTGTTTGTTTGTTTGTTTATTTGTTTGTTTGTTCCCTCTTCACGGTCAAACGGCTTGACCGATTTGGATGAAAATTTGCACAGGGATAATTTAAATGATGGAGAGTAACATAGGATACTTTTGATTCCGAATATCCCGCGGGATCGGGACTTACGCGGGTAATAACTATTTATTAGATGAAAATTTGCAAAGGGATAGTTCAAATGATGGAGAGTAACATAGGATACTTTTGATCCCGAAAATCCCGCAAGATACTTACATACAATCTTTACCTTACTTCACCTACCGATTGCAGTGCAAAAATCCACACTTAAACGAACGACCAGGGAAGTACTGATGATGCCAGGCGCGGTAGCGCCTGGCTTCAACAGTACTTCAATGGGCGACCGTTTAAGTGTGGAATTTTGCATTGCGGTAGGTAGGTGTTCGAACAACGCGGGATCGCAACTTGCGCGGGTGAAACCGCGGGGCGCAGCTAGTTGTTTAATAAAATACAAATGTCATGAAACCAAAAATCGTATTAATTGTATCAAAACTTTTTTGTGTTGTGTACGCAGAATTTAGATAAAAAAATGAATTATTTAAAATAATGTTTCTTTTATCGACAACTCACTGACTTATGCTAAGTTTAGGCGTAAAACCGTAGGGCACTCAGTCCATTAATCCGATTTATTCATTATATTTGGAACATATTAAATTTCATTATCGTATTAATTAGGTAAATAGGTACCTATTACCTGACCCGTGGTAAAACTGTTTTACGTAAGATACTTTCATTGATTGTTGAATAATATGATTTTTTTACGCATTTACGATGCTGCGTTTTCCGAGTGGTCGTTGCAAGAAAATTATAATAATTGGCCTTTTCATCTAATTCGCAAGTAACCTTTAATCCATGCTATTTGAGGCGCTGTAGTGCCCGGGAAGTTGTTAGGTGGAGTATGCTTGCCCAGCACCTATATCACCCTCCCAGCCTAGTCAGCCATGCCCAGAGGAAAGGCCTGGTCAATACCAGGCCTGGAGCTAACTAAGCCGTGAGTTTCCTCACGATGTTTTCCTTCACCGTATGAGCGATGTTATTTACGCACATAACTTTTTCGCAAGGAAAAATACATTGGTGAGCGGTAAGCCGGGATTCGAAACCACGACCTTCAGAATTAAAATCGGGGTATCTACCATTAGACCAACACCGCTCTGCAAGAAAATTAACTAATAATAAATTTATGGTTAAATGAACTTAATTTACAGTTAAAATTTAATTATCGTCTTTTATTTAATACTTCATGTATTTCTCTTCTGCTCCCATCTTTCCTGACAATATTATCTTGCTCATCTGTTTACCCTCTTTATATTATCATGGTGTGAAGACTCCACCTCATATTTGGTTTCCCTCCCATTTTTTATATCATACTTTGGAAATAAGGATTAGTTTCCTTTTTGGAATTTGTAAGTCCAACCCTCCGTCGATATTAATCCATAATTACGCTTATGATAAAGCATTTCTGCAAACCCAACCACTTTGTCAGTTCAGTTCAAAAGCATGGGGGAACGAGAGTTCCCCCATGCTTTTGAACTGAAGGTCTTTGTTAAACTGTAGAGAACATACTTTAAAATGCACCATTAATTAGATAAATGTGAGAGAGCCTTATACAACTACCTCTCGGACTACAAGCCTTTCATTAATTCTTCAGCAGATTGATCGTTATGATGTACCTTTTTCGATAATGAATGGAACCTGTTTCTTGTAAAATTATTTAACACAATTTTGTGAATTCTCATTTCTGAGAAGGCGGCACTTTTTGCCTTTGGTCACTGATGTTTATGTGCAATGCAATTTTTGTTTATGGTTTCCAAAGTGATTTATTTTACTTCCTTTCTAGAATATCTTAAAGGGCAGAGGCGGTAACGTAAAAATACCTGTACAATATTAAAATTTAAAAAGTGAAACACTTTCAATTTCAGTCGAACATAATTTCGACCAGTTATAATTTTGGTGTTGTAAATACTGAAAACGAATTGTTACGACGATGGACGCCAACCAGTTAGTGAAAGAAATTCAAAAAAACAAAAGCTAAACTAAAACCAGCTATGGCAAATAGCTTAGAGCTCTTACAGTTGAAGCAGTTGTCAATAGTAAGCCCTTTTACATCTTAAAGGAACATCTATGATTGACATGCAAAGCTGGCGGAACCATCTAAATATACAACAGAGAGAGTCATTGTACATTTAGAATAAATAAATGCGAAAATCTCCCTTACACTGCTAATTTTAAAGCACATTTTACTAAAATGATAAAAAATCTAAGACTGGCTCGTAGGGCCTATAGTATACACCCCACGCGGAAACCTGAATATTGAACAAGTTTCACTATTATGTGACAAAAATGATGAATTCACTTCCTAAATAATGTTAGGAAACTGCGGAACTAGAGTTCCACACATTGTTTAATATATGTGAGTTACATAAGAGGTTATATCTGCTGGAATTTTAATAAGTATAGTATGCAAAATTTCTTTTATTATATAAAATGGGGTGATGTAATAATTAAGTTCAGGTGTGTGTGAAAATTATGCAAAGAATGTAGGTCAGGTATGTTTCAATTTATAGATAGTGATAATGAAGTGAAGAACTTTAAGTGTCACTTCCGAGTTTAGTGATTTCCCAATTCCATATCACTAAGAAGGCGTTGGTTTAGTGGTAGATTCTTCGAATACTATTTCAAGAGTCGTAGATTGGAATTTTGGCCAACAACGCTTCTATACTTAAAAAAAACATGTGCCCTAAGCTACTTAACATCCTTTTTACGGTGAAGGAAAACATCGTGAGGAAATCGACATGTTCTAGGATTTACGAGTGACGGTCCAAAGGAACATTCTCCAATAGCAGGTTTCCCTGGAGCGTTTCTCTAAAAGAAGGTCTTTGCTCTACAACAATGGAACAAAATTAGCAAGCAAACAAAAAAATATGACATAGCAATTTGATCTTGGTTTCCTTAGAGTAGTAGTCAAATTGGCTTTTTTACTCAACTTTCGTACTAACTATCGAAGGTAATGGGGGGACAATGCCGATATGTGACCCATTGACATTGACCAATTCTAACTTCATATTTTGTTTCTAATACACTTAAAATCGAATGGAACTGTACGTAATGTGAAATCGATAGTAAAATTACTTACGATGACTAGACATTGAGGCAGTCAAAAATATTTCTCGGAAATATAAGCATTACACTCACTCTACAATTCAAATTTTACGAGCATTATGGTCGTGAACTACTCATTTCTCGTGTAATAAAAAGTTTCTAAGACCTGTTTGTTTTTTAATTGTCTATTGTAGTGTCACTATGTAATTTCATAAACACAAAAGAAATTTTGTAAAAAAAAATGTAAGGCACGGTAGTTATTGTTGTTTAAGTAATTTGTCAGTAAATTTCTGATTCTCATTAATTTCATCTATTGTCTTTGGGTGTTCGTGGGAACTTAAATTTTAGATCGCTCGATCGTAAAACTTTTTGTCTGACAACATTTATGATCGAGCGATAGATCACAGACCGATTTACACGTGGTTTTCAAATAAGAAAGACTAACAATATTTACTGGAACTGCAACTGCAATTGTTATACAAGTGCAGCAGTGGTCAGCAGTCAATTACACACTGACTGAAGGAAAATGTCAGTTAAAGAAACATTTAGCTTGTATTTTCAAATATAGCTACTTAATTACAAGCTTTTTTTTAGTTGCATTCGTAACACATAATTATAATAATACTTACATAAGATAAATAATAAATATATTATTATTATGTCTATACTATATTGATAGATCGATATAAATATGCCTAGTTGATTAAATACCTTAGTGGTTTACAATACTAGGTTAAGTATTGAATGTTTTTTAAGTTTTTAAATTGGTAATAAAAGGGAAAAAAAAACATCCACATCTCTCAGATTGGGCTTTCTGAGCTGAACTTTTAATTAATTAATTGATTGCCGTTGTTTTACAAATAATTATGTTCACACAATGGTACTATAGATGAAAAGCTACATATTTTAAATAAAAAACGTACATTAACGCACAAAATACACCTAATTTATTATACTTACGGGTAAAAAAGTAACATAACTTTACAATGACAAATAAAACCGACCACGACATTATTTTATTGTATTAGCACCTATAGTTACATCTTCCAAATATCCGGTACCGCCTATCGTAAGACCATACTTATACACACCAACTTATTAATATCATCAACAGTGGCGCCAGTTTCAATAATATTTAAAACAAAATTCAAGATTATAAAAACCATACCATACCATTAGATAATTCTCTTTTTTATAGCTACGAGGAAACGTGTAGGCGACTCATCCTTTTTCAACAACGGTGTAAGTAACAACGTTAAATGAAAAAAAAGTTTTAGTTCTTGAAATATCCGCACGCAAATAAAAGCTTGTGTTTCGTGAAGAAAGTGGTATGTCATCGAGTTTCGTAATCTCTGACATGATACCTTGTTCGTGACAGAATTTTTAACGGTTGTTTTAAAAGTTTGTATCATTTTCTATAATAAAGAAGTGTTACGGGCTTGTTGGCAGCTTTTCAGAAATGTAAATGAGTAAGAAGAAGAAAGATAAAGAAATATTGTAGCTGTTTGCCGCTACAATCTTCGATGACGAATGATGACAATGCTGATATGGATAGCTTGAGTGATAGAAATGGGTGGTTACTAAATGGAGGAGCTTATTGGCCTAGCTGCCCCTGCTAATCTTGAATGGTCGTGCGGGTTAAGCAACGCTTGGCACGGTCATTACTTGGATGGGTGACCGATAATTTGTGTGTCAAAAATCATTTTCTCGAGCTCCTCCGTGCTTTGGAATACACGTGAAGCAGTTGGTTCCGGTTGATGTCTCTGATAGCAGTCGTTAAGTCAAGTTAGATGTTTGCGACCTAAAAACTTTAACACTAGGTGAGCCTAAGAAGAAGAAGAAGACTTTAACACTAGCCAAAGTATAGTGGAGTTTTGTATGAAAATTGTTTTTATGATCCTATAGTTCACATTCATTAGATTCTTTTTGGTTTCGGATCATCAAAACATCATTATCAAATCTTAACGTTTTATTAGTCGTAACATAAGACTCAACTGCATTATTTTGGCGCCTAATAGTCTGCAATGAAACCATTCGGCCGTGAACCGAAAACAAGAAGTTGAATAAAAAAAACAAGATACCAGCCGAAGCTATCATACCAAAGTGTTACCTTTCTTTTTTGTAATTTGTGAATATTTATTGCAAAATATGTATGTGAAGGTAGACTATTCCTATTTTCTAGATAGTGTTGAACTGAGTAAGATTTATGAGAATCGGTTCAGTAGTTCCGAAAATTATCTGCAACAAACACAGATCATAGCTTTTCTTTCTTAAGTCTTATATTTTGCTAAACTAGACCTAGACTCTAGCAGATGTTCTAGACAGTTTGACAAGCAACTCGTAAACAGGAGGTAATTTTTCAGACCTCGGAAACGTTGGGCGTTAAAATGTGCTCTTTTAATATTACAAACGCTAACCGAATAAAACCGACCTAGATGTAAAAGTATAAAAATGTAAAAGCGCTTAACATAAGTATCTTCGAATATATTAATTTTATAAGATCAATTTCGTTTTCTATAGACATACTTACTAAACTAATAATCTAAAACTATCAGCATATTGGTCACCGCTTTCACAAAACCACGCTTTACAAACTTCGGTGCTTTCATAACGAAATTGAATACCTACTTTTTAATATAAAATATTTTCTAGGAAATTATTATAATAAAGATTCAGAATATTATACTAAATTTAAAGTTATGTTTAAAGTTAATATATTGTTCTGTAAGTGTTTATATCCATGATTACAAATAGGAAACATTAACTAACGTGAATTTTATTTACGTCCATAAAAATATACCTACATAAATGACATAAATAGTTTTAGGCCTATATGGGCTAAGCAAGCACCCAAAATGATCGTGTTCTATTAAATAATAATACCATAATAGTTATAATAAATATCAGCTTTCAGCCGTCATATTATAATATTCTAATGGTCAGTTATATCATGTTAGTTTCAAAAACCGGTCAAGTACGAGTCAGATTCGCGCACGAAGGGTTCCGTACCATTATCACATTTGTGTAATGAACCCTAAAATAAACACTGGACCAAGCGAAATCCTTGAATGCAACATACCTCTTTAAGCGATAAGGCTGCCTATTTGTTCAACATTTATTTAGTTGAAATATTTTAAAGGAAAAATTCATCTTCAAAAATTCACTTGCGGCGAGATTTGAACTCGCGTCCCTGGATATGCCTTGAGCAAAAAAACAAATTTACGAAATATTTATTTAGTTTTTAATGTTATTTTTAAATGTGTTGTTTTGTAATATTTTTGTGATTGATCAAATAAAGTATTATCTATCTATCTATCTACTCCAATTGTAAGTCACTAGATGGCGCTAGTGGTAAAAATACATCGCGGTATCGTTGCGTTTAATTTTAAAAAATCACGGTTATTGTGTGGGAGCTCCTCTTTAAAATTTTAATTATGTTTTGAAAACAGGAATACATAATCTGTGAAAATTTTAACTGTGTAGCTATCACGGTTCATGAGATACAGCTTGGTGACAGACGGACGGACAGACCGATGGACAGTGCAGTCTCGATAATAAGGTTCCGTTTTTTACCCTTTAGGTACGGGACCCTAAAAACTAATATATATAAATGCATACGTGCCGATTAGTGTGCGCTCTTTTACGTCTTGATGTTTCTACTCAACACTTAGTTCGTTTTTGATTGTTTTAAATTTAAATTGATTGTCCTCATTTAAATCTTACATGTATTTATTAAGTAGGTACTTATGCTTTATTGTAGTTTTTTTCTGGGTCGTAATACTAAGCACGTGAAAGGATATAACATTTATTTCATTGTTACAGTCAGTGCCATTTTAATATGAGAATAATATCGCTTAGTGGTATTTGTTATTTGTAGTCCAGTAACTTTATACATCAGCGTTAAATCCAGTAGCTGTGATTTTTTGCAGACTTGTTTATGATGCTGGCCTAATGAATTATCTAAGTTTGTGACCTCGAACACCTCAAACTTTTACGATTATAACCCTTAAGGACTTAATTTTGATAGTACTTTCTCAGAACGTTAAAAAGTATTTCGTAATTTGTTTTTATTGCTCATGGCATATTATAAATATTTGAAAGGCAAATTCATCTTCAAAAATTCACTTGCGGCGAGATTTGAACTCGCGTCCCTGGATCAGTGCCCCAGTTAAAAAGTAGACAACATTTTCCACAATATGGGACTAGAATAATTGCCACTGTAGACAAAATAGTTTTCGAGCCTTTCAAAGTTTATATATTATTATTATTTTTGACTTTGCCCTTTTTGTTTCCAATTACTTGATTCCTCTTGCCTTTGGATGCCCACGTCACAATAAGGCCTCAATGCTAAAATGCTGGCCAGAACCGCTGCCCCACAACACCTTCAAAGAGAATTGAACACCTCTTGCGGTGGAATGAAGGCTTGTAGGAACGCGTACAGCTGCAGGTAGGCAGGATTGAATGCTCACCAGCCTGTAAGCAGCTATACCTACAGACGTTGCGGTGTTTTAGTTTATCGTTGTTGTGATCTATTTAAATTTAGATAGACCAATGAACAGTTAACAACTTACTTGATTTTTCATTTTTCCTACGAATTCCTGTCACGTTATTTCAATATTTTTCTTCGGCTTCTCATATTACAGCAATAATTTGTAAAGATGTTGTATAAAAAGTGATTTAATTATGGAAACTCATACTGTTCATTTACTAACCCCGAATAAAATATGAAGTGTATAAATTATATTGTTTAAAGTCTTATATTTCGTACTAGGTATCTATAAATTATGTTTTTAAATAATATTTTTTATATAACCGCCATCTACCGTGTTTGACTAGTACTACGAAGCTAAACTTATCTTGTAAGCTTAAAGTTGTTTGTAATACGTCGGCATATTTTATAATTAATTTTATAATTGACTTAATACTACCTTACTTCAATAATTTTTTATTATTTATATAACCTACTTTTTTAATTTCTAGAGTATTTTTTTTCATTTATTTAGGATTTTGTTTAGCAGTTTTATAACAGCTAATATTATTATTAGGATCAATATCCTATTCAAATCTGGGATCAAAAGATGATTATATCTTCCAGCTACCTATATTAGCTACTTATATTGGAATATAGGTAGCTGGATACCGGGAATAACACATAGGCTACTTTTTATCCCGATATTCCCGCGGGAACAGGACTTACGCGGGTGAAACCGCGGGGCGCAGCTAGTGTAACACATTTTGTTATTAGGAGTGTGCAAAAGCTTCTAAACTAAAATATAATTTATATATATTAATGTATAATAATCAATACCTAATGGTAACCCAACCAACTATCAGCTTGTATAAGAATTGTTTGTGTTTTATTTGTGTCTTATGTATGTATGTATGTATTAACTGTGGTTCAGGATAGAGAGTCATGGAAGAAAGCATGTTTGCCCAGTATCGGAGCACATTACGTTTAAATAAAAAATGTTTTAACTTTAAAATTATGTTGTTATTGTCCAAATAAATACCTATTTATCCATCTTACTTATTAAAGTAATTTCTTTAAAACTTATAAATAACAAATACTCACTTATATTCCACTCATCTATGTATAATATGTATGTATCTACAAAAAAAAAGTATTATATGTAGTATATTGTGTTCAGGGTTGCAAAGTACAGACTTGAATTAACAACTACAAAATCGAGAAAGGTGGAAAGAGATGGGGGAGGCCTTTGCCCAGCAGAGGGACAGCGCAGGCTAAAAAAAAATAACTTTCTAGGCATTTTAATTACATGACGTAACCCAAAAACACTATATAAAGAAAGAGTTAATGGTGAAAAGGTGCTTTCAGCTGCGTTATTCATATTTTGCAGTTATAAGTGATTGATTATAATATAACTGTAGTAATTTACTGTATTTTGATGAGCTTCTCTTTTCATCACACCGAAGATACTATTTAGATCTCACTTAAATTTTATGACGACATAAAACTACTGTACTCAATTTTGTACCAATTAAAAAAAAAGATTTTTTTCCCGATCGGATTTTATGTGGCGGAGATATCAAGTAAGAAATATCGTACCAATCAAAAATATTTCACAATTATTCATCTATAATATCACAAAAACTGTATATAGGTACCTTTACCTAGTAAGTTTTATCGTGATAAATAATATGACTTCAGAAGAAGCAACAAAATACACCCCTACGTATAACTCAACCTACGGCGAACTCAAATTTTGCTCTGGCGTGAAGTCTGCTTGAATCAGAGGTGCTTTGGTCTCTTGCCTGGGTCATTTTAGAGAAAATAACTTATAAACAGTTTGATAACTTTGAAGTTCTTTATTTGTACGATTAGTTGAGCAACAATTATTCGTAAATATAACATTACATCAAATATATACCATTTACATATAAATATACATAAGTAAAATAAAAATGCTGAAGAAGATGGTGCAAAATAAATATGAAAAATGAAAATACATATATAAGAAACATTGTGATTTTAGGCAGAAAAGATGATAAATGTAGATGAAAAGACAAACAGTTTAACAAAATACAAATAAAAATACAGTTTTATAAAATAATATCACATCAATAAATAAATATTTTTACTTAAATTTAATATGGCTATATATACTCGTCCTCTTAAACTCTAAATATATACAGTATTATACAGGACTTAGAAAAGACAAGACTAGATTCAACAGAACAAAAGTCTAACAAAAAAACTAGGAAAGTTTTTACAAATAAAAAAACACATACATATACGGATACCGTACAGGATATGAAAAATATACTAACAGTATATCATATAAGAGTTATCGCTCATACAAACTTAGAACCACACTTTTTGGGAAAACATCAACAATTACACAATCCCTTACAAAGGGAGAAATAAATAAATAAATAGAACTATTGCTAATAATAAATAATCTCATAAAACCATTTACTTTGAGTCGTCAATATCGTTTTTTGTAAATAAAATCCTATGGCGAGTCCTCGTATATTCAGTTTAATCAGACTTGATATGAGCAGCATAGGCTAGATTCTGGGCATCATCGATAGCCCTACCCCATCCATGTCCACTGCTTGCATGGTACTCTTCGTGGTGAGGATGTGCAACGACTTCGTAGCTTGTCTCATGGTGTTTGCTAGCAAGAAGCTTTTTCAGGGCAATGATACCAGCAACGAGGAGAGCAATCTTGGCAAGAAGAACAGCCTTGGCAGCTGCGAAGGCAATGATACCCAAGAATAGAGGAATAAGAGCCATAATCTTCAGTTTAGCGATAGCCAACAGAGGGAGGAGTTGCTTTATCTTCTTCTTCTTGCCACGAGCTGAAATCAACAAGAAATCAAAATGTTAAAGGAGTAAGTTTAATCATAAGTTCCTACTTGATGTTCTTAATTTAATCACAACTTTGAAAATGTTTGCGACTCAATTCTAGACATAAATTTATTAACAATAGTATATAATAATAGTAAAAACAATTATGAGTGTGAAAAACGAATAACAAAAAAAACCATAAACATCGTTACGCTTCCGTATCAAAATAATGAGTTTATCTTAAGTTATTAAAAGAAAATACTTTCACCGTTATTCTTGTTTATAAAAATATTTATATTATAACAAATTTTAGTTACACATACCTAAAATTAACTTTCACATTAAGTTCTTTGTAATGCTCAAGTGTAAACGACCAAACAATACTTCAATTTAAATTATCAAAATAAGTTACTATATGCACGCGTGAGTGTTAAAATTGATGTCTGTCTCTATCAACTTGTCCTTAACATCCCTAATATTTGTGATTACAAGCTACTGAATGCTTTAATTATTAATTCATTGTTTTGCTTTCCGCGTTTTGTTTGCCCTAATACCATATTCTGTATCAACCGTCAACAGTTTATTTACTTAACTCACTTGTGTACTTGTGTAGGTTTGTTTAATTAAAATCGTGCTTGGTCTACTTTTCAATTAAAACCTAAATTCTTAATACTAGTTCTATTGTTGTCGTTTATGTTTTGTAATGTTTAACTGCTCTTATTTTATTGTAAGTTTGCTCGATTATTTTACTCATATTAGTGTTTTGTTTGTACCTAGTCAGTTATTATTTGTTGTATCTACGGAGAAAAAAAGAACAAAGGCTTTTTTCTTTTTAACATTAACAACATACAAAACTACCTACTTAATGGCATATAGAATTTACTAATCTACCCTCGAAAATGTGTTAAATTAAAAATAAAATACATTACAGAAATGAATTTAAATAAAGAATAGTTAGAAATTGTTTAAACTTAGTGGTATACGAATGAATTGTTATTAGTTTAGCAGCGTTTAATCGTTGAACAATTATTTCATACCAACAAATATATCCGATGTTAATCAACCTGGTAAGTGGATACCACATTCGAAACCGGACAACAACTCGATTTTCTCGAAAAGCAACTTTCTTTAAGGGTGACAACAAACCAAAAACTTAACCTACCGATGATTGCTGGTTTGTTGACAATCAAAACTTAGAGGCAAACAAATATCTAATAAAGAAGCAAAATTAATTAAACATTTTAATACTATCAACATTAAATAAATTTATAGCTGCTAACTTAGTTTATCTGCGGTTTTACATTATCCGTTTATATTTTCTATTAACAACAACTTTTCATACACTATCGGAGATATATCGAAGTAAAGCAAACCAGTACCGTCTCAACAAATTATTCTTTATTTGACCTCTACTCTCTCTAGGGTTTTGTCTAATTTAAGTTCATTGTATGCTGCAAGTTACATAATTTGCAGTATTACCCGTGTAAGTTCCCTTCCCGCGGGATTATCGAGATATAAAGTAGCCTATGTGTTATTCCAGGTTGTATTCCAGTATGTATATTTCAAGTTTCATCGCAATCGGTTCAGTAGTTTTTGCGTGAAAGAGTATCAAAGTCACATACATACACACAAGCTTTCCCGTTTATAATATAGCCATTTAGTTTTATAGGTTATATTTAGTTTTCATTTTTAGTATAAGTACCGTTTATATGTTACTTTTTATTTTGCTTTATATAGTATAGTTAAGTTTTTTATTAGTTTAATTTGATTTAAGTAATAGTTTTAGTTTTGTTTATAATATTGGTAAGATATATAGTTTTTTTATATCTATCAACCGATAAAAAATCTGTGAGTTGTTGTCACCCTATAGACTGCTTGTATGTAGAAGTGACTCGTTATGGTACGATTTCACGATGACTCGATGTAATCCGGTTCTTAAGGATATGGACGGCATAAATCTAATGACCGTACGTGGAATGCACCGTTCGTACTACTTTCTTGCACTTGACAATAACAATTTGACACTTGACAAATGTTTGGAAGCCACTATGGGTTAAACTTGTTGTTGTGTCCATTGTTATATTACGAATATTATATCAGTATATTTCTTATACAACAAAATCAGCTAGAATAATTATTAATATTGTCGTTTTAAATGTTTATATATTCTGAATATTTCTTTACTTCTAATATGATGATAGCGTTTTTAACTGTTTGTCTTGATTTAAAAAATTACTCGGACGTAAAATTGAGTCTAAATTCTTTCGAAACAGAAAGTTTTTTAAATTTATTTTATGATGCAAGAATTTAGAGTAGAATATAATTAGAATAATTTGTGATGAATTGGATCGTATATTTCACCGGACACAATTAAAACTTAAAAATAGAAAATATGTAAATGTAGAGCATCCTACATAACTGATTTAAGTCGAATTCTTTTAGTTCAAATATTCCTATGTACGCTACGTAGGTATGTAACAGAAATACTGTTTCAAGTAACGGTCAGTTTACAATTAATATGCAAAGTCCTATAGTTGAAGACTTATCAAACCGTTAGTGAGCCTTAGAAAACGAATGAATGAAAACGTTTAGGTGACAACTGAGAATTTTATAGGATCTCTCTAATTGTAGATCCTATGTGTGAAGGTAATATATATGCGTACATGTACGATATTATTTAAGAGAAGTAAGTATTAAAATTTGTCCCCAGTATTATAGAAATAAGTTTGTATTTTTGTATAATTGACTCCGAATGATTTTTTGACTTTTTACTCACGGTATTGTCCTCAATACTGAACATTAATATTACATATATAACTATTTTTATAAGAATCTGACTTGTGTGTACTCATGGATAATAAATTTCAATCCAATTATCTTACAAAATATATATCCATCGTCATCGCATACAAACATTAATTTAAGATATACCGATCAATCAAGTGAGAAATGATTAGATGCATACAAAAGTGAAAGCTTTTTAGATGACGGGTTCTATTTCAATTTTTAGTTCAATAATTTCACATCGTATAACCATAATCATCAGATCTCACTTCTCTATTGAAACGCTTCCATCGAGTTTGATGGCTATTTGCACATGGTTTTAGATTTAGTACTAAAATATATTAACACATAAACTATTTTGTATAGAAAATAATTAATTTAGTATTAAAAAGAAATATATGACAAACAGTATCATTTACTCTGATTGCTATTTTCCTCAAACTGTTATCAAAATTCATTAAAATAATTATGAAATTTAAAAATATATCAGAATCAAAAATGGTTTTAATTTTACTACGTTATACTTTTTCATAATTAATGGTATTTTTATCTCCATCCGTGCCTTAAATGCACCACAAAAATCTAGATAAGTATACGTAATCACCCAAAAGTGATGCAATAAAAGTAAAAGTTGACTTTGGATTCGCCACACCATTAGCTGCTTTAGAAATAACCAATATATACGTGACTGTGCCTACACGGATCTTCTTCTTTCAAGTTCATTAAATATAATATTATTATGCTCCATTTACTTAGCATTGATTTTGCTATCGTTTCTTTCATCTTCACGTTTATTTGATTACGAAGATCGGATTCCTATATACATCCGCTAACCTGATTCTTACGTTATTTCGCCGGCTGATAAAGATTATTTGCTGATTTGTATTTAACTATATTAATTATGTGAATTTATTTAATCAATTACCAAACGATTAGGGGTGGTTTATTTTAGTGACTTTAAGTGGTTGTTGTTTTTTTATTTAAAAAACAGATATAAAAAGCTACATTATAAAATTAAACGTTTATAGACACGAATTCAAATAAAATTGAGGTCTATTCGAATAAAATTGAGGTAGGTTAGATACTTGAATATTTAAGGAAGTCGAAAATGAAAGTGCTCACATATTGAATTTCTGAATATGTTAATTTTAAGGCGTTAATAAATAACTTTAGCATGGTTTTGTTTTTGTCACTTCTTCCTATTAGGTGTTAATTGTATACTCTAACTTCTAGTATTGCTATTTAAACGTAAAAGATGGTTACTTTTGTAAAAAAATGTAAAGAAATAATAATACACACTATGTCTCAGATAAAAAAAATTACATGTTATTTGTAACTAAACAACGCATAGCTAAAATTGACGGAAAACAAAAATTTCATCGCATAAAGCATCGTATGAAAAGACAATGACTGTTCCTTCAATGTTTAATGTGACATGGAACGCTACTTTTGTTACTTAAAGACTCTTAGCAAAAAACACAAAAGAAAGTAATTTTGCTTCATTCATAACTGTGGCCATTTATTGACTTAACCGCTTAAACACACTTTTTGAAACATTATTAATTATTCACCTGTCGGTTATTAATTTATTTATAAAAATATATCTATTTTGAAAACTGTAAATTGACTGTAATTTCAGTCAAGAAATTAGACCAAGTTAATTCACCGTCCAAAAACTAAAATTAAAAAGAAACCATACTCTAACTAAGAACCCTCTCGTTTTAGAGTCAGATTAATACAAAAAACAACCAATTCTAGCAATAATTAACAAAACAACTAACAGCTGTAATACGTCTGAACTTAACAAAATAAACATTTCGTTACGCAAAATTGTATTTGGTATGGCATTTCTGCGCCAAAGCCTGCAATTTGCGGCTTAACGGTCATTTAGCAAATCCATTATTTATTTTTCACACTCTTACACCTTCATCACTTCGATCTTTATACTGTTTGTATTTCATTGTTTAAAAAAGGTTTTTTTTATAAAGCGGATAAGCATGTCATTAGTTGACCACAATCTCACCAGATGGTAAGATTTGAGACGGTTACTTCCTTAGTTCTTATTCACTCGCGATTTGCAGAAATAAAAAATATATACCTTCTTCGAGGGATCTCTTCATGCCTTCAACAGCAGTTGCCGGCAGTTTGAACTGGATCACATGGTTCTCCAAAAAGTCAGCAGCAGAGTCGATCAGCCTTGATTCTACAACTGCTTCTCGCGCTTTAGGTTCGTCAGGAAGAGGTTCATAGGACCTAGCTGACCTAGGAGACCCATTTCCCAAAAGAGTCAAACCGTCAGCTAAGCTCATTTCCCGAGCAGACGTAATTGATTCAGCGTATTTTAATGCCTTCTCCTGCAACACAAAAAATAAACTTAGCATTTTATTCACGATCACTTTTTTTAATCACTTCACTTTATTTTATCAAATCACTGTTCACCTTTAAGCATAAGGACATGTCTCCTTCGACGCACTCTTTGACAACCCGGATTACGCTCCCAACGAGTTCTGGATCGTTGACCTCATTATCAAGGGCGGGCATAGCCCTCGCAACCGCGACCAAAACTAGGGCAAGAACGTAACTCCTCATGTTGGCAACTCAAACTACCCCTACAGAAAGCTTCGGACAAAGTGTGGCTTCGATGTATAAGTGAGCCTGTTTTAAGCCTCTCACCCCACTACTTGGTGCGGGCGGGCGGTCAAGAAAAGTGAGCCCAAAGCGAACGATTAAACTGGTAACCGAAGAAACAATTTTATGGTAATACGGTTGCGTCTACGCATGCTTTTCGGGGTTCATTCACAGTTACAATAGTTATTGTACACACACAAATGTGAATGGTTATTAGTGTGCGTATTAAGTATACGATCGCGGATCAATGATCGCGTCACTTGCGTTGTAGGACCGTCTGTAGTCGCAAGCGCATCGAAAACGAGCGTTTTACGAATATTGTGATTTTTTGCTATAATTTTTGGCACATTTGCCAATAAGCCATAATAAGCAAAGTTACTTATTATGTCTAATTGTTTAAATTATTATTTTTTGAATAATATCTAAAATTACCTCTCCGTAACACCTGAAATGTAACATTGTTATTTTTAGTGTTATTTTTATTATATCGTATATACAATATACTTATATTCACCGATTTGGTGATAAGGCCGATCTGTCTAAATATGAATGTCAAGGATCAAGGATAATCTATTGTTTGCAAAGAATATTACACAAATATTCTGTGTAAAATATACATATATATAATAATATCTAAAATTCCCTCTCCGTAACATTTAATCTCCGTTTAAAATAACACTAAAAATAACAATGTTACATTTCAGGTGTTACGGAGAGGTAATTTTAGATTTTATTATATATATGTATATTTTACACAGAATATTTGTGTAATATTCTTTGCAAACAATAGATTATCCTTGATCCTTGACATTTATATTTAGACAGATCGGCCTTATCACCAAATCGGTGTCCTCAATAATTATACCCATTATTCTTTGCGATACACACCTTTGTGAAATTCCGGGCCCTATGATAACATTAATATATTTAATGGACGCACTTACAACAGACATTCGTATACAACTATCTAAAGTTCTTTTTGAATCGTACCTATATTAGTACCCATCATTAGACATATCATAAAATTTCATCTGCACAACACTACGGAACTGCAATTAAATTAGATACCTACAACATTGTTCTATTTTCTCTAGGGAATCTATGTTTCATATATTTTATTACGTTATTAAAACATACAATAAATATTTACATCCGGTAAAGTGATCCGGTAGTTATAATAAAGCCTAATTTATAACAAGTTCAAAACAGACTTTGTTTGTGAGACTTTTTAAGAGTCTCCTAAAATTTAATAAATGATTTGATACAATAGCAAAATCTCTGATATACCTACATAGTTGTACCTACATCAGTCATATGTATGAATTCACAAAAAAAAAAATTCGTTGTTCAGTCACTGTAACACAAGCTTAGTAGCTTACCATGGTGCTAAGTGACGCTATGTGTCGTTCACAGAACTTATCTACTTTATGCTGGGTTTGTGTCTTTGATTTTTCTGCATTCCGCGATTTGTTATTATTTTTTTTCAGTTATTTTATAATGTACTAGCTGTGCACGCGACTTCGTCTGCATTTTTCAAACACTAATCTACCGCTGTGCGAAATCCCACACTTAAACGGTCGGCAATCGAAGTACTGATTTCTAGCAATTTTTCTATCTGTATTAACATGGTTGTATTTAGAAAACATGAGAAATATAAATATTGTAGTATAGCTGTTGTTTAGTCAGTACCCATAGTACAAGCTTAGTTGCTTAGTTTGGGGCTAAGTTGCACTATGTTCAATATATATTTTTTTTCTTAACATATCCGATTACCGGATGAAACTGGATCCGAATACCAGATGGAAGGTTTGGTTGTAACATTTAAAAAACCATATTATAAATTACGTTACTCCGAACAAAGAATCATTGGTACTAATTTAGTAAGTTTTCCCTTCCCACGCAGCACAATGACAGGTGATAACTACAAAATGATTGTCAAGCAGATTCACTTTCATTTCTTTTATGAAATTAACCAGCCTGTTTGCTAGTTACAGCTTATTATCGAATTAAAGTTATTTTCGTTTCTGTTTTCGTATACCTGCTGAAATTACGTTGTTAGTTTGGCTTAATAAAGAATCAAATTACTGTTATCACATTACTAATTTTATGTTCTTAGTTAGTAATTTTCATAATTTTGCTTGTGTTTTCATGTAACAAGCGCAAGTTTAGTCTGCTTTGTTTCTATATTCCTGTAAAATCTGCTTTTATGTTTTTGCACATAAACGCAAATTGTAACCACAACCAAAATATATTATTTTGATTAATTTTAAATGTGGTAATTTCTAGGATTAAGCCACCCTGTGTCATTTAGGTGTTATATGTTTTATTTAAGTATTGTAAGTAATTTATTTAGCCTGTACAATATTTTCTACTAAAGTAAATAATCTTTATGCCATACATACCAAAAATAAAAACATGTGACTTCAGTTTTATTTGTTAATAAAGGAAAACTAACATATTAATCAGTACTTGTTTCAAATTTCCGCTAAGCAAGTAGGATGATATTTAATTCTCTTTTTCTTTCTACAAAATATAACACACTTACACATTCACATTTAATTATTTCAAAAATGAATACCTACCTATTTTGATCCAGCCATTCCCGCATTACGCTTGAACGACTGAACCATTTCTCTAATGCGGTTTTGTTGTGTTTGCTATTGTCAGGAGAAGGTACTTAAAAGAAAAATGCTAAACCGATTTTAAAGTGGTTTGGATTTGGAAATAGAGACATTGGAAAAGGATAGGTTACTTCATCTCGATATTCCCGCAGGTGAAACCTCGGGGCGAAGTCAGATCATTATAAATTTTCATCAATCAAACTATATACCTAGTTTACCTTGATCATTACTGTTTTGAAAATTATATTAATTAGAGGGTTTAGGCATAGTCATATTATTCATATAAATATTAATAAAAAGAAAGGAATTGTTTACATTTTAGACGGAATATGAGCATGGATTTTGCATTTAAAATACTAATTATAATATTAAGTGAGCAGAGCAAATTGAAATATTTTAACGAACTCAAAAATACTAGACTAACGCTTTAACGAGGTGAAGCCTTAAAAGTAATTAAATAGTCCCAAACATTCTCGTAATTGCACGAAGTTTCAGTCACCACTATGATAAAGTGTTGGATGACCGGTGGGCCGAATACATGTATCGGTCGCGGGGAGTCGTTTGATGGAGGTATCCCACGATCGCTAACTGTGGCGTCTTATGGGGGAGAGGATGAAAGGATGATGATGATGACTAACACAAATGTTAAGTAAAACTCAAGTCTAATATAGCAATCAGTGCTCATCTTCCAGCAACTTCGACATTATTTATTACTTATTTATTTAATTAGGTACACCAACAGTAATACACATTGATATAACTCAACAAAAAACAATTGCAAAATACCATGGTTAAATGTGTTTACCATTTATAGGTAAACACATTTAACGAAATATTAAAAAAAAATAAGTCTTATTTACTGTCATTATTTCGTACAAAATACGACTTATGACAGTAAATAAGAGCCAAATCAATATTAGATGGGAGAATCGAAAAATTGTGTGGTAAAAAAACATTTTTGTCGAGATTGAGCCTCCGTGCTTTAGAAAGCACAAGCAGATAGTCCTGGTATCTGTAATAGCAGCAGTAAGGTCAAGTTAGACACCTTATTGCAACTTGCAAACTATAACACTAACAGCCGAATACTGAAACGTCATTCAAAATTTGAGAGGTTCTTAAATTATTGAGCAGTTTCTAAATTTAAAATTAGTATGGCAATTTTGGAGTTTGAGAGCTGCTTTTTTGTTTAAGTAGTTCTTAAATGTTGAGTAGCGTTTCTGTATTCGGCCGTAAGTGAGTTACACCATTACACAGAAAGAAGAAAATGAGTCAAATCTACTTGGAAACAGAAAAAGGAAACACAGGACAAGAAAGAGTCTAAGAAAATGTTTAAATATCATCTGAATTTGACTAAATGTCTATGCACTTACTTACAACTAGCTACTCAGTAACTGCTGCTTAAACTATTATAATAGTCGTTACAAAAAAAAGCTACATACCAAACCGACATATAGTAGGTATCTAAAAGTAATTCTAAACAACTAAACTAGATCTTATTTTTTGTCCAACCGACATCTAAATTTTAAATAACAGTCTTTACAATGTAATTCGTTGTACTTACAACTATTTAACCCTGACTCAGATACTACTTTCTTTTTTGAAAAAAGTTCCCTACAATTACTTCGATGATGTAACGTTAAATTTTAGAGATCCATTCACTAGATTTTGATAAAAATCTAAACAAGAGCTACAGGTGTTATTGAAATTTTGGTTGGACATTGTCAAGGAGCAATGCAGCCAATTTTTTGAGTACGATGCCGGGAAACTAACTTTTAGGTTTCATAATTAAGTTTTAGTTTAATAATGATCGTTTTGTAAGTACATAGCTACTAAAATAAAGTTGCCATATAATAAAACTAGCTGCGCTCCGCGGTTTCACCCGCGTAAGTTTGGTTCCCGCGGGAATAACGGGATAAAAAGTAGCCTATGTGTTAATCCAGGTCCCCAGCTACCTATACTCCAAGTTTCATCGCAATCAGTTCAGTAGTTTTTGCGTGAAAGAGTAACAACCTCACATACATACATACAAACTTTCGCGTTTATAATATTAGTAAGATAAGATAAGATAGCAGAGTTGGTATATCTATCAGCTTCTGTGGCGTTGGCGCGTCGGGGAAATTAAAGACTGCAATGCAGAAGGTTGCGGGTGCGAATCCCGTGCGGTGCAAATATTTATGCTTAAAAATAAATATGAGTATCCGGTCTGGTGTCTTTCTATGTATTATGTGTATGTATTTACAAAAGAAAAATAAAAATAAGTAGTTTATCCATTACAGTCACCGTGACACAAGCTTAGTAGCTTACCATGGGGCTAGGTGGCGCTGTGTGATGTTTACAGAATTTATTATTTGATCTATCCCATACCTAATCCACGAATGTCGTTTTAAATCAAAAATATATTTAACTGTCAAACAGTTTTAAATGTAATATTTCACGGAACCGCAGCCAATACAAGTTTGAGTTTTCTTTATATTTAAACACTTGTGTTTTCTTTTGTTAAACATTGCATAAGTGTTTGTAGGTCAATAGCAAAGCTGACATTTGTTTGAGTACCAATGTTTTGAACCATTTTCTTTTAACACACAACTTGTAACCAATCAACACTTTTAGTTACAACTTACAAGCATCTTGCGATGCGATCTGCTTATATAGTAGTATATAGTAATTGTAAGCGCAATTTTTTTAAAATGATGTTTGTTACTCGGTCACTTATAGCGATTCTTATATAGCAAGGTGCCATTCGACGACGACTTTCCACAGAACGACACCAGGCTCGACTCTTTGAGATAGCCTACAGCGTTACCTCTTTGTATTTTTCTTGCTTGGTACTTTTCAGAGTGCGACTTTTTACGTCGTTGTGTTTCAATTTTAACAGTAACAGCTAGAGTTTAAAAGAATACAGGCTATTTCAGTCCCAATATTCGGATTGGGTCCTTAGCAGCGAACGTTGCTGGTAAATAAAAGTAATTGATACAAACCCTATGTTGACATGAGACATTTGCCAAGGAGTAGGCTCCCGTGCTCACGATCTTAATTGACTTATAAAATAAATAAATAATTATTATTATCAATGCCGTATTTAGAAATATTTTCTATTTTTTTTTTAAACTTCCTCTTAATAGATACGTGTGTTTCATAGATCGCTAGTACTTATCAGCTACTAGTTGTACATATTAGAAGTGAAAAGCTTACTGACAATGGCTTTTTGTATTGATCAAAGAAGTTTTCATACTCGAAGCCATTAGACAGTTGCCTAGTTATGAGTTATTGGACGTTTGTGTAAAATAAAAATGATAGGTGAAAATGAAAAAGTAAAATAAATCAATAATACATCAAATTTTCTTAATTACTGATGTGCATATTGAATCTACCGGAAACTTTTTTTTGCACTAGATTATTAAACAATTCGAGCCTTTTAACAACAAGGGAATGAGGAGTATTTTTCCGATTTTTGTTTCTGTTTGCAAATACCAAAGTTGTAGTCACGGAATAAGATAAAGCATGTTCTACTACTCCGACCTTATTCCCCTTTTATTATTAAGGCAATTTGATTTTGGATCTATATAGTGGAAAATAAAGTTACTACCTACTGCATCCCAGGTCACAAATGTTTTATATTCAAAGCAAATTACCTGCCTACTATGTATAGATTTTGGCGAACAATCGATTTGAATTATGTATGACTTAATTTTGTGTTACTGGGTCTTTGAAAATATTTGTATTGAATAACATTATCAAGTATGCAGAGAAAGTATTTGTTAGCTATAACGCCTCTTCCTTCCTCTACACTTTAAGCTATTTCTTATCACCGTACGTACTCTTGAAGGATCCAAGGACTGGATTTAGCCTCTCTTAAGTCTCTTTCTTCTCATTTTTTTTTCAAGTTGTCGTTCAGCCTACTTCTCCTTTGATTTTATTCGTTCGATTGATTGGCCTTTGCTTTATCGGTCTTTCACAGTTCGGTGTTAATAATATTTTTAATTGCTTTGGGTCTGAATCGGTCAAATTCGAACGTCGAACGATTTATTCATAAAATCTAAATCTCATATTTGGTCCATCTTTAACACTTGGTTAAGATAGGTACATACTTGTAAATAAACATTTAAAATACCGACAATGATAAATGTACAGTTGTAAGGTGATCTTCTTGATTATTCATTTATTGTTAAAATTAATAGAAAAAACAGAGTGTTCATTACCAACAGTTTATTTAAAAACATTCGGTTGTTCAGTAAGTTTTTTAGATGCATTTTCATTCATCAGAAATTAACAAAATTAAGAATGGTATTCACATTATAAAACATTAAATAAATATATTTATATATAATAAATATGAGATCCGTGTGGTTTTTAGATCAATACATATTTAATAAATTCTATAAATAATATTTGGCAACGGTAATACATTTTGTATTAAATAAATATAGATAAAATTGTATACAATTCAATAAATGCAATAATATTTACATATGTACAATGTACAATAAGATTACTATATAAATATAATATCATACAATTATATACATATACCTACACAAATTGTCAAACAGTCTTTGGTGTTGAATGTGTTTCACTAAATAAAATAAATTAATAAACAGATAAATACGTAAATTATAAATACAAATAAAATAATTGAGACAACTAAATACAATTAAAGCAAAATCCAAAGACTACATAAAATAATTATACAACGATAGATAAAATACATATTATAAATTTATACAATTCTATAATAGTTATATTAACTACTTTCTAAGACAGTATAATCTAGCTAGTTAGAGTATTCGAGGTACAAATGACAAATGCTTAGAGAAACACCTTTCTACAATTTTCTCTAACTCATTTAGTTTATAATTGCAAATTATATCATTATATCCATTACAAACAAGCCATTAGTCGCTTAACCTAATAGATTTCAACTTTTTATACATCTGTATTTATTTATTGAAAGTTATACATATAATAATTATAAAATGAATAATCAATGATTATACTGACCTTATGCGTTACACAAATACATACTTAAAATTTACTTTTTATTTTTCTGTTTGATTTTCTGTTTGCGTGGATAATTATAAATATATAAATATTTGTACAAATAATATAAATATTTTGTTTGTTGAATCTAATTAGGTGATTAAATAGAGATTGTTTTTTCACGTCTCGTAAATTGTGGACCAAATGTGTATTTTGGTTAGGTTATTATAACACGTGAAGCATCAATACACTCACAGATCCTGATGGTAAATAAATAAATAAATTATTGGGAGATGATTCTCCTTAACGTTCGTGTAATAAATTAATTATCTTTGGTGGGTTTCTCTGGCTACTGGGTGTGAGCACTGTACGCTAAGTCGTGGGATTTATCGAAAGACCTGTAAATTAACAAATATATTATTAATGTATCATTGGCCTATTTCCATCTATATTAAAGATGATTTAAACAGCGTCCGACATTAGCGGATAGAAGTAAGTACGACTTTAAGTTGAATAATAAATACAATTAGTACTAAAACACATGTACAATCCAATAAGTCTTAAGTGTTATTTTTATCAACAATTTTGGAGTTATAATTCTATCTTTAAAATATTAATTTAAAAAAATAAGTGATCATCTTATTTACTTTCTGGACATCTAATAAAATTATGTAACATTGTATATTGTTGACCCATTTCAAAATATTTACCTGCTCCACCCACCGCTATGTCCAGAAGATACGACCACCTCATGTTGCTGACTGGTGTCACTACTTTGGCTTGATAGCAATTTCTTCAGCCCAATAATACCGGCTAGGACAAGAGCCAACTTAGACACAATCAAAGCTTTGCCGGCCAAAAGCGCCAAAGCTCCAAAGGCTATGGGAACGAGCATCCCTCCGATAAGGATCGGGATGGCCAAGAGAGGAGCGATCTTCTTTCGCCTGCTACGACCTTCTTCCATCGCATTGTCTTCTGCACCGGACGGGAATTTGACCTGGAATCACAGAAAGTAAACAGTTTCATAGCATTTAAAGTATATTTAGAATGTTTTTATCTATGAAATTTTATAAGTATCCATACTTATAACATTTTGGCAAATAAAATAGAATGTTCCTAATGAGATCAATTTTTGAGTCAGGTTAGGTTCAAACTAAATGAGCCCGCTATATTGTGCTACTGCAGCACAAAAGTTTTAGGCAGTAAGATGCCACTGCCTGCTCCGGATTGGTTTTGTCCCATTCCTCCAAATGGTGGTAAGTGTCGATTTCTTTACGACGTTTTTCTTCATCAAATCAACTATGATTCAAAATATCTCAATGGCTCCTTTGTATCCATACATAGTATTGGCAAATCAACCATTGACATCCGGATACCAAAGGAACTTGAAAGTTGATTCACACGACATCATCAATTAGTAGAATCATAAAGTCTAACTAACAACTAACTAGGACGCATTCTGTTTAATAGACTGTGGTAAAAAAAAGTTAAAGATGAAATCAAGTGCATGTAATTAGAAAAATGCACCGGGAAAGTCGTCACGGTGCGTCGATGTTGGAATGCGAGTTTTTGTTACAATTTCGAATTTATAAATTATTTGTTTTTCTGTCTTGTCGTGTGGACGTTGCATGTCTTCTTTCGCATGCAACCACTTGTTCACGAATAATTTATAACCAACGTGTCCTTAGTTTTCACCTTTAAGAAACCCGATTATATTTGTACGTGCATTCATACAGCAATTGCTTTAATGTTAGGAGAACATGTAGGTATTAAAATGTCATATACCAACTATATTGATTAACTTTACCGTACATTTTTCAATGAATCGAAACACAGTCATAAAGGTTGGTAATATTATGTTTCACCTTTAGATTAATTAATTTTTAAGGGATTTATATAATTTGATACAAATTTTTAGATAATAATTTAATGTTACTTTTGACAAAATATTCAAAAAGATCTTGGTCAGAATCAGAAGTTACTTTAGTTCAACAGTTTTATTAATCAAATTTTGTCTTTGGGTTAGCTTAAAAATTAGCTCTTTTTAGTGAGTAACATTACTTGACATTTCATTTGCTTAAATTTTGTATGAGAAATAAGAGAGTAATATTATTTTCAACTATGCGTCTTTATTTATCTTAACATTTTATGATCTTATTTGTCCTACAAAAGTAAAATCGTTTCGTTTAGGAACTTTTCTTAAGACTTGCGTTTTTAGATTTCGTAAATCCCAGAATTAACGTTTGAAACACTGATACGCATTTCAGAAATCGGGCAACTTTAGATAGCGTTAGCAGACCCTTGACAAAATGGGAATATATAGTATGTTTTGATAATATACTTAAAACATAAAATGATAAAGTCTGCGAATCCCGAAAATTCTCCATAATCAACTAAGGATTTCGATGTTTTTTTCATCTTCATTTAGATATTTTTATAATACAGATTCCCCATGCCAAAACCGGGTCAACCGGCTATCTCTAACGTAATTAGGTTTTGCAAATTAGGATAGAAATATCGCCAGTAAATGCAATCGCAAAAGGTGTATAGTATACTCCTCGTTCGATTTTAGTCGCAGACTAAAAACTATGAAATAACAATACCTACACCTACATTTACTTACATACATTGCATGAACAATATTTTTATATTGCATATGAAGACGAAAAGGATAAATGATTGTAGGAACACCCAACTGCAGTTTTTACCTAAGGAAGGTTACGTACTGCGTATGATTCTAATCTACTCCATCACGCGGAATGGTAGCTGAACGATTGCAGAAAGTAAAAGCAGGATGAATAGGAGAATCCGTCATTTTTAGGTTCAAATCGGATACAGTACAAAACTATTACTTGCTTATTTCGTGAAGCGATTTACTATCAAATCCATCAAATTAGACGACTGTTCTTTGATAATTATAAAAAAACCATGTTGTTGCATCGATTGTGATTTGAGTTCTTAAAGACTACTGCACCCGAATTTGAAAATTCAAATGAAATGTAGGTATCAATAACAGAAATCAATTTCGTCCAATACACTATTTTCAGCCCAGCAGATCACAAAATCAAAATCAGTCAATTTGAGAATATTGTCCCTTATTAATAATGATAAACACACAATTTAAAAAATCAATCTCACCTGGATAGTATGAGTTTGCATAAATCCAATGACCTTATCCAGAATCAGGTTGTCAAGCGAAATCTCATCCAAACCTCTTGGTACCGCCTCCTCAGCCTCCTTGACCTTTGCATCTTTATCCTTCTTTATCGTGACTCCATTCAAGACATCCAGCTCATCACTCCTTGCCAACCTCGTTAAGGTCTTAGCCAGTTTATGCTTTAGACAGTTAGCTACGTCATCTCCACTGCAATCTTTATAAGTATCGTAGGCCAGTTTTAAGTCCCCTAAAATCGATTCTTCTGACCTGCCATCGACCTTGTGTGCTGTTCTTGCGCTCACAGATAACGCCAAGGTCAATATAAGAAGGTAACGTGTTACCATTTTGATGTCGTTTTAGTGCGATGACGATATTGGTAGTGTACGTAATTGGAACAACGTTTGCGTTTATATGTGCTTGGTGTCATGGTAGACTGGAGTTAGCTGAGAGGGATGCACTGATGCATTTATGCAGTTGGGAACAATTGAATGGAAAAGTGTCTAACGATTCTAGTACCCGAGTCTTACAATATAGCATAATACAATACAATGAATAAATTCAGGCGTCATATTATATAAGTGTTACACCGTATTGTTTTAAGCCCTTTGCAGGAAACTGCGAATGAAGAATGTTAATAAGTATGCCAATTTGGTAAAAAGTTACAGGAAAGCTTGTTTGTATACAAATGTACTAGTTTTTGTTCCTACTTTAAAAAAATACCTTTTAGATTTGATTTTACAGGCATTTAAATTTACGATAAATATTGAGTCACACCGAGTACGAGTCCACACGTTTACTTCTATAAATCGGAAACGAATTAATGTATCGAAGTAATTCACTTGTATTTTTTGACACAATATAGAGAGCTATATAGTTTTCGAAATTAGTTATTTTTTTATCGTTGACAAATTTACCATTTCCATTCTATCGGGATAACGATCCAAACAGTTGTTTGACTCTGATTTATGGTGGAGTCCCCATAATTAGCCCTTGGCCTACGTATATAGGGCATTAAATAATAAAGATATGCCATTGCAATAGGCTTCTAAGTCTTGTCCATTCATTACTTGCATGGAAAAAAATGCCTATAGCTTAGGCGATGAGTTCGCCGATAATTGACCACTTTAGTTTTATGTTTTTCCTGGTATAATTTCCTGATATTTATGTTTTCGGGACAATAAAACGTATTTATGGATCTTAATGTTTTGGATATTTTAGGTTGTAAGTATATTATTACAGTTGTTCAACTGTTGAAGTACTTAAACCACATTAAAACATTAACATTTGAGTTTTCCGATTAGATCATTATTAGATCTATTTTTTTTATTTGGATGCTAAATTTAACTACCTAATAGTTTTCGATGTTAAAGATAACCGTTTATAGCAATTTATTTTATATCGTATTGATGTACAAAGAAACTCAACCGTGAGTTTCTTCAACCGATAGCTAAAGTAAATGAAGTGCTAAGGCGACAAACAAGCAAATTTTTTTAAAAAAATCTTTGCAGTGTCGCTTTTACAAATTTAACAATATAAGTATACAATCGTCGAAAACACCCGGCAAATTATTTTTTGCTTAGACAGTTGTGAAACCGAATGTACATATCACGTTGTAGGTCTGCCTCGAATTCGATTTAGTTGAATTGATAACACACTTTATTCTGAAAACTGTATCGTTTACAATGTAGTCACATAATGCCCGTACATATCGGGTATGATGAAGTAGAGTGTAATAAAAATATCAATAAAAAATAATAACCAAAAATAATGAAAACCTACTTCAAAAATTAATAAAAATAACCTCAACATACAGTGCCATCGACTTATCTGTTTTGTCATCTGAAGTCGGGCAGCCATACTACAACATGGACCCAGCCAGTAAAACCTTTATTCGTAGACTAAACTTATTTCTTGTCGGGTATCGAAGCGAATACTAGCAGCGTCGTAGGCGACTGATAGAACGCCCACTATGCCTCACCGCTGACATCATATGTTAGCATTAAGTGATTCACTTGGTTGTAAATATTATGAAGGTCCAGAGTAAATCAACGTCTTATTTTAAATTCGTATTTCGGACATTGCATTATTCTGAACTGGAAAAATAGTGAATTCATCAAAAATTTTTTCGTTTATAAGAAGCAAATTTTGAGATTGTTTTCGATCAATAATGAATACGACACCTGCAGGTGTACTTGATAAATTGATTGATGCTCAAAGAATAAAGAACTTTTTTCAATCATCATTTAACAAGTGATAATTTTAGTTTCTATTGTTAGCCATTTTAGCCTGAGATACAGGATATTCCTAGTTCAGGCATATGTGTTACTTAGATTTAAATCGAAATTTAGACTTTAAGCAATTTGTACACAATTTTTTGGAAATAAATTATTTATTTATTTATTTATTTATTTATTTTAACAGTTATTCCAAAGTCTGTAATAATGTAAGTACATCATTCATTATTCATTACTAGTACCAGTACCCTGCGGTTTTATTCATCCTGATCCCATGGAAAAATTGTATAAAGTAACCCTTGTCATTCAAGGTCACCCGCTTCATACATATCTAGGTTATCGGTTCCGTGGTTATTGCAGGAATAACCATCACATACACACAAACTTCCATCTTCATAACATTAGTAGAATTAACCAGTCGCAAAAAAGTTAATGCATTGTTAGTTGATGACTGAGCTTTTAATTTCCTTCACTATTGCGACCACGACCATCTATGCAGTTAAATATTTATTTTTCTTTTACCGTAAACTGGGTATACTCTCTGACATGTTTTTTCGAAGATATAACTTTTGCTTCTCAACTTACATCAATATAAATAATTCGTTTTTTTAGTGTCACTGGATGCGTTCAAAATAAAATATTTTATGATACGTCATGTTGATTGTCAAAAGTAGGTTTGTCACAAAGCTAGGCATAGGTACTGTCACAAAATAACTCCATTTTACCCTTTATACTTTTGTATAATAATTATATGAATGAATGACAAAAAAAACCTTTGCTAACTATAAAAAGTATTTAATGATAAATCTAAATTTCTAAATGTTTCACTGCCGTTATAGTATGCCTACAAGAAATAACCAGTTAGACTAGAACATTTTTCTAACAGGATTTTGTTTTCACTTGAAATTACCGGAACTGACAGTTTACTGTGTTTCTAGATTTCTTCATTTGACGTAAAAGCCTTTAATCGATTAATTTCATCAAAGTTTAACTCTTTCTAATTATCGGCAGCGGCTCTACAAATGATTTTATTTTCGCAGAATTCGAGAATTATTAATTTATTTGAGGTCCAGTTAGGCAATCTCTACTTCGGGAAATTTCGACTATTCTTAATAATTTCTGTGTAGATTTATGAAACAGTGCCGTTGCCAATTGACTAGTGCCAACATGTAGAAATTTATGAAATTGCTTTTGCGCTATCCGTTCATACATGGTACTTTTTAAAATTAAATTAAATATAATACAGAAGTTATTATGAATAGTCGAAATTTCCCGAAGTCGAGATTGCTTTGCTAGTCCTAAACAAATCGTATTTACACACAAAATAACCAAGGTAATATACAATTATACATACTCCAAACATCTTATAAAAAATGACAAATGAAGAATTGAAATGCTACTAATAAGAATAAAATCCATAAATAATATTAAGTTGATGATCAGTTCCCGAAACCAAATTGATAAAATCGAGTATCAGCTCATTCGCGTTTCTGCTTGAACCCCGGTATGCTTCAATGGAACACCGCCTTAGGATATGGTCCATTGTCAGGACCTCTTCACCATAGACGCAGAGTGCACTTTCTGTCTTGGTGGCCTGAAAAGGTTGCCTAGAAGAGATCGCTTTTAGCGATAAGCCCGCCCATTGTACCTTTATTTTAATTAGCTGCTGTTTTTGTGTATAATATAATGTGTTTTGTATTTTTTGGTACAATGAAATTATATTATCTAATCTAATTAAGACCAGTCTCATTAAATTGAAATTGAATTAGTATCGTTTGAGTGACAAATAGTCGCAATGTGATATATGAACCGTGAATGAAATAACATAATCCGTGACGCCTTTTAAGTAACTTAACAGAAGGTAACTTCTAGCTGAAAAGCCGGTATCAGTTCACTCCATTGTGTATCATATTCAGATTTTTATAAAGAACACGTCGGATCGGCGCGTCATCAAGGTATCGTGGCACCAGAGGGCTGGTGGTTTTCTTCTAGTACATACGTCGTCGTCAGCATCATTATTAACTTCAGATCTTTAAAGTACCACCACCAGTGTTTACCTTTTGTCTTAGTTATTAAGTTTTACATTTTCAATAATTAATTTGGTGATAGTAGTAGTATTATTATGTATGCAGCATTGTAGTTTTATTTAAGGTGTAGATTTCAGTTAATATATCAAAGATTGCCAGATAAAATAAAACGAAACGATAAAGGAGCTGCCATAGCGCGAGTAGGTATTTGCGTGTAACGTTCTAAATTAAAAATCACATACAACGCTCCCTTGAGTGTCGAATTTATAATTTTACATTACAAGTGAATTCTCGCAGTAAGGGAGATTAATTAGGAATTGTGTCTGTCTTTTATACCTATTTATACTAAACAAAGAATTGATATCGGTTTTCTTTATTTATAAACTCCAACGAAAACCAGGTTTAAAGCTTAACTCGCCAATGACAGCAATAATAAGACTAAAACTTCACCCTCAAATAATTTGAATAGATATTGTCACATAGTATTCTTTATATAATAAAGTTGTTTTTTATGTATCATATGTGTGTATTTACAAAAAAAAAACTAAAATGTGTAGTATATCCGTTGTCTAGTACCCATAGTACAAGTCCAGTGCTTAGTTTGGAGCTAGATAGCGCTGTGTGTAATGTCGTTCAATACTTACTTAATACTTATACTTGTATATATAAATTAGGTGTGTAATCAAGTATATTAGCAACAGACGATGTGAGAATACCAACTTGCATAATAGTAAACATAATATATCCTGCCGGACAGCGACAGTCGAAGCACTTTCTCATTTATACGACATCACCAACGTCATCACTTCAAAGTCATCGCTTTCATGAACCAAGCATCTGTCTGAGAGATAGTCAAAGATTTTTAAATAAAAGAAATAATCAAATTCTTTCTGTTCTTTTTCCACTTTAGAGCAAAATGTGTCTTCTCTTTGAAAATCACTCTTCGAATTCGTCAGGAAAAATCTGCCGATTTTATGTTCACTTAATTTTTTTCCTTATTCTTCCTAATGTTCTCCAATCGGAACCATATATGTGAAACTAGCTCTGACGTAAAATTTATGAAACAAATACAATAATAGCCCAAACTAACCTTAAAAAATAAATTCAAAAACCAATTAATCTGCATCCTCAAGGGTTTAATTGAAAGTAGGTAACTGTGCAATGATTGGTTGGTTACAGCATATATCATAAAATTATTATTATATAACGGAAACACCTAGACCAGAAACAAATATAACCAAAGTAGTCCGTAACCTTTTCATTATTATGTAAATACGATGACAATCTAAGTAATAAATAAATATTGCACGACATTACACACAAACCTTAGCCTCAAACTAAGTGGTAGACTTGTACTATGGGTGCTAGACAACGGATATATTTCATATTATACTTTTTTTTTGTGAATACATACATATTTTACGTAGAAAGACTTCCAGACCAGATACTAATATTTATTTTTAAGCATAAATATTTGCACCCGGCTGTAATCGAAGCCGCACAGTGCCACAGTGGCCGATAGAAAATAAGAACTAAGTCTAAATCAGTATTTACGAGTAGTATAATAAACGTAAAGTATTATTTGTAGTTTATTTACCCTAACATTTCAGTCACGAATCATGAATGAATGGCGCATCTGATTGAACTTAATTTCTAATTCAATATTACAGTTGCGGATCTTGTTATGTAATTTCATTAATAATTTATTTAGTGCAGATCCGTTAATAAAACCTTTGACTTTATCTACATATTAACCTAACAATAATAATTAAATAAATGTCATTAGAATATCTTATATATCTTTATGATAAGTCATAACATTTAATTGTTTGTACATTATTTATAAGTTTTCACTGATAATTGCATTACTCTATCTATGAGCAATGTGACGAAAAAGTCAAAATGTTCAAAAGTAATTTTGAAATTGGGAATCTAGAAGAAATTATATCTCCAATATATAAGGTACTCAAGAAAGTGGAATGTTGTATAAGTAATGAACATATTAATTGATAAGAAATGAGATCACACTATCAGCACTCTAGTCGTAGTCACACTTTCATCCATAAGTCAGAGTCAATTTCATTCAAACATCATTAACCTATCGACCTAAGCTTGACGTCCTCAAATGCCGCTTATTTTGACCTAAATACCTTAACTTGTCAGACAGAAAAGTAGCCTCAAAGTATTACATCATTGAAGTGTGCAAGTATGTCGGACCCATCACGTCCTTTTTCTAAACGAAAAAAGAGATTTCTCTTCACACACGTTCCTGTGTCCGGTTCACATCCGAAGCTTTTCCTTTAAAACACCATAACATTACCATTGAATTCGTAATATGAAATGCTAACCAATATAGACTTTAATCGTTTGTAATAAAATTCATTTCCAATGGCAAAGCAACTTTCAGAACCGCATAACTAAAGTTTGCAGACTAACAGTCCAACAAGGCGATACCGGTTTGTCGACTCGTAAAACACTCAATTATAGACCTTAGCACTTTGTGTTATGACAAAAAAGAAAGTACTCACGTGTATACGCGTGTTTGAGAAGGTGTATGAACTGCAGTAGATGTTCTTTGAATTGACAAAGATAAGTTTGCTGGTCATACTAAAAGAAGACAAACAAAACTCACTGTTATGGTAATAACTTTAGGAGCTAAGCGTGCTGGTTTATTAAATAAAATGAAGTTTATCGTCCAAAGAGGGGAACGTTACATAAAACAAGTGAATCAGATGCCCCTCTGGCTACGACAGCGAAAGCAGGTATTGACCAATGTATGATTGGTTATACTCACTCGTAGGTCATGAAATTGAATTTTTGATTTCGAAAAATGTCATTTAGATATTGAACGTCGCGACGAAATAAGACGACGCGTCGTCGTATTTAACTGT
The DNA here is from genome assembly GCA_949358125.1 of Idaea dimidiata. Lineage (NCBI taxonomy): Eukaryota > Metazoa > Arthropoda > Insecta > Lepidoptera > Geometridae > Idaea > Idaea dimidiata. The sequence continues at coordinate 24,353,827 of OX442330.1, forward strand.
CGTAGTAATTCGTGCAAAATGAGGAATTAATTCTTAATACTTATAGGCTTTTACTTCGCCGTTACTACATACATTGTTCGCAGTTTATATTTCGAGGATTCGAAAGATTATCAACCTTTACTAGGTCGATCGGCCAGCCAAAGCCAGACCAAACATTCCGCAATTTTATATGTGACATTGGTATGTCAGATATAAAATAGCGGAATGTTTGGTCCAACGATAAATGACATTTAAGCAGATACCAGAAGAAATATTTTTAAAACATTACTTTTCTGCTATTTTTATTTTATTATCTGTAAATTTTATATGTTATTGTAGAGCAAAGATTATGCCTGTTTTTTTTCACATCCATACAAATTAGAAAGACGCTATAGGTACGTAGATCATTAACAAATACAGCTTAAAATAATATTATACGTAAAATATGTATGAACCAGTGGCAAGTAAAACCAAGAGGGTATTATATCAGAACTTTTACTTCAAAACCGGACTCGAACGAAAAAAAATACTTTCACTTCGACCACATGCTAAATTTTGAAATGTTATTCAATCCTAAAACTTTACTATTGAATTTGATCTCTATTTCTGTGAAAATAAAGGTGATTTTTGTCTTTACAGCCAAAATATATAGGGTATTTTAACTTTATGAACTGTAAGTAACTAGAAGTAACTATTAAAACAATGAAGGGGTCAAAGGCTCGAGCAGTGGAAGTAAAATTAAGTATTATGACTTGTTATTATGGCTTATGTGATTATGGAACAGAGAAAATTAAGTTAGTTTCTTTGACCACGTGGTGCTCATAGAGCGTTGGATAAAATGAGATTATGTATGTATTTATGAAACACATACTGCTAGAAAAATTAGTGGATATAATAAATGACCAGGTATTTCTATGTGCTACACAAGGTTGCGATGATAAAGGGCTGCAAGAGTGAAGAGTGAAAATTATGATATTAGCATATTAAAGAATATGCCAAAACATACGAGTGACGATAAAAAAACGATGTTATTGAAAATCAATAAAATGCGACAAACACTATATTATATTATTCCATCTATGAATATCTGCATGTCAGTAGAAATTTGTATGTAAAATATAAAAATATCTGAGTATCATGTTCCCCAATATCCATATCACAAACATGACAGTTTTGTTTGGGCTTAGATTGTAGTAGACGGACTACCTAAGTAAATAGCCGGCCCGGAAACAATTTGATTACTGCATGGTACAATAGGCGTATAGAAGCTTCTATGTACACAAATTCGGCACTCCCTAATTTGCCAATCTTACTATTGTACCATCAATTCTGTACCACGCAATCTTAAATTACATCATTTACGTAACAAACGTAATAGCATTCTCCCACACGTCTTAAATTATCCTCAACGAATTTTCACCCTATTGTCAGTTTGTGGGAAATCACCGTGAAGAGGCCTCTGTGAACAATGGCAAAGTTCAACCAAACATAACCAGGAAAGTCTATATAACGAATGAGTTCTTGCTACAATTTCATCAGTTACATTTGGTTCATTCTATTTAGTGGTGTCCTTAACTGTGCTATTTATTTTTATCTGTGTTCCATTGCGACTGTCAATTACAAGTTTTATACTTTGAAATGGATCTGCATCAATACTGAAAATCTGTGTATAGAGTACAATTCAATGATAATCATCTAATATTCCTCCTAGTGTTCTTTCCAGCATCCGCTAAAATATGAAAGTTCTACTTCCACTAATAATTTTCATTCTATCAGTAAGTTTTAACGTTCGTTCAATACAGTTACAAGAAGGTGAACAGCTAAATGAAAATGACGTTGAAAATTCCCAACTGAACGATTGCATAAGTGTGCAAAGAAGTTCTGAATTGGGTGTTTGTTTTGGAAAAGAAGTTTTGAATAAACTAAATAAATATGACGAAGCGGATTCCTTCAGTTTGGCGAATGGGGTCTCTTTTGTCAGAGATGAGAAGACTCCGAGAGATATTGGCAGCTTTTTGGATAAGGATCCTATGGATTTTCGGTACTACATTAAAATTTGTAAATAAATATTTAGATGGTATTTGAGTATTTAAAGATGACCCAATTTAAGGTAATTCATTTTTAGCTCCATAATTGAAGATGCAAGTCACCTCATATCTCGAAGGTCCCTGGTATGGGACATGAGCATGGTGTACCCAGGGTTGGTAATGAGAATAGGCCCAACTTTAGCTGATGGTATATTAGAATTTGTGATGGATCCGAAAGTCAAAGACAGGGCTTATCATCAGGCACATGGAGCGCATGGTGAATTGTCTACAGGTAATAACGTACTTTAAGTTTTAAATTCCCTTTGCTTTCTTGTTTGCATGTCAGCGTTAAGATAAATTAATTTTATTGCAGTAACAATGAAAAGAAAATGATTTGACATTTGACCTGTTATTTGGTCAAAGGTTAATGAAAAAGGGTTGTTGGTTAGATACCTATAGAAAATTAATAATATCATTTCGCATAATATAGGAGCCACAACGATTGGTATATTAAAAATTTAAGATTGATTGTCACATATGTTTTGCAATAATGTAAAAATGTCTTCAGTTCAATATTTCTCGGTGGATACTCACGCAGTCAATCTTTTATTGGAGTTTCTGGAACGGTATCGTGGGGAAAAATACTGAATTGAATGAATATTAATAAAAATACAAAGTATTATTAACTAGAGCGAAGAAATAGAAATTGTGAAAAATACTTAGGTATTTATTTTCACTTATTATTTTGTTACTATTTGTAACAGCGCCATCTTCATATTAACTTGAAAAGTTGATGTAGAAAAATTTCTGCGCAAGAGATATATAATATGAGACTGGTTTGAACCAAACGTTGCTACAGTACCACCATCTACAGTTTTAGTCAAAAACTAAGATTATTTTACAGCATAACTAGAACTAAATATAAAGTACTTGTTCGTACTGCAAAACGGACACTATTGTTATTTCTGTAAGAAAATTTACGCTTTAGGTAAAAGAAATTGAAATATTTTTGTTCAGAACTCACTGCATCGGGTTTTAAACAAATTACATTATATTTCAATTATTTTTATTAGATGGTCAGTAAGACTGGGTATAATTGAATATGTCTATATACCTACTTATATGAAAAAAAATCTTATTATAATACCAACTCATATCCTACTAGGATAGTACTTGTACACACTTTCACAATATACTAATATTAGGGGTTAAAGTATGAAATTGCCGATTTGTACTAAAAATCTTAATTGTTTATTTTTTAAATTTTTAACAAATTTATTTAATCAAAATAGTTGCCATTATTATCTATACATTGCTGCCATCTAATGGGAAGGTTATTAATGCCTTTGCGATAGAACTCCGACGATCTAGACTGCACAAACTGTGTGAAAGCATTTTGTACTGCCTCCTGGGAAGAAAACTTCTTGTCACGTAGATAATTGTCCAAATCACGAAAAAAATTGTAGTCCGTTGGAGCAAGGTCTGGTGAATACGGAGGATGACGAATGGTTTCTAAGTGCAGTTCCTGAAGGGTCAAAATGGTTTCTCGTGCTGTGTGAGGTCTCGCGTTGTCGTGGAGCAATAATGGTGAAGATCGATTCATGAGTCGGGGCTGTTTTACTGCTAGTTTTGTCAACATGGTTCGGAGTTCGGCACAATAGACATCTGCCGTAATTGCTTGACCAGATCGAAGAAAACTATTGTGAATAACACCATGCTGAGACCACCAAACAGTTACCATTACCTTTTTATTGGTAAGTTTTGCTTTAAGACACTGTTGTGGCATTTGACCTGGGGTCAGCCATTGCATTTTTCTTTTCCGGTTATCATAAAGAATCCACTTTTCATCACATGTTACAATTCGATCCAATATTCCTTCATTTCTGTACCGGTTCAACAAGGCAACACAAGTTTCAACACGCGTTTCTTTCTGCAGATCAGTCAAATCATGAGGCACCCATTTTTCGTATTTTTTTATTTTATTGATTTGACGCAAGTGAGTCAATAAAGTGGGTAAGGTAACGTTAAACCATGCCGCTAATTCCTGGGTAGTTTGACTAGGATCGGCTTCCACTATCTCTCTTAATTCATCGTTATTCACCTGTGTGGGCGGTCTTCCTCGTGGCTCGTTCTTTAAGTCGAAATTTCCATCACGAAAGCGTTTAAACCAAAATCGCACGGTGCGTTCATTAGTAGACCCCTCTCCAAACGCAGCATTGATATTGCGGGCTGTTTCTGCCGCGTTAGTTCCGCGTCGGAACTCGTATTCAAAAATCACTCGAATTTTCGCAGTATCCATCTTTCTTGTCTAAATTGAATAACGAAAACAATTGAAAGTCGATATTCAAATGTTTCACATTTTTTAAAAAAAGAACATCACAGAAACCATTTGAAAAAAGTTTGATTCGAAAACCTCAAACCATGAAGATTCTATGTCAATTCAAAGAACCTATTGCAATAAAACAGCAATTTCATACTTCAACCCCTATTATTATAAATGTGAAAGTGTGTGTGTTTGGATGTTTGTTACTCAATCACGAAAAAACTTCTAAAGCGATTGCGATTAAACTTGAAATATAAGTAGTTGGATACCGGGAATAACACATTTTATCCCGATATTCCCGCGGAAACGGAACTTACGCGGGGGCAGCTAGTATTTCATAAATGTTTGTATTTTTTGGAAATAATTATATTCGTTTAAATTACAGGTCGTCTCCTAGCTAGAAACCTTTTAGTACCATTCCTACTCGGCTTCAAGTTCCAAATTTCAACATTACTGCCATTACTATTGGGTTTATTATTGTTTGCCAGTAAGAAAGCTTTCTTGCTAGCCAAGTTGGCTTTGTTGGCAGTAACTGTATTTTCTGGATCTGGACTGTCGAATTCATTTGGAGGATTCCCAGGACCTTCTCTATCTTCGTATTCGTACCAACAACCACATTATCAAGATCATCATAGTGTTGCAGGTGAGTTTATTTTTTAACTTATATTGAAGTGGATGGATTTAATTATCCTAAAATATCAGTATGCTATCCATATCCAAGGTTAATACAACGATTGAACATCAACCGACATACTGGGGCTCGATTCGGTACGGACATAGCATGCAAAATGCCGGCGGAATGCAGGCGACGTGCAGGAGATGTACATTATATCGTATTTTGCAAATGTTATTTTACTTAATTACTACTTAATTATTTAAATAGCTACCCTTGTCCCTTAGCCAATCAGTATTTAAAGAAGTTAAACAAATAGCTATTATTTTTACTCCTGCAACAAATTGACTTCTGCAATGCTCATGCATCCCGCCTGCATGTCGAATGCTATGTTTTTAGAGAACATTTATTAATAATATTCCCTTTGACATGACATCCCTAAATTCAGCTACCTTACATACGCTTACGTATAGATTATAGAACTTGATCGGGTGACTACTTGGTTACTAGGAACCTTAAACTTAGGCGTCAACATATAATATGCTTGTCACATTTTGAATTTTCATTGGAACTTTTTATTTGCGTCTATTAACAAAATATTTATCTATTACAAAATAAAGCTACGAATAAGAATACTTTGTCTAGACAAACTGTGGGTTTCTGTAACACCAAAAAATAAATATTATATTATTTCTTGTCAAAACAGGTGGGTTAACAACATGTCGATGTACCGTAGACCCATCAGATTCAATAGAATTTAACTATAAAGGAAACAATTGACGAAGTATCTTACCTTCCGTACTTGTGAGTACTAAATCACTTTGGGTTAAGGCTAAAAACATTTACTAATTTAAAACCATAACACCTAAGTAATTCGAACAAAAATAGTAGATGAAGGTCAATACTATACACACAACACAAAAACATAGTATCTAGGGTTTTTAGCACTTTATAAAAGGTACCCATCTAACCCTAATTCGAATAGGCATATATCAATCAATTAACTAAAAAAAAACATTCTATCAATTCTAAAACCTAATTATTTAAGTTAAACTACGCTAGAGAAGTTTTAGGTCGTGGGTGAAATCCCACTGGGAATAATTAATTTAAGAACTTAAAGCATTTTCCTGAATATAAAAAAAAACTATGTAATTACTTTACTTTTTCTTTTTTTTTTACTTTCAATTCCTTTTTATGACTTTAGTTAGATTTTAAAAGTATGCAATAATCAATATATTAATCGTCATATTTTTTTTCTCCAGATTACCACCACAAACCTCATCACTCCGAGTATTTCAGTCACTACAGAGAGAAGTCGGCTGAACAAACAACCGCAGTTCCAATCACACCCGACGAAATCAGAGATCGATTTGAAAGATTCTTTATTACGAAGAAAGATGAAAATGTCAGAGATGAAACTACTAAAATAAGGAACGCAAGAAATTTCGCTTGGACACCTATTAATACTGGTTAAAGTCTTTTATCGATTTATCAAAGAAGTAATGCAATGAGTAAACCTAATTTACATCACGAAACTAGTGTCATGCATTATAAAGACAATTTCACGAAACAGTCTCGCTGCAGTTCCTGAAGGCAATTTTATCAAATAGATAAATAGAAGACCTTTGTTTTTACACATTTTTTTATGAAAATTACTAAAAATTGCTTAACCTTAGTTTCATAATGTAAATCTCGCTTAAGGTGTTAAGTTTTACTGTGAATAGCTGCTAATGCGATATTTTAAATGTAAGATTGCAAAAGCACATAACATTGTAAGTATTAATAACTAGTTATCATTATTTATACTTTTCTTATTTATGGGCATTATTCTATTACTTTTTTCCTTTTCTTATATTTTCAACTATTGTTTTTCCATTTTTATTGTTGTCAAATTTTACTACTCTAGTTACGCTTTTAACATTTCGTTTGATATTTTTTTTATATTCTTGATGAGTTTCAGCATTTTTTTCTGTATTTTGTCTTTACTCTTGTTCTATTTTGATGTTTTATTCCTAGTGTAAAACAATTACGTCTTGTTTACTGAAGAACATACTGGTTTTTTTTGCTTTTGTCGATTGTCAGGTTACGACTCACTTGTAAAATGGGCGAAACCTAAAAATAATTTATAATGTGGTATTTTACTATATATGTCACGACTTCGAAAATATTAATAATTAACATACAAGTATTAGATACTTCTAGTCAAAATTCAATAATAGAACAAAATCAATCACCCATAATTTTCTGTTTATTTATGTGTTTTACATTTTTATTAATAAAGCAGGTTTACTACCGATAAATGTTTTATTGTTCTCCTACTTATATCGAGTTTACGCATCTACACACTGCTACTTCTTACTGAGCTACATTTTTACTTAAACCTTCTTACAAATAGTTGTCGAAAAACAAACCATGCGAAAATAAATCGCAGTACCTACGCAGTAGTAATAAATAAAGGATAAATAAATAAATATTACCCGACATTACACATAAAAACATTTTAATAAAAATTAAAAAAAAAACTACATATTATACCTACTTCTTTTTGTAATTACAGTCATACAAATTATGGTAATATATTATAGTAAAACATATCGGGTGCGATACGTGACTTCGAAAAGTGTCACCAAATATCATATCTTGTAAGGTACATACAGACTATGAGATTACAAAACTATCTCAAACTCTATACCTATATAATATTGCTTACCACAATCGTTTAGTTCTCGTATTTTATTGTCTTTTTTCGTTAAATTATCGAAAAAATAAAATATATCATAATAAAAAAAAACCGACTACCTACTTTAAAATACCACAAATAATTTTAAAGTTGGTTTTTTATTTTATTTTCTGTATTTTTTTTTAGCAGGACAATTTAGGCGTGCAAAAGGTATAAGAAGACTATAGTGAACCCCGATATATCAATACGGAGATAAACTGACGAAAAAATTTAACCCTCCCGCAGATATTTTAAAGTTGGTTTTTTATTTGATTTTATGTATTTCTTTTATTAGCAGGACGATTTAGGCGTGCAATAGGTATGAGAAGACTATAGTGAACCCCGATATATCAATACGAAGATTAACGAAAAAAAAATAACCCTAACGCAGAATTATCCTGAAAAGATGGGTCTAATTATTACCCTATTAAGCGCCATAATGACCTAAAGACCTAAAGACATTCGCACCGTAAACAATTACTGCAGATCAATAGAACAACTCTCTACTTTTCACATGACAATAATGCGCACATCCACGACTACTCGTCGTTATATGCTCTACTTATTCCGGAACTGTGAGTTTCCGATCTTGAAATTTGCAGTTTTACTCGTATTTACGCACGTTGACGGTCTTCGTGCGTATTTGTCAAAACGTATCATAAACCACAAGGCAGAATAAGATAAGAAAAAACAAATAGGCCCCAAAAAATGCAAAAAAGAAACATTTAAAAATAAAGAAATTACATCATCAATACTTTAACTTAATTTTAAACGAATTATTACTATGGTCCAATGGGCAGCCATATCGCTAAAAGCGATCTCTTCCACACGAACTTTGAGTAGAAAAGAAATTGATGGAAGCCAGGGGTGGATTTTTCATAACATAAATAAAGAAAAATACAGCTTAAATAAAATTGTTAATCCCAAGCTAAATTTTATTAAACTTTCTTATTTTGCACCTAATAGCTAAAACTTTTCGTTTATATCATTTTCTAAGCTAAATCTTTTCAAATGAAAACATAATTATTTATGAAAATTGAAGGTAGCTTAGAACCAGGAGAAGGACATAGAATACTTTTTATCCCGATATTCCCACGGGAACGGGACTTACGCGGGTAAAACCGCGGGGCGTAGCTAGTTATTTATAAAATATGGTCCATATTTCGGTGTGATAACATGTTTTTTTATTATCGGTGAAAAACTATTTTACGTCGTCAGATCTCATACCGAGTTCAGTGGAAATAAAGAGTTGCCATATTTTTATGATGTTTTTCTTCCAAATAAACTAAATGATTGAGTGACAATCATAGATTGAAAAAAAACCTTACGTCAATAATTTCGATCAAAACTTCACGTGTTTGTCTACTATCTATCTGTCAATATATGTTAATTAATACTATCATTTTTAAACAACGATTAATTTACTGCATGCATGCTGTAATACGCAATCAGATCAAATAACCGTTCGTGTTATGGTTCAATTAATTACTTCAATTATATAAATCGTAGATAAAACATTGAGAGCGTAGATACCCCGACCTTCAAATCCCGTCTTACCGCGTACCAATGTCTTTTTCGTAGCGGAAAGGTTATGTGCGTTAATAACATCGCTCTTATGGTAATACATCGTGAGGAAACCCACGACTTAGTTAGCTCCAGACGTATTGATCAGTTCTTTCCTCTGAGAATTGCTGACTAGGCTAGGAGGGTGGTACCTATATAGGTGCTGGGCAAGCCTACTCCACCTGACAATGTCCCAGGCACTACAACGCCGTAAAATAGAATGGATTAGGAGTTGGTATAAATCATCTAAAATTAGCTAAAAAAAACTTAAGAGTGTTCATAGTTCTCAGTTATATCCATTGAATTTGTTAGCGCAGAATAGTTGTGTATGTATTCCAGACAAATCAAATTTAGCTTTATATTTGTAAAATAGTACATACCTACTAGATAGTTTATCTAAAAATATGTTGAGCATATTATGAAAAGTTAAACCTTCAATATAATATAAAACATCCTCATGAATAATGGCCGGTGTCAAAGATATTAAACAAAACAGTTTTAAAACACGTGTTTTTCATAATTATTTGTATTTTTATACGCTTTATTCTTTGCTCTTGTGAGTGACAATCAACGTCAGTGAAAATATGACGAAAGTCAAGTGAACGAGGGTCGTTTGTAAATACTGGTCTTATATAGACCATTCACTGAGTTTTACAAACTGCGCTAAGGTGGTTTAATCTTATTTCAAGTCAAGATCCAGTAAAACTGCGTCATGTTCTAATACTTACCGTTTCTAATATATTATTGTATTAATTTTATTTTTATGTTTATTATGACTAGGTCCATATCAACTACAGCATCGATGATTGAGCCGACGAGATTGAAAGAGCAAAATTGGTTCACCAGACCAATGCATCTGCAGTTACATAGCGGTGTATGTGCTCCAACTATTTTCAAATACTCAGATCAAACGGATGCAACTAAGGCAAATAGTTTTTATAACAATTTTTACTCACGCAATGTACATCTATCTTTCAGTACGAACCAATTAATAACGGCATAACTTATGGGTTGTTGATTAGGAGTTAATTAAACGCGCTCTTAAAAAGTAATGTAAGTAAATTATGTAGTTGGTGGTGAAATTAGGATGGGTGAGGTGCGTGAAAAGACCGTTCATTTAAAATTGCTAATACCATGACGTGGGCACCCTTAATAAATAAATAGATTGATAATAAACAAGTACGACTATAAGAGAAAATTATAAGTTTTTTTACAAAATATAAATGTCGCAATAAAAACAATCTCAATACAAAATACAAAGATTACAATACTACTATTAGTACTTTTTACTTAGTATCACACTTTGTTATACTAAGTGTAATACTAAGTACTTATAAAAGATTATAAAAATCCCTTGAAGTATCTTATTTCCTGTGTGTGCCTGACATACAGGATTACCTAGTTCAGGCATAGATAAAACAGTTAGGGGTATTGTGTAAAAACCGACTTTTAAGTTTAAATAGTTCCTAAGGTTTTTGAATAAATTGTATTTATTACTTCATTTTATTAAATTGAACATTTTATATTTAGTTCATAATTATCTGTACTTTAGGAGGGATTCTTTATATTATAAGTTGGCAACAATAAACTAAATTTACAAAAACTAAAACAAAATTTACATAAAATTTCAAAATAAGCAAAACTAGGCTTTTAATTTGGGTGCCCGACAATGAAAAAGCTACTTAATGTGCAAATGTTTCTTTTATAAATATCTCTATACCTGCCTATATAAATACAGGTTTATCCAGAATAAAACCTTATAATCGTAGATTCGAAATCGACCTTCATTATTTTAAGTATTTTATTTAAGATGTGTCCGAACGTCGGATGTCCGTCCGACTTGCGACTGTAAGATTTAGATAATATATAAATCAGGAAAAAAATCGGGAATCGTTTCCTATAGGAAATTACACTACACACTGCAAAACGCTTGCACCGGCTGTCTTCAACTTTTCTGTTATAGTGTACACACATATAAGCCCGAAACGCCTTAAAATTTGAGGAGTACATAATAAATTGAGTTTAAAATTAGTATTAGAATGATTAAGTTTAAGACCTGCTTAATTGTTTAATAGAACTCATAATTTCAGTACTGTTATTGTATCACGTGACTTAAGCTCATGAAACATGAAGAGGTATGAATTATAACCCTTTCCTCAGCCGGGTAAAACGGGTTTACCTAACTGATTTTCTTAACAAAAGTGAGTAATTAATACCATTGGATTCAGCGTTAAATAATCCATCATAAGTCATAAGTTCATAACGCATTCTTTCAATAATTTGTGATAAAAATCGGTTAAAACCTTTTTATTTTCAACTATTCAATTAAGTTAAATATTAGGTCGAAGAAGAGCATCTTATTCGTAAATTAAACAAAAGTGTCACTCGTTCAGCTAACGATTAATAAAACCAGACAATAAAATTAAACAGGCTTCTTCAAACAAGTGCTTAACATGACACATTACGTGACAGTTAAACTCAATAATAGGTAATTTTCACATTTATAATACGACTACTGCGCCCCGCTAATTCACCCGAATAAGTCAATCATTTTTAATTTTCTGATGATCTGGTAAGATTTGTTCCTACTAAATTTCATCAAAATAGGTTAATTGGGTACGATACAATGGAAAACGGAGTGTTGGAAGACCACCTGCTTTGGTGGCCCGACGGGCGACATTTTAGCGGTTGCGGGGAGTCATTGGATGGAGGTAGCTCGCGGTCGCTATTTGTTACGTCATATGGGGGAGGCCTATGTTCACAAGTAGACAGACGGATAAGGGCTGAAATGATAATGGGATTATTTGGGTAGTTTTCATGGTATAAGTACTGTTACCAGCTCTAAAGCTAAAGTTTTCTTCTGTTTTTGCCATGCTTAACTGAAATAAAACTCATTGTCCGGTTTTGATACAGTTAATTTTATTATTATCAGCATTTTATGAAGGATGACATTGCAAATACTTATCCTAGAAGTTTTAGTTTGAGAACTGTACATTTCGATTATGAGAGGTATAATGGTGCTTACCACAATCGTATCTCGTTAATTTACTACGAGTATAGTTCAATAAAAAATACCCCGACTGGGTTAAATACTCATAATAAAAAATACAATTTTTGCTGTTGTTTTTTATTTTCGATGATAAACGCACCTCTTCAAAACCTAATTTTTTAATCGCCAGTGATTTTGTAGCTACATAACCCAACAAGAGGTTTTATCAATTACATACGTTAAATGAACATGATATATTACGTGATAGACTTAAAAATATTCTGCAAGAAACTAAGTAGAAAAAATAAATAAAAATATTACTTACTTAGAGTGTACACACGCGTCGGGACGGAAGTAATTTCTCTAAAGTACGCGGAATCAATTATACCATACCATTTGTTCATTCAACTGTTGCTTAATGATGATAGAAAATTGCAATATCAATTAAAAATACACTTCAACAAAGATTGATTAGATTAATCTAAAACGATAGCGGATTTTGGATTGAAAATCTAACTTTATTTTTAGTATGTAAATATTACATAGAATATAATTATTTGAATTTATATGCAACGCTTGTTACTAGATCTATCTAGTGAGAAACGCATACAATATCAAATCCATTGTTTTAATTATTAAAGGAAGGAAAAGCAATTACCATTATTGCAAAAACATACATAAAAAAATGTGATAATATAAAAGCAATTTTATTGTGATTAGAACAAAGTCTCGTAAATTTCTCGTAAATCTACATAAGTATTGTATAAGATAATGTATTATTTAATAACTTACGTGAATATAAATAAAAACATTCCTAATTAAATGTGATCACTAAAATTGTGTCAGTAGTATCTATTGATTCTTAAGTAGTTACATAATGTTTATTAAGCCGTTGAAAGAAGAAAAAAGGAAAAAAAAAACAATAAACTGATTTCTAAAAGTTTTTATCAACTGCTTTTTTTAACGTTGATTTCCATAATTATTATTAAATGTTAACACAACTTCATATCTTTGTAAGATACTTATTATATCTTTATACCTCGCCTTGGTTAATATAATTAAAAAACTGAATATAAATATGACAAAAGGTACTCGCGTAACCCCACTTTGTTATAATATTATGGTTATGATAATAAATAATATGAGGAATATAATTATCATGATAACAATTTTACTAATACTAATTAGCACCTTTATAAATAAAGTAAAAATAACGCTAAAACTATTTTTTACAATATTGGACAAATGAACTTTATGAAATTCAGAAATGCACAGTACCCGTCGACTAAAACTAGTTAATATTAACTAAAATAATATACGATTACAATAATGATATTCGCTTTGTAAATTATTATTCATCTTATAGATATTATTATTAGGTGAGTGAGATAAAAACTGTTACTACAATGTACCAACATTAACAGATGTTTCTGCATATAAATTATATACAATATCAATGCATAATGTTAAAGTAAATAACTATCGTAATAATAAAATAACGTCCACAACCGGAATAATAAATTATTATATAATAACTTTGACAATAATGTCGTATAAAGTTAATACCTTTTCCTAACAAATTACGATAATTTACTAAGCTTCAGCAAAATCCAAAATTATGTTTTGGATTGGAACTAAGTTCACTCTGTAATATTATTATAGAGTCGTTGTAACTTAAAAAGAGTCGTAAGCTTTAGGCTAAATTATTGGGGTTTTGAGTAAGCATTGTATGCCCTGTCTTGCGCTGCGGCCTCGTCTTCAACACTCCTTCTGTAGTGACCTCCTGGCCCTGTGGTATCAAAGTCACTGCCATAATGGGACGCTGAATACGTGTGACTCTGAGACACTTGAGGGTGCTTTACGATTTCATAGGTTGTCTTTTCATGTGACTCACTTGAAACCAGTTTCTTTAATCCAATGATAGCTGAGAGGAGTAAAGCAATCTTACCGATTAGCAGAGCTTTGCCGGCAATAAGTGCAATGGCCTGGAAAGCAATGGCCAAGAATCCACCTTTGACCAGCACACCAGCGATAATCGGGCCTATCATTTTTTTCAGCTTACCACGGGCTTCGGATAGGGATCTGCCGACGTCGTCTCCGATGCTGACAGGGTTGATAACCACTCTATGCGTTTGCGTCAGTTTTAACGCTGCCATTTGAAGATACTTATCGACCTGATCTGATTGGAGTGAGTTCAGATCTCCCTCAGGTAAAGACGATGGAAAAGCCCTTTCCGATTCCGGTCTGCGAACGAGGTTCACACCCTCAACCAATGGGAGGGTTTCCATCCTCGCGGCGCGGTCGAAGAGCTTCGCTGCTTGAACTTTGAAGCACTTCACGATCTCGTGAGACTTTTCACAATTTTCATACATCCTTCCTAGAAGCTTGAGGCTCGTTTCGAAGGGATTGCCGGCTGTAAGGGCCACTAGGCACAGCAGGACAATGCCCCCGCGGTGCACCATGTTGTTGTAGAACCGCGGTGTCCTTGAAAATCCGTGGACCTATGTCCGGCTAACGCGATTGCAACTATTGAAATGTGCAAAGAAACCATGTGCACTGGCATTTATCTATTTTCACCGGGAACTGCATTTATCTATAAATCTTTTAGAGCGTGCAATGGTTGCATCGTATCGTTGAGCACTGGTCTGTGCATATGCACTAGATGTGTGAGTGATTTGGTTCAATGTGTGGTGGTGTTGACCATGCGGACTGCACGGTCACTGTCAAGGGCACAAGTGCTGATTGTGAATTCGATGCCTTTTATTGCCCCTTTGATGTCAAATTCTGAGTTTTGAATTTCTATGTACAAACGAAGAATTAATGTAAAAAATAATAATTAATAAAAAAAAGTATACCTTTTGTCGTATTATCCATGTAGTAAGTGACGATGCAGTTTAAGGTTTGTAGGTCCTACTCGTGCCTAAAACAATCTTTTTTGTCTTTTGCTAAATGATATCCTCCGAATTTTCATTAAAACTAATTGTTTAAGAAAACAGATATTTGTCCAAAACCTAATTAAAGAAAGGCACGGTGTCGTTCAGTAAATGAAATTCGGCGACATTCAGCGTCTCGGGGGAAATGTACTACCAGCATATAATTTTTATTCGTAAACTTTAGCGGTCAATTTTCAAACGAACGAAAACCCGAATCATCGATCGTCGAATACGTTTTTTTTTAATATAACCGTTGTCGATACGAAGTGTGGCTGGTCAGCTAGCAAATAAAAAAAATAGATAAATAGTTTAGCTACTTAGATACTAGTATGCAATAGTTTTTCATTGAGAAAATTTGATTGCGTGCCATCTATGAGTTAGGCTGTGAACTAGTTCACAAGAACGTATCACTTTACCCGTGATAACTTCAACCATTACAATATAAAATGTACCAATTTACTTTTTTCATTTTCTTACTAAGTACTAGTACAATGCAAAAAAAACCATTTGGGGTGGCAAATGGTTTTTTGTGCATTGTTTGGGGGAGGAATAAATACCCCACCTATTCAAAATTTCCCAAGACAATAAGGTATATCAAGTTTTATCAATACCGATTCAAATTGCGACCTGTCAATTATTGTTATTAAATTAATAATCTTTGATAATCCGCGCTATTATGCTCATTTGTCGTTGCTATGTCGTCCTTTTGTCGTTAAAAAAAATAAAGAAAATTTTAAATAAAAATACCCCGAATACTTTTGAAAGCCACAGATAATTTAAAAATCTTATATTTTTTTTAGGTATGTGATGTGTTTTTAATTTCTTTTTCTATCTGAACGACAACGCGACGACTTCGCAACGACTTATAAGACATCATGGTAAGGCCCAATGTCATACTAATTCGCTATATTTCACACAAGTTATGTTTTTAAATTAATTACCTAGTATTACAGTGTTCTGAACAGTAGAATAAGTTGTTTTTAACTATTACAGCTTTATTTTTACAGAGTTGCTCGATACACATCGGGTTGAATATACTGAATACAGTTATTTCCAAAATAATTCACGAAAAAAATATGTACTTTATTTTTGAAGGAATTTCAATTTGTTTGTCTCAATTACCTTTTTTAATTTGCGATAGCACAACACGAAATCTTTGAAATGAAAGCTGGAATTTTCAAATTTAATTTTAATGTTAATCGTGGCTTATAACGTTACTAGCTGCGCTCCGCGGTTTCATCCGCGTAAGGCCGTTCCCGTGGGAATAACGGGACAAAAAGTAGCAGGTGTTATTCCCGGTGTCCAGCTATCTATTTCGCGATTATAATATTTGTATGATAATATATTATTAGTATGAGACCGGGGTGGGTTGCCTATAGGGGTAGGTAGAATAACTGTCCATAACTCAGCAAGCAAGTAGTCTAGCGGCCATTCAACTATGCTTGCGGATGCTTTTTATAAGTGTGCTTAATTGTACGGATTCCCTTATCGCTCGCGTAGTTTGGTTAGGAGTGGTCCCACAATTTAAAATTTTGATTCTGATAAGTGAATTTTTTCGGCGATATATTTTTTGTTCTAACGTAGACAATAAACTTAATTCTTAATTTTAAATGAATACATGTATGAGTAATATAATTATTCTTTATATTAAGCAACATAAATACGTGGGCTAAATACCACTGTTAGTGAAAAATAAAGTGTGAAGTCAAAAATAGCGTTTAGGGATAGGTGATTCTTTTTCCTAGGGGCTGGATGACTCGAAGAAAACTGGTAAAACTTTTGATCACATAACAGGAGAATTGAGAATTCTGAAGATATGTTCGTAAAATTGATTCTAAAGTACGAGTATATCATGAAAATATTACCAAATTGAAACTAAAAAAAAATAAACTTGATTATTTTAATACTTTCACAATATAGAAAAATCTTACTAATAATGGGCCCTACCATGCTCGTTTCTCGTTGTTTTGCAGGCCGATAGTAGCCCGACAACAGTCCTGCAAAAAATCGGTACCATGCACATGCTTAAACTGAACGATTTAGGTCTACTCTATTGTCTCTGGCCTGCAAACTCATCGAAATCGAATTTTGTTTGACAGTTGGCAAACAAAATATTTTAGGACTGTTGCGTTTTAAAGTGCTAATTTTATAGATTTTTCTTGTTTTCGCGATTTTGTGTTGAAATAAAACTCATTTTTCGTCTACCCTGAGGAAGGAGCCTCCAAATACGCAAAAAAACACATTGCCGATATGTACCTAATAAAACATTGCGATTCGAACCGTAAAATGTACCTATCTACTTATGTCGGTGTCTGGTTTCAAAGAAGAACTCCCATGAAGCTACCAGCCGCGGCAGCGAGCGTAAGCCAGGGAACAATTGCTGCCGATAATCGAGGCTGATCGAGGCATCAGTACACTCGATTATTACATAGGTAGATCTATATAGAGATCTAATCTGCCAGGTATTGAAACATTGGGTATAATAAAATGTTAAGTATTGTCACAGTTTAAGTACATAGTAGTTGGCGCATAGGCGCTTGTTAGTTAATAATAAAAGAAAGCCACATAAACATTTTTTATTTTTCATAATACCTATCTACTTACAATACAACACATAGAACGGATAGGTAGGTAAGTAAGAAAAACAAATTAGGTTGCTAATTGCTATAGGAAACTGACGAACTAAAATGTTTAATTATAGGATACTAGCTGTTACCCGCGACTTCCACTGTTAACTATTCTTAAACAATTCTTTCAACATCTCGATGCGACTTATTCTCACTCTAACACAGTGGACAAAAACGTCCTTCAATTAAGGAATTCCTCAACTCTCCTCAAGTTCGAGGTGAGGAGAGAACTGACAAACGTAAGGTAGCTTGCGACCTAGGTACCTACCTTGAAACTCCCTTACTCAAGCCAGCTACTTATGACGATAGATTCTTGTTGTTTTTGTATCAGTATGGTTTATAATTTTGTTTAAAACGAGTAGGCTATTAGATTTTCAACAGTTTATTATGTTATAGTTATGACAATCCATACTTTTATCCAGCCCAAAGATAGGTATTTACGAGATGACTCAAACCCTTTGGAATTCTTTATAAACGCGCAAATCGTCTGTGGGCCAAACTTACAAAATAAATCTACTATTTATAAACACCATTGAACGACTAAATTTTTGATACAATAGTTTTATAACTATACTATAAGCATAAGGGAAATACCTACTTTTCCTCAGATTTTTTACAAGTCCTTGGATAAAGATCTTTAGATGCACCCTGTCTTTATATTATGAAAGTAGCCTATAATGTAGCACTTGATTGCAAATTAACATTCTGCATTATTATTTTTAAACATTATAAAAACTCTATCTGTAAAGCGGAAAGTTAGTAGGTATGTTTGTTACTCAACCACATGAAAATCGCTGAACATTTTTTATGATGAAACTCGAAATATATAGATAGTTGAAGACTGTAATAACACATAGGCGTTTTATCCCGATATTCCCGCGGGAACAGGACTTACGTGGGTGAAACCGCGGGGCGCAGCTAATAAGGAAATAAAACAAAAATGTACTCTTTCATTTCAACTTGTTTTAATTGAGCAGCTTGCTGTTCTAGGCAAGCTTTTTTGTACAGTTTTGCCATTTTCACCATCCATTTCCTCCTCTCTGCCAGCTTTAATCGATGAAGTTTCTATTCTCTCTCTTGTGCCCTTTTATAAGTAGCCTCTCGCAGGTTAATCTGATCTTGAAATACCTGCACTCGAATATTTCTTTCTCCTAAAAAGATAAATTATAATTGTATTCTTTTCAATTTGTGTCTGTTCTACACTGACTGCTTGATGCAAGCAAATATAAAAATCGTATTTTTTATATATGTAGTTTAATTTAAAACACTATAGGTACCTACATTTACATGAGGCTAGGAAAGATGCACCTCCATAGTCAGACAACCGAGAGTTGGTTCTTGTAGCACGTTGAACTATAACAAACAAAATTATTTAAATCTTACTAATATCTTACTAATATTATAAACGCGAAAGTTTGTATGTAAGTATGTATGTATGTATGTGAGGTTGTTACTCTTTCACACAAAAACTACTAAACCGATTGCGATGAAACTTGGAATATAGGTAGCTGGGGACCTAGATTAACACATAGGCTACTTTTTATCCCGATATTCCCGCGGGAACGGGACTTAGTGGGTGAAACCGCGGGGCGCAGCTAGAAAGTCTATATGTATGTAAGTATGTATGTGAGTTTGTGACACTTTCACGCAAAAATTACTGAACCTATTGTGATGAAACTTGGAATGTAGGTAGCTAGATACTGGGACTAACACATTGCCTACGGGATTTACGCGGGTGAAACCGCGGGGCGCAGCTAGGTTTTATATAATATTTAACTACTTTTTTATCATACAATATTGACTACTTTTTACTCAAAAAATAGTTTTTGTTTACGTAGGGCATGACTAGTGTTTATCTTATTTTTCAAGAACTTCTACCTACCCACTGCAGGCCGGTTTTCTCCAGATACAGTGGTCAGTTATTCTGCCAGTTTCTGCAAAAGTAAATAAATTCAGAATTTGCTAGAACATTCAGGCATCAAATAGGTGGACAGATTCATGGATTCAAAATAACCGCTCCAAACCCTGTGGGAATAAGAGTATACCAATTTTCATAGCAATCAGATTCAGCAGATAAAATGTTAGAACATTTTGCCAACTTAAAAACTTTTATATTATACTAAATTTTAAAGATCTTTCGCATTTTGAATGAATGTATGTAATTATTTATTGTCCTTAAACATATTCTAGCAAACCACACTAGCTTAAACTCAAGCATGCAGTGTATTATAATATAAAAATATGAATAAATAAATAACTTTCTAGGAAAATGCCAAAGAGAGAGTCAAGAGTCAAAATCCTTAAAAACTTGAATCCAAATACATAATTATTTGAAAACCTTGAGTTCCTAATGAAGATCCCTTGATGCATCACTTCGTTAAAGTTTTAACTGTGTGTTTTTGCAATTAGCCCTTCAGCTGGGCTTTTGTTCTTACTTTAAGCCATGGGTTTCCTCACAATGTTTTCCTTCATCTTAGGAGTGATGCATCCCCGTGTTAATTTTGCTTGTATTGTAACCTGTGGATGGGATAAAACCAACGAGAACGAAAGAACCATGAGGAGCAACAAAGTTTCTACATTCAATATAGTAGTTGTATTATAAAAAAATACCTGTAGTCTGCGCTTCATTAGTCTCTTCAGTTTGGGGCCAAATACTCTGTATTGTCTAACATCAGTGAGTACAGCTGTGTCCACCTTGTTGATGAACCGGTTGTGGACTTCCAGTACGCACCTCCAGTACGCATACTGTCTGACGAGACATTTTCACTGCACCGAATCACACTGATAACCTTTCGTACTATTGCACAAGTCCGATGCCCGTAAATAAATTTGCGATGTAAATAAATAAAAATGGTCCCTTGTTTGCATCGTTTTTTTAATTTCATAATGGCGAAGTATAAACCGATTATGGCCATTTGGAAATTAGCCAGTGTCAATTTTTTTTTTTAATTTTATGGCTTTATTTGATCACAAATTCTGCTAATGACACGTAGTGAAGAAAGTACAAAATATTTTAGAATCTTTCCTCGATTATAACTTTTATTTTATTTACTCAAAGTATTTTAAATTTGCAGAGTTTTTGCGGGAACGCGGTGAGGAGATGTGTTGCTAAATTTTCATTTTTGTGAAACCTAGTTCAAATGCGTGTAAATTGTTTAAATTCGGGGGCATAATAATCAATTTAGTTTCGTGTTTTTTATTGAAAATTTAGCAACACACGGAAGATGTGTTGCTAAATTTTCATTAAATATCCGCGTTCCCGCCAAAACTCTTAAATTACTATTAAACCCTACGAGAAATAAATAGAATCTAAACCTATTGGATTTCGTTGATTAAGCCTTTATTTATTTCGAGCATGAACTTTGAGCATGAGCAAAAGTTTTTTATTTTAAGAGTAGTAAACTTGTGACACTATTATTATCCATAACGGCTTCGGAACGCGCGCTCACAAACATGATAAGCTCTTGCCACGAGATAATTTGAGGGTGCGTTCCGAAGCCATGGTAGTTTTTTGAGGTAAGTAACTGGAAATAATAAAAATTTGAATTCAAATGTTTAAATTAAATTTAAAATAAAATTCAAAAGTAAGTACTACAATAACTCTAAAGTCTGCGTACATTGGAAATTTTTGATACAAATTATTATAAGGCGGTAGTTTACAGTAACTTTTTAGAATATAATTACATCTCAGTCAACCATGAAAATGCCAACTGTAAAGTTTGCGAAAGCTCTTGTACTGAGTAATAATGTCGTTATTAAACAAAACGCGAGTAAAACCCGGTAAATAATGTGTTTTATTATTATGCAAAATCGCGAAACCTTAAGACAAAATTAAAATATTTATTAAAAATGAAACCATCAAAACGTTTCCTCAAACTTTATTAGAAAAAACTTTTTAGAAATCTTCTCATGTACCTTCTTAGTACAGAAAAAAAACCTATAAATAGAATAGTGCTTGTCTCTGAACGAGTTCTGAACCTATTTCATAAATTTTATTTACTTAACTTAAACGTTGAACACTAATAAATTAAAAATAATACTGCTTTGAAAAATCATTAAATATTTTTAACAATATATTTATGTACAAATTATATTTTTTTCTGACTGCATCTTCATTTAAAGTTTAACGACGTAAGCACGACTTATGGGTGGTCATGGTACGAAATTCCATACAAAACGCGTTACACGTCAGTGAAAACTGCACGACTTATAAGGTCGCTACTGCGCATGACTGAACGAGAACGCGACGAGTTCGCGACGACTTATAAGACATTGTGGTAAGGGCCATTATCTTATCTTACTTAATATTAGGGGTTAAAGTATGAAATTGCCGATTTGTACTGAAAATCTTAATTGTTTATTTTTTAAATTTTTAACAAATTTATTTAATCAAAATAGTTGCCATTATTATCTATACATTGCTGCCATCTAATGGGAAGGTTATTAATGCCTTTGCGATAGAACTCCGACGATTTAGTTCCTGAAGGGTCAAAATGGTTTCTCGTGCTGTGTGAGGTCTCGCGTTGTCGTGCAGCAATAATGGTGAAGATCGATTCATGAGTCGGGGCTGTTTTACTGCTAGTTTTGTCAACATGGTTCGGAGTTCGGCACAATAGACATCTGCCGTAATTGCTTGACCAGATCGAAGAAAAATATAGTGAATAACACCATGCTGAGACCACCAAACAGTTACCATTACCTTTTTATTGGTAAGTTTTGCTTTAGGACACTGTTGTGGCATTTCACCTGGGGTCAGCCATTGCATTTTTCTTTTCCGGTTATCATAAAGAATCCACTTTTCATCAGACATGTTACAATTCGATCCAATATTCCTTCATTTCTGTACCGGTTCAACAAGGTAACACAAGTTTCAACACGCGTTTCTTTCTGCAGATCAGTCAAATTATGAGGCACCCATTTTTCGTATTTTTTTATTTTATTGATTTGACGCAAGTGTAAGACAAATCCTTTGTTTAGATGTTAAGTAATAAATAATTAATACTTCAGCCTTGATAAACCTCAAAATGTTTTATTAATTTACCACAATTATATTATCCAAGTAAGTTTTTACATTATCTTTTCGCTTGCGAATCGGTTCGTGACCCTCACTCGAATGGCCGCCGACCGTCCCTCACATAACCAAAACGAACGAAATTGTTTTCATCTACCCTTATTATTTTTATAAATATTTAAGTTTGACTCCATAGATAACAACTAAATTTTTCTATATTCTTCGCTAATAACGCTATTGCTAACAGACGGCCGTCCTGTTAACGAAATGTCCCTATTTCGCTGCGGCCATTTGAGTGTTTGTATGTCTCTATACAAATAAAAATTAAATTATATAACTAAATAATCAAATAATAATTTTGTATAAGTAAATTTGAGTCAAACCGAATTACCATAATCAAGTTAATAAACGAAATTGGTGATACAAAATATAATTATAATCAAATCAGAGTATCTTTCTATCAATTGCAGTAATCAAAACAGATATAAAATAATAATTTGGTAATAATGTGGGGAACGTTGATTCTTTGTTGCTTGGTAAGTATTTTCGTCTTACAGTGGTTGCCACAGCAGAACGTCCGAGTACTTCCTAGGATCCTAAAAGATAAAAAGTTAAGTTAAGAGAAAACTTGAGTTACATATTGAAGTACCTGTAAATACTGCTGAAATATTATATGACAAATATATGTATTTACTAATTAATTAAATTATTTGTCTGTATCATCATCACTGCATTACAGCAGCATGTTTGATGTTAAAAGAAACTTAGGTTAATTGGTACCACTAATTTTCTGTTACACTTCCCACTCGTAGCAGCATTGACTGGTAAGCCATTGGGTAGGTACACATAAAATATATACTGTGAGCACTGTAATAAATCAGCATATTTCACTTTCATACATAAATAAGTTAAATAACAATTTATGTGAGCACTGCAGACATGAATACAGCATATTTCACATTTAATAATAACTCAGAGATTATAAGGTGAGCACTGCACCACATATAGCATATTATTTCACATTTCATGAATATCGAAGTGAGCACTGTACCACATACAGCATATTTCACATTTTATAATAACTCAGAGATTATAAGGTGAGCACTGCACCACATACAGCATATTTCACATTTCATGAATATAGAAGTGAGCACTGCAAATAAAGCAGCATATATCACTTATTAATCTCATGTGCACTTACGCTGTTTTTATTCCCATGGGTTACATCTAGTTAATTAACTTCAACAGTGGCAACTTCATCATAAAATGTTAGACAGCCTGCAACATATTAAACTAGGATGGGGAACTAATCTGTAATTATGTGAAGGATATAAGGATTACGGGATAGGTGTGTTAGTTATTTTTGTTTTAGCCAGTCAGTCTCTGTCAGTCTTCAATTTCTATATTATCGTCGTCATCATCAGTGTCAGAAGGAAATTCTTTGGGATTTCCTGTGAAAGTAATCCATTTCTTCAGGGCATCAGCAGGATAAATACTCTTGTATTTCCGTTTAGAGTGCCCGTCAATGCTACAAATCTCATACCGATCATTTGAAAGTACAGCATTTACTCTGTAGGGGCCTCTAAATTTGGGGAGTAATTTCTTACTTCTACCTGTCGCTGGAATATGGTGATTTGGAATCATAACTAGATCACCAATCTCAAAAATTTTTGTAAGTGCTTTGTTTTTATCATAATTAGCTTTCATTTTGTGTTGATTTTCTTTAATATTTTCAGCGGCTGCATTTCGTATCTCATCCCGAACAGTATCTAATTCAGTGTTTTTATCACCTAAGTCATGAGAAATATCTCGAATGCCATTCAAAATTGCCCCTTCGTTCATATTTGTAGTCCTTCTCCCATAAACTATTTCAGAGGGTGATGTACCAGTACTTTTATTATATGTATTATTTAAACTCCACTGGATGTTATTTATGTGAGTGTCCCAATCTCGCTCATCTAAACCATGATTAGATGATGCTAAAGATTCAAGTATGGTACGATTGTACCTTTCTATCTGCCCATTGGCACGTGGAGTAGCCACTGCATTTAAAACGTGTTTTGCACCAATTGATTTTACAAAATGTTTAAATGTTGTTGAGGTGAAGCTGGTTCCTCGATCGGATATTATAACTTTAGGGCTACCTACAGTACTAAACACTTCATTTAGAATTTTAATTGTAGTTTTGCTTTTCAAATTCCTCACTGCTTTAATAAATATAAATTTACTAAATCCATCTATTACCCCTAGAATATATGAATTTCCGGACTTACTTCTTATAAATGGTCCAAGATGGTCCATGTGTACCGTATGAAAAGGGACATTTACTTTTGGAATAGGATGTAGGAATCCACTTCTCTTAGATGTTGAAGCTTTATTATATGCACAGTTAAGGCAGGCGGATACATATTTCCGTACGAACCTATTCATTTTAGGGAACCAGTAATCTTGCTTCATTTTATTTATTGTTTTGTCAAAGGCGAAGTGTCCTGTCTCGTCATGGCATAATTGGCATACTCGCCATCGCGCGCTGTTGGGTACTACCCATTTTAATTCTCCATTCGCTTTCCTATATATTTTATTATTCTGTATTGCATAATTATCGGTTATGTCTTTTATTTCTTTAGAGTCAGTGTCCAAAATAGTTTTTATCAATTTAAGCTTTGGATCCGTCATTTGTACGCTGTGTAACCATTCAGTAATTGTTATATGTAAAACTTCAAGTTCCGGCAATTCATTTAAATCAACTCTGTCGTTATTATCAATAGGGTTCCTACTCAAAGCGTCCGCGTGACGCATGCTCTCTCCCGGTTTGTATTCAACGGTAAAATTATACTCTTGGAGTAGTAACCACCAACGAGCAATACGGGGCATTAAGTCTCTTTTCGTTAAAGTAGTACGAAGGGCATTGCAATCAGTCAGAACTTTAAATGGTATCCCGATCAAATAAGATCTAAACTTTTTTAAAGACAAAACGACTGCAAGGGTCTCTAACTCGTACGAGTGTAAGTGTTCTTCTTCTTTAGTTGTTTGCTTGCTAAAATACGCAACAGGTCTTAAAGGTGATTTTTCGTCAGGTCTTTGCAAGAGTATACCACCTACACCTAACTTGCTTGCGTCGCAATGTACTTCCGTTATGTAAGACGGGTCGTAAAGTGCCAAAATAGGTCTTTCAGTTAATTTAGATTTTATTGTTTGAAAAGCTAGTTCTTCGTTATCACCCCACGCCCAGGGAATATTTGATTTCGTTAGAATCGTCAATGGTTTGGCAATACTCGCGAAACCAGAGATAAACCGGCGAAAGAAACTCGCCAACCCTACAAACTGTCTGATCTGATGTACGTTCATAGGTTTAGGGAAGGAAGCCACAGCTTCAGTTTTTTTGTGCCCAGGTCTTAACCCCTCACTAGAAACTTCAAATCCAAGGTAGTCTAGCTTTTTTGCAAAGAAGTGGCATTTAGTTATATTTAATGTTAAACCGGCGTTACGCAAAGATATTAGGATTTTACGAAGTTTCTCAAAACCTTCTTCTATTGTTGCAGCAGGTGACAATAAATCATCCATATACGGCATTGCTAAATCGTACCTATCTTTACCTAGAGCTTTATTGACCATATGCTGAAAAACGGCGGGTGCATTAACAAGACCAAAGGGCATACGCGTGTATTCATAATGCCCATCGGGCGTTACAAAAGCGGTCAAATGTTTAGAGTCTTCCGCTACAGGTATTTGATAGTACCCTGATTTTAAATCTAAACTTGTAAAATATATCTTTCCACTGAGACGGTCAAGCTGGTCGTCTATCACAGGCATTGGGTAAGAATCCTTTACAGTTTTTTTATTTAAAGCTCTATAGTCAATGCATAATCTATGTTCGCCGTTTTTCTTTTTAACTAATACTATCGGGCTTGCATAGCAAGAATTTGACTCTTGAATGATCTTAGAGTCAAGAAGTTCGTTTATGATTTCACGTACTACGAGCCTTTCACTATGGGCAAGCCGATATGGTTTATATGTGACCGGTATTTGGTCATGTAATTGTATATGCATTTCGGTTATATTTGTAGTCCCTAACTCATTTAATTCGAGAGCAAAACAATCCCTAAACTCATTCACTAGGTCAAGCAGTCGATTTTTCTGTCCCGGTGTCAAGTCAGTCCCTATATTTAACATGTCCATTATTATTAACTTATTGCTGTCCACTTGGGTCTCACATGGATATTTTGCTAATGTCAATCTATTTACCTCGAATTCAGTAGGAGGCTTTGTAGTTATAATGTCATTATTGCCCGGAAGAACACGGGCGCGCGCCAGTAATTTATCTTTCTTCAAGGTAACATCTTTCGTTCCGAAACTTATGACGGGTAGGTGTCCTTGACTATTTTTTATTAAATATATTCCGGGTAGAATCATGATCTCCTCTCCTTCCTTGAATATTACATTGCCTGGTATGTACACCGGTCCAGTATAATCTGCTCCACATCGAACTTTGACAGTTTTCATATCTTTTAAATTGACTGCTTCGGCATTATATATATGAATCTTATTCATACTTGCCTTGTCCGAAAATAATGTCAGAGTTGTATTAGTTTTAAACACAATAACATCCGGGTTTTCTGTGACATCTTGCCCTAATAACAAATCTGTGCTCAGAAATTCATCAGGTACCACAAATGCTAAAACATCTGTAGTTACAAAGTCGACTGATAAATTAACTAGTGCCTTCCCTAGAGGTTGAATAGTTCCAAGAGCAAATCCTCTGATAATCGGTAAATGTTGATCGTCTAGTTTCAAACACAATTCATCAGCTATGCTTTTCTTAATCAACGTGCATTGACTGCCAAAATCAATAAAGGCGATTTTTGTTTTAGTATTAACTTTAATAATCTTATTATAAATATCATCTGTTTTATCTTGCGCCGTGATACGTTGTACTTTGTTTACTACGTTGCCAGTATCATTGTGGCTATTGGTGTTTTGAGTGTTACTACTTTTACCTTCTGTAATGCGGTCTCGTTTACAAAATTCGGCCAGATGACCGAATCTACTACATTTCGTACATTTTTGTGGATCCTTGCGACATCTAGGAGCAATATGACCCGATTCGGAACAGTTAAAGCATACTCGATTTCCACTATTACCCAATCTATTATTTCTATTAATTTCATTATTTCGTGAAGCCACTATGAGGCTTTTTTGTGGTAACGTATACTTTTTACCTTCTCTGTTATAATTTTTTTGTGGTAATCATTCTTAAATATCTGAAAAGTTGACTTGGTCTTTTAAAGTTCGCTCCTTGTGCGTTTAACTTTATATTATTATCGAATATACCGTCGATAATGCAGTCAATCGCATCCTTCCCTTTTATTTTACAATGTCTTACAAGTCTAGCCTTATCATAAAAATACTCTTCTAATGATTCTTCTTTACGACTTCTCCGAGAGAGCATTTCCGTTAGCCTTTCAGCGTGATTACGATCATCGGGAAAATTTTGCAGTAACTTCCTTTGCCATTCTTGCCAAGTTAACTTGACCGAGGAGAGTCCTTCATACCATCGCCGTGCCAGTCCAGCTAATTTTGGCAAAGAGTGAAAAATGGTCTGTTTATCACTCCAATTATATATAGCAGCTGTTTCATTTACTTTTTTAAGCCACGCTCTAGTAGTTTGTGTTTTGAAGCTGGGGTCAAAGCTTGGGATGACTTCATGGGCGCTCATAAATGTGTTTCTACCGTGATGACTAATAGCTTTAATAAATCTATTAATTGTATCATTGTTCTTAGGCTTTGTTCGTCTAAGCGATTTCTTACGGGAGTGTCGTTTTGACTTCGATCTCAGGCGAGAGCGACTGCGCCTTTCACTCGGCGAAGATTCGGAACAACTTGATGAGGTTACGGTGGAACTATTGCTACTGCTCGAGCCACTGCTATGAAAGGAAGATGACGAAGAATCAATTTCGTAGCTTCGTGATGTTGATAAACGTTTTCGCTTTGTACGACTTCTGCGGTGCGTTTGCCTAGAACGGGACCGACTTTTACAGCCTTTTTTCTTGCCGCCTTTCAAGCGATCGTGATTGCGTCTAGTTTGAGAGCTCGATCTGGAACTATCTAGTCGGTTCCGTTTCTTTTTCTTAATCGGCGATGTTGTCCGATTTCTCATCCTTTTCAGATTTTTATTTGGTGAGCCAGGAGGTGTATTTGCACTACGCTCTGAGTCCGACATAGCGGCTTATGGTAGGTAAATACCTACCTACTTGAAGTCTAGTTATATGTATTAATTTAATAGTCAAATTAAAAGATATTAGGGGATGAATAAGTTCACACATTAGTTAAAATGATTTGAATTACGAGAATATATTTTATGTGGGTACAATCTTAACTATAATTATTTAGGACGCAAGTAAATAAAAACTTTAGTAACATAAATAACATTACATAAGTTTTTTTTTTTTTTTTTTTTTTTAGCTTTAAGCCATTTTTTCACTACTGTATGTATTGTATTATTTAAAATATTATTTTACAGTTACAAATACGTACATAATAAATAAATTCCACAAAGCATACGTCTAGTCTTAATATCTAAATTGATTTGTACATCTAGGTACCGCCTCGATCATTCTGACCATTCATGTTTTTGAATTGAATAGTTGCTACAGAAGTAGAATCACAAAATTTATAATTAAAATATTATATTACGTAAACCCTGACGTTGATGTGAGACGTTTTCAGATTCAGTTTCAAAATAAATAGGATAGTGGATAAAATGAGACAATATTGTACAACCAGTTATTGCACGATAAAACAAGACCCGATAATGTACGACCTGTTATTTTGAAGCCAGGTCTCCTTTTAACATACCGTACAAACGTTGTAGTACAACCAGTTATTGCACGATAAAGCAAGACCCGATAATGTACGACCTGTTATTTTGAAGCCAGGTCTCCTTTTAACACACCGTACAAACGTTGTACTACCAGATAATCCACAACCTGTTATTCCGCTGCCATGTACCCGAAATAATAGTTCTTACATTCTATTAAAGTAAATGATAGATGATAGTTACTAGATATACAACCAATATGGATGGTATTGGGCAGAAATTCGTTTTTTTTTTTTTAATGGGACTTGCAAATACAATAGGTAAGTACATGATAACTGATTTTCTCACTGCCGTATCTATAGACGAATCTAGCAATTGCTTGTCTTAGAAGATTATGTCTGTCAAATTTTTGGCATTGAAAATTGATTGAAAATAATTATACATAAGAGGGAGACAAGGCATTACTCGTACATTGCAGGCATTACATATTAGGTAAACATAAATTTCTGATAAATAACGTCAGTCTGCGATATGCGGATCGCCAAATAATTGTAAAATACTTCTGCATTGTTTTCTTTAATATATATATTATCTTTAAACACAAAAACAGTGTGATAACTTGATTAGATTTACCTATTTATAAAATTATACACGATATTTTTATTTTTTTATTTTATAACTATTACGTATTTTATTTTATATTTATTTAAAGAATATGTTGTTGTTTATAGGTTAAGTACTAGGTAAGTACTTATATATTATTTTGTCAATGACTCTTCCATGAACCAAAGATCTTCTGAGATAGGTAGGTACGTAAGATGCGTCAACCAATCTACCTACATTACGCTTTTAATTTTGCATGTTTTGTTCGTACACTTTCTCGTAATAATGTAGAAAAAAGTAACTAGATAACTTAAAAAAAGGAAAAGGTCAACATTTTCAACTATAAAACCTTTGTTTGTGTTGACAAGTATTTCACATTGTACAACAAAAGGGCAATATTTGTAAATATTCACACGTTATAAAATGCATTAAGTACATACCAGATACTGTGAGCAATTAGTCCAATCCAGCACTTCTGAATTTGTAAGACAAATCCTTTGTTTAGATGTTAAGTAATAAATAATTAATACTTCAGCCTTGATAAACCTCAAAATGTTTTATTAATTTACCACAATTATATTATCCAAGTAAGTTTTTACATTATCTTTTCGCTTGCGAATCGGTTCGTGACCCTCACTCGAATGGCCGCCGACCGTCCCTCACATAACCAAAACGAACGAAATTGTTTTCATCTACCCTTATTATTTTTATAAATATTTAAGTTTGACTCCATAGATAACAACTAAATTTTTCTATATTCTTCGCTAATAACGCTATTGCTAACACAAGTGAGTCAATAAAGTGGGTAAGGTAACGTTAAACCATGCCGCTAATTCCTTGGTAGTTTGACTAGGATCGGCTTCTACTATCTCTCTTAATTCATCGTTATTCACCTGTGTGGGCGGTCTTCCTCGTGGCTCGTTCTTTAAGTCGAAATTTCCATCACGAAAGCGTTTAAACCAAAATCGCACGGTGCGTTCATTAGTAGACCCCTCTCCAAACGCAGCATTGATATTGCCGGCTGTTTCTGCCGCGTTAGTTCCGCGTCGGAACTCGTATTCAAAAATCACTCGAATTTTCGCAGTATCCATCTTTCTTGTCTAAATTGAATAACAAAAACAATTGAAAGTCGATATTCAAATGTTTCACATTTTTTAAAGAAAGAACATCACAGAAACCATTTGAAAAAAGTTTCATTCGAAAACCTCAAACCATGAAGATTCTATGTCAATTCAAAGAACCTATTGCAATAAAACGGCAATTTCATACTTTAACCCCTATTATTATAAATCAGAAAGTATGTTTGTTTGTTTGTTTGTTCCCTCTTCACGGTCAAACGGCTCGATCGATTTGGATGAAAATTTGCATTGGGATAATTTAAATGATGGAGAATAATATAGGTTACTTTTGATCCCGAAAATCCCGCAGGATACTTACATACAATCTTTACCTTACTTCACCTACCT
This sequence comes from Idaea dimidiata, assembly GCA_949358125.1. Classification (NCBI taxonomy): domain Eukaryota; kingdom Metazoa; phylum Arthropoda; class Insecta; order Lepidoptera; family Geometridae; genus Idaea; species Idaea dimidiata. The sequence continues at coordinate 24,385,497 of OX442330.1, forward strand.
GGCATTTTGCATTGCGGTAGGTAGGAGTTCGAACACCGCGGGATCGCGACTTGCGCGGGTGAAACCGCGGGGCGCAGCTAGTTCTATATAATTTATTTCAAATTTGTTGAGGTCGATCTACACCTGGTATAAAGTCAACGTACCCCGACCATGGGGTAGCTTGACTAGTTTTTTCTGTTCCGGAAAATGAAGTGTGGAACCTAAACTATTGTCAATTTCACATTTTTACACGACTGCCAAAGGAAGTGTTATTGATAATTGGAATAATAGCTTGATATATTTCCTATCACATATACTAGTTCACACTGAAATAAGATTGAAAATAAAAGAGTTATGCTTGCTTAAATGAAAAATAAGTCAACGCACCCTCGTCTTCCCTACAGGTCTCTCCGACGTTTTTTTGTTTTTTCCTTTTTCAAGGTTGACAACCTTAAAAAAGGTAACTGTAATGTAATTAAAAAGTTTCATAGCTTTCGCTAAGCTTTGAAACTTTTTAACAATGCCGTTATTGAATAGAACCCGGTAAATATAGTGTATTACTACATCACTCTTTTTTTTTCTTAAATTTAAGTTAAGAAAAAAAAAGAGTAATTTATAGTAAAAATCTTACTAATATTATAAACGCGAAAGTTTGTATGTATGTGAGGTTGTTACTCTTTCACGCAAAAACTACTAAACCAATTGCGATGAAACTTGGAATATAAGTAGCTGGGGACCTGGATTAACACATAGGCTACTTTTTATCTCAATATTCCCACGGGAATGAGACTTAGCGGGTGAAACCGCGGGGCGCAGCTAGTAAACTATATACATCACTACAAACCCTTGAAAGAAAATTCTATCTAAGTAATAAAATTAGTTAAATTTACAGGTTCATTAAAGTAATTTAAAACTTTATTATTTTCATAAAATCATGATATTTACAACTATTTGAGATAGTAACAATTTTATTATCGTAATCATAATAAAAAATTTCAAGGCAAACATGTGTTACATTGTGCAAGTAGGTCTTGAGACTAAATAATGTGGGATCAAGCCATGTCTTATTTTACAGTTTGCAAAAAAATGACGCTTTTCTCCTGAAACCACTAATAGGACCATAAAATTGGGTTCCCTGCGCTATTTTGAAACCCGGTACATTAACAGACGTTTTATGATATTAGTTAACATTTTTTACGTAAAACGAACCTTCAGTACTGTAAACTTAGGTCAAACTATTTTCTGTGAAACGAACAATAGGGGCAATGAATAATAGGGGAACCCATGAAATCTAGAGTAAATATTTAAATTTGCTCAGACAAATATCATCTCCCATTAGCGGAGGTAAGGTCAAGACCAGCCTATCTCATAAACAAATGAGAAAATTTTAAACCCTCAACCAATATACATTATTTTAAGATTCACCACATCAAATACAGGAGAGAGACACTTTCGTTTTTTGTATGGAATACTTTTTGACTAGTTTTACCTCAAGTATTCGTACTCACTTTTTTTAACGACACCGATGAGCATTAGGGGAAAGTGTAAACATTTTTGTTTCCATTATATTGTCATGGGAAGCCATGGCACAAATGATGATGATTGACAATGATGTCAAGTGTAGCTTCAATGATCACTATAGGTGTGTGTGTAATGATTGTCGCAATGGCCAGTGTATTAGGTACCTAGCATATTGAAAACTTCACAAATGCATGAAAGTAAGTACTTTCCTGTTTTAAGGGGCCTTGATATTTTGTTTGAGACTTGAGAGCTTGCTTAGCATATCAAGTGATTAAATTTCGGCCTGTGGATTAAAAAAACGCTTCGAAAAAACCTTATATGACTTATGTTAATTTGATATCCCTTTCAGGCAATTCTCGTTACCACGACAAAGTCCTTCTGTTATCAAAAAGTAAATATGTAGTCGTAGCAAACCACTGAAGTCCCGCTACATTAAATTTATTGATACATCCATTATTGATAGATAACTTTAAATGTCATTCATCGTCATAATTATAACACTGACATGTCATTTTTACGATAGGAGGATAGGCGATAGATTTTTTTTCTGTTAAAGGAACTTAAATTTATTTATGATTAGTACTTGTACATAATATTATCTTCAATGTGTTATTGATATAATTTTACGCTTTTTATGTGAAATACTTTTAACTAGTTTCAGCAATCGGCACAATCAGAAGTCCACTAATGAACGTTAACAATACCAACAAGCCAATTTGTTTCTTTCAAGACACCAAACTGAATGGCATATTCATACTTATCTATTAGATATATATATCTATAGATGATACTCTAATGACTATCATCAGCCATCATTAACCTGATGACAGCTTCTAGGAAATGTATATTACCATCGGATGTATGTTTGTATTTGTATAATATTTTAGAAAAGTAAAGCAATGTGTCCCTGTTATCATGAAAGTGGAGCAGTGATTCTTAGGATAGATTACAGATTTTATCTTCTTTGAGCTGCGCTCCGCTTCACCCGCGTAAATTCCGATCCCGTGGGAAAATGAAACCTATGTGCTAATCTAGTTCTTCAGCCATCCGCATACCAAGTTTTATCGTAATCGGCTTAGTTTTTATGTACAGAGTTACAATTAAACATTATTTGTACAAAAACTTTGTTAAAATATTAGAAGGATAGATATAAAATTCAAAGTTCCGACTGAAAATGATAAAGCACTTCTTCTACTTTTCGTGTAGTGGTGTGTCTCACCTAGTGTTAGAGTATTCAGATCGCCCTAAGGCCCCAAAAAAAACACTGAAAAGCCTATTTTAAAACTGTTTTACTTACTCCTGAAGTGGGGCTTGTAAAATGGATTCGTAGTCTAAAAATATTCTTTTTTTTGCTTAATCTTATAGTTAAAATTAATACCTGATTTTTGGACATGTACAATTTGTATTACTTACCCCACCTGACCTTTAGATAAATCTGTAGTGACACGAAGTGAATTTAATACGTCTATTAAAGTGAGTCACGGTGGATACAGGCTACCTCTAACCGAAACCTATGGACATCATAAGGGAGGCCTATGACCAGCAGTGGACGTCCTACAGCTGACATGATGATGATGATGACTAAATTAACACAAATGTATGCAATATAACCAATCCAACCCACCTAATAACACCCTAAGCACAATTAAATTTCTAGTAACCTACTCTAATTAAATCCTTAGTTATGTAAATTAGATAAAAATGTGGAATCTGGAAGCTTTGTACTCGCAGCTCTTGTGCTTGTGTGAATGGAATAGTAATATGAAGTTATGAAACTTTACACAGTTTTTGATGCGGCTTTTCATCAACATTTTTTCATTTAAGAAATATACTTAAATAGAGACCGAAAATATCTTTAAATTATACGGAAAACGTGTAAGTTTAAAAAATGTATCTTCAAATTATTACTAAATAATGAGGTATTTATTTACCATGTTTAAAATTTGTTATTTTATTGATCTCAATATTTCGCCAGTAAATTAAACTGGCTTGAATGACTTGCCAGGCTTATTTGTTGTAAGTTTAAAATCGGAATTGTCTTAATCTTAATAAAATGTAAAGCTAAAAGCCCAACTAAATGACCTATTGTTACATTATAATCGATTCCAAAAAAGGAGGAGTTTCTAAATTTGGATGTGGTTATTATGTACCTATGTTTAGTGCCAAGATCTTAAATATAATATTTATGATAAAACTTAATAGATTATTTAACTATTTTTAAAAACAAATAAAAGTAGCTATACATTTGATTTTTAAATAAAAACTTAATTAATTTGACCGAAAGATTTTGACACAAGATAATTAAAAAAATACATATTTTCCTGGCTTTACACTTGTTTATTAAAAACAAAGGGTTTATTTTCTTAACGTGAATTGTATTTATTAGTAATGAAAATGCCGTGTCCATAAAGCTGTACCTTCTAATGAACACTACCACCACGACAATTTTCCGTTTCGCTACACACTCACACGAACCCACTTTTCTGCAGTGAATAGCAGTTGATGTACACTGTTCACCATCAGTCTCGACCCAGCATTAAACGCGAACTAAACTGAAACTATAAATACACGACCTTAGAACAACAACCGGCAGTTATAGTTCAAAAATCGAACACGAAACTGGCCATATATAAAGCTATATAAACTTTATTAATAATTTAAAAATAATAATTAACAATCATGTTCACAAGAATTTTTATTTTCGGTGTCATCGTAGCGACGGTTGTTGCTAACGATTTGGGAGCTAAATATATCATGAAGGTGTATGAAGATTGTTCCAGAGCAGACCTCATTCCGTGTCTGAAAAAAAAAGCTATCCTTTTCTTCGATCGAGCTTCAAGGATGGAAAGCATACCGTTGATTGATGGAGTGGATATCGTGAAGTCTTCGAACCCAGACGTTGCACCGATAAGCGAAAATGATATCGATGCAAATATGGCGCGTAATTTGGCTGACAAAAATGAAGCTTTGAATGAAATGCTGTGGAGTAAAGTTGCATCTTTCGCAAACTCGAGGACTGTGCAATTGTCGCTGCCAAAGATTTCTGGTGAAGAATTGGGCAGGGGCGTTGAAGAAGGTAATTGTTTTTCTCTATTAACTAACAAACAAAAAGTACTTACTAAGTACAGCTTTAATTTAGATTAAACATTATAAAAAAAGCCGAATGGATATCTCATCAACATTCCTATCCACATTTGATTTTTCATTTTTGGATGTCTGTGCCCATTAGGGGATGTAAATTAATTTCTGAACGTGCAATTACTACCTCCAAGTAACCCTAGTGCCAATTTTGAAATTATGCATGAACCATCATTCAGTACATAGGGTTTTGTTTAGTAAAATTTAAAACACTCACTCATTGTAAAACCTATTCATCCACAAATAAATCCCACCTATAATTTACAAGCAATACTGAGTAACAATTAATTATTGATTAGCTAATCAATCACTCAAAGGTGAGGTGAGTTCTTAGATGGGTACTTAATAAACAATACTATTTTTTACACAGTGCGAGCCAGTAGCTTAGCTGTCATGTTCCCAATAGCACTCGGAAGTACTGTACTCAAACGTTACGTTCAAAAGGGGCGTGTTACTGTCTACGCCGATTCGATTCGTATTCGAGCTAGCACTGTATTAACGATTCATAAGCAGTAACTAAGTAATCGGCTAATTATTTTGTTTCGATGTTATAATTTTCTTCATAATTTACAGCTAAGAGACTTCATGAATCGAAAACAAAAGTGAGCCAAAAACGAGCTATTTGAAAGTCGTTAAACTAATGAATTTGATAGATTCGTAACACTCGAGCATTACTGGACGATTATGACATCAAAAAACTGCGCGGTATATGTGTACATAGAGATACTCTTTGATAAGCTTGACATTAGATAATATCAAGCTTATCAAAGAGTTTCTTGTCGTAGCCGGATATAGGCTAGAATCCTTTTGTGTAAGGGTGTCATAGTCATCATGAAACCCTTATAGTTTTGTCTTGGCCGTTAATCTGCCCGTATTGACACATATACGTACAGTATAGATAATACACTAGATATAGGGACAAGTAGATATCTCGAGCATCGAATCTACAACGCAAGGTACGTTTATGTAGTACTAATGTGTCATCGAGTTGTGATTTACGTGATGATTTGGTAATCGTCGTAGATTTTATTGTTAAGGTCACACGTCGAATCGTGTACGTGGATGTTTGGTCCGAAATCTTAATCGAGTCTTTAGAAAGCAACTGTATCCGAATTTCTCTACGAAAATGTGTCTAAATTCAAATTACAGTTTATGCATTTGTACCAATGCTTGAGTTTAATCTAACATTAGTTCCTTGACACTGGTTTTAGACCAATTTTCCGGTACCGAGTTTAGTAGATAATCATCTTTATATCAAGGAGATTGTGACTAACTCGAAACGTTTTCATACGATTAAGTTTCTTCTTTTTCCTGAAGAACAAGGTCGGCACAACATGTCTTTCTTCTGCACAATTATTCACGCTTAATATGGGAACCTATGGACACGATTTCAACTAACATAGTCTTAAGTGTTTGGTCATGAAATTGTTGATATCCTGTTTTTAGGGTTCCGTACCCAAAGGGTAAAAACGGGCCCCTTTTACTGAGACTTCGCCGACCGTCCGTTCGTCCGTCTGTATCTTGAGAACCGTGATAGTTAAAAACGTAGGTACAGAAATCTTTTCCTTTTACTTTGCTTTTTCTACAAAAACCGTGTCAGAAAAGATAAAGTAAAAGTATTATTCTCCAATTTTGTACAATAGATACTATCTTAGATTCATCATAACCATCAATTCCATCTAATCATTCCCTTCACGTAGAAAACAAAACGTAGCAAATTAAATTGCTATTCTTTCTCATAACAACTATCATATCTCACAAGACGTCTTGCCTTTAAATTTCATGATTATGCAAATTTTGTTACTTTTTACGGCGTAAATTATTAATTCATAAATTGTTAGAACTGGTTTATTATCATTGTTTTTTTTTGCTTTAATTAAGACTGATTGTAGTGAGATTGACAGTTGTAGATTAGATTTTAGATTGTATGTTATTATCCTATAGATTGCATCTTTTTTATGTTTTACTCCACATTTAGTTTTTTTAATAGTTTCATCCAAATAAAAATAAAAGCATTTTATACCTAAATACATATTTAGCATAAAAAAATACTCTTTCCTGGTTATGAACTATTTAGGTGTCAGGTATTGCACTGAAGTGTGATACTCAAATCAAAATATTCTATCTACCTTATCAGAGAAAACAAGAGAAACTGAACAATGATTTTAACATGGTCAAACATTATTGCGAACGATCGCGACCATCAAGATTTATCGGTTCTAATTCAGTGGTCTGTGGTTTCACTGTACTTCAGCATTATCACTATATTGAGCCATTTGAAATCTGTTATACAGAAATCAATATAAATTGTCGTTGAAACGGTTACAGTTTTTAATCAATATTAGATAACACCACAATTTTCAGAACTGAACTGAAAATTGCAGCATTAATATTTATAGTTACGAGTATTCCTTTAAGAAAATTGTTCGGTAAACGATTTGTCGGTTAATATGTTTGATGTGTTATTTCGCTATCTTAATGTGGATATAGATTTGAGCAAATCACGAAACGATTTGGAACTGAAATATATTTGCAGCAAACAGCGAGTGTTCGCAAGAATACTCGCAGAATGGTATTTGCAGAAGCAAGTGTCCTAGCGAGTGCTCGAGACTATGTTCGGCTTAATGATGACAGAGCATTAACCTGTAATATTTATTTTTATTTAAATTGCTTATCCATAGTAGTTCGCGGTCGCGCTTTTGTTAAATAAAAATTTTAACAATAATTCTCGTTGATTTTTTAAAATCAGTTTGTATCTTGTAATCAGTATCCATGTTGAAGTGAATTTAAAAACAGCGAATGCTCGACATACGGCTCGTTGTTCGGCTCAAGTCTATACCCACCTTTTTGTAAATATTTTATTTACTAATCGTTTGTCAAATGTGAAATTGACATTCGCTGGCGGTAGTAAGCGAATTAGACATAGTTTAAGTCAAAGTACCGTCCTAATAGGGATACCATTAGTATTATTTTTCTTTTACTTTACCCGTAAACTTCTAGATATCTTTTGTAGCCTTATATTATTGAAATGCGAATGATTGTAATATTGTTGTGTTTATTACTTCGTCACCTGCGAAATCTTTTGAAGCAATAGCGATTAAAGTTGGTATGTGGATAATTTTGAATTACAACTCCCTGTACTTTTTCTGAATTAGAGTTGAAGCGGGTGAAATCACAGATCATAGCATAACTTCGTTTAAAATCTAGAGAAAATCAAGCACTCACGAATAATAATTGGCAATCACGTTTACTATTCAACATAAAAATGAATTTTAAAATAGTCTTTGGTTCACATAGCAGAAACGATCCCATTGAATTAATTTTATTTATATTATTAAAGATTACTGTTTTCTCTTTTTCATGGACATTATGTAGGTAAAATAAATTTAGTTACTTTTGTAAATAGATAGAAAATCATATTTATTATGATAAAGTAAAGATATCTTAATTATACCAACTCTGGGTTACTGGTTCTAAGTAATGAAGTATACACCATACGAATTCAATCAATCAACCAATCAATCATTTATTTCGGATAATTAATTACAAATCCATATTTAAAATTTGCTAAATGTCCTATTAAAAAATTAAATCCATTAAATCATCACATAAGTACATACATTTTATACATATTATAAATAAATAAATTAAATTAGATTAAAAATGTCGTAAGCTTGAGGTCCCGATTTGAGATAGCCTGCAGCATGTTGCAACGGAATTAGAATTACGAATGTCCACAAAGCTTACAGTAATATGTTTTCACAAAATGTATTTCAGGTCGAGGCAAAATGAAGAAAATGATGGGTATGATGATGATGGGGGCTGCAATGAAAATGGCTGCTATGATACCTCTAGCTATTGCTGGACTCTTCGTCTTGGCTGGGAAGGCTCTCATTGTTTCTAAGGTAAAATGAGCAAAACACTTTAGATTTGAAATTATCTCGTAAGAGAGATTATCGCCTCTTTAATTAGCGTAATATTTCCGGTTACATCCATTAAAAAACTAATTTTGGGGTCGGTACTGTATCCTTATATCCTTTGGTAATATTGTTACGCCCGGTCGACTGACTAACATCAATAAATACTCAGTGGAAGTAATTACCGCACTCAGACCGAAGGTTTTTCCGGGTCCTACGTATTTCAATTAGATAAGTATTCAATTTAATAATTTAAACTAACTAACAGATAAGACGATCATTTTTTCCATCGGCAGTGAAAATTAAAATTACACCTAAAATGACGTTCAAATGCATTTTTTGTCAGTAAATATTAAAGTAGTACCTAAATGAAAAGACGGTCTAAAGCATTTTCCTTTATTAGTCTATTAGTTTACATTGACTTAGGTACGTTGAGGAACGACGACGGGCGTGTCAAATAACAAATGCCAAACATGCAATTTTTATAAGGAAATGATGCAGTGGTCTATACTTATCGGCCGGAAATAAACCCCATTATAAGTTGTTAAACAATTAATCGTGCTAGTTCTACAACTATAAGGGACCTATCAAACACTAAGTCATTTACTTACGTTTTAGTAAATGTCCTATTTCAAAGGATTATATCATTTAAACAGAGTTTGTTATAAATTTGTAATATCGTTTTTTTTCTATATTACTTGTGAATAATGGATTTGTAGCGGTTTTTTTTTCTTCTATAAAAACCCTAATGCTTCAAGGGCGTTTTTCCAGTGCCTCATACAAAAAAAATAGGGGGAATGTCGCCAGCGTTTTGGGCACATGTCCTCGTGATGATGCCCTCGAGGACATCATATTAATGATTTGTTTGACTTGTAAATAGTTTACTTTTGTTTCTAACGGTAATATTTTTAATAATAATAACTTCTTTTATAAAAAAATAGTTGCAAGTAATTTTTCTTATAAGAATATATCTTTAGAAAAGCGTGCAAGTATTTCGTATTAAAAAAGAGAATCGAATTCGAAAATCAATTATGGGGAATAAATTAAAACTTATCACTGAGGATAAGATATATTAATCTATAATATCGTAGTATTCATTTGTAGTAATTTCGTTATTAATTGTTAATAACGAAATTATTAATATATAGTAATTTGCTATCAACTATAACACTAATAACAACACTAAGTTATTCTTTGACAAAATGTCTGAAGAAATTGATCTGAGCTGCTTAGCAGCTGAGATCAATTTTCGCGAAATCGGAAAACTTACAACATGTTATAGAAAACTTTGCAGGACTTCGTTAAAAGGTTTGGATGTGCTAATGATTTCTTCCAAAATTACCAATTAAATAATAATTGAACAGAACCGAAACGTACATAGACACGTAGCTATCGCCAAGCGCCGGGTCATAGTATCATTTTTCAGTCAGTACAAGTAAATCACACGTGATACTTTGCTATAATGAGATTGGCATCGATACCTCGACCTTACTATTCTTACAGTTCAAAGACATGAGAACAATCGCGTCAAAATGACATGAGATGAGACTGTGAGAACCATTTATCAAGATGGTTTTGTTCCCAATATCTAACGGATAAGGGTCGGCAGATGATATTTATACCGGGTCATAGAAAATAAGGGAAAATAAACACATTGTTTGGCATTTTCTTGTTTTCTACCTAGTTCACCCATATTGACCCGAAGCTATTTAGAGTCATTGAGTAAATAGAGTGATATAAATATTGCGTTAGTAATAGGTACATTTTTCGTTTCTTTTTACGATATTGAATTGAAATTAATGACACTCATTTTCCTTTGTAATCGCGTTGCTTTTATTGATACAAGTTTGAACTTTTCGGCGCCTATATTATATTAATAAAGACTTCTTTAGAAATATTTTAAAGGAAATTTATCTTCGAAAATTCACTCGCTACGAGATACAGAGGTCACTAAAGCTTAATCTCACGACCACACAGCAATATGAATCCCATTAAAACAAATTTAAAGCGTATGATTAATTTCATAGGCTTTCTTATGGCGGCATTTTAATTGCTATGTTTCGTGTGTACAGAATGTTTTAGTTAATGTCAAATTTATGGGAATTACTTTCCAAGTTATTTTATTGTTCAGTTCTTACTTATTTGGTAAATTTCTCTTTTCATAGTGAAAATGAATATGGTATTGTAATATTTTTCTAACCTTTTTACAAATGCACTTGTGGTAATCATGATGTTACTTATGTTTTAAGAGGTTGTTATACACTTATATTTAGACACTTGGGTACACTTGATATTTAGAGAATAGCAGTGTTTCGCGATTTCATTCGCATAATCCCGATAAATAAATTAGATACATGGATTTCATTTCTGTTTATATTATTACTAGCTTCTGCCCGCGGCTTCGCCCGCATTTAGTAAATAGTACTGTTGTCTGTTTGTGTATCAATAATTATGTCTATCGATTAAGATAATATGAAGGTTAAAATTGGATGCAAAATCAGCATAGGATCAGGATATGATCGGCATAGGATCAGCATAGGTTCATCTTAGGATCAGCATAGGTTGAGCCTAGGTTCAACATAGGATCAGCATAGGTTCTGCATAGGATCAACCTAGGTTCAACATATGATCGGCATAGGATCAGCATAGAATCGGCATAGGATCAGCATAGGTTCAACATAGGATTAGCATAGGTTCAACATAGGTTCAGCATAGGATCAGCCTAGTTACAGCATAGGATCGACATCGTCTTTTGTTTTTTTTGATTTATATTTTTATTGTAAATGTTTCTTTTGGTATGTACAATAAAGTTTTATCTTATCTCATCTTATGATCAGCATAGGTTCAGCATTGGATCAGCATAGGTTCAACATAAGATCAGCATAGGATCGGCATAGGATCAACATAGGTTCAGCATAGGTTTAACATAGAATCAGCATAGGATCAGCCTAGGTTAAACATAGAATCGGCATAGGATCAGCATAGTTTCCGTCACCATTGTTTATCTGTACCATCTGTATCAGCATAGTATCGGAATAGAATCAGGATAGGTTCAGGGTACTGTATGTATAAAACTGTAGGTAGGTATGTATACCAATTCTCTTGAATAAAAAGTTTAAACCAAAATTTGTGTTTTAAATTTCAAGTTTGTAGGTCAAGCGGTGAGCCAATTTTCATAGAGATTTTCTTCCCCAATTTAACACCCTTAGGGGATGAATTTCTAAAAAAAACTTTTTGGTGCTTCACCTACGTCCCTACAGCAATATCCGTAGTAAATTTTAAGATTGTAGGTGAAGCGGTAAACCAATTCCCATACAAACTTTCATCCCCAATTTAACACCCTTAGGGACTGAATTTCTAAAAAAAACTTTTTAGTGCTTCATCTACGACCCCACAGAAATCTATGTGTTAAATTTCAAGTTTGTAGGTCAAGCGACTTGGAAGTTGCATACAAACGTTTTTCCCCCCTTTCCCCCCTTTAGGGGTGGAATTTCGGAAAATCCTCTCTTATCTGACGCCTTCATCACATAACGGACACACCCGCCAAATTTCAGCTCTCTACTAGCAGCGGTTTAGGCTGTGCGTTGATCCCTCAGTCAGTCACTCAGGACAAAGAGTTTTATATATATAGATTTTATACATCATATTTATTGTTATGTAATATTTGTATAATATAATATAATATAATATATTTATACAGTTATTAATTTGATCTTCAAAAATTCACTTGCGGCGAGGTTTTAATTTAAAATATTTCTAGTAAATATGCCTTGAGCAATAAAAAAAAACAAATTTACGAGTTATTTATTTACTCATTATGTTAACATTATAAGTACTAAATATAATTTTAAAAACCTTACCCTAAAAAGTTTGTCAAACGTGAATAAAACTAATTTTCGGTTTTAATCGCGTCGTTTTTTTTTATTTTCAGCATTCAATAAATGAATGTCTTTCATTTCAGTTAAGAATTGCAGAATATTGCGAAAACAAAAGAAAAAAAAATACTCTGACAAGGTCTTTTAAAATCTGAATAGCGCTGGTCGTGGCCATTCCCTTAATTGTTATCATAATATTATGATACGATATTGCAAAGTTCTACGGTAGGTATTCTAAATTATTTCTATTCTTCTTTTCTTATTCACTTCACATTTACTGCAACAATGTCATCCCTTCGGCAGTCGGTCAAACAAAGGAAAGCTAGAATCGTGACTCAAAAGTACTAGATATCAAAACAGAACATTGTTCCTTTCTACCTTACCTACCAGTAATGGGATAGCGTTAAAAGTAGTAGTGGCAGAATAAAAAGACTCAAACATATAACCTTTAAGAAAGTATATAAATAATTAATATATTTTCTTACAGAGTGATTTTGATACTTCGTTAATTCGTTTTATTATCTATAATATTTACCAATTATATATTTTTAGTGTTTGTTAATGTTAGTGTATAAGCTAGCATTCGACCTCACAAACAATTTAAGTGTTACCTACCCAAATTTTAGAAAAATAGTTTTAAGAGAAATTATAATTACATAAGTAGGTACACAAAAACATAACATAATAATAAAAAGTAGATAGAGATGTTAAATAAGCAAAAACTTAATTCTTATAATATTTTTTATAGACGAATGCACTTTCCACCTCAAGCAGGGTAAAAAAAGAAATGCAAGAAAAGCATTAATAAAGCTAGTATTCTTTTAAAATAAGCAATTGTATTATTCTTATTTGTGATATTTATAATTAGGTTATAGCAACCTGCAAGTCCTAAACTATACGTTAAGTTTTCTAACTTGTGGAAACCTCATTTGAGTGTTTGTTGATAATATATTTCTTGCAGTCGGGTAGTAAAAAGAAAATATTCTTCAAACAAGTCCTGGACGGCTGTACTTAATTATAACAGTAGGTATAAAAGTTTCGAACAGACCTTGGATGTAATGTATTCAAAGAAAAACAAACAAATTGACTTTGTACTTTGAAAAATCGTTTGTTCGAAATTATAAGAGAGAAATGCCATGCTAGATTTTGGTCACCCAGAATTTTTTAAAATAAAGTGTGATGAAACGAAATGAACATCGTGTTTAATGTAACCCACTGCATTATTTTCCTTAAGAAAATGATCAACAACCACAATTGCCCAAAATAACAACATCGATAATAATTTGGCTAATATAATATTCATATGTATGTAAGTTTTTTTTTTGTATTTTAAACATGTGACTGACGTCAATAAAAAGCCGGTTTGAATAGCAATCGAATTTCATTTAGCAAATTATTTCTAGATTAACTTTGCGAACCCTACCTCAACAATACCTTGACATTAACCACAGTTTAAACGACTGTACTAAACTCCTCTAACGGCAAAGAAATACTTAGATTATCTACTTATAAATTATACTACAACTGTGTCATAGAAATACTGCTTTAAGGCACTATTTGTGTTTTCCTTTAAAACGTTTAAATCTTTAAATCTCCACGCAAATTGGGGAAAGTCACGCTATTTTGGATTTGCAACTATCGTCATATTTAACCTAAAATTTGTTTACGTGTGTGTTTGGCAAACTCTACTCATACGCAAATCAAGATACATAAATATATTCGCCGGTCTGATTCGTAGCCACAAGAGGATTTGTCAGTCTTTTAATACGTAAATAAGTCGGTGCAGTCATGGCTCCACGCAAATTGGGGAAAGTCACGCTATATTTGAATTTGCAACTATTGTAATTTCTAACCTACAGTTTGTTTACGTGTGTGTTTGGTAAACTGTACTCATAAAAAAATCAAGATACATACATAAATACTCGCCGGTCTGATTCGTAGCCACAAAAAGATTCGTCAGTCTTTTTACGTAAGTCGGAGCAGTCAAAAAGCTCTTTCTTTATGAAGTTGCGATCGCGTTGTAATGTTGGACAAAAAAAATGAGATTTAAGATAGTATAATGAAGCTCACGGGGTTTCTTTGGCAGCCTTTCTGTACTTTTATTTCCATCCTATATTTTAAGTAAAAAGCAGTTCAACCTATAGAAGTAGGTAATATCAAGATCACATCCTACTTTACATGTAAATAGTGTTGTACCACAATCAATGTACGATACAAAAAGCGTTTCGCACCACCAAGCTATTAATTTCACATTATTGTTTCTTACCATTCTATGTGATTGAGTTTAATGTCACTGGATCATGTATCTGTGCTACAACACTATTATTTATTCTGTGGTACTACTTTATGTAAATTAACCAGGTAAAGTTAGCTATTTAATGGTAAGCTCCGAAACAGATAACCCAAAATCTTTGTTAGGCACAATAAGTAATTTTAATACAATTATATTAATCTTATTTATTCCTTTTTACTTCTTACTAATATTATAAACACGAAAATTTGTATGTATGGATGTATAAATGTATGTGACTTTGTTACTCTTTCACGCAAAAACTACTAAACCAATGGCGATTAACTTGGAATATAGGTAACTGGATTAACATATAACTATATTTCTGCGGGAGCTTACGCAGGTGAAATATTTCTAAGGTATTAACCATGTATTCACCATTTTTAAGTGACAGTGCTTTCTACATTTTAAAATAAAAAAATCTTTTCATTTCAAGCCAAGGACGAACTATTTTTTTGTAAAAGAGTAACAAACCTTTACACACAACTAACTTTTAGGATCAAAAAATTAATTTCTCAACATTTATTTTTTTAATTATTTGTTGAGGTGAAGCAAGCGTTTACACAAAACCCTACCCTCTAGAATTAGAGTAGATAGAAGATGCTTTGCCTTTTTCTGTGACAAGAACTTTGACAGATTGAAACAAAAAGTGATGAAATTACTTTACTCCATGTTTATTTATTTTACAATTTAGAAATACTCTAATTGCAAAATGTGGACTTATAAATCTTTCCAAGTTATAAATTCTTTACCAATAAAATATGCTTTGTGTTTTATATTATGCAAATATAGAGTATAATAGTATATCTGTCTGTCTATCTCAGAGTTTCTCTCATTAAAATTTCTTGTCTTATTACACGTAGGAACGTTAGAACATGTCTGATGATAATATAGCTTTCCTTTGACCCTGGGCCGTAATCGTGATGCTATTATTTACTTTCTAAGGTTCATGGTTCCCTTGAGAGAAACAGGTGAAGGGTCTATGAAGCCATCGAAAGTTGGCTACATAACGACTTAAGGTTCAACGACATGGTGTCAATTCCTGATCAGTTAAGCAAGTTAACAGGCTGCAAATCTGATTTGTTGCAAATCAGATTGAAAAAAACATGTCCAGTAAAATAGATTATATGGTTCTGTACGTGGTTCACAAAATAGCTTTTCAACAAGCTTTTCTTAATAAAATATTTTTTTTACCGGGTTTAATCGCGAGTTACATCTCAGTCAACCATGAAAAAACCAACTGTAAAGTTGGCGAAAGCTCCGGTCGGTTAAAAATCATGAATAAAACGTGATTAAACCCGGTAAATAAAGTGTTTTATTACGAAAGTCGCTAAAACCATAGAAGAAATTAAGCTTTTCTTACTTTATTTTGGACTTGAGCATAAAAGCAACATGATCATCGAATATTTTATTTTTGGTGTTACTCATATTTTAGAGGTACTTATTTAGAAAATGATATTTGTTTTTAAATTTCTAATCTATTCTAACCAACTGCGTCATGTGTACTCAAGCGATCGGACCTTATGTTGGATGTTGGATTCTTAATAAAATGTTAAATTCACATAACATTGAACCCTACTTTTATAGTAGACACTAAAATCATTTTATTTCAGTTTCATTATTATTCACTTGTTAAAAGCATGCCACAAAATTGTATAATAAAAAGTTCGTTAAACTTTCAAGTTGTACGATTAAATAACATATGATAAATTATGATATACCCTCCTCGTATTTCTGAAATGTAATGTTTCACAAATTTTGAAATTTTCTAAAACATTTCTCTTTCTGTTTTACTACAATTTTTAATAAGAGTTCTTAACTCTTATTTAGTACTGGTAAAAAAGACTATCAAGATTGAGGGCCCAAGTAAATGAATTCAAACTTTTTAATTGTCATTATTACATTCATAGTTAATTTCAATTAATTATGACTCATTTCTTAAAGAGATTTCGGTAAATTTGTATAAAAATACAATTGTCTGATTGAACTTTTCTAAAATTTGGTATAAATAGGTTAGTAAATAATAGGAAACGGTTAAAATAGTGAAATATGGTCGAAATAATAATTAGCTATATTTTTTGAGAAATTAGAAATCGTAAAACACAAAAAATGTTTTGTTCCGGTATCAGTTTAGATTCTTAGCAGGATTGCTCAGTTGTATATTTTATGCATAAGAAAATAAGATATCTTTCAGCTTGTTTTTTATGAAGGTTTCATGTAGGAATTTAATTTAGTTTCGAAATGGGAAAGTTATGTAGTAACCGTCCTTCGGTAGACCATTTCAACGTTTGCTTGTGCATTTTGATAAACTTGGGTTGCTAGGCTTCAAACATTTACCCAAAAATTAGGGAATTCGTTTTCGACAAAAAACATACTTATGTCTACTTACTTAGATACTTTATTCGACAATGATAATAATAATTTTTTTAATCATAAATTAAAAAGCAAAAATAATATAATAATGTATAATTTAATTAAAATAGTGAAAGATACTTAAAGTTTGTCTTTTTTTAAGCAAACATTGTGTAGATTTTCATTTACACCACGCTAGCTTTTGGATCAAAATGTAAAGAGTCAAAGTTATCTTTCCATCTCTATCGTCCAGGTCAAATAAGGTAATGCTATTTACTAAGTCACACAAATATAAAGTAAATTTCATTTTTATTTTGCACATTAATTTCGGCACTGGTTTTGTTTCTAGAAGTAGTAAGATTGACCACCGCTAAACTGTTAGGGTGGCAAATTATTAATAATGACCCCTCTAACTCTTCCTTAGATTTTTTTTTTAAATTAATACATTAATACGAAAAATGTATGAAACAAACCTACATATTATCATTCTGTATGAAATATGTAGTATGTATTGATATAATAAATTAATTAGTGGTAGGTATATAATTTGAAAACTCGTTTTTTGTCTAGATATATGTTACTCAAAGTCCGAAGTCGAGTCCGTCATAATATAATTCATAATGTAAATAACGGATTTTATAATTATTATCACTCCCTACTTTTGTTTTAATTCATGCTAATTTTGTTTTACAATCCTAGCAACACCACTTCTAAGACCGCCTTCACAGTTATCATGCTGGCACTAAACGGCTTGCTCGCATTTTTATAATCAAATATCTGAACAATGGGCTTCGTAAACAAAGCGACTTTTCGAAGGAAAGCTACAAGATTTTGCTGGCGATTTAAGTAAATCTCGTGCGGTGCGTTTTTGTTTACGAGCCGTACTAGATTTACTTGGATTGACGGTAAAATGGCAACTTGAAGATTTTTGGCCCTGCGCAGTTTTATGGTAAATCTTATTATAAAACTTTTTAGTTCTCAATTACAAACTAAACGCACTTAGATTTGTTTAATTACAGAATATTTTTTAGTGATTTTGAACAGTTTTTTGCAAACAATTTGTTAAAATACCATTGACACAAATAAAATTGCTTATTGCTCCAATGATTATTTTCTAGACACTATTTTGCAGAATTCATTTCAATTTATATACCTATTTTCACTAAGTTAAGCTATAAATCAAATCAACATTCATACTTAAGTTGATAATCCTAAAGTTTGTTTGTATACTGTCCCTTTTCACAGTCAAACGGTTCGACCGATTTGGATAAAAATTTGTACAACCATCCACAAAACTGTTTTATTTTATGATTTAGGCTCCGCGACGATGTAATTTTTTTAAATTTCTAAATACATTTCAATATTAGGACATTATTTTCTAACTTTATTTATCTCTCCATAGTAGAAACGAACTAAATTGTACTGTTATAGCATGCTTACCAACTCATAAACTACAAAAACGATAAGGGTAACTAGTAGTTAACCAGTGCTGGTTTCCCTTATCGGTACATTATTAAGTACCTACTTATTTACTCAATCTAAATAGTACAAAACCTTGTCAAGTAGGTAGCACTACAATGATAACAATTTATTTTATAACTTTGCATGACAAGACGCTGGTAAGTTATACAAACCTTTTAAATCTTATAAGCACGAAAGTCTGTGATATGATAAATAATACAATGTTTGCCAAACCGACAGACAGACAGAGTTACATTCGCATTTGCCATGTTATTAAGGATTATAGTATAGAGTATTGCTCCAATTTCACTATAGTTCTAAATAATGAGACAATGTGAATCACATGATTGTTGCAAAAAAATACCCTTTCAATATTTTGTCTTCTTCTCAATGGTAGTCGCGTTCGGGAAGAAGATACGGTAGCTTGCTGATGTGTGAATAATGTGAATATCTTATTGAATAAATCTGAAGTTCCATTTTTTCTGAAGTTGAATTTCGAAGTTTAAGTCTGATGACTTTGAACCATTGTAATCGAAAAAAACTGTTTCAGATTTAAAGTCTTTTAGGACCCTTTAATACTTCGATTAATTTCACAACAGAAACTTTACAATCGTTCCACCAACTTGAATCAAAACTGGCAGATCGAAAATTCATCAACACTGCAAATCTGTAGTAATATTTCATTTATCTGTATTCCAGATCGCTCTCCTCCTTTCCGGCATAATGCTTCTTAAGAAGATCATCGCCCAGAAAGGCAGCAGCGGCGGTGACCAATCCCACGGCTGGTCTTCTTCAGGCGGCAGCGGGGGATGGGACAGACGAGCATACGACGCGGCAGCAGCTGATCTCGCTTATTCAGCTTATAAGAAAGACTAAGTTACTGCCGTGGAATAAAATTCGTTGATATTAAGTAAAGGGGTTCACAAACAAAATAGTAATACAGTTAGGAATTAAAGCACATATTTTTGTATTTGAAGTGATAAGTACAGGATTCTTCACACTATGCTGATGCCGTCAACAAGGCGGCATTCTCAGTTGGGAATGTTGCCGTCGGTATATTGTGTATGTAAATTTTCATTTACATTATAATTGTTACTGTCATTACATAAAATCTCGTCACATACACTCTGTGCCGTCAACAAAGCGGCATTCTTATCCGGGAATGATGCCGTCGGAATAACGTGGACGTATTGATGTAACAAGCCTTCATAAAATCATAGTAACAATTACAATACCCTAAAAAGTTTATGGTTACGTTAAAAACTCAGGACAACCTATATGCCTTAACTAATTTCAAAACAAACCTTATAAAATATTAATTGAATTTCTGCTTAGGAAATATCTTAGGTGGCTTTTATCCAAATCTTGTTGGGTAGTGGCTGGTAGATACATTTACATACAACGTGTTTTTTATCGAACTGTGCAATGTTTGAAAAGGTGGTGGTGAGTCCATCTGAAATGACAGCCATTTTAAGTAAAATAAATACGCTGTGTAATTATTGTTTGTGCTCGAGATAAGTTATTTATTCTAATTGTAATTAGTTTAAAATAGTTTGACAATTACTTCTAGTAATCTAAGTTTTTGTCGAAGACTGATAAACGCATTTTTATACTTTTATAACTTAAATTTTTTACTATTTTATTGGTTCTTTTTTTAAAACAAATTAAAATTTTACTTTATATAGGTATAAGGCACAATTTTTTTTTTTAATTGTACTGCTTTTTTTATTATTTAATTTGAACGCAAACTTGTTTAATGGTCTATTATTGTTATTTGTTCGTATAAGTTACTCAAATAAATGATTTATTGCATTTATTAAGATAATTGTTCCCTGAGAATGATCAATGGTATTTTTCATAAAAAATATATTTACTTAGTGTTAAAGTATAAATTTTATATTAAGAAAATTATGATTATTTTTTATAACAACATTTTGTTTGACATATAATAATTGAAATTGGTTTTATTTATATTTGTAAACTTCCGTAAACTGTAAATTTTGATTACATTTTAATTAGAAGACTTAAATATACATGAAATTTAATATCTGAATACTAACAACTGCTGTTAAATGTACGTACGGAACCATAGCCCGTAAGTACTTAATTTATTTCGTATTTAAGCAAATAAAGATTTTGAAAAAATAGAAGTTTTAATTTACTTGGACCAATCTAAGCTTTCATAAAATTTCATTTTCATAAATATAACAATTTCAAAATTACACTCAATCAGAAAGTAAAATCGCAACAGTACTTACTACAAACGAAATTTTATTGACTCAAAAATGTATGGAAAACATACATTTTTGTATGTAAATGTATGTAAAATGTATGGTAGTCTACAAAGTTTTATAAATGTCAAATGTAATTTGGAAATTTGGACGTCTCTGGCATAGTCAACGGCCGCTTGATTTTTTTTTTCAATGTGTTGTCGCACGATGTAACTTACGTATATATTTAGAAACAGTAGACCTAAATAAACAGAAAACATTCCATCAATATGACGTCCTAAATTCTAAAGTAGTTTAAAGGCAAAGATTGTTTGGTCGTTTTCTTTTAATTGGTATACAAATATATCCGCGACATAACATTTTATAGAACTTTCCAACAGTTTCCTTTTAAAACTTCATAGCCCCTTATCTTCCAAACGAGTTTCTTGAGGACATCATGTGATGGATGGTGTTCTATGTATTTAGATCTCCTCTATCAAAATACACGTTTCGTCGTACGACAATATATTGAAGAAAAAACCCAGATGGATGCCGTCGACTATGCCGAGGCCCATACATAGATTTAAGGTCTTTTTGAAATTGAATGTTGACAGGACCACTGTCGGCTAAATACATAGAAATACTACTCTAAATTTTAGTTCTACAAAATTCCCATATTCATTTAAAATTTAAAAGCTATTCAATTATTAGAATTACCCTCTTTTAAGTATCGGTGCTGTATTCGGCTGTTTAGCCCATGAAGAAGCTAATAACAAGGATTATTTGTAGTCACGCTACACGATGGTTTTTTTATACTAGTTGGTAGAATGGAATTCGGACCGAAAGCTCGGTAATCGGCACAATTTATGTGCTTTATAAGGTATTTCTAAAAATATAGATCTGCGCCATCTATCTCAATTGACAAGAACTAAGCAGTAAACACTGACACGATAGCTATAGAAAACGACACAAGAAAACCTTAACCCCTTTTAGGGTTGTGGTTTTCTTTATGTCGTTTTCAATTTCATGGACATTTTTATATTTTCACTAGCTGCGCCCCGCGGTTTCGCCCGCGTAAGATTTATCAAAATCGCTCCAGCATTTTTTCTTTCATAAGAACCTTCTCCTGATCATAAGGAAGACAACAAAAAACACAAGAATCGAAATCGGTCCAGCCGTTCAGCCGTGATGCCATGACCAAGCAATATAGGGATTCATTTTTATATATATTTTCATGAGAAGAAAATGAATTTTATTAAAGAGATGTTAACGGCAAATTTAAAGCCGTGTTTTCATTACGAAACTTTGTCGCGAAAGTTATAGTCATCTTTGCAAATAAAAATGCGTACATAGCACCTGCGATTTTTTGATAAAACTTGTGTCGAGCAACTATATTGTGAAGTTAACTATAACTTTTGCGACACAACTATCGTAGTGAAAACATCTTGTTAATATTTTTTAAATCTACGCTTACTGACCCACTACTTAAACGCTAGCTGCCTTTAACTAGCACAAATACAAAAAAATCAGGTTCTGAATTCAAAATTAATATGGGAATTGTTAAAGAAGCCCCAAAATAAAAAAATAAGCCCGTGGTGAGATGTGTAAACAAAAAACCAAATGCAGAGCAATGAAGATTGATTAATAACGCCACCTTTACCCTAATGAGACAAATAACAAAATACTTCGTAAATTTGTGAATATTTGAAGATGCATTTATCCCTAAAAATATTTATTATTAAATTTTTAGTAAGTATATCTACCTAACAAAATTAAAACAATAAATAAATTATTTATGAGCTCAAGTTTTTTGGAAGGCATGTTAAGCAGTTGTTAGAGGTCGAGTTAGAGGCTTTAATTAGGTCGAGCTAGAAGCATTAGGTTGAGTTATAGGCATTAGGTCAAGTTAGAGGCATTAGGGCGATCTGTAAACTAACACTGGGTGACTAATCGAAAAAAAAATACAGTTACATGTTAACTACGCCTTATTAGATTAATCTAATTGATTGTTAGTGATTAATTTATAGGAGTAATAAACTGCGTAAAAAATGTATAATTGAACTATCAGTTATTAGTAGAACGTATTTTGTGTCGGTACCTACTGGTGTGGCTTACCTGTGTCAAAGTTTTCAGTTCACTTGAAGGCTTCCAACTTGACCTAACGACTGCTATCAGAGATAACAACCGAGACAAACTGCTTAGCATGCAGCGCCGAAGCACGGAAGAGCTCGGGAAATTGATTTTTGTCACACAAATTATCATTCACCTATCTAAGTAATGACTGCGCCAAACGTTGCGTAGTCAAAATCGGCAGGTGCCGATAGGCCAAGATAGGCTCCTCCCGACGAGGTCTGGCAATCGCGGAGTACTGGGCACCGTGGGGTTAAGTGTGTAAACCTCTGGCTGCCCACCATCTCAGGCCAGAGGGACCCCCACACACCGGGCCGCACCCCCACACACCGGGCCGCACCCCCACACTCCGGGCCGCTCTCCCCTGGGAGCGGCCTGATGGTCTTAATGAGATACACCACGTTAAAAAAAACCAATGAGCTCGTTGACCGCGCAATCAAACGGTCCGTAGTCATTGTTTTTTGTAAAAATGAGCGTGGAAGTAAAGCTTCCGTGGTATTTGCGTGTACATATTACCGGCTTGGATTGTCTAATTGCAGTTTATAATGATGTCTGTTCCTTACAAATACAATGTATTTAAATTACGTACGTATGTACTTTGTATCAAGAAATGCCACCGTAATGTAGCGCTATTACATTTCTAAGCTCTACTTGCGCCAGGCAGAGTTACGTATAACCATAGACCATAGTTATACACAGTTGAGTCAAAATCCCAGTGTTAGCAAATTTCCAAAGTTCATGTCTTGTCTTAGTGTTGCACAAGCCTGCCAAGGGTATTAAAATGAAAGGGTTAATGTTTTTTTTTTTCAACGATTGATTGCTTTAAAAGATCTTAATTTGTTTTTCACAAATCGATACAGACAAAATATCTCATTAATTATTTTAATCCAGTCTAAATTATTGAGGTATTGATTTGCTTAATTTTGTTCTGCTTTCATCATCATAGATAATAGATGATGTGAAAAAGTATTTTTTGAAGGGATTGTAGGGGAAGGGATTGTTTATAGGACATACATTTTTAAGCATTTCTGTTTTTTTTTTCTGTGCTTATTTGCAATCAGTCGCAGACTCTAAGCATTTCTGGTGATTAATAAATGCGATTGACAGTAGTGTAACACACAATATTACATATTACGATATAACTTCATACCGTTTGGCTAAAAAAAAAAAACTCAAAAATGGGACACTACCTAACGTAAAAAAATTTCACGTGTGGGATTCATAGGGATTTCAAATAACGTGTAAAAAAATGGAACCGTATCAAATACGAGTGCTTAACGTAACATAAAAAAAACATTTAACGTGCGTTTTCTTACCTAACAGCGTACTTACCGACAAAAACGATTTTATGCGATTAATTAATAAAGGTAATAAATAGTAAAGCATTACCTACACTAATGAGTATTGAAATCCACGTATCACGCAAATTAAAGTAATAACTAATAAATCTTTGTAATAAAAGGAAAGTCTGCAAATTGAAATGTGTACATCATCAACTTTAGATAACAACAGGTCCATTTTAGGAGTCTACCGCATAATATATTCGTATTATGCTGTTTGCCCCTGCCAAGTACGATCGAGGTTGAAAACATAATCTTCTGGCGCTAGCAGCATCTCGCACGATTTCTTACTCTAAGTCTCTAATTCTGCACAGCTTTTTCCTAGTCAATTAATGTAATTTGACTACAAATAAATAAATGTGTGCAAATAGCCTCACTGCACGGGATGCTGAATATCGTGCAAATAGAAGATGTAGGTATAAGTAGGAAAGCCGATCTCTAGCTCATTTTTATTTTATGTGGAGCTCGATATTTCGCCAGTAATTTCAACTGGCTTGTTCACGGCTAGCATAAGTTAGTTCGGCCTATGGCTTCTATCTAACTTAAACTATTGACGAAACTAACGAATTCGTTTCTAATATTTGCAGGCTAAGAAATCTATGTTGATCATACCTAATAATTTATAACATCTGTTATAACATTGCTTCATTTGCATTATCGATCGCCTGTGCAATTAAATGACTTAAGCGCCAGATGTTGCTGGCGGTGGTGGCGACAGCAGGAAAATTGGACAATCTTTACTTATTTTTTATTTATAATTATTTAGAAAATCCAACAACTATTACGGAAGTATATGTTAACGTGTATTAAAAGGAAGCCAATTACAGGGTCTCACGAACAAAACAACAATGTTGATAAATAAAGGATAGGATATATATAGGTATGAGCTTAAATGCTAATATGACCAACCAATTCATACAAAGAGTAGGTAATCAGTAAAAATCCTAAACAATAACAGATCAAAATTAGCCGATTACCAACAAAAAAGTGCTTAGACACGCCACGCGCCGTGTCCACACTAGTACAAAACAAGTATTTGTCAGTATCTTCAAGTTAATATTTCTTTTTGGGTGTTATTGCTCTAGGCATTTTTAACTTAGAAATATTTTAGCAATTAAAAATATTTACAAAAAATCCCCAATCACAGGATTCGAACCTGTGATTCCTGTGTAGCTCAGTGGTTAGAACAGTCGCCTGGTTAGCGAAAGGACGCAGGTTCGAATCCTGTCTTGGGGATTTTTTGGAAATATATTTCCTTGCTAAAAATATTTCTATGTATCTTCAAGATTATTACTACCTCGCCACAGGACAGTATTCTGTCTGTAATTTTATTTTATACTCATACTCATTTAATAAGAGCATAGGATCTTCACAATAATAGTATTATAATCTAGAACACTTGGTCACGTCAAAAGAAATAAAATAAATAAATTAATATTAGAGCAAAATAATCAAAAGTTAACATTAAATGAGCAATTTAGTTGCTGCTGTATAAGGGCGTTGTCAGAGAACTAAAGATTAAAAAAAAACATTGTCCAATAACCTATTTGCAGCTGTCAGCCTTGTCAAAAATATCATCATTATTTATAATCAATTATTAAGTAATAACATGTCACAAATAAAATATGTCTAGGATTAGTATTTACATAAATAGTAATTACCTAATTACCTAAACCTAACTTGATAACAACACAAGAAAATGAGATCACACACCCTAGAGAGATAAATAGGTTGAGTTGAACTTATGCACCCTAATCTAGGTACTCTAAAATTGATTCTGCTTTACAACGCTGGACAGTCAATACTGTTCGAAACTATCTTGAGACGAAATACCAGCGGCCCTAGCCAAAATTCTAATCGAATACCTAAATCGCCAATCGACAGACAGGGCCGCAGATCAGCAATTTAACGTAGCTTGGGAAGTGGGAGGAAATGAAATTTTCTACACAGCTCATCGTGTCGAGCAACGTCGTATGATACATTTAATTAAAAACATAGGAATGTTAATGAACTTAATTAGTATTCAGGTATTACCTCCTCATCTTATTACTAGACTTAGAAGAAATGTACCTTATTTCCTGGAATTTCACAATTTCTTAAAAGATTTATCAAACAAATGTTTCTGTACTTTTACAGTTAAATGCTTTTAAAATAAATTGCTGCGTTTGCGTCTAATAGCTTTTAGATAAATAAACAAGGTGAAACAAACCTACGTGTCGATACCTAGGTAGAAAAAAAAAAAAAATGAAAACTACTCGGTAAAAACTACCCTGGCATTGACTACACAAGACTGACAGATAGCATCAGAGTTTCTTAACAGGAGTATAAGTAGGTACAAGCATTCAGTAAAAACGCTCTAGATAAATCACCAAAGCAATTAAACTACGTTTTTTCTAAGAGATCATTTAGACTATAATTGACAGAGGTAAGACAGTGGAACTTATATTATTTTTCTTTTTAAATACTATAGAAATGACTGTTATTATTAACAAGTAGTGACTGTAAATGTAAAGACACAAGGTAGTTTGTCCGTCATGTTCAGGAAAAACCGGAAGCAACGCGACCGACGACGCACGACTAAGTATGTGCACACGATCTATTTCCGGCGACCCATATCTAAGGAATTTATAGGCTAATAAATACTTGAAATTTCGCATGTTTTATTAAGTTTATTCATGTTATTAAGTCATTATAAATTTTTTAATGTCTCGATAGAATATTTATAAATTTTCATCTCCGAAAGTTTAAAAAATCACCATTTTAGTGACTGGCACACAAATTCACTCATTGTAATTTTTGAACACATTTTAGATTTATCAATTATCAACAGAGTCAAAAACAATCTCACTTAGGTATATCTACTACCATGTCGCGGAGCCCCAAGCAAGGTAGATCGTTAGAAAAAGCAATTTTAAATTGACGTTTTCTAAATAATATCAAATTTGTATTACAGATACAAATTCTCTATTCATTGTATGTACACAACGTATGTTCGTTAGGTTTGTAATATTTAATTTCTAATTATTGTTTATGTTTATGTTCTATCTAGACCTTCTATGAATTTTGTCAATTCTGACTAAAAAACAATTAGAAAATTAAAAACTACAAAACCTAACGATTTATCTACACGAAAATATTTAAACAAATACTTAAGTCCTTTCTTCCTTTCTCATAAGAATACAGTAGCATATTTTGTATAATAACAGTGACAATTAATTTGGGCACAAAGTAAAGACGTCTCCAACATTAAGTCGTCCAAGAGACGTTGCGACATGAAAATAGTAGAAAATAATGACATGATGATAACAAGAGGAAATTACACTCCTATCTATAGGAGAAACCGAATCAGTGCCGATCTATTACCGGAACAAGCCACCCGTGAGGAATAGCCAAGTCGAGGCACGCGACAATATCATTTTGGCGAATACCTTACTAGGAATAGGCCATCCGAGGAAGCTCGGAACCTCATCCAACCGTGAACCGCCTGGAAAACGCAATACCACGTGTATATATACAACGTACCTCATCGATAGTGAATCAGTTACGCGCGCACGCTTGAAACAAAATGTTTAAAATAGGGCCGGATTAAATTAGCACACTGAAAGGGAAATTAACAAGCAAAATGAAGTGTCATACGCTAATAGTGTTTTGTTACGTTGCTATGGCAACAGGAGATGATGATTATGATAATAAACTGACTAAATTATGGTCTGTATCGAGTGCATCGAGTGATGGTTCTTCTGTTTTCAACGTGACTAGTGCATCTATTGTGATCCAGCCTTCTAACTATCCCAATGCACCGGCAAGAGCAGCCAGGACGGCGAAGGTCCTACCTTACGCATATGGTTTTAAGCCGCGAGCGATCCCTTTAAGGAGGGAAAATAAGGCAAGAAAAGACTACTATTCAGATCAAGTTAAAGGGTACAAATCGGAAATACTTTTCCCTGGTAATTATTATGGAATTTCCAAAGAGAAAAGTAATGAGACGGAACAATTTAGGCCGCAGGCGATTCCGTTGATTAGAAATGAAGATTTCCAGAAGAGGTCTTTGGATGTGGATGAGGAGCCGATTATTGAAAGACCAGAGCAGAGTGCTGAGGTATCAAGAAGATCTATTTCAGGTAATTATCTTAAATTTACTTACCTACTTACTAGTATTGTATTGTTATCGCGATTGACATTTGCCTGTGCAAAAGTTTGACAAAACTCTAATTAGTTATAGTCGGTATTTTGTCAACCTTTTAACGACACTTAACTAAGATAGTTTAGCTTAGCTCCGCACAGCCAATCCAGAATTTCTATTTAAACTATGCCAGCTATGCTCGTTGGGTTAAAGAAATTGGTGAGCAAAACGAAATTTAGTTCAACTGATAGTTGACCCTCGAATAACTAATCCAATAATATTAAATCATTCAAAATCTCAAGATGTAAGTTTACTATTACTAGCTGTGCCTTGTGGGTTTTCCCACGTATTTCCGTGGGCAAAAAGGAGGGTTTACCTATGTGTAATCAAATTTGTTATGCCGTTTTTGCATGATTGACTCACAAACATCTAAACTTCAGCATTTATATTATTGTTGGTAAATAAAATTATATTACGTTTATTAGATGCAAATCTGTGCAAAATGTATTGTATCAACTATGTTGCAAAAAACGTGGTCACGCGAGGTGACTGGCGCTGCGGCGAGTTATTTTAATCTGTGGCAATTGACAGTTTTTATGGGTAAATTTTTTTTAATATCTAGTCGCTCTTTTTAAGTCGACTATCTAGTTAGTTTGGCTTAGCTCGCCAGTTTTCCAATCAAATGAGCATAGCTGGCTTAGTTTGCGGTGAACGTACATGTATAAAAAACTATAGCTTCGCATAGTCTTCTTCTCCTCCAGGTGGTCGCTGGCGGAACGATAGCGAAGATCGGTGACTTAATATCTTATACGCGATTTACCGCCGGCGCAACGCTAGCGGTACGCTGCCACTTCCCGCGGGAATGGAGAAAGCAGCCCAAGGATAAATTACACCTCGTCATTCGTAATTTGTCACTGAAAATGGTCTGATTCCTCAAATTGGGTCCCTTTTGCATTATGGTTCATTTTGATATAAACTGTTTGAAATTTACGAAAACCTTCAACAACTCAATTCTAACAAAATAGCAAAACGGGGCGTAACTTCATAGAAAGCGACGACAGACTGACACAGTAAATTACTGCCATCCCCAAAGAATTTTCAAAACAAAGCCTTCAATTTAGTACGATTATCTGTCGGTACCTCGACTGTTTTACTATCGCCGAAGGTCTGAATTTCAATAAAACTGATTATTATTTCCGCTTCGACAATAGATCTAACTATATATTCTATAGTTGCATTTGGTTCAGTGATTTCGTTACGGTAGAATCGAGATAATGCTATATGAAGACTCAAAATTCTATGTCTTTTCATAGTATTTGAACAAATTGGCGACTCATTTGTGCGGTCTAGCGTATCTGTAGTTTAATTAAGTATTCAATTAGAGCCAGATATTAAGAGCTTAAACTATCTGTTTGTATATATATGTGTCAACTGCAGGGCAAAGGACCTTTTATTTATCACGGTCTAAGGCTAACACCGACGAAGCGCTGTTTAGATCTGTCATTTGGTCATTTCCCATTGCAAGGCCTGACAGTTGATATGGCCTATTGTGCTAATATTGTGGATTTTTTACTAAAAAAGCGTTGTCTACTTTCTTGATCAATATCTGTAAACTGTAAAGTTAGATAATGAAACTTTTCACTTTCATTTTCTATCACTATACGTCAAAATCTGTAATAATAATTACTATTTTAAACGGCATAAATTACACTAAATCATAATAACTATTGCTATTCATGCATCAATGAACGAAATGTTTACCTTATTCACTTTCCGTGATCACTTGTGCATGATTAGATTATTTGCGGAAATATCGTGAAAAATGAAAGGCATTCTTTAATTTTATTGTTCCGGGATTCTGTTAGGTGTACCTTCTTTTTAATTGTTGCCGATAATTTGACATAATCACGATTGTTATAATTAGTAGGTGCCATAATTAAGAATCTTGTTTTTATTACTTTAACTTAATCTTGTTTATTTATCTTACTAATTATACTTTTTAACAATTTTACTTATATTATAAACGCGATTACTTTAACTTTATCTTGTTTATCTATCTTATAAATTTTACTTTTTACCAATTTTACTAGTATTATAAACGCGAAAGTTTGTTATGTATGTATGTAACTTTGTTACTCTTTCACGCAAAACTACTGAACCGATTGCGATGAAACTTGGATCCCGAAAACTTGGATACTTTTGGTTCCCGATACTCCCGCTTGATTGGGATTTACGCGGGTCACACCACGTGGTGCAGTTAGTAAACAATATAGTTTGACACAGTTCATTATCAAAACATCATTTATTTTTCAACTATTTTAGAAGTTATGTATTACCACAATTTACCTAAGAGTTGATGCTAAAGGAAGAAGTTCCTTATACTTGTTATGTTTTTATTTCTTCTTCTAAGCTTTTATATTTCATTATGGACTATAGAGACGGTACCTAGTTCAAGTCGTTTGTTTATTCAATATAATTCTTACTATTTCACTTATACTTGATTACAACAGACTGATTGATTGATAATAGATGTTACTTTACATGTTACTATTAAAATATTAAGTATATACGATAAGTCAATTTTGTTTCCTACAATGTTAAGAAAAATGAATATTTTCTAATTTTCATTTAAAGAAACAATTACATTTCTATTTGTAATTTAACTTTCAAATGGAGAATGCGTACGTGACTTAGATAAATCTTTGTAATTATGCATTTTAAATCCGAAAGATAATGTTTTAACTGGTGGCTAATTACTTTGTTCTTTTGTTTCGTGGTACACGCACTTGTCATAGAGAGCTAACACGGCCATGTTAATTTAATTTATCACCTTGAATAATGAATTCTGTAGATCTATAATGCGTACTAGTGTTTATTTTAGGATAGCTCTTTTCTATGCCGGGGCTACATCATAGCTTAGGTTGACTTGAGCTGCTATAAATACTTAGCCAGGCTTAGCTTACTTTTATTTTATTTATTATTTTATTTTTTTATTAAATAAAGCAGAGCAAGTCAACCTTAGTGTAATGTCTTAGGGACCGTCTCTACGAGCGTTATAATCGTGGCAATATTATCGTCGAGTCACTTATTTCTATTCTCAACATGGAGATGTTAATCGTCGGTGCGTTGTATAAAAATAAAGTAATATCACCGCGATTCTAACGCTCGTCCCTTAGTAGTATTATGTACATATGTACTTGTGCAACGATGGCATCCAAATTTGCAATTATTGTCAATCTATTACGCATATTCTTTTTACAATATTTTTTCTTTCTTATTTGAAATCAAATTAGTTTATTTGATTGATTGTTACATATGTCTACATGATATATTAAATTTGATACAAAAAAAACGCGTGCACCGACGAACAAGAGACTTTGTTTGGACTTTGTTTTATAATATGTAGGGAAGATATCACATTGGATACAGAATCTATACCTACTTATTAGAAATAAAACATTTACACAATTTAGTAGAAACAGATGAATAATATAATTTGCTTTTAAAAGCAACAAGAAATTTCCGGACATACAGACCAGGACGCTGATTCTCTAAAAACATAGCATGCGATAAGCAGGCGGGATGCATGAGCATTGCAGAAGTCGATTTGTTGCAGGAGTTGAAATAATAGCTATTCTATAACTTCTTTTAATACTGATTGGCTGAGGAACAAGGGGAGCTATTTAAATAATTAAATAGCGCTTAATTTAGAAGGCTACTCAACTAATTAAGTTAAATAACATTTTCAGAATACGAATTAACGTTCATCTCCTGTACGTCGCCTGCATTCCGCCGGCATTCCGCATGATATGTCCTTACCGAATCGAGCCCCTGGCATCACATCATCAATAAACTTTTTAATTAATATTCCTATTATCGATAGTTTATATTTAATATAAATATAATGTATACTTACTTATACTCGTAGGTAGACTAAAACCAAATTTTTAAAATTTCAGATATGTTCAACGTAGAAGATGAAGATGATGACATTGACGATGACGACGGAGAGTATGAAGTTGAAGAAATACCAGACCAATTGGAAAAGAAGAAGGGAAACAAATACAAGCCGCCTAAGGTCAAAACGAAGAAATTGAAGAAATACATGTTGCCCCTTCTTCTTGCGTACAAAATGAAGTTCTTCGCACTAGTTCCAGTGTTGATAAGTGGTCTGGTGTTATTGGTTGGCGCGACGGGGATGGCAGGATTCTTCTTTGCCTTATTTGCAGCCGTAATGGGATTACAAAAAGGCAATTATTAAGATAATAGGTAAATAAAGTTGACGAACTCAAAGTTGCCATCCAAAATTTTATTGATACATTTCATTTTTATACTTTTGTGCTAGTTATCTTTTCATTTAAATCTGACTATAACTAACAATATATTATTGTAACCAATCATAGTATTGAAACAGTACCCATATTATCTATTTGTTGACGTCTGACAGCAGTGGAAAATGACAGGCACTCTGCAGTATATTGCTGCTTTGAGGTGCACCGGTAATAAACACGTTACGTCAAAGCAGCACTGTACTGCATCGTGCCTGTCTTTTTCCACTGTTATCAGACATCCATCCAGAATAGATAATATAGGGGCAGGACTGTATAGCTTCGGCAACATACCGTTTCAGACAAGCATTTAGAAAAATAAATACAAGCGCAGTTCGTATATAAAAATATGTCAAAATCAATGATAAAATCAGGTCCTTATGCGACGTAGTGAAATTTCAGTAAATTGGTATTCAGTTTTTAATCGTAGATTAAGAAAATAATGCAAGTATAAGCTGCAATAAGTATTCGCTGCTCAATTCCCAACTAGTCTGTCCTATTTTATGTTTAATGTAACAATCTTTTTCCCAAGTATTTTCAGTATTATTTGTTAATCTGCAATATTTTTCAATGAAAGGTTTATGATTTAAGAAACAATACAATAATTTATTGTTAAGGCTCGCGCTATTGTAAATAAGTATTTCAATTAGTTAATGATTAATTATAATATTTATTGAAATGTAATTAAGTTAAAATTAGTTACCATAACTTAGGAATTGACACTAACATAACTGATAAATTATATGATCATAATGAATTCATTTATTTGTTTTGTACTTTATTTCCCTTTATCCGGTTAGCACATGAAAATAAGACATGATAATATGAAAACGTGTAAGTACTTTCTTGTCATCTTTTAATTGTGATAATGGTACGGAACAGTTCAAGCCTTAATCCGACAGTTTGTATTACTCAAGGCATATCTACTAGACTCATGGACTCGTGTAGCCTAGTTAGATAAAGCGCTGCGGTACTGACGCAAAGACGCGTGTGTAAACCTCGCCGCTGCCTGGTGAATTTTTTGAGATGAATTTTTCATTTAAAAATATTTCTAGTAAATATCAGATTAAAATGAAAAATTTAAAGTCGTCTTGTGACACATTATGAATTGTCGAGATTTTGGATTAGACAAAGAGGAGACAAAATTTGGAACTTTTGTTTTTGACGCGTTAGTGGAACGTCGTCCTAAATTTTTATTTTTGCAAAACCTGGTTTTATTGCGTTTAAATTGTTTAATTTCGGCGGCATGTTATAAATTTAGTTACGCGAAGTTCAACGAGTTAAGTGAAAATAAAAATATCAGTGCCAAACTCGAAATTAACACGTTACAAACAAATGTTCCATGGGGTTGGAGAAAAATCGTCGCCTTCACGCATTTAAAATTATTTCAAACGATTACAATATAATAGTGGTAGTTCACTATTAGTACGAGAAACTGGCTAAATTGTCCTATATTGCTGACAGAAGCCATAACTAAGAAATAAAAAAAACAAAAAACCCGACTGCGTAAAAAACTCGATTAAAAAATAAGCATAGAAACAACCAAACCATTTTGATGATTCTTGCGTTTGGCCTCTAGAACGCCACATAGAAACATCCATGCATACGTACATACATACATACATACATACATACATAGACTGATAAACACATTACCCTCCTTTGCGTCGCGCAGTCGGGTAAAAACAAAGAAAGTAGACAAAATTTGGTCGATCGCTTATGCTTAAAAGGGATGATAAATTGCGAGTAAGTACGCGGACCTGTGGCTCGACGATCTTTTTCACTTGTTTGTCACCGAAATCGAAACAAGTAAGTTCGCGATGTTAAAAGCCGCGTTCTTAAAGTTTGAACTTCAAGGATCCTTTCCTTTCATCCTGATGATCCCAATGCAATACTAAGGGACCGTCTCCACGAGCGTTAGGATCGCGGCGATATTATCGTTTTTCTTTACAACGCACCGCCCCGCGTTAACATCGTATTTCATAATTCATAAATTACCTATTGCAAAATAAGGTTACAATTATAATATTATTTGATCACCTTACTTAGCCTTTACATAAGGCATGTGGAGACATGTTCATAGAGATTGTATAGAAATAAGTGGCTAGACAATAATATCGCCGCAATTCTAACGCTCGTGGAGACGATCCCTAAGGCGTCTGTGATCTCTACTCTACTAAATCCCAAAATGTCTAGCGGGTGCAAATTTTCCATATCCCAAAATATCCATATCACAGAATGACCAAGTCTCAAAATGTTCATATCTCAAAATGTCGAAATTCCAGTATGTCCATGTCCCAGAATTATCGACGATGGTATGGTACGGACTCCAGGTACGGATGCGAACCATCATGGCCCCTTTTAATAAGCGTGGAGGAAGATCGGAGTAGTGGGATATTTTTTGTCTTTTTCCGTGACAGGTCTTTCAAAGTTGACGGACAGAAACCAAAAGCGGAATAACTAATCCGATCGGATTAGTTATCACATAGCTTTCAGATCAGCTTTTAGCTTTCACATATCTCAGGCAACCTTGAAAAAAACGACATCTTTGACCTTCATCGCCCAGATCGATCATAAAGGTCAAAGATGTCGCTCGGTACTTTTATAATAATGCCGAAATAAAACGCGAGCAAAACCCGGTAAATATTGTGTTTTATTTTTGAAATTGTTTTAAATATGGACCACTAAGAATTAGGTTTGGAGGATTTCACCACTAAGGATACCCGCAATACAGGCATTAGTCGCTAGTCCACTTAATTTATTTTTTGTTTGCTGTTTTGGTAAATAAATAAATTATTATTATTATTTATATGATACTAACGTAATTATTTATTTACCAAATATTTTAAGGTAACCAAACAATTTATGAAACGGGGAAATGTAATAGGTTAAGGTACATTAAATATCAAGTCTCAATAGGCATTATCTACCTTAAAAATCAAGTACCATAAAATATTTGATCGAACAAATAACTCAATTGTTTTTTGCTCTATTTGGCGAGGCAATTGAAATTCCAAGAGAAAAAAGCATGTTTTTGTTACAAAGAAATAAGTTTACTATGTAATCATCATTTTGACTTAGCAATTATACTCTACTTACTATTACTAAAAAATTAAGTAAATAAATATTGCAGAACATTTTCACACACAGCTTAATCTAGCCCCAAACAAAGCACTTGTACTATGGGGTACAAGATAACGGATATACTTCAGAAAATACTTTCTGTTGTAAATACATACATATTATACATAGATAGACACCCAGCCCAGTTTTTTTAAGCATAAATGTTTGCAACCGGCTAATGGAAAGGATACGAAGCGCGTGCAACTCAAACCAGTAAGTGATTTGATCCTGATAGTAAAACATGTTTAGATATTGGCGATTTCTCCACCTGGCGATTCTGGACTGCAGCTATGTACTCCTTTACCCGTTCCGCGATGATCCGCTTCGTTTGTCCAATTTAGGAACTACCACAGCTGTAATCAACTTTATACATACCCGGCGCGCGGCGTTTGATAGGGGATGCTATCTTCTTAGGGAGTAAACGGTTTTTAAGGAGTATGATCTTTGAGATCATACTCCATAAGAACCGTTTAAGCCAATCAAATTTGACGGCCTCTGTGGCGCGGCTGACAAATACTCGACTACAGTAAAGAAGGTTGCAGGTTCAATTCCCACCGGGTGCAAATATTTTTGCTTAATTTTTTTCTTATCTGGTCTGGGTTTTAAACTTACATAGTTATTACAATATTATTAGATAACGGGGTATTTAAATTTTGTTTTTACTACTAAAAGTAATTTCAAAGGGCTTGATCACGAGACTGGAGTATGTGGATAGATGATGAGTTGATGATAGTTAGAGGCGTCCACATCGAACTATCTGCTTCTTGACACGATGCTCCGTCTTGATGGTGATTCACACCATGGACTTGTAGGTAGTATTCCCCATGATATACGAGGCAGCTCCTCTCTAAGCAGTTTTGCAGCAAAACCATATACCCTTCTGGTATATTGTCGTGTCTGAACTTAGCCCTTATTATCTCTAGACAGTCCCACACCGGTACCCTGGTGAACAGCGACTCGACATGGAAGCTCACCATAATATCCCCCGGTTCTAGCCTAGTGCTACCAAGAAACTCCACAAAATGGCGTGAATCTCTTACAAAGGACGCAGTGTACTCACAAATAGTTGCAAAACTGACGTTCCATGTTTGGCCCAGGTAATAAGTCGGTAAGTCAATTTGGCTCACTATTGGTCTTAGTAGAACGCCGGTTTTATGTACCTTTGGTAGTCCGTATAGCTTATCATCATCTTAAATCTACGCGGAACAAATAAATAATAAATAAATCCTTTGACCAACACACAGCGCCATCTAGTCCCGTGGTAAGCTGCTAAGCTTGTGTTACGGTGACTAGACAACGGATATACTACTTATATTTATTTTTCTTTAGTAAATACATACATATTATACATAGAAATACACCCAGACCAGATACAAATATTTATATTTAAGCATAAATATTTGCACCTAGCGGGAATCGAACGCGCAACCTTCTGCATTGCAGCCAACCGTTCGCCCGACGTGCCACAGAAGTCGTCGCGCATCTTAAATCTACGCGGAACAAAGCGCAGCTTTATGGCTTAAAAGGATCTCTTCCAGGCAACTTTTGAGTGGACAAGAAAATCATGAAAAGTGTAAGGGTAGGGTGTATAAACAAAGTGATGCAGTAGATAAATAAATGACAGTTTAACAGATTCACCAAGCAATTCTGCTTATTTGATAGCCACAATAATTGTGCTTATGGGCCCGTACGGGTCTGATATGTAGATTCATTTAAGCGCAATTTTGAAAGGTGCCCAGTTATGGTGAACAGAATCTGCAAAGTATCCTTTAACTCCTTTTTTCTGTATTACAATAAGTTCTCATACTCTTACTGCTTCTCCAACTCTAGCCTCTTTAGTCTTAAAGTAGCCGATTGGATACTGCAATCTTCTTCTTTCTTATATATAAAAATGAAACCCTATTTCGCGTGGTCACGGCATCATGCCTGAACGGTTGGACCGATTTTGATAATTCTTTTTTTGTTGTATTCATTATGATCAGGAGAAGGTTCTTATGAAAGAAAAAATGCTGAACCGATTTTGATAAATCTTACGCGGGTGAAACCGCGGGGTGCAGCTAGTTAACATCAATTATTTTCCTGTAAACATTACTAATTTAAGTAGTAAATTTAGAAAATACATGAAATCCCTATTTTGTTTGGCCTTCCTCGATGGGTCATC
This sequence comes from Idaea dimidiata, assembly GCA_949358125.1. Lineage (NCBI taxonomy): Eukaryota > Metazoa > Arthropoda > Insecta > Lepidoptera > Geometridae > Idaea > Idaea dimidiata. Next base: position 24,423,445 of record OX442330.1, read on the forward strand.
GGGAGATTTTTTTAGTAGGTGGAACACTAAAGGCTAGATTGATAGACTTAATAAATATAACTCAATATACAAGACCAACCATAGTTTTCACTGCACTTTAAACTTATCAAGTGGTAATTAACAAACTTTCTTCGACAACCGTATGGTTAATTATGGCGAAAAACACATACAACTCATTAGTGCAACGCTTCATAGGCTTTTGTGAACTCAATTTTACCTTGACTATAAAAAAACTGGTAATTCACTGCATAATGTCACTACGTGTGCGAGTTTGGTTGTTAGTTGCCACGTTTGTGTGACATTTTTTTAAATTTAATATTGAGAAACAGAAAAAACTTGTGTGCCTCACCTACATGGAGATTACTGCAAATCAAATCAATTAATAAACAATTTCTTTTTGGATACTTTAAGTTTAATAATAAAGGTACTTGTATAACAAACTATTGACCTAAACGGAGCTTGTAGCACGAGATTTATTGCAAATAATCTGTTAACCTTGATGATTAAATTTGACTGTTTTATACTTGAACTAAATTACATGTAAAAGAAAGAAGGGAACAAAATAATGGAAGTTTTAACATACCTTTCATAAATAAATGTTAAAAGTCACCAAAGATTCGTCATAGACTAAGAAGTGAATTTAACTAACCAATTTCTAATAAAAACAACTGAAAGAAACGTAAAAATGCTCCCGTATTCTCGTGGACTAATTCTGGATAACTCTAACAACTATGGAATAGTGAAGACTGAAACTTTATTCGGCTTCGGACCTTCAAATCGTGAAAATTTCAACGGAATCAACTCTTCAGAGTCGTTGGAATGGATACTCGCTCACAATAATTTTGCTCCGAGATCTTTACAAGGTTAGTGATACATACAGTCATAGCTAGTACAGGCCTGTTGATTTTTTAAAACAAGTTATATTTAAAAACGACAAACTATTTTTTAATATGATTTGTATTCTTACCAATATATTACACTGACTTCAAAAAGTAAGAGGTTCAGCATTTTGCTGCATATTCTTATTTTGTACATAATATGTTGCGTAATAATGTTGTTCTTCGTGTTCTTATATGACCTCTTTCAATAAACTAAGGGCCAGATATTAACTAACGGTCAGCTGTTTAGACTGTACTTTATACATTAATTTATATTTCGTTAGATTAAGACCCTATAGAAAGCCCAAACTGGAACTGTACTCGTATTAGTCACCTCGTTAATAACTGAGTTTGAAGGGCACTATGCAATAATTTGCTGCTTTGACCATGCAATAATTTGCTGCTTTGACAAAAACCATGATAAGTGATTGGGTACTTTAATGCAGAAATATACTGCATAGTTCCTACTAAAGTGAGTTAAAGCATTTGTGAATTCAACTCGTTTTATATAAAGATTATATAAAACGGTTTGAATTTACAAATGGAATGCGTAACATCAATTAACATGTTAACTTAAACCGATTATTTGTTTCTTACAGTAACAAGAGAACCAAAAGAACGAGAATTCGAAGTCAAAGTAACAACACCAGCACCTGCAAAAAAGCTGAAACGATTAAAGAAGAAAACAACCGGCCAACAAACACCGAAGAAACATCAATTGAAATCGAAAAGAAAAGGCAAGGTCAAAAAATGTATAGTCAAGTTTCTGAATAAAGGAGAAAAGTATGGGAGTAAGTTTAAGAAGCATAAGAGACGGGGAACGAAGCTTCATAAGATACAAAAGCGTTATATTCTACCATTGATTTTGGGACTACTCGCAGCTAAAAGCCTGTTGATTCCCATCGCTTTGAAGGCTTTAGCGTTTTTGTCTGCTAAAGGTATGGTTAATATAAAGCTATTTTAATGTAACTAATATTATAAGTTTGTATTTAGGTGTTTTTGTAACTTTGTTATTCCATCACGCGAAAACTACTGAACCGTGCGAAACTTGGAATATGGGTAGCTGGAGAGTTGGAATAACACTTTTTATTTTTGATCCCGATATTCTCGCGAGATCGGGACTTGCGCGGGTTAAACCGTGGGGCGCAGCTAGTTTACAATTAAAGCAAAATTCTGTACATACGTAGATAAGTAAAAAGAGTGTTTTGTTACTCTTTTACGCAAAAACTATCGAACCGATTTTAATGACTGGAGATGGGTAGACACATAGGCTACATTTTATCTTGATATTCCTGCGGAATCGGCATTTACCTTAGTAAAACTGCGGGTCACAGCTTGTTTAAACGGTATTAATGCATTTAGGGTTGAAGATTGTTTGTTGGTTTGTGCGCAATCATTCCATTTATCTCAAAAACGCCTAGATCGACCGATCGAACGATTGATTTAGATGCGATTTTCAGTAAAATGTTTTTAATTGATTGGAGACGGAGATCCTTATACATAATACGAGTATGTTTAGGTGATTAAAACAAACATTATTTATTTCTAGGTCTAATAATGGGATTCTTCTCAACTGTAATGGCTTCAGTCCTCAGCCTGAAAGGCATGTTCGATCATTCTCACGGCTACCAAAACAGAAAGGACGATACTAAAACTCAAGTGGAAATTATACAAGTACCAGCGAAGACCGAAGAGCATTACTATGATGACCATCATTTTAGAAGAGGCGACTATGTCCCCGTTTATGTATCACCCGTTTCACCAGTTTCAGAGTAATACTGAGCCTTGTCATTTTATGGAACTGAAAGAAATGCTTAGACCCTAAGACTTACAATTAGTGCCTTAGTTACGTCAAGCAATTATTTTTCGTGACCCGTCCTATAATAAATTAATAAAACAGAACACTGACTCTTTACCCATACAAATGTCCCCTGATTTCTCCCTGGAACTAGGTCATATTATGTTAAACATATTTTATATTTTATAATTTTAACCAAACACATCCTTTATAATGTTAATACCTACGATTTTACTTTTTTTTATAAATAAAAATCCAATATTCTCTGAATACTTTGTCAGTTTTCTGAGAGTTTTTATCGAGCGAAGTTGTTTAGATCCTGTTTTTAACCAAATGTTTCCCTATTAGGTTACAAAACAATGAGCTTACGATACCTTACTATTAAATCAAACAAAGTTCGATTTCGGAAATTCCAACGAGAACCTCGCCTTAAGTGAATTTCGCTACCTACCTAAACAATAATAAATAATAAATAATACCTAATAGGTAAATATTGCAAGACATTACTCACAGCGCAATTTAGCCCCAAACTAAGCACTAGGCTTGTACTATGGGTGGTACTAGACAACAGATATACTCATTTTTTTTATTTGATATTTTTTGTAAAAACATACATACTATACATAGAAAGACAACCAGAACAGCCCCCCGCGTGACTGCCGTCGACGACAACTCAACGTCTGTTTGGAAATCGTATTCCCAAATAGACGTCGAGTTGAACTCGATAACGGGGTTGAAAAAGCTACCGCGCATGGAGCAATCAGAAATTATCGACGTTAAAGCCATAGCCTTTGTACTTTTTTATCCATGACGGATACATCTGATTAGAAATTATTAATGTTATAATATTCAATAAATACGAATGCAAAGTAATTTATTTTTAAAGCTAGTATTCTATATTAAATATTTGATTATTGCTTAAATGATTTTCATTTAATTTTAAATCTATAATGGTTTAAAGTCCAACTAAAACTGAAAACAACATCCTAAAAAATTAAAACGTAGTTTTCTTGGTAGGTAGTTAGCAATAATGGTCTATGAATTAGATACGAAGGCTAATATTGCTGGAATCTACGGCAGCTAGATTTTACATACTGGCCGTATACGTGCTATCACCAAGCTCTCATTCGACAGGAAGCTTCGGTTTGTTACCACCCACTGGCCAGTCATATCGGTAAACAGATTCGGCCGATGCTGCCACAAAAACAACACGTTGGACATCGTTCCATTGCCGCCTTCAGACTGAACCCACAAAGAAGTTATCAAACAATTGCAGCAACTTGAAGCGGAATATATTGCCAAACACATTCCGCGTCAAGTTACTGTAATTGCTAGAGTGGAAACTAGCAAAATGCCCGCATCATTCTACACGTAATTCGTCTCATAATGGTGCTGAACATGATGCGGGAATCTTTAAAACGTTGTAGAGATAAGGGAGTGTGGCGCATCTTGTGGCGGTATAAAATACCCGCTGGCTGCTGTGAACAAGACCTCGTTCGTGAATAAGAAGACCTCCGTTTCAAGTTAGGAGTGAAGGGTGAATTGTGCGAGCGTTTGACTACATATAAGGCAAAACTCGTAATCATTCGCAACTGCGAGAGTATAAAGTATGAAAACGGCACGGGAACGGAACTGGAACTTTTGACCAGAGTAGCTGGTGAGTGGTGAGTTTGTGTTCGAATATAAGGTAAAAATAATCTTAAGTATACAAAATTAAACCCAAAACATGTCCATAATCATTTCTATTCCACACTCATTGAATATTACATCGATCTTCATAAAATTGTGCACTGAACGGGTTATCCAAAGCCAGAGTGCTCTCAGCAATTTTGTCCCTCACTTTATCGGACACATTATAGATGCCTCCAACCATTCTTTTCATCCCTCTTTGTATAAACATTCTAGGATTGTGCCTATGGAAGAAAGCTTTCATTTTCCTGTGTCTCAGCATCATTTTCCTTCGGATCGGATGAGGTCTACTGAATACAGAGCGTTTCTTCTTTGGGAACATTCTTCGCTTTCGCTTTCCCATGGTTGTTGTTTTAAAAATGAGCAAAAATGTTGGTGTAAATTTTACCTTGCTGAGGTTGTTTGTACCATGTTTTATTTGCTTTTGATTTCGTGTGTTTTAAGGAACTAGCTATATGTAGTAAAACATTTTATTTTTATCTTGATTTACATTGTGAAATTTCATGTTATTTGATTGTCATGTCAATGGAATTGTTTTGAAAATCGTGTCATTTGAAAGAAAGAGGTCAAGAACTTTATTGAAATAAGTTCTGACTGTGATTTTTAGTATTCTCATGAACGACTGTAATACAATTTTTCACCTGTGGCACACTCTTGTTAATAATAATTCTTTGATCGGTCGTAAATCAAACTTATTATGGAAGACCATAGTCTCATCTTTTGTACCAACTGGATAGGGTAGAAATACTAACTGGATCGCGCTGGGGATTGCGCAAGACGGCTGGCACAAACTTGATGCGAGAAGCCGAAAATAGATCTAGGTGGCGTGCAATTGGAGAGGCTTATATCCAGCAGTGGACTGCAACAGGCTGATGATGATGATGATGACTAACTGGATCAATAATAAATTATCGTACAATGTTTTCAGGGGCAAATCATGCGTAGAATTCTGGGTTCAACCGAGAGAGAAGATAGGAGTTTGGAGGGTTCGGAAAAACTTTAGCTTAGACCACTGTTTTTGACATAGAGTAATGTTATAAATTCTAATCTAATTCTATCGTATTCTAATTAACTTCATTCTAATCTATCACAATCCTTGTATACCTTTGCCACTATCCCATTATCCCGCGGACATAAGCTAGTATATTGTAGATATAAATGAATCCCTATTTCCCTTGTTCACCACATCACGCGTAAACGGCTAGATCGATTAGCTTACCCATTATTTTTTTTAAGTGTTTGCTATTATCATACGAAGGTGTTTATGAAATAAAAAATGGGGAACAGATTCTGATGAATTTTGGTATAGAAAAGGTACTTTGGAGAAGAACATAGACTACTTTTGCCTATCGATCCCGATATTCTCGCGAGATCGGGACATACGCGGGTAAAACCACGAGGCGCAGCTAGTCGTATAAGAAATATCAAGTATTAGATAATTCTAAGCCAATGCACGCTCTTGAACCGGTCAGATTGTGTAACTTTCATCCATTACTTCTTTACGATACTAAACTGGCATAGTATAAGTCGCGTTATAGACAAAAATTTATTTAAGGCTACATAGGCCCATAAATACATATACCTTATTAACTAACGTACAAATCTTACAAATAATATAAAGCTGAAAGTTTGTGAGTATGTGTATATGTGTGTATGTTACTCAATCACGCAAAAACTACTCAACCGATTGCGATGAAACTTGGAATATTGGTAGCTGGAAACCTGGAATAACACATGAGTTACTTTTGCTATCCAGTTTATCCCGCGGGAACGGGACTTACGCAGGTGAAACCGCGGGGCGCAGCTAGTTTTATAATAAAATGAATGTGTTAATAGATATATAACAACTATTTTAGTAGCACTTCCATTACACTACAGTTTAGTATTTGTATGTATTAAAGACTTAGTAGATAATATGACTGAATAGCATTCTGGTTCATAATATAATATATTTCGTCTAAAATACTACTTTATACTGTATCCAAATCAAATAGAAAGTTCTTGGTCAAGTTCAGTGGCATAACCTTGAGTCCAGTGTCTTGGAGAAAGTGGCCTTGACCCGTATCTCTACTATCTTTCGAAATTATACTCGTATATCGTTCGAAAATAAGATTTTAAGTTTAGAGCCCTTAGTATGAGTTTTGATAGTTTATTGTCTCGATGAAACTGGCAGTTTACTTCCATGCATTATTTTAGTTCATAATAGTTACCGCTAGGAGCGCTGATGAAAAATGTATGAAGTAAACTGCCACGATAAACTATCAAAACTCATACTAAGGGCTCAGATTATCTTCGACTAGCGGGTTCCCTACGCTACTTCGAAACACTATCCATCGAAACACCTTTCGCTGAAGACGATTGACCGATAGATTGTTTTACCGAATAGTTGTTTCCCCGATTGTTCATTTCCCTTATGGTTTATTTCACCGAAAATTATTTGACCAAAGCTCGCAGTACCGAAAGCTTCTAAATTCAAAATTAGTATGTCAATTTTTGAGTTTGAAAGCTGCTTATTTGCTTAAGTAGCTCTCAAATGTTGAGTAGCATTTCTGTAGGTATTTGGGCGTTAGCTATACATTAGCTCTTAAGTGTTGATATGCACGCCAATGAGAAATAAATAAAATGCTGCATCCCGCAGTTATACCGGAATAAGTCCCGATTCCGCAAGAATATCGAGATAAAATGTAACCAATATTTTAATCTAGATCTCCAGCTATCTGCATACCAAGTTTTATCGCAATCGGTTCAGTTTTTGCGTCATTGTAAGACAAATATCCAAATAAACCTTTCGCGTATATAATACTGCGGTCCCGTTATAAAAAGTAGCCCTTGTGTTTTTGTGATGCCTATATTCCAAATTTCATCGCATTCGTTTCAGAAGTTTTTAGGTGCAAAAGTAACAAAGTCTCATACAGACATACATACAAACTTTTGCGTTTATAATATTAGTGAGATGAGTGAGATTTTTCGTAATCAATACTAAAAATTCCATCCAAAACCAGGTGAGCTTCAGTTGCCCAAAATGAATACTAAATTTTAATATGACTAACAAAATACACATCCTCGAGAAAGTACAAATAAATTTCCTTATAGTGACATATTCTGACATGGTATTTGTAAATTGAACCTCGGAGTTTCACCTGTGACTCGGTCATAAAATGTGTAATACAATTGTTATTGGAACCAAAGTTTGAAAGCTTTGGAAGGCTTCCATCTATCGTATAAAATGTTCAATTCAATACGTTATGAATATATTTTTAGTGTACTCGTACTAGCTGCGCCCCACGGTTTCATCCGCGTAAGTCCCGAATCCGTGTTGGTCTAGTGGTAGATATCCCGACTTTCATTCCGAAGGTCGTGGTTTCAATGTGTTTTTCTTCAAGAAAAATTTATGTGCGCTATTAACACCGCTCTTACGATGAAGGAAAACAAGCACAAATCACGCACAAAGGCTCTATAGTAGTTTGCTCTATAGTTAATTGCGAAAACACACAAGTTAAAACTTTAACTTTGAACTTTAAGTCCCGAATCCGCGGGATTAACGGGATCTAGAGTATCCTATGTCAATCCCCATCATTAAAATTATCGTTATGCGAATTTTTATTTAAATCGGTTTAAAACCTTTGACCGTAAATATAAAACAAACAAACACATATACGAACAAACTTTCGGATTCATAATTAAAATTAACTTTATTTTTTTTAATTAAAAAAAAATATTCTTAATGAGAAGCCATTTGAAAAATGGCGGAAAATTCGAAAGGGTATAAGTCGTCCCTGGTACTAGTTTCGAGGTGGACCACTTCACCCCTAACCCGAAATTTCGAGTTCCGTAAACAGACTAATTAAAAATCCTTTTTTTTTAAATAATATTTATAGTAAAAAGAATTTATCCTTATCTTAAATTAACGAATGAAGCTAGTCTTTGTATGTAAGCAGGTACTCATTTTCTACTTAAGAGTAAGAAATATGTTTAACTTTTCAGAACATTTGTTTTCGTCATGCCTCTTTGTTGTATACAAATGTAGCGAGTACGCAACTCAAATGTATGAATGAACCTCTTTGTATAGTACGATAGAAGAATATTGATACATTTTTGGATACAAGATGGAACGTACCTTGTGCAGAGCCAAAATCTTCCACCAGGCAGGTGTACACAATTTGTTTTTTAAAATTGTATTTTTTTAATTTGAAGTTGGCTACTATAAAGCCTAAAGTATAAATACGTGATTGTTACAGCAATTGTTTTAAAAATATTTTCATCGATAATCAATCACGACACACAATTATGTATGTTATTTACTCTATTTAATTTACAATTAATTATATAATGTAAATAAAATAAATAAAAAAAAAACTTTTCCTCATAATATTTTCAAGTTAAAATTTGATAACATAATAAAGTAATATTATCATGTTAGGATATTAATTATAATCATATTAAATTATAAGAATACTAAAAAACACAATTATTAACATATCTATCAAATTTTGAAAGTAAAATAGTTTAAAGTATAATAATATTATGTAATTCCTTTGCTTATTATGAAAAAGAACTTCTGTTTTGCAGTTTCACCTGTAACCTAAATCATCAAATACACCAAGTACCAAAACACTTCACGCACTATATTTCCGGCTTCTTAGGAACTAATTCTTTCGTCACCCAATATAAAAGACGAGCGTATCCCGAACCATCGCATTTTATCCCCGACTCTCCAACGTAAAGGACGCATTCCTAGAAAAAGCCTATTTCTTTTATAAAAATGAAAGTGCTGTGTTTGATATTAGCTGTCGTAGTAGTAGGGTGCAGTGCGGCGCCAGGAAAGACCGAAGATGATGGGAAAATCGAGCTGTTTTCAGGAGTTGCGATAGAGAGGTAACTATTATTTAATTTAACCAAGGGCTAGTGTATGAGGTGGTATCTTAAGGGTTTATACGGACTTACTGATGGGACTTTATGCTTTTGAATTTCGAAAAAATCCAGATCTTAGGTACTGACTTCTGTCACTGATCCCTAGCCATCTACCACCTTATTTATAAACGCTAATTAATGCGCTGCATAACTATGCATCGTTTGTCTTTTGCTGTCACATGAAGTTTCAAAGTTGACAGACAGAGACAAACGTCACAATAACTTAGTCATGTGTAAATAAAATTTTATAAATAAGGGTGCTAAACTATATCTATCTGGGTGAGGATCAGTGACAGTTACCAGGCAGTAAAATAACGTCATTTGATAATAAGGATCTATTTTTAAAACCAATTTTATATTGAGTCTGGATTTCGATATAGATCCACTTTATTCCTCTGCTCCAATCATTTCAACCTCGACGAATGATGGTCATTTCAAAATTTGACCTGACTGTCCCAGTATTAGTTTGATTCGAGTATTAGTTTGGTTCGGTCGATTGTCATACACACCTATGAGTATTATCCGTCAACTGGTTCCTATAATACAAGCCTTACACGCTTAGACTTGTAGGACCGTTGATATGTAATTTGCGACCAAAAAGTAGCATATGTTATTTTCAGGTTTTATTTTTAGTATATTTTATTAACAAACAAAATGCAGTGCGAATGTTAAATTATATTTAGCGAATATTATGTAACTCCAAAAAAAGATAGTTAAATTGAATATAGATAGAAATTTATTTTAGATTAAGTATTAAAACAAACTGGGTTGTTTACAAAACCTTAGTTTAAAAAGTATAGTTTTAATAATGATTACCTAGTTCTCAAAATGATTAATTCTTCTTCTTTTCGTGTAGTGGTGTGTCTCACCTAGCGTTAAAGTTTTCAGGTCCTCCTAAAGCCTCTAACTTGACCTAACGCCGGCTATCAGAGATAACAACCAATTTACAATGCTTTTAGTTTCATAAAACAGTCATTTGTTCCACCCATTAGTCAAATATTAGAAAATTTCCTTTTCTATTCAACTTCAAGTGAGTATGAACTGAACAATAATGTTTTTGTTTCGAACTAATTTGCCTAAACGGTTAACATATGACAGCATGACATGAATGTCAGACGAAAATGGTCTCGGGTCGATTCATTCGAGTTGGATACAATAATATTTGTTTGTTATTATTATAATTTTACTATGTTATTATTGTGTATGGAACCGGATTGAAAAGCTATTGTATTGGTACTTTTTCACTCAATAGAGACTTACATTTTTCATCTTGCTCGCATCGCTTGAGTTAGCGCAAAAAATAAGTTCGAAAATAGTCATTTCAGCCCTTATACGATACACACCTTAAGGACGCGACTCATGTGAAATCCCTTCCGATGGAATGGTTTTATTCATAACCGGTATCAAATAGATCTTTAAACAATGTATTATGTTATTGTACATGATACAAGAAGTGTCCCCTTCATTTCAAAAACAATAAAAAATAACTTTAAATACCTACCACTATTATACAGGCAAAGTTACCCCTGTTTTACAAAATAAATCAATTTTTCTTCTAAATCCTTAACCGCTATATTTTCTTATAGGCATCATAATATTAGAAAATACAATACCTAGAACCCCTTCATCGCATTTTTTCAAAATATTATTTTAATCTTCGTTAATTATTGATTTTACGAGAAATTGTAGATTTTTCACGCAATTCCATCTCGCTCATTTATATGCAATAGGACAAGGACCGTTGCTTATCATCTATCGCCGCCTTAAGGTTCAACTTTCAGGGCTGGCCATATTGTTACATATTTTGTGGTAGGGTATTGTGTTTAAACTCAAGTTTAGTATGGCTAGTCACATTCTTGTCCATGCTTTATGAGAATTCATGAAAAGGCGACATGAGCTGAATGTCTAGTCTACTATATTTAGGTATATACTGTAATATAATAGACCAGCTCTATGTGACTTAAGCAATAATAAAGTATGGATGCCGTCTCATCTAAATCAATAAGAAAAACCGTATTATAGATATGCCTCCAAGCCTGTATATATACTAGACTACTCAAAATAAAAGTGACAGTATAAGCTTAATAAATGGTAAAGCCACAATGCACCAATGTTAAATTACATTTAATTCTGGCTAGATGACAATTATTGTTAACAAGCTGCGCCCCGCGGTTTCAACCGCGTGAGTCCCGTTCCCGAGATAAATGTACCTATGTGTTTTTCCAGGTCTCCAGATGATATTCCAAGTTTCATCTCAATCGGCTCAGTAGTTTTTGCGTGATTCATACGTACATACATACAAACTTTCGCCTTTATAATATTACTAATTTAGTAAGATAAGATTGTCGGTGGCAGATTCGAGTGTGTATAGAAAAATGACTGAATCGATTTTTGATGATATAGCGTTTTAATAATATTTATTTCGTAAAATACTCAGTATTCACTATTTTTTTCTTTTTATTTGTTTACAGAGATCATAACGGAGAAGAAAAACTGAATGTGAAATTCGAGCCAGGAGAACTAAAAGAGGCGGCTAGGACCTTTGAAGAGGGTAAGTATGACCATAAAAAATTAACTAATTTATTAGTCTTTATGTAAAAGTACTTGCACAACAAAAAATGTGAAGGATGATAATAAACAAAAGGTTTAAGCTAGGGTTACGATTACGTCTTTCCGGTATAGAACCCTTTAAGAAAAGACAACTTTATATTTGAAAATTAATTTATTATTATAGAAAATGTTTGATTTAAAAAGCAATTACATAATATTTAGAATAGTATATCTAACAATAACACAAGTGCTGCAGGTCAATGACCTTTATCTTGAAGAAACAGCTATTGTTCTTTTTTTTATAAACAATACCTCATTTTTTAAACAGTTAAAACCTTATTAAAAAAATCGTAAAGCGAAAGGTGTTTGTCTAGACGGCTAGAACAACCCTCGTAATTTATTTCATTGCTAACATTTTTTTATATTATTAATATATTTACTCGGTGTTTATTACCCGGGCCATTATTACGAATCTATTGACCCCTAATTCATTAAAATTCATTTAGTACTTTTTTACAAATGCGTAATTTACAAACATACATTGACTGTCAAAAACATTACCCTTCCTTTTCACTTCGTTGTAGTCGGGTAACGATCGCGCAATGCGGGTATTAGTTAACAATGAATACCACGTTCACTTCGAGGCGTAACCTTGACCGAGAGACTGCGTAAGCGCACGTAACAGTTCACTGACCTTTCACTTATGGACGTTAAGGTGCGTCTTTACTGTAGCGGGAAAATAATAGTATAATAAAAATAAGCATTTTTTATAAGTGAATTTTTCCTTCATAATGTTTCTAGTACCTACCAGTATTATAATCTCTTCTATGGTTTTCGCTATTTTGCATAATAAAACACAACTACTAACTTGTAACTTTTTAGAATGTTAAAATAGACAAATTACATCTCAGTCAACCTTGAAAAAGCCAACTGTAAAGTTGGTGAAAGCTCGGTTCGTTTAAAACCATGAATAAAACGCGACTCAACCCGATAAATAAAGTGTTTTATTGTACAGTATTATATTAAAAAAAAAACAAATATAAAGAAAATCCTTTATAATATTCATGTTCATAAAAAAATTAGGAGCCCCACAACAATTTCTTAAAATTTCACATTTTATGTACTCTGTAGAAATGTTATGGTTTATTGAAAGTATAAAAATTGGTGCATTAAGAAAACGTCTGTATTTATCTAATTCAGTTCATGGATTACTTGTGGAACCATAAATTGGGAGATTTATTTTCAAAAAACAGTAATCCTGTTTTTTTATCTTTTAACAAAAACTCAACAGGACCATTGTAAAAAATGGCCCCCTTTTTACAATGATTTCCTCGACTTGACATTAACTATAAAGACTTGACTGTTTCAATTTAACTTGCAAATATTATTAATACTTGACACTGACAAATGTCTGAATGGAAAAGCCATATATTATAGAAGAAGAAGAAAAATCACGTTTGTTATATGGGATTGAACATACTTTAGTATATTCTTACTAGTCTGTGGATTGAACCCTAAAAGCAGATCAGAGCATACGCGCCTCTTTCTGATTTATATCGTTTTCTAATGAAAACGCTTTGTTATACTAATTACATATATCTGTTTTTTACAGCTCGCGGTAAAATTAAGAAATATACACCTCTACTTGCTGGAATCGGGGTTAAAGTTATCGCTGTGATAGGTCTTTTGTTTGGAGGCCTCACGCTTCTTGTGACTAAAGCATTAGTTGTCGCTAAGCTGGCCTTCCTTGTGGCAGCGGCTTTAGGGATACAGAAGCTGTTAAGTGGAGGTGGACTCAACAATATTAGTGGAAAGGTGAGTAAAACATGTTTAATTTACAGTTTTTGTTAACAGGTTTTTCAATTTCTCGATATATACATAAAAAAACATAGTCTTGACTGACTGAGATGCTGACTTAATTATATAGCACTAGCTGCCTCCGCGGTTTCATCCCCTTAAAAGCTGTCGTAAAAGCCTATGTGTTGTTCCGGGTCTACAACTATCTATATTATATTCCAAGTTTTATCGCAATCTGTTTAACGATTTTTACGTCATTAAGTAACAGACATAGATACATATATACTTATACTATAAGTTTTGCTTTAGGACACTGTTGTGGCATTTGACCTGGGGTCAGCCATTGCATTTTTCTTTTCCGGTTATCATAAAGAATCCACTTTTCATCACATGTTACAATTCGATCCAATATTCCTTCATTTCTGTACCGGTTCAACAAGGCAACACAAGTTTCAACACGCGTTTCTTTCTGCAGATCAGTCAAATCATGAGGCACCCATTTTTCGTATTTTTTTATTTTATTGATTTGACGCAAGTGAGTCAATAAAGTGGGTAAGGTAACGTTAAACCATGCCGCTAATTCCTGGGTAGTTTGACTAGGATCGGCTTCCACTATCTCTCTTAATTCATCGTTATTCACCTGTGTGGGCGGTCTTCCTCGTGGCTCGTTCTTTAAGTCGAAATTTCCATCACGAAAGCGTTTAAACCAAAATCGCACGGTGCGTTCATTAGTAGACCCCTCTCCAAACGCAGCTTTGATATTGCGGGCTGTTTCTGCCGCGTTAGTTCCGCGTCGGAACTCGTATTCAAAAATCACTCGAATTTTCGCAGTATCCATCTTTCTTGTCTAAATTGAATAACAAAAACAATTGAAAGTCGATATTCAAATGTTTCACATTTTTTAAAAAAAGATCATCACAGAAACCATTTGAAAAAAGTTTCATTCGAAAACCTCAAACCATGAAGATTCTATGTCAATTCAAAGAACCTATTGCAATAAAACGGCAATTTCATACTTTAACCCCTATTATTAGTAGGATAGGTTATCAAGGCACAGTCTAAACAGCTAGCCATAATAACATTCTAAGTCTAATTAAGACTTAGAGTGTTATTATGGCCAGGTTTGACTGACTTAAATGTATCAACGCATAGCCTTACTAAACCATTTAAGCTAGCCAAGCAGGGACCCAACCGTTCCGCATCTTCCGTTTACGTACGATTGAAGTCGCGCGGTTGCCCTGCTGGTCCTTGACCCTTGAATTTGGAGAGCGTGTCTTTTGCCTGACTTTAGTAAAATATTGCGTGTTCGGGACTTACAAGGATGAAAACTCGAGACTTTGCTAGTTTTATATGTACCTAATATGTTTTTGTTATTTTCTAGATTGCCAGTTTCCAATCATCCCCACAGTCATGGTCATCACCGACTGCATCAGCAGGTTCCTACCCCTACGCTCGATCGTCAAGCATAGGTCAAGACGCGAACGACTTAGCGTACAAATCACAAATTCCGTCATAAACAACTTCTTCAAAAGCCGAAAGAAACGTCTACAAATAATAATTACTACAATGATTTGTTTATTACCTACCTAGATTTCTATAAATAATTGTAATTTTTAAATTGTACAGGATTTATGGATTTTCACTTTAGATGTTATTGGGCAGATTCTATGCGGCGCACATTACAATCATTTCAAATCTGGTTTAATACAGATTCGAATGTCGTTAAAAGACATGTTCGAATTTTAAAACTGTCTGAAGGTTGTTCGTACTCTGCATGTTCGAATTTCAAAACAGTCCTAAGACTTGACATTCGTCAACCTGATGTTTACTCTCTTGACGCCTTACTGCCAAACCCTAACTTCGAATTTGGTAAAAATACCAACTTTTTAACTAAAAATATGTAAATAAGTAAAAAGGACAGAAAGGAGACCCAAATTCACAACTTCAAATTAAGCAGTTGGTCAAATAAGTTGCCAAAATAGAAAGTACCGACCAGACCAGTTGGGTTGTGATCTTTAGTATTATTTTATCCAATACAATAACGCGTGGAATTTGTCTTTAAAATATCTTGAATTCATGATGATAAACTAGACATCTAATGAAAAATAAATATCAGCTAAATTAAATAAAGAAAAACATTATTTGTCCAATAACTAAAGGTACATCTATCAGATGATCTGTAAAGACATGGATCCTATTTTTATTAAGTTAATAATCATAAGGAATAATTGACTTTAAATTATTTGGTCATCTTACGAACTATAAAAAGTTCTGATCGGCAAAATAAATAACATAAGGTAAAAAGAATTTTTAGCATTGAAAAGTCGTATATTTTAGTCAAAATTAAATTTCAATTAGCCAAGTACAAGTATTAATTAATTATAGAATATTTTGACGTTCATATTCTAATTTCTTCAATGCTAATAAGAAAAAGTTGTGATTAATTCATAAATAATCGTATTTTGACTAAAATTTAAGATTAAGATTCGAATTAAATTTCCAATGATCTTCTATTTGGTTTAAGAATGGAATTGTAATAAGCTTTATTGTAAGTTTATTTAGAAGCTGAATACATGGTGCATTAACTTATTATTTAATATTTATTATAAAATCAGTATATCAATAATTATTAGGGTCAAGTTGGCGGGACCAGATTTTTTCTTGAAATATATTTAAACCTAAATAGGTACTATTTCTTAATTAATGTACTAAAGAGTACTAAACCTAAAAATTAAAGTTTTAATTTGGGGAGTTGCCCTGCCATCTTGACGCTAATATATAATTAAATTGATTTATAGATTAATTTTGTACAAATGACAATATGGGATGGCACAGGGTATATGTAGAAAAAAAAACAACTATGGAATACAAAATTGTTGTCCATTACTAATAGTATTACTTACGGGTGCTTATTTTGTGTCATAGTGTTTAAATATTGCATTTGATTATGAAGACTGTCAATTAGAATTAGTTAAGTAAATAAATTACTTATTTAATATAATCAATTTGAAAAACGTTTTAATTTTATATTCACATATACCTTTCACGGATAAACCTCCTATTCCCTTCCACGCATCCTACTATAGAGTAGACCTAAGACATTGTTTCCTACATTTTGGTGTAAATTAAAGACAAAAACTTGTTCTCGTTTTGGAAGCCTTACAACAATTCAGGTAAAAAAGACATTTTTGACTGAAATGTGCTATGGCTTCATAACAAGTTATTGTCTTGAAACTACACAAAAAGGTAGGAAACAATCTCATTTACAAACGCTTTAAACTAAAATATGAATATATCTATATTGCATTGAAAAATCCGACAAGGGTTTTTAGTTTAGGTTAGTTATTGTTTGCCCCATAGGATATAATTATCTAAGTTACTAAAATACAATATATACCGGGTTTTACTCGCTTTTTATTTAAATCTGAGTTATTCTGAAATCGTCTGTCGAAAAATATGTGATCTGCTTGCACCAATTTTCCTGTTTTTTCGGACCTGTGCTGCCATCTGTTGCTGATCATTCTACTTATCGGGGACATTATAAACTATACAACTGAAGAAATACGTTGAATTGTTATACTTACAACAGTTAAAATTAGTCGACAATCAATTACAAAATTGAATTTATTGCAAGACTAATATTTTGTTTAACCAACTATTTAAATAAGTAATAAAATCGCCCTCTGAATGGAAATAAAAACCTATTATGGGAAAAAATCGATTCAAAATCAGTTCAGCCGTTTTCCCGAAACCCCTATTAAACACCGCCACCGTGGTGATCGTGGGTAAAAAGGACATTCTTTACTTTTAGCGTTGAATTTCTTTAGTGGCCTAATCCGTTTCAAAATAGGTTGAAGTCTTTCTTAATCTCTATTTTAGCCCGTTCGTCTATTGGTTTAGTGAGTTAAAATTACTGTGTACTTACATATCACCGGTCGTAATACTTAAACACTACTCAAAATTTGGAGGATACTTATACAAACAAGCAGCTACTAAGCCCAAAAATTCAAATTTAAATGCTACATTTCACTTCTGTACCTATCTCTTAGATTTTGAGTGACGTTTCAGTACCCCTTAGATTCCTATAAAAAAAATGGTATTATTTGAATTTAAAAAAAGAAGAATTTCTCAATTCGGTTGTAGTTTTTTTTATTTAACGAGTAGATGATCGTTTAACTACTCCACAATCTGTCTAGATGGTCTAAGAATTAGCACGCTTACCTAGAAACAAATACCTGTTTACTAACGAGTGACTAACGGGTTTTAATAACGAATGAACAAGTAACGGGTTATTTATTAGGTAAGCATCTTAGAAATACGTATTACATAGATTTTTCTTCGGTTTTAGCGTTTTTAATATGAAATAACACTTAATATTATTATTACCTCGCTGCTAGGTAAAGATTATTTTATTTATACTTACTTACCTCCTTTACACTAACCTACCTACTTCTATTTATACTTGTAGATAAAAATGTAGTGGTTGTGAAGGTATAGCGGTTTTTTTAATTTAGTAGATTTTGTGATATTTAAAAGCTATTCATACTTACGGCTTAGTTTCGCCGAAATTGGTTCAGTAGTTTTTGGATAAAACGATGTCAGAGATACAAACTTTCACAATAATACTAGTAGGTTATTTACTAATTTGTAACGGTGCAGACTTTGAATAAAGAGACCAAAGTAGTATAGAGATAGATGTTGATACCGCTATACCGTTCAGTCTCTTAGGACGTATTGTTTCGAAGATATCCTAGATATTCTACCTGAACCTAAATATAATACTAAACCAGTTTTAAGGCCGCATACTAATGCCCAAACTCTGGAGACCTAACAAAGTCCCTGTTTACAAAAAAAGAAACAAAAAGCAAAAAAAAAAAACAAAAAAATAGTGCTACTGAACAATCGCAAAGCGCATTAGTAAAACAAAAAAATAACAAATGAAGTTGGGCATAATTATGCTAGAACTTCCCTTAAGTTAAGTTCGAAAGAACGTCACTCAAGGTAAATTCGTTTAAATACTAAAATATAATAAAGCAATAAAAGAGAAAATATACGCTGAAAAAAAAACATAAAACGACCTCGCACGACAACTGAGCATTAGAAACTAAGCGATATAAATGAAAACACCGACTTATATACAAGTTTCCTTCCCGTATGAACTAGAATGCGTAAAAAACAACATACCATCTTCACTCACACTGGTAAATAATACGGTTGCAATAGTGTACGTACTTGCCTTTCACTTACACACACACGGGGCGTATAATTGGAACATAGAAATAGTTGGAGTAGCTAGTTGTTTTAAATATACCAATGTAGTACATACTACAGTAGAATAATTCGATAATTTAGTTTTTAACCGATGAAAACACGGAGGAAGGTTCTCAAGTTAACGAGTTTTTTTAAATGTATAACCACCCATAACTTTTTACAGAGTTATTTTTAAATGTGTGATTTAACTTAACCTTCCTTAATTCAATGTTTAAAAAAACACAGCACTTTTACAGAGAAAAAAAACCTTCTGGGCAACTAATGTATCTGTGATTTAAGCTCTTTAGTCTCTATTCGAATATTTAATACTGGAAACTAATATTTGAGACATAAATTTTAAACTAAATTTCAAGGTGGGCTTTAATAGGAATACTCAAATTGCCAATTTAAAAATCACTTGGTAACAAATTTTAATGCTTACTTAATATAATAAATTCGAAAGTTCGTTTGTAAAAGTAATTAAGTACATATTATAACATTATTACCCAATACCAAGGATTAAATATTAAACCTTATTTATAAGATTTAAGCATTATTAAATCACGAAGCCTTCCAAAATAAAAAGTGAAAATATCAGCTCCATTGCTTTCCCTGTTCGGTAAGTAGGAGACTTTCTCTACAACTACAAGTACACTTTGTTTCTGTGTAGGTGCGACTTTCACTCGTCAACATTTTTTCTTATACCGTTTTCTTTAATAACAAACAGGTACGCGGTTGTAATTAGTGGGTATGGGTAGGGTTTATTTATGGACTTTCCAAAATTATGTAAGCTTTATGTATGTGTACATGTATGTACATTGTACATGAATGAACAAAGGTGAAACAAACGATTTCGATGCTATGAACTTGTGATATTTCATTACATAGTTACCTAACTAGTTAGTTTAGTTTTACAGCCAGGTTTAATTACATTCATATTTAATAAATGTTACATTTTATGGAAAAACTGAAAAAATATTAATATATATTAGTTTTTTCGGCTTTAATGATATTATTAAAACAGCCACACCCGAATTCTCTTTTCTAGTGTTAGTTAATATAAGAACCTCTTCTAGCATTTTGATAATTCTTGTACTTACAGATGACTAAATTAAAGCCAAAAACTGAAACGTAAACTTAAATAATTAAGCTGCTTATAAATTCCGAACAAATAAATGAACTTTTGAACTTTGAAGCTGTTCTACGATCTACCAATTTTCAGTAACGTTTCAGTATATTGGCCGTAAATTTCGAATTAAAACGGTATGTACATATATTAAATGCCTTATTATTTAATACCCATTATTAAATATATTTAATGAGATAGAGGTAAACTTTAATAATACCCGATATATTTTATATTTTTAAATTAAAAATAAATAACAAGTCTTCGTGGTTTGTTTAGGTTTATTATGATTTATGAGACCCTATGATAGTTTTATTTATTTATTTAACTAAGATTCTACAGTCAATACAATACAATATAACTTATAATTAATACACTAAACTTGGACCAAATTTACTATATTTACAGTACATCATAAATCTAATAATTAAAATCAGTTTATTTCTTTTATACAATTACCTATTCTAGTATAATTTACAATATATATATAATATAAATTATCTAATGAGAATGACCATTGAGTCCAAAAGTGCCCATCACACTGGCGGCATTACCCCGTTGAATCGCCAACGATATATTCTGGGCGAAAAAGAGCCCCGACCGGGGGTCCAGACCCTTTTCCCTGAGGCGACGCCCCAACTCAGCTACAAACTGCCTCGCGTCCGAACCCCAAGAACCCGCGGTCTCAACGGCAAAATTGAATCTTCATTAACTTTTGAATCTTCTTAATTGAATCTTCTTCATCTTTTATAATACAGAAATAATTTATCAGGTTACTTGGGCGCCCGGTTAATCCTGAATAAGGATAATATAATATATCTTAATGTCACCCATTTTTAATATATTCAATATTATATTACAGTCAACTATTTTAAAACCGACTACGTCGAAATAAACTTAGCTCAGGTATATTTAATAACTAAATAGCAGTTTATCCCAGAAACCTTTCTATAGATATAAACTTTATCAAAGTTAGTGTGTTTGGATGAACGAATATACAGTAATTCTATATATTTGTATTTCTATGTGAATGAAAATTAATTTAGCATCAATTTTCCATCTGCCATTAGCAAAGTATCAAGTTAATCAAAATGGTTTTTAATAAATTTAATATACACCTACAACTGGTTAAAATAAGGTTCTATTAATCAACTAAATTTTACCTTTTAGTTAAAAGAAATATCTTACAGCTAGAACTTCATAAAATTTCTGTGACACCATCCTTAGAAGTAACCCAATCTAAGGTAATATTTAATCCCGCACCTTTTTACAAAAAAATTAACAGAGCGACGAATGAAGAACCTCCTCCTGTGGTTTTTGTTGAAGTCGGTTAATAAAATGAGTTTCTCTTTCCGAAGAATTCGGGCATCATTGCTTTTCACTTTGCTTTCACATTGAAGACGTAAACGAAATGCCCTGAATGAGTTGCTCGAAAACTACTTCGTTATCTTATGTTCCTTTACGAAATTTTAGTTAAATTTTGCTTACTTCTTTGTTATTTAGCTTAGAATTTTCATATTGTTTGTAATAATCAGATTATTGACTAAGTTCCTAGTAGGTACCTTTAGAAATAAATATCGTTTTATGTTTTTTAACCTTTTTTTTTTAATCAATTTAGAACTTTGGGACTTTTGTCAAAAGTTGTACATGACGGTCATTTTGTGACTGGAAAACCAATATCATTCAAATGTCTCAGAATATTTTTTTTTCTTTTTGGTTGATGTCTTATTTTTGTGTGGCACATAATAATTCTAGACAAAAATTAATAAATAAATTTAGCATTTATATGACGTTTAGGAATTTGAAATAACACTCTAATTATCATACAAACATTGTTTCAAAATCATTGTTATGTACTCTGTGTTTCATCCTTATAATTTTGATTCGGAATAAAGTACCTACGGTTAGGTACATAGGAGTATAAGCATATACGATAATTGGAAGACTTTTGCTTCTCAAAATGCTTAATGCGATTTAAAACCTAACTAATTTGTATGTATCTGTAATATGGCTGGAACGCATTTAGGGTAGATTTGCATCGGGAACGCTTAGGGTGTTATTTTAGATGTAGTGTTGATTTATTTGTTTTTGTATTTTATCGTTTTAATTTCCTTTTTGTTTTTAGTATTAATTCGATTTTGTTTATTTTGATTAATGTATTTATGTATATTTGTACTGTAATATTCTCTGTAAAACTGACAATAGATTTAAAAAGAAACAGTTCCCTTATTAATAAACAAACCAATGTAAATATATAAATAATATTAATTAACAAAATAACCAACAAAATTAAAGCAACATATCGGAATCATAAATTAGAACTACGAAATAAAATTTTAAACAGAAACGCAACTCAAAATTGAATTACTTAAAAAATATATGGATTCCAGTTTTAGAGCTGCTTAATTGTTTAAATACAACTCAAATTTTGAGTAACTTTTCGGTCCGGATAAGTTTTTGATATACTAGTCTAATAATTTAAAAATATGTTCAATATATTTCGAAAATAAAGTATTTGCAATGTAAATATAAGAGAGACAACAAACATAGATCCATTCCATACATGAAAGAAGAAATAATAAATGTTATTCTACATTAGTAGTACTATTCTCATAAAATTAAGAAAAGTCCGTTTTACTTCCAATAGTTAGTGACGATGCAAAGACGTAGCACGCTTTCCTATATGATAGGTACCTATTTTAATTCTTAAAACCAAAGAAAACACTACTTATATCTTTCTGCCTGCCTATATTCACAAAAAGTGCTATTACATCCTATTACAAAACCTCGTCGTGATTTCGCAAGAATTCGCCTGGCGGATGTTGGTTTTTACTATAGGGGAAAGTGTGTGGAAGTGGGACACACTTGTATGCTCAAAACTTTCGTTTTGTGAAAGCGAACGTACAGCATTTTAGGTAATACGTGTCGGTTGGAAATTTGATTAATTCCGTATGTCTTTTGGTACTTCCTTTAGCGGTGGGTGATCAAAGAAATCCTTATTGACAGTTTGCCTTATAAGTAATTATTAGGAATTTTATTTTTACACGACTGCCAATTAAGGGTTATGTTAATATTTAACTGTGATTTGCTTTTAAGAATTGGAAGCCTTTTATGCTAAGGCTAGTTAAGTATATTTTTTACTTAAAGAAACTCCGATTTTAAAAATGAATAATCTTTATGTTTATTTTATTGACTGAACCTATCTAGGTTTATTAGGCACAGTTTATGTTATTAATAGCACTTATTATTGTAAAAATCGTCATCATCATCATACATCTCTCTTTTTTCCTTCGTAACCTTTATTAAATAACAATTATGAGTGTTGTGTGAAAATTACTTATTGTTAAATTTATAATGTTCAAATTTCTTTAAAAAAGTTGAATTCTTCCAATGGAGATCTCTCCAGTATTTGTACACATTTGTTCACGTTAAACTTTCTCTTTGCTCATTAAATACATACATGATACTTATAGGTAGATAAATAATTATGCTATTTTTTTTTCTTCAAAATAAATGATCATATTTTACAACCTCTGTAAGTCTTTTCTTAATAATGTCTTCTTGATACTACCGTTAAATTAGTTAAACGTTTAGTGACGGAGTTACCCGTATACCAAAATATGGATCGCAATTTGTCCATTGAATTGAACTATGTAATATTTACATTTCAATTTAGGACTTTGAGTTTTATGGGGATACCTTATCTTTGATTTGCTTATCATGGTTCGTCAGCATGGGACATTTGCCAACCCAGTGTAGGCTTACGTGGTATCTTACTGCTTTATTATTCCAACAGGAGGCCCCTGCCCTATAGTGGAACAATTTAGCAACAATCTTTAACAATAGATGGTGTTAGCCAACTTTCATTTACATTTACTTACAAACTGCATCTAGGATCCGTGGAAATCAACTTCAATCGTTTTTACAGTCCATTCAACTATACTTGTACATAGCGTCTTTAAGCAAAAACTACGCAATTTAAACAGAATATAATTGTTCAAATACAAAAATTTACTATGTTCACCGGAATTTATACAAATATAACCGTGGCTCAAGATAGTCTAGAACTCAAGAAATTTGTCATATCTCAAAGGTCTGGACCTAACAATTTAGACTGATTAAATGCATGTACTATGTCTTTTAACCTAAGATCGATTTACTATGATTTATATGCATTAGCATTATTGGCATGATTAGTTTGGTATTTTTGTTAATATCGTTTTTTTTTAATTTGTTTTTTAATGCTCAATTGTTTTTTTAATGCCGATCACATTTTTTCGAAACATTTGATTGCTGCTCTATAATATGATCATTCAACATATACTTAGATTTTTTGAACATATGATATTTTCTTTGCTACTCTTCATAATAATATCAAATCAAATTTTCGGTTAATTTAATAAGATTGTAATATTGTTTTTTAAGTTTTATTACTACTTTATTACCTATTAATAACGAGAAAACAGAATAAAAATGAATATTGTATAAATAGTTCGATTGATTAAACAACGGCTCAATTTACATTTCAAATCGATTTGCGTCATCTGACTTTGGATGCTGGGAGCTACTTTGGTAACTGAAACGAGTATCCTGGATATTTACATCTTTTTTTTTAATAATTAAAATGGACCCTTTTGAAACGAAAACCAACATTCATGTACTATTCATCTAAAACCGGATCTTCTTACACAACATCTAAATACAAACAAAAAGCTCCAACTTTCACCAGCATCCTTGATTATGTAAGCTTGTGAAAGTCGTGCAATGAACCCGGGCTACATTCTTCGATTCGAAAGTGCTGTGACTGTACTGAGCGGCCGGTGTTTCTGTAATAATAATAAATGGTGATTTGAGTATAACTAGCCTTTTAATTCTAGTAATAATTTTCTTTGAAGAGTATTTTTTCTTTAGGTGCCTGCAACCTTGTAATATTTACAGTATATGGTTGTACGTAAATATAAATACTTAATAAATACGTTCTTTAAAGTTAAAACGAATTGTAAGCTGTTTTGTAAGATTTAATAATTCAAATCAAATATTAGAAATGATGTAGCAACTTTATCTATGCCTTTTTTATTTTAATACCTATTTTAACATTTTTGATCTACGATCACTAATAGAAAGTCTACATAATTTTAATAAAGTTTTTGATTCGAAATTTCGACATTTTAAGTCAAGCTTTAAATTAAGTAGGTATGTCCAAATTCAACCCATACACAGTTTAAGAAACTGTCATCATTTAGTTTCTAAATTAGTAAAAAGGAGTAAAAATCATGTGAAATCATTGTTAAAACATATTTATATTCCAAAAAATCCACTAAAAATAACATTGAAAATTTGACATAGTTTACAAAAATTATATATGTCTTTTGCGTCTTATAATACGTTTTAAAATCAAATATAAGTAACTTATTACTTAAAAATAAGTTAGGGTAGTAAAATTACTAAGGATTTTTTTTTTGTTCGTCATCATATTGATGGCACAATCGGCCGTAATCGGAAGTTTAGAATACTATCTCGCGATTTTTTTTAAATATAGCTGCACCCGATAATTTCAAATGGTCAAGCGTCTTAAGCAACGCTTGGAGCGGTGCTTGAATGGGTAACCAAAAAAGTTTCTGCCGAAAACAAAAAATGGTTGCTGTTATCTCTGATAGCAATAGAATTAGTTAACTTTGATTGATTGATTGATTGATTAACACTTTATTGTACCAAAAAAAACACAAATTATAACAAGTTACATTTTAGAACTTATAAACTAAAGTGGTACAAAGGGCGGCCTTATCGCCTATGGGCGATCTCTTCCAGGCAACCAATGGCCTTTGTAACTTTAGGCCTTAGGGTGACCTGAAAACTCTAACACTAGGTGAGACACACCACTACATATTAAACTTCGAACCAAGTAGTTTTGCGAACAGTACTTCTACCTAGCTTATTTCGGAAGTACCGCATGCAGAGATATCAAGTACCCCTCAACTATAACTTTAACACTTAACTAGAAGAATAATAGTAGTATATATATAGTAGTAATAAATTCAATCTCAAAGAATCTCAACCACAGTCAACGACAATAGCTAGTAAAGCTACACCTGCTACCACACTTTCTATCTGTATCCGTATTGGTGTCATTGACATTCACGCCGAAGCGCACGCCGCTGCCGCCGCCGGCGCATTGTACGTTAGCGCTTCACTGTACTTACGTTCGTAAGTAGCTGTGATAGGTATTCGTGAATGAAAGAGGTTATGTAAAAGTAGGCAGGTAACAGATGGTAGTTACATACTTTAACCTTACCTATCTTACTATGCATACTTTACCGAATATACTTGATTTGTACTTAGAAGGTACTTGTATTTTTTAAAGTAATTTTTGTTCTGATATTCAAGGCTTTGGGATCCATTCAGGATTTTGGAATAAAAGGATTATAAAAGTCACTATCTATACACATTACAAATCTGTATTAAGCAGGGTAATACAACAGGGTAAAGCTAGTATTAAATTTATAATATATTATTATTATTTATTTATTAGGTTCACCAACAGTAAGATACACTAAAGCTAATTCAGAAAGTAACATTTTTCTAAAGATGGACAAGTGCGCTTACCAATTATAGGTGTACACAACGTTACCATAAAAAGTAAAGTACGATTAAAGTTTCCTATAACATTTCTGATACAAACAAAAGATTAATATATTTTTCCATAAGTATCAATAACGCCTTTCCGATGAACAAAAAGTAGGTAGGTACATAATATGTATCTTATTAATACTCAATTCATTGATTTGATTATGTAAGCCTACATGAAAATTGGAATATTAAAAGAAATCACATATGAAGCATTTTCTTTTGTACTCGTCTCGAAATTACCTGCGGTACTTAAAACTAGAAACAATCAAATCCAGCTTTTAATTTACGGCAGTATATTAATTGAAACCGTATTTTTCGAGTGTACAACTTGTAACTTTTGAGTTACAACTTGTATTCAGCATACATTAGAACCGCCTTATTCAGTTTTTGGCAAATAAGTAAATATCAATTTTAATAGAAAATGACATCCTTACATTATAGTATTTACGAAGTTTAAAGTTTACTCTACAGTATTTACCTAAGTTTAGAGTTAACTTTAAAGTTTAATTTGCTTACGTTATTATTTCTAACTTTTCAACCGACTTCAAAAAGGAAAGAGATTCGCAATTCGATTGTAGGTATTTTTTGTAAAAGAATGTAAGTAGGCAGATGAACCGTATATGGAATGTAGATTAGTACATATAACGCTTCCTACTCGATTATGCATGTATTTATGTAAAGGGGACAGACTTGTCTTTAAAGTAGGTACATTAGCACCCACTGACATAGTTCTGCTATAGCTAGCGAGTTATGCCGTACGTACTAGCTGCGCCTAGCGGTTTTACTCATATAAATTCCTAACCCACTATATTATAAGGGGACTTATTGGTACATATACGTTATTTCACTATTATTTTTCCCGGGTTTTATTCGCGTATAATTATTTTTAAATTCTCTTACCTCGACGTTTCGATCATGTTACAATGATCATTGTAACATGATGTACAAATAATTATACGCGAATAAGACCCGGGAAAAATAATTATGAGTTCAAATCGTGTGAGTTTAAAATGTTCGTTATTTCACTGTCCTACTAAGTCCCCTACCCGGTGGGATAGTGATCCCATACCACTATCCATGTAATTTATTTATTAAAAGATGGGATACGCTGTACCATAAGCATGGTCGATTAGTTTTGATGGACAGCTATCCTACTAATATTTAATGATATTAATGTTATTTAATGTAAAATTTAATGATATTAATGTTTAAATTAAACATTAAATATTTAATGTTTAATTTAAAATTTTAATTTGTCAATCACGTATAATTGGATTAACGAATTTGGCTAAAATTTAGAATAGGTGCATATAGTTTCCAACCTAGATTAACAAATGGAATGCATTTTTATCCAGATTCTCTCATGGGCATGGCTTGTACTAGCATAAAGATATGCAGAAATCGATGCTATACAATTTCAAACTCGCGCCAACTAGAGTTTTCGTAGCTTAATAATTAGACAATACTTTGTAAAAATAAAAGAATAAATTGTTAAAAACAGTAGATTGTACCTACTTAACCTAACCCACCGTTGTACAAGACAGAAATTTATTGTCTTGTACAACGGTGGTTTATAAAAAGTGGTTTATTAAAAGTTTATAGTTGACAATTGCCTAAAAAAATATTGCCACGAAAACTGACGGAGCGCGTTGAAGTCTTTTGTATGGAAGCGCTGCTCCCCTCGGTTTTGCTTTCGCAAGTCCCGATCCCCCGCAAATAAAAAGTTTAAAAAATATTAAGTACATATCTCTTGGATTTACATAAAGTTTCATTGCAATCATTTGATGGAACTAACAGAAAATTCTTTTAAATTAATATAGAGTCAAAAATCATATTTTCCTGATCTGTTTCGTGAATACACACTTTCCAATTTCTTATATTTTTTTTTAATATTTAATGTACAAACACAGCTTCGTTACTGTTTTATTTATATGTATAGATTTGGTGGTCATCATAATGTAAGAAAAATGTATTTTGATACTATCAACTTTTGCCAAGATATGTTTTATTATTTAATAGCTGTGCCCCGCGGTTTCACCCACGTAAGTCCCGTTCCCGCGGGAATATCGGAATAAAATATTGCCTCGTTACTCCCTGATAATGTTAATTTCATTTGGTGAAATCGATTCAGTTGTTTCGGAGTCTAATCGTTACAAACAAATAAATAATCCCTCTATATAATAATTGTTAGTACCTACAGATAGAAATATATATCTGTAAATTAAATTATTAAGAGATTATTTCTATTGTTAAAATGCTACTTTTACCTCAGCTCTCTCTCTTCTATGTACTTAACATTTTGCTAGTAATCCTACAAAAGATCAACTTTTTATTTCTTCTTTTTATGACATTTCCAATACTACTAACGCCATCTAGTAACATTTAAATTACTTTCTCTGTAAACCGACACAAACGCCATCTGTAGTAGTCGATGAAAGTTTTAAACTAAGAGCGTAGAGTGTAAAAGGTAAAAAAACAAAATGCTATCGCGAACGGCCGCGAGGGAGTGCTGTTTTCTTTTTTCTTTTTTTATGTTTTGATTAAGTTTTTTCACCGACGCCATGGCGGAACGGTGCATAGTTAAAAGTTAAAGTTTTGACTTATGTGTTTCTACAATTAGCCCTACTATTGGGCCTTTGAGCGTGATTTTAAGCCGTGGGTTTTGACAATGTTTTCCTACACGGTGCATGGTAACGCTTGTTATCTAGATTTTGAATTTATGATATTTACAGCCGAATACAGAAACGTCATTTAAAATTTGAGAGGTTCTTAAATTATTGAGCAAATTCTAAATTTAAAATTAGTATGGCAATTTTGGAGTTTGAGAGCTGCTTCTTTGTTTAAGTATTTCTCAAATGTTGAGTAGCGTTTCAGTATTCGGCCGTTAATGACTTAATTGAGTAAACTTATGTCTTTTATACGGCTAGTATGAGACGGAGCTATGCACCCGTAATTGAATGAACTTATTGAAATTATTTTGTAACTGACATGCCATGTAATTTAATATCGAAACAAATTAAATATGAATGATAAAAATTATATATTAACAAAATTTGTATGATAACTCTAAGCAGGATTAGACGCACCTCTGTATACTGGGCCCTACCATGATGTCTTAAAAGTCGTCGCGAAGTCGTCGCGTTGTCGTTCAGCTAAAAAAACACACACATCAAATGATAAAAAAAAAAAAGAAGAACCAACTTCAAAAAAATAAAAAGATTTATTGACATTATCAGTGGTTTTTAAAAGTAGTCGGGGTATTTTTTGTTTTAAAATTTACTTTATTTTTTTGAACGACAAAAGGACGACATATCAACAACAAACGAGAATGGTAGCGCGGATTCTCTTATCAAAAACAAATAGTTAGATACATGTTATATCCCAGATCTCTACAAAGCGATGCATCGTCCAAGCGAAGTCACGCCACTTTGTATGTCGCAATAATATCAGGCGAAAAGTGCTGAATTGCTGTGACCTCGATCGCAGTAGCTGTGTACCGTCATGTATCGAGCATTCCTACACCTCACATCGGTTAGGTCTCACCTTAGGTTAATTAATTATAAGTAATTATGTTAAATAGTTTTAGGATTTAACTCAATAAATGAGTTATGAATCGTTTCATGGCTTTGTCTCGATCCTCCGACTGCCGCTAACGTAATTTACCTGTAGGTAGTATATCACAACAAGCCCATGCTTGAAAAGTAGTGACAATGACTTTTTCGTTGGCATCGAGTTACGGAATAGGGCGGTGGGACATTTCTCAAATATTAAAAAAATAATAAAAATGTCAATGCAATGGTTTCAGAACCAGTTTTTGAGTTGACTAACATGTAAGTAAGTAAGTAAGTAATTTATTCAAAAACAGATTATACAAGGTACATAAATCTGAGCTATATTACAGAACTGAATTAGACCTCTGATTCCTAAACTAGGGGTAACTAACTCATGACCTAGCGGTTCGGGGTTTGTTTGTTTTTATATCTAAAAAAAAAGTAATATTATTTTTGACCTTTTTAGTACTTAATCTTTATTTAATACTCTAAGTAACAAAGTTAAAGTTCTCTGATAACAGTCGTTAGGTCAAGTTAGAGGCCTTAAGGCGATCTGAGAAACTCTAACACCAGGTGAGCCACACCACTACACGAAAAGAAGAAGAAGAAGAAGTAACAATCACAAATGAACACATACAAACTTTCAGCTTATAATATTACTAACTGCGCCCCGCGGTTTCACCCGCTAAGTCCCGTTCCCGCGGGAATATCGGGATAAAAAGTAGCCTATGTGTTAATCCAAGTCCCCAGCTACCTTCATTCCAAGTTTCATCACAATCGGTTCCGTAGTTTTTGCATGAAAGAGTAACAACCTCACATACATACATACAAACTTTTGCGTTTATAATACTAGCTGCACCCCGCGGTTTAACCCGCGTAAGTCCCGTTCCCGCGGGAATATCGGGATTAAAAGTAGCCTATGTGTTAATCCAGGTCCTCAGCTACCTATATTCCAAGTTTCATTGCAATCGGTTCCATAGTTTTTGCGTGAAAGAGTAACAACCTCACATACATACATACAAACTTTTGCGTTTATAATACTAGCTGCACCCCGCGGTTTCACCCGCGTAAGTCCCGTTCCCGCGGGAATATCGGGATAAAAAGTATCCTATGTGTTAATCCAGGTCCCCAGCTACCAATTATTCTAAGTTTCATCGCAATCGGTTCCGTAGTTTTGGCGTGAAAGAGTAACAACCTCACATACATACATACAAACTTTTGCGTTTATAATACTAGCTGCACCCCGCGGTTTCACCCGCGTAAGTCCCGTTCCCGCGGGAATATCGGGATAAAAAGTAGCCTATGTGTTAATCCAGGTCCCCAGCTATCTATATTCCAAGTTTCATCGCAATCGGTTCCGTAGTTTTTTGCGTGAAAGAGTAACAACCTCACATACATACACACTTTCGCGTTTATAATATAAGTAAGAAGTAAGATGGTAGGATTATCTGCAAGTTATTTGTATAGCGTCCTTCGAAATTAATAATAAGAAATGTTGTCCGGAAAGTTCAACTTTTCCAAAAAAAACATTAAAGTTGAAAAAATTGGCTTTTTTGGAGAAATTAGTTCAACCGGTTGAACTCATAGTTGAACTTTGTGGAATAGGTGAAAAAATTATGTCAATAAACAGTTGTTGTTGCTAAGACACGAATCTTTAACAAGGTTGAGGTAGAGGACAGAGTGATGTTTGAGGCACCTAATTGTATGCCCCGCTGTTTCACTTTTTTATATATTTTTTTAAAGCTTGTAACTTTTACAACTTGGAACATGAAAACCTGAATTAGCACCATTATAGCTCAGAGACTTGAACGCAGGTAGTAGGTAAACAAACTTAAGGGCATACCATAACGTCAAATGAAATCAAATTGTGACAGATTTTCAGATGTGTACAATAAGGACTTAAGATGCAAAATTTAAGAGTAAAAATCAAATATGTGCTATTTACAAGTTGACTAAACAGTGTATCAAAAATTATGTTGAGCATATTATTATTCAATAAATATTTAGGTACCTAATAATAGACTGGGCGGAAAAACATTATGAAGTAATGGCCGGCTTCAAACGTAATGAACAAATCATGTGTGGCGCAGCGGGCTAAGCTTGGATTGCATGCAGAAAGTTGCGGGTTCGATTAGATAGATAGAGAGATAGATAATACTTTTATTTGATCAATCACAAAAATATTACAAAAACAACACATTTAAAACTAAATAAATGTTTTAGATGTGTCTCGATTACCGCCGAGAACAAATATTTCTGCTGACCATAAATGTATGTTTCTTGTTCTGTGTTTTCTATGTATAATATGTTTGTATTTACAAAAAAAAAACTATAATATGTAGTTTATCCGTTGTCTATCCATAGTACAAGCCAAGTGCTTAGTTTGGGGGCTAGATAGCGCTGTGTGTAATGTCGTGCAATATTTATTATTTATTTATTTTATTTCTGACACCCGTGTGTGTCATAATTATTTTCTATCGTAATTTCAATATTTAGGTTTCACGTTGAGGCGACAATACCTAGCATTTTTATTCTAATTTCAGTTTTTCCATTTTTTACTAGGTACATACCATGTGAATGCCGAATTATTCGCAAGTTTATCGGAGCTCAATTTGATATAGAGCGCTCTTAATATTAAACGTAGTATAGTACCTTAAAATCCACTCATACTTTCGATATAATGTCACACAAGGTTTCATTTAGCTAAATTCACGGTCCGCACACTTTGACAAACTTATCAGCATCTCTACTAGAGACGCCACCATCTACGTAACTTTTAGGAATCAAATTGTAAAAGTTCGTAACTCCATGTTATTACGCAGTAAAAATAAGTTGGTAAAAGTGTATTCTTTAGTTGGTCTAGTGACAGTGTGTAATTAGACACACGCCAGTAACCACTTTCTCATGAAAAATACACGAAAACTGTTCTAGTCACCAATTTGGTAATGAAGTACAGTTTAGTTTCCCTTTTTTCTAAATTTTGGTAATTATTACGGATCAAAAATTTATTAAAAGTATAATTTCTTCAATGGTTTTCGCGATTTTGCGTAATAAAACACTTTATTTATCGGGTTTTATCGCGCTTTTATTCATGGTTTTATACGAACCGAGCGTTCACCAACTTTACAGTTGGCTCTTTCAAGGTTGACTTTTTTAAAGCTCGGTTAGTTTAATATATACCGCTTTATTTATATACCATAAATAAAAGCGCGATTCAACCCGATAAATAAAGTGTTTCATTATTAAAAGTACTTTAAAATTCGTTTAGGGTACTAACTGGTTTTGAGTTAAAATCGGCATTTATGAAATGTCGTGTTTTTTTTACAAGATATAACACAACTGCCACAATGATATCTGATGATTTTTCCAGGGAACTTTCAATCCAAATGTGAACTGGCACGGTTAAAATAATCTACTTATGTATTGAATTAACTAGTTCTTTATTAAAAACCAGATCCGATTAGATTTTTAGGGATAATGACAATTTCATTAAATAAATTGAAAAAAAAAATTTTGGCCTTAAAAATGCTTATTCATTAGAAATTCTAAGTAATATTAATAGAAACCACAAAACCATTACCAGATGTGTTCAATTTATTTTTCAACCTCATTACAATATTATTTGCAAACAATGCACTGAAAATAAAACTGTATAAACTACATTTTGGACCGTAAGTATTCAATAAAACTTTATAAAAAATTACAAATGTTCAAAAATATTAATTGACTGCAATGATATTTAAATTAAGTTTATCTATAAATTTATGAAAGCCTATTAATTTTGGATAAATTCAATACGCACGCACATTCAACAAATTGAAATAATGAATGTGCTTTATTTAAGTAAAAAAATTTTACAATATATATATAATATAAATTATCTAATGAGAATGACCATTGAGTCCAAAAGTGCCCATCACACTGGCGGCATTACCCCGTTGAATCGCCAACAAATTGAATGTAAACACATGATTACACGCACGCGACGCAATTCATATAAAATTTTATTGAAATACGTCATGATTTTATGGAACTTTTGGACCGCTTTGCATAAAATTGCGATTGAATTACGGTTAAAAGTATAAGTAGTTCAATCATTCTTCTGTTACCTTAGTGTTTGATCTTACCTTCAATTATTTTTACTGTATATTTTAGGACCTTTTAGGCAGATTCCTGTTTAATAAGCATATAAATGCAGTTGCAAGGAACCAGTATTTTTAGTTAATCTATTCTTTGATGCAAAGGATTGCTGTGGCCAAACAAAATATGTCAATGCGGAAACGAACAGGATGATATTTTCAATTAACTTTTCTTTTACACAACTTTAGAAAAAATTTAATTTTAGTTTTAAATCTGGTTATGTAGTTTTTACCTAAGTTTAAAATGAAAAACTACTTATCCAACATTTTCTGTACTATTAAATACTCTCCTTTCATATGACCCTACGAGTCTGACCTTGAGTTCGGAGAAGCTGTTAACATGTCTAAATTTAGGATCGCCTGGCAATCCCACAGACGTCATGTCTATGACTAAAATTTTTAAGAGAATAAATTGTACTATTAACTTAGCATTTTTATTAAAATTTAAATCGCTGTGTCTGATTGTTCGTCTACTACACATGTGTAAGTAAGATAAGAACAAAATAATTGCCAAAAATAAACAACACCTGTTGGTAAGACATTCAAATCTGAGACTACAGTTCTTACATACATTAGACAAACTTGCAAATCACTTCCTAACAATCCTAAAAGAACTAAAAAACTAAAACTTATTTAACTCTTGTACTGGCGAATGAATAGGTTCTGTTTTTATGAACGAATTTAAACTTTATGCTGAAGAAATTAGAGCTATGTGAAACATGTTAGACGGTTTTAAAACTGCAGCTAAAATAATGGAAGAAGACCACAACACGTTGGCAAGGGGTAATCATCTGACCACAGTATATGAAATATAAAAGGGAACACTAAATGAGAGTACCACAGTATCAAATTCGACCACCGATCGAACAGATCTAAAAATGTTCTCCATCGTCATCATAACTGCAATTATCTCATCATGCCTGAGTCTACCTACAGAAGACAAGGAAACTGGAAAACTAAAGGATTGTGTCCATGGAATTTTAAACCCTTCCTGTTTAAAAATAGGGGCTATAACCCTAATTGAAAAGTTAAATGCAAAGAATGAAGTGTCGTTATTTCCTGGTGTGAGTTTAGTGAAAGAGGGTGATTCTGATTCGAGTAAATTTGATGTTGTGGCTGCTGATGTAGCAAGATCCCTGACAGGGAAAGGTGATGAAAAACTGGATAAATACTTACTGTACCACGTTGGAAACTTCTTGGACACTCACTCTTTGAAGTTTAAGTTGCTGGATAATGGAGCCGTTGAAGACGCTGTAGAAGTTGGAAGGAAATCTGGAGGACTCGGTGGCGGTGGGAAGAAAGGTGGAATGGGGGGAATCATGGCCATGGCGATGATGATGAAGGGTAAGTTTTAATCACTTCATAAAATTAAAGTAATAACAATGTCCCTTTTAGCATGGTTATGTGGCTGAACATCATGACCTGACCTTAGAATGATAGGACGCAGAAGCCAATACATAGACGTTCTTCATAGACCTTGCTGGTTCAAAGTAGTCTTAATATGCAAGTAAAAATGCATCTCCAAGTTCTTACCGCAGTGAGTCACAACAGTTGAAATGTTATCAATATCTTGACTTAGATAGTCAATTACCGTTTTAAATGGGTTTCATTTGGCTTGATAGTTGGGTATAATACATAGCAAACGCAGCAGGTGTCCATAGATTAATAACTTTTAACTTTATGTTATGTCAAAAAAGTAAACTTTTGAATAAATTTGTAACCATTAACTTCAATAATCGTACAATTCTAGGTCATCGAATCAGTGTTTGTATGAAAATGCCATTTTCTAAAAAAGAAATGAAATTCAATTAAATTTTTATTATTAAAACAAATTTTCAAACAAATATCTTCTAAAACTGTAATAAATGAAGAGAAAAGAGAATGCAGGATGTGAAAAATGAATGAACTATGAAGGAAATTACAGAAAAAATGTTTCAGTCACTTAAGAGAAGCATTACCTTTTTATTTAATTTTTTATAAATAAAGTCTGCCTATCTTTTATTTGTGCATTCAGAAAACTATTGAACAATATTTTTCAAAAACACTATTTTTAACACAGTTTAAATTAAGGTCGTGATATAATTGTGTGCTCAGTCTAAATACCCAAAGCCATTCTGACAATTTACATCCCGTGTACCCGTGTATTGATACCCGTATTATTTGGGTATTTGAACCCGAGTAGTTGAGCTAGCTATCCATTCGTGGAAATTTCTGAGTTATCTACTGGATCTAGATTAACCGCGGCGGGCAGTTAGTTATACATATGTAATATGTACATAATGTAAGGTAATAAGGTAATGTAGATAGATGATAAACGTTGTTGATATCGAAAGTAGACATTTTTCATGAAATTATTCTCACTATAATAAAGTCATTATTACATGTAAAACCCATAAAATAAGCATACATTTAAATCATTCATCGCTCTTCAAACTAGTGCTTTTTTCCAACGTTTAAATGGCATTTTCATTTGACTACCTAGCTTTCTGCAAGTGTCCTAAGTCTTAAAATCGTATGACACCGTACTCAACTTTAAAGAATCAGCCTACTATGAAAATATAATGGACATACTCGCTACTAATAATCATCTTGCTATGACAGACATATAAAAGATGGAACAAATTATTTTCTTATCAATGTGTAACAGTGTTTCATTCGGTAAAGACATCAAAATGTATCGTATTTTAATATTCATGGTTATTGCATATGTACCTACATACGCAAGTGCACTACCTACCGAAACAAAAGAAGATACAAAGTTAACGATAACCAAAGATTGTGCAAATGGAATATTTAGTCCTATGTGTTTAAAAATCGAGGCTATATCTCTGATTGAGAAGCTGAATTCTAAGGAAGAATTAAGACTACTTCCTGGTGTCAGCGTTGTGAAGGAAAATAAGGACAATGCTACAAAGGGTGATGAAATAGCTTCTGAGCTTAGGGCGCTTAGTAACACTGAAGAGAGATTAGATAAATATTTGCTCTATAGACTTGGAGAGTATTTAGATACTCACACAGTGAGGCTAAAGTTGCTAGATGATACTGCAGCGGAAGAAGCAAGGTCTTTGGTTGGGGAAGCGAGGGCTAAGGGTGGGTTTGGGGGCAAAAAGGGGGGTATGGGCGGTTTGATTGCTGCAGTGCTTTTTATGAAAGGTATGTTTTATAAATATTAAGCGATATATATTTTATATACTTAATCAGGATTTTTTAACTTTAGTTATATTCATGGTACACACGCACGTGCAGGATTAGGATTACCCATTGATAACTTCATACGCCCTCTATAAATATGTACCTAAATCTGTCAATAGTGAGTAAAAGTTACGTATAATTTTTTAAGTATATATGTAAAAAATTTTTGCAAAAAGAAATTAAAATATAACAAAATGCTTTATATAGTATCTTTCAGCCGATATATTCGTATGGAAACTAAATTCTAAAATTTCTAACCAAAATTATCACATGCGTTTAAATATAAGATACAATAAAAAATATTTAAGTATCAGAGGTCTCATAAAAGTACAGGCGCAGTGGTGCGTATAATGTGACTAGAGTTCTAATTCGATCATTTCGCCCGCATATTACGTGCAACTAAAACTACCTACCATCTGCATTATCTTTAACCAAATTTTTTTACGTTAATATAATATAACAAAAAAAATTATAATATTATTATTATGATGATCAAATGATTTTACGATTTTAAATTGACATGGTTGGTACTACAAATATTTTCAAATAACAGGTTTAATAAATGATTAATGCATCCTCCAGTTTCGTGAACAAGCCAGTTGAAATTACGGGCGAAATGTCGAGTACCTTAAATAACTAATTGAAACATAGTAAATACACTGTTTTCAAAAAAATTTATAGGTTAGATTTTGATTCAAAACAGAATAAAAAAAGTCAACCTCTCTCTCGAACTATTTTCAAGGAATTAAATAAACTGATTATCCATTTTAAATTCGTCACACTGTAGTAAGTTCCATACATTCAGATATTTTACTCTCACGACTAATCCGTCCAGAGAAACCTTATTTTCAGATGTTTATCAATAAACCATCGCTGCTAAGAACATTCGAAACAACCAGAGCATTAAATTATAGAGAAAAGTAAACGACACTTTGATATCTTTTTTGTGACGTTTTAATGTAGAAATGATTTACTTGGCAGTGAGTGTACGACAAGAAGTTGCATTCAAT
Organism: Idaea dimidiata; assembly: GCA_949358125.1. NCBI lineage: Eukaryota > Metazoa > Arthropoda > Insecta > Lepidoptera > Geometridae > Idaea > Idaea dimidiata. Next base: position 24,461,963 of record OX442330.1, read on the forward strand.
TTTGTTGTTAGTCCAGTCAAGCGTGATTTACAACATTATAACTATGTGGACTTACATGAAGCCTTGCAATTTCAAACAACAGTGAAAGTTTAACTCATAAAAAAGGGCAAAAAATTCTGCGTTCGCGGGAAAATATATAGAAATTATCTTTGAATGTGGAGAATTGTAATATCAAGATTTTGTAACCGAATTCAGATCAAAATCATAGTCAAAGTGCAGGAGATTATCTCTATCAACACCTTTTAGGTTGAGTTATTAGACTAGCATTGTCAATTTCTTCAATGAAATACATAATAGAAGATAAAGAAAAGATTGTTTTGAGCTTTTTTATTGTTACTTGAGTTTAACCACTTAAGAAGAAAAGGGCCGTTAGTTATTGAATTGGTATAGAACATTAAGGGTCTTTTGGCTTTCCTTAGGGAGTTGGGTTGGCTCGATTGAGCTTAAATCCCACCCGGACGTAAAACAGGCGCTCAGTCGTCGACTTGCGGAAACCAGCCCGACAAACATATACAAATACAATAGCGAATTGTCTGCAAAATTGGAAACAAGAACCCAAAAAAAAGGAGAAATTTAAACTAGATGGTCCATCGATAGCAAATTTATCACAAATAATCCTAATTTTTATTTTCAGGTACATTAATGTCAGTCGGCATGGGTGCCTTGGCTCTACTAGCAGGTAAAGCGCTGATGACAGCCATGATGTCTCTCCTCCTCTCAGCAATTATCGGCATCAAGTCGATCTCGAGTGGCCAGAAATCAACGACCTATGAAATAGTGTCTAAACCCATATACACGCACTCCCATTCACATTCGACAGCACACGAAGATGTGGGCGGCGGTTACGCTCATGGGGGATACGGGAGAAGTCTAAAGGATAGGCGATAGGTTTTATAACATATACCTATAATATATCCTGTCGCAGAATCTTAGATCAAAAATATTAACATAGAACTGTCGATATCAAAGGAAAAGTTGAATTATTAGCTGTTACTTTTAAAGATTCTGAGACAGATTATAGCCATGCCAGTACTTGTGGAGTATATATTATGGCAATCGAAAATGTTGAATTTACGAAATTAAAATAAGTTATTTATTGTTTAGTTTTAAGTCACTTTTTCAATTATTTGGAAGTACTTTGTTTTGTTTTTCATGTTTGTATGTATAGTACCTTTGTGTTCCTTATGTATTTAAATGTTATATTCATAGGAATGGTATATAGTGTTCCTTATATTGTAGTCATTTGTTCTGTATTTTTAATATGTTTTATACTACTTATTTTGTATTAATATATTATAGTGTCTGTATATTTTAATTATGTTTAATATATTAATTATTTTGTATTTATACATTATAGTTACAGTACCTATATTTTTTATTTAATTAAGTAAATGCTTTTTTTTTATTTTAATTTATGTAACAATTGATTTGAATTGATATTGAGGGTTTGATAATGTTTAACTAAATATTTATTACCTGAATTTAAAAAATGCATTGTGTTTATATTAAATTGTATTATGTATTTAAAATGTGTCATAATATTAACTGCATTTATGTATATATAATTATATATTTTCTACAATTAGCTATTTACCTATATACAAGTATATTATTTATGTAAAAATATTGTGATATTATAAAAATATGCATCTTGAAAAAGCACTCAAAGAAAATAAATTATTTAATCTTATCGATTGTTTTTTTGTTGCCTATTAACAAACTTATTTGTTGATTATGAAAGCTTTTAGAATCTAAATCAATAAATATATTGATAAATAAACACAAAAATTAACATTTCTTTAGTGGATAGGTACCTAATTCACCATCCAATTATTTTCTTTTCTATTTTGAGGCTCTTAGGAGAGTTACATTTTATTTTGGGCAGAACGCTAGGGCTTTTTAAAATACTATATTAGCGAAGTTCTCATTGTGCGAATTGCTCCTTTTGCGAAATGTCATTATGTGAAGGCTCATATTCCAGAGTGCATAATTTGCTTTGTACCATTCTTATTTGTGCCAAACACTTAGATGTGATTAGTGATCTATCACATCTAAACACAACACACTTAACTTTATTATACTAATGGCCAAATACTGAAATTCTACTTAAAACTTGGGGCTACTTAAACGATTGCAGCTTCTAAACTTTAAATTTGCGCGTGCCTATTTTTAATTTAAAAAATGCTCAATATGTAATTTTAATATCCTCAATTAGGTGCCTTTTCAATATTTCGCTGCCATACGTAGTACAAAGATTTTATAAAACAATTTTGTTATGTTGTCCAGTCTCTAGAGTAGAAGCAAAAGTTTTTTGTATGTTAATAACATAAATGTTTATATATCCGTATATCGATTGCGATTAAAACCCTCACAAAGAAATAGTTATCTTATACGGGCATTCTTACTTCTTTAGTAACATATTTACTTAATAGCGTATTTTTTTATTTACTTATCATAATCGAAACGTCGTGGTAAGAAAATAAAAAATAATACGCGATTGAGACCCGCTAAAATGTATATCATAACAAATCGTTTAAATTTAAAAAGTTTATTCTTACTTCTGTCAATTCTATCAGTCATGTATTATAGATGAATCCATAGGCAATTTAATACAGACGAAAGGTATCGTTACCTACATCCGTTAACTGAGATAATACTGACAGCAAAACTAAACGGGTAGTATCTGCTTTAAATTAACACGAGGCGGGTTTTTAACCTGATATTCTTACGAGGCTGGGACTTGATACGTATTAATACACTAGCTGCGCATCCCGTTCCCTTAGTCCTTAGTCCTGCGGGAATATCGGGATAAAAAGTAGCCTATGTGTTAAACCAGGTCCCCATAGCTACCTATATTCCAAGTTTCATCGCAATCGGTTTAGTAGTTTTTGCATGAAAGAGTAACAACCTCATTTAGATACATACATACTTACGCGTTTATAATATTAGTAAGATTTTAGGAATAAGGTGTTATCATCAAAAATTGTATAATAGATAATCAATGCATATCAATGTCAACGTCTTTAATCCTATGGTCATCAGTAAATAAGACGGTTAGAATGTCGTTCCACTGTCGTCCGTCTTCCTATCTTATCTGTGAAACTAGTTCAAAGTCAATGTCAAATTCAGTAACGATTTTTTATTTAATACTGCTGCTCCCTACTGTTTATTTTAATAATATAGACTGTTTGGTTTTATGTGTACATTTTTGGAAGTCTATTTGTTAATAGTTTTAGCAATCGACACAGTACCTAACCTTTATATAAATACGTTGTGTTAAATTAGTTGAAGTGTTCAGAGTGACCAATACTATTCCATTATGTATAGTGAATCAAAAAATCACAATAATAATAGTTATGTACCATTTCTTCTTTTGAAGCGTGAAAGAACGCTTTTATTTTATTATACCCTTTTTGTCGTTTTATAGAGAAAGCGCTTGGAAGATAAGACCACTAATCAATTTTTTGGAATCCAAAATACATATGTATATAGAATACAAGTTTGTCCTAATAAAATATTATTAATTTTAAACTAGACATTGAAAAAGGGAAACGGAAAGGTTAACTTAGTTTAGATGGCTTTGAGCCTGGTGGTCAACGCCATCTAAACTAAGTTAGTTAGCGTAAGACAAATATCAAGGCAGCTATGCTCACCAAAACCAGCGAACTAAGTTAAGTTTAGCTTAGCTCACAAAACCAGTAAACTAAGTTAAGTTTAGTTTAGCTCATCGGCTTTTTAACAAACACTGGTCGTGAGGTCGACGTTCGGCTTAATGTGTTGGCAATGAAATAATACCTAGGTCTTAAATTGCGCAATACAAATGACAAACTCCATCAATAAATGTAATTTTATATTACAAAAAGCTAGATTATCTCAGTTGGAAAACGAAAGTAGACACTATTTCACAGCACTTTCAACTTTTCCATCAACAAAACCTTTTTTGTCTTTTTATCTACACCTCGGTTGCAACGAAAGTACCTATCTGCAGACTATTGGCTGTTAACAATAATAGTCCGAGTCTTTTTATTTTAATTCTATTCGCTATTTACCTTTTGTGAATCAGCAGTATAAAATAAATTGTAAACTGATCAACTTTATCAGTTCAAAAGTGTTGTTCGAACGAAATGTGCCAGTGATTTAGACTAGTGTAGTGAAATATTAGAAAATGGTTTGCAGATATTTTCTGATCGCCTTTATTGGTGTGTTGTGTTTGGATCAGATACATGGATTAATAGAGGGATCAGAATCGAACTCAATCGAAGATGTTGTTAAAAACAACACCGAACGAAACGGCCGTTCGTTGCAGAAAGAATGTAACAGTTTTTTGAGCTCAAAATGTTTGAAGATTAGGGCTCTATCAGTTTTGGAGGATTTGGGCTCTCGCGATGAGCTGAACCTTCTTCCTGGTTTGAGTATTGTGAAAGACAATCAAACAAACAGAACTAGTCCTGAGGAAATTGCTGCTGAGCTGTCTAGACAGTTTCCAGGGAACCCTGAAGAGAAATTGAACAGGTGAACATTTTTATCGGATTTATTATAATGATCTTTAGTGTTAAGTATTGTTACATTAAAATCATATTATGCATAATGGGGTAGCTGTTATAAACTTAGGCTAAGAAAGTTTTTGTTGATAATTATGGCTACGTTTTAAACCGAAATAAGTACACAATTATCTTAAATATTTAATATCTAAAAAATAAAGGAATGGCCCAAAGACACCGCTGTCTGTCTGTACTGTGTAGATGTAGTGTAGATAAATAATTAGCTAAAGTTTAACAGTTGCAAAGCAAATGATCTCATTTATAAAAGAATGTCAAATTTGAAAGTCTATTATTTTGCGAATTGTTATTATCTTTTCTTGTGATTTTCGCCACAAACTTCTCAAAGGTATGAGAAGTTTTTGGCTAAATGAGCCTGAGCTGAATTTCATAGCAATATTCAACTTCTTGCGATTGTCTATTAATTTGTTATTTTGTAATTTGTTTCTCTTGCTAAAGACATTTCTACTAAAAATAATGTAAAGGAAAAAATCATTTACAAAAATATACTCGCGCCGAGATTTGAACTCGCGTCTTTGCGTACAATACGCATTGACGCCGTGAATGTTTGAAGATGAATTTTACCTTTTAAATATTTTTAATTTGTTGTTTTATATTTTCTTCGACATTATATTTATTACAAATGTCTCTTTGTTAAAGGTTCCTTCTATACCGCCTTCAAGACTATCTAGATGGACATTCTTTGAAATACAAGCTTTTAGACTCCAAGACCACACAAGAGGCAATCGGCGTGGCTAAAGGAGATACTGCAAGTATTGGCAGAAAGGCAGGAGGTGGTGGAGGAGGTCTTGGTGGTGGAAAAGGAGGTGGTGGAGCTCTCCTTGCCGCTGCAATGATGATGAAAGGTAACTATAATCCAACGATGCTTAATAGCAATGTTAAAAATTAACATAAAATATGTCACCAAAGCTACAATAGATATGCAATATATCACGGCATCTAAAATGCTAATATTAACGTCTAATTGATCATAATCATAAGTTACTAAATTTAAAACATACAAACATACAAAAAATATTCGAGTTGAATTAGGACGTCGTAGTCGATTTACAAAATACCAAAAAATACACGAGAATAAATTTTATAGTAATTACGAAACATATTTTTTTCCAAAATAAAGCCTTACTGGTTTACAAATTAATGTTTGCCATATTAAAGCGAATGTCACATCTTTTCTACACATTTATATCACTGATAATATGACACTAAAAGATCTCATGAAATTAAATCAAGTGCAATAAAATTTAGTGGAAATCAAAACAGGAATTTGGACTAAAATAAAAAACTATTTCTATTTCAGGAGCTCTGGCAGCCGCAGCTTTAGGTGCCTTAGCACTTTTAGCAGGCAAAGCTCTAATGACTGCTCTGATGTCCCTACTACTTTCCGCTTTAGTCGGCCTCAAGGGTGGAGGTGGTGGCCACAAGACAACATACGAGATCATAGCCAAGCCGGAAGTATCACATCATCACTCTCATAGTCACGAAGAACATCATGAGCATGATCATGGTCACCATGGAGGATATAGGCGGGCATACGATTTAGGATATAATAGTTATGCTCCTTACGATACCACTAGCACAAGCTAGGAAATATAAAGTGATTTATAGCAAGATATACAAACCCTAAAACAAAGACGTTACTCAGCGTTTGAACAACTAATTGACACTAGTATATCTATCATACACATTGATTATGTACTTCTATTGATTGTCGTTGATTTTCCGCTTAGAATCGTTAACTAATAAAGGGATGATATTATTTTTGTATGTTCTAGCAATGACAAAAAGTTATTTGTATGTAAGACATTTATAAAATTATTTATTGAATACAATTGTATTTGGATTAGAATTAGTTAATTTATTGTTGACGTTTGTTTAATTTATAGCAGCAAGAGATTTGTTAAAGTTTAATTTTATATTTTATTTAAAATAACATTATTTGTTTATATTTGAATTATCTTTCCTATAATACATAATTATCTTTCTTCGAAATGTATTTATTTATTAACTATATACATATACTTAAGTACTATTTTTATTTTAACCCACCGTGTAAAGCTACACATTTTTATGTTTACAAATATTAAGAATATTATAAAAAAAAAACATCTTATATTTTTTATTGTGTTATTAAGCTCTATCCCGATTTATGTATATTTTGTGTTTATATGTATTTAATATTATTATTTTCTATTTATATTTAACGTGTACATGAATCTATTATATCTATATGCTTAACTATTTTGAAGCAGTATGTATAGCTGTGATATTCTTCGTAGTATATAACTTTAATTATTCTGAGACCAAATATTAATTAAATATTATTTTGTACCTAATTTTTATACTCTTCATTATATTTATATTGATTATGTCTTAAATTACTAAACTATGTGTTAATGGTTCAGTTTTTTTCTCTTTCATTTTATGTAAAATACCTAGGGTTAATAAGTCTCTGAAAATTGTTACTTAATCACAATATCTAGTATTACCTAGAATTGTTAATAATAAAGGTTGTATGTTGTTTTATTTGTCTATTTGTTTTGTTTAGTTCTCTGCTTGCTAACCTACCAAACATGGATATCAAACGCTCCAATAGTTTTCACTAATATAATATATCTAATTATTTGTAATATAAGACATGTTTTCCACAGCTGCGAATACCATGTTCAAAATTTTAAATTATCCTAATTTAATTTAGGATGCGCCTATTTAATTGAATACACACAATCAAAGATAGTTTTACAGCCAGAATATATAGAAAAAGCAATTTTGTGAAATCATGTCGTTATTGCAAGCAAGAATCGTTTTTCAACTTCGTAATTTTTTTACACAAAATCTAGTAATCCGAAGTGTCGGTTTCTCTTTAAAAAAAGTTTAATTTTAATAGAGATAGATAAATTACAATCTGTCAACAAATATACTAGACTGAAGACGATTTCAACTTAATCATTTGTAACACAGTCAATGCAGTAAAAAAAACATTTCTATGTATTAGATTCATAATTAGTATTCTCTCATAGTTAGAATCATTCTATTTTGAGCTCAGTATATTCAGTTCCGTTTAGCATCCACTTAACTGCCTAGATCTTTCCTTAAAACCGCAAGAAAACACTTAGTAAATTATATATTTTCACACAAAGACTTAGGTCCCTACTTGTGTTATTGTGACCTAAAACCCTACAAACTTTATTAAAATAAATAATCTTCACACAGTCATTTGTTTTTCATTCGTATCCTACTGTTGTTGAGGATGGATCTCAACTCTTTTAATCGACTGATCTGGTCGTTTTTATTTCTTTTAATATTGGAACTTGTAGTAATTAAAAGTGATGAAAACAATACAAAAATATCAGCCAATAATGATTTAGACAGCGTGTTTAATGGTGTATATACAGAATGTTTTATGCATTTGTCGTATATGTGTTTGCAAAAGAAAACTTTATTGTATTTAAGAGAATTAAACAATTTGAGCGAAGTTTCTGTGTTCGGGGATTATGTAAAATTCGGTAAGTAAAGTCTTTAGGTTTTAAAAGAGGTGTACATTTTATTTCATTATTAATTTACGATTCTAAGCTTTAGCGATTTATATATTGTGTACCTTTGACATTAATTATAATACTTTGACCTTTTTAAGGTTTGGAAATCGAAATTTTTCAATAGAGACATTAGTCCCCTAACTTATTAAATATTATACAATTATACGTGTGCGAAGTTAACTTTATTAAGTTATATTGCTCATAAAAAATAAAATAAAAAGTTAAAAATGTTGCTTATGAACTTAAAACTTTTAAGTAGTTGTAGAACAAACCTTTTGTCTAATTTAGAGAAAATTTAGTTTAATTTTGTGAGTGACAATTTTAAAAAATTACCACTGATCTGATCTGTTCAGTAGGTTTTTAAACTATATGGGCGATTGCAATAATAGTTGGTAGATAACCTAAACAGCGTGTCATAACTATTAACAAAATCTCTTACTTACAGTCAAAGTAAACTCTACTATAATGGAAGATTATAGAAAAGAACAATTGGAAAAGTCTGGTGATTCTGATGAACTGGCTTTTATGATAGATCGAGCAGTGGATAACTTCTTTGATAATCACGTTTTAAAGTTCAGTGCCCTTGGACGTGATATAGCATTGCCGAGAAATGGTAAGTTGAAGTAATAAGAAATTGATAACAAAGGAGTAACGAAGTTGTTCTACACGCCAAGGCGAACAACAAGGTTTTTTTTCGAAAATGCTCGAAAATTTCGATAATCAGCTGTATTATGGAGTTAAGAGAGTTTTTAATTATACAAAATATTCTGGTTGATTGCTTGAACGTCTAGAACGTTTCGACCTCGATTGGGTAATCTGCAGTAATATCTAAAAAACTATATGCAAACCTAGTTTTAGTATTACAAATAACTTCATTTTCATAATTTAAAATTTAAAACGTACCCACCCACCCCAAAACGCACACATCTTAATTTCTTAAATTTTTTATTGTTATTTTTTCATTTGTTATGGTAATTTTTGATAATTTGTATTTGACATTAGACAATCTGATAGAATATATCCCGAATAAAATAGGATGTGTGATATTTAATTATATATATGAATTATTAATAAAAATTTAATTTTACGTGACTTTTGTAGTCGATGAATTTGTGGGAAGAAAACGTAAAGGAGGTGGCGGTGGAGGTGGAGGTGGTCATGGAGGAGGTCACGGGGGAGGCGACGACGGAGGGAAGAAGAAAATGATGATGATGGCCATGATGTGTATGAAGATGAAACTTATGATGGTGGGTGACAACTCTTTATACAAATACCCCTTGTTAAAAGAAAATTAAAATACGTACTAATCGTATTTGCTCTCTCAATTTATAAGGCAGTTTGAATAGAACAAAATCTTGTACACAACCTTTTAAATAAATTATAATTTATTTTTATTTATTTATTTATTAGTTTACCAACAGTAAGATACACTATGGCTAATGTAAGTGCGCTTACCAATTGTGTGTGCACTCAACATTACCATAAAAAGTAAAGTACGATTAAAGATTTCTATAACAGTTCTGATACATTCAAAAGCTTACATAGTTTGTACCTGGTGTTTATACAAGAAGTTAAGTTACCTATCAATAATAGACTATATTTAAGATAAGAAAACACAAATAGTCTAGATCTAACTGACTGATCAATATGCTTCATTAATTTACTTTTAAACGCGACTGCGGAATTTAGAACAAGTTTTAGCAAAGAAATGTTAAAGTCCAAGGTTGGCCCTGGACCAGGGTATAGAAAAGGTTTTCGTTACGGGGTGGCGAGAAAACTTACTGAGGCTTGACATGCAGACCATAATGATGATGGCTAAATCATAAATCAATAATCAAATATACATTAATTGTTTATGCATTTATTTATTTTATCTCGTGTTCTGTTAAGAATAGATACTGATCTCGTTAAATAATAAATATAATTTTAGATGGTTCCTGCAATGATGGGGATGATGGGAATGATGTCATTCAAAGGAATGATGTTCAGCATGATGTCATTTATGTTATCTAAGGTACGAGATGGCTAGATTTAAAAATAAATTTCAGAAGTTTTAAAAGACTGAAACCGAATTAAAAAAACGTTTTTTTTAGATGATGTTGCTGATGAAGTTATTAGAAAAGAGAGGAGGAGCAGGTGGTTTTGGCGGAGGAGGGGCAGGGGATGGGGTAAGCAAGCGGCAACTGGATGATATTTAATACCGATGATATTATATATTTATATTATTAATATTTAGGTATATTTAATCCAAATAATTCTTCATCTTCAACACGTCAAGTGCCTGATTATTGATAATGCTTACAACTAGTTTTTTTTTTTTATTTTCAATTCTTGAACGTGGTGGACTCTCAATGAAACATACGAAAACCGAACATACGATAAATACGAAGTGCGCTAGTTTCATAATATCTAATTTAATTTCAGGGTTGGATGGCTGGCGGAGGAGGCGGTGGGGCCTGGATGCCAGCAGGTATATTCCCAATATAATACCATAACTACAAAGCAGTAATTCACACAATTAATCAAACAATTTCTTCAGGTGGCCAAGACTATGCTGGGGGAGGAGGAGGAGGTGGTGGGTATGACGCAAATGGCCAATGGCAAAGTAGATCGATCGCTGAAACTCCTGAAGCTCTAATAGACAATAAACCGATAATATCATTTGTTAAACCTATAGTCAGTTACAATGGTAACATTGGTACAGGAGTCTTAAAGAAACCTATTTTGGTTTACAAAAAATCTAATATCAATTTTGAGTTAGGTAAAGAACACGAAAATGTCATTGATGAGCATCGAGAACAGAAAAATGTAAGGTTAAGGCGAGATCTTCATCATAATGATGCTAATAAGTATTACAAAAATGATGATCTTTACCCAAAACTGACAGATGATATTGACAGAAATCAAAACGAAAACAAAATCGAAGACAATCCAATGATTTTTAAAGACACTTCGATAATAGAAGAGGAAAAACGACGATCTAAGAGAAGTATAATAGATACGCTACAAAATTCATACATATATTGGATTAACAGAATTCTAGGTCTTAACAATAATCGCAGAACAAATTACCAAAGACACAAAATTATTAACGGCGTCAAATACGTTTATCACCCTTATCCCACAAGAATTATGAAACAGAAGACTCCAAAAGAAATTCCAGTTGACAACATAAAAATATCTGACGATAGTTTTACACCTATTTTAACTGCAGATGATTTTAATAAGGGTGAAATTATGGAAGGTGGTGTTGAAAGTCGAATGAACAAGAAAAAGTTTAATAAAATGAAAGACACAGTGAATGATACAGTTGAAGAAAACCCATGGGAATGACTATATTATATTATGAAGTTTTATGTTTTGGAAAACATTGTTGTGCCGGACATTAAAGGATTTTTGTTTCTGTAAATCAATAGTAGGTATTACAAAATTACTGATTCTTCTTCCTGACTTTAATTATTTGGGGTAGGCACAGTAGATACGTCTTATGACCATAGAATGTCTACTGCACATAGAATTGATAGAGTTTTATCAAAATTTGTTTTAATACTTAGGTAAAGTGCAGTAATTATAGTTACTGCGTTTATGTTATAAAACCGTATTTCGATCATGAAGTATACTTAAAATAAGTGCAGTGTGTGTGAGTTAATGCAGTTAAGCTAATATAATAAACTGTAACAATAGTAACTGCAATTATTGAAAGGATTATTTTTAAATAAAAAAAAGGTTTTTTTTTGCTGAGTATAACTAGATTTGGCAAAAAAAAAACGAGTTACTGCGATTTAACAGGGCAGAACTATCTATTTCAAAGAGATTTGGCAATATTTTTACTGTCGCCGTCTGTCTGGCACTGACACTATATGCGACAAAGTAGTTCAAGAAGGTATATTGAGTATTATGCTAGTATTAAGTTAACTACGAATATATTTTAATTACGAATGTTATTAATTAAATATTTTTTATAAAGTTACCTATTTTTTATTTTACCAGCAACAATAGGTACAGCGTTTTTAGAGATTTAGGGGCCGTCTCCACGGAGTTCCGAACTGTATATATAAATATCCTTGAACGATTCAATTGTACATAGAAATCACTATTCGCCCGTCATCGTTTTAAAGAGAGTATTTTCTTCCGATAAGAATAGCGGCGATATTATCGTTGAGCCTCTTCTTTCAATACAATCTCTATTAACGTCTCACGACGATTTTATCGCGGCGGCGCGGCACGGGCGGTTTGACAATTGGATTCTCGACGATTCTCCCGCTCGTGGAGACGGTCTCTAAGATTCCCCAATCACATAATATACACTAATTAAAATAAATTAGAATTGAAAACGAAAACGAATTAAAACGTCCTCAGGCACGTTGGAGCGACGATTTGCGCAAGACGGCTGGCACAAACTGAATGCGAGAAGCCGAAAATAGATCTAGGCAGCGTGCGATTGGAGAGGCTTATGTCAAGCAGTGGACTGCAACAGGCTGATGATGATGATGAGAATTGAAAAAAAGGAGGAAGAAATAAGTAGGTCGAAAGTTATTATTATCAATACCAAATCTATCTGAACTCTGTTTCTTGTTGCATGAGATAGGTATTATTTTCCTGATTGATTATTTGTGTCAGCTTTTAGAATAATTACTAAAAAGAATAAGGTACTCAAGCATCGATATTTTAGGCTAATTGTATTTGCAAAAAAACTATTTAATGGTAAGAACCACACCATAATCCGCAGCGTAGATTAGGTGGATTTAACGGAAACAGTTATAACAGGTACAAAAAACGTCATTGTTTTACTATTTAGAAATCTTTATTTACTATAATATAAGGTTTTGTAAAAGGTTGCTTTAGACGCAAGCGCATTTAAAAACAGCGACATCTATGATTACCGTCCGAAACTAAATAGTAGAAAAGTGGAAAGCGAAAGGAGAGCTTGCCAGCTGCAGCTGCTTATCTGTCTACTAAAGAAATACGTAGTGTAAAATCACTAGTGAAAACATACTTGACTCTACCAGCTTCATGTGAAAAGTTTCCAAGAGAGGGCGATATCTATACGGATGGAACGAATAGATTATTCACATTCTTTTAATCTAATGTCAACTATTAAACACATGTATTTCTGTTTCTAAATACATTAATTAATTTTTATTACAATTAAAGTATAATTATTTGTTTGTAGTGATTTTAAATAACACAACAAATTAAATTATTGTATTTCCACAAATAATAATAAGTCACATTCTATATATCTTTTATATATATATATTGCAAATTAATTAAGAATTAATTAAAAAAGGCGAATTCACACTTTTTGGAATGGGTGTTGAAAACGAGGCTTTTTAAAACCTTGATAACGATCAAAACACTATAGTAGGAAACTATATTGAAGAAAGAAAATTATATTTACTTGTACTGGTATGTTCACGTAGAACTAAAAAGGTTTCTAATAACACTATTATGTACCTAGAGACAGCATGCCCATTGAAGTTATTTAATTTGTAAAAAATACATTTAAATTCAATTAAAATTACTTTTGAAATAAAAAACTACCTACTGAAAATTACTCTTAAATAAATTAAATAAACAAATATATCTAAATATTAAAAAATAACTTATCGAAATAACCCGCTCCTAATCGTTCCAGGTGCAAAATTTACAATAAAAATACGTGATTAAACAATAAACATGTATAAAAATAATAATGACTTGTTAACAAACTCGTTATAATGTCATGCTAACCGTAGTCAAGAATGTTTTAAGAACATCCAAAGTAGAACAGAAATAAAAGATAGTCCAGTTATTAATATATTAGTTATTTAAAAGTAATAACACAAATGCATAGGTTTTATTGTAATTGATTGCAAGCAAATTGCAAGTCTATGGAGACGAAATGAGCATCGCGTCAGACATGCCAATTTAGTCATCACCATTTGTTCTTCTTGATTACTGATTAAAATCGAATATTTACAAAGACATTCACTCTTTTAACCAAGTCACGAGTCAATTTGACAGATATGTGTATCGCTTTCTGTAGCTGTCCGCAAACACAAACAAAAGCAAAAAACTTTTAAAACTCTCACGACTATCTCTTGACTATGTTTAGAGTACAAAACGTCATTCGATCAATCAACAATCATTTTTCTTATGGGAATTTTCCATAAGTACCACTTCCTATAGCGTAATGTGTTAACAATAATGGGTAATAAACTGCATGAAATCGGACGGAAGCTAAGTTAATTTGGAAATTGTAAATGGTGATTTGTATTCTGTGAGCAAATCAACCGACGGTACGCGCCCATGGCTGCTGCTATCACTTTCGAATTTGGACCGACTTCACCGAACTTTTAAGATTGGATGAATATTATTATGAGTATTTGCGGTTACCCTACCGGTCTACCCATGCCAGGATAAAGGATCTATGACTATGGCAACAAGAAATATAATGAATTATGTAAGTAGTGCATAATCCAAAACAATAATAGATAGCTAAAACTTCGATATTTTCTTAACACTGTGACTGCGTGTATAAATCTGATATATGAAAAAAATAGAGGTTTATTTCCTAATGTGGAAGACATTAGGAAATAAACCTCTATTTTTTATTTTACCCATTTTCAAATTATATAGGCTTTTTTATTGATCTTTCGTTATCTGATGTAAATTAACCCACAGTTAAAATGAAACAATAAGCCGGAACGTGGTGGAAGTGGTGCCTTCCAGCGGCCACCACACGCGGTCAAAGACCCAGATCTTCACCTTGCTCTTGACTTGACGAAAATAGTGACGACAAGCTGTTAGAAATATCGATAATTTTTAAATTAGTATTTCATAATAAAAAATATCTGCCGAAAAAGTTTCAGGTGGAAATGAGAGGTATCAATTCTTATGTTTTTTTTTTGTTTTTCATAATAGTTCGTACTTTTTGTTTACTTATTAAATATGAATTGGTAAAAAAGTTTTATCATAAAAAATAATTTAAGTCACTAAATAATCACTAAAAATATTTCTAATTAAAATTTAATTTACAAAAATTTCATCATTTGAAAATGAATTACATTATATTTTTAAAAACCGAGAAATAATAAAGGGCTGCCTACTTTATTTTTTCGAGTGGTTAAACGACTTTTAAATATTATCGTCGAGATAGTGGATCTAACCTGATGGTAAGTGATGATATGGTCTAAGACATATAAGACAATAACATTTGCTTACCAAGTTTAGTGCTGGTGAAATATGTTGGAATTATATTTATATGACATCTCTGTAACCATGTTTCGAGCAAATAAATGAAATTTATTCATTCATTCATACTTATGGTAAAAAAAACGTCAGTGGATCAAGATCTAACCCGTTTTCTTTAGTGTCTAAACCTACGATTAAAAACTAGCACAAGCTGGCGCAAGTGAGTCTTACTGCCGCAGTAAAGATTTTCTGTGTAAAATCTTCAATTAGCGATAGTTTGATTAACTATTAAATATCTCTGAGAACAGCAGTTAGTAAATCTTTTACACTTTCAATTACTATCGATATCGATCACCATCGCTCGATATACGACAATAAATCCCCTCACTATACATGCGCGAATAGTGCGAAAGAGAACTTTGCCACTCTCTCGACGAGATAAAGTTAGTGAGTGTACGAGTTTCGGCCAGGCTGGATGTGTGAGGTTGCACCGTGACCTCCTTTGGACAGAACGTAAACAAAGCTGCGGATTTCTAATGACGTCACACCGGTAACATGTTTTATTTATTTATTTTTATTTTACCTCTAGAAAGAAAGTTTATATTTTACCAGTTTAAGCGGCATTGAAAGTAGATTTCGTGAATAGCAATTACTTACAGTCGAATACAGGAAAGTTACTTAAAATTTGAGCGGTACTTAAATAATTGAGCAGCCAAAGCTGACGCGACGCGATTTTCATGTTTAAACGCCGTTTCAGTTGAACCGTTTCTAAATTAATAATTGATATGAGAATTGTTGAGTTTAAGGGCTGCTTATTTTGAGTAGTGATTTTGTGTTTGGCCGTTATAATTTTAAAATGTCTGAAGCATGTTGTTTGGTTTGGTTCCTTTTTTGTTGCCTGACTAGTATTTATATTTGTTTGTATGTTTAGAAATTTATACAACCATCTTTATGACTACATGTTTATTTGTTTGTGTGTGTTTTTAGATAATTGTTAACATTACTGTACTAATTGCGACGGAACTATAATAATGTATGTATAGGTATCTCTATGCCCGAATTTACGAAACGATGCATACAGCAACCCTAGACAACATTCTTATCGAATAACGAAATCGCCAATCGACAGATTTTTCTGTATGAAATTGACGTATGTTCACGAAAAGTCACGTGACTTTTCGCCTTTTCTTTTCTTTTCGTGACTTTTTAATCGATAAGAATGTTTTTTAGGGCTGCAGATCTACTTTCATTTTGTTTGTTTAATTGGTTTGAATCACTGCTGGACAAAATCGTCACACTTTTCCCTCCACGTGACCCGATGATCAACTATGACAGACTACTCTGCGTCGATTGTAAACGAAGCTTGATATTCCACAAAATTAATTTTTTAATTTTCGCTAAGATTCCACTGAAAATATATGAATACTCTAATTTACTTGAAACTGAACTGCAATCGAAACTTAATTGACTTCTAAATGTATTGAAAATGATTTTTCCAAAACGCTATCGAAAACTGTTTAATGTTATTTGAGAAATGCTAGATTTGCTTTGATATTTTACACAAAATTAAATTTACTTCGCTAAGATTACACTGAAAAAATATGAATACTCTAATTTACTTGAAACTGAACTGCAATCGAAATTTAATTGACTCCTTGAATGTATAGAAAATGTTTTTTTCAAAATGCTATCGAAAACTGTTTAATGTTATTTGAGAAATGCAAGATTTGTTTTGATATAAATGATTTTTTTCAAAATTTGACAATTTCCCATGATTCGAACATTTGATGAAAATGGCTTAATTAATTATCACGGCTTTCCCTGATTCTCAAAGACGTTGACCATCTTCATAATATAATACATATATTTTTTGCATCTGTATTGGTTTTGGTATCTGACAGACAAATATTTAATTTCAATATTCTAAGTATTTTAAACTCATGCCAAGATAAAATACGAGTTTCCCATGGGACAGATTCTTGGTCAGGGAATGAAGTCATTTAGCAAGGTTAGGCAGGTTTAAAACCACCACAATCTTTAAGAATTTCTCTCATTTGTGCTCTCATTCATTCATTTATTTTTTTTATACTCTGGCCGTTGTACGACTAACAAAAAGATCGGCTGGTAAAGATGTCAATGTCAAAACATTACCAAAATATTACGTCACAATACAAGTACAATACAATACTATTTGTATTGAAAAAATCTAAAGAGGAAAATAATCACAAGTAATTACTTCACTTCAAAAGTAGAAGCTGATATGTTACCAAGACAGTAATTTTATACAGCATGTTCTTTAACAAGGTAAGTACAACACAAACACCGATCTAGTTGTTATTAAAAACTAGTAAGTTAAATCAAAGCAATCAAACACGTTATTGGAATACATTGGTTTTAACCATCTTAAAAAAAACTGGAGATTTTCAAGAGGAGCTTTTGTTTTAGAGGCGGTTAAGTAGAAGTTAGCGATTTACTGCATCTAGAAGAGCTTTTTGCTCATCACTTCGAAGGTCCTCATCAGATCTTTATATTTTTTATGGGACTAATAAGTTTCTGTCTTTCTTTATATGTAATAGAATGGTCTGTTCAGCTAAAACTAATCAATAAAAATATAGCAAGAAATTCCTTGTTATCTAAGTACTCATAAATAACGTAATAAAAGGTTAGTAAGATAACATTCAAAAGCTACAATCATTCAAACGCTTTTAAAACTTGAACACTATTTAAATAATTTAGCAGCTTTTCAATTCAAAATTAGTACCAATGCAAGTTTTCGAGTTTAACCTTTAGACTATTTTCTGCATTTTCTGAGACTTTTGCCGTTGTTTTTTGTTTTATTATCTTATTTACTTCTTACTAATATTTTAAACGCGAAAGTTTGTATGTATGTATGTGAGGTTGTTACTCTTTCACTCAAAAACTACTGAACCGATTGCGATGAAACTTGGAATATAGGTAGCCGGGGACTTGGATTAACACATAGGCTACTTTTTATCCCGATATTCCCGCGGGAACGAGACTTACGCGGGTGAAACCGCGGGGCGCAGCTAGTATCTTTATAAAATCACTCAAATATTATTTAAAAAGGCAAAGCGGATAGTTTACCATTTAGCAAGCTTTACCTACTCAAAATATGACTGACTCACGTGATTTCTCCGACACTCTTTAAAACCGGATCATGGCTTGATTCATTTAACATAATTTCCAGTTTATTTAGTAGAATTGAATGGTTTATATTTGGGTAAAACGTTACAAAGCATTGGACATCCTCTATGGCTTGTTGGATGACCAGCTTTAACACGTTAGTACCGTTTATGTTTTTAGTTCATACAAATACAAAAAAAGAATATTTGAATAGATAAACGACATTATTTTCTTTCCGGTTAGGATGTTTGCTCTATCTATGTTATTTTAAATTATCTGCGTTTGTTTTTAGAAAAAAAAAGAGAATAAAAATCTTTTTTATTTACTAGTAGAAATACAATATGCCTTTTTGTCTAAGACATTTGTGAGACAACAACTTCATTAATGCCTGTTTTATCGGCACTTTTTTATTGTTATTCATATGAAAAATATGCTTCATAGTAACCATTATTTAGGCTGAATCAATTAATTTAAATAAATTACGACCTTTTGAACAGACTCCTCTTTTATATACATTCTTCAACGCCAAGCTCATCCTTGTATTAATATTATCTGGTGAGGTGAGGTTTTTTTTATAACCTCATCTCACCTAATGAGAAGCGATGATGAGGTCAACGATGTAGAATGCATACCTAGAAGATACCCATTCACTTTAGATTGAAAAATCCAAGGTTGTAGTCTAGGGAGAATAGCCGAGCAGGCAGCGAAATCCATTTTTAGCAGTACGCACAAAAAAGGTGGAGGCGTGACGCTTTGTACGTGAAGGTGAAATACTATTTCATGAAAAATTAACATTATTATTATAAACAAACTCGCTTTCATACTCAGGTACATTTAACCACCGGGTCTTAATCATATATTAATTATAATTTACTACATTACAATAGTGATCACAATGACACCCGGTAAAATAAATTCTGTGATCATCACGCATCGCCATCTAGCCCATAAAAATCAAATGTTGTGTTATGGTGACTAGACCAACGTAACTAACTCAATTTTCAATATTCAAGCTTCTTTATTAACTTAATTTTTATAACAAAACAGTACATAAATGATGTATTGAAATACCTTACATATTTCTTAATCTAATTTGTCAGGCTAGGGTCGCCTACGAAAGTTTAATATACCTAAGTAATAAAAATACCATGACTTATTAAAACATGAAATGACATTAAAGCCGGCTTGCAAAACGGTATTTAAAAATATATTTAACTAAATAAATTTTAAAATAACTTATGGGAAATCGAACATTGGACTCTATTTCGCCACACATGGACAGTAGTTCTTGACATTCTGAAAGATTTTAAACACGTTTAACAGCTTTAACATGTTTAGGAACCGTTAAGCAAGCCGGCCTTAGGGCGACTTGCATAATACAATTTAAAAACATATTTAACTAAATCAATTTTACAATAATTTATGGGAA
The DNA here is from genome assembly GCA_949358125.1 of Idaea dimidiata. NCBI lineage: Eukaryota > Metazoa > Arthropoda > Insecta > Lepidoptera > Geometridae > Idaea > Idaea dimidiata. The sequence continues at coordinate 24,481,807 of OX442330.1, forward strand.
ATCGAACATTGGACTCTATTTCATTAAGTCGACGATTGATAATATGTTACCACACATTGACAGTTCTTGAAATTCTGACAGATTTTAAACACGTTTAACAGCTTAAACATGTTTAGGAACCGTTATGCAAGCCGGCCTTAGTGTAGGTAACAATAGATTATACGATAAACATAATCAACTAAAATTGTATATATGTTAATAAACGCGTGTATTTACTTACTTACGCTTACTTTCAATTATTCATTCCACGCCTATCATTATGAAGACTAGAACTGTCAAGTACCCGTCAAGTTGAGGCACAAAAGACTTCAACGAGCTACTGTGATATTATTGTTTGCATGAATGATATTTTGGAATGTTTGCGTTGGTTGTTGATAGGTTAATATGATAGGCTGTGTGATAGGTTAATATTATAATTTCATAATTATATAATTAAATAGATAAAACCGCTAGACTTTTGGGTTCTTTACCTGGGGACTGATAGTTAGATTTTAAAGTATATTAATTTAGGATTTTAGAACACAATTAGATTAAATTGACAATCAGATCCAAGCAACATCCTAAAGATCACATACAACAACTGGTTGATATTTTCGCATCGCGGCACCTAAGGTTTTTAATCCACCCAGGATAACAGCTGCCTCACCGCGCAACTACCCTCGTAATCGGCATCGAAATCCCACTGCGCATAGTAATAACCTGCGCGGTGATAACGACAGCGTTGATTTGCATGCATTTGAAGCCGGCATCATCGTCGAGTTGAGCTGTCATTTGAGTTCTCTTGCGCTGCCGGTTTCAATGACAGTTGAAGTCGGCAAATGCATGCAAATTAGCGTGGTTTGAACCAAAGTCAAAGCCATTTTTTTTATTGAATTGGATGTATTGATCACTTTAAATACGTCGAGTGTTCTTACAACTATGACTCTAGTGTGGCTTCGGAACGCGCCCTCCGATGAGAAAAAACCACAAGAAACTCATGGGTTTTTTTGTGATCATGTTTTATTTACAATCGTCAAAATACATATTTTTTTTTACATTTTTTTATAATGATTATAATTTGATTCACATTATCGCATATTTATGGCTATAGTGGAACCGGAGCAATATTTTACTATAATATTTCATAACAAAAGGTTCCAAAGTAATTCTATCTATCGTATAAATACATTGTAAGACATAAAAAAAAACAAAGAATAGACACGAAAAGAAAAATAAGAAATTGGAAAAGACATGAAAAAGTACACACAACCTGCCCAACCACATCCGACCCATCCCGGTACCCGACCCCGGAGCTCCATCAACCATTGTTCCTCTCCTTTCCTACACTCTACCGCGCAGGTTATTCCTTTGCGTAGTGGGATTGCGATGCCGATTACGACGGAAGATGCGCGGTTGGGCCCCAGGTTATATTTTACTATCGTCTTTTGTCATACATTATTATGGTCATAGAAAGTTGCGGTTTCCGTGCTCTCCTACAATTATCTCTCAGGAAATAGGCAGGAAATCAATGCGTTGTAAACTTTTCACGTAAGATCGTCGTTTGTTTTTGTCACTTTAACAATGGTGTCAATTCTTGCAAACCACCGACTAAACCATAACCTAACTAAAAACCGGCTTATTTTAGTGAAATTGATTATGTCCAGTCTAAACCGATCTGCGATTGATCGCTAGTATCAAAATTATCTGAGCCCCCTTCACATGACAGGCATGTACGGCAACGGCACGGTGTCGGTATTTTGTTCACACGTCAAAGGTAGTAGGCCATTCACGGCTGTACCCTTAAAGTATACGTAAGCAAACTACAGAGCGCTGGTATGAGAATATGAACTGTAAGCACCGGTATGAACAGTCAAAAATGACAAAAACGATGTCATCAGTCACCTAAGGTTACGGGAATTGACTGTTTCTCTCGTTAGAATTTATTCTAGTAATAATTATGGTGAAATGTTCAGTGCCGCGGTGTAAAAATGATTCGCGGATCACCATTCAACCTCAACATTTGAATATCTATGTATAGAGCATCTGCTTACACTTTGCGCAGTAGGCAAATATCCATAGACGCGCTCTATAGTTTGCTTATGTATACTCTAAGGCTGTACCCTTCTACATGTCGCTTACAGAGTGCACGCGCGAAGAATGAAAAGTTCTATTTAAATATACTAATAGAATCACCCACGTAAATGCTGATCTCGCGGGATCGACAACAAACACTTCCTTCGTGGAAATCTACCCTAATTCATGTCTTTAGGAGCTCTAGGAATTTAGACAGGTCTCTCATTAGTCGCTAGTAAGAGACCAGCCTAAATTCTTTAACGTAAACATACCCTTTTTTGCGAAACTGTCATGGATCTTTCTAAAACTCTTTCCTTGTTTTTATGTGTATCGGAAGTATCTTAACAACGCGGTTTCACACGCATATGTCTTAATTAAATTCTTCAGCAACATTGTCTCTTTTATTTCATTACAAAGGCTATCGCACACAATAAATTTTTTGTTTGCCTAAAATTAGATAAGTATGAACATTCACTTTACTGTAGACTGACCATTTAGCATAATCATAAATTGCTAACCAAGTCCTGGCACGTAAAATATATTTATTTCCTATAATGTTATCGAACATCTTAAAAACAGATTGGCAGGAAAAACAAAAATAACATAAGTTATTATGAAAATAAAAATATTTCATACGATGAACGGTTTATTATTAATTCTATTAAACATTTTTAGCGTCCGTGCACATCTTAACTTTAAAACAGTGGATGACATAAGAAGGAAGATAGTTGTAAACAGTCACTGTGGTAACACTACCGCAACCTCAATGATACTTTTGAAGTCTTAATTATCATTCATCAAGTTTTATCTTTCTTATTTGCGCCTTTGCATTGAAATAAAACACAATAATAAAGACGGAAAATATTGTGTTTTATCGAAATGATCATTTGAGTTTTACGATAGACGTTTTTAACAACTTTGTCCTCAGTCCAGCAGATTTTTATATTATTACGCGTATTATGAACGTGGAATATTTCTGACATCTTACTTCTTACTTATACTATAATATTATAAACGCGAAAGTTTGTATGTATGTATGTATGTGAGTTTGTTACTCTTTCACGCAAAAACTACTGAATTGATTGCGATGAAACATGGAATATAGGTAGCTAGAGACCTGAAATAACACATAGGCTACTTTTTATCCCGATATTTCTGCGGGAACGGGACTTACGCGGGTAAAACCGCAGGGCCCAGATAGTCACCTATATTACTATAGTATAATAATATGTCGATGTCTGTGAACAAGAAAAATTAGTCAGTTAGCTATCGGCGGATCAAAAGTCTACATTCCGTTTTCATCTTAATAATGATTATGTTAATAACTTACTCATCCACGACGGAATATCTCGGAGCAAACTCGCGTATCGTACTCTATCGCATGCTGGACATTTTTACATAATGTCTGCTATCCATTCCTTTCGTTGCAAATTCAGTTTTCACCGTGAACGTCGAATTGTTACTTTCTTTTGAATTAATTTTGATTTAAACTTCTTGTTTTTACACATTGTTGGCATTCAAAACTTTTTGTTCAGTATTTTATTTATCTACTAACAATGTCCCGGGCACTACAGCGTCATAAAATAGCATGGATTAAAAGTTGCTTGCGCTGTATAAATCATCTAAAATTAGATGAAAAGGCCATATTGTAATACGGATCTCGATGTTTTTTTTCAATTAGATAACCTTGTAAATTTGTGCTTCTTTTTATTTTAGCTAGATAAGCATTTTAGCTTAGACAACATCATCACTGAGGTCAGATGTCTAATGTGTTTAAAAAAAGTTTAAGATCAGAGATTATTAAATTAGTTTATTTGGCACAGTAAATACACTGAGTAGTACAAGTTAACACTAAATATGAATTACCACTGGCTCGACATAGCAATGATTACAATTCTCCGCAGAAATCGTCATTAGTTCGATTGAACAGCTTGAGAATTTCTCGAACAAAAGACGATTATGCGTAGAATTACTAATCGTTGCATATTCCAACTCGGTTAAGTCGAGCTTAAACAGTATCACAATAAATAAAGCAAGGAAAACAGAGTCATAATAGTGACCTATAGACTAATATCACCGCAGACGTCCTTATTTAGAGTTTCAACTATTAACCACCAGGTAGAGATACTTAATACATTTTCTTGGTAAAACTTTCTACACTGAAAATCCGCTTCATTTGTGAAGCGAGCTACTTTGCTCGAGTATCTATTTGTTCTCTTTGTTAGATTGACACTTTGAATATTGTATATTTAAGTTCTACTTTTCTTACCTTTCGTTATATTTTAGATGTAGATAAGAATACAAATATTTTTAGGAATATAATCTAGAGTCTATTTGTAAATAAAGCTCATCCAAAATCGCACGGCACTAGTTTTTTTTTTCTTAAAAAAAGCATAACTTTCACCGGAAACCGGTACCTATAACATGACGTAGGACAGGAACGGCATAACTCATCTACATATTTAATGCGCGATTTAAACACAAGATAATGAAGAAGACCACAACTTTCAATTTACGTGGGTTGAAGGTAAAAAGATATCTGTGAACATCATACAGCGCCATCTAGCCCTATGGTAGGTTACTAAGCTAGTGTTATGGTATGGTGATTGGTGACTAGACGACCGATATAACATTTATATTTATATCATAATTTAATTATGATTTTATTACGAGATGTTTAGGTACTATGTTAAAAACATAGTAAATGTCAGGCCATTTAAACTAATAACTTTAGTGATAAAATCCATATAAGTTTCAAATCGTATATTTTTATTTTAAAGCAGGTACCCAAGTACAGTTAGTTTTAGGTTCTATAAAAATAATGTCCCCTTCCCATCTGAGCGAGGTTTTTTTGATGCATCCCCCTAGGGATCCCAGTGTCCGCTAAAACCCCAAATTAACTCCGGATTCTCAAGTCTTACCCAGATCCCCTAGTCGCCTTATACGGTACCCACGGTAAGATACGAGAGTATCCTTATTCTTTTCTATGACACACGACCTAAAGTATTGTAAATTATATTTAAAGATACATATGGCAAGGAATTCATGACGAGTTTGAAAAAGCCACAGTCTCATACATACAAGGTGCATACCATTTTCACGTAAAAAACATCACGCCAACTTTCTCGTGCAAACTGATAGAATGTGGAATCCAAAAATGCCCAAAAATGATAGAAGAAGATTAACTGCGACGATAATAATGATATTTTGGAATATTTCATTAATTCTAAGCACGTTTATTTGAACTTGAGGTTATTTTTGTCACTGAATTCGCCAGAAGACATTCCATTCTACTAATTTTATAAAGCTGAGAGTTTGTGAGTATATATGGTCCTCAATCACGTAAAAATCGCTAAACCAATTGCGATGAAACTTGGAATATAGATAGTTGGAATGATATATAGGCACCTCTTGTAATTGTAATTACATTAGGCACCTCTATATCCCTATATTCTCACGGAACTTAAGCGGGTGAAACCGCGGGTTGCAGCTAGTAGTGTCTAAATCGTATTTTTAACCATGTTTAATTTCGTTCTTCGGCTAATAATTACAGAAAATGCTTAATCACTCATCATGCCTTCTATAAATAACCTGTATTAGTGCAATTTGTGATGACTTAGATTTTTAAGTTTAAAACGAAGAGTCTTTCAACTTTAATTGCTTGTTCTAGATTTTTTTAAATCTGCTGGCAACACCCGTTGCAACGCAGAAGGTTGTAGTTTCAATTCCCGCTAGGAACAAGTATTTATAATACCTTGTCAATAAAATTACTCTATTTCATTTTGAAGTAAGGATTTTTCCATTGCCAGATGTTTCGGGGTCTTTTCAGGGGTAAACGTTTGTAATGTTTGTTTCTCTTTATGGATATTTGTATATAAACCTTAAAATATGTATTTATTTACAACAAGAAAGTAATGTATGTAGTACCTAAACATATGTGCGATGTATAGTTATTTAACACAACCTTGTCAGGTACCCGTAAAAAAAATCTAGAACAAACTTAGTTTTGAAATAATTAAACCACACTGAACTAGTATGAGTAATATTTCAATTTGATTTACTGCTCATTGTCTACAACTATGTGGGCTAAATCTTAAGAAAACTATATCCATGTGTGTCAAAGTCAAAGTGACTTTGAACTTGGTATTTGTAGAAAATCACGATAGAAAATAGAGAGGTCTGTTTTACTAAAGGCAGTCATATGACCTAGACCAAGTGTTAGACACATTAACCCCCTTAGTTATAAACCATGATTAACTGATGACTAAGTTATGTAATGTTTGTTTCTGTCTGTCAACTTTGAGACTTTTTGGCACAGTGAAAGACAAACGAAACATAGTTTATGCAGCTGTTAATTATCGTTCATAGGTACGGAGGTAAGTCTTTGGTGGGACACAGCTTTGGCAAGATATTTAAGAGGCCGGTTTTCAATAGTTATGTATCTACCTATATCATCTATAGGTACCAAAAATCATTGTTATCTATGAAAACCTCAAGAAACATAGCAAATAGAAACAAATGTTTTTGTCGTGACTAAAACCAAAATATGTTTCTGGATACTTAGCCCCATTTGCATAACGCATAGTTTGCATTTATCCCTAGATATAGATACAATATTTACTAAATGTGTAGTATTAAAGTTGTAGGTAAATAACGCAGTGTTACATATAAAAAATAAATATTTTGTTTACAAAATATTGTGTTAAAATTATCACTTAGGTATCATAAGAAACAAATTAATTTTATACTATTTAATAACAGTTTATGGTATCTAATAAGCAAACCCGAGAGTTAAATTTTTCAACCTGTCGCAAGGCACTTTAGTAGAGTGATAATCAATTTAGAAATGTTGACCTGGTGGATAACTAAGTATTATTTATGTTAGTTCCTGCGCAGCCGGTGGATACTTAGTTGCTAAGTGCCCACCTTTATGAAACGTAAGGTGCCTCAATATGGCGTTGAGAGACTAAGGTGCATGCGGCTTTTTGCCTAAAAGGGTGAGCTTGGCTATCTAGTGGGGAATGTTGCCAGATCTTAGGGATGATCGACGCCGTGAACTTCCAAAACGCCGCGATTGCGTATAGTTTAGGCTTATATTAGGATATGTATTTTACAATTACTTATGACTTAGTCGTAAGTAGCAGCAAATTACGATTTATTACTTAAGTACAGTTCGAACCACGGAGAATGTAAGGTAGTATTACAATTCGGCAATCAAACATCTATTACAGCACAAGAATCCGTTGGGAGAAAGTGTTTCATATCGATTAAACGAAAATAAAAGTAAAAAAGTATTGGACTATAAGAGTGAGTGACTACCGTATTCGAAAACTATTTTGATACTTTTATACAGAAAATTAATTTCAGAGAATCGATCTTTTTTTTCTCTTCAGGAAATAATACACTTAATAATTTACACAAAATTTCTAATTCCAATAAAAAATGTTATTGAAGTATTACTTTGATATTTGAAATTGAAGTTACTTCAATATTTATATTTTTTTTAATTTTCTGCTTAATAATTTTACATGAATAACAATAGAATATGGTAATTTGGGATTTTCCCAGTTTCACACAATGTAATTCCCGATCCCGTAGATGAATAAAAAGTACTTGAACTGGTAGTGCTTGTTATGGATGATTTATATGTATGATTTGTATTTGTTTTGTCATACGATTATAAATATAATAAAAAGTATGTTTTATTCTAGTTCTCGCAACTATAAGCTTACCAAGTTTCATCGCAATAGTTTCACAAGTTTGTACGTGATTGAGTAACAAGGATACTTACAAACTTTCAGCTTGAAATTAAAAGTAGGATCAAATAAACTTCAAAAAATCGACTTCCCATTATTATATATAATAATTGGTAAACAGTCAAGTAATTTCTAGTCTTATATTTTTAAGTTATATTGTGGTGACAATGACACAACACAAATGCAAATGGTGACCGGTCAGTGTAGTCATTACCGGAAAAACGATTATTTATCTTTATCCGGTACTTACGGTACTTGTAATTGATATACATCTATCTACAGTCTACTCACCATACTTTCCAGTAGATATCTAACAGGAAAATTTGTATTATGAACGTGATGTGAATTTATTTCGGAATAAACTTTCTATCATGTATCAAAACGTTTTGAGTGGACTAGTTTAGGACAGGTTTGGAAGTTTTTCCCTTTTGACTTTGACAGTTCTGGACCTTTACTTTTAGCTACTTATTTTAGTGTTAAGTCATCATCATCATCTAAGGCGCTAAAGCCGCAGATGGGCTTTGGAATATTATTTTAAAATCGGGTCTGTTTTAGCCTTCTCCCTATAATTTTTCATACCCATTGCTTTTATATCAATTTCCACACCTTTACACACTTATCTTAAAGTGCTAAAGTGACGTGAAATTTTTTGATTCATTCTTTTTATTTATATCTTATTAAATAATAGTTTTAATTTTGACACCTTGACTGAACGACCGTTTAAAAAAATGCAATTTCACACTAGGTACTTAAGATTATATTTTTCAATCTAAAGATAAATAAACAGATATCTATAAACTCTACCAAATTTGAAATAAACTTTCGAATGTTCATTTTTTAAGATTGTTCATTTTTATGTTTAAGGGCTGAGTTTTCAAATCCCTAGATAGAGAAATCCGACAAATAAAATGTAACACCACTGAATGTAAAACGTCACTATGATATTTGAAAAGAACATAATCTTAATTTAAAAGATCACAATTTGGAGGCTTTTAAATTTGGTTGGGTTCGAACTTATTCGACAGATATCTTTTATCCGTGGAATGAAAAATCAGGCCTTAGTCGGTAGTGTTATATTAATAGGGGTTAAAGTATGAAATAGCCGTTTTATTGCAATAGGTTCTTTGAATTGACATAGAATCTTCATGGTTTGAGGTTTTCGAATGAAACTTTTTTCAAATGGTTTCTGTGATGTTCTTTTTTTAAAAAATGTGAAACATTTGAATATCGACTTTCAATTGTTTTTGTTATTCAATTTAGACAAGAAAGATGGATACTGCGAAAATTCGAGTGATTTTTGAATACGAGTTCCAACGCGGAACTAACGCGGCAGAAACAGCCCGCAATATCAATGCTGCGTTTGGAGAGGGGTCTACTAATGAACGCACCGTGCGATTTTGGTTTAAACGCTTTCGTGATGGAAATTTCGACTTAAAGAACGAGCCACGAGGAAGACCGCCCACACAGGTGAATAACGATGAATTAAGAGAGATAGTGGAAGCCGATCCTAGTCAAACTACCCAGGAATTAGCGGCATGGTTTAACGTTACCTTACCCACTTTATTGACTCACTTGCGTCAAATCAATAAAACAAAAAAATACGAAAAATGGGTGCCTCATGATTTGACTGATCTGCAGAAAGAAACGCGTGTTGAAACTTGTGTTGCCTTGTTGAACCGGTACAGAAATGAAGGAATATTGGATCGAATTGTAACATGTGATGAAAAGTGGATTCTTTATGATAACCGGAAAAGAAAAATTCAATGGCTGACCCCAGGTCAAATGCCACAACAGTGTCCTAAAGCAAAACTTACCAATAAAAAGGTAATGGTAACTGTTTGGTGGTCTCAGCATGGTGTTATTCACTATAGTTTTCTTCGATCTGGTCAAGCAATTACGGCAGATGTCTATTGTGCCGAACTCCGAACCATGTTGACAAAACTAGGAGTAAAACAGCCCCGACTCATGAATCGATCTTCACCATTATTGCTCCACGACAACGCGAGACCTCACACAGCACGAGAAACCATTCGTCATCCTCCGTATTCACCAGACATTGCTCCAACGGACTACCATTTTTTTCGTGATTTGGACAATTATCTACGTGACAAGAAGTTTTCTTCCCAGGAGGCAGTACAAAATGCTTTCACACAGTTTGTGCAGTCTAGATCGTCGGAGTTCTATCGCAAAGGCATTAATAACCTTCCCATTAGATGGCAGCAATGTATAGATAATAATGGCAACTATTTTGATTAAATAAATTTGTTAAAAATTTTAAAAATAAACAATTAAGATTTTCAGTACAAATCGGCAATTTCATACTTTAACCCCTAATATTTTGGACAGATAGTATTTATCAAACATTTGAAAAATAAATAAGTGGTGTAAATATGCCTTTCATATTAAAAAACACATAAAATAAAACACCCGACCCAACACCAATCCCATCTTCATTTTTAGGACACTACTTTCCACTGCACTTTCTATTAATAGCAAGAATATCTAATATAAGGGATTGGCTAACTTATTAAACCATCATTAAATTCTCTTATCTAAAATTATCGACACACCCTGATTTGCACGAAAAGGTAATGAACTAAACACAGGTATACTACGTATTTTGGACAGAAAATTTTAAACCTCTATCAACTTTTGTTTTATGACTTTTGGAAATGTAACAATTATTCGAAAAAATTTAATATAATAGTTTACATACATACAGTCAGTTGTTTCTTAGAGTTGAAGGTCATTAATCTTAAGTTGATGAGTATTTGGGTAGGTTACGACTAGGTAAAACTAAACTTAACTAAGAAAAATTATTTGCCTTAACTTTCAAAAATAAGGATAACCTCAAAATATACCCAAGTACAAAGCAATTGTTTAGAGCAATCCTTTACAGCTTATATTAAAGAATTTAAATTTGCATGAATTCATTTTAATAATTTAGATAAAACCGCATCAAAATTTTGGGTTAGCAAATTAACTGAGAGGCGTGGAAAACGACTGTATTTTATATTACTAACCTTCTACCTCCATTGAATTATATATTTATAATATTTGAGAACGAGATATATAGGTTTATTTTTCAATCAATATTACAAAGTCTTTGTAACTTTCCACACGTCCATAGAGGCTTCCAAGAGCTAAACAACAGTCAATAAAAGTCAGTGCTAATGATAAAACACACAGAAATGTGAAGAATGTACGCGAGTCCGGTTCGGAGAAAGTTTTACACATTTCCATTTAAGAAGAAGTTGTCTCACCATTTTTTGTAGTTTTTTGAGTTAAATTCTTAAAAAATGTGCGCATTACTATCTACATTCTCGAGCTTCTCCGTGCTTCGGAAATTAAGAGGTTGGTCCAAGTTGTTATCTCTGATAGCAGTCGTTAAGTCAAGTTTGGGGCTAAAGCAAGCGACCTGGAAAAAACACTATAGGAGAGCCACACCACTACACGAAAATAAAAGGAGACTAACCCTCTTAAGTTCCGCTCCCATGAGAATATCGGAATCTACGTAAAATTCCAGATCTCCACCTACCTACATTTCGAGTTTCATCTCAATCAGTTCAGCGAGTTTTGCGTGAAGGAGCAACAAACACACCCATTTAGTCACAAACTTTCTTCTTTTTAATATAAAATACGATGAACGAGGCGGAGTTATGCCAAACAAAGGTCACGCCAAAAATATTTTACTGCATTGTAACCTTTTCGAAAAACCGTATTCGGATCGGTATGTATGTCACAAGAAATGAATCCGTCCGTCTGTAATCCGTCATTGTATAAAATTCCTAGGAAATGTACACGATTCCTAAAATCGCCTGAAAATGTGTGAAATAAATAATATTACACACATTTCCAATAAATTTAATACATTTCGTAAGCACCGATCGGAAATGTATGTTTTCTAACAAAAAAAAGATTAAAATTAAGAAGAAATGAAGAACTTTTTCTGAAAAGTTTTTGTGACAGAAAAATCCAAACTGGGACTAACTTTAACTTAATATTAAATGTAATTTAATACATCCTGGTACCTTATCTAGTTGCTTCGTTTTGGATTAGGTGAACGTTGTATTTGTATTTTAAATGCAATTGTATTTAAAATAATAGGTACTAAAAAAAAGATAAAATAGAAAAAAATAAATATCAATACTAAAACTAGGTACATAAATAAAAAAGAAAAATAAATTAAAACACAAATCGTCACAAAAGTCACACAAAAGTTAATCACAAATTGTATTTTTACTACCAACTACTTTCTTTTACTTACTTTTTTGATGCTTTTTCATTATTGGAGTTTTTGTGCAAAAGCGTAGGTAGATAAAACAATTATGAGTAGATACGTTTACTACACGCACTGTAGGTAATACAAATTCAAACTTCCCGTTTCTTCTTTAGCAATAAAATTCATTCACCATAACATCATAACAAGGGTACATAGTTAATTTCACTTAAATTATTCTCTGTGTCGTGCACTCGAAATCAAAAGTCGATCATGTATCTATGCAATGTGGAGTCATAGAAACTAGATGAGTTGTGTTGTATTATAATGCAAAATCGTGCAAATATAATAAAAAACAAGTTGTGTTAGATTAGAATTCGTAACTAGTTGTTGAAGCCATTTTTGGAAAAAAGCTCTAAAACTTTCGTTTAAAATATCAAACTGGTTGTCTCTTTTTAAAATCAAAATTGTTTATTTATGTACGTATGTATTTACAAAAAAAAAGTATAAAATGTAGTATATCCGTTGTCTAGTACCACCCCCATAGTACAAGCCTAGTGCTTAGTTTGGGGCTAGATTGCGCTGTGTGCAATATAGTGCAATATTTATTTCCTTTAGATTCTTGTACAACAATAAATGCACATGATCATTTGACTACGTCTTAGGTGTAGTGTTTTAGTGGGTCTTCGGAACGCGCCCTCCGAATGAGAAGAAGCCACAAGAAACTCGTAAGGTTTTTTTTGATCATAATATATATTAAATTACAATCGTCATAAAATCTTTTATCTTACGTAACGTACATTTCTGCTAAACTAGTGCCGGTATACTAAATATTAATAGTCCAGAATTTAAGGCTTTCTCTACAGCATCTCTTACTTGTTTTTGTTGGGCTTAACGTCAGCAAGAATTCTTTAAGACGCACGCTCTAAAAATTAAGGCGTTGCTAGCTTATTATTAGTCAATACATGTCATATATTTACTTCTAAATACAATAAAAACAAATCAAATTTAGATAAAAAAAGAGAAAATATTGTTGTAAATAATCATCGTCTCGCTTCAACGACCCGCGACATGAAAAAGATATTAAACTGTCATTTTCTAAGTCGACATAAGTAATTTTTGACATTCATCTGCTTAGATGATTATTGTAAATGATTACTTGGAACAATCATCTAGTCATTCTATATCAGTGTAGGTGAGCGAGTTGAGTCAACGCACGCGACATAAGGAAAGCGTAACGTTCCTTCACTTCGAATTCTATTGATGCTGTGCTTATTGATGTACCTACCAGTACCCATATTATCTATCTGTTGACGTCTGACAACAGTGGAAAATGACAGGCACTATGCAGTACATTGCTACTTTGGGGTGATCACCGGTAATAACCACCTTACGTCAAAGCAGCAAAGTACTGCATGGTGCCTGTCAATTTCCACTTTTTTCAGATATCTACTGGATAGATAATATGGGGATGTTATGGTTATAAGATGCGGATGAGTATTTGACGGGAACACAGCTTACACAGTATAAAACAAAGTCGCATCCCTCTGTCTGTTTGTATGTACGCTAAGATATTTAAAACTAATATTTATTATAGATGAAGTGATTCAATAGGAAGGTATGACACATCCTGATAATCCCTTGGGATCGAGACTTACATATACATATGCACTGCACTGCACTGCACACTGTGCACTGCACAGGCCACGGACCTCTTCTTAGAAGGGTTAGGCATATTTAGACGCCACCGAGCCTACGGATTGGCAGCAGATCCGGATTGGCGGATGTCCTATGTCTTCGGACTGTCGTGAGTCTTAAGACTTCTCGGTTTCTTTACGGTGTTTTCACTCACCGTAAGAGCGATTTTATCGTGCTTACGGTGCGAATAACGCATCGGAAACACAACAAATACAAAAAACACAAAGAGATACTACTTTATACATAATTCCATAAAGTATTGACTATTCACAATTTGATGAAATGTAGGTCTGAATTTTCAATTACGTAAATCCAAGTTAAAATATATTAATTGTTTAATTTCGGCGGCATGTTACAACATTTTAGTGTCATGAAAGTACATAGTGAAAGTGAGTATCAAACATGGACTTTACTTCCAAATCTCCCGAAGTATGGTAAAGTACTTAGCCATCGTATTTCACTTTAACCATCTTTTGACTTAACTAATTATGACGACTATATATATTATATTATTCATCGACCATACGAAAATATTATTATTCATCGACCATACATTTTAAATAGAAGTCGTATCTAGGGAAAACTCGTTCGCTTACGTGCTCGAAGTGGGTCTCTTGGCCGTATAATAAGGGTAAACGGCCTGTCTTGAATACTTCCACAATCGAGTGTAAAGAGGAAGTTCCGGATTTCGCATGTAATAAGGAATCATACATACATACCTACAAGACCATTTTAAATTCGTACTAAAATCGTGATAGGTGGATCAGTTATATATACATTTTACTTTGACAAGTAGTCGAAAACGGAAATGTCACCTTAAATTTGAGCTTTACTTATATACTTGAACAGATTCAGAGCTTGTTTGTAAGGGGTTTTTGATCTTGAGAGCCGCTTTATTATTTGAATAAAACTCAAATATTGAGTAACGATTCTATATTCAGACGAAAAACTTACCAAGTTTTACCCACTTTACCCATTTAAAACATAAAGTTATTTTGCCGTAATTTTGAAAAAAAAAACTAATTAGTTCTAGAAAGCGGACCCATATTTCTATTATTTTTTTGAAAATCCGTTACAAAATCTACCTACCTGTGATAAAAACTTAACAAATACTTAGGCGTTCCATTCTGTTTAATTTCAAAGTTATATTATATCTTAAATCAGTTAAGATATTGTAAAAAAATACAAAGTTTTTCATGCGTATATTTTTTATAAACTAGTTATGTCAAATGTCAAAAAATGTATGCTACTAAAATATGTGGAGTTTTAACGTAACATTTAATATGCTAATTACTAGGATTATGGTTTTATTTTATCCAAATTAATTAAATAATTAGAGAAAGTACTAAACTTCTTAATTCAACTTTCTCTGTACATACCTAATATTAATATACAAGATGTTACAGGTAAGCCCTTTTAATCCGAAAGGGGGTTGTTCTAGACGTCTAGGCGAACACCTTTTGTTCTACGACTTTTGAAAATTCGAACTTTTTTTTTGAAAATTTTGAGATTATGTTTCACTGGAAAAACAGCTGTTTTTGAAAATAAAGGTAATTGAAGGTTTGATTGTAGTAGACCAAACTAAATGAAAGAACAACATAAGGTCAATGACCTCGAACTCTAAGAAACAGCTGATTTTCAAGTAAACTTTACACCTAAATTTTTCGAAAAGTACTTCGAATTTTCAAAAGTCGTAGAACAAAAGTTGTTCGCCTAGACGTCTAGAACAACCCCTTTTCGGCTTTAAAAGGGCTTACCTGTTACATCTTGTATATTAGGTAGCTAACTTTTTGAAAATGTGTCAAACAAGGTTAGTTACTTTAATCCTTAATTAAGAGGTAAGCGAATTAGACCAACAAATAGATTTCCATTTTAAAATACGGCTATTAATATCTGTCCAATCCAAACAATTTTCTAGAGAAAGTGTTGAGTTCATTTTGTAACCCCTTGGCCAATATTCAGGTACCTTTATATTCACCTATATAAATACTAACTTAACTCTACAATACGATGTGATCCACTGCACTCACTCAATGAAGATTGCTGTAGACCATGTTACATTCCTAGACCAAACATTGACAACAGGTTCTCGGCAGAACTAGACCAAGTAGACAGACTTGTTTTCCGATAATTAAAAGGGAAATTGTAGGGGTCAATGTATGGTTGAGCTTACATCCGTATACACGAGTGCAAGTAAGCAATTTGAATGAAGTGTAGTTCTGTGATGTCTTCTGGTAGTGCCTGGGACATAGGTGTAGGTTTTAGCTCCCATTGTCGTGGAACAAGTAATGTTACTTTAATTTTGTTTAAGGTTTTTGCATTTTTATGGTTTCTCTCTTTAATTAGGCATATACCTACCTGACTCTTTATCTAAATTGTTCTATTCGATCCGGTAGTTGTCCTTGGCTGCATTTTATAGAGCAGGCATTCAAGGGTCACCCATACTTTGACTGCAATTTTGAAGATTTATGTCTAATATTACCCACGTACTACATACCATCATTATTCAAATTAAGTTCCTAGTTTACCACGGTTAGTTAAACAAATTAGAGTTAAGTGCCTCTCATCTCGAAAAAGATGTTACATATTTCAGTTTCATATACACGTAATTTAATCTTCCAACATAATAATACGTGTATCATGTATGTACGTACGTTTTTTGAACACGACTCTAACCAAATTTCTCTTTTCGTTTCAGATAAACAAACGCCAACCTGACATCGAAATCTTTTACGGTTTCCCGTCACGGTGAATTGAAGATGAAAAACATACAAGTAATGGAGACACAATATTTGGAAGACATAAAAACATAACTCCATAGAAAGAAGAACATAAAGAAACAAAAATGGCGAATTTAGCTCAAAAACTTAGGCAACAAAATAATAATAGAAAATTTAAAATGACTGCTATAAATATATTAAAAACTACAATAGTTCTTATTTTAGTGACAAGTGCCAAAGTAAACGGTAATGAAACGAAAGCAAAAACGAAAATAGAACTGGAGAAACGAATGAAGATAATTGAAAGTGTTTCTGGCAGATTCTTTAGTGACGTTTACCAGAATGGGACTTTTAGAACTGGTAACAATTTATGGGACAATATTCTAAATCAGTGCAGTGTTACGCCCTCGATGAGTTGTTTGCAGAAAAATGTATATTCGTATTTAGATGAAAAATTTGACGTTAACGGTGATGTAGTGATCGGTGGTGGTGTGTGTTTTAAGAAGAATAACGTTGATATAAATAAACTTACTAAAGAAGCTAATGTTATATATTTGACTGGAAGCCAGGATGAGGATAAGGAGAGATATCTTGATGAAGAAAATGAAATTGAAGATGAAGAACCAGGTAAGCAAAAATTACTTTAACGCTCTTAATAGAGTACCTAATGTGGCTTAAATGAGTTACTTACATAAAATTAATTATTCATAGTTTCATTACCGATAAACATGATGCCCTTAATAATCTTTTGTCTTTTACCATTCAAAAAAACTTTTATAAATTGTCAGACAGAAAAAATTATCTATATAAAGTTTAACCTGTTAGACCAATTAGTATTATTATCTACTTACTATTTTAGAATAAAAATATTATTAGAATGATATAAAAAGTTTTATAGTAATAGTGATTAGTATGCTATAAATCATAGTTCTACATACATATCATAAAACAGTATATCTAATAAGTGCTTAATTCTTTTGAGGTAAGGCTCAAACATTAAAATCACAGACCAAAGTATCAATAACCAACAACTTAAATTGACCTATGACGATAAGTTAGTGTTAAGTAGAGAGTGATCAATGTTAACTGGTTAGGTGTACGATTAGGAAAGCTGGGTTCATACTATTCAAACTTTCTTTGCCTATATGCCGTGTGAATTTAAATTACAAATTTTTATTTAGAAACCATTTCGTCTGTCAATGTTGTTAAATTACTGGGAACAATTTTTATACTCTATTTATGTACAGGTGTAATTTCACATAAATTATAATTATGCATAATATTATACTTTTCTTAACAAAATAAACGATTTTTTCGTTGACTTCAAATATTACCTGTAAAATATCACTTTAATCAATATGGCTGTTCATTGACCACTAGACCAACACCGCTCTAATATTCCTCAACATTTAATATTGCAATATAATATCTAAATAGTGTCTTCAAATAGCGTTTGTAGGGTCTACTTATTTTTTTAGACTCCGCTTAGCTGAGGTCACTTAGGATGTAAGTAGATTGAGCTTGATTTGACAAACCTAAAATAAGTAATGGATATTTCATCATATAAATCATCTCGAGCAAAGGACGATTTCTTTGTAGATTTGCTATTCGTTGCCTAATCTATACATTTATCACATCAACTTAATGAATAAGACTATAAAATAACCTCACTTTTTTAAGTTAAATAGGTATTACGAATACCATAAAACTGCATGGACTCGTTTCTCATTCATCATCGACGAAATAAAATTAGCATAGAAATTTTAATCCCAATGCGAATTAAAACAAACATACATACCGTACTACGGTTATTATTACTAATGTATGACATTAATAGAGTTGCAGCTCATTAATTTTATAACATCTTAGTATTACATGGTCTAATTAACCTACATAGATAGGTATTTCAATTTATTATTTGGTAAAAAGGTGAAAAAATATATTTATTGTATTTTCTACTTTTCACGTAGCTACTTCGCATGGCGTTGCACTTTGCGTGCGTATGTACATATATTAGCGAGTAATAAATATCATATAATTAAATGATAATAAATTTTTACTGGCAATTTTTTGGCTATTTTGTTTGCAATTGTTTTTTTGGCTCGGTTCGGCAAGTCAAGTTTTAGGAGTAAACTTTTATTTAATAGCTGTATCCAACGACTTTACCCGCGTAAGTCCGAATGTCGTAGACATTTCGAAACACCCTCTTTTATTGCACGACATTATACACAAAGTAATCTAGCCCCAAACTAAGCTCTATAGCTAGGATGAGGCTCTAGGCTTGCTAGAGTTGCTAGGTACTAGATGAAGGCTATACTACATATTACACAGAGGCCAAATTGTATGCCTATACCTACTTTATTATTTAAGTTCAAGTGTAGACATTTCGTCTTCTTTCCTTTTTTATAAATAGATTAGTAAGAATTATGGTATTTTGCTCCAGTTCCACTATAAATCTATATATTCGATAACCCATTAGTTCCTTGCATCTTTTTCTCGTTAAAGGTCAAGTTCCGAAGACACAGTAGTTTGCTGACGTTTCAAAACGATATGAGAACATCTTATTGAATAAATTAATTATGAGTTTGAGTCTAGAATTTACTAGTTTGTATAATTTTTAAAAATTATTTTTGTAAATTTTACCGTAAGTTAGCGGACTGCAGTTTTTTAGACAAATACATATTATGTTCCAAAGCAGGAAAAGTAAATTCAGACAACGGAACAAAGTCAATTACCTTTTATTTACTTCTCATTAACTAATATACTTCCTGCCATTATTCAATAACATATTTGATCAGATCTACGTAGGTACCGGTTCCACGTCCTTTTATAACTTAATGTTACAGCATTTATTACTCAAGAATAGCTGGACAGATTGTGATTAAACCACGTGTAACTGATAGCGGAATTTATAATTAGGGTAATATTTTATACCGATATTCCCCCAAGATCGGGACTTGGCGTAAGCGGGACGGAGGGTCCGTTTACGATTTGTTTAAAGACATGGGGAGTTAGGGGGGACCTGGATATTATAAACACCATCTAGCTGCTGACTCCCATTCTGCTGACTGCTGTTTCTGTCAACGTTAGCTGATATTTTCCCTAGGTATACAATATTATGCAATAAGACGAATTAATTTTTATAATTTAGCGAAAATGTGAAGCTTCTGCGATGTTTTATCAATATTATTGCCTAGTGTAGTGCAATGCGAAATGTTTTGTATATATACTTTTTTTTGTAGTTTTGATTGTACAGGGTTAATCGAAATCAGTTTGAGATATTGGCTTATAAGTTGCAAACAACTTTTGTTCCACAATTTTTGGTACTTCGAATTTATTTTTTAAAAATTTAGATGCTCTGTATAATAGAAAAAAAAACTTTGTTTTCTACTACAATTTCTGTCTAATTATAGTTAATAAAACACTTTATTTATCCGGTTTTTATCGCGTTTTTATTCAACCGGATAAATAAAGTGTTTTATTATGCAAAATCGCGAAAACCATAGAAGAAATTAATTATAGTTACTTAGAAATTAAGATGTTGTAATGTAAATACTGATTAAGAAATGTCTAGTATGATGTTAATTCTCTTTGATAAAGTATTATAATACTAGTATGTAATTTCTAGAAAGTTTTTAAAGAAACTGTATATAATATAGCGCTTGCACTGTCGCCACCCAAAAAAATCTACATCTGTGGTCGTTTACCACGCCACGGCCAACTTAATCAATCACTTAAGACTTTCTTTTTATTGATTCTGTTTATTGCTTGCTGTCTAGTTATAGCCCCAAATACTGTCTGAGCCAAATCTAAAACGCATACTTGACTTCCTTTTGACAAGTAAAGTTTTTTTTGTGGTTCCGTTAAATATATTCGTACAAACTGGTATTTTAATTTTTGTCATTCTTGCTTATCAGATGTCCTAGGTTGATTAACAGATAGATTGGGGGATGCCATTTCCTCCTTATTCGTAATCGCCCTGCTAAAAAAATTATAATAAATCCCCGACTACTGAAAAAATCTTAAAATAATTAAAAATCACGTTTTTTTTTCAGAGTTTTATATTTTTGTTATTATTAGAAGTTTTTTTTATTAGACAGCAGAGCGTCCCGTTAGCTATGACAACGGGTTAGAACTAATGCAGCGATCTCAAATATTTCGCAAAAGAGCACATCTTTATAAATTCTCACGAAAACTAGACCTAGGAATTCAGAGCAAAGACATATACTTGTTAAAAAATAATACATTTAATTTCTGTTAAGTATAATAATGCGACCAGAAATGTTCTAGTATGTTTAGAGTTAAACAGTGAAAGTTTGCTATCTGTTCTATACTGGACTCTGTTGTTGGTATATAGAGCACAAAATACTAGAACATACACCTAAAACTGTACCACGAATTGTTTGGGACATTACATTGTATTATGAAACATAGGACGTGAGCAATAGGACTTATATTTGATTGAATAAATTGTAACATAATTTGTTACGTTCATCTTAGACTGTGCTGGTGTTAAGGTATTATTATTCTAAATCTTATTAAAGCCGTATTAATTACCTATTTCGGAATAAACTAAAATCCAAACGTAAGTATTAAATTTTTAAAGTTACAAATCAATTTTACCTTGATCAACAGTTTAGATAAACACTAACTCCCTTACTTTAAAATATTATTTACACATGACTAAGTGACTTATGTGACGTTTGTCGCTGTCTGTCAACTTTAAAACTTCATGTGACATTAAAGACAAACGATGCATAGTTATGCAGCGCATTAATTAGCGTTTATAAGTAAGGCGGTTATTTGCGTCTTTCTTATTTTTCAGTTTCTAGCCTCTTAGTCTTGATCGCGAAACAAAAAAAAAAAATATTGTTTCAAATAAGTTTAAAAAGTTTATAGATATATACTATATCAATTTAAATATGGAAACGTGGAAGCTCAATGTATATTTTTTAATTTTGGGTGATGAATATGAACTGAATTTTGTGTAAGGTTTTCGCGATTTTGCATAATAAAACACAATAAGTTACTGTATTAGTTACAGTAACTTTTTAGAATATTAAAATAGACGAATTACATATAAGTCAACTTTGAAAAACCTGAGTGTAAAGTTAGTGAAAGCTCAGCTATTACATAAACCGCAAGTAAAACCCGGAAAAAATTGTGTTTTATGATAAATATGTTCTAATATATAAAGAACTAAGCTACCTACCCACTAATTTTCATCGGTTCAGCCGTTCTTGAGTTATAAATGGTGTAACTAACACGACTTTCTTTTATATATATATATATATATATATATATAGATTAGTCCAAATATTATGTCTTTTCATTGCATTTTCTAGGTTTTGTATAATAACACTAGTGTTAACCGCGACTTGGTCTGCGTAGAAATAGTGCATTGCCGACTTTTTCGGTCATTACTCGGGTTCTACTAATTGGATTTCGATGTAATGTACACCATGAGGTTCCTCGAAAATAGAACTATCCAATCTTGAAAACTTGATTTCAATCGGATAATTAGTTTTTAATTGTATTCGGAACAAACAGACAGACAGACATGAATTTATAACATTTTATATATTTTGTTCTACAACTTTACAATGTCCCGAGCACTAGAGCGCCTTAAATAGCTGTATAAAATCATTTAAAATTAGATGAAAATGTCATTTTTATATTAATTCATAGTGATTAATGGGAGTACGTTAACCTGTAGCGAAATTACAAGACACGGAAATTTGATTCCTTATTGACTCATCAACTCAGTTTAAATCAGGTAGCGTTTTCCATAACGTAACAACGTTAATGCATAGAAGGACAGACTGACGAATAAAACATATTATTAAACTTGAATAAGGTGTGAAAGGTCATTAATACATTTTTACACTGGGAATGTAACGAATGAAGAATGCTTATGAGTATGCCAAATCGGTTGAAAGTTAGTTACAGAAAAGCTTGTTACAGTAAAATATATACAAATATGGTTGATTTTGTTGTTGTCTTAAATACCTACTAGATTTGATTTTACAGGCATTTAAACTTACAACAAAGATCGCATTTCCGCATCGCATGTTTACTTCTATAAATCGGAAACGAATTAACTTATCGAAGTAATTCTTTTACTAGTATTTTTCTTTTTAACACAGAATATGAAGAGCTAATATTCAAAACGGAGTATGGAGTAGAGTTGCTAGTGACCGACAGAAATGGAAACAGATGGAGGAGGCTTATACCGCAGAAGCGGTCTCTACACACACTAAAACTTAAATACCTACAAATAGAACTACAAATACACTATATAAACCTAACCAAATAGATAGGTACATTTAAATATATAAACATACATAATATTAACTAGATAAGATATATAGATAGTAAGATAGATAGGTACAAACAAATGTTGTGTAAGAGAATAAAAGCTATTTTTATTTTTATTTTTTTTTTATTTATTTTTTATTTTATTTATTTTAATATTCAAAACTCGTTTTTTTCCACATTAGAGCGTTACCTATTTGTATAGTATTTATTCCGCAGGCCGTTGTTTTGAATCCTGCAGTGGTATCATCTAATTAGCATCCGCCGCAACTAGTTGCTATTTACTGTCAAAAAACATATTTCGTATTCTACATTGCTGCTTTGAAGTAATCACCGGTAACAACCACGTTACGTCAAAGCAGCATTGTACTGCAAGTTAGCCACTAGTAACGGTGGATGCTAATTAGATGATACCACAGCAGGCCGGCCCAATGTCTTTTTCTTTAAGAAAAAAAATGTGCGCTGTTATGATTGCTTTTACGGTGAAATAATACATAGTGAGGAAACCCACGGCTTAAAGTCACGCAAAAAGACCAAGTTAGTAGGGCTAGTTGCGGAAACACGCCGTAAAAACATAGCAAATCTGGGACTTGGGATGCTGTAAATACTATACTAATCTTAGTAATATTATAAAACTGAAAGTTTGTGAGTATGTGTGTATGTACGTGTGTTTGTTACTCAATCATGTAAAAACTGCTGAACCGATTACGATGAAACATAGAATATAGGTAGCTGGAATTGAAATAATTCATAGGCTACTTTTTATACCGATAATTCCGCGGAACGGGACTTACGCGGGTGAAACCGCGGGGCGCAGCTAGTAAAATATTATAAAAACATGTTTTTTTTTTAACACTAGTGTTTGTTATTTTTGACAGAGAATTTGAAGCTAATATTCATTGTTCGTTATTTTTCCTCATTACAGCTGTTTTACGTTAGTATAAAATTTATTCCGCAGGCCGTTGTTTTGAAATAGCACATTTTCACATAGCTTTTAGAATGTATTATTCTTTACCCGTCTTTAAATAGAGTTCTGTTTATATCATACGTAAGATAAATCATAAAAAAATACCAACTCTTCCAACAACGTATATAAACGTAAACTCGTATAATTCCCACAGATAATACAAACCACCTGTTTGCAGCTTCACACTTCATCTCGTAAATCTGAATGAATGTAGGTAGGTCTGCGGTTACCTCATTCAAAGTAATTTTGTGGTTTAAGTTCACAACTTGACTTTACTCTTGACCTACTATGTTTGATAAGATGCTTTCTTAACCATGTAGTTCTAAATCTAAAGAAAGCCTCTAAAGAATGAGGTGTGAAAAATTAAACTTTTGCATTGGTTATAGTCAAATTACGTATTTATTGATTACTAGCTGCGCCCCGCGGTTTCACCCGCATAAGTATCGTTCCCGGGGGATTATCGGAACAAAAAGTAACCTATGTGTTATTCCAGGTCTCCAGCTACCTATATTCCAAGTTTCATAGCAATCGGTTAAGTAGTATCCCGATATACCCGCGGGAACGGGTTTGCGCAGGTGAAACCGCCGGGCGCAGCTAGTAACCTATATTTATAGAATAGTAACCAATTTAACATACTAGCTGCGCCCCAAGGTTTCACCCATGTAAGTCGCGATATTCATTAATAATATATATTTTTACATAAGAACTTTCTGCTGATAATAACAAACACAACACATAAAGAATTATCGAAATCGATCCAGCCGTTCACGCGAGATGCCGTCATCACTCGAAAAGGGATTCATTTTTATACATAAGACCCGATCCAGCGGGAATATCGAAATTTGTTTTTCATAAGAACATCCTCCTGCTAAGACAAACACAACAATAAAGTTTTTGCAAAATCGGCCTATCCGTTTACGCGCGATGCCGCTGCCGTGACAACGCGAAATAGGGGTTCATTTTTATAAATAGATATAAGAAGATTACATAAAATGAAACTATAAAACTGGCAAAAAGCTACACAATGCGCTTCCGCATACAATAAAACTGTAAGCGACAACAAAAACACTTCACTACATACTACGTAATAGAAATTGTATGACTATTCTGTATGACGTTTCACTTTATATTTATTAGCTCAATGTCACATATTGATGTGAAAACGGGATCGGCAATTGATTACATTAATAAACCTACACTAACTTGTTTATCAACGTTTATTATGAACTAGATAGGCCTTATGGTTTTACTCGAATAAACTTAAATAGCATAGTCTACCAGGAGGTATATCTAATACTTGTACATGAAATATAAACTAAGTAAAAATAAAAATTAAGTAAGAGTTACTTAATTTTTTTACACATCACTCATCTCAGCCCTTACCGGCCACTGCTGAACATAGGCCTCCCCCATACGACGCCACAAAAAGCGATCGCGAGCTACCTCCATCCAACGACTCCCCGCGACCGCTACAATGTCGTTGGTCCACCGAGTAGGTGATCTTCCAACAATCCGTTACATTCAACACTACACTATTTTACATAATAATTACTATGTTTTAATACAAGATAAGTAGACTTGCAGCCCTACAATTTCAACTCATAAGTGAAGTATGCAATTAAATTGCTTATATCTGTCATTTTATGTTTGGATATCACGCAGTTGATGCAAGTTAGAGAGATGCTAGGATAATTAGCACGATCTTGTGATCGTTGTTATTAGGGAACGTTTTCATATAAAATTCTCAACCAACAACAATTTAGAACAATTTAGAATTTTCAAGTCTTACAATAGTGCGTTTCTAGTTATTTCCATTTTCACTTTAAAGACAGAATGAGGTGTGTGCATACAGAATGAATCTCCAACGCCCGTAATAATGGAAAATAGAAATGATTCTAATAGTGCAAAGTGAAGAAAGTATTGAGTCTGGAATCTAGGTCTATAACGTTGAAAGTAGGAAAAAGGTCGAAGATATTATGAGGAGCGAAGTTATGGGAAAATAAATAACACTTTTTCTTCAGAGTTATTGATATAGCGTTCTCCTCATTCGACAATTAAGTAACAAACAGAATAGGAGACAAAATTAAAGGCAAAGAATTTAGACAGATCTCTAATAAAACTAGAAAGTTAATGGTTGCTTGACAGTAAACCGTTTCAAACTCGGTTGTGACGAACGAGCGTTATCGGTCCCAAAGTTATTTTTTGGGATACTATTCACACACCTTTAAAAAAGTCGGAACAAAATTCGAACATTGCTATTAGAATCCAACTATCTAAAATAAATATGATAATCTTAGGCTATAGGTATTATTTCATAAATATAGATTAATCTTTTTATTGTAGAATCGCCATTAGAAGAAGTAACAGACGCCATCTACGAGAAAGGAGTGAAATTCCTAACGACCCACGACATGAGGCTACAACTTCCTGAATTCTTCTTCCACGGTGCAACCTTGAAGGTTTCCCCACGAGCCTTGACTAAGACGGGAGCATTGGTTCATATAGACTTGGAAGCCAAGGAGGATTCGAATGGTCAAAGTAGACTGTTCTTTCATAAGATTAGTGAGTATCTATCTCGGGGTAAATGCTCTTTACTCGAATAAAATGTTGTAAGGAAATTCTTGCCTCTGGCTACGCTGTTTCCCATGTGAAAAAACTGAGTACAACCATCACTCCATTGTATCACAGTAGATTGTATCCACCCTTCTAGATGTTAATTAATATTGTTTTGAAACCATGGTACATTATTTTAAAAATAATTGGATTGTGTCCTGACTTTCCATAGAAACACCTTGATACTTACCTACTTTTATCTTTTGCAGAAAAATACATCAGAAAGAAATTGGTGACAGCGGCAATAGCAATAATATTGGTAGTAAAACTAATAGCCTTAAAGTTAGTCTTCGTCCTACCTCTGATCCTGGGTGTGACGACAGCAAAGAAGATGTTCCTCAAGTTCTTACTGTTTTTGTTCCCTGCCTTGAGTCATATATTCAAACTTTGTTCGTGGTATCATCAGAATTATCACACGACAAAATTCCATCATCACCATCATTTGATCACACACCATCACAAGGTAACAAATTATATCTACTTAAACCATAATATATATAGAAATACTATTTAGATACTTTAAGAATTGGGAGAGTACAGCTACTCTACTCTAAGATTGTGTATTGGATCTTTCCTTAGTTGTTATCTCTGATAGCAGTCGTTAGGTCAAAGTAGAAGCCTCAAGGTGTAAATATGTTAAAGGAAAAATTCATTTTAAGAATTGCTTCTGAAAAGCTTAGGTTAATTGTCAACCCTAACACTAGCCACAATACTAAACGAAAAGTGGAACATCTAACCAAAATCGAACATATTTAAAATCATTTAGTATGTCTGTATTTATTTTACATCATTTCCTTATTATTTTCCAATGTTTAGGCACCTCATCCTCATCCATATGGTCACGCTCCTCACACATCAGTGTCTTCGGTAGCTGTTCGACCACATACTGCTCCAGCGCCTTCATTTGAACATTATCCTCAAGATTGGGAATTGTCCGGACCTGGATTGGGGAGCGAGTATGTATTGATAATGATTTACTATTTATTTTTACTTTACAGTATTTTTAATGTTAAGAACTCTAATCTATTTTAAGAATATGCTTACTGTTCATTTGGAATTTTGATGCAAACAATTTATTTCATCAATGTGTGAACAAGTTTTAGAATTATGCGAATCAATATTTATTTTTAATTGCTTATTTTTGTAATTTCTAAATTGCGTTAACGTTTATATAGGTTTGCTATCATATTTAGAAGTGATGATAAATAAAAGTAGGAATTTATAATTGAGTTACATTGTTGTTTCAGGTATATAGCCTCAGATATACATCGTAACGCCATCGCAAACTTCAAACCGCATGTAAATGACGCAAACGATATCAATGCATGGGGTCTTGGATTACCTCCGGGTAAGTTACCATTCTTGCTTGCAATGATTTGCTTGGTCTGTTATTACCTACCTTGCCTACCTGCCAACCTATACGATCTTTAGTTTAATTTTAACGATATTTATCTTGACATTAATTTGTCTATGTACGAGTAGCTACTCCTTTACATAATCATATTTCCATGCAAGAGATGAAAATGAAATGAAAAACATACACAACAATTGATTTGATAGTGTGAAATATATGCCAATGAAACAGATCGTCTATGTTGTTTCATTTTCAACATTTCTATTTTGTAAAATGGGTCCAAGGAACTACAGGTTCCCTTACTAATGTGTATTTTTTTAGACCATAGGTAATAAAAGTATTCATTAACGTTTTATCACAGGTAGTTCGAGTAATGTAGGCGAATACGGAGCCAGTAACGTCGCTCCAACATTATCTACGAATAATCAGAAATTGCCTGTTGCAAATGCAGGACGGTAAGATACTAAATTTAACAAAATGTGGTACTAAATGTCAATGAAATAAACAAACATTTAGCTAGAATCCAATAATTTTTCAAATCTCTAAAAGTAAACGTAAAGTAGAAGTAGTAAAGTTTATCTGTCCGATAAAATTTAACATCCCCGAATAAAAGCGAATAAAAACTATATATTTTTAAAAATCTTACTATAGCGGGCTCTTAAATTTTGTAGTCGATTATAATTATTCGACAGATATATTTTATTTGAAAAATGAAAAAACAGCACTAAATAAATTATGTACTACAGGCCAGAATTAGTTAGTTAGCCAGTGTTAGAAAAAAAAAACATGTTTTAAATTCTTAACAATGGCATATCATTATACCTAATTGCTAATAGGTTACCGATGATGATTGAGATTTTTGGAATTGCTACGAAAAAAATAGCACTTTAAAAAAAATAGCACTAGCAGTCCCTTGCTTTTATGTTTGAGTGATCTGAGAGCAGTCCTTATGTTTTTTTTAAACATGAGCTATTTGTTTTTTTTTTCACACTGAAAATATATATAAAGTGACGTGCTATTTATGCCAAGTCTACAATTGTGCGTACTTTTATGAAATAAAATAGCGCAACTATGTGATGCTAAGCTAAATTGGCTTAGCTTAGTTTGTAATGGACGACTGGTTTTTATGTTCGATTTTACTTTCCATTTATCTAATTAACATAAGACTAATTACCTAGAATGAAAACGAATGACTGTAATTACATTGTTACCAAGACACTTACAGATAAGTTTTCGCATGTAACTTGTTAGTGAAGGAATTCTTTCACGATATTGATTTTAAAACCGATAATAATTGTTTTGGCGTGATGTGCTTACGTGGATATGTCATTATAGTAAATTAAATTAAATTATGAATATTTGTAACATGTGTTTATATATTTCCTCGACTATCATTAGTTATGAATAAATATGTAGATAGAAAAAGAAATTGATCCCTACTGATGTGTAAAACCGGGTTCTCACCACAAACGAGGAAAGAGATATGAGAAATAAGAGACATACAATTTTATCTCACTCTCATCTAGACAAAAGAAGACGGCAGTGGGACTAGATCCAACCCGTCTTTGTTAGTTTTCAATGATTAGTTTCATAGAGCGAAAAAGCCTGAAAGCAATCGTTGTACTTCTTAATGTGTTGTATTATTTCTCATTACTCTTTTACCAAGAACCCAGCATAATGGTTGCATACCGATAGCATATTGTAGGTATAGCAAAATCACTAAAAAAGTTTTCTTCAATTTTTCAGACCTGTGGGACCTCCAAATCCATACTATCGAAATAAAAAAGTTTCAGCCAAAGATCCTATACAAGCCGAAAAAGAAGCATTGGTATGTTAATCCTAAAACGCATTTTATGTTCTTTTCATGTTTGCAAATTGAGCGCTTTTATTTGTGACTGTAGCCTGTTACCAATTATTTTTGTTCGAAATCCAATTTTTATTTTTTTTTACTTGGTGATGAAGCTTTTTAGATTTTTAACCGACTTCAAAAAAGAGGGAGGTATTTTAATAAAATATAATTATTATATATTTCAAAATTAAAATATATATTATTTTATGTGATAAAAAAAAATCGTAAACATATTTTAAGTTGGTTTCTTTCCACTCCTTTTGTTTAAAACTTAAAAAATATGCTTATGTATGCAATTTTGTGCTAAAGCTTGCTTAATAATTTATTTTCACATTACAATAATAAACGTAATTTCAAAGAACAATAGTTAATAAATATCCCAAATGTTTTAAAAAAGCACACTAGCTTCAAAAACGCTTTATGTAATGTGTTTAAAACTTAAAAACTACTTCGTACTATCTATGATAATCATTTACACTTGATTTGTATATTTCATCTTACTAATATTATAAACGCGAAAGTGTTTATGTATGTATGTATGTGAGTTTGTTACTCTTTCACACAAAATCTACTAAATCGATTGCGATGAAACTTGGAATATAGGTAGCTGGAGACCTGGAATAACACATAGGCTTTTTATTCCAATATTCCAGCGGGAACGGGACTTACGCGGGTAAAACCGCGTGACGCAGATAGTCATTCATAATGTTTTCTGAATAAGGACCTTTTAAACTGAATTGATCCACTTTTAGGAACACGAGTTTTGTTTAGTACTCTTTTTTTACAGTTGAAAGACTAATTAATATTTTCTTACAAAGCCCTATTATAAGTAGTTCTATAATTCACCTAGGTACCATATGAAAAGGTGTAATATCATCTGCTTTTCAGATAAGAGCAGCATCAATAGCAGCCAGAGCCCCTCCGTCCCCAGTGAGAGATGAGATTCTCAGAGTATCTGCTGTTAAACTGAAAGAAACGAACAGGGTCAAAACTGAGACTGATCTTGTGAAGCAACAGCAACAGATTTTGGCTGCAAATGATCCCGTAAGTTGAAGTACCGTCTTAAAATTATAGTAGGATAGCGATTCGAACGACCGCTTAACCGAACACCGTATTTTTAAAAGTGATTCTTACATACAAGTTATTTTATGGGATATCCGTACATACACCGCATCTTCTGCAAATTATTTATAACACTGAGTTTTTTTAGTGTAATAAATAAAATTCGATTTGTATTATTATAGATGTGTTTTATTGGTATATTCGTACATAATAGTATTCAGCTCAAATTATCCGAACACCCTTGTCCCGCAATTAGTAAAGATAATCGTCGCTCTACTGTATTCTTAACAATTGGTATAGTATTTATGTAGATGTACACAAGAATGATATATATCAATATTTAAATATTTCTTCTTATACTAGAGGCGAGTTTAACGAAAAAAAAGTATATCTCATTAAAATTGTGATAAAATTTGCTTTTGATCTAAAGTCTTTCGAGATATGTCGGTTATTATTTTTGTTTTAATTCAATTTAATTAAAAAATAGTATCTCTGTTTTTCAATAAATATCTCTTATTTTGAATATTTTTATTATTTTTGTTTTAATTCAATTTAATTAAAAAATAGTATCTTTGTTTTTCAATAAATATCTCTTATTTTGAATATTTTTAAATGATATATTTTGTAATGATATTTTGGTAATAGAATAAATGGCTATTTTATTTATTTATTTTATTTTATTTATCTCTATTTTTATTTCTGAGTGGATTTCAAATAACTGAGACTTGGGAGTGATAAGAAAGAATTGAAGATCATTAGTAGCGTTTGGCTATGATTTAACATTCAAACGTAATGTGTTCGAAACCTTGATCTCAATAACAGTTGAAATGGCATCAGAAGGAAGTTGTCACCGCTGAAGCGGCTAATTTTGGGTAACGGGACATGCAATATGTTTGAGACAACACATCTAGTACTAGTTTATAATATGTCAATGGTTTGAAATAACAATTTCAGGAAACGCAAGCAGCTGAAAAGTTCTATGGAGGTCTCATAGACAAAGTGGACGTGATCCTAGCTCAGATGGGCGCCACAGATGTAGGGTGCCGAGAGAGAGCGGTCTGTTCGCTTTACGGCGACCCCTTCAAGCACGCGCCATACAGCAATCTAGTCTCAAATGAACTTAGCAAGTGAGTATGAAATCAACTTCATAATATCTTTATAGTAGATGGTAAAATGAAGATGCAAAGATACAGGGCGTGAGTCACCAACACCAGTGGTCCAACTGGTTAAAATGTTCCTCACGGATTGAGTCCTACTTTTCATACCAATTGGTTGCTAATATCAGTAGTGACAATAAACAGAACTTTAATAATTCAAATATCTATTTATTTATTAAACCAATTAGGCCTGTCGAGTTCAATTACATCAATTATTGACACAAAAACAACCATTTCACTTTGTATGTTAATAATAATTGGTCAAGTAATAATTTTATTTGATAAATGAAAGTTTGTTTTATGGATATGCAAAGTAATTATAGTTGGCAGATAATAAAAAATATAACCCTATTTCACGTGGTCACCGCACCATAGCTGAACGGGCTCGACCGATTTAGCTAATTCTTTTTTTGTTTTGTTTGCTATATGTATTCGTTTGCTATCGATATTCCTGCGGGCCAGGGACTTACATGGGTGAAACCGCGGGGCGCAGTTCGTTACAGAACCAACAGTATAACAGAACCAAGATATTCGCAAACACCATACTACTATCTTTCTGTATGTTCTCATATCCGCGTCGTGTCATAGACAGCAATACAACAACAACAACAATAATTGATAGAGCCATTAGAGAAAACAGTTCACCTATATTCTAATGACTCAACAAACTCACAGAAGCTAAACATTCAAAGTCAAACACGTGCCTCAATGTACTTAATGCCAGTTATTCTAACCGAAGCCGCAGTTAGGTACCATCAGAATTAAAGAGTGCAGCGAATCGTAAACAAAGACAAGCTTAAGGTGCCTTTAATGATACACTGGCGATATAAAAACAGCCATTTATGGCGCCAGATGGTTGAACTGTTTTGATTCTGGTTTTATTTAACTATGCGGAACAATTTGTCTAGATTGTTTGATCAAAGTATTGAATCGTCTAAATCTCAGGTGGTCTAAAGTGACAACTTGCTTAACAAGATGAAGGTCAAAAACAGATGTCGTCTTAGAAGCAAATAGCTAGTCTAAAATTCTAGACTAAACTTTATCGGAGTTGGTGGTAACAAGGTTTTCGTGATCAGTCTCTAAACGAAGACTAGTCTAAATTTCGACATTCAAATAAAGTAGGTATATTTATAAAATGTTAGTCAAAATTTATTTGCATTATGAAACAGGTAGCAATTGTTAACGCAGAGCTTCTTCTCAAAATAGACAAGGGGTACAAAAAAGACAGAATATCAATTTGCGATTGTGTTTAAAGTCAACTGTACCTACTAGCTATAAGTGAACAAGTATATTACTCAACCATATGACAATGTTTGATAGACGCCACGCTCCGAAGGAAACAAATTCACAAAATTGAGTCTCTCTTTACTAACTACAATAGAATCTGTTTGAGATCGTTATTGTGTTGCGACACAATAACACATTCTGTTTATAAACATGTTAAATTTTCAATTTTAAACAATAACAATGTAGCAAGACCAACTAAATAAATGAGTCGCGCGACTGTACATACTTACCGTATTTATAGGTCGAAGGTATGAATAAAAGTTGAATACCCAAGAAATAAAACAATTTTACATCACTGCCTACAATCTAAACAACCGCCAAATAAGTTTTATTATAAAACAAATTGGGGACGAAAAAAGCAATCAAAATTACCAAAAATAGAAAAATGAGAGTTAGGAATTCGGTTGACTTACAACTAAGTCTTAAGTAGGTCGTAATAGGTTTACAATCGCAACCGTTAATCTTTATTTACATTTGGCCAAATACGTCAATTTTAATAATACGGAAAATATTATGGATTTACTTAAGGCTCTATTTCAAAACACGTACTACACCCTTATTAATAGATAGATAGATAGAAAATACTTTATTTGATCTACAATAATTACAAATACAACACATTTAAAATAATTTTAAAAACTAAATAAATGTTGAACATATTGGCGGCTTATCGCTTAAAGCGATTTCTTACAGGCAACTTTTTCATGGGAATGGAACTAATTATACTGGTAGGTCATGTAATAAATGTGGAGTAAGGTCGGATTAGTGAAAACATGCTTTGTCTCTTTCTGCACAAGAACTTTCGAAGTTGACAGACAGAAACAAAAGGTAAGTCTAATATGACCTTATTCCACGTTTATCAAGAAGAGAGTTGAAGTGCCTACCAGGCAGGCGGATAAATGAGCAACTTACAATGCCATATCTAAATACTAACAGAAAATATTATATTTGCTACTTCTACATCGCGACAATGACGCCACCAGTCCGAACAGATAATTCAATCGTCCTATTCAATACTGCATTTCCTAACGTTTTGATTAAGATTTAAAAAATCAAACAGTTTGATTTTCAGAATCTTAATGAATTATTTAAATAAATAATCTCAACAATTGTTTTACCGCGATTTCACTTGAGTAAATTTCGATTTTGTGACAACAACCAATTAACCAAATTCTTATTTATGAAACCTTCGTATTAAATACTCTAAAAGTCGACAGTAGTGAAAGTGTGAATGCATGGTAGGAAAGTTAATAAAGCCCTTTCTATTAAAACATGATCAAATTTAGATTAATGTTTCTCAATTTGTTGGACAGATTGATGTGAATGATTAGTCAGAATTCGTATATACATACATACTCGCAGATACATATATTTGGTGGTTACGATACACTTTCGCTTAATAATTGTAGTATCTACCTTAACGGAAATTCCCTAAATTACTATTAACGAACTTGTTGGTTGATTGTTTTAAACCTTCATACGTAAGTTCTAACAACGAACCAACCTCCTCTACTACGTGATAAAATCATTGCGTTAACTGAGTTGTGTTACATACATTGACTTTAAGATTTGAATTATTAACAAATGTTTTGTGTTATTGTATTAGTATCTC
The DNA here is from genome assembly GCA_949358125.1 of Idaea dimidiata. Classification (NCBI taxonomy): domain Eukaryota; kingdom Metazoa; phylum Arthropoda; class Insecta; order Lepidoptera; family Geometridae; genus Idaea; species Idaea dimidiata. The sequence goes on from OX442330.1 coordinate 24,516,468, forward strand.
AGTTCCTGCAATACAAGCTTGTGCTTAGTGTGGACCCGATTTCTAATGTAATTTAATAAATGTTTGGTAAGATTTCATATTAATAAATAAATTCAATTCAATTCAATCCAATTCAAGTAACTGTAACGTCTAGCGGAAATTCCTTAAAAGACTATTGAATTGAATTAACTTTTCTATTGTATTATCTCCTGAACATAAGTTCTAGAAAAGTGGCAACCTCTCCAATACTTTTCAATACAAGAAACTATGCCCTATTTGAATCCAAGTAAATTCCTTCTGCTTTGTTTAATGTTTTATTTTGAAATTTTAGGGATTCCAACGAGTTGATCCCAGCTGCCGACAGCAAGATGGCCTACCGATACTACACTTACGTCCAAGCAGCGAGGGACGGCCAAGAACAAAAAGATTGCCTTGCTATGTACACACAATGTAACACTGACTTCAACGAAAATTAAATCTGAAATTATCCAGGTCATCATTATAGATTTTAAGAAATATTTTCTATATTTGAGCAGCATGTAATTAAGTCCGTATGAACACTGTTTGATTTTTAAATTCAACTAATAGCATAAATAATATAGCTAGGTCAAACGTAGCACAATTATATTTAAAGCATATAATAGGGTATAATTAATGAAAATATCATTTAACGAAGAGAATAATGCATTTATTGTATTTAATTTATACCTAACAATGTATTTGTACATAGCTTTTATAGGTGTTGAATTTAAAACACTTCCAAATGCAATCGATTACATAGACATATAATGTTCTATTTTTAGTGTAATTATTAATGCAATCTTAAATAGCGTAGGCACCTTTTGAGTCACTAGGACATTACCAATTAGTAAAGTTTAGATAATAGATTTGCTCAATATTATTTATTCTTTTTATAAAAATTTACTGTTTGAAATCAGCCACGAGTTGTGATAATAATTGAGTAAAGTGAAATAGTAGGTAGGTATATTAGGTGTGATATACTACAAGTGGGTAATTTTGATGCTTACCTCAAAGAAGAGGTATTTGATTCAAGATAGTAAAGATCATAGAACTGGACTGGTCTCTATTAGGGACTAAAAGGAAAATGGTCGCCTGTTTATAATGGATTTCAAACTCGTCTCTAACGAACGAGTCTTACAATCGTAACAAACGTCATTGGTAGAAAACCCTACCATCTAACTAATCTAAGGAATAATCAGTTATTTAACATCCTTCAGCAGTAAAAATAGTACAGTAGTTGAAACTTTTTTGATGTTCTAGCGGTATTTAAACTATAAGCCGTATTTCCATTACGAAACTAGTGTCTTGAAAGTTAAAGTCATCTCTGCAAAAAAAAATGCGTAGCACCAGCGATTTTTTAATTAAACTAGTTCCAGTAAACTACTGCGTTCCTTTTTTTTGAATGGTGTGTTTTCTTAGTGAAAATACACCATTAAATGAAAATTTAAAATAGAGATACTTAATTAAAACTAAAAAGAAAATATCTGAATCCTGTAGGCACAGGGCGTAGTGACTTTAACAATCAGGATCCATTATTGATAAGTTTTATAGAAATGAATGAAAGCAATGATTATAGAAATGTACATCTAGATTTTAGACCATCAACTTGTAATTGTAATTTGTAATTGTTTACGGGCTCATTTTTCGCAAATACCTACCTAGACCGCCTTAGATTTGGATCCTTTTTGCGTGATGGTTCATTACGTCAGTTGGAGTACCAGCTCAGCTTATCCATAAATTTTGCCACAAGATGTGGCAAAATTTTGCCACAAGATGTGGCAAAATTTACCATTTAAAAAAATACCATCACCTTTTTTCAATAATGGATCCCAATTCGAGCCCTGAACGAATATTAACACAACTCGTCGGTTACAATAGAAAATGGATGTTATACCGCGCACCGCGTTATCACCCGCATAAGTCCCGTTCTCCCGGGAATATCGGGATAAAAAGCCAATGTGTTATTCTCGGTATCCACCTACCTATATTCCAAGTTTAATCGCAATCGTTTAATAAGTTTTTGCGTGAAAGAGTAACAAAGTCACATACATACAAACAAAAAAACTTTCGCTTCATAATATTAAGTAAGATTTGAAAACTTGTAGACTTTTTTTTGTAAGTTTTCATTGTAATGTATATTTTTTATATTCGGTTTATTTTTATAAAGACTTAGTTAGGTGTAATCAAGTAGTACATATTATAATACATTATAAACCTAGCCACTAAGTTAAAATATATGTAAATTAGATATTAGTATTTATTGCCCAAATAAACTTTATTTATTAAATACATAAAAATATAAAATTTTCAGTTGAACTATATTCGTATTTCATTTATTTGTCTGCATGAAAACAAGTGAGATTGTTAGATCTCTAACTTAGATCCATCTTGAAAAAGAAAGCTTTATAATTTTGTCTAAGGTTTTCGCGATTTTGCATAAAAAAAACAATATTTACCGAGTATTATTCGCGTTTTACTTAATAACGGCATTTATTATTAAAGACCGAGCTTTCGCTAACTTTACAGTTAGCTTTTTCAAGGTTGACTGTCTAAGATTACGGTCACTTGGTCGGTCCTTAGTAGAAATGGCATTATTTAAAAAAAAACAGTTAATATTGTGTTTTAAGAACGCTTTACTAAAAGTTAAAAGTTTTAACTTGTGTGTTTCCGCAATTAGCCTTACTATTAGGCCTTTGTGCGTGATTTTAAGCCGTGGGCTTCCTCACGATGTTTTCCTTCATCATAAGAGCGATGTTAATAGCGCACATACATTTTTCTTATAGAAAACACATTGGTGCGCGGCCGTGATTTGAAACCACGACCTTCGGAATGAAAGTCGGGGTATCTACCACTAAACCAACACCTTCATTCACGCTTTACTAATTGTCATCATCATCCGAGCGATGTTCCTGGTGGCATTCCTTCTGTTATCTGGATGTTTTTCATCTGGAGCTCGGGGTCCGCCTTCTTACTTTAGCGTCTGTATGTACTACGCACGATCTTCAGCATCCCATGTGGTTAGGCCAATTGTACGCATATACCTACCAACGTCAAGTTATCAAGTGTATTGTAATTTCGACTTTGTTTTGAGAGAAAACAATAATATTTTGAAGTTGATAAGTAGTACAACAAGTTATAACGATTTAAGAATGGCTCGCTATCAGAATATAACGGTCACTTGGTTCATTTTCATGGTAAGTAGATTTGGAATTTTTATTTTTATTCTTTAAACATTACCCAGTATTTATTGCTGTGATAAAAACTATTTTTTTAATCTCTTTAACTTTAATACGTACAAAAGTATTTTACGTCTCTCTAGATTAAAATAACAGCTATGAAACTACATTAAAAATTAATCTTAACGTGCATTCGCCCGACGCGCCACAGAGTTCGTCTATTTATATAGATTTAGACAACGTCCTTTTTTTACAAATTCCTTAGTAATATTCCATCATACTATAACCTCATCCTGACAGAAAGAAAACGAAAGAATTAGTCAGGATTGAATGTTGCCGGAAGCAGAATTTTCACCAAAATTGTGTGGGTTTACCCTAGTTTTTCTTTATACCAGTTTAAGCGGCTATTCAGTTCGTATTATTTACTTATTAAATTTGAAGTGTTAGATGCAAAAGAAAGATGCGTTTGCGAATCATTTTAGATAACCCCGAAAATCCTAGTCGGTACCCTGAAACACCAGAAAAACGAAGACTTCGTTGGTAACAGGAACGTGGCTACAGAGTTTTAAACCGACTTCCCAAAAGGCTTGAAGACGCCAAAAGACTTCGCCTGTAAATGTGTTTCTTTGTTTATGAAATACAGCTACCAAAAATCTCCGCTGTAAAAAAAAAGCTAAGAACGAGCACAGAGCGAGCGAAACCGCGGGTAAAAGAAATAAAATATTTAAATAATAAATGCTATTGCCATCGCAGTATTGCTAGTAAAAAATCAATCACATTTGTACAATAATTCCTTTTAGCAATAACAATTTGGCATAAGGTGTTTTGTAGTTTTTTAATTTAAGTAACCTTGCCTAGGTAAGTCTTATTTACAATCAAAGCAGGTGCGATATAGTTTGGCATTTTAAACTCAAGCTAAAAACAAGAAAGATCATCGAGTGTTATCGAAGCGATAAATATCCATATTATGTTCTTAGCTCGCAAAATAATTTAACTTTAAAATACAATAAAACAGGTGAAAAACAAATTGTATATATGTAAGATTTTGTACAAGATCGCTCATTAAAGCGACGTGGATGTTAACACCAGCACACAGTCTGGAGGATCGAAAGGCAAGGGTCGTATTTGTGTGATATGGTGCTATACCGAGATAATGCAATTCTATATATTTAAGAAAATACTTATTAATATATAAAACTGCATAGCCTCGGTTAAAGTTATTGTCATAATATGTCTATATCGCACAAACAAGAAGTTTGCCTTTTGGTCGCAGAGGCAGTGTTCTGCTGTCAATTCCTACATCGCTGTAATGAGCGATCCTGTACTTCCTACAAATATAATTTGTTTTTCACTTGTGTTATTGGATTCTAAAGGCAATTTATTTTGTACGTAAAGAACATTAACTATTTTATAGCATTTGCCTGCGGCATCGCTAAGTACCGTTTCCTCATTATAAACGTATAACAAAATAGATTTTATTATTTATTTTGTTACTTTGACGTATTGAGATCATTGTAACATGATCTAACGAAAACAAATAATCATACGCGATTAAGGCCCGGTAAAATGTAACTAAGTTAACAAATCGTGTGAATTTAAAAAGTTTAAAATAGGTAGATAGACTTAATTCAAATAATATAGGATTAAAGAAGACAGAGCAGCTGTTCCTGTTAAAGTTGGTAGACTGTCTGCCTTCGATTACTCAGCATTGATACGGTCGCCGGCGGCTTTTGATGGATTTGGGATGACAACGTTTGAGTTAAAGGAAACTAAAGGTATAGAAGATATTATAACAGATACTGAAAATGAAATGAGGAAGCTGCAAGTTGGTGAAGGTAGTATCGTACCTTTGCTACAAAAATGGCGTTAACGGACGTGAGGACTTTTTATTTAACAAATACCACAATGTATGAATTCATCATTCTTTTGGCTCACTAAATAAATAATAAAAACTAATCAAGCATAAAGAAATAGTTTTGAATTTGCAGCTGAAAGAAATTTCAGAAAATTAAGTTAGTAGGTATTCGATTGAATTGTGTCCCTTTTTCTCATTGACACACATTCATAAGAATTTCTCCTTGACCTAAGTGTTTGTAAAGGTAGAAATAAAGTATACCTTAACATACATTTACATTTAAGGAGAGAGAAAGTTAATTTAAAATCTAAGGACGTAGCAAGGAAGCGTCGGAAACAGTAGCGAAAGTATTTTATCATTTACATCGATTTTCATTTGTTAGTCATCGGCATACTAAGTATTAAGTTACTAAGTACTAAGTTTCCTTGATATTTCTAGCAGCTAAAACGTAACGTATTAGATTAAAAAATATATTACATACTAAGGGAGTTTTAGCAGGAACACCTTGACGAAATATTGTGCTGAATTTTGCTAAATGTTGTGCATTATCGTAAAACAGCGTGTAACCTATAAGTTGATTGATTTTGGTGGTAAATTTGTCAATTTCAATTTGTGTGCGTGAAAGTGTACGAGTAAAGCCACAATGTAAATAAGTGCTGGACATCAACTTTACGCCTTGCTTGCCAAATCTTAAATTATCGTGGTATTTCTACCGGTTACTGGATACTGACTTATTCCTGATGGGTGGAACCATGCTTTGGTCTGAAGCCGACAAGAAATGAAGATAGATAAAAAACTAGCGTGATTTTCGCTACTATTTTATCTATTGGTGACAAAGACGAAAATGTCATCGTCTCACTGTTTCACTTGCGTAATTATTAGAAGTATAATTAGTTTATAATTTATTTGAAATGTCGTAATTCTCCATAGCAGAGCAATCATACCAAATAAATAAATAAATAGCATTTTTTGCCAAGAAAATACTAATATAAACACTTATAAAATATTTTTGGTGACTGAGCTCAAGCTTATTGAAAGGCCGATCTTATATTTGGTACGCATGCAGAAAACTTTCCAAAAGAAAAAAATTAAAAACCCGTAGAGGATACGTAGGCGATAAGTCATATTTTTGTAATTCAGATGTAATCCTAGTATTCTTATATGTATTATATTGTATGTGTTTATCTTTATGTTTTCAGGTATCATCAAGATTAATTCAAACAAGTTCTAATAGAAGAGCTTTGCATAATTTTAACGTCCTACTAAACTTATACAAAATGAATCCCTTAAAGGAGTCCAACGTATTTACATTTTATAAGCACACACTATCTACAAAAAAGGAAAGAAATTTAGTTGACTTGAAAATTGAATCCAACGAGAAAGAGAAGGAGATATCTAGAAACAATCTAAAAGAAATTGAGCAAATCTTACATATAGGCAAAGTTATTAAACACAGTGAAATAGAAAATCCAAAATATAATGTTAATGATATTCAAACGGAAATATTTTCTTTTGATAGTATAAAAGTTCCTCTTGTAACAACTGAAACTGAGAGAAGTAATGACAATTATAATGTCATTTTAGAACATGAAAGTAATGAAATTGAGCAAGTTTCTACGACCAAACGTGATAACAATGACAACATCACAGAAAGTCCTGTCAACGTTACTGAATCACTTTCTACTATTTATTATTTAGCATCTACAAACGAATCTCTAGTAAGTAGTGAATCTAAAAAACTGGTAGAAAGTACTTCAAAATATAATATTTTTAATACTATGATAAATGGAGATATTAATAAGTTTTCTGATGTAATCGTGTTGAGATGAAATAAAATAAACGGTGTTCATTAAATTTGAAACTTACTTCATACAGGTTTTATTTCCAAATAAAAATAATAATTTAATAAATAAATAAATTAATCAGGAGGTCCGTTGTTTTAAAGCTATCTAAAAGTAAATCAGTTCATATTTGGCCGGAGTAGGCGATTTCGTGGACGTCTTCAAATGACCTCGCTTGGTAAGGTCCATGGGCGTCCCAAGCAGGGGCATGATGGTCTACATGATGCTCAACATGGTGCTGAGGGTAGTGGATGACTTCGTAGTTCACAACCTTGGGTTTTGTGAATTTGAAGATAACCATTGCTCCTGAAATAATGATTTTTTATTAAAATACCTGAATAATGTTACTGGAATGAAAAAATGTTAGTGCGTCTGTTCTCGGTTACAAAATAACAAAACAGCAAACTTAAATTATAATCATTATTTTTCTTTAAAATTCTTAAATAATTATTTCTTAATTATTATCGGTGTTTAATTAATCTATAATTACGGACATAATACTTATAATATAATTTGTTTGTCGCAGAGCAGTGCATTAAAATAAAATGTTTCGCATTTGCAGAAGCATATTAAATAGTCTATTAATATTACGATTAAATAAGATTACCTATTTCAAAATCTGAAATTAAGGCTACTTACCCGATAGGACAAGAGAGATAAGACCAAGAGTAAGGGCCTTCCAGGTCTTGAGGGCAATGAGAGCGAGAGCAAGAGGGACGAGTACTGACGCCTTGAACTTCAAACCGAGCAGGAAAGGCAAGAGGACCTTCTTGATGAATCCATGTTCTGAAATATAAACAAAATTAGAATACTGTTTTCTAGATTTAACACTTTATCTATAAATAGTTTTAACTGTTTTTTCATTTTTGATAGTGAAATTTAGAATTTAACACTCACTGCTCTTGATTCTCAATGGCTTAGGCAGCTTGATCTTCTTCTTTCTGCCTTCGAATGTTTCAACTTCTTCTTCTCCGTCTAAAGGCATTTCCATTTCAGAAGGTAAGTCAGTCAACAATGACCTTGGTACGTATTCAGAAGCTGCGCTCCTTGCAATGCCTTCTGGCACTTTAACCTTCAAAGTATGCGTTTGTAAGAAACTGTCTACTTTATCAAACATCGCAATAGTTGGTTCCTTTGCCATTCTTGGATCTATTTCAGCATCATCTATAATTGCCGTTCTGACGATAGAAAGATCGTTAGTTATCTTGATCTCATCGTCTTTCGCAACTTGGGAAATCCACTGCAGGGTTCTAGGTTTTACACATTCCACAGAATACTGGCTCAAACATTCTGTGTAAATATTTTTTACTAAGTTTGATGCAGAATAGTGGGCATTAACAAAAGCTATTAGTGATAGAAGCACTATTAATCGCGCCATTTTTACGACACTTATTTTTTTATTGATTGATTTTGACGACAGGAGCGACTGACTGCCGTCCGATAAACGGTCACAATGTATGCTAGGGAAGTCCAGGGCTTGGTTTATATACGAGCATTAATACGTGATGTGTTATCAGAATGCGCGATGGTGCTATCTTCGGCAATACGGCGACGCGCCACTAGTACATGCTAATTTGTTTGTGAGAAGGTATTTAGTAATACAACTTTTTCAGTTACAGCTTAAAGTTTCAGAGTTAATATTAACATTTAATTCGTTTTATGATATTTTAAAAAGTTTTACCTATGGTTTTTTACTTAGTTCATGTTTAAGGTATCGTTGTGAGTTTTTATAATTAAAATTTGCATCATTACCTCTTTAGGTAATTACTTTTTTATTTTTTGGCCACAGTAAGACTTACTTGAAATTCATTATTTATTGATATTTAGGGTGATCTGAAAACTCTAATACTAAGTGTGACATAGTATGTTGTATCTCCATCAATTCTATGACCTGAAAAACCCTATCCCACTTTTTAGACTTTAGCGATTTCAGTCGTTTATTATTTTTGGAACTGCGGGTCTAGACCGCATTTGTAGATAGTTCGTAGATATAATTTCTTCTATGGTTTTCGCGGTTTTTTGGTTAAGCTCGGTTCGTTCGTAAAACAATGAATAAAATGCGATTCAACCCGATAATTAAAGTGTTTTAGTTCGTAGATAATTTTAATTCATACGCAATGAAATACAAACAAAACATCGACCCGTTTCGTAGCTCTAATATCAACCGTATCGTCGGTAGTTAAAGTTAGAGGCTTCATCTAGATAAAAACATTATTGTTCACTTAATACCTTCTAATAAGGTACCTTAATACCTTATTTGTTTCGAGAATCAATACAACTACTTATTGCAGAAGTCGATGTTTTGCAAAACATTTTATAAAAGAAAGTGTCACCAACTAAATATTAAGATCAAAGTCATTGCGTTCGCATTCCTTACGTAACTGGAGGTACATTTCTTATATTGTTAATTCTAGTCAAATACTAATTTGTGTTTATAGGAAAGTGACCATGATTTAAGTTTATTTTCCAAAGCGATGCGACTGAAGAATTGTCCGTGGAAATGTCAATGTCGTATCGCTTTGTGACGTGCGACAAGGATGTACTTATTATAAATTATAGTTTTTGTTAGTTATATCAATTTACCTCGACGCCAGATAGAAAAACTACCGCAAGCGCATATTAGACCACTGGATAGATCACCCAATGCAATGGAAGGACAACATTAGGAGTCACGCAGGACAAGATTGGATGTCGAGAGCTAAACACCGTCAGAAATGAATTGGATAGAGCTTCTTCTTCTTTTTTTCGTGTTGCATCCTAAATAATGTGTCCGGTCCAGTGGTTAGCAACCTTTATGGCGTTGTCCGAAGCCGTATACGTATACAAGGCAGGTCTTATTCCAATATAGGTTAATTTATACCGATTTAACACTACAACAAAACAATTAAAAAAAAAATGTGTGTAAAATATCTTGGAAAAGTATTTAACCATGGAGTCATTACGCTAGGTGAAAGATGTCCACGCAAAACGGATGCGTGTGAGTGTGGTACGTGAAGGAACTAAATAACTACGGGCTCTTTCATAAACAAAAAAGTATTTACGTCAATCGAACTTCCTTTTTTATTTTTTGCAATATAAATATCGTGTTTTACGTTCCGCAATAATATACCAAAGCTTTTACCTACTTCTTGGCCCCCAATGTGTATGATTCCTGGCACCTTCTTGGGCCTTTTGTGTTAAATAATGAAAAAAATCGATCGAAATTTGGAAAAATATTTTCAGTATGCTTACGCCCTGCGGTTGTAAGCCATCCGGTACAATGATAGGCCGAACAGCTGACTGGTAAGGCGACATAATTGTTTCACTTAAGGCGCTGTTATAAGTTAACTTCGTTAATGAGGTCTAAAATTTAAGTTGCTTTCGCCACAGGTGTAAAAATAAATAAATAATTGGCCCGTTAATTTTTGTCAACTTTGAAAAGCTAACTGTAAAGTTAGCTTAAGCTTGGTACTTTGAAATAATGTCGTTATTAAATAAAACGCAAGTAAAACCTGTGGGCCGATTCTGTAAAAACATAGCATGCGACAAGCAGGCTGGATGCATGAGCATTGCGGAAGTCGATTTGTTGCAGGAGTTAAAATAATAGCTATTCTATAACTTCTTTAAATACTGATTGGCTGAGGAACAAGGGGAGCTATTTAAATACTTAAGTAGCTCTTATTTTGAAGGTTACTTAAGCAGGTTTATTAAGTAGTAATTAAGTAAAATAACATTTACAGAATACGAATTAACGCACATCACCTACACATCGCCTGCAGTCCGCCGGCATTCCGCATGCTATGTCCTTACCGAATCGAGGCCCTGGTAAAATGTGTAATGGGTAAATGAATTATGAATTATGACTACCGTCACCCAAACTTTTTTTGACATAGTCATTGCAGTAAGTTTTGCCATAATAATAAACCTATTGGAGTGAAAACTAGCGTCATTTATAAATGCTAACAAAAAATGGTGTTACTGTTTAGCTTTGCCTCTTTTATTGTTAGTAATTAAAGTATTTCATGATACCGCATTTTCATTCAAGATTTCTCGCTGTACCTCTTTTTACACACGATAGGTCAGCGTTTGATGACTATACTATGTCGCCTGATGGTAAATAATGATAATATCATTACGTACTGTAACGTCTCCGACCATATTATGGTCTAAGATGTAACACGCACATTTAGAAGAAGGAAAACAACAGTGGAAGAACATCCGACCCGACCTCTACTAGGAGTGTAGGTAAATATTTACAGTAGGTACCCATTGTGATACCTAATTGAAGACTTTACAAAGAAAATCTTTACCTAGTGATAGTTAAATCAACGGTTAAATGTCTCTGAGTACGGCAGTTAGTTCCACTAAATGTTACTACGTCGCCTTAACTACTTAACTAACTTTTCCAATCAATTAAAAGGCGTTCCTTAAAAAGATTAGTGAGAGTTTTTGGTCCTTAGCGTCTTTGTCAATTTGACCCACTGCCCTGACAACCACAGACCAGCGAACGTTAATAATTGAAGAAACTAGCATATCAGGCAAATAATTGAAACTGGTACCGTATCTTTCTAGAGACAAGAATGTCGCTTGACAGTGAAGCGTTTCAAAGTCAAATTGTTCACACACTTTTAAAAATTACTCACAGACCAATGTCAGAACAAAATGCGAACGTTATTGTTTAAATACCCACTATCTAAGTTAATCAAATGCAGCAGGTTTAATTATTTGGAACAAAAGTTGTAATAAACTCTTTATGATTTAATTTCAGTCACTGGTTCCGGGTATTGATAAAAGTTATTAATATGTCGGCTATTTCTTAAATCTGATATTACAAAAAACGAGAAATAGGTTTCCATTTATGAAAAGCTTTAATTTAATTTAATTCAATTTATTTAGGTATAAAAAAATATTATATGTATAGAATATAAAAAACGCTTTCCATTTTTTCCGAAGAGGAAACGTTTAGATCTAGTTTTTTGTGAGATAAAAATCACCAGGTTTGTCTTTCATTAGGCGAAATCGCGAAAATCTAAGACAAAACTAGGTAGCATTTTATTTTTATATGGAGTCACGTAAGCTGTAGTCCTTGTCAGGAGATCTATTTAATTAATTAAATTTATCACTTTTGCAATCTTATATTAAATCTAATTAACGTAACTTTACGATAAGTAAGTAAGTATATATATTATTTCAAATTTAAATCGCACAGTCGATTTACTGACGAAAATTATCGAAATTACTCATCTAAATCGGCACAGCCTTGTAAAGCCAAAGCCTCGCGAGATTTAGTTGTGACGAAGTAAGCAAAGGTCACATAAGTACTTATGATATTTTATTATGTATATATAATTTAATATGTGAAAAGTGTAAATGAACATAAATAAGTGCGTAAATACACAATAAATATTCTGTCTCAATTTCCAAAGACGACAAGCAATGCATAATGCAATACAAACTTACAACGAAAGTAAAATAAACTGATTTTAGTTGTAAATCCGAACAAATACTGACTATGATTTATTTATTTTTTCTATGATTTAAATATGACGGGGTAGATTAATAACTTCCCTGATTATGTGCATCTACTTGTATTTGTATTTCTTTCATTAACTTTATAAACACTGAAATTAAACTAAATACTTAAATTCTTCTTCTTTTTTCTAAACTCACTTGAGTATAGAAAAAAGAAGGTTCGGTTTAGCCGTGAACATGACGTCAGATAATTTATTTGCCAAAATACAGTCTAGCGGTAAATATTACAGCAAGTCTTAAAATAATTATTACATTGTGCACTTGTATTGTTGTTACATAGTGCACGCAAATGTTAGTTTCATTTCCAAACCAAGAATAGTAAAAACAAATCAAAATATAGGTAAGTACTTGTAAATAAAATTAGAATTATATTAACGTATAATTACCACAAAACCTTCAAACAAAATTCTTTACATAAAAATAAATTTATAGGCCCTATAAATAATTAATAAAAATTGTATTTATAATATAAAGTAATTAATTATTAATAAACTGATATAGTAAAACCACTTTACTTACCGGGTTTAATCGCGTTTTATTCATGATTTTTAAACGAACCGAGTTTTCGCCAACTTAACAGATGGCTTTTTCAAGGTTGGCGACAGCTCGGTTTGTTTAAAAAGCATGAATAAAACGTGATTAAACCAGGTAAATAAAGTGTTTTATTATGCAATATCGCGAAAACCATAGAAGAAATTAAAATGATTTAGGTACATATTAATAAATAAATTTTGTGACCAACATACATCGCCGTCTAGACCCATGGTAAGCTGTTAAACTTGCGTTACGGTGACTACACAACGGATATACTACATATGTATTTATAAATCAAATGAAAATAAAAATAAATATATCCTTAATCTTAAAACGTCGGGCGTTAAAAATGCTTACAATTAATACCATAGGAAGATTTTAATTAAAAAAATAAATATTCGCATAAGCCAGTGTCAACACTTAATGAAACCACATAACAAATATGGACATTATATGTTAGTTTTTTATTCGCTTTGCCTCAGTTGTACCTACTCTATAATTGATTTAAATTATGGAACATGTCATCGAAATTACTCAATTAGCTGAAATTATTAACAAAAACTAAACACAAGCGTGACCGAAATTTTGCTTAGTCAAAGTAGAAAAAAATAAGACAAATACAATCGCATGATCAATTTAGCAAGCTTAAAAGATAAGTCTCACGGCCGAATACTGAATCGATACTCAAACTTTGAGTTCTACTTAAACCCTTTCAGTAACTCTCAAATTACAAGATTTCCATACTTACTAATTTAACATTTAGAAGCTAGTCAATTATTTAATATCTCTCAAATTATAAGTGGCGGCAGTAATGGTATTATATTCGGCTGTAAGTGGTCTCAAATAATATGGATTTAGCAGAAAAGAAAATACAAGAAATTTAAGAGAGCTTTTTTTTCCGGTCACATGGAAATAAATATAACTTAACTAGACAATACACTAAATTTGGGTTGGCTTGAGAAAGATAGTGTAAACCACGAAAGATAAACATTTGCAGGGGAAAAAAATGTGAACAAATCTGTTTATTTTTTTAACGTCGTTGTAATGCGAACAAATATAGAATGAGCGTGTAGCCTTTCTCATTTACGCCTCGGCCGATCTGAGAGGTTTACTTGTTCAGATATGCCTGTACAGGTAGACCGGAGCGTTTGGATGAATATACTTTCACAATTTTGTGAAAATATAACCTCCGCTGTAGACTCCAGTCAACTTTACGAAAACTATGTGGAAACTTGGTTGAAACCTGTAAATATAAAGAAGCTAAGTTTAAAGAAGCAACGTTGATTACGTTTGAAACTTTGAACCTTCTGGAAAACCGTTTGAATGTCGTATAGATTCTACACGAGTTTTCTAACTAAATTAGACGTCAGCGTAGGATCGATAATCAATAATGATTATGTAATTAAAGTAAACAAGAAAAATAATATTATATAATAATATAGGGCAGGTATACCCATAGAACCAATTGTGTTTTATTCTTTCAATCGACACCGTACTGTGTACCTGTGCGTGAGTGGATGTACGCCAGTCGCCTGCGCATTTCTCAGTAGTTGTTTTCTAATATATCAATGCGAGTGCTTCTAACGATACCGTTTTAAATCGAAATGGGACGTTCCGATATCACTGAGTGACGCGATATACACGCTACCGACATATGTTGTTGACTTGCAATAAATATTTCTTATTTTCACTGCTAAAATTACTTATTAACGGGGTATTTACCATGTTTAATAATTAATTCGAGGAGCTCGTAATTTTAACCACCTTGTTCACGAGACCAGCGAATTACCAGCGAAATATCGAGCTCCGCGAATCAATTATTAAACATGGTAAATACCCCGTTAATAAGTAAATTTAGTAGTAAAAATACCCACGTAAGTTTAAAATCGTATACGTTTTATTTTGTTGAGTTAATGAATTTCATTTTTAAGAAAAGACACCATTACTCAGCCACCTGTAATACAAAATGTATTAGAAAAAAATACGCACCTCTTCCTCCTTCCTACTCTTCTCCTTATTTTCCTTGTCTCCTCGCGACTTCTTATTGTGTTGATTTTGATGTAACAAAAAATCACGATAAAAAAAAGGTGATTTACACACCTACTGCTCAACAAAGTTACTTTATTTGACCAAAAAGGTCAACGTAAAGCGACTCTTTATTCCCTAGGTGCATAAAGTGCACATTATGCACCTAGGGCATAAAGTAATTTAAATTTGGAACTAAGGTTCTGGTAGCATACGGCCATTTCGAACTGGCCACCTAGACATAACACATAAAAAAAATAAAAACTGGGCATATTTTTTCTATTTTCATGGACGGAAGGGTAACGCAAAAAGTTTTGGTTAGTATAAAGCCCCAACTTTTTTTTTTCATCAGCTAAGGCCGATGTGTGGTTTCGTCATTTTGATGTAACATTGTTAAATTTAATTAATATAAAGCTGTCAATATATTTCATATACGTTGCATTATTCTATTTTTTTGTTGTTAGTTAAATACTTATTTTTGTAGCCCTTTTATTGTCTCGCAGTAGATGTGTAAAGTAGAGTATTCACCTCGGTACTAAAGTCTGTCTTTATCTTGGGCGCTTGAATCCCACGCTTCACTCAGGACTCTAGGTACATAACTCCTTCGCTTCGCTCAGGAGTTAAGTTTTTAACACCCTCGCTGCGCTCGGGAGTTAACCCTCTAGAGTCCTTCGTACGCTTTGGATTCAATATGACGCCCGCTATATAAGACAGGACTTTAGTACCTCGGTGCATAAACTACTATTTTTTAAATGTTTTACTGAATATCTTTAGAACCTTCTAACTTTTATTAAAAGTTTGTACCTAAATTACTACTTATAAATTTAGGTTATAACTTTTTTTTGTAAACTATCTACTATAATATTTGTAATCAGCAAATATTTGTGTTATTAAATAAGTAAGAACAAGGAATAAATGTTGGCGTTAAAAGGAAAATTATGATGTTACAAATAGATAGCTTTTAGACACTTTGGCCAGTTTTCTAGGTTATAAGTGTGTCCCGCGGTTTTACCCACGTAAGTCCCGATCCCATGAAAATGTCGAGATGAATAGTAGCCTAGATTACTCCTTGATAATTTAGCTTTGTATTGTTGAAATAATAATCGTAGAAATCGGTCAAGTAGTTTCCTTAGAACAAACAAAAAAAATATTCCTCTTTATAACATTAATTATTTAAGAAAAGCTATATTTTCTCAAGAACTTATTGGCATACAACGACATCTCTGGTCTACAGTAAAAGTTGCTTGTTCAAATGATACGCCATATATTTTAAAAGAATCTATCATAAAACGTAAGGTGGTGTGGTGTATCTATAATTCAATAGTTTCAAACCCTTTTAGTATGCTACATGCAAAGAAAGCGAAATCGGCCTGAATAGTTTTGTCTAAGCGAATCAATGGATTTCATACTTATCGTATTGGGTTGGTAGCTATAGAAAAAATAACTGCACATTCTCGTTTTAAGTCATACAGTTTTATTGATGGAGACTTCTACCTTAGTTTTAGTGTAGTTAGTGTGTAGTGTACATCGACCTCGAATGAAAGTATGTTATACTCGTATCTAGTGCTCAGGTATAGGTGACAATTCTGATGTCACCCAATCCTAATATCTAACTAAATTCGACCCAAACATTCCTAAAGTTAAGTTTGACCGTTTTTTCTATTTTTTTGGTGCCATCCTAAATGTTAGATTGATAGCTCTAAAGGCTTCAGACTCACGCCAAAAACCTCCGGGAGCACCCGAGAAGCTTGAATGTGAGGAGTTTGTCGCCTTCTCGTTCTCACGTTCGCCTGTTCTCCGTTTTGTATCGGTATTTTTCCTCGAGACAAAGGATTTCTCGGCATCATGAGTGAAAAAAATGTGAGTGTGGAAAACAGCATGTTCTGACGAGAGGTACCGGCGAAACTTGTTGCTAAGCCTTCTCACTGTGAGTATGGAGCCGGTATAAGATTATTTGGACCTGTCATCATTTTAGAATTTCTAAACTAAAATTTATGTTGAGTTTAGTTTAGGTAAATCGACAGCAAAATTGCTACAATAGTGTTATTAAATTTTAATTTTGGTGATGAATAAGTTAAATTGCAAATGAATTTAATAAATCATGTTTTTTTTTAAAGAAATGCTTTTCAAAATATGCACCCGACAGGACTCAAAACTGTGTCCAAAACATTCCAAGTCAATGCGTTAACTAATTTGGCCACTGGTGCCCATGTTTCCGTGGTAAAATAATAATGCATCTCTTCGTTTTTGCGACTGAGCCACGTAGTGACACAAAATTGTTAATTGAAAATAAATGTTTCATATTTTGGAGCGTGTTGGTCTAGTAGATTCCCCGACTTTCATTCCGAGGGTTGTGGTTCTAAATCCCAGCTGACCGACAGACGTATCGACCTGTTCTTTCCTCAGGACATGGCTGACTAGGCTAGGAGAGTGGTATAGATGCTATGGGCAAGCCTACTCCACCTAATAATGTCCTAAGCACTACAACGCGCTATAAAAAGCATGGATTAGGTGGCTCTTATTTGAGAAATCAACAAATCGCCATATGTATGTGTAGATGCTATGGGCAAGCCTACTCCACCTAATTATGTCCTGAGCACTACAACGCGCTATAAAAAGCATGGATTAGGTGGCTCTTATTTGAGAAATCAACAAATCGCCATATGTATGTGTAGATGCTATGGGCAAGCCTACTCCACCTTATTATGTCCTGAGCACTACAACGTGCTATAAAAAGCATGGATTAGGTGGCTCTTATTTGAGAAATCAACAAATCGCCATAATATGTATATGTATGTTTCTATGTTAAATAGACCGATAAAACCAAAGTCTCCTACCAAAATAAAATGTTCACTACTTTTTTAGTTTAGCACCATAAAATCCCTTTACATGACCACATATGCGTTTAATTCGACTGACACGACGTGACCACAACCCCTAATTTAACAACTTTGTTTTTAGCTGGTAAATTACTTTACGTTTCATAAATTATTAGGTAATTTTCTGTTCTGTTCTGTAATTGTGTAATAAGTCTATTACACAATTACAGAACAGGCTTTTTTTGTTAGTCAAAACATGTAATAAAGGTACAACAAAATAAGGTTCGATCCAGTATTAAGTAGTTCGTCTGTTGAGCAGCACAAGACTTAATTAAAAAAAGAAAAAGATTAAAATCAGTCAGTCAATCAATCAGTCGGTTTATAAAAATTTCAAAATAAAATATAAGTACTCGAAAAATATAAAAAATAGTTAACATGTATTTTATTTTATTCAATTTTATAATTTTCTGCTTTTGTTACGTGTTGTGGAATACTTATTTCAACAGAAAATCTACTGATCCACCTGAGATTTCGAAAAAACTCCCTATTATTGGTCACTCACTTCTGTTCATTGGAGGTAGCAAAAGTAAGTCCTTTTTATTATAACTCTATAGTTAGAAAATAACTTTATCTAATATAGGATCACGTTGTTTGTTCGCGATGGACTCCTAAACTACATAATTAATTTAATTTCATTTTTAATTTGTGTTATGTAATTTTGTTTTAGGTTTTCTCCATTTTGCATAATAAAACATAATACAACCTTGAAACTGACTAACTGTAAAGTCAATAAAAGCTCGGTCTTTAGTAAAAAATGCTGTTTTTAAATAAAACGCGAGTAAAACCTAGTAAATATTGTGATTTATTGTGTGTTATGTTTCAACAAAAGAGATAGGATCCGGACTTATGCGGGAGGGAACTACAGGACCCAGCTCGTTATTATTACAAAAAATATATATTTTACTTCATGTTCGTTTAGACGAATAGATTTTTGACACTGTAGGACCACAATGATTAATTAATTAACTGGCTCCAGTATTTGATATCTTTGGGTGTAATTTGTCGAAATTCACAGAAGCTGTCTATAGGATGATCGTATTTGTACCGATAGGAGTGGAGACTTTGGGTCCTTGGGGTCCTGAAGCATCAACCTTTTTTAATTATCTAGGGGCGCGCCTGAATGAGGTTTCTGGTGACCAGAGCTGGCAGCTGGGCTGGCAGCTTTTTCACTCAGAGGATTAGTTTGGCAATCCAGAGCGGAAACGTTGCTAGCCTTCTAGGAACAATGCCTCGTGAGGACGCCCTCGAGGACATTTTTCATTTATAGGTTACGTTTAGTCTTAATTTTAGCTTTCAACGTTTTTTTATTGGTTTTGTTTCTAGTCTAAAATAATAATAATGCGTTTTGTGAAGGATAGTGTTACTTACAAAGTTGTAAAATTCCCGAATACATTTTTCAAAAGTTATAAAACCAACGATTTTCACCAAACGTTTATAACAAATCCCCTTTCAAATTACACAAGCGAAAATATTATATATTTTTTTTATATTGTCGTATTATCCGCGGGCAAAACTTTTCCCTAGCTGAGCGGCTTTTGTGCGACTTCAATGCGGATAGCTGATAGGGCCTTGATCCGGCCCGAATATCTGAAGATCGACCTCGCAACCGTTTTCCGCCACTTCGTATCAAATTAAGAAATTTTAATAATTAATTAAGCAACCTTGGCAAAAATGACAAAACTATACGAAAACAATTGACAATTTCCGGACCGGAACTTTCAAATTGCGCAAGCTTATTAAAATATTTGTTATAAAATTATTATATAGGTACCTATCTTACAAAGAAAGTGTAACGTTTTATTTACTAAAGCTAGATTTTTCTTCTGTTTTCAAAATGTTAAATTGAAATTAAACTTATTTTCCGTTTTTAATTGTGTTGTTCTTAGTATTTTTAGCATTGTTGCAAAGCCATTCCTACTTCTCGGGGTAAACGTAGGAACAATACTGAAAATAATAAAAACAACGCGATTAAAACCGGAAAATGGTTTCGTTTATATGAAACTAGCTATCCCTGTGAATTTTACTTGCAATCCCTGAGCCTGTTGGAATAACAGAATAATAGTAGTTTATGCACCGAGGTACCAAAGCCCTGTCTTATACGAGTATAGCGGGCGTCATATTGAATCCAAAGCGTATGAAGGACTCCAGAGAGTTAACTCCCGAGCGCAGCGAGGGTGTTAAAAATATAACTTGAGTGAAGCGTGGGATTCAAGCGCCCAAGATAAAAACAGGCTTTATTACCAAGGTGAATACTCTACTTTACACATCTACTGGGAGACAATAAAAGGGCTACAAAAATAAGCATTTAACTAACAACGACACAAATTAATGCAACGTGTATGAAATATATTTACAGCTCTATATTAATTAAATTTAACAATGTTACATCAAAACGACAAAACCACACATCGGCCTTAGCTCACTTAGCTGATGAAAAAAAAGTTGAGGCTTTATATGAACTAAATTTTTTTGCCTTACCCATAAGTTGAAATAAAATAAGAAAGATAGAAGTAAAATTGCCCATTTTTTAATTGTTTTGTCTAGGTGGGCAGTTCAAAGTGGCCGTATGCTACCAGAACCTTAGTTTTAAATTTAAATTACTTTATGCCATACGTGTAAAATGAGCACTTTATGCTTTGTCTCTACAAATATGTAGAGACAAAGCATAAAGCATATCAGTATGTGTGTAAAATTATCGCAAAAAAAATAAAAAACTTTTTTCGTTTATTGTTATTTCGACAGAAGGGTACAAAAAGTTTTAGTTAATATAAAGCTCAAAATTTATTGTTATGGTTTTCATTTTTGATGTTTGGTTTCGTCATTTTAATGATAAAGTCAACAGTGATAAATTTAATAAAGAGCTGTGAATTTACTTAAAACACGTGGTATCAATCTATTGTTTTGTTGTTAATTAAATGCTTATTTTTGTACCCTTTTTATTGTCTCGTAGTAGATGTGTAGAGTATTCACCTCGGTAATAAATTCTGTCTTTATCTTGGGCGCTTAAATTCGCTTCACTCAGGACTTTAGGTACATAGTTTAAGTTTTTAACACCATCGCTGCGCTCGGGGGTTCACCTCTAGTCCTTCGTACGCTTTGGATTCAATATGACGCCCTCTATGTAAGACAGGGATTTAGTACCTCCGTGCATAAACTACTATTATTACGACCTCTGTGGCGCGTCGGGCGAACAAATATTTATGCTTAAAATAAATATTTGTATCTGGTCTGGGTGTATTTCTATGTATAATATGTTTGTATTTACAAAAGAAAAATAAATATAAGTAGTATATATCCGTTCTCTAGTCACCGTAACACAAGCTTAGCAGCTTACCACGGGGCTAGATGGCGCTGTGTGTTGGTCAAAGGATTTATTTATTTATTTTTATTTATTTATTATGTGTTTGATATTTTCA
The DNA here is from genome assembly GCA_949358125.1 of Idaea dimidiata. NCBI lineage: Eukaryota > Metazoa > Arthropoda > Insecta > Lepidoptera > Geometridae > Idaea > Idaea dimidiata. Next base: position 24,537,705 of record OX442330.1, read on the forward strand.
GTATATACTTCGTTCATATACTAATGGTTCTTTCTTTTATTGTGTTTCAGAGCTTTATAATACAATCACAACTGTTTTCAATGAGTGTATGAAAAAAGGAGGAGTTGCAAAAGTTAATATTGGTTTTCGAACTCTTTACGGTAAGTTATAAATCATATTTTGTTTCAGTTTTGATCGTATCTGTTTTGTTAAATGCGATTTAACGCTCATGTGATCATGATCAGGTCTAAAAGTTAAAGTACCTAAGTTACATAACGCCTAAAAGAAATGTCTAAATAGCATTTTGCTTCACTAGAAAAATGTATAAAAATCTAATTTCCTATGATGCAAAATATATAAAAAGTTACTGTAATAATAAGACAATTTGATTGTAATGACAACATGATTTAAAAAAGTAAACCCTCATGAGTTATTACTGGTTTTTTCTCATCGGAGGGAGCATTCCGATATATCAAACATAATAGTTTAAATAAATACATTACATGATTTTACTTTGACTTCAAAGTGCTGGTTTTGCGAAGTGTACGAAACGCGCTGTGCAAGCGAAGCGAACGAAGCGTACATTACCAATGTATCGTTAATTTAGCATTTTGAGAAGGGTTTTTATATTACATGTTTTCTGTATTAATTTTTTAGTTGTGACTGACCCTGAAGATTGCGTTACGATATCAAACTCTTGTATCGAAAAAGACATATTGTACGACTTTTTGAAACCTGTTTTAGGAGAGGGCCTCATCACTGGTAAAGGTATGTATAATTCGGATAATTATATTACATAGATAGATAATAACTTTATTTATACAACATAAAACATTACAACAAAACACAAATATTTACATTACGTAAAGTAAAGACAAAGCTTAAAACGTAAATTTCACAAATAGGTATACTTATTGCTAAAAGCGATTTCTTCCAGGCATATTATTAATTTCATAAATGAGAAAGGGGTGCGCATTGTCTTACATAACTTTTCAGCTCCTTTTGTCGGAGATATGAAAAAAATTCTCAAATCATTTAGAATCATAAATGTTCTTTTTCATAAAAAAATTAAAACATATATAAAAAATATAATCATTGAAATTCATATTATCACAAACCACACACATAAATAACAACCTAAGTATAATTCACAAATGTGTTTTATTCTAATAATTGTTTTTATAAATTTTCAAAATGATCGTTAAAAGTTATGAAAAAAAGACCTGGAAAAAAATCATTTTAAACTGGTTTTTGGTAGTAACAGTATTAATAAAAAAATTATGATCACCAACTGTTGTGAGCTTCGTTGGTTGGTAGTAGGTAAGTAATAAAAATGTAGGAATAGATAAAGTATGATGAAATATAAAATTATGAAGACTGATTATTATGAACACAAATCGGTATTAAGACCAAGAATAGGATTTAAAATTTTATGTGAGCTAAAATGGACCCATGAGAAAAATTGTGTGTAACCTTGAAACATTGAAGTAACCGAGTATGTTTGTTAATCCTTCACGCAAATACTACAGAATCGATTGCATTAAAACTAGTTAGGTATGTAGATATCTGCAGATCTGGATAAACATTCTTTATCCCATTCTTTTGCAAATTAAACTGCGTAACTAGTGAAGAAAATTAAAAAAATCGTCAATAATGTGGAAGCAAATAAAGTAAATTTACAAATCGTTTTTGGCCTCTATGAACACATGGAGGTAACAGAAACTTACCATTTTTACAAAGTAAAGGGTACGAGGAATAAACAGAATGGAGATCTAACTTCACTATTAAATACGAAAAAAATATGTTCCACAGTCACACAGCAGCAGATGCACACACTGACATGTTTCGTACAGTATTACGTATGATCGACCAATGGCGGACAATCTTTAGTGACAGACTGGCGGTCGAATCATCGTTCTAGGCCCCGCTACCACCGTTTGCGTGGAACATTTTTTCAAAGGATCGCTATTCCCATATATATTAGAGTTCGTTGTGCAAAGGCCAGCGTTTGGCTACAAACACACTTACAAACATTCAACTGTGAAGTATTATTAGCAGGATATAGTAGTAAAGTATAAGTCGTTCCCAGTATCCATATGGAGGAGACATAGAAAGCTGCTAAATCCGGCGTTCAGTCAACCGATATTGAATGGTTTCATGGAAGTTTTCAACAATCAGTCGCGTCGGCTGGTCGATCAGCTAACGGAGATGATCGGAACACCTTTCAATCATGAGCAGGTGTTAAGGAGCAATAACTTGGAGACAATTTGTTGTGAGTACTGAGCTTTTGATTTGCCATTTTTACAGCCTGTCATATTTTTACGGTTCCGAGCCTTTATCACATGTTTATCAGTCTGTTTGTTTATAGTCGGTTACCACCAATTTTCTCAGATACGGGTGGACCAGTGGCCCGATTCTGTAAAAACATAGCATGCGACAAGCAGGCGGGATGCAGGAGGATTGCAAAAGTCGATTTGTTGCATTAGGAGTAAAAATAAAAGCTGTTTTATAACTTCCTTAATACTGATGAGGAACAAGGGGAGCTATTTAAATTTTTAAGTAGCCCTTAAATTTGAAGGCTACTTAACTCATTAAGTAGTAATTAAGTAAAAAAACATTTACAGAATACGAATACACGTACATCTCCTGCACATCCCCTGCATTCCGCCGGCATTCCGCATGCTATGTCCTTACCGAATCGAGCCCCTGGTAAAAGATGATATTTGTACAAGATACTGAGATTTATGTTTAGAAGGATGTAGAAGGAGGTAGGTGGATAATTAAGTAGTTTAGAAGGCACAGGCTAACATATGTACACATAATATCGCGGTTAAAGTCATAACCTTCCGTAATTTGCCGTAATCGGGTAAAAATCAAGGGTGAGTTAACATGCACAAAAAGAAGATGTGGGTAAGTTTAGATTTCCGCTAGAACATTTTACTACCATAATTTTATACTCTTTCCATTTTAGAATTTTTCCGTTACCCTAAACTAAAACATGAAGGTCAACCTAAATGTTTTAATTTGGCTTAGCACTAAATTTAAAACATTTAGGTCAACCGAAAGAACCATATAGGTTTTGGTGGAAAACACATTCTCCATATAGACCACAAGAATGTGTTGTATTGTAATCTTACTTGGGATTTTCATCTTTCTGGGTTGAGTCAGAGGATGTTCGCGTCCAATGCTTTGCTTCGAAGGTTGCGAAATATCTTACCTACTGCCACCAAAATTATGTTGGCACAAACTCTCATGCTTTCTGTACTCGACTACGCAGACGAGTGTTTCCTTGATCTGACTGAGGATCAGCTTGACAAGCTTGAGCGGCTGCAAAATCTTGCTATTCGCTTTATTTTCGGTCTGCGCAAGTTTGATCATGTTTCGGAATTCCGTAGTCGGCTCAAATGGCTACCTATTCGTCTGCGTAGGGATTCCTATATTCTTTCTCTTCTTTACAGGATTTTATTTTTACCTAATTCTCCAGTCTATCTTAAATCTCGGTTCACATTTCTTCACTTACCCTCTCAACTTGTCCGTTATTGTAAAGCTCTTCTTCTTGCAGTCCCTGGCCGCTCCTCTAATTTCTATGGGAACTCTTTTACCGCTCGCGGTGTGCAGCTTTGGAACGCTCTGCCCCCCTCCGTACGACACTCCAAGTCACTGACAGTTTTCAAGTCGCAAGTCTACTACCACTATCTCGCTCTCGCGGAAGCAAGACGGTCAAATAGGTAGATGGCTTGATATGTATGTTTATATTTTTGGCAAGTAGGTATTATAATTATATTCGTTATTTATGCAGTGTATTTACATTACTATATCAATTTTGGTCTGTCAGATGCCTATTTATGTAGTCTATTATTTATTATGTATATTATATTATTATTTATATCTTATCTTTATTTAAAATCCTTTAATTTATCAATATTTTTATTTATTTTTATTTTTCCTCAACCAAATTTCCCTTTTTAAAAACACATTACCCATCCCCTTCCTCAAGTCTTTCCATTCATTGGTTGCCTGGAAGAGATCGCCCATAGGCGATAAGGCCGCCCATTGTGCCACTTCAGTTTTTAAGTTTTTCTATATTTAATTCGTTGTTATTTGTGTTTTTGGTACAATAAAGTGTTAATGAATCAATCAATCAAGAATTCGTCAACAAAATGTCCGTTTCAATCGAATGCAATGATTTGATAGTCTTTATTCTTTTTCATTTTTACCCACCACGCGCGACGGAACGCAGCAGTGTTTATGTGTTTGGGGTGAGAGGTTGTGTGTGTGTGTACGCATTTTAATGTTACTATTTATCTTCAAAACGGCCGGACCTTTTAAGATGCGGTTTTCAGTAAAATGTTTTGTTTATTCATTATCATTTCAGTAACCACCTCAGGATTGAACTGCGATAAATACAAAGACGTCCAACAACGTTACCTGGCATGTCTGTCCAGAGGTTTACAAATTGTAATAGAGAGATTCAGCAGCTTCTGGTTACACAACGATTTTATATACAATTTATCTTCCTTGAAAAGAAAGCAAGAGGCAATTGTTGCAGATTTTTTAAAGCTTTCTAATTCTGTACGTATTTTTATTTCATTAAATGGCATTTTCATTTAATTTTAAATGATTATACAGTGCAAGCAACTTTTTCTTTGCTATTTGTCGTGCCTGGAACATTGTTAGTTTGCCCAGCGACTATACGAAGCTTCTAGCTTAGTCACCCATGCACAGAAGAAGGAACAGGTCAATATGTCTGAAGCCAACTTTAAGCCTTTGTTTTTATTCAACGTTTTCCTTCATTGTACGGACGGAGTTAGTGAGATATGTGGAGTGTACTAAATTTTAGACAATGTTATCTAAGATAAAGTACACAGTCTCGTACTTCCTGATTCCGTAGGAAAATGATATTCTTGCCTTTTACGCTGTTATGACAAAAGTTTTATCACAAGCAGTTCAGAGTTAACATACAAACACCATTATATCAGCCATAAGATGTCCACTGCTAAACATTGTCCTGCCCATAGATTTCTAAGGCAATCGATCGGGCTTTGCATCCAGCGACTTCCTGTGACTTTTATTAAGTCCTAGATCCAAATGTCAATTCCGAATTACATATTAGAATTACATTCCGAAATACATTATGTATGTCTTTAATAATTTCAGATAGTGCAAAATAAGAAGCATGATATGAAAATGAATGAACATAGAGAAACAGGTATTTATAGTAAAATAAAGAACTAAACTAAACTTAGTTTTGTGGGTTTTAATTTATTTTGTGTTTGTTTGTTGTTTTAGGGCGACTTGCATAACAAAATTTAAAAACATATTTAACTAAATCAATTTAAAAATAATTTATGGGAAATCGAACATTGGACTCTATTTCATTAAGTGGACGATTGATAATATGTTGCCACACATTGACAGTTTGACAGATTTTAAATACGATTAACAGCTTAAACATGTTTAGAAACCGTTATGCAAGCCGGCCTTAAGTTAGTTGTTTAATAGATTAAATTTTAGTTTTAATATTTTTTATAACTAAACGTTTAATAATTGAGCAGGAGTACCTATTTAATGTTGTAACTTGTTTAGGTACTGTGTGTTTTCCTATACTGTTAATATTTTTAATTGCCATTAATCGGAAGCCATTTGCTCTATTAAATAATAATTAAAGTAAAGCTGTGTATTAACTACGCATAAACACAACTTTGCCATAAGGTTATGGTTATGATACTTACTTACCAATCTGATCTGTGGTTATTGTACATGATAGAGGTTTTAATTAAGTAATAATTAAGTACATACTTACTATGTAGATTAAAATGTTTTTAATCGCATCAATTATTTTAATTTTAGGTCTAAGAAATGATTACAATGTTATGCTAAGTATAATAGTAGGTTAGGTTAGGTTAAAATATCTTGGGAACTAACATATTAGGAATTTTGCAATATTTAATAGGACTTTAAAAAAGAAATGCTGTTATTGGATATTTTATCTTCAGTTGTTTACTTACATTTTTAGTAGTCGGTAGGTACATTTTTAGATGAGAAGTGTTTCCTCGATTTCATATCGGTTGAAGAAGTAGCTGTATATATCTATACTAGTATTATAAAGAGGAAACGTTGGTAACAAAGTTAGTTTGTATGTATGTATACAGGGGGTAATCTCCAAAACGAATGGACAGATTTAAAAAACTATTTCACCAATAGAAATATACTTTATCCAGAAGTGACATAGGCTACTTTTGATCTCGATATTCCCACGGAATCGGGACTGACGCGGGTAAAACCGCGTGATGCAGCTAGTGTACAATATTTAATAACAAATATGTTCGAATGAAACTGTTCAAAGACTTATATTTAAAATCTATGTTTCTAGGTAAAGTAAAATCCTTCTTAGATCTCATATTGGAGCTTAACGAAAGAACTGATTGCTTTACTGATGAAGAAATCAGGGAGGAAACTGACACCATCATCGGCGCTGGTCATGATACTACGGCAAACATACTAACCACTGCACTCATACTACTTGGATCTCATCTTGATGAGCAGAAGAAAGTTTATGATGAGTGAGTTTTTAATATAATACAAGAATTATTTTACAAACATTCTTTACTTTAATTACGTACCCCACAAAATCATGCCTTGTTTGAGGACGAGACGGTAAGCACAATGTCAGTTAAACAAAAATATCACAGAAAATTTAAACTCTTCTTCTTTTCGTGTAATATTGTGGTCCACCTAGTGTTAGAGTTTTCAGATTGAGGCCACTAACTTGATCTAATGACTGCTATCTGAGATAACAATCAGAACTATGAGGATCTCGTGAAACTGATTTTGGTCACACAAATTGTCGGTTACCCATACTGACCGCCCCAGGCGTTCAATACGACATGACATGGAGTTGTGATATGAGGAGGTTTTTACATGAGTGAGATAAGAGGTCACCCTACTGTTTCGATGTAATAGATGATGACTCATTGCAAATTCAATGAATCACTAAGGGCGACTTGCATAAAAAAATTTAAAAACATTTTTAACTAAATCAGTTTTAAAATAATTTATGGGAAATCGAACATTGGACTCTATTTAATTATGTGGACGATTGATAATATGTTGCCACACGTTGACAGTTCTTGCAATTCTGACAGATTTTAAACACGTTTAACAGCTTAAACATGTTTAGGAACCGTTATGCAAGCCAGCCTAAATTATATTGGAATTCTTTTAAATTTAGTTGTTAAGATTTTATCACGTAGCCTTTCGGTAGCCAATAATTGAGTAAATATTTTATTAAAAACTACTATTATTTAACTTCAATATTCTTCTAGAATTCAAAATGTATTGGGTGATACGAACAGAGATGTGACTAAAGATGATCTTTCACTTTTGGTATACACGGATGCTGTACTCAAAGAAACTTTGCGATTGTATCCTATAGCTCCTGTCATATTAAGATACGTTGAGAGAGAAGTGAAATTAAGTAAGTATCAGGCTTTTATATATTTATTATGTTTATTGCCATATAAAAAATATTATTCTATAATATTTAATACGTAAAACATTCTAAGCGCTCCCGCTGCAAAACTGTCCAAAATGCTAGCAGCATTCCCGCACTAAACCGCAATGGACAATCTTTGCAGCAGAAACGCTCCGGAACGGACCTCAAGACCCCAAGTGATTAAATTAGCATGTATCATTATATCCGTACTTTTGTGTGAATTTTCTTTTTTTTCTCATCAAAGCTATGTTTCCAGTTTTATGCCTCTTGGAAGCATAGCTTGCTTAAGCTCGAATTATTTGGGGTCGGCACAATACCTACTGCGCCGACCCCAAATACTCACCTAGTTGTGGGGTCATTGATGACTAGTAAATGCTGGTAATCAATGACCCCAAACCCACACTTATAGACTGCAAATAGATTTGGGATTATTTTTACGTCCAGCCGCATAAAAAATTGTCTAAAGCCTATGCCAAAACTTTCGCTACATACATTCCAAGTTCGATTACAGTTGGTAGTTTATTATAATATTGGGAGAAGGAAAACCTAACAAACATCACATAAGTTCAAATTTTATTGTTTAAAATAATAATATGTAGCGTTTATAATATCCAGTAAAATTAAATAGGTATGTGTTTTGTTTATCTTTCAGAAAACTGCACTCTACAACCGAATAACGGTATTTTCATCGGAGTATGGGGTCTCCATCGCCATCCAATATGGGGTCCGGATGCGGAAGAGTTCAAACCCGAACGATGGTTAAATCCTGAAACACTACCAGAAATGAACTATTTCGGTGGATTTGGATTGGGAAAGCGTGCTTGCATTGGTAATATTACGAGAGAAAAAAATGTTGCTAAGGGCTGTAAGTTCCACTTCGCAGCAGTACGGATAAATGAAACTGTAATCCTGACAACATTTCAAGTGCAAAAGTAACTTTGTCTGTCTGTTAAAATATAATTCTAAAACTTAATAAAGAAAAAAACACAATTGCATTCACAAACACACAACCTGCCCAGCAACATTCTACTACTGTTACTTCCTTGATGGTACAGATCAGATAATGTTATTGTTACAGGTAAAGTCTATGCAATGATGTCGATGAAGACCACCCTTGTCCACGTCATTAGGAAATTTAATGTTTCATCTGATATCAATAAAATAATATTGAAATTAGATGTCATGTCGAAGATCCATGAAGCAGACCATTTGACGATTACTCCTAGAAATCTTGCATTTAAATAAGATGACGTCTTTATAAACTAAACAGCTGCGGCCTGCGGTTTCACCCGCGTAAATATTGAATCTTTATAAATATTTTAATTTTTAATTGACTTTAAAGAATATTTGAGCGCTGAGTTTTATTTTTATTTTTACCCACGACGAAACGAAGCAGTGTATACTGTATGCATTTATAGTTTTTCATCTCGATATTCCCACTTACGAGGGTGAAGCAGCAATTATAGTTTAAGGGCCGATTTTTCATTCTACAAATAAAAGATATCTATCGAATAAGTTCGAACCCAACCAAATTTTCTAATTTTGATTCTTTTTAATAAAATAGTGACGTTTCTTATTCGGTGGTGTTACATTTTATTTGTCTGTCTCTAAATCTAGAGATTTGAAAAATCAGCCCTAAGTATACTTAATAAAAGGTATCTAATTTAAAATTGTTGGTTTTGTAACATTTTTTTAAGTTGATAGTAAGATAATTATTAATATTTACGACTTGGTCGGTAAGTGTCTAAAAATAGAAAACAGTAATTTAAGTTTTTTTTACAAAATTTAATTATTGGGTATTTTAATTAGAAATTAGCTAAATTAAGCTCCATTAAAGTGATCTAACTTTTGGCATAACATTCACATACCTATAATATTATTTTTAATATTCGCCCTTACCATGATCTGTTATAATTATTGTATCTAAATAGTTTTTTAAGGTGTCTGAAATTCTTAATTTCTATATAATTTATTTTCTAAACGATTTAGGTCACACATTAAGGATAGAGATCATGGTAACACCCTTTTTGCATCTATACGATTAATTACAGCATTAATATCAGTAATAGGTACATAAGGCGGTTGTCAATCTAGTGGTAAATACTCTGACTTTCATTATCGAAATCGGATCAGCTATTTGATTGCAAGTAATAAAAACCACTTTAAAAATATGCCCGAGTGGGGGGGGGGGGTATCAAATGATAGAGAATAACTTTTGTGACAAAAATAAGCTATGATTGATCAAAATCAGATCAGTCATTCAAAATATTTGTTTTGAAAGTCAGAAATAAGCCGATGGGTTTCATGTATTTGAGTAGGTATACTCGTATGGTACCTAATGTTAAACATTAAAAACAAAAGTACCTACATTTTTTAGGTCGAAGGTTTTTACATTTTCAATTTATACGATATACGATTTGAAGTTTTTTGTATTTGCTTTTTCCCATGACAGAACGCTACTACGTTTAAATTAATTTATAATAAAAATCAGATTCTGAAACAATTGTTTTTATTTTCTTCTTAAGAAGCTACTTAACCGTCAGTTTAGGTATTTGAGGTAGGTATGTTAAGATTCCCCCGTCAAAGTTAACCCGTTAAGATCCCCGTCAATTGCGCCGAGCGCGCGGATGCAAAGGTTTACTTGTTTTATTTGACTTGATGATCTGTGATGTCAACTGAATTTGGCGCGTTATCGTGCCAAACACGAAATTAGCACGTTACAAACAAATGATCCATGGGGTTGGAGAAACATCGTCGCCATTTTTTCTGCAGCCTTCACGCATTGAGAATTATTTCAAACGATTATAGTATAATAGTGGTAGTTCACTATTAGTACGAGAATTTGGCTAAATTGTCCTATATTGCTGACAGAAGCCATAACTAAGAAAAAGGAAGAAAGAAAGACCGAGCGAGCGGCGACAACGACCCTCGCTCGCAACCAAAGAGATTATAGCCACTATGTGGCCAACGATGACCGACTACATATTATACCTATGGTACCTATATTAAATTGCTAGTTGCGCCCCGCGGCTGAACCCACATTAGTCCTGTTCTCGCGGAAATATCGAGATAAAAATATGTGTCATTCCAGGTCTCCAGCTACCTATTCCAAGTTTCATCGCGATCGGTTCAGTAGCTTTTGCGTGAAAGAGTAACAAAGTCACATACACACATCTAGCAACCTTGTTCCATGTATGCCCGATCTTCAGCATACCCTGTGTAGAAGGGCCTTCCAATCTTTCGCGGCGCAATAGGTGGTTTTCGCAAGACGTGACCGAACCACCATACATATACGTCTGAAAAATGTTAGCAGCTGCTTGGAACTAGGATGAACCTGCTAGACAGACGAGACTAATGTCACAGTACATAGAAGGCTGGGGCCTGCGGCACAGCAGTAAGGAAACTACCTACAGATGGTCGAACCGGCTAACTCACTCGAACATGCGCATCGACGAGACCCTGTATGCTTCGCGTCGCGGTGCAGTCAGTACTGAGGGCTGCGTCACGACCGCGTCACTCAGTGTATGCACGTTTGTGTATCTGTGTGTGCAATTTTCATACTGCTCCTTCTGTGTATCCCATTCGAGGGGCAACTATAAGCTCATCGAGTACCAAGTTGAGACTAATGTCTGTGCTAATACAGTAGAAAGTAGACTAAAGGTGAACGCAGATTGATCCGAGCCGAAGGGGCCGAAGGAATCGAATTTTTGTCGTCCACGGGAAACAGTACCTTATAATATAATAGAGATAAAGTACATTTACCCATGGATTAACAAATTTATATTTCCGATGACGTCATCAGATTCCGCCGACTCCGGCGAAGAGGTCGAATCGACCGATTTGCTCGCACTCTGAGTTGCGTACGAGAACAACACAGAACTCGGTTATTCAACAACTGCAGCTGAGTAAGATTCTACCGATGCATTCGATTCTTCCGATGCGATCGATTCGTCCGACTCGGATGACCCGCACACACATACACAGACACACACTGCCACAAAAATTTCATATAAATATGTAAAATTAGATTCCGGATCAAATCTGCGTTCACCTTAAATTACTAAAACTCGCTCAGCCTCGAGTCAGCCCGGGTGAGGGACAAGGGCTGAATAAGTTTTAACTTAGACGCTTGGTTCTGAAAAGCTAAAACTTCGAATAAAAAATGAGTATTATCTAAGTATGCAAAGAAAGTTGAAAAATATAATCTTGAAAAATTTGTATTTTAGGGTAACTTCCCTACATGTAACAAGGAGTTTTTTTTTAATTCGCGTCGTGTGAGGCATAGCCCATGTGGGGTATTGTTAGAAAGCTTGTTTAAAAATATTGTTTGTTAACCCTTAAACTATTTTTCATTTTAGAATTCCGTTTGAATAACTGAATTTAAATTGTTTTAAAATTTTCAAAGTCATAAACTTTTTAAATTCACACGATTTGTGAACATATTTACCTTTTATCGGGCCATAATCGCGTATCATTATTTATTTTCTTACCTCGACTTTTCAATTATGTTACATGATGTAAATATTTCTTTTCTTTACTTTCAATAACATATATATTTTTAAGTGAGTCAAAGACTTTGAAATTAGTCTGCTAAACAATATGAACTGAATAAATCAACCGTAAGTATTTTAGTAAGTAATAAGTATTAAAAGAGTATACATATCTACAGGGTTTATGGATTCCAATTCAAAATTGTACATAGAAAACTACCAATTTCCTAAATTCAAACGAAAATCACTAGAATTCAACTTTTGGAAAAGAGTTTTGGCGGGAACGCGTTGAGATGTGTTGCTAATTTCAACGCGTACCCAAGATGTGTTGCTAAATATTCATTTCTGTGAAACCTAGTTTAAATGCGTGTAAATCGTTTAATTTCGGGGCATATGAACTAATTTAGTTTCATAAAGGTGTACAAGTGCAATGTAAGAGAAAATCTGTGCAAAACATAGACTTTAACGTTGTCTCCCGAGCTCCGTGAACAATCTTTGTAAATGGCATTGATTGCCTTTTCTTTTAAAAACAGCTGTTTATTTTGTAAAACATAGTTATCAAAAATTCGAAAAAATCTATAATTAAAAAAACGACTTATACCTATTATAGTACAGCTAGTTTATTAAATTTGAGAGTTTTGGTAGTTAAATACTTATATAGCTTTTTAAATGGATAAATATTTCACGATAATTTGTACTGTGTTATCTGTGAAACTGTAAAAGGCTTCGTCTTGTATATTCCTAATGCTTATAAAAATAATTTAAGTGATAGATGCGAATGTACAGGTTCGGAAACAAATACTTAGACAAATTTACTATTGTCTACTAAAAAAAAAGAAAACAAGTTTTTAAGAAATAAGGAGTAACAATATAGGAACTGTTATTCTACCTTCATTAGTTATTATTAAATAATCATATGAAATATGTTTTAAATTAGAAAACTTTTAGATAAATCCGAAATATATTTAAATGAACTATTCAATTTCGTCAAAAATATACTATTCGTACACATTTCTTTGTTTACAATTTTCAAAAAGGTGGACAAAAAAATGAGAAACGCTTCGGATTGTTTATCTCGTACAACGGGCCAGTAAAGGTCTCGAAACATTAAGAATTGTACTAATGCTAAATAGCAGACTCGACAAGGCCAGTATTGTCTTCTGGCATTGTAGGAGAATGCTGGGTAAGAAATGGGGCCTCTCTCCCAAACTAACCCTCTGGCTTTACAAAACAGTCATTCGACCAACTCTTTGCTACGGAGCGCTGCTATGGTGGCCAAGAACCAAGCTGGCTACTGTGGAGGCGCAACTAGCAAAATTTCAGCGGTAAGCTTGCATGGCAACCACAGGTGGCTTGAGGACCACACCGACAGCTGCCATGGAAGTCATGCTCGACTTGCCACCACTGCATCTCCATATACGGCAGGAAGCTGCCGTAGCTGCGGTAAGGTTAAAAACACTGAACCTATGGAGAGATGGCACGGGACCCCACTCCCTGGCGCTCAGGGAGGCCTACGAGGATCTTCCAATCCTGGAAGTAGGCAACGACAGGATCCCGAAAAGGTTTGTGTTTGACAAAAAATACAAAATTTAGCTGCATGAGGACGACAACTGTGAGGGCCTTAATTCCAGAGAACTAAGGATCTTCACGGACGGGTCCAAAACAGAAGCAGGTACAGGCTCTGGGGTATTCTCAGAAGACCTGAATATCTATATTTCTGCGTCGCTAGATACCCACAATATGGTGTTTCAAGCGGAATGCCTGGGAATCATAAAAGCGGCGCAAGCCGTTACAGTCAGAAAGGTAAGAGGACTTTCCATCCGAATACTCTCCGACAGTAAATCGGTACTGCAAGCCCTGGACAGTCACACAATGAACTCAGGGCTCATTTACGAATGTCATATGCAGCTTATGATGATAGGCTCTTACAACCAATTGACGCTGCAGTGGATCAAGGGACACAGCGGTTCAAGAGGTAATGATGCAGCTGATGAGCTTGCGCAAAGAGGGTCGGACGCAAACGCTAGGCCCGCTTTCGACATACCGATACTCTTTGGTAAGGTAAGCTCACTGATTAATGAACGGACCAGGGCTCAACATGGTACCTACTGGGCGAACTGTGAGGGCTGTAGGTAGGCAAAAGAGGCTATGCCCACGACCAACCCCAAACTGACCAGGACTCTACTGAAGCTGAAGAGACCCCAACTTCGGATGATAACAGGAGTTCTGACAGGTCACGGTTCTTTTGGCAAACACCTATTTAATTTAGGTGTTACAGACAGCCCCCTCTGCCGCGGATGCATGGAGGAGGAGGAGACGGCCGCGCACGTGCTCCTGGAGTGCACCAGCTTGGCCCTTTGCAGGGCAACTCACCTCGGCTCTCCGAGGTCTCTTCCCGAGGTAACAAAGAACATTAAGGGTCTTTTGGCTTTCCTTGGGGAGTTGGGTTGGCTCGATTGAGCACAAATCCCACCCGGACGCAAAATAGGCGCTATGTCGACTTGCGGAAACCAGCACGACAAACAAATACAACAAATACAATACTAATGCTAATAAAAATAATAAAAGCCACGCGTCTAAAACTGAAAAATAAGTTTAATTTCAATCCAAAATGAAGGAAACTCTAAAATTTAAATAGGTTTTCAAAATGATGATGATTTTATTGTGATTTTATAGATATACTAGGCTAAATATACTCAGAAATCGTACAATGCCCTCCGTGTCCAGTATAACATCGCCTTTAGGGTGTTGTTGATGCTGCCTCGATTTTGCAGCGCATCAGGGATGTTCGCAGAATCTTCTGTAGACTGCTTCTACACTATAATTCGAAAAAGATCCGCGTCCGTGATGCGCAGGGTGCGCAGCAGTTCCAACACCATCTTGGCTATGATCGCTACCAGGTTAGATTGCGAATATATAAACATATGTTGTGCCACTGCCCATGGTGTAAAAATAAAACTGTGACACTATCTAAGTTAATGTTTATATAATTTAAATACTTACTTTTTATTTCAATTTATATTAATACTAACATAGCTATTAGTCTTCTACTAACAAAATGAGTCAATGTTACTTTTTAAATTGAATAAATTATTATTTTATTTTATTTTATAGAGTTAACCTTTTTTGTTACCGTTTTAGGCATCAATTTAGAAGATAGTAAAATTTTATTCGTCGTTACTTACTACACATAGACGAATGATATTTTACAGGTGGTTTTGATTTCATAAAATATATTCTTTATAAGTATATGTACCTACTAATAAAATTAAAGAATTATTTTAAACAGATTTTTGATGACATTACCCTGTATTACTTTTGAATACTTTAATGATAACGGCTTTAAAAATTTAGTAACTCTATAGTCTATCGAAGAGATCTCGAAACGCAACCACTGTAATAATGTAATTTTGTTGAGGGCACGAACCGCTACCATCTTTGGGTCACAATTAGGGCTGTTGTTTACATAAAACCATGGACGCACGAACAGCGACTATACCTGTCGCACTAGCCACTTACACATTAACACCCTCAATTATAAAATATTATTTACACATGACTAAGTTATGTGACGTTTATCTCTGTCTGTCAACCTTGAAACTTCATGTGCCAGTAAAAGACAAACGATGCATAGTTATGCAGCGCATTCATTAGCGTTTACAAATATTTTTACGCTAATACAACTTTTTAGTTTAGTTCCGCTTGGCTTAATTCACATTTACCTACTTGATTGAACATTTGACACATAAGGCACAATTAGCTTATAAAGCAATTGATGTTATTAAAAAATCTAGTTGTGTGTTACTACGCTTTATATTAGTTTTCAAATTTATTTCATTACAGCTAAAATATCGTATCATCTATACCCAACTTTGTACTACCTTTAGGCTGCTATTGCGGGATCCCATTTAATTTCGAAATTTGTTGGTTCGATTTTTATTATATCGAACACGGTTTGTCGAAAATTCTATAATGCAATGTTTTATTCCATCGATGATTTATTGATTGATGAAACGTCGGTGGGAAAAATCCTGTTTCTTTAAAGTTTCAATCACCAAAGAGTTCCAATAGAAATAGATTTCGAATAAAATTGAAATAGAATAAAAATCCAAACAACAACTTTCGAAATTATGTAGGATTCCCAAAATATTTACCTATTGCTATTAAATATTATCATAAAAGTTATAAGTGCTTTTTGCCAATCATGCAAAAACAGCTGACTGGTTTCTGGATTGGTTGTTTATAATCCCGATATTCCCGCGGGAACGCGACTTACGCAGGTGAAACAGTCGTTTATAAGTAAGGGGGTACGAGTCTATTTATTTAGGAATTGTGTAAAATATTTTTCAAAGATTACTCAATACTAGCCGTTACCCGCGACTTCGTCTGCGTAGAAATAGTGCATAGCTGACTTTTTTGTTGATTACTCGGGTTCTACTAATTGGATTTCGATGTAAAGTAAACCATGATGTTTCTCAAAAATAGAACTAACCAATATTGAAAATCAAATTTCAATCGAATTAGTAGTTTTTAATTTTAAAAGGAACAAACAGAGAGAAAAACATGAATTTTAAAAATTAAGTAATTTTGTTCTACTATACTTTCCCTAAATCCCACAACTTTTTTTTATTTAGTTTCAATTAGGTACAGATTTATTGTTCGCTCTTCCTTTATTATAAGTAATAATAATAATAATAAAGGAGAGATATAAAGAGCGACAGCGACACCATAGCGTACTACACACTATTACATTTCCGGGCGATTTTAATAATTACATACATTTCCTAGGAATTGTATACAATGACGAACTACAAACATTTCCTATACCATTTATACGAGACAGAGATCGTCAAATTAATCTCTGTGTAAAAACACAGAGATTAATTTGATAGATTTTATTGAATTTGATACCATGGACAATTTCTATGGATGCACCATTAATAAATCATCAAGATAGAGCACATTTTGGTTCTGATGTTGTGTTACTCTAATAAGTAACACAACATCAGACATCAGTCAGAACATCATAAAAACCCAACTAGCAAAATTGAGTTAATAGGCAATTTTTTATTACTAAGTAGTATTACTTAGCTCGTATATAAGTAACTCTATGACTGCTTTATGTATATAATATGTATTATGAAACACTTAATAGCAGTAAAAGGTTAATTAGCTCAAGTGCCTCTATACTTAACGACATAAACGTTTTGTCAGCTACTTTATACAACTTATATAACACAGCTGTAAATTGAAACTTTTAACTTTAATAAAGAACAATTTCGTTGCACAGTGGGCTCTATGATGCCATTAAAACGCAATAGTAAACTTGTGGCTTTAAGATCATTTATATCGAGATAATTATATATCACCACTGTAGCTAGCACATGATATAGCGGATATCATTGTAGCTCTTATATCTCAGATATATTTTACATAAGCATCTACTAACACTAGTGCTAGGTATATCTTTATTATCGTTAATAAATTACAAAGAAGATTTGTGTGCGCTCATATATCTTTAGTGACATAAAAACGTTTTTATTTCTAATGTGCACCTAAAAAGACACACATCCATTTACAAAATTTCGTTTACAGTACCTTTCTGCGTTATTTCATAGTTTTCGTCGCCAAATTAACAAAATATTATTCAGACGAGTACTTTCCATTAAATTTTGTGTTTTTAATCGTTTTTTCCATTTTCTCGACTACCATTTTTCCTGATTGAGTGCAGATTGAGAAGACTGAGTAATGTATAAGTTTTATTATGACGGACATAGTTATTTTCTTGCTTCCAGATAACCCTAAAAATTGTAATGGCTGCAGGATGTTGTATATCGTATGTTTAGTAGCGATAATAACACTTATGAATAGTACAATGCTGCTTTCAAAATCAATTCATAATTTAATTTATTTTATTTAATAAATACTAAAAATTAGAGAGGCCCACTGAAAAAACAATAATTTTATACCATTAATTTTTCAACAGAATTGCAAGCGCATGTGATTTTACACTATTTATGACTTTATAAATACACACACAAATTTTAAAACAAAATGGACATACAAATATAAGTTAAACATTATATAAAAACTTATATACCAAAGTTATTATTTATATTTTTCTTACAAAATACTTGCCAACAGTGTATATGTTACTAAAGAATCACAATCACCAATATATCATCAAATAACTTTATATATCAGTGTCGCTGTGACCCTATTGCTACTTTATTGTGTTACAACTGATTTAAGGTCACTGATATAACACCAAGAAGATAAAAATAACACAGGTCTGTCACTAACTTGAATCCGATTAGTCCTAAGTGGAGCTACTATAGATACATTGAATTACTTGAAAGTGCTAAAAATGAGGCCATTTTCGCATTGTAGAAACGTGTCTACCACGCATATATGACTGCTCTGTTATATAATGCTAATTTATTTGTAAAGTTGGACAAAACACTTTAGCCATAGTTCTTATCGAAGTTGGAGTTTTCAAACCGTGGTCACTGAGCTTCTTTATATGCGATTTTATTTTTTCACAAATGTCTGAATGTACTGCTACAATGGAAGTGCCGATAACGAACACCGCCAGCAATAAAACAAACAGTCTCATCTTGTATATTATACTTTATACCTTATATTGTATTTTATTTTTAAGAGTTTTTACTGGCTATTTATACTATCTGAAATTAGGCACAGTATTGTTATGCCACAGAAAATAATTGATCAGGCACCCTTCGGAATTATTTAATCAAGTAAGTACTTAATATTTTTAAATATATATTACATGCAGCCGCGGCATTGTGCGTTAATTCTGATGTTTAAATTGTACCATAGATAAATTATTGGGGGTTATTAGGGGTTACTTACTATTAATTGTCTTTGATTGGTACTAAACATACCCATAAAAAGGTAAGTTATGAGTACCATTGATCTAAATACATCATATTTTTATTTTCTACACGACTGCAGAGAAGGGGTTTTGTTTTTGTATGTAAATTAATGTATATTATTACAAGCCAGCACTGTTACCCGCAACTTCATCTGCGTAGAAATAGTGCGACTTTTTAGTTCATTCCTCGGGTTCTACTAATTGGATTTCAATGCAAAGTATACCACGAGGTTTCTAGAAAATAGAGCTATACAATATTTAAAACCAGATTTCAATCAAATCAGTAATTTTTAATTGTTTAAGGAACAAAAAGAGAAACAACAGACATGAATTTCAAATATCCTATAATTTTGTTCTTTTACTTTTTCTAAGTTCCGTAGTAAGTACAGACATTTTGTCCTTTCTTCCTTTATTATAAATATAGATATAGATAGAACAGATAAACATTTTATTTGTTAAAATTGTTATGACGGGTGCTACATTTAAGAGCCTATATAACCCTAATAGCGTGACAGGGATAAAGCTAGCGAATTTCAGATGTGTAAGTGAAGGACGTAAACGTAAGATGCGACTATACAAAATTTTATTGCGTAAAATCAAACAATTGCTAGTTTCAAGATAACTAAACGTTAATCTTGAAATTCAAAACTTTCACTGCCATGCCAGTATTGAGCTAAGTTCAGTTCTTATACAAAGTTTTATTAGTTTTCGTACAATATTGACTGAGTAATATCCTTATTTGTACAATTTAGAGGGAAGTTTGGAATTTTTTTCTATCGAATTTTTTTTCAGAAATCGTGTTTTCACGACATTCACGTGTTAGTAAATATCCTTGACTTTAATAAATATGGTTTCAAAAACTTTTAATTTAAACAATTCTGGCCTACTACGGCAACTACTAAGTCTCAGACATAGTCAATGGCCGCCATCGTGTTATTTTTTCAATATGTTGTCGCACGATAAAACCTATATATAGACTAGCTGCGCCCCGCGGTTTCACCCGCGTAAGATTTATCAAAATCGGTCCAGCATTTTTTATTTCATAAGAACCTTCTCCTGATCATAAGGAAGACTACAAAAAAACAATTATCGAAATCGGTCCAGCCGTTCATGCGTGATGCCGTGACCAAGGGAAAAAGGGATTCATTTTTATAAATATTAAGAAGATTAGTTAAAAATAGTAAGACAATAATAAACCAAACCACATAGTCGTGACTCGTAAATCTTACTAATATTATAAACGCGAATGTCTGTATGTGACTTTGTTGCTCTTTCACGCTAAAACTACAAAACCGATTGCTATAAAACTTGGAATATAGAAGCTGTACACCTGGAATAACACATACGCTACTTTATGCTCGATGTTCCTACGGGAACAGGACTTACGCGGGTTAAACTGCGGGGCGCTAGTGATCTATATATTTGACCGAACGAGCGAAGCGAGTGAGGTCCAGTGTAGACGGGCCTGGCGCTTGTATCTTTGTAACTTTGTATCTTTGTATGTTTGTTTGATGATAACTTGAGTATCGTAGCTCCGATCTTTATGAATTTTGGTATGCGCGTAGTTTAGGTCAATAGAATTTATGAGTTCGAAGATGAGCCGGATCGGTAGGGGGTTGGGGAGATAGGGGGTCGTGAGGTCTCAGTTCGGGGCGAACTCCTAGTAATGCAGAGCCCAAACTTCTGGTCATAGTAATTTGAAATTTGAAACTGTGTTCCTTGTGGTATGTAGGTTTCTACTAAGAAAAGATTTTTCACGGGATGCGGGTGAAATCGCGGGTCGCTACTAGTTGTAGGTAGATAATTAACTCAATAACTAAAGTTGTATGTAAGTTGTAGGTACGTAATATACTATTTTATGCAATCAATGTAGAAAAAATCGATTATGAATGATTTGCAATTATTCTGCTTCATAGATGTATTTATCTAATTGGATTATTACGGCTATGCTAATAAAACATTTGAAAAATAAGATTACCTAATTTCATGCAATTCAAAAATCGATTAACATGTTTTTTTTTACATCCATGTACAGTTTGTATGATACACGTGTACATGGATGTAATAATTTATAAAGCATAGATAGCGTAGCGGAAGCATAACGTCTGAATGAGTCTATCATCATGGTGATCAAAACCGCAAGTGAATAGACGAGTGCACATGGTACGTAGGTAGGTACTCCCTGATAGACCTCTCGGCGAGATTTTAAGATCAATGTCCAAAACGCGCGTTTCGCAGGTCAGTAGGAGGGCTTAATAAATCGCTAATGATTTTTATTATAACCAACTAGGTGCGCCCCGCGATTTCACCCGCGTTAGTGCCGATCCCGCTGGATTATCGGGATAAAAAGTAGCGGTTGTGTAATTAAAGGTTTCCAGCTACCCATATTCCAAGTTTCATGGTAATCGATTCAGCGGTTTTTATGTGATTGAGTAACAAACACGCATACACATAAGCACACATACTCACAAATGTCGTATATACATACGAGCTTTGTTCATACTCGTATATACATACGAGCTTTGTTCATACTCGTATATACATACGAGCTTTGTTCTCTGTATTTTATTTAATTGGGCATCTCATACGCATTTTTTTACATAGTACCTATTGTTCTTACACCTACCTACCGCAATGCTAAAATCCACACTTAAACGGAAGACCAGGGAAGCAGTACTTCAATGGGCGAATGTTCAATGGGCGAGGTGAAGTAAGGCATAATTTGTATGTCAGTAAGTGTTGATGACGATAAATGACGATAGATGACGATGGTTAAAAAACAACGAATAATTTTAAACAATTTTATTTTCATCCGGATATCTCGTCTTGATATCCAGATAAAAAGTAGCCTATATGTTAATGAAGTCTTAAGCTATCTGCATACCAAATTCATTGAAATCGGTCCAGCCGTTTCCGAGATTAGCGTGCACAAACGCACAGACAAATGGACAAACAGACAAAAAGATTCATTTCCGTGTTGGAAATGAGTTCTGTTACGTTAGTACATATCCATAAAAATAGTTTTTTCAAAATATCTTTCAAAAACAGACACCACTGAGTTACGGTTTGATTAAGTATAGGTAAGTATTGATTGATAAGTCAATGGATGGTAAGTAGTCTAGAGGCAGTCTAAGATAAAGCACGCTGACCTTAGAAGGACCTGGGGCTCTATTTTTGAACCAAATGAGGCATTTCGAGCGATTTTAATACCACGATTTCTACTGATTTTGGGATCAACCACTCGCTCCAGGAGTCCGGCATCAAACGATAATCAGCAGATATCGAATTATTTAAATCGCCTGAAGTGCAACGAGCGATTCAAAAATAAGGCTCCTGTTCATACGCGATTGAAAGACCGTCAACAATACTCGTCTGGAAATTTTGTTGTTATACTGGTACAGAATCCTTCGTCCACGAGTCCGATTCGCACTTGTTATGCAAAGTTTCTCATGATTGACGCAGAAAGGGTAGGCGTCATACCATAAAAAGAATTTAATAATTATTATTAGTTTTTCGTGAAAGAAATAAATTTATTACCAGTTGATTACAAAACACTTTAATAATCTACTAATTTATCTATTTTACCTATAATAAAGGAAGAGAGGACAAAAAGTCTGTACCTACTTGGAAGTAAATTTTTAAAAAAAGTTGTACAGAGGACTTCAGAACAGTTATAAAATTATAATTTTTTTAAAAATTATGTATGTCAGTCTGTTTTTCTATTTCTCTGTCTGTTTCTTATACAATTAAAAACTACTAATCCGATTGAATTCTAGTTTTCAATATTGAATAGTTCGAGGTACGTCGTGGTATATCTACTTTGCATCGAAATCCAATTAGTAGAACCCGAGTAATGATCGAAAATGTGCAACCGCTCGAGAACCGCTCGGCCGCCCGCGCCCGTGATAACGCGTTTTTCACTTCTGCATGTGAAACCGCGAGGCGCAGCTAGTTAACTATAAAATTCTTTTCGAACGACTTAGGTTTAAAATATTATTATTATTATTATTTTTTTTGTCTTCACTTCGACCGACTTTTGTTTTAGTTTAGTACGTTTTTGTGTTACCTATTCCATTTGTGTTTGCTGTCCATAATGTGATTAATTCTTCACTGAGCCCTTAGTATGAGTTTTGATAGTTTATCGTCTCGATGAAACTGGCAATTTACTTCATACATTTTCCATCAGCACCCTTAGCGGTAACTATTATGAACTAATATAATATGTGGAAGTGAACTGCCAGTTTTATCGAGACGATAAACTATCAAAACTCGGGTTAGTCGCAATTTGGTCCCCAACCAAACTGGGACTAGGGATTAGGTAACGATTGCAGAAAATCGATATCGTTGACTGGGACCATGGTTAGTTTAAGTGTGTGTTATGTATTTTAATTCTTGTGTTTTGTGTCGTAAATAGTCGTAATTAGTTTCGCCAATGTATTATTCCCGGTCTACAGCTATACCTATACGAGTTTTAGCGAAAATGGTTTATCGGTTTTTGGTTGAAAAAGTAAAGTCACACACTTTTAGGTTTAAAATATGAAGTAGGACAAACTAAAATAGAATGAAGTACCTCTAGGAAAAAATAGGATAGTATGAATGCTTAAATGCTACAGGTGGCCAAAAATTTACCAAAAAAACCGTTCAGTTCGATAATGTCTAGTGTACTATAAAGTCCTAGAGTCTCAAATACTCAAAAACATAACACTTCCTTTGGCAGTCGTGTAAAAACTCACTCTCTTTAACAATAAGAGAAACAAATAAAAATAACAATTTTCCTAATTTGAAATTGGAATTGTCTTCTTCAACATTAAACTTTTTAATGGTACCACAACCAGCCAGATACAAAGGGTATAACCAAAGAGATTTTATTACAAATTCATACATACTATTTCGAAAAGACTTTTCCAAAACATATTACAATGATTATCGTAATCAATGAGGCATGGTCAAATACGTTTGTATTTTATACCATCCACGTATATAATTATCTAATTATGTACCTATGCTAAATAAATGAATGAATTAAAATACTTATAAACATTTTTTTATAAACAACTTTAATTGTGGGAATTTTTGAAATAAGTACTTAGTTCCTTTTGATGATTTACTGTTTTTTTTACAAAATTTCTCAAGGATTTTCATTATTCTACTACATAATGCGTTCCATTTTATAAATTCAAATTACTTTATTACAACCATTATGTTTATTATGATTACTTCTCATCTAAACAACACATCCTAACTTATGGACCAATCACACAGGGCAGGTTTTACAAGCCAAGGGGCCTAAGCAGTACCGTATAAGCGTATATTAAGCATTACATTTAAAGCAGGACCGTTGAAGCGTATATTAAGCATTACATTTAAATGTACGAGTATGTAATATCCAACTGAATTTGTTCGAAATTTTACTTCTTATGTCTTTCAATTACACGAAAATTGAAAATACAGCTCAGCTGTACAGATTACTCTAAAAACTTTAAAGATAAATATTTCGAAAACGGAACCTTAATTATTTTTAGTTTTTAAAAAATTGCAATGATTTTAAAAGATTTTTCTAACAATACCCCACACGATAAGGTAAACCAGAAAAAAAAACATGCGCCATTTTACATGTGGAAGGAGGTAGGTACCCAAAAAATGATTTTTTATTATAGTAGCTCTTTCTTGGCGTGAACAATATGTTTATTCATGCAAAATACCAAGAATCTCAGAGCAAAGCCGCGGACGGACGGACAAACTGACATGACGTAAATATAAGGGTTCTTGTTGACTTCGAAACTCTAAAAATATGATTCTCTGATACAAACCTTGTAGGTATTTTCAATTTTTTCACGAGGTAAATAACTTAAAAAGGATTATACCTCTACCAATTTATTTTTAGACATTAAAACTATTTTTTTTTTAAGTCTTGTTTGAGAATTTTCAGGAGGCCAAGGAACATTATATTTTTTATTTCTGTGTTATTTTTTTTACTGGCGACGTGTTTTTGTTTTTATTTGTTAATTATTGTCACAAGTTTAAATCGAACCTAAAATTTAAGTATATTTTCACCCGATAGCAAAAAATTGTTATTTTTTTCATAGGTAGACCTAACTACAAGGGGGTAAAGTCATTCGTAACAAATATTTTAAAATACATTTATAACGACGACCTATGTGGCGCGTCGGGCGAATTTCCGATTGCAATGCCGTGGTTGCGGGTTCGATTCCCGTCGTGTGCAAATATTTATGCTTAAAAATAAATACAACTATATAATTTTATTAACACCGTTTGTATTTGGACTAAAACGTATTTGTCACGTTTTCATCTTCCAAGATTTCAATTTACGCAGGTTTATTGTTTGTACAACTTTATGCAACCTTTTTAGGCTACTTTGCTGCATATTATGGTAATTGAATATAAATTGTTCAGATAAAATTTACTGTTTTTTTATAATCAACAGTATATGACAGTATCTTTAAAATGCAAATTTATCAAATGTTGCTAGGGTAAGTCGGTCTTAAAAAATGGTCTTTTAAATGCTTGGTCCTGACTGACTAATGGATAAACGCACAATCTTAACCACTTATTATAAACATTAATAGAGACATTTGGAGAAGGTGGTCTTCATGTAATTTAGGTATCTGATAAGAAAGGGTTTTTCGTAATCTGAGGATGAAACTGAGGGATACAGCTAAAACCTCACCAAAAGGCCAAGATATTTTGTGAGATTGGTATTCGAAAATAGCCAAGTCATTCAATAAGGGTTCTTTTTTACCTTTATAGATCCGGAACCTTAAAAACTAGAATAGTTTTTCCATAACTAACTAGAAATGATTGGCGAAATTAAATTCGTTTTAAACTTTGCCAGTTCCGTCAGTTTTCTAGTTAATTATTTGAATAATTTAACAAAAACAGAATCACGTGTGAGGCTACATGATGGGTTAACATCTCAGTTATATATAAACCTTGTATATGTGAACTGTCTGTTGCTTCTATAATATTTATTTTTGTGTAGTGATTATCAAGAACAAATTTAAATCCAAAGCTGTGTATGTAAGTAGGTGATTTATCGTTATCAAACTAAAATTTAAAGCTCATCATCAAGCATAGACAACATGATTGAAATTGATATTTAAAAATTTGTCAAGTGCACAATCTTCTAGGAGCGAAGACGACGATGTGACATGTCTATGTCAACAGCCAAGTTATGTGACGTTTGTCTCTGTCTGTCAACTTTGAACCATTATGTCACAGTAAAACACAAACGATACATAGTTATGCAGCTGTTAACCAGCGTTTATAAGTAAGGGGGAATATGTTTACCAATGCCTCTACACTGTCGAATATATCTCTAAACTCGGTTTCAGAATGCTTCATTTCACATGGTTTTTGATCATAGTACTATGCATATTGATAGTTTGGAAAATTTACGAGAAATTTGAACACAAACCTTCCATAAGAGATCCACCAGAGTTATCCGGTAAACTACCATTTATAGGTCACGCTCTGAGACTATCTGGGAATGCAAAACGTGAGTTTGATTTAGTAATTAGTATGCAACTTGCTGAATATTAAGCAACCATTTATTGTCCACGACGGGAAAAGAAGCATGTTATAAGTTAGAGGTTTTGCCCTCGGGTCTGTATATCTTGTGGTATCGTTGCTCCCAAACGGTTGAACCAAAAGTAGTTTAAGGTATTTTTCAAGTTAATCTGTGTAAATACCTAAATCAATAGCTTCTATCCAACCACTGCATAGGTTTCATCCCAACTGTTGGTTGCTAGGACTTTTGTTGAATCTGAAATATCCATATGCCCACTTTAACCATATAAACAAAGGGGAGGTTCTTAATTCGTGTTTCTCATTATTCGTGTTTGAAGTTCGGTTTCAATTATTGTTTTCATTTGAATGGTGTCAGCTGCAAATTATTCCCATAACAAATAATTGGGAGTTTTAGCGGAAACGCTTTGGGAAGATTAGTTGCTAAATTTTCAGTTGTCTGAAACCTAGTTCAAATGCGTGTAAATTGTTTAATTTCGGGGGCTTATAATTTAATTTAGTTTCGTGAAGGAGTACAAGTGTAAATCGGTGCAAGATATAGACTTAAGCGTTTTCTCCAAAGCTCGTGTGAACCGTCATTGTAAAGAGCCACCATTTACATTGACTTTCTCGACTTGTACTACGACGACTTGACTGTTTTAATACAAATTGCAAATAACTTGGAAAAGTATTTGACACTGGCTACTTTCCAAATGGCCATAATCGGTTCACAACCGATAAGAAATAAAAAAAATATTGACAATCTGATAAGGATATTCAGAATATTATAGCACTTCTATCCTATTCAAAGACATTAAATAAATACTACGTATAACAATGTCCTTTTTTCTATTCAGCTTACATGACAATCATACCATCATGATGATGATTTGATTACAGCCGAAGATGATGATGAGATGATGAAGCTTGTTTGTATGTCCTGTTACAAACAAGCTATAGATGATGATAATGAGTACAGTGATGATGATCGTTAAAAGTCTCTCTGCCTGTACCATCTCTTACGACCGAATATAAAAAATATTGTTCACATTTGACTTTTATTATAATATACACTTTTATTGCAGAAGGTGCTCTCAATGTTGAGTCAATATCGAGGGAATGTATGCAAAAAGGTGGAATTACAAGCATGACCATTGGTTCACGTTTGGTTTATGGTAAGACCTCAGTAGAACCTTCAGTTAATCCTATTTTACTTAGGTTAACTTGCGATACTATACTTAGCTCCGAGCTAATGAGCTAGCTCACTGTTAACTCTTGGGATTGGTCTTGCACTGACACAAATGTCAGTGCACAACCAATCACAAGAATTAGCACTTTAGGTTGACTTGCGCCCTGGCTAAGTGTAACAACACTTAGCCAGGGCTAACTAAATAACTAACGAGCTAACTCTCTCCTCTCCGGATGCCTTGCACTGACAACCCTAACTAACACTTAGTTAGTTAGGGCTTAGTAAAGCAGCGCAAGTCAACCTTAATTACCTATCTATGCGACAGTTTAAATTTTTGTTTGTGTTTCAATCACGCAAAAACTAATGAATCGATTGGGACGAAACTAAATATTTGGATTACAACATAGGCTACTTCGACATGCCCACGGTATAAAGCTTGTAAAAAATAAAGCCTAATTTACATTACGAAACTATCAACCATGTCTATGTCTATACGAGTCATGCTTTATAGAGTCATTTTCACAAAACCTGTCTCATAGTAGATACCAGAAGCAATTTTATCAAATATATAAATAGTACTTACCGCAGTGTCTACGCAGTTTTTTTTGTGAAAATGTTTCGTCATGTAAAACCTATGTAATTAACTTATTTTAGAATGTTTTTTTCAGTTGTAGGTGATCCGGAAGCTAGTTCCAAAATCTCCAACTTGTGTTTGGAGAAGGATAAATTCTACGATATAGCTAGACCGTTATTGGGTAATGGAATAACCATAGCAAGAGGTTAGTAATGTTGATTAGTAGCAAATTAACTACCTCCTTCTTGAAACACAATATTTACCGGGTTTCACACGCGTCGACAGCAGCTGCTAGACCACAAGATACCGTTAGCCATTATTGTAGGACTTGGTATCGTTTGTTTGTTTTGGATAACGTAGTGTAAATTTAAAATTGATGTAAAATGTAATAAAAAGATTATTTAAAATTTTAAACCCAGTGAAAACCGTGGCTTTTTTTCATGTGATGTGCGTTCCGAAGCCATGGTAGCATTTTGAGTTAACTAAAAATAATTTATATTCAAAACTATTTCAAAAATTCTAAACTTTGCGTACACTACACAGGAACGTTTTCATACAAATAATAATGAGGCGGTGGTTTACAGTAATTTTTAGAATATTAAAATAGACGAATTACATCTCAGTCAATCTTAAATAGTGCTACAGCTAACTGAAAAGTTAGCGAAAGCTGGGTACATTATAACAATGCTGTTAATAAAAAAACGCGAGTAAAACCCGGTAAATATTGTGTTTCTTTATGCAAAATTGCGAAAAACAAAGATAAAATATACTTTCTTCTTTATTTATCCTGACTTAGATAAAACACATTCAAACGGATTTGTCAAAATATGGAAGATTTTGTCTATTTACAAAATTAAACTCTAACTAAAGTAAATGCAGTCAGAAATGAAGGTACAATGCGTACAGTAGTAGGTAATTGTTATTCTTTTTTTTTCAACACATAAAAATTGAACATCAATAAATGAATATGAATATGAACAGAATTTCTAATATTTTAACGACTTCCAAAATACAACACATAGACTTATCTTCTTTAGAAGTCTTCACATTTTAGACAAAAATATGTATATTTTGACTAAAATATTCATGATCTTTCGACAGTTTGTTAAAAAATTGCAGCGGCAGACACCAGTCTATTATAAATTGTATTTAGGACTATAGTGTCTTTATATAGCGATTTTAAACTTATATTATGGTTGTCTTTAACTTGAACTACAAGTAGTATTGCTATTAAATGAATAAATTAATATTTGTAATTTACAAGTGTAGCAAATTGCGAATTTAAATTGTGAAGCTATACGAAGTTATAGGAAGCTAACGACTTCCTATAATTTTGTAATTAATTATTTTCAAATTTAATTGTAAACATGTACTTGTGTTTTTGTCAATAATGAAATATTTCTAATAATAGGGGTTAAAGTATGAAATTGCCGTTTTATTGCAATAGGTTCGTTGAATTGACATAGAATCTTCATGGTTTGAAGTTTTCTAATGAAACTTTTTTCAAATGGTTTCTGTGATGTTCTTTTTTTAAAAAATGTGAAACATTTGAATATCGACTTTCAATTGTTTTTGTTATTCAATTTAGACAAGAAAGATGGATACTGCGAAAATTCGAGTGATTTTTTAATACGAGTTCCGACGCGGAACTAACGCGGCAGAAACAGCCCGCAATATCAATGCTGCGTTTGGAGAGGGGTCTACTAATGAACGCACCGTGCGATTTTGGTTTAAACGCTTTCGTGATGGAAATTTCGACTTAAAGAACGAGCCACGAGGAAGACCGCCCACACAGGTGAATAACGATGAATTAAGAGAGATAGTGGAAGCCGATCCTAGTCAAACTACCCAGGAATTAGCGGCATGGTTTAACGTTACCTTACCCACTTTATTGACTCACTTGCGTCAAATCAATAAAATAAAAAAATACGAAAAATGGGTGCCTCATGATTTGACTGATCTGCAGAAAGAAACGCGTGTTGAAACTTGTGTTGCCTTATTGAACCGGTACAGAAATGAAGGAATATTGGATCGAATTGTAACATGTGATGAAAAGTGGATTCTTTATGATAACCGAAAAAGAAAAATGCAATGGCTGACCCCAGGTCAAATGCCACAACAGTGTCCTAAAGCAAAACTTACCAATAAAAAGGTAATGGTAACTGTTTGGTGGTCTCAGCATGGTGTTATTCACTATAGTTTTCTTCGATCTGGTCAAGCAATTACGGCAGATGTCTATTGTGCCGAACTCCGAACCATGTTGACAAAACTAGCAGTAAAACAGCCCCGACTCATGAATCGATCTTCACCATTATTGCTCCACGACAACGCGAGACCTCACACAGCACGAGAAACCATTTTGACCCTTCAGGAACTGCACTTAGAAACCATTCGTGATCCTCCGTATTCACCAGACCTTGCTCCAACGGACTACCATTTTTTTCGTGATTTGGACAATTATCTACGTGACAAGAAGTTTTCTTCCCAGGAGGCAGTACAAAATGCTTTCACACAGTTTGTGCAGTCTAGATCGTCGAAGTTCTATCGCAAAGGTATTAATAACCTTCCCATTAGATGGCAGCAATGTATAGATAATAATGGCAACTATTTTGATTAAATAAATTTGTTAAAAATTTAAAAAATATACAATTAAGATTTTCAGTACTAATCGGCAATTTCATACTTTAACCCCTAATACTAAAAGAGGAAATTGTGAAATGCGATAGCGAAATGCGATAGCGAAATGCGATAGCGAAATGCGATTGTGATTTGGATTACGTATTGTGAGAGAAATATCGAAGTTCTTGGGAGCTGTTGAATCAGTATAGGTAACCTTAAAGTCATGTATTCGTGTTTTCAGTCAAAGACTATGAATGGGTATTCCAAATATTAATTTTCTTTCTTTTTACAGTACCTCAATGGAAGAAAAACCGAAAACTGTTAAACTCAGCCTTCAACAAGCAGACGATAAATAGTTTTATTAGTATATTTAACGATCAATCGAGAAAGTTGGTACATTTGTTAGGAAAGAACGTTGACAACGGATACTTCTGTCATAGTGTTCCCATTCAGAGGATTCATCTTGATTCAATAAGTCGTAAGTTTCCGATGATGATGTGATGGGCACTTTTGGACTTAATGGTCATTCACCTTAGATTATTTATATATTTAGATTTTATATCTTTGTAGTATTTATTTCTTGTGTAAGTATTTTCAGATAGATAATTTAAGAATGAATAAAATATACTTTAGTTTTCGATGTTATACATCCGTATTTATAAATTTTATCAAACATAATTACAATTGCAGAAAATACGTTCAAAAACTAATCAACTTGTATAATTTGCAACTGTACAAAGAGCTGTAAACAAAGAGATTTCACGTCCAAATAAATACATATATGCTAAGTAATAAATACCTATACTAATTACTCTAAGCATATATGAGTTTTAGTTTTTTATTAACATTTTTTATTTAAGTTTCTGAAAAGGTGTTATTAGTGCTTCGGTTTGTCATCAGTTGCTTGAGTCTGTATTCCAGACTTAATAATTTAATCTTTAAATTGCTAATTATTTTTAACTCTCCTATAGAACTTTTTAAATACACATTTTTTTAACATAGTTACATTTCACCGGGTCTTATTCGCGTAAATTATTTATTTTTTACCTCGACGTTTCGATCATGTTACAATGATCTTGGTCTCCTATAGAAGACGCGTTAATAAATTTCATTATATTCATATATATTCATTGATTCATTTCATTAGACATGGGTAAGTGCAAGGATGTTACAAAAACAACAGAAGGATCAGCCGCGCGTGCTTAATTAACCTAATTGGCATATGAAACACAATCAACAATTACCTTTCGACAATAGTGTGGGTTAATCTACTTACTTACTTACTTATTCACTATTATATTTCAGAAACATCATTCGGAATTAATATCGAAAAATACGACGCCCTCTACCAAAACTTCTTAAATGGAATAACTGAAGTTCTAGAAATATTCTACGAAAGATTCACTAGATTCTGGTTACACAATGAGTTCATCTACAAACTGACGAGCATGAAGAGGAGGCAAGACAAAATTATTGAAAAAATAGAGCTTTTAACCAACACAGTAAGTGTTAACACATTCATAACCCCTAATTCATAATGCCTTGGTTTTAACCTTGTGTAGTTAAAGGTTTCTTTAAGGTTAGTGGCCTTAGGGTGACTTAAAAAGTCTAACACAAAAATGAGTTCATCATTTATGAAGAAGAAATGAAAAACGTCTGATACAAACCATTTAAAACCGAAATATATATTTTTAAATCTGTAACGTTGTTCTTTTGTTTTTTACATTAGGAGAACGATTAATAGAGAAATAATTGTATGATTTCAGATTTTAGCAGACAGAAAGAAAACACTAAATAACGAAAACAACACGGGAGAAGGTACAAAATTACTAAAATTATTACCTCTTTGTATCACTGCCTATATAATTTCTTTATGAATATAAAAATAAATAAATTCTGTGACCAACACACAACGCCATCTAGCCCCATGGTAAACTGCTAAGCTTGTGTTACGGTGACTAGACAACGGATATACTACTTATATTTAGTTTTCTTTTGTAAATACATACATAATATTATACATAGAAATACACCCAGACCAGATACAAATATTGATTTTTAAACATACGAACCATATGAACCATACGAAGTTAATAGTGAATTACGTTTCTTTACCTACTTCCGTTGGTTTCCAGAAAAATTCCAACCTTTCATGGATATTATGCTGCGAGCATCATTCGAGAATGATTCTTTTAATGATAAAAATATTCTTTACGAAACACATAATCTAATTATTGGTGGATTTGACACCTCGACAGCGCTCTTAACATTTATATTAACTGTTTTGGGATCGAATTTAGACGTTCAAGATAAGGTTTATAAAGAGTAAGTATGTAAATTGTAGGTAAAGCCTGCAAATTTAAACCGATAACATAGGAACTTAAAGTAGGTATTTTACATTACCAACTATAGCTTGGTCCCACGGTTTTTCCCGCGTAAATTTCGATCCCCTGGGAATATCAGGATGTGTTATACATATAAACCTTCCTATTGAATAACTCTATCTACTAACAGAAATCAAAAGCCGTTGCGTAGTTTTGAAGATCTAAGCATACATACAAACATCCAGACAGGGAAACGACTCTGTTTTATACTATGCACTCTGTATACTATGTACTATGTGTGTGTACTGTGTATGTACTAAATAACGAAGATGAAGGCCACCGGCTGCTTTGCCGCGATGCGGTGATAGTTGAGAACTTTATAAATGTAAGCTTGATCCGTTCATTTGTTCCCATCGACCACCGCCATTGTCAGATGGTTGTCTTAGGGAAGTATTAGCTCGCTAGTACTAACCTAAATAAGGTTAACCTATTACCTAAACCTAAACCTAAACCTTCGGAGGCTTTGGCCGAGGCTTGTTATGTTACCCTCCACTGGCCTAACTCGTAGCGCCAGGCAGACTTGTCTGATTTCTTATAAGTAGACCAGTAGACGAAGGGGTTTTGTTTCACTGCCTTCTTCTAGACAAGCGTCCTATATCTAAAGACCATGACGAAAGACGTGGTTTACTGTGTTCAGCCACAATCTTACCAGCATGTAAAGAAAGTGAGAACTCAAATTGTGACTATTTTCAGAATACTTCAAGTATTAGGCGAAACAGACAGGGATGTCAGTGCAGACGATTTGAACAAGCTAGTCTACTTGGAAGCGGTAATCAAGGAAACTTTGAGACTCTATCCCATTGCAGCCTTAACTGGACGACACATCGATAGAGACATCTATTTGAGTAGGTACCATAGTTTGCTCTGGAATACCTATTCTAATTTAAAGTTCAACGCACCCTGCGTTGATAGGCTTTTGTTTTTGTTTCGATCGACAATCTACTAATCAGTCTGAACCACTGATACCACTGAATAACAACTGGTCTTTTTTTAAAGTTGGTATGTACGCTAACCCTCGCCTCGCCTCGGTGCGAGAGTTCGACACTTCCATCCCACATATTCCACATATAGTGTATTAGCTGGAGTCCATCGGCTCAAGTTCATTACAAAAATTTGTAGATTTTTTTGTACATAACTCCTTAAGTTTCTTCCAATCTTCAAAAACAGAACTAACGGCTTTTAAATTCTTTTGTTATTTCTCTCCAGAAAACTATACACTCAAAGCGGGTAGCAGTTGCCTGCTAATGTACTGGGCTTTGCACAGACATCCTGTTTGGGGAGAAGATAAGGAGTTATTCCGACCAGAACGCTGGTTTGAGAATACTCTACCGAACTTACATAGTGCCTTTGCTGGATTTAGTTTGGGTAGAAGGAATTGTATAGGTGAGTTCATTCTAAAACTAAATAGATATAAAATTCAAAGTCTTGGTATTTTTCTTATATAATCATTCTTTGGTAATAATTGCACAATTAAAATTAACACTTATTTATCCACGAAAGTACTAGGTTTTATCATACCTACTTAATATGCAAAGATACCTTTGTAAGTCTGCCCGCCCTTGCCGCTTTGAGTGATGTGTGCAACGCGTAATAAGCGAAATCCGCAGTGTATAAAAACAATAATACTACTTTTCAAAATAGTTAATAATGTTTGAGAAAAAAAAAACAGGATTTTTTAATGGAAATTAGGCCTATTCTCCGGACTTTTGTTTTTTAAGGGTTATGACCGCGGAGCTCAGCTAATTAGGAGTTAGTAACCTTATACTTTAGTATCTTCTTACTAGTCTATGGTAACCTTAATACTTTTTTTTTTCAGGAAGACTCTACGCCATGATGTCAATAAAAACTAATTTAGTTCACATAATGCGTAACTATAACATTTATTCTGACATAAACAAGATGGTTCTCAAAGTCGACGTACTTTTAAGACCTCATTCCGGTCATGAAATAAGACTAGAAAAGAGATGATGAACTGAACCATGCTTTTATTTACAATTTTTAAAATGTACCCATGTCTGTTTCGGCCGAATACAAAAAGCCACTTAAAATTTAAGGGGTACTTAACTAATTGAGCATCTTAAAAATTCAAATCAGTATGGGAATTCTTGGGCATACTCAAAATTTCAGAGCTCCTTTAAGAAATTTTCTTAAAGGAGCTCTGAAATTTTGAGTAGTGTTTCTATATTTGACTGTTTCTCCGAAGGTACCTCTTTACTATATCTAAGCACCAACCAAACCATGTTTTTGAAAATGCTTATTATCAGTCAAAAATCAGAAGCTGAAAGTTTGTGGTAATATTTTATATGTGCTTACTTAAATTTAATTAAGTAAATTATTATTAAAACATGTTACGGCCTTTTCCTTACCTACTTATTTTACTCCTCATCTGAGCGATGTTCCGGGTTGCATTCCTCTCGGGAGCCCGAGGTCCGCTTCACCTCCAGAGCATCCTTTCAGGGGCAAACAAGACCTAAACTGAAAATCCTTGTCGAATTCATTGAAAATTATCCTATATTTTTCAATGCAATATTTTTAAATCTATTCGTTTAAAACGTTTATAAATGACATTGTTTCCTACATTTTAGTGTAGTTCACAGGCTAGTAAGAAGATACTAAAGGTATAGTTTCAAGACAAAAACTTTTTATTGTTTCGAAGCCTTAGGATATTTTAGTCAAAAAATGACTTTTTTGTGTTGTGCCAAGGTTTCCAAACAAGAACAAGTTTTTGGTTTTTGGCACAAATTGGCGGAAACAATGCCAACTACAGCATTGAACATAAATATTCAAAATTTTTACGTCAGTAAACAATCGACTATCTTACTAATCTTACTTCTTACTAATATTATAAACGCGAAAGTTTGTATGTATGTATGTGAGGTTGTTACTCTTTCACGGAAAAACTACATAACCGATTGCGATGAAACTTGGAATATAGGTAGCTGGGGACCTGGATTAACACATAGGCTACTTTTTATCCCGTTCTTCCCGCGGGAACGGGTCCTACGCGGGTGAAAACGCGGGGCGCAGCTAGTTTTTAATAAAGCCGAGAGGAATTTTGAGTTTAGGTCTTATATTCCTCTTGAACATTATAGATAGTCTTAATAAACATAATTACCTACTGCAAAAAAGGTTGAAAATATTTTAACAGCACGGTTCTGGGAACCCTCACTAGTATTCTCCGTGGGCCTAATTCTGTTAGAAAAACCGTAAATATAGAATCTACACGACATCCAGACGGTTCTCCAAATGGTTCAATGGTTCATAGTGTTGACATAGCTTATACTTCTTTAAATTCACAGGTTTCAACCATGTTTCCACATGGTTTTAGAAAAATTGACAGAAAGCTACAGCGGAGCTACGCGGTTTTTTTCTACTTGAATCATCCCTTTTAATCGTCTTTCACTACGCCCACAGGAAGAGATTTCAGTGGGAATTTTTGCACGGTTTCGCTAAGATTTTCGAAGTGCGCATTCTATTTTGCTGACCCGTTTTCGAAAATCATTGAATGTGGAGTAGTTGACATTTACATCGATCGTTCTCAAAGCGCGATTGAGTCGCGTAGTTCTTTACGAAAACAATCGATGTACAGTCAGAAAAGGACTGAGGGTGCACATTTTAAATTTTTATGATTTTCAATAATGGTTCAGTGTAATTGTTGATAATTCTGCTTGATATCAGTAAAGCGTTCTAATTGTTAGTAATTCCATGTAGAATACCAAAAAACACTAAACCGCTATTGATAAAATTAAAACTTTATAATATTCATATTATTTATAATATAATTAAAACTTTATAATAACTGGTACCCTAAGTCCTGGCTTGACCGTACCTACTTACGTTTAAAAGATTCATTTTTGTTTGGCAGTGGAAATGCGAATTGTATGTATCTAGGTACTTAGATACTTCAAACATTTAAAATTTACAAGAACCGCTTTATTAAAAAAAATAACGCGCAATGTAGGATTTCGTAGTATCCAAAAATAACAGAGATTGCAATCTGTAAAAGTTGTTTCAACTACTTACATATTACGAGTAGGTATGTAACGGAATTTGTTCGAAATTTTACTTTTTATTTCTTTCAATTACACGTTAATTTGAAAAACATTCATTTAAACTTAATTATACCTATGTACTACTATCATGAAAATATTTATGATGTATCCAAGTACAACCACTTGGTTTCCAGAAGAGGGTACATATGACTCTAAAAGCTAGCACTAACTAGATAAATAATTCGAAAACGAAATCCTAAAATAAAATGAAAAACAGCTTAAGAAAACCCACAACAATTCTAAAAGAGCTATATAACGATACCCCACACGATAAAGTAAACATGAAAAAAAGAAATCAGCCCCCATTTGACACGTGGGGATGCACCCAAAAAATGCTTACCAATTTATTTATTTTTATTGTAGCACTTTCTTGGCGTAAACAATAGTACCTACCTACTCATGCAAAGTTACAATTTCTTAGTACGCGTCTCTGAGCTAGCTAAGCCGTGGACGGACGGACAGACGGAGATGACGAAACTAAAGGGTTTCTTGTTGACTACGAAATCCTAAACATACCCTACTATAAAACAAATATTTTCTTTATTATATATTAATATTAATACTATATTAATTATATAATAGGTTTCTTGTTGATTAGGAAACCCAAAAAAATGTCCGCTCCGCTATAACCAAATAACTTCTTTGGCTCTGCTCGTACTATTATATTACTCTTTGCTCTGCTCTATTGTCGCGAAAACTACCATTTTCTACTGTGATTTTCTACCAGACCATAGACAAAATTGAACGAACTAGTGAACAAAATTGAACGAGAATAGACTCATTTATTCTCCAAAAGAAATCTGTGGTTACTATTGTTTTGTTTATGTGTCACGTTTGTTGCGTAAAATTTATTTTTTTGTCGCATTCTCGTTATTTTGGTGTACATAATGTTTTGTGCTTATCCTAGTGTATTTTAAAACATCATAATCAATATCTGTTTAAAATAGGCACCATAAAAACATATTACATTTTCGCCGCGTGACATTGCCGGAATTTGTGAAAATACAATAAATTTAAATTTATTCTATTATTCTTTGAAAATGGGTGATTTAAACGAAAATCCTCTAAAACTGAGTGTTAAATGGAATGGCAAAGAGTTTGAAATACCGGAATTCTCGCCGTCAGATTCCGTGGCGATGTTAAAAATAGCTATCGAAAATGCCACGGGTGTTCGGCCGGAAAGGCAAAAGCTATTGAATGTAAAGTTTCAAGGTAACTATTTCACTTATTTCTAATGAATTTATTTACCATTTCTCATAATAATATCCTCCAAACAATCATAGAATGATTATTTTTACGTGCTCATTGCGAAATGCTTAGGATATTTCGATTATTATTGCGAAACAAGGTTAAGTTTGTTATTCAGCCGTTACACGAAATCGGCGCACGTTTTGGCGTCGTACTTTCTATTGTAATAAACCTACTTTAGTAACTTGCGTCATTACCACATTAATCAATATGGACTTTATTATTTTATAGAATGAACACTAGATACTAAGTAGACTGCTTATTATGACAGGGCAAGTAGTAAATTATTTGATAGGTATACCTTTTTTAAGTTCTTCTGGGTGTGGTTGGCTAAATAAAATTAGTGGTAAATATTCAAGGCCAATCCCATGCACTTCAGTGGCATGAACTGCATGAATTATAGTTGCTAGGTTGCTAGGGCTGCGATCATCTAAACATTCAGTAATATCATCTACCTATATGACTATACATAATATAACTACATCTCTTTGTAAAGGCATAATGTCTGTGTATGTATATTATACATG
This sequence comes from Idaea dimidiata, assembly GCA_949358125.1. NCBI lineage: Eukaryota > Metazoa > Arthropoda > Insecta > Lepidoptera > Geometridae > Idaea > Idaea dimidiata. The sequence goes on from OX442330.1 coordinate 24,576,681, forward strand.
TAAGCTTGCTCTGACCTGAAAATGTTAGTTGGTTAGAGGTTTTCCTAGTAACACTACTGGTACCATCCTAATTTTTTCACACACCAATGTCTTTTCTTAAAAAAAAATAAGTGCTTTATTAACATCACTCTTACGGTGAAGGCCAACATTGCAATGATAATCATCTTAAAATTACATACAGTAACCCAATTATGAGGGTATATATGGAGAATGCGAAGCGAAATCTTTTAAGATTCAAAATGTGTTGCGATTGTATTTATTCGATTTTGCTATGACATTAACACTTTTCTTTAGCTGAGCTTGTTGTGCTTTTGATAGATTGCAATAACTAGAACTCAAAACACAAATATTGTGGCAATACTCTAGCCATTCTAGCTCTGACGATAAACCCAAATTCTCTGAAATGTAAAAAATTTATTATTACATGTGGCAAGACTACAAAATGTTGTTAGGTGTTGAAAAATTCTTAATGTAACTAAAATCAATGCAATTAGTTAGAATGAATTTTATTTCACACTAACCTCTACCCGCAGCTACGTTCACCTGTCTCAAGGTAACAGAATTAGGATAAAAAAACACTCCGGAAAGAACACACTTTCAACAAAGACTTACAAAGACTAGCGGTTTGGGTTCTGCTATAGGCAATCAATCAGCCCGGAATATTATTTGTAAAGGTTAAATACTCTTATTTCTCCAGGTAAAGTAGCTACAGACAACTACACATTGTCAGAGCTAAATCTAAAGCCAAATCTTAAGATTATGATGATGGGCTCTTTAGAGGAGGCCATACAGGGTGCTCTGACCAAACCTGACGTGGAGGATGTGGTCAATGACCTTGATATTGAGGAGGAGGAGGTTGATGTTGAAAATCAAGAGGTAAATTTTATACTAATGCATGCAATGCATGCAAGTGAGTCGTTTCACAGTTTTATTCAAGTAAGCAGTGAGAATATCAGGATAAAAAATAGACTAATCTCAAAATAATTCAGACTGACAGACAGGACATTGAGTCCTTGGGATTAACATAGTCAATTTTTATCCAAGTGTTTTCAAAAGATTGGGAGTTATGCAGGTGAAATCATAAGCTACTAATACTTGGTAAGCTATGATTTACTTTGACTATATTTAAAATGGATATAATACTTACATACTTAAATTTATTTATTTTTGTAATACATACATAATAAAAATCACATAAAGGAGAGACACACAGACAAAATACTTAACAAATACTTCCTTTACCTTTACTTTAAATCATAATTTCTTATTCCCTAATTTCTTCTATTTCAAACCCATAAGCTTCTGCATTGCATTGGTATAATTTCTCATATTACATCTCACAAGAAAGAGGGGAAAAAAGAAGCTTTTGGATATTTAGGGATAATTTATGCTATAATGCTACATAGGTTGTCCATTGCTACTGTTGTTAGTTACTAGTCTTCATGATTTTATGACATTTATAAAGAAGCATGATAGACTACATAATATGAAGTAAAAGGAATTACTTACCTATTCCCAACTCTGTATTTATAATAATTACTTACTCTCCAATGTCTCTTATTCCAGATTTACCTAGCTAAAATAAATAAGCGAGTGAAAGACTATAAAATTAATATTCTAAACGAACCCAGAGAAGGCAAGAAACTCCTTGTTTTAGATATTGACTACACACTGTTTGACCATAGATCTGTTGCTGAAACTGGTAAGAATCAAAATCATAGTCAAAGTCAAAACATTTTTATTCAATAAGATATTTTTACATCATCATTTTGAATTGTCTTACTGTTTAGTAAATAAATATCGCAGGATGTTACAAAGAATCTACTTACTGTACCCACTCATATAAAATGAGCACTGTTAATGGATAATTTTGGACATACGAGGTGTTGTGTACCTCCAAAAGAAAGCTGTTCCACCGGGACGCGGGCAATATCTCGTCGGGGGTTGTAAAATGAGCTTATCTTAGAAAGAAAGTTGATAGTGCGATTCAAGTCTTCATACTAGTAACGCCATCTAGTATGTTATGTGGGCGTCCGCTATATAATCTAAGTTTTGTCTGTACTTTTGTTATAGGTTACGAGTTGATGCGACCGTATCTACACGAATTTCTAACCTCCGCTTATGAAGACTATGATATAGTAATATGGTCGGCAACCGGTATGAAATGGATAGAGGAGAAAATGAGATTATTAGGTGTTTCTACTCATCAAGACTATAAAATAATGTTCTATTTAGACTATTTAGCTATGATAACTGTTCATACGGCTAAATATGGAACTATAGATGTAAGTACTGCATTTTCGTTTATTTTTTGCTCTTGCCAATTTAACTAGAAAATAACCTCTGTTATTTGGACGCGCGTTGCCCAACAGGCCTAATAAACATTTCACTTGCGTAAGTCCCGTACCTGAGGTAATGTTGGGGTAAAAACAATGACTTTTAATTACTTAATTATTAATTAAATAGATCCGGTAGTTTTGGAGCCTATTCATTAAAATGTACTAAAACATTTAACATAGTGTGGCGACCCCGATGTAATGCAAAACGGAGACCACCACTCGTTGGACCGACGACATAGTGGCGGTCGCGGGAAGTCGTTGGATGGAAGTAGCTCGCGATCGCTGTTTGTGACGTCGTATGGGGTGGGGGGGGGGGCTATGTGAGGCAGTAGACGGTTAAGAACGAGATGATGATGATGATATTTAATATAAAATTACAAATTAAAATCAAATCACAATAGACAATAATAACTTAAAATAAAAAAACGAAAACTAAGCTTAATTTAATTATTAAACAACTAAATAATTCTGGCTTCTTTATACAATTAGTATAGATATACAAAAAGAAGAAAAAGAAACAAAAAGTATAGTATGTAGTATATCCGTTGTCTAGTACCCATAGTTACAAGCCTAGTGCTTAGTTTGGGGCTAGATTGCGCTGTGTGTATACTGTATGTGTAATGTAGTGCAATATTTCAGTAAAAATGTATTTATTTTTCTCTTTTTTTTTCAGGTAAAACCCCTAGGCGTAATATGGGGAAAGTATCCCCAATACAGTTCGAAGAACACGATAATGTTCGACGACATTCGGCGTAATTTTATAATGAATCCTAAATCAGGTCTCAAAATACGCCCTTTTCGGCAAGCACACTTGAACCGCGATAAGGACCGAGAACTACTATACTTATCCACGTATCTAAAGGATATTGCAAATTACTGTGACGATTTTGATGCGTTAAACCATAAGAAGTGGGAGAAATATAGGCCGGATAAGAAGAATCATGGCTGCAAGAGGAAAGCCGATGATAGCCCTTCTACTGCGAAAGAATGACATTATAAGTAATTAATTCATTGATGTATTGTAATATATTTTTTTAAGACATATGAAGTCAAACTGGTGTAAGACGATAAAACATTATAGTAGACCAATATGTATAGAGATATGTCATATATATTTCATATATGATATGTATTTGACAGCAAACATGATCCATTTTCCATGAGTTTTTAATGAAACTTCGCATTTTTCCCTCAGATTATGCTTCCATCTAAAACTTAAAGGTGCGACCAGCCCCCCATATCATCTATCTAGGGGACGTCTGACAACAGTGGAAAGTGACAGGCACTATGCAGTACATTGCTGCTTTGAGGTAATCACCGGTAATAATCACGTTACGTGCAGCAGCAATGTACGTATAGTGCCTGTCAATTTCCACTGCTGTCCACTGGATAGATAATACGGGAGCTGACATCGTGCGGAACTACTGCCTCATTTATACATGCGGCCCGAACGACACATGCACAAACAGGGGTGTTATTCCTGTAATAAAATTGTCTGAAATCATTGTGAACAATGCACTCAAAATGAAACTAACTAGCAACTGAATGCAATCAAAACTTTACTGAGTCAAAAGTTTATAGAACACAGTATACACCATGTTTTAAATGTCGAATGTTACGATCAAAACTTGAAAATTCGACTGAAATGATATTTTAGATTACTTTTGATGGCCTAAAGCCATCATGTTACGTAACATGATGGTCATTATACGTAACAAAACTTTTCAAAAATTTCAGTCAATCTTCAAAATCGCATCTCACATTAAAATTTATCGATATTTTTTTTTGGTTTATCATCAATGCATTTTGAGACTACAAAGTTTTGATTGTGCGATTTCGAGTCCAGTTGCAAGTATAGTTTCATTTTGAGTGTATTGTTAGCAATTGCAATGATGTGAAAATGAAATTTGGGACATTTATATTACAAAGGCGTTATTTAAAACCTAAACTGAAAATCCCTGTCGAATACATCGATAAATGTTGATTATTGTTTGACGACATAGTTTCGCCGTTAATGGTGTAAATTGTCAACATAAATCTCCAAGGGCGAATTGCCCATTTTTGATAAAGAAAAAGTCTTTTAATTTTGTTTTAGGTTTTCGCGATTTAGCGTAATAAAACACATTATTTACCTCGGCGCATTGTAACAATGCCGTTAATAAATAAAACACGAGTAAAACCCGGTTTATATTGTGTTTTAAAAGTCATTTATTGCCTCTAAAATATGCCAAGACTTCAAAACAATAACAAATGTTTGTCTTGAAACTGCACCAAAATGTTAGAGAAGGAACAAAAATAAACAACAATTTTCAATGAATCCAATAAGGATTTTCAGTTTAGGTAAGTATTTTAAACGCCCTAACATATTTATTATAATAGTATTATCCATACATAGTGTATTGAGAACGAATATATATGTATCCAACCCTCATAAACATGCTAAATAACATGACAGTACAAACCCAGCGCTGGCTTGCTACTGGGTTTGTGTAGACAAAGAATTTCGTACAATATACCTATAGGTAAATGACATAGATGGCGCTGTGTTCAATAAATCTTACTGATATTACAAAATATAGCAAAAAGATAATTGGAAGCCTCATCTTAATGTAGTATTTATTTCTATGTTAAATAGAAAAGTGCAGTCTTTAAAGATAGTCCTTAGATGGCGTGCCTGAGGCGTAAAGAAAAAAGACGATGTAATCCTTAATTTCGACTCGAAAAGACGAGCACCTATGCCATCCCCAAAGATGCGATTTCAAGTCCTATTGGGTGTGATTTTTTTGAAATCATTTCTTTAAAAGTCAATATTATAACTGAAAATTTTATGTGTAAAAATCTTAACTCCTTCACGCAAAAACTGAACCGATTTCGATTAGTATGCCGACAGCCGGATGGATTGACTTATAGGCTTTTATCCCGATATTCCCATTTCATCGGGACCTACGCAGGGAAACCGTGGGCACTAATCGTTTTTAATACCAGTTATAACCACGATTTTCATGGCATATGTCCCGACCCCGGGGAAATATAAGGGTTAAAAGAAACCTATATATAGTCATACATATTCATGCATAGAATATACATAGTCATATGTATTCAAACCTTCCTCTATCTATCTTGTAAATTTTTTTTATTGCTCAAGTCATATCTACTAGAGATATTTAATTTAAAGGAAAAATTCATCTTCAAAAATGATAGATATGCCTGTAATAAAAAGCAATAAAAACAAATTACGAGATACTTAAAGAAAAAAGAGCGACATCTCTTGGCGAATGTGTTAATTGTAAAGTTCATTATTAGTACAGGTAAGGTAGAGTAGTAATATATACTCTAAGGGTACAGGTAAATCACTGGAAAGTGATCCTGTAGATGGCGTCCCAATCGAGCCTTACTTGAAAAATAGTAAACAGTGGAAAATATTATTAATTTTAGAATTCACCGTTCGAGATGGGAATTCGTGTGGCCTAGTTGGTTGAGGCGCTGCGGTACTGACGCAGAGACGAGTTCAAATCTCGTCGCGGAATTTTTCCCTTAAAATATTTCTTCCCCTATCAACTAAAAAAACCGCATCTAAATCCGTTGCGTAGTTTAAAGATCTAAGCTTACAAACAAACAGACAGCGGTTATCGACTTTGTTTTATACTATGTAATGAAAATGGTTATCTTTTAAGAGACTTATAATTATTTGCCTCTACGTGTTAATCCAGGCTTCGAGCTATTTACATTTAAAGTTTCATCGAAATCAGGAATAACAAACTCGCTTAGATTCATAATCACAAATTTTCCCGTTTATATACTTAGTTTACTGTGCGAATTAATCAAATTACAATAATAATTAAGCAGCAAATTATACGATAGATAATTAATTAAGTTTTTAATTATGGACATAAACTGAAGTCTGATAACTACATGACATTTAAAAGGAATCAGTACCAAAGAAATTATGTTACTATAGAACTAGAATGCTCGCCTAGAACTAAAGTGTTCCGCTACGTTGAGCATGCTGTCCCTTTCTAATAACACTAATAGAAAGGGACAGAACGCTACATAATATTGAAGCAGACCACTTTATTTCTACGTGACCATTCTAGTAATATAACTTCTTTGATCAGTACCAAACTATGGCCGGGCGAGCTTTGGATATTTTTGCGAACGAATTTAATTCATGCGGTACCTTACGATACGTACGATTCTATAGTACTTGGAAGGATGGGTTCGTACGTATTCTTACGTTACCGCACGAATAAAGTTCGAACAAAAACGTATTCAAATTGCACCCAGCTTAACTCGATTGCTTTCGTTTTCATAAATCGTATATCTATTTAATACTTTGTACTAAACCCTTTTAGCCTTATTAATAAACGGGGAGTACGGTCGGAGTAGTTATTCCGACCTTACTCAACGTTTATTAATAATGCCCTTGACTGCTGAGAACACTGTTCTGTTTGCGATTTCAACGTCAGCAATCAGAGTTAAATAAAAACAAGTAGATATTATGTGTAATACTTAAGTAGGTATTATAATAATGGAAGAAGTAAATTTTAAAGAAAATATACTTTCGTTTATTTTTCCCTCTTTCATTTATGTTTTTACAGTGCCAACCATCACCCGCGTAAGTCCCGTTTCCGCGGGAATATCAGGATAAAAAGTAGCCTATTTGTTATTTCTGGTATCCAGCTACCTATATTCCAAGTTTCATCGCAATCGGTTCAGTAGTTTTTGCGTGATTGAGTAACAAACATCCAAACACACTTTCACATTTATAATATTAGTAGGACCAGCTGCGCCCCACGGTTTCACCCGCTTAAGTCCCGTTCCCGCGGGAATATCGGGATAAAACTAGCCTATGTGTTATTCCCGGTATCCAGCTACCTATACTCAAAGTTTCATCGCAATCGGTTCAATAGTTTTTGCGTGATTGAGTAACAAACACACATACTTATAAACTTTTAGCTTTATAATATTACTAGCTGCGCCCCGCGCTTTCACCCGCGTGAGTCCCGTTCCCGCGTGATAAAAAGTGGCCTATGTGTAAATTCAGGTCCCCAGCTACCTATATTCCAAGTTTCATTGCAATCGGTTCAATAGTTTTTGTGTGAAAGAGTAACAACCTCACATACTTACATACAAACTTTCACGTTTATAATATTAGTAAGAAGTAGGATAGGATTATAAGCGATGTTGGTCTAGTGGTAGAGATACCCCGACTTATATTTCGAGGGGCGCCCGGTCGTGGGTTCGAATTCAGACCGACCGCGCACGAATGTGTGTGTGCTAATAACATCGTTCTTACGGTGAAGGAAAATATGAGGAAACCCGAAATCGACGTGTCCTGGGACTCACGAATTAACGGTTCAAAGAACTGGGGCATTCGCCAATCCGGGGTAGGCTCCCGTGGCGTCTTACAGCCTAACCTCTCTAAGAGGCCGGGCTGATTATTATTATATTAGTATCGAATAGATTGATTTGTTTATTCGAAAAACCATTGACGTTTCTGGCGACTGGACTTTCTAAAAAACATTGAACCTTATTGACCTATTTTTTCAGGGTTCTGTACCCAGTTTCATCCGCGGAAGTCCCATTCCCCCGGGAATATCTGGATAAAAAGTAGCGTATATGTTATTCCAGGTCTCCAGCTAACAATATTCCAAGTTTCATCGCAATCGCTTTAGTAGTTTTTGCGTGAAAGAGTAACCAACTCACATAAACACATAAAAAAAATTGGGGTTAATAATACTTAAGCTGCGCCTCGCGGTTTCACCCGCGTAAGTCCCGTTCCCGCATAAATATCTGGATAAAAGTAGCCTATGTGTTATTCCAGGTCTCTAGCTACCTATATTCTAAGTTTCATAGCAATCGATTTAGTACTTTTGCGTGAAAGAGTAACAAACTCACATACATACAAACCTAGAAACTTTCGCGTTTGTAATATTAGTAAAATTACGTAAGTCCCGTTCCCGCGTGAATATCAGGATAAAAAGTAGTCTGAGTTATCCAAGGTCGCCAGCTACGCATATGCCTACTATGTTTTATCGCAATCGGTTCAGACGTTTTTGCTTGAAAGAATAACAAAGTAAGATACTAGCTGCACCCCTTGATACCACCCGCGTAAGTCCCGTTCCCGCGGGAAAATCAGGGTAATTCCCGGTATCCAGCTACTAAATTGCAAGTTTCATCGCAATTGGTTCAGTAGTTTTTGCTTTATCAAACTCACAGACATACCTACATACATTCATGCAAACTTTTGCGTTTATAATATTAGTAAGAAGTTGGATCCTACGAATATTATTATTATAAAGCTAAAAGTTTGTGAGTGTGTGTGTTTGTTACTCAAGCGCGCAAAAACTACTGAACCGATTGCGATGAAACTTGGAATAGAGGTAGCTGGGGGGACTTGGATTAACACATAGGCTACTTTTTATCCCGATTTTCCCGCGGGAACGGGACTTACGCGGATAAAACCGCGTAGCGCAGATAGTAAAATATATTTCTTTAAACTTATTTTACAAATAACGCTACGTCCCTCAGTTCTTCCTTTAGAATTTAATTACCGCGTATTGACAAGTCGCTAGTCGCTTGGTTGGTGTCGGTAATTCACAGCGGTAATCTAATCGTGCCATTGCTTTCCGAGAAATAGTTATAATTAAGATGTCTATCTAATTATGATAATCCGCGCTACCATGCTCGTTTGTCGTTGCTATGTCGTCCTTTTGTCGTTCAAAAATAATTAAGTAAATTTTAAATAAAAATACCCCGACTATTTTCTAATCCACAGACAATTTATACATTTTTTTTTAAGTTAACTTTTTTTTTATATTTTTTGATGTGTTTTCATTTATTTTTATGACTTATAAGACATAATGGTAGGGCTCAATATAATAAACGGTAACCTTTTAAGTAATAAGTGTACGCAATTTTTATTTCGTAAACGCGTATTAGGGTTTTTGGCGGGAATGCGTTGAGATGAGTTGCTAAATTTTCATTTTTGTGAAACTTAGTTCAGATGCGTCTTAAATGTTTAATTTCGGGGGCATATTTATCAATTTAGTTTCGCGAAGGTGTACAAGTGTAAATAAAAGTGAAAATCGGTGCAAAACATGGACTTTAGCTTAGTGTTGTCTCCAAAGCCCCGTGAACAAACATTGTAAAAAATGGCCCCCTTTTTACAATGATTCCCTCGACTTGACTTTAACTATGACGACTTGACTGTTTCGTTCAATGCAAATATTGATAATACTTGACACTGGCAAATGTCCGAAAGGAAAAGCCATTTTAAAGAAGAAGAAAAAGAAACGTGTATTACTTATTATTATGTTGTCTATTACCTCGTTTCAACCATGATTGGCCTTGGCCCGACAGATTTTCTTGGGAACGTTTTTCTACTTATTGATATTTATCACAATTTGTGTCGCGGTGTTTTTAAAAAATACTTTTTCCTTATTCCATGGTAACGATTAGGTACATTCGTCGTGGGTTTTTTTTTATTTTATTTTGTTTTTATACTTATTTTATTTTTACTAGGTTTTTTCCGCGTAAGTCCTGTTCCCGCGGGAATACCGGGTTAAACAGTAGCCTATGTGTTATTCCCGGTATCCAACTACTTCTATTATAACTTTCATCGCAATCGGTTCAGTAGTTTTTGCGTGATTGAGTACTTAACAAATATCCAAACACACACACTTTCACATATATTAAGGTAGGATTTACAAGGAAAACAAACAATTATACATTGCAACTTTATAATACCTATATAAATACATCTAAAAACCAATCATATGTTTTCACATATTGATCAACGCAGAAACCGAACAGATGATCCTAGAGACATTAAAATTTGGAGTGTTTTCGTTTCGAGCTCAGTCCAGCTCGGTTCAGTAGTTTTTGCTTGATTGAGTAACAAACACACATATACACATACTCACAAACTTTTAGCTTTATAATATTAGTAGGATGGTATGAGGCATCATCTCCACTTTTTTGTAATACCGTTCTAAATGGGAGGAGTAAGGAATGGGTCAATGGGTCCAATTTCGAACTAAACTTTTATTTATCTCTATCCTGATTCCTATAGGACACGCGGGCAAAACCGCAGGCAGAAGCTAGTTATATATATAATGTAAGCATCTATGCACACTAGTTGTCCGCAATAAATATAAACATTATACATATATATTAGGCAAACACTGTAAATATCCTATCCTATTAGTATTTTATAGCTGAATGTTTGTGACTGTATGTATGTATGTGTGTTTGTTACTCAATCACGCAAAAACTACTGAACCGATTGCGATGAAACTTGGAATATAGGTAGCTGGATACTGGGAATAACACATCGGCTACTTTTTATCACGATATTCCCGCGAGAACGGGACTTACGCGGGTGAAGCCGCGGAGCGCAGCTAGTAACTCATAAATTCATAACATAACAGTCAAGTCGTCGTCGTCATTATTTCTGCCGGCAACAACAATATTCTCTGTTTTAGAAAAAAATAAAAATGAATTTTCTTCAGCAGTCTTAGACAACTCTTAAAAACTTAAATGTTACTTAAGTACTTATTGAAGTGTAAATCGGCCTACCTATTGTACGTATTGAAGTGTAAATCGGTCTTTACTTTTAGGTACTTTGCGACTAACCGAAACAAACTCCAAACAGGCGAAGTATTTATGCTTTTGTTCATATTAATATCGATAGAACAACACTACAACCGAATAATTTTTCATAATGATTAAAAGTGACGCTATTACAACTTTTCGCAGCGTATACACTATATTTCGTGGATGTTGTGGAAGTGGATTTTACATGATTAGCCAGCTGATCGCAACCAGCTTGGAATCAAAAAGATCTAACTGGGGGAAATCAGTCAATTTATTAATCGCATCGACTAATCTGGGAAAGAATGAATTGTGCCTGTATTTGGTGTATGATCTAGAAGTTCTAAGATAATTGGGTTCACTCAATTGCACTCGTAATGGTATTCGGATATTTATTTTTGATAGTAACAGAGGAGAATCCACATCCATTTGAGCGATCTTGCTGAGAAAAACTATTCTGCTATTCGACGTCTCTCTATTATATTCTCTACTAGCTGCGCCCCGCGGTTTCACTCCGTCCCGCGGACCCCGCGGGAATATCGTGATAGCCTATGTGTTATTTCCGGTATCCAGCTATCTATATTCCAAGTTTCATCGCAATCGGTTCAGTAGCTTTTGCGTGAAAGAGTAATAACCTTACATACATACATACAAACTTTCGCGTTTATAATATTAATAAGATTAGGTTATATTCTATTATATTCTCTTTGAAATACACGTGAGCGACGACGGGAAAGGGACTTACGCGAGTGAAACCGCGGGCGCTGCTAGTGGCAAATATATTACCTACCTATAAGGAAAATTTTAGACCTAGCAATAGTAGGTAGGTAACTACTTATATTAAAATAAATCAATATAAGGAAAACTGTTCTGTGTAATAATAAAGAGATAAAATTACTGCGTTAGTTTGCCTGTTTACACCATATTTGATATTTAGGTACCTAACCTTATGTAAAATTGATCACTTGAAAACCGTAACGGGTTGAGTGAAACAAGTATTTAAATCTAAAACGCAAAGCTTTTAACTTAAGTACAAAAATCAAAACTTTTACCCAAAGAATAATAATTGTAATCAAAACAAATTTTAAAAGCTATAATTAGTTCAAAGTTATGTAACAAACTGAAAGATTGTATTGCAAATGCTAATATGTCGATTTCTAAAGTGAAAACAGGCCAGCCCTCAATGGAAGTCATCGAAGAAGTTAACGAAGGTACAGAATTTAAGGAAGACGAAACTAAATCTAGTTGTTACATATTTTGTCGCAGTTTTCTCTATGAATTCGGTCAAATATTCAAAGATATATGTCTCTGCCGCTGTTTCTGTTGCTGTAAACAAGAATACAGTGGCCAAAATGGTTATTACCAAGAAGGTACTTTTAACGAGTATACTAATGATATAAGTATGGATAATTACCGCATAAGTACCAATTCAAATGGCGATGTTAACCCTGATGGTGGAAGCCATGCAAATCGCACGTCTAATGACGAAAATCGTGGCACAGTTTACGAAAATCAAACTACGATTAATGAAATTCGTTCAACGACGAATACAGATTGGAATAATCAAACCGTTACCGATGAAACTCAATGCTCTGGTCATGAAAATCAAACTTCTCAAAATAAGCAAGTTGGTAATTTAAAAACTCAAGACCCTACTGATGAAAATCTGACGTCATCTAATAGGAATTCTCATGATAATCATACTTGTCATGAAAATCACGGTATACCTCAAGTAAACCATGACACGTCTCATGAAAATCATGCTCCATCTCATGAAAATCATGTTATCGATCACGGTTACACAGAAAGCCATTTTGGAGGGGACAATGGAGGCGATTTCGGAGGGGCCGGCAATTAAAAATAACTAATTATTAGTATGAGTGTCTCAACACAGATTCCACATTCAGTATGTGCTTACACATAGTTTGTCTAATAAATAAATATTTACCTATTGTTTTTTTGTAAACAAGTAATTTAATTTATTGATAATTAATATTAATAAATTAAAATTAATAATTTGAATGCCCTAGCTAGGCTTATCACAATTTTTTTTTTTAGAAATTTACGAAATTTTAAATATACACGACGAGGCTCTAAATCAAAGACTCGAGTTCGGGCCTGACCGCGATTGATTTTTCAAATATGCATTGCTCACCAAAAAACATTTCTATATCATGTTATTTTATAAGAAGCAACGCGAATTGTCAACTTTAGATCTGTACACAGTCACAGATCACAGTAGTCCAGTATAATTATGTTTTAGTGGAAAAATGTATTTTTTTTATTTTACATCACGAAAATTTGTTCGTTACCCTCAAATTCAGATTCGGCATTCCAAAATATATTTTAAATGAAATAAATTTGAACCTACCCAAACCTTTTTACTAGAGAGCTTTTAAAGCAGGTATGTGCTGACAAATTGTCTGAATATAGACGGATGTAGGTACAATTCGATAATTCAATCTACACTAATATTATAAAGAGGAATGATTAGTATTTTTGTGTATGTTAGTAATGAATAAACTCAAAAACTCCTGAGCCGATTTCAAAATTCTTTCACCATCCCGATCCATTGATCCCGATATTCCCACGGAATCGGGACTTACGCGGGGTAAATATAGGACGCAGCGATATAAAAGAAAGTTGTGTTAGTTACACTATTTATAACACAAGAACAGCTAAACCGATTTGAATTGAATTTAGAACAGAGTTTGTTTAGGGGTAGAAATAAGATATAGATTACTTTAAATGATCGTACGGGTTAAGCAACGCTTGGAATGACTTACGTAATGGGTCAAACCAAGTTTGATTGGGATGAAATTTGAATAGAGTCAAAAATCATAAATTGATACCAAAGTCAGAGAAATGGAGAGGGGAAGGGGAAAGAAAATGAAAGGCCAGGATGGGGGCAAGGGTGGGAGCAGCCGGGGAAAGGCTAGATTCAAGAGTGGGGGAAAATGGGGCAAAAGGCAGATCTTCACCAAAATTAAATGGGACCAACAATAAGCTAATACCTTTCGAATAAAAAAGAACCATCACGATCGAACTTTAGGCGGCGGAGAAATCCGATAACATACTCACAAAAAAAACATTCGAATAGATTTTATAACCAACTCCTTTTGGGGGAAATCGGTTAACAAATCAAATTTCGTATTTGTAATTGTAAATCAAATTTAGTAAAAAAGTATCCATTCCAATCTAAATATCTAATGTATTTATCAGTAAAGGCACTTCTTTATTAAGGACGCGACTCATGTGAAATCCCTTCCGATTGAATAGTTTTCTTCATAGCCGGTATCAAATAGATCTTTAAACAATGTTTAATGTTATTGTACATGATACAATAAGTGTCCCCTTCATTTCAAAAACAATTAAAAAAAACTTTAAATACCACTATTATACAGGCAAAGTTACCCCTGTTTTACAAATATATCAGTTTTTTTTCTAAATCCTTAACCGCTATATTTTCTTATAGGCATCATAATATTAGAAAATACAATACCTAGAACCCCTTCATCGTATTTTATAAAAATATTATTTTAATCTTCGTTAATTATTGATTTTACGAGAAATTGTAGATTTTTTCACGCAATTCCATCTCGCTCATTTATATGCAATCGGACAAGGACCGTTGATTATCATCTATCGCCGCCTTAAATACCCAAGCACAATATCAATTTTCACGTTAGGTACATTCAAATTAAATTATTTCCCTTTGAAGGTAAGCCTTAATGTTTATACGACTCCTGTTAGAAACAAATAGCATTACATCGAACTTTGTTTGCTCGCAGGAAACTATCAGGCTCGTTACTCTTGGTGGCATATTGAGTGGGTTACAGCGTCCCTACATTCGCTCATTTCCGCCCTTGTGGCTTGTTTGAACGTTAGGCCGCGCACACTTTGAATATCGTTGCTAATCGGCCAAAATAGTTCTTTTGGGAGAAGAAGTAAAGTTTTTTTATAATAATTTATTATATTCAGACTTACAGTATTTTTTTTATTAATACCAAACTACTTATATACGGTACGTTTTACGTTAGTAAAGATTTAAAGAGGTTTTTTTGTCAATAATCATGGTCAACCTACTCCTCATTTTTTTAAAAGTCGAACGTTCCTTAAAATGCTCGGATTAACTCGAAACGAACATCAATCGACGCTGAATTCATAAAAACAAAATTAAAAATTTTGAGGAAAAACATCTCACGACGGATGTAATCGTTACAATGGAAAAAGGAAAAAATAATAATAGAAAACGCCCCGACGTCAATTGTGATAAATGTCAGTAACCAGAACATCCCAAAGAAAAGCCGTCAGGGCTCTAGCTAATAACAGCTAGTACTACCTAACTTATATTATTATACCTACTAGAAACCGTAGTTAACTCGATAAACTGCCAACAAAAATATTTATTGAAGCGCCCTCTGGCGAATGTTTATAATAACAACTTTCTACGACCCCTCACATATAAATTACAAACATTTTACAGAAACCGAAAACCACATCCAAATCGGACAAACCCTTTTGGAGAACAATACTTCCGTATTGTTTTACAACAAAACATTTTATTGCTGCGCGATGCTGGCGAGTAATCGTCGTAGCAACTATCTACGAACCATTACCCATAGAAAAAGAATATCAAACATTTTACTGAAAACCGCATCCAAACCGGTCTGGCCGTTTTAAAAATATATGGGAACATTAAATTGCGCACACACTAACACACAATCTCTCACCCTAAACGCATATACCCTGCTCCGTTCCGTCGTGGGTAAATAAAGATAAAAGTTTTGAGTGTTCGTAGTCTACCTATATATTCTGCGGGTCACTATATAAGTCGCCAGAAGTACCCTTGGCCCTACTGACTATTGCAAGTAAATAAAATCTCGGGTGTTTATGCTTAGGATCCCTATAACAAAATCGTCTACTAGTTCAAAGATTTGGCCCATTCCTGTACCTACGCTTATTTATCTAAATTATAAAGTCAACTTAAAATGTGATATACTAAATCTTTGTCGGTCAGAGAATTCGATTAAAAACTGGCTTGAGTCCCTAAATGATCAAGTTGATCAAGTTCATTCAAGCAACGTAGCCAAACCCCTGACTATAATTATGTTTTTCTACTAAATGTAATTCAAGCAAACCTTACTAAGACGCACAAATAATCCTATCCATAAAAGTGCAACAGTAGCGCACAGACTGCAAGTAGATACGTTTACTTACAACATCGGAACACGATCAGCATCTCGTTAGTAAAAGAAAATAGAAGCTGAAAAATTTACTAAGTGAGTTTAAGTTTTTCATATTATGTTTCGAAAGCTAGAAAGATTTTTAGGGCGGATTCGACTAAATTTGGATAAATCTTATGCAAAGTATAGGATGGACTTTTTCGGGAGTAATACATTTTTAGATTTGACCAAACACAATTTCCAAGATTACTAAACCTATGGCTACGGAGAATAACCGCTATACCTTTTTGGTGGATTAGGAGACAATTCTACAGATATTTCAATGGCAGCCAAATGACATTGAAAGATGATAGTGCTTAGTTAGTATTTATGTACTGCCGAAGCAAGTACAAATGATTTCTTCTATGGTTTTCGCAATTTTGCATAATAAAACACTTTATTTATCCGGTTGAATCACGTCTTTATTCATTGTTTTAAATGAACCAAGCTTTCGCCAACATTGCAGTTGGCTTTTTCAAGGTTGTCAGTCAACGATTCAACCGGATAAATAAAGTGTTTTATTAAGTACAAATGAGACAATTTCTGCTCGCTCCTTGTGCGGTAGTTTTTTCAACCTCGTTATCGAAAGTAGGGTAGGTAATGCAGTAGGGGGGCAGGTTACGTTAGGTGTAGTGTTTAGAATGGGTACCAGTATATATAGTTATTCAAAAGTGTCTTTTGTCACAAGTTTATACAAAATTGCCATTGGCTCATCTAGTACCCATAGTTCAAGCCAAGTAGCTTTATATACTTAAATCTAACTCTACTCTTCTGAACATGCCAAACATGGGCTAAATTTGTTCAGTCTGTCGAGTATCTAAACCAGTAGGTACCTATCTATTTTAAAAGTGCGAGCGAATAACCCTAGAAAATTTTAAATATTGCGTAGTTCCTGACATCCGATGATGATTCAATTACAAGCTTTTAACCGAAGCTTTTTCTGGCTGGGATAAAATTTGTGCGAGATAAAAAATTTGAAATAATTTTAGTGACCATCCTTTTGTACCCACGATGGTGTAATATATTAAATAACTTTTAATAATCACCATTTCATTTAGGTATAATCCCTTAAAATTCGCACTCACAATTTAGTGCCTGATGACTCATCTGTCTGTAACATAAAAAATAACAAATTATTTGCATTATTTGTAAAATAGAAATGAAAAAAATAAAGCTATTACCTAATTACCAGCTAAATATTGCAGTTTTTCAATCATTCATAAACCATGTGTGTTTCAAGTTTCAACATTCATTTAAAAAATACCAATGATGAAACTTTACATTTATATGTGTATATTTGTATCATGTGTAGGTATCTGTATCATTTTCTTCTTATGTCTATGCACTTTTGATGTATCATTTTAATTTTTGACATTGGTACTTTTTTTCATCCTTAGTCTCTATACACTTTATTGCCGTCCTTTATGATTATTTCCTTTCCCTTGAGGTCTGTCGGCAGAGAACTCTGTAAAGAGTTACTATAGACTTACCTTAGTATTCATTTATATTATGTATGTCTCTTGTGAACTGAATAAATAAGTCGCTTATTCCGAAACCAACGATGAGGTAGCCCTATTCTAAGCCGTGTAACCCCGTCTGTGTGCTGGTACCATTAGGGTCTGACTGTACCTACCCAATTACTCGCTTTGACCACTAGATCACAGACTGATCAATTACGCCGCGCCTAGGAAATGCTATCTATAGCAATAATTTGATACCCTTGTACCTAGGTGGGATTCTATTAATTTACTAATTGACATTTCTACGTATTTGGTAAGTAGGTAGGTTCTTACCTATATACCTGCCTTGACTCTTCTTACAAAGCTTAATATAGCTGCGTCCCGCGGTTTCACCCGCGTTGGTCCCAATCCCGCGGGGAGATCAAAAGTAGCCTATGTTACACCTTGACATTGTAGCTTTCTATTGGTGAAAGATTTTTTGCAATCGGTCCAGTAGTTTGGAAGCCAATTCATTACAAAGAAACTAACAAAAAATGTGACCTCTGTATTTTTGATACTATTTTAGATTTGATTTCTCTACACTATCATCCATTTAAGCTTTTACAGTTCTACTCCATCCAAGGGTTGCCTGAAAGAAATCGCTTTCAGCGACGAGGCGCAGCCCATTTAAAAAACTTAATTTGAATGAATAAATGAATATTTTTTTTATTATACTAACCAAATATAAATTACAATACGTACAAAGAAAACTACAATACTTAATAATAGGTGGCACAACGGGCGGCCAAAGTTATATCTTCCAGGCAACCTTGATTTAAATGAACATACATTATTTTAGATAACTAAGGAATGATTTTTCAATTACCGACAACAACATTTCGCCAACTTACCTATAGTCAGCTTAATCATAGTAATTGGTAATATGATGATCATATTATTTTTTGGTAATTGAGATGTAATTTTGTTGTTGTTATTTGTTATGTCTTATTTCATAACAAATGACAACTCAGGTTACCGAAAACATAAGAAAAAGCTATTTTAGTTTTATATCTTGATATTCAGTTTCTTCGTTGTTTTTTTTGTTAATAATTGATAGAGCTATTCGTTTGACCACTATATCACCTGCTGGAAAGCGACGATATGGTCTAAGATTTTGCACGCTTACCTAGGAGATAGCTGTTCACTCGTGACTTAAAGACCCCCAAGTTGTAGACCTCTGGGATGACATACTCAGGTAACTGATTTCATTCCCTTGCAGTACGAATAAAGAGTGACGATGCGAAACGCGCTTGGTTCGGGTGACTGGTATTTCTACCATGAAACGGTGCCGCTTATGAGTTTGTTAAAAAGTTTTTATTTTATAATTTTATGTCGCTATAAAATATGCAAAATACACCCCTCGTTATAAGTTTGACGTGTCGTCTGTCTGTGGTATCGTTGCTCCCGAACGGATGAAGCGATCTTGATGTAAGTAGTTTTTTTGTTTGAAAAGTGACCTAATAGAGCGTGTTCTTAGCTATGTTTAAAGAAAATCGCTTGAGCTTTTAAAAGTTGTTGGGGTTCATCCCCACTTTTATCCCTAACGGTGGCCCCGCGTCCCCAGACAGAACAACATGATGTAGGTACTTAGGTACCACATATAACTACTCAAAGGCATGAAATTTTCCTTCAGCTTATAAGTAGGTACCTGCCCAATTATTTTTACCTTTTAAAGGAGGTTGTACATCTCCCCAAACACATTTCCCCCCTATAGCAAATGCGTCATTTATTATGTCTTTAATTTCGCTACAATTTGAATCAGCGTGGCGTAGCGAGAAGGGTAGCCAAACGCACCACCACACACTCACTTTCGCAGCTTCGGCTTTTTGGAGTTGACATTCTGACGCCACGAACTCGAACTACTCATCAGCTTAACGCGCGTTTGACTCAAACTAAAAACAACAATTTTTTTTTATTATTACTAATATACTTACAGAGCACCTCGACTAGTATAGGTTAGGTTAATGTTAGAACACTCAGCGCCTAATGTTAAAAATATAAAAAGTGTGATATCTAGAAATCAAACTTTTTAATTATGAAGTAAACATTATGCTAAATAATAACATTTTTATTTATTGTATTGACCCCATTTTGAGAAAGTTTATGCGTTATGTGTTAATGTTTTATGAATATTATGCGTTAAAAAATGCGTTACGTTTTATGCCTTCTGAGTATAAGACAAAAAAAAATATGCGAAACGGAGGGGACCCATCGAATATACCTAGTGATTCCGGATCAAATCGAATTATTTCTACTCTGTTTGACTCAGAGAGGAGTAGGTAAATTTCTAGTTACATTTGACCTATAAAACAGTAGGGAGTAAGTAGGTACATAGGGTGACCTGTACATGAATGAGTCACATAAAATTCAAACGCAGGCAGCTCCTATTATTTCTGATATATCAACAGAAGATTTTGATTGAAGATGGTATAATTATCTAGGTATGATGTGGCATTCAAACTTTTTTCAATAATTATTCCAGTTTTTTGCTAGGATGGTTTGTGGGAAGTGGCTCATTGTGTACAAGGACTGGTACACAATACGTTAGGAGGATTTCCACAATTAGCCATACCCGGTTTCTGACTTTTTTGTGCTTTTATTTTGCATAATTAGGTATTCTTTTTAAAATTTTGATATTTTTATAAAGTCATAGTAATTATACATGGTTGTATTTTTTTTAATCAGTTGGTAATTTTTATACAATCATATTTGTCAATTTGATCCTCTTTTAGCTCTATACTACTTTGGTGTGCGCCATCTATAATTCGAGAAAAAAAAACAAATAAACTAAACAATAAACACTATTTTATGAGTCGTGCATTGTACACTACCTACCCAACCTTGGTTCATTCTGTACAACATAAATAATTTTGCACAAACATGTCCAAATTAATGGAAAACTATTTGAGATCAATTCGATTTAAAATTGAATATATTGCTAAATATATGTTTCAACTACTGCAGTATTGACAAAAAGCTAATTCGTTACTGTAAATCACAGATAAATCGAAAATAGTTGAAAAAATATTTTCGATTTATGTCCTTATGTGCTTTTTGGGTGAAAAGTGAATAAACGCTCAGTCACACCTTCACCTTCAACATTGTGCGCAGGCAAACCAGAACAGTAGGAAGTGGTTTATGTGAGGTACCAAAGTTTACAATCAGCCCAGTCAAGCGACTTTGCATTTCGGAAATATTCGTAAGACTCACTGTGTACCACTGTCTCATTGATGGACAGGTCACCCTATAGAAAAGACACTAGTAAACAACATCGTGTGTTGTACATACGTACGTTGAATCATTCGAGACTATGTTCGAGATGAACGGTAAAACCTATAGCACGCATGTTTAGTTACATATAGATAGATACAGGACGAGTCGCGACGAGTTGGCACCATAATCTGACTGCGCGCTGACGTGTTTCTGTTTTCCTTACCGATAACAAGTTCTTATTAGAGTTACTTAAATAATAATTACGCTTTCATCTTACTGTTGATTCTCTACAAAATTAGTGTCTCAAAATCTACGTACCTATTTAAATTAATTAGTCGCCACTTTGTTTTTAATTCAAGTTTGTTGGAAAGAGATTTTGTGGTTAAAATAAAATAACCAAACACGCGTCCGTGCAATTATCATTTTTTGGTATTAAGAGTGCGTCACCGACCTTCGTTCAAAATGACTGACGCACCAATCACTCAACAACCAATGCTCAATAATTCAAATATACAAGATGTTCCTGAGAATCCTGTGAATCCTGAGAATGGAGAGCAACAGCAGGAAAAGAAGAAGACGGAAAGAGATGCAGAGTTAAAAGATTGTTGTATTTGGGATTCAGGTGAAGATGCTGATGGCGTCTGCTGTTATTTGTTGTGTGAGAACATTTACACGATATTCCGAAATATTGCAATGTGCTTGCAAAGTTGTTGCGAAAGCTGCGGGACTTGTTTACATAACTGCTTTTGTTGTGAAGGCGATTGCAGCGGTTGCGACAGTTTTTGTGATTGCGGCGATTGTGGCGATTGTGGCGATTGCGGCGATTGCGGCGATTGCGATTGTGACTGCTCAAGTTAAATCTTTTTTGAAGAAAAATTTCTCCCACCGGTTTGTTTTTAAAATATACACTGCGACAAGGTTTTTTTAAAACGAGCTTGACACGGTTATTGTGTTTAGAAATCAGTAGGTAGCCTATACCTAATCAAACAAAAATTCCTGAATCTCAATTTAAACATTCTAGTCCAATACTAAACATTATAGTTACTTATAGGAATGAATATTTTCAAACTTTTATATTTCCTATCTTAACCAAGTAAATCACTTATAATGACTTAATAGGTAATATTTATAGAATACTCAATTATTATCTAATTTTTACTAGTTTTAATTTAATTTAATTTAAATCTCTTTAATTTTAATTTAAGTTTTAATTTAAATCTTTAATCAAAAACATTCTTGTTGCAGTGTAGTAAGAAATAGTATGTTTTAATCTTATTTTGCATAAAACAGCGTTTTTTTTAATGTAATCAATGGTATGTATACTTCAGTGTACTAAGTGTCTAATGATCTTAACGTATACTTAAATTGAATGTTAGACATTAATTAATGTTAGTATAAATCATATAGGGTTACCATTACTTATCTTCATTTTGCAGGATATAAGTCGTCCAGTAAATTAAATTAAAATTGAAAACCCTTACCTGCTAAAAAAGTAAATTTTTTATTTGGATTTTATTTTTCTTATTTTTTTAAAGTATTTTAAGGAGTTTGGAATTTATAAATTCAATTTATTAGCCAAACGATTTGGTCCTGAAATTTGAAGATCATGGTAAACCCATATTTGTTGTTAAAACTTGTCTAGAATTAACGGCAATTATACACTTTGTCTTATCTAATCATTACTGGTTAATATTTCGTAAATTTGTTTTTATTGCTCAAGGCATATTTACTAGAAAATATTTTTAAAGGAAAAATTCATCTTCAAAAATTCACTTGCGGCGAGATTTGAACTCGCGTCCCTGGATCAATATTCCAGTGCCTATACCGCTCGGCCACGCAAGTTCCCAACCATGAATTTTTCCTTTAAAAATATTTTCTATCATTACTAGTTAGTTAAGATTTTATTTTTTCCAAACGCGATGGTTGTTTCCATTGGATTGGCTACATTTAACTTTGCTCCATTCCTTTGTTCATTGCCAAATTAAAATACAATATCTTCCGTGGTAGAAATTAAGTCAGCACTGGGATATTTCAATTTTCGAATAATCTATGCATTGCATGCATCTTACCCAGATTATATTTCGACGCTTGAAAGGCAAAAATGCGGAAGCGACACTGAGGCAACTGTTCAGGAGAGCTGTTTAAAGTTTCAAATTTTAGAAAAATGGCCATAAAAAAATTGTTATTTATTCTACGTACATGACTCCAATGAAGATTTAAAGCTAATTATGCTCCTTTATTATTTGCCATTGATAGTTTTCTTTGCTAATTACCGAGTTAGTGTCGCATCGGAATATTTTACTTAAAATTACAAACAGGTAAAAATGACCAACCGACACAAAAATAATATAGTAATGAAGGACAAAACCTCTAATTGAACATATTTTAAGATTTTTAGAGAGGTAAAAGTGACCAGACGTTAATAAAAAAATAGTTTAAGTGAAGTAAAACTGCGTAAGCATTTGTAATAGACTACGCTAAACTAGTTATTTTTAACTAAATGCCAAAACTTGAATGAATCTCCACTGAAATCTTACTAGTATAATTTTAGTTTGAAAATGTGTTTACTAAAAAAAATATTGTAATATAAAAAACATTCACATCTTTAATCATTATTTATAATATTGTTTTACTTAAAAGAAAATCTAATACCCTGAAATTGAAAAAAATAAAACTATTATGGCAAAAAAATTAACGAATACAAACACAATAAAACCATTTACAGTAGTACTCAGAGCACAGAGTACGGCAGTTAGGTAGTAACTTATACACTTAGATAAAAATAAGTAACTTTAACATAATAAAATGTAGCTTATAACTATTGTTAAGTTAAATTCTCAGGACGCTCTGTGAGTACGGCAGCTGTTAGGTAGTAACTTATACACTTATATAAAAAAGCAACTTAAACATAATAAAATATATAGCTTAAAATGTAGTGACTTTTACATACTGTTTATAACACTACTAATACCTAAAATCACCATTGTTGTTTATCAAAACAGTACAATTAAATTGTTATTGTGTAAACGAGTACAAAAAAAAATACAAACAAACAAAATTTCATAGTCACCATTATCATCATCATCATCAGCCTGTTGCAGTCCACTGCTGGACATAGGCCTCTCCAATTGCACGCCACCTAGATCTATTTTCGGCTTCTCGCATCCAGTTTGTGCCAGCCGTCTTGCGCAAATCGTCGCTCCAACGTGCCTGAGGACGTCCTACACTACGTTTGCCGAGACGCGGTCTCCACTCTAGAACTCGTTTACCCCAACGGTTGTCGGTTCTACGGCTAATATGACCAGCCCACTGCCACTTCAGCTTGCTAATCTGGTGAGCTATGTCGTAGACTTTGGTTTTCTGACGAATCACCTCATTTCTGATGCGATCCCTCAGAGAAACGCCGAGCATAGCTTGTTCCATAGCCCGCTGAGCGACTTTGAATTTGTGGACCAATCGTGCCGTTAGTGTCCACGTTTCGGCTCTGTATGTCATGACGGGTAGGACGCACTGATTAAAGACCTTCGTCTTTAGGCACTGTGGGATTGACGATGTAAAGACTCGACGTAGCTTCCCAAATGCTGCCCATCCCAACTGAATTCTCCTGTTCACCTCGCCCTCAAAGTTGTTTTTTCCTAACTGCAATGTTTGCCCTAGGTAAACATATTTTTGAACAATTTCGAGAACGGCGCCGAGTATCGCAATAGGTTCCGGTAGAACATGTTCGTTGAACATGACCTTGGTTTTGTCCATGTTCATCCGTAGGCCAATGCGTACAGAAGAGTCAGCCAGGTCGTTCAGCATCCATTGTAGGTCCCGCAGCGTTTCTGCCATGATGACGATATTATCTGCAAATCGCAAGTGAGAGATATACTCGCCATTAATATTAATGCCACGTCCTTACACGTCGTTTCCAGTTCAGCGTCTTAAACATATCCTCCATCGTATTTGTGAACAATTTCGGGGAAATAACATCCCCTTGTCTCACTCCTCGATGCAACGGTATGGGCCTTGTTTGCTGATTCCAGACTCCAGAACAGACCAGATTTCAACCGAGTCAAAGGCTTTTTCATAGTCCACAAATGCTAGACACAAGGGCTGATTATACTCTTCGGTCTTCTGTATAATCTGCCGCACTGTGTGGATGTGGTCTATGGTGCCATATCCGCTCCGAAACCCAGCTTGCTCCGGTGGTTACAATTCGTTGAGTCTTCGCGCAAGACGGTTCGTGATCACTCTAGAAAACAGCTTATAGACGTGGCTAAGAAGGGATATGGGTCGATAGTTTTTCAGCAGGGTCTTGTCTCCCTTTTTGAAGGACAGGACGACCACACTCCTACTCCACGCCTCTGGAGTTCTCCCTTCGAACAGGACAGCGTTAAAAAGCTTCTGGAGCTCCCTCAGTACGGGTTTACCTCCTGTTTCACCACCTCTGTGGTAACGCCATCCTCTCCAGAGGCTTTTTCATTTTTGAGCTGTCTAAGAGCGATCTCGATTTCGTCAATACTGACTTCTGGCAGGTCTTCGGTGAAATGGCGTGTTAATGTTGCTCTAGGATCCTCATTTTCGGGATTCGGTTGAGTTGCATGCGATGCGTATAATCGGGCATAAAAGTCTTCTACATCCGAAAGGACTGCCGGCTTCGAAGCAACGACTACTCCATCTGCTGTGGTCAACTTCCTCAGGTGGCTTTTTCCAAGAGATTGTACAAACACTTTTGACCCCCGGTTCTGCTCGATCGCTCTTTCAATTAAAAGAGTATTGAAGCGCCGGAGGTCGCGTCGTACGTGTTTGCTGATCTCTTGGTTTAGAGTCCGCTTTTCCGACGAAGTGGTGGGTGGGTTTTCACGTCGTTCCTTCATTAGCCCTAGAGTCCCCTCTGAAAGCTTAGACTTTTTGCCCTTACGCTGCATATTACAAAGTCTCGTACCTTCTTCCCTGAGGATCCGAGTCACATTTTCGAGGTCCTGGTTTACGTCTGTTGTGGTTTCCACGGCAGCGAATCGGTCCACCAGGTTTGACTGGAACGTTTCAGATCCTGCCGTGATTTGGAGCAGAGTTGGTCGGAGTCTGGACTTCATCAGACGGACACGTTCGGCCTTAAAGTTGATATTCAGAGAGCCTCGGACAAGTCGGTGATCGCTACCGGTATTGAACCTGTTGATCACAGAGACGTCTCTGAATATATGCTTCTTGTCCGTCATGATGAGGTCGATCTCATTTTTGGTCATAGAGTCAGGGCTTCGCCATGTCCACTTTCTTTGAGGCTGTTTCTTGAAGAAGGAGTTCATCAAAAAGAGCCCCTCTCGTTCGAGGAAGTTGACGAGCATTTGCCCCCTATGATTCCTACTTCCAAATCCATGGCATCCTACTACCGATTCGCTGCAATTCTGTACTCCCACTTTAGCGTTGAAGTCCCCCATAACAACGGTGTACTGGTTCTTTGTAGTGAAGTGGAGGGCCCTCGATATGTCATCGAACATATCCTCCACTTCGCCGTCCGAGTGTGTCGAGGTCGGTGCGTACACTTGCACTACCTTGAGGCTATACCTCTTGGTGAGCTTTACAATAAGGTACGCTACCCTGTTCGACACACTCGATACTTCCACAACGTTGTCAGATAGGGACTTATTTACCAGAAACCCAACGCCACCTTGGGATTGCTTGTCTCCCTCACGGAAGTACATTAGGTGGCCGGATTCCAGGGTTATGGTGTCCTCCCCCTCTCTTCGGACTTCGCTCAACCCCAGTATATGCCACCTAATTTTCCCAAGTTCCACCTCGAGTTGCGCCAGATGCGAGTCAAGCCTTAGCGTGCGTCCGTTATACGTCGCCAGGGTCAGTCAGTTATGGTGGCCTCCCGTAGCCCGGAGATTCTTAGCACCCCCCGCCCCGCCGTTACCATGGTCACCACCATGACCAGGAATAGCAGGGCCGCCGGGAACTAGGGGCCGTGGCTTATTGTTGCTCTGCATTCGGAGGATTTGCCCATAATCGCCTCGCTGGGCATGCGGGTTGGCGATCGCAAGGCGTAGCTACTCGAACCGGTGATTTCACCATAGTAAAAATCATTAATCTAAATACATCTAGTTATTATATAAAAATTAGACACTAAATAATGTGAA
The DNA here is from genome assembly GCA_949358125.1 of Idaea dimidiata. Lineage (NCBI taxonomy): Eukaryota > Metazoa > Arthropoda > Insecta > Lepidoptera > Geometridae > Idaea > Idaea dimidiata. The sequence continues at coordinate 24,603,677 of OX442330.1, forward strand.
TTATGTACGTAACCGCACAGTTAATAACTAATACAAATCAATAAAAACACCACCTTACCAAATTGTCTTCTTTTTCTGATATTCCCGCATTCATCAACGACGCAACGAAGAAAAAGACACTAACATTAATAGTTTTCATACAAACTTACCAAAGATCGTGTTCCAAGCGGCGGAAATGCGGTAAGCGAGAATGCACCAAACGACGGTTTGACGCACACTGATCGTATTTTGTTACTAACAGCCATACGATAACCGCTTCGCGTCAAGGCCATGCGACAACGCTTCATTCATGCGGTATACATACCCGCCAATTTTATTGGAAGATTATCTTGCAAAATCATACTAAACGCCAAAATTATTATAAAGGATGGCGAGTCAGATGTTCCTAAGCGACATAAAAATATGTTCTGTAGTTTTGGTCATAAATTACTAAGCGCCATTTTTTCTAAAAAAATTACCGGAGAAAATATCTAAACTCTGTATAAAAAAATATACTGTAGGTTAAAAAGGGGCGAATACAGAAATAAAAGAAATAAGTGAGAGGTAAAACTCACTAAATTGAAATTCACATTTTTATATTTTAAAGTAAAAATAACTAATCGATAAAATAATTCTAATCAAAATCAGGAAAAGATCTCTAACTACCAAAACAGTTAAAAGCAGAAGTCTTATATGAATTATTTTTAAAAAAGGTACGAAAGTTTGTCGGTTAGTCGCCGAAAAAAACAAAAAAGCATCAAAATCACAAATTCCTAAGCGACATCAAAATCCATCGTAGAGCCATGAGAGTAAGACCAATCGACGCAGAATTTTATTACGAATCCAATGTTGTATATAACTCAATATCGGCTGTTGTGTCGCTTAGGAATTTTTGCCTTTCAAGCGTCGATTTGTATTTGGAGTCTCTGAACTCTTGTCGTAGTTTAGCTATAGAACAAAATTAAACGGCTCATTTAAATTGTATAACAATAAGTGTTCTCAAAACTATGATTAACTTTAACAACTAAGTAGTTGAAGATGTTTAAATCTTACTAATATTATACACGCACGCGAAAGTTTGTATGTACATACATACAAAATTATTTTTCTCTTTCACGCAAAATCTACTGAACCGATTGCGATGAAACTTGGAATATAGGTAGCTGGAGACCTGGAATAATAACACATAGGCTACTTTTTATCCCGATAATCCTGCGACAACGGAACTTACCGGAGGAAACTGCGGGGCGCAGCTACTATAAACATTTAACATAATATTTCTTATGTTTTTTGCTCAAGGCATTTTAACTAGGAATATTTATAGAAGGAAGGAGATGCATTATCATAAAAGTATTCGAACTAGTGCCCCTCGCTATCAAGGCGAGCGCGTCATCCCACTGCGAAACACGGGAATCCACATGAAAATATGTAATTTTCAATCATGTCTCTCTTTGTTTAAACTGACTGAGGACGGTTCCAACACCATCTAACCAGAATAGTTATAACAACCATTCACTAGTTCGGGTGGTCAACTTCACAGTCAACGTATCCCCGTATCCCGTGTCCGTAAATGCCTTGAACAAAAGGCATAAAAGGTAAATATTAAATTGGAGTGAAAGCGACATCTCAGGTATAGGATACGTTAACTGTAAAATTGACCTATCGACCAAAATTCAAAAATTTAAAACTATTTTGTACTACTTACTTATTATAAAAACTTAGAACTAAGAGAATTTAAACTGTCCAGAGTTATAGCCACTCCCAAACCTGGAAAACCTGAGACTCTTCCGGAAAACTACCGGCCAATCACTCTTCTTAGCTGCACTCTGAAGCTACTCGAAAGAATGCTGCTATCACGAATTGAGCCATATATAGAAGCGGTCACTCCACCTGAACAAGCTGGTTTTCGCCGTGGCAGAAACTGCACTGACCAAGTGCTAGCCCTTACTACCTGTGTCGAGGCCGGTTTCCAAAAACAGTTAAAGTCTACAGCAGTATTCATAGACCTCACAGCAGCTTACGACACAGTCTGGAGGCTGGGTCTGGTGTGTAAACTCCTGGCCGTTATTCCAAGCAGAGAAATCGTTGATGTCATAGCGAATATGTTGACCGAAAGAGAATTCGAGGTCTTCCTTGGAAACTCTAAAAGCCGTAAGCGTAAACTAAATAACGGCTTACCCCAAGGGTCAGTCCTAGCACCGCTACTCTTCAACCTATACATTCACGATCTCCCAGAAACCTCGGCCACCAAATTCATATATGCCGACGACATCGCTCTTATTGCCCAAAACAAGGATCTAAAAGACTCCGAGAGAACTCTTACCGAAGACCTTGCCACACTCTCCAAGTATTTTACTAATTGGCGCCTTATCCCTAGTCTCAGCAAAACAGAAGTATCTTGCTTCCACTTGCATAACGGGTTAGCTAACTACAAACCGACAGTCTACTTCAATGGTGCTCAAGTGAAGCACAACGCCTTCCCTAAATATCTTGGAGTCACACTCGACAGATCACTTACTTACAAAGAACATTTAACAAAATTATCTCAAAAATTAGACTCTCGCAATAACATCCTTCATAAACTATGTGGCACTACATGGGGAGCCTCTGCCGGTTGCCTTCGCACGACCGGCATCGCCCTGGTATATTCAGCTGCCGAATACTGCTCGCCGGTGTGGTTGGAAAGCGCTCACGTCCACAGGGTCGATGCCAGGCTTAACGAAGCCATGCGTTGTGTTTCTGGGACCATTAGGTCAACTCCCCTTCATTGGCTACCGACACTAAGCCACATTGAGCCGCCTCGTCTGCGCAGATTACACGCACTCAAAAGAGAAATCCTCAAGCTGGAAAAAGCACCGACTCTTCCAATGTACAGCGACTTCTTCCACCCTCCACCTCACAGATTGAAGTCAAGGCATCCACCGTACTCCGTGCTAGAAAATCTTAAAAACTTCGACTTGAAGGCATCGTGGAGGTCTAAATGGCACGAGGTATCCAAAGGAAGTCTAAGACACTATGACCCTACCTGCAAGCCTAAAGGGTTTGACCTCCCACGCAAACTCTGGTGTCGCCTCAACAGACTGCGAACCGGTCACGGTCGGAACAACTTCTTCCAACACAAGTGGGGTTGGACAGACTCCCCGCTTTGTGAATGTGGCGCGGAAGCTCAGACCATGGAGCATTTAATAGAGCGCTGCCCTATACACGCATATCACGGCTCCCAGTGCGACCTAATGGACCCCTCCCCCAATTTAATTACTTGGCTCTATCATCTGGACATTGACTTATGATTCTAGTTTTAATTTTTTGTTATTTGTATTTCTTTTTCATGCGTTACGTGTATGATCAATTGTATATTTCGCCTACGTCATACGATTAAATAAATTATAAAAACTACTTATAATCACTAAATATAATATTATACGTACTTACGTTATTTTTACCCGGCTGTAAGGGTTATATTATAATTAATAAGGTATTAATCGTTTAGGTTAGAAATTTGATGTTATTGAAGAGAATTTTAAATAAGTATACATATTATAATACTGTAAACTGTGGCCCGGCCTGCTTTTTTTGTCAAGCTTTATTGGTTATGCTATACGTATTTAATAAATGGATGGTCTCAATTGTCATTTGTATTTATTTCTGTCTGAAAATTATGGCTAGTTTATTTCAGATTCAGATTCATTTATTCTTCCATAAACATAGGTAAAACAATAGTCTTAATAATTAAAATGTGGTTCAATTATGCTTCGCCTAGTGGCATGTTCGTGAACGTTAGTAGGTTAGGTATTCAAGAACAGACATCAGATTAATATAAATTTAAACAATTATAAAAAATAGAAATAAAATTATTTGTTTGTTTGTAAATAATAGGCTCTAAAACTACTGGACCGATCGCAAAACTTCATTCTCCAATAGACAGTACCTACATAATCGAGGATTAACATAAGCTACTCTTGGTCCAGCTGCTGTTCAGAGTTTTGGCGGGAATGCGTTTAGGAGATGTGTTGCTAAATTTTCATTTATTGAGATGTGTAACTTAGTTCAAATGCGTGTAAATTGTTTGATTTGGGGGACATATTAATCAATTTAGTTTCGTGCAAATGTACAAGTGTAAATTAAAATGAAAATCAGTGCAAAACATGGACTTTAGCTTAGTGTTGTCTCCAAAGCTCCGTAACAAACAAACATTGTAAAAAATGGCCCCCTTTTTACAATGATTCCCTTGACTTGACTTTAATTAAGACGACTTGACTGTTTCGTTCAAAGCTAATAACTTGCAAATATTGATAATACTTGACACTGGCAAATGTCCGAATGGAAAAGCCATTTTAAAGAAGAAGAAGAAGAAGATCCAGCTGTTCCTTCAGAATAAAAATTGATGCGAGTGAAAACGCGGGACGCAGCTCTTCTAGCTCTTATATACTTAATTCAATGAAGTTTCGGTTAAATTTCATCTAATTAAATTGTAGGTACTCCGTGTATTTAAACTCATTAACTGAATCATACTTCTTACTTAATTAATATCAGGTCCTTACATATAAAATTGGGGTTTTGTAAGGGAGGAAAATAAAGTAGATTTTTTAACTGCCTCAATGGAGCTATTTTTTTTCTTTTGCAAGAAGGTTTAAATAAATAATAAATCGAATAAAAATGGTAGGTAATTTGTTGGAGCAAGGTCCGGGGAGTTTGGTCGATATCTTAGACATTCCACTCTTCATCACGGGTAATTATTAGATTGAAAATCCCTTCATTATTGTGCCGGTTAAGTAAAAGACACAGCAGTCGACGTTGGCGGTTTGCAGCACTCAATTCATGAGGTACCCACCTTTCAAGTTTTTCACCTTCCCAATTTGCTTCAAGTCACTAACACGTAACACCGCAACCTGCAGCTTACTCGGACTTGGTTTGCGATGGATCCGCTTCCACAATAGTCTTCAATTCTTCATGACAATTCTTCATGACAATTCTGATATTTTTAAAGAGTTACCACTCAATCTCCTTAAAATTAGACTACATCGATAGCTATATTGGACCAATGTTTGTAAGAAACAAGTAGACTAGTAAAGTAGGAGGATATTATTATGTCTAATACTTGCTATTTTTTCCTAGATGACATAGATATTTTGTACATTTATCTTTGCAATTTATAAAATATGACATAATCCAGTATAAAAACTAGAGTTTGAATGCTTTGTTAAAAGTAAAAATACAAGAACGACTTGTAATAATATTAGGATCTGCTGTAATGTTTACCGCTGTACTGTATTTTTGGTAAATAAACTATCTGAATCTGAATCTTCATTATCAACTTTGGTCTCAGGCCGTCCGTCCGACGGGGCTTGAAATTTCCAGAACGAAAACGTTAGAACAAAAAACGCAATGTGTTTTCTTTTGCAACATAGCCGCCATACAGATCCTTCGAGCCGTTTCTGCAGCACTGATGCCACGATGTAACTCTTACTCGTAATAAACGCGATATTTCAAGTTTTCCATTTTGTAAACTGAGTGATGCAAAGAAGAAACCAACAAAGGAAAAAAACAAATTAATAACGGTTCTCAAAACACAAAAACATGAGTAAATAGATGCAAAAAAAAATCCAAAACTTGGAAATTTGAATTCTTAACTAAAGCCGAGATATTTAAGATCAAAGTGGCTAGTACGACACAACACTTTTATATAAAATATACCTGATATTAGGAGCTAATATTATAAAGGCGAAACTTTGTATATCTCTTTGTAACTTTGTTACTCTTTAACTACTAAAACGATTGCGATGAAACTTGGAATATAGGTAGCTGGGGATAATAATAATAACATAATAATTTCCTACAGTAAAGGGACTTACGCGAGTTAAACCGCGGGGCGCAGCTAGTCATTTATAAACCTGTATATTATATACTACGAGTATTACCACCAGCTTAAATTTTATTCTGGAAATAGAACTGAAAGCGTAAATAGTCGTATTTAAATGTCTGAAGGTAACTGTTTACCCACAGACATCAAAATACGGCTATATGAAAATTGGTGGCTTTTCGTACCATATACTGCGCTATGTTTACTTCGGAAGTATGAGCATTATTCAGTCATGCAGTTTGTAGAAACACTAGCTGCGCCCCGCAGTTTCGACGGCGTAAGTTCAGTTCCCGTGAAACTATCGGGATAAGAAATAACCTATGTGTTATTCCAGGTCTCCAGCTACCTATATTCCAAGTTTTATCGCAATCGGTTCAGTAGTTATTGCGTGATTGAGTAACAAAGTCACTACCACTACTAGACTATAGTAACAAACAAACTGTCGCGTTTATTACTCTTGACCCTTGTATTTTTGATTATTGATTATTGTATTTTTATACAACCTATTCGATTCATGACATTTTATTAGTATGTTTTTTTTTTTATTCAATTGTTATTATTATTATTATTTTTAATTTATTATGATTTTTATGTTTTAATTTTGCCTCTTATTTTTTTTTTGTTTGACATTTGACTTGTAATTAATTTATTACCAATAAATGATATGAATATGAATATGAATATGAATATAATATCAGTAAGATAAGAAGTTTAGTAAAATACGTACATACAAACTTTCGCGTTTATTATTATTAGTAAGAATATGTAGCAACTAGCTATATACATACCTACATACCTATACGTAGATAAGAGCAATAGGTAGGTATGTCGACGAGGTGTAACTGATAAACTCTAAAATATTCGTACGTGAAACTTATCCTTTGATGATAATATATGAACGTTTTGCAACTATGTATGTTAAGGAAACACCGGAATGATTTGCGGCTAAAGGCTTTGTTACCTTTAACTTTAGCGAAATGTGACAAAGTAACAAATACCTACTTCTTAGGGTTTCGTAGTCTACAAGAAACCCTAGTTTTGTCATGTCCGTCCGTCCGCGGCTTTACTCAGAGATGGTTAATACTAAGAAGCTGAAATTTTGCATGAGTAGGTATACATAATGTTCACGCCAAAAAAGTGCTACAATAAAAGAATTATAAACTATTTTTTAGGGTACATGTAACATGGGGGTTGATTTTTTTATTCTTGCTTTCCCCATCGTGTGGGGTATCGTTAGATAGCTCTTTTGAAATCATTATGAGTTCTCAAAACAGTTTTTCATTTTAGGGTTCCGTTTTCGAAATATTGAGCTTTAAAGTGTTTTAGAGTTTAAGTTTTTAGAGTTATGTGTACCCTCTAACGGCCAAACGTTTATATTTCTATACGTTATAAGTATTCACAATTGTAGTAAATATAATGAAGTTTAAAGGAAAATCATCACAGCTGAGTTATCTTTTTAAATTTATGAGTACTTGTAATTGAAAGAAATAAGCAAAGCAAAATTTCGAACAGTTTCCGTTGTTAAATATTATTATTAATTAATTAACTATGTTTAGTTTAATACTCTTTTTTTTTCACGAAGCTCGATATATTTACCAGTAATTTCAACCAGGGACTGTATAATATTGTGCCGGTATGAATATCTGTACATTTTTTTCTGTATGACAAAAATAGCAGTACAGATATTTCTTTTTGTTTTAAATAACATTTTATACCTTTATATTTGGGTAGCGTAAAATTTTGAATCAGATAATACTATCTATTGATACTCCAATAATTAATTTCGATTATTCTCGATTGCCGACTGCGATTGATTTGTGGAAAATTTGGGATGTGAAAATGTGGGATTGGAAAATATAAGTACAGAAATTCTCACAGTATATATATTTGCTTGAGTACTGATATTTTAATAGTCCTACTATAAAATTTATTTATATCGGTATGCATTTTCTGGGCTTCTGGTTAAAAAGTCGAGTACTTATATGTTTAAAATAATTTAAATATTTTAAACCGATATACAGTGCCTGATTTCAACCGGCTGAATTGGAGAGGCCTATATCCCACTGGGGGATATAGGCCTCTCCAATTCACGCCACCTAGATCTATTTTCGGCTTCTCGCATCCAGTTTTCGCCAGCCGTCTTGCGCAAATCGTCACTCCGACGCGCCTGAGGACGTCCTACACTACGTTTGCCGAGAGGCGGTCTCCACTCAAGAAACAATCCCTAATTAACAATTATTATAATTTCAACTGGCTTGTTCACTAGACTCGTCTCCTGATCAAGCCAGTTGAAATTATTAAGTTACTTGCGAAATATAAAAAAGTAACATGGTATCTATATCTTCTATACTCTATATATTTAAGTATTATTACTAATAATAAAGGAAGAGAGGACAAAAAGTCTGTACTTGGAAGTAAATTAAAAAAAAAAAAAATTTTAGGGGACTAAGGATAAGTAGTAGATCAAAATAATAATAGGGGTTAAAGTATGAAATTGCCGTTTTATTGCAATAGGTTCTTTAAATTGACATAGAATCTTCATGGTTTGAGGTTTTCGAATGAAACTTTTTTCATATGGTTTCTGTGATGTTCTTTTTTTAAAAAATGTGAAACATTTGAATATCGACTTTCAATTGTTTTTGTTATTCAATTAGACAAGAAAGATGGATACTGCGAAAATTCGAGTGATTTTTTAATACGAGTTCCGACGCGGAACTAACGCGGCAGAAACAGCCCGCAATATCAATGCTGCGTTTGGAGAGGGGTCTACTAATGAACGCACCGTGCGATTTTGGTTTAAACGCTTTCGTGATGGAAATTTCGACTTAAAGAACGAGCCACGAGGAAGACCGCCCACACAGGTGAATAACGATGAATTAAGAGAGATAGTGGAAGCCGATCCTAGTCAAACTACCCAGGAATTAGCGGCATGGTTTAACGTTACCTTACCCACTTTATTGACTCACTTGCATCAAATCAATAAAATAAAAAAATACGAAAAATGGGTGCCTCATGATTTGACTGATCTGCAGAAAGAAACGCGTGTTGAAACTTTTGTTTCCTTGTTGAACCGGTACAGAAATGAAGGAATATTGGATCGAATTGTAACGTGTGATGAAAAGTGGATTCTTTATGATAACCGGAAAAGAAAAATGCAATGGCTGACCCCAGGTCAAATGCCACAACAGTGTCCTAAAGCAAAACTTACCAATAAAAAGGTAATGGTAACTGTTTGGTGGTCTCAGCATGGTGTTATTCACTATAGTTTTCTTCGATCTGGTCAAGCAATTACGGCAGATGTCTATTGTGCCGAACTCCGAACCATGTTGACAAAACTAGCAGTAAAACAGCCCCGACTCATGAATCGATCTTCACCATTATTGGTCCACAACAACGCGTGACCTCACACAGCACGAGAAACCATTTTGACCCTTCAGGAACTGCACTTAGAAACCATTCGTCATCCTCCGTATTCACCAGACCTTGCTCCAACGGACTACCATTTTTTTCGTGATTTGGACAATTATCTACGTGACAAGAAGTTTTCTTCCCAGGAGGCAGTACAAAATGCTTTCACACAGTTTGTGCAGTCTAGATCGTCGGAGTTCTATCGCAAAGGCATTAATAACCTTCCCATTAGATGGCAGCAATGTATAGATAATAATGGCAACTATGTTGATTAAATAAATTTGTTAAAAATTTAAAAAATAAACAATTAAGATTTTCAGTACAAATCGGCAATTTCATACTTTAACCCCTAATATAATTTTTATAATTCATTTCTTTCTGTCAGTTTGTATGTTTCTCTTATTATCTGTGTGTTCCTTGTACAATAATAAACTACTAATCTGATTGAAATCTGGTTTTCAATATTGGATAGTTCTATTTTCGAAGAACGTCGTGGTATACTTTGCTATGCACTATTTTTACGCTGACGAAGTCGCGGCTGCGCCCCGCGGTTTCACCCGCGGAAGTGAAAAACGCGTGATAACGGGCGCGCGCGGCCGAGCGGTTCTCGAGCGGTTGCACTTTTTCGTTCATTACTCGGGTTCTACTGATTGGATTTCGATGCAAAGTATACCACGACGTTAAAGCGGTGTTGGTCAAGAGGTAGATACCCCGACTTTAATTTCGAAGGCCGTGGTTTCAAATCCGGGCCGCTCACCAATGTGTTTTTCTTTAAGAAAAAGTTTTGTGCGCTATTAACATCGCTCTTACGATGAAGGAAAACATCGTGAGAAAACCCACGGCTTAAAATCACGCACAAAGGCCCAATAGTAGAGCTAATTGCGGAAAACACACAGTTAAAACTTTGACTTTAACCACGACGTTCCTCGAAAATAGAACTATCCGATATTGAAAACCAGATTTCAATCGGATTAGTAGTTTTGAATTGTATAAGGAACAGACAGAGAAACAGTCAGACATGAATTTTAAAAATGATATAATATTTTTCTACTACTTATCCCAAGTCCCCTAGACCATTTCTTTTTTAATTTACTTCCATAAGTATAAAAAAAGCAGTGGGTGTAGACAAAAAGAGCGTAGATTCCTTCTTCCTCTTTTTCTTCTTCTTGCACTAAAGATTAATGATATTACATGTTCCGCCACATTGAGCGTTCTATCCAATAACTCTATTAGAAAAGGACAGCATGCTCACATGAAGTGGAACACTTTTTAGTTCTACGTGATCATTCTAGTTCTAGTAAAATAACTTCTTTGGCCGATGGATAGAAGAAGAAGACATGTTTGTCTTCTTCTTACTTACTTACTTACTTACTTACTTACTTTGTAAGTAAGTACATAAGTAAGTATTTAATAAAAAAAACCATCCATAGAAATAGTCCTACAGTGTAATAAAGCTTACTTCGTCAAAAAAACGTTCACGCATGATGTTTTATAAAGACCCCAGTCTGTCCTTTTTTCACTTTAGTAGTTAGATAAGGACAGACTGAGTTCAACAGGACCGTACGTAGTTATGGTGGTGAAAGCACCATCCCATCTTTTCCAAATCACCAAACAATAATTTCTGTAATGCCGACTTTTAAAATGTTCTTACTATCTCTCTCTAAGATGCCGACTTTCCCCTGCTGGTGCCCTGATGCTGAATTTTTGATTTTGTCTTTATGTTAGTACCTTAGAGCCGAAAAGTAAATTATTCCAAGGTTTGCGTCACTAGAATGCCGCCTTAAGCCTAGAATAAGATAAATTGAAAATATTGAAGAAAAACTACCAATATTATAAAGCTGAAAGTTTGAGATTATGTGTGTATGTATGTATATTATGTGTGTTTGTTACTCAATCACGCAAAGACTACTGAACCGATTGCGATGAGACTTGGTATACAAGATGTAACGGGCAAGCCCTTTTAATCCGAAAGGGGGTTGTTCTAGACGTCTAGGCGAACACCTTTTGTTCTACGACTTTTGAAAATTCGAACTTTTTTTTTGATTTCACTGAAAAAACAGCTGTTTTGAAAATAAAGGTAATTGAAGGTTTGATTGTTTGTAGACTAAACGAAATAAAAGGACAACATAAGGTCAATGACCTCGAACACTAAGAAACAGCTGATCTTCAAGTATACTTTACACTTACATTTTTCGAAAAGTACTTCGAATTTCCAAAAGTCGTAGAACAAAAGTTGTTCGCCTAGACGTCTAGAACAACCCCCTTTCGGCTTAAAAGGGCTTACCCGTTACATCTTGTATAGCTAGTAGCTGGATACCGAAAATAATACATAGTCTATTCCCGCGGGAACGGGACTTACGCGGGTGAAACCGCGGGCGCAGCTAGTCAATCTAGTCAATATTAAAGGATGAAAGCATACACAGTAATCAAACAATTCGCTACAATGTATCCTATATAAAGTTTTCAAAAATGAGACTTAAACAAAGAAAAGATAAATTTAGAGGTGAACGATGTTAAAAAATCGATTTAAAAAAAAATGTTAAGTATTTACATTGATACTCGTTTGTACAAACTGAAAAATAAGTATAGAATTTTTCAAAACCAAAAGAGCTTCAACGTTCATCTTTATTGAGTAAGCTTTTATCACTTATTGAGTAAGCTTTTATTTAACTTGTTTGTCGTTCTTTAGAGCTATATCAGATAAGTAAGTAACTAAGATTTTAACAACAACATGTTATTGTAAAATGTTTAATCATAAAATTCATTGTCCACATTATCTGACATTATGTTATTTGGCATGTATGTAAAATAGTCTGTACGCACCACTAGACAATAACTCACTGATGTCGTGACTCTACAAAGTCGGGAAAGTGAGATCACCGGTACCTATATTTTCTAATATTGGTAAAACGGTAAACATTTCATGGAATTATTTAAAAATTAGCATCTTAGGAAGAGATAGGAAAATTTTAAAATTCGGCAATACAGGAATTAGTAGGGAGATGAATATTGACTTGTTTAACACTGGCTATAAAAGTATTAGGCGAAGGCTTAGCCAGCTATTATTTAATTAAATTCAGGTACCTAGCTGATTTGAGGGCGCGCGGTTGCTTACGTTTGCCTAGTTAGTATCTACTCGACTGGGTGGATGTGGGCGTGATTATTGCCTGTTGGTACCTTTGTTTTTATACTTGTTTATTAGAAATCTTCATCTATTTCTTTTTTTTTTAATTCAGGCTGCCTTTTTATTATTACGTTGTTTCTATTTGTGAATGTTCGTAATTGGCTTTGTGTTATCTATAAATATATCTACAAGATATAACAGGCATGCCCTTTTAAGCCGAAATGGAGTTGTTCTAGACATCTAGTAGAACAACTTTTGTTCTAAGACTTTTGAAAATTCGAACTTTTTGTTTGAACATTTTGAGGTTATGTTTCACTGAAAAAACAGCTGCTTTTGAAAATAAAGGTAATTGAAGTTTTGATTGTAGTAGACCAGTAGACCACACTAAATAAAAGGACAAAATATGGTCAATGACTTCGAACTCCCAGAAACAGCTGATTTTCAAGTAAACTTTACACCAACATTTTTCGAAAAGTACCTACTTAGATTTTCCATAAGTCGTAGAACAAAAGTCGTTCGCCTAGACGTCTAGAACAAGCCTCTTTCGGATTAAAAGCACTTACCTGTTACACCTTGTATATATAATATATATTTCCTTTGTGTTATAGCTGTGAATGTTCCTTAAATAAATAAATAAATTATTGTTTGGTGATTTCGAAAAGATGGCATAGTGAAGTGAGTCGGCATTAAGCACCATAACTCCGTTTTGATATCAAAGCAAAACCTTTGTACTTTGACTTTAGAGAACATTTATACGTACAATAAAGGAAGAGAGGACAAAAAGTCTGCACTTGGAAGTAAATTAAAAAAAAAGTGGTCTAGGGGACTTAGGATAAGTAGCAGAGTACGCATAAGAAAGGTGAAATTGGAACGTTTACAGATGTGGCGATCAATTATTGGTTCAATCAAATCTTTTGATGTGAAACATCTATGAACGAGGATTGATGGCGTGGTGATACAGACCGTGGCGAGCATCGCCACGCTATATGAGAACACATCTGTCAATGTCAAAGGTTTACATCTGTCAGGTGTACCGTGACGGCTCACATAAAATAAATAAATAAATAAGTAATAAATATTGCACAGCATGATACACAGCGCAATCTTGTCCCAAACTAAGCTCTAGGCTTGTGCTATGGTAACTAGATAACGGATAAACTACATAATTATTGTACTTTTTTGTAAATACATAAAACACCCATAGAAAACGCCCAGACCAGAAATAAATATTCGTTCATATCTGCACCCGGCGGGAATCGAACCCGCACTTTTTGCATTGCAGTCGGACCTTCGCCCGACGCGCCACTTAGACCGTCATTTTTAGACCTTTTTGGTTTTGAATTAACCGATCGTATACCTACATATACCTAGTCCCTTCAATGAGTTGCCATTTTACAAATGAAGGAATTAAGGTCGTAAATTAATTTGTTTGTTGATTCTGATGATGCGGGAGTTCCTACGGCGGTCTTTTTGCGTCGCCCCACATATCCAGCACATCATCTTCATCTCCTTGACACGCGGCTCTCGTTTATGTCGCTTATGGACCGACTAATTATGGTTTTGAAGACCTGTCCTTTCAGTATAAACGGTAATTCGTTATAAATATCAAATATATTAAGTAATTGTCTGAGGTATTTATTTTGTAGCACAGATCTCACACGTGTCTGCGTAGACAGTCATAAAATGACCGTCTACGCAGACCGTCTATACTAATATACAATAATATGGTAGAAGATCTACCACATTATTGTAACTAGACTAGAGTCTAGTCTAGAGGCTCAGCCGCGCAAGCTCCGTCGTATTCAACTCGACGTTGTGGGATACACACTGCGCAAAGAAAGTTGCCGTCGAGTTCAGCTGTCATTGAATGCAGCAGCTCAAGGGACGTCGCGTTGAACTTGACGGCAAATATACTGTACTGCGCGTTCGTCGTCTTCAAATGCATCCAAAACAACGCAATGATTCTAGCCGTGCAGGTTTTTCCTTTGCGCAGTGTGTCCCAAAGCGACGTCGTCGAGTTGAACCCGACGGAGCTTCCGCGGTCGAGCCCCAGGACTTGACGTCGCAATCGATATCGGCGGACCCGTGAAGTAAACGGTCTATCCGCTTGACTATGTGACAGTCTCCGCACACAGCTTTTTGAGATATGCCACAAGAAAAATAATATTTTATACCTATCCTACTTCCAACTAATATTAAAAAGCTGAAAGTTTGTGAGTCTGTGTTTGTTACTCAATCACGCAAAAACTACTAAACCGATTGCGATAAAACTTGGAATATAGGTAGCTGGGGACCTGGATTGACACAAAGGCAGCTTTTATCCCGATATTCCCGCGGGGCGCAGCTATTTTAAATATTCTGTAGCCCGATATAATAATGCCTTACATTTTTTGTGATACTTTGAAGACTAACCCCCTTACTTAAAAACGCTAATGCGCTGGATGCGCACGATGCATCATTTGTCTTTTACTGTCACATGAAGTTTCAAAGTTGACAGACAGAGACAAACGTCACATTACTTAGGTGTGGTGTAAATAATATTTTATAAGTAAGAGGGTAATGATCAATGACAAATTGGACTCGTTCTTTATAACGATACTGCGAAATTACATATTAGGAGATGAATTGATTTTTGGATAAGGTTTTATCCTTGTTAGCACGAAGGTAACGGCAAAATGTTAGATTTCTGATTTTGGTTTTTACCTAGGTCGGCAGTTCTCAAACGTTTTTCGTGACGGAACTCGGAACCCTTTTGGAAATTAAGTACCTATTATGTATACGTATCGGATGAAATACTTATTCTCGCATTCTGCTATCTGGCGTCCGCGTCGTCCAAGGTCAAAGGAATTTTACTCGGCATTGCAAGAGGGCCTTAACTATATCGATGCACATAGTTACACAAAATAATTACGACCTTTGCAGTGATAAGCTTCAAATGTTCACTCATTCATTCAGTGTAGACGGATCATAAAAGCTAGACGCACCAAAGACAAAGACGTGGTAGCCTGGTAGGTTTTTAAATTTGACTAGTGGCAACCTCCAACGCAAGGCGATAAAAACCTCAGAACAATTACTAAAGTATAGGAGTCTAAAACAACGATAAAACACTCATCCTATTCTTTCAAATACGCCAAATACCTACATTGAATGCGCTGGATGCGCACGATGCATCATTTGTCTTTTACTGTCACATAAAGTTTCAAAGTTGACAGACAGAGATAAACGTCACATTACTTAGGTGTAAATAATATTTTATAAGAGGGTAATGATCAATGACAAATTGGACTCGTTCTTTAGAATGATACAGCGAAATTACATATTAGGCGATGAATTGATTTTTGGATAAGGTTTTATCCTTGTTAGCACGAAGGTAACGGCAAAATGTTAGATTTCTCATTTTGATTTTTACCTAGGTCGGCAGTTCTCAAACGTTTTTCGTGACGGAACTCGGAACCCTTTTGGAAATTAAGTACCTATTAGGTATACGTATCGGATCAAATACTTATTCTCGCATTCTGCTATCTGGCGTCCGCGTCGTCCAAGGTCAAAGGAATTTTACTCGGCATTGCAAGAGGGCCTTAACTACAGTGCCACAACTATAAGTTGGCGGTGGCGATTTTAGGAACTAAACACAAGAAAAAAATATTTATCGAATCTCATCGAATGTGAACTAAACATTTTTATAGAAAAGCTGTTGTAAAAATGTTTTAAGTCAACTTTTCTTGTTTTTTTTCTCACTAACTTATTTAAAACCGGTAACACTCCAAACAAACAGTCCATAAACTGAACACAGTGGCGCACGGTCGCGCCAACTAATGCACATAGTTCAAATTACATTACCTGACTGGTCTACACAACAACTATTATAATTTGGAAACGTTTTTATCATAATTCGATTAATACCTACCTTTTATTGTGTCTACCCAACTCCTCCTTTAAAGGTTATGATTATACCTACCGACATTTTGGTATGCAATTTATCTTCGATCTTAATATTGATGCAAGTACTTCCTGTGTGGTTCTTATTTTTATATTATTGGGACGATGGATATGTCTACAGTTATGGTGTGGTCTTGTTTTGTTTTTGCATTGATATAGATCTTATTTGTATTTATTTTTAACGCTTTGCAGATCATAGTATTAGCGTTCTACAAACCTTAGTGGTTTATTATGCTATATTTAATAAAATCTTGTTATTTAAGTTCTTTTATATAATAATAAAGGCAAAAAAAAAAAAAATTACGACCTTTACAGTGATAAGTTGGTGATAAGCTTGTTGTTGTTGATAAGCCAAAATGTTCTTCTTCTTCTTCTTTAAAATGGCTTTTCCTTTCGAACATCTGCCAGTGTCGAGTATTATCAATATTTGCAAGTTATTTGCATTGAACGAAACAGTCAAGTCGTCATAGTTAAAGTCAAGTCGAGGGAATCATTGTAAAAAGGGGGGCATTTTTTACAATGTTTGTGCACGGAGCTTCGGAGACAACACTAAGCTAAAGTCCATGTTTTGCACCGATTTTCACTTTTATTTACACTTGTACACTTTTACGAAACTAAATTGATTAATATGCCCCCGAAATTAAACATTTTACACGCATTTGAACTAAGTTTCACAAAAATGAAAATTTAGCAACACATCTCCTTAACGCATTCCCGCCAAAACTCCCTTCAAATGTTCACTCATTCATTCAGTGTAGACGGATCATAAAAGCTAGACGCACCAAAGACAAAGACGTGGTAGCCTGGTAGGTTTTTAAATTTGATTAGTGGCAACCTCCAACGCAAGGTAAACGCGGATAAAACACTCATCCTATTCTTTCAAATACGCCAAATACATTGAACAGAACAGGACAGTTATACGTTGCTAAGGAAGTGCTCGTGTACACTGTCCAAATGTCAAATTGGATACCTTTGATATCTTTATGCAGCCAAATTAAATAGTAATCTTATTTCAATATTTCTATAATATTGACCAGCACACCTACACATTTTGGTTACATAATATTTCGTTATAATTATCTATTAGTGTTGTGTTGTTACTTTATCAATAACATCTAAAACAGTTAAGTTTTCGTTATATTATTTATTATAGTAGTTATGTGTTTTTGTGGTTTTCCCACCGACTTCCTCTATCATTTCCTACAAAAATAGAGGAGGTTTAATTCAGCCCTCTGATGGAGTGACAAAAGTGTGTCATCGGCGGGAAAAATATTGCGGAAATACCAAACTCGAGTGGGATCTAAATGCGTTGGACAACCGAATCATTTCTAACCATGATAAATAAACTCACGAAAATGTTGCTTCCTACAGCATTTTTTTGTTGTTTATTTTTAGTTTCTAGGTTTTGAATAATAATACTTTATGGTATATTTTTCCCGCCGATGAACACACTTTTGTCACTCCATCAGAGAGCTGAATTAAACCTCATCTATTTTTGTGGGAAATCAAGGAAGAAGTCAGTGGGGAATCCACAAAAACACATAACTACTATGAATGAAAACTGAACTGTTTTAAACGTTATCGATAAAGTAATAACACAACACTGTTAGATATGACGAAATATGATTAAACCAAAATGTGTAGGTGTGCTGATCAATATCGAAAAAATTTAAAAAGATTACTATTTAATTTGGCTGCATAAAGGTATCCAAGGTATCCAATTTGACATTTGGACAGTGTACACAAGCACTTCCTTAGCAACGTATAACTGTCCTTTTCTGTTCAATGTATTTGACGTACTTGAAAGAGTAGGACGAGTGTTTTATCGTTGTTTTAGACTCCTTCTATGCTTTAGTAATTGTTCTGAGGTACGCTCAAACGTCATGTCGCTACGTGGTCGCTGCTTCTATGCTTTATTAATTGTTCTGAGATAAAAACAAAACAAGTTACAATTACAAGCATTGTGGAAAACTTTTGTGACCTGTGCAGCTGGAAGTGAAGAATATTGGAAATAAATGGTAATAATGTAGTTTATCTTTCAATAATTAGGTATTAAACTTGTACTTTCGTCAGATTAAAAATCGATGAAGATAAAGATTGGTGACACGCAGATGATAAGTGCTGTGCGTAATAAGTAGAAATAGCAAATAAAGAAATAACAAAGCTGTTATACTACTTATAATGATATGTAGCTATATCTATACATATTGTAGGTACCTGAGTATATATATTTTTATGTCAAATAAAATAAAACTTCGATTCAAGATAACATATCGCGGCGCCTGATAATAGGGGTCAGACCTGGCATCAGTGGCCAAGGACGTATGACGTCATTGAGAAAAAACGGGCGCAAATAGGGCGCGCGGCCGGCAACGCGTATTATTATTTGGGGCAGTAAGTACTACTAATGGTGAAAAATTGTCATGAGCGGGAAATTTATAATAAATTCAGTGTATCGTGAAATTTTCCCAGTTAACAATCTAAAATATTGAAGTGGTATTAATTGTTGGAAGACGGAGATGATGAAATAATTAAAATCCATCTTCCCCTTCAATTGAACCAATTGGTTCACCAATTAGGTATTAGGTAGGTACTCAAGTACTTCTACAACTAAAACGTAAATATAGTTGAATGTTTGTTTCATTTCAGCTTAACGAACGCCTAATTTCAAAAAGAGAACATGTCCGAAGCCGAAATCATAAAAAAACAGCCCAGAGCCAATCAAGATGGTTTTGAAAACATCAATCTACAAAAAATTCGAAAGACGGGACGGCGGACCAGTGAAAACGATACACAATGCTGTTGTTATTACAGAGAAGAAGATAATCTATCCTGTCTTTGCAAATGTATTTTAGACTTTTTTCAGGGTGTGGCTCAATGCACTGAAAATTGTTTCGAACGCTGCGGAAATTGCATAGAAAATGGTTGTGACAATGACAATAATATACGACGTCGACGCCTGCGCCAAAATAGTAATAATGACGATTTATGGATAAATCGTAATTATGGAGATGATAATACCATGTCGATAAATCGCATGAATTCTCTGGACGATAATGAATACCTACCTAACAATGATAATATCTTTGGAGGTGACGATTACGGTAGTAATAACTATAATTATCGGGGTGATAATTATTTCAGGGGTAAAGATGATAATAACAAACGTGATGACAAAAATAACGAAAATAACTGGGGGATTAACAATGTTAACAAGAATACTTGTAACAGTGGATTGGGTGGAGGTGACAGCGGAAGGGGTGATGGACACCGTGTAAGTGACAGCGAAAGGGTTGGTATACACAGTGGCGGTGACAGGGGATGGCGTGAAAGTGATTGCGAAAAGGTTGGTGTACACAGTAGTGGTGACAGGGGATGGGGTGAAAGTGATTGCGAAAAGGTTGGTGTACACATTGGCGGTGACAGGGGATGGGGTGGTGGTGACAGGGGATGGGTTGGTGGTGACAGGGGATGGGGTGGTGGTGACAGTGGATGGCGTGGTGGTGACAGTGGATGGGGTTATGGTGACAGGAGATGGGGTGGAGATGACAACATAAGGGAAACAGGACTAAGTGGAGGAGGTAGCGAAAGAGGTGGTTTACATAGTGGCGGTGACAGCGGATGGGGACACAGTAGAGCAGGCACTTGTGACAGCGGATGGGGCGGAGGTAACAGCGGAAAGGATGGCGGACACAGTGTAAGTTACAGCGGAAGGGGAGGTGGAAACAGCGGAGGAGGCACTTGTGACGGCGGATGGGGTGGAGGTGACCACGGAGTGGGAATTACACATAGTGCGGGAGGGACTTCTGACAGTGGTGGGGGTGGTGACAATGGCGGGGGTGGAGGTGATAGCGGCAGGGGTGGTGGTGACAATGGAGGAGGTGGGGGTGGTGGTGACAGTGGTGGGGGTGGTGGTGACGGCGGAGGGGGAGGTGGTGACAGCGGAGGGGGAGGTGGTGACGACTAAGTTACCGTGGCTTTTCAGACAACACAACAGTCCTTAAATGTAATGTTTGTATGTAGGTATTCAAAATATTTCAATCTCAAATGAAGAATGTGTAAAATGGGTATTTTCCTTAGATTGTACGTCTTAGCCATATTCCATTGTTTCGCGCAAAAGTTTAGTTTCATTTATATAATTATTATTAAACAAATAGTTTTATTATGTGTTATGAATATACTAAATGAATGGCGAATATTAATGCATATATCAATATGTTGATTGTTTATCGATTTTTGAAGGAGATATTTTATTATTATTATTTAGTAAGTAGTTACTCGTAAGTACCTACTTAGTATTAAGTACTTATATGTCTTTGAGATCTTTGAATTATATGTGTGCTTTTAATGTGTCTATGGCCTTAAATTTAATAATAAATATGTATGTAGTATGTAAGCACTTAAGTTATTCTTACTAATATCATAAACGCGAAAGTTTGTAATATTGTAAAAAACGCGAAAGTTTGTTATGTATGTGACTTTATTACTCTTTCACGCAAAAACTACAGAACCGATTGCGATGAAACTTGGAATATAGGTAACTGCATACCAGTATTAACACATAGGGTACTTTTTGTCTCAATATTCCAGCGGGAACGGGACTTAAGCGGGTGTAACCACGGGGCGCAGCTAGAAATCAATATGGGTAAGTATATCTTTAAAATGCCTGCAATGTCTTTCCCTAAAGCCATAGTCTTAAATAAGGAAAGCATTTCGAAATAATTATGTGTACACAAATACTTGTGTTATTATATTCCATATTTTTATTATTGTACGTTATAAAATAAAACAATTTAATCAATAAATACTTCAATTTATTTAACACACCGAATATATAGGTTTGTAAGTAAAATTGACTAGAATTAAGAGTAAATAGAGTATTCAGATAAAGTGAAGGAAATAGGGCTTCCGCTTATCACTAAATCTTACAATTCTCAAGCTCAATGATTAAAAAAGGATCCATCATTTCAACAAAAGACGCATAAAATGAAACTCTTCCCGGTTTAAATCGCGTTGCGTTTAATGTTTTCAGCATTGTTGCAATGCCGCGCGCCGTTTCCACGTTTGGGAGCGTTTATAGACTCGTCAGGATAGGCGGAATGAGTTTCATTGCAATTCAACAGCGAAAACAGAAGAACAATCTATAAGAGGCTTAGGTATTTTGAGGATAAATATAGATGTTTCAATTAAGTACACGTACCTACTGTCTATTACAGAAGCCTTCAATACTAAAAAAGCAAAATAACCTTTCCACACTTAGGTAGGTATATTAAAAATCAAAATACGAGTCAGTGTAGGTATTAATGAAACTTGAAACGAAAATGATGAATACATAGATACTTAATAAGATTTAAAATTTGTACCAAATACGTTCTTCAAGTGCAATATTGCTTAGGGACGTACTAATAGAAATATATTTAAAATTCTAATAACAACATGCATCATATTATAGTACAGTAATACCCCCGCATAACACGTATTCGCTCTAAATTATCCGGGGATTAAGGGATGATTTACATTAGACCGCACCGAGCCGGCCGTGCCGGGTCCGAGCTTCGTTGTCTGTTGCTCAGCCGCCACTCGGTTGCAACAGACCGATCGATTGATTGACAACGAAGCTCGGCCGGGTGACGGCCTAATAAATCCCCCTTACGCGGATCACATTGATTGGTGCATAAAAGCGTGTCATTGTGTCCGTGGTGTAGTTTTCTTAGCTAGTCAATAACAACGCAGTTCTTCTCGGAATACGAACATTCAATTGTACTTATTCTGTCAACTTATCAATACTTGACGACCTCTGTGGCGCGTCGGGCGAACGCTTGGCTGCAATACAGAAGGCTGCGGGTTCGATTCCCGCTGGGTGCAAATATTTAGGCTTAAAAATAAATATTTGTATCTGGTCTGGGCGTATTTCTATGTATAATATGTATGTAATTACAAAAGAAAAATAAATATAAGTAGTATATCCGTCGTCTAGTCCCCGTAACACAAGCTTAGCAGCTTACCACGGGGCTAGATAGCGCTGTGTGTTGGTCACAGGATTTATTATTTATTATACTTAATGATTTTGTGCGCATTGCTCCTACGAGCGTTAACAGACGACTGCTTGTTGGGACTTCCAGCAGACTGGGAAAAGAGCAGCAGCCGGCGCGTGCCCACATCGCCCCCGTCCCTTGCTCTCTCCTTTACAGAAGGTCCTACATATCAGCTGCGTCGCTAACATAGTTACTTGAGTAAATCAGTCAGGACATTGAATTTTAGATGTATAGATATATTATACTGTTTGTTGGAAAAAAGGCCTATTAGCATACCCCGTAAAACACGACTTACATAATTGTCCGGAACGCATGCCTCGTGTTATGCGGGCGAGAACTTACTGTACCTACATAATGTATAGGATATCATAGACACCGAGAACCTGATAATTTATCTTAAATATTACAATTATATATTTATCTAAAAACCCCAAAAATATTATAATAAATATCTACTTAATTATTTATTGGGCAAAAAACATGGCAAATTATCGTACCCTGTGGTTTACTTTCCCTGGTATATTTTGTTTACAAAAAAAAACATTAATATTTATTATATTATTCTTACTAAGCGTTATTTCTTTTTTGATTTTTTTTTAACTTCCCTGGGAGCAAAAAAGGTTCGGCCATTTGGCGTAAAAATATTAAGGTATTGGCGCTTTCGCGTAAATATACGAAAGTACGATTTACGTGTAAGACACTTTCTTACGAATATTTTATTGCATATTATTTTTAAGGCTTTATGTTAAAAACGGATTTTAACCTTATATCTACTTAACTGAACTTATTAATAAGAAAGACTATTATAGAACCGAGAGCAATATAAATTTGCTTGAGTTTTTTCAAAGCGCTTCGTCTACTTATAAGTTAATTAAGGCTATTATAACAATACACTTTTAAAAAACTAGTTTTTTAATAGATTAGTAGGATTATTATATCAAAATATGAAGCTGGATTTATCTGTATGTATCTAGTCCAGGGGCTCGATTCGGTAAGCATGCGAAATGCCAGCGGATTGCAGGCGACGTGCAGGAGATGTACGTTAATTCGTATTCTGTAAGTGTTATTTTACTTAATTAGTTAAGTAGCCTTAAAAATTAAAGATTACTTAATAAAACACTTTATTTACCGGGTTTTATCGCGTTTTATTTAAGATTTCGAAAACGAACCGAGCTTTCGCCATCTTTACAGTTGGCTTTTTCAAGGTTATGCAAGATCGCGAAAACCATAGAAGAAATTAAGGGCTACTTAATTATATTTATATGGCTCCCCTTGTTTCTCAGCCAAACAGCATTAAAAGAAGTTATAAAATAGCTATTATTTTTACTCCTGCAACAAATCGACTTCTGCAATGCTCATGCATCCTGCCTGTTTGTCGCATGCTATGTTTTTAGAGAATCAGAGCCGTTCATTGGTTATTTATAAAATTCTACTTTTTTCACAAAAAAATCTGTTGGTATACTTAAGTACTTTTTAAAACTCTTTTATTTTTAATGTTTTATTAACGTACCCAGCTTTGTATTATCAAAAAACAATAATTCTACTAAGATATTTAAAATAAATATAAAATCAAATGTTAAAATACATTGCTTAAGATTTACGACTAGATGAGTATTTAAAGGTACTAAAAGATTGCAATTAATTTCTACACACGTTCACAAATATTACCTAAAGTGTAAGTATTTGAAAATTGTTTACATACTGGCAACTTTTTAATATTAAATTACATTAAAAAAAACCTAACCTTAATATTAAATACTTACTATACCAAAGGATGACTAATTCTAAATTAATAAAATTACAATTTAAAGGAACTTTATGGCAAGATTTTTAAAATAGACAAGAAAAAAAAAACATCGCTTAAATTAACTTCTTAAGTCGCGTAGCCAGCAGCACACTTCAATAAATTACACTGTACTCGAAATATTTTGAGTACCTACCTATTTACTTAACTTAAAACTTCATTTCCGATATTGTCATACGCGTGCCAAAGTTGCCAGTACCCACCAAATATAATATTATTTTTTATTCTTTGGAATGTCACAATATAACTACTGAAAAAACACATCTAATATTGAATTAAGACTAATAAGTAAGAACTCTCTAGCTAAAATAGTGCTGGCAATAAAATGCCTAAAATACCTACAGATACCTACTTTTAAAATACATTAATTAGCTACGTAAAGACATTCGCAGAATTGCGTTTTAACATCAGCAATAGCCATACAAAAGAAGTTGAAGTTTACTACGTTATTTTAAGTATGTGCCGTGAAGTTGACTACAAGTGCTACAATCCTTTACAATTGTAAAATCACAATTGCCATCCCTATTTTACTTAAAGGCGCAACACTGAAATTTAATAAAATACTACGTCACATTACAATAACATTTTGCAATCCTACTTAGTACTTCTTACTAATATTATAAACGCGAAAGTTTCTATGTATGTCTTTTTGTGACTTTGTTACTCTTTTACGCAAAAACTACTGAACCGATTGCAATGAAACTTGAAGAATAGGTAGCGGGAGACCTAGAATAACACATAGGCTTTTTATCCCGATATTCCCGGGGGAACGGGACTTACGCGGGTAAGGGGCGCTACTAGTGTTTAATATAGGTAAAAGTACATAAGTATCATATTATCGTTTATGCATAGTATATAAATATCTCTCACTAGGTACACATAACGACATCAATTTATATAAAATTGGAAGATAAATATTTCGATATATATTTGTTTACCTAAAATTAGTGAAAAACTGTTAAGAGATATCCGTATGTTTCAACAAGAACGAAAAAGGTAAAATAGAGTTCATCTTTCTCGGATTAGGGTTATAATTCGGATTTTCCAATTTTTGTACTATTTAAATATATAGATTTCACCTACATAACTATTTCATACTAATATTTTACTTCAGGTAGGTATTTTTTATAATAACGCAATAATATTGATTTATTTTGTAGTTTCAACAATAATAGTAAACTTTTTTGTTACCAATTTCGCTATTTCATTTTTAGGTATTAGATTTGCTTGCTATTGATACTTAATATTCAATTTTAAAGGTTACTAAGATTCTAAGGCGAATATAACTATGAATTATCTGCTACATTTAATATTCACGACTATATTGCGGTTTAAGGCAATAAATATTGCTGTATATAAATTCTATATTGCTACAAAAACTTACTTTTTTTATCTAATGAACAATTGCATTTATTAAACTGGCTTGTTCGTTGTTACAAGCAATTTACGTTAAGTATCGACAATCTATATCGGCACAGACAAAAAAGGTATTAATTTTGACTTTTTTTTTTATTTGCTGTCTGCGTAGATTCCGATTTACAAATTTCCGTCCATGTGATTCAACACTCAGAGCTAGTTGCGTCAATTTAGAAAAGCATTTTGATTGAGTTCTCCTTCGCTAACTTATTTTTTTCAGTGTGTGTACATACATGTGTTAAAATATGCTAAAATAATTGTGACTAGGAATATTTATGCATTGTTACATACTCTAGTAAATTATATGTCAGTTTCTTTAAAAATATTGCTCGGGCTGTCAGCGTTGTAGTGAATGTATCTTGAATTTGGCGAATCGGCTGTAGTGTCGCCCATGTTCTCAATGTCTTCTGTTTTGATGTGTTTAGGTGATGATTCCGAGTGATATTCTTGTCGGAAGTTACCTGTAAAATTGATTAATTCTCATATTACATCACTTTTAGTAATTCGAACTGTTTAAAGGTCGCTTTATTAATCACATTTGGCTGAGGGCGTTAATTTCTCTACGTAAATTCATTCAATTTTAAAACAGATTATTCATTTAATTATTAAAGGATCACACTGGCATTTCGCAGGCAAAACCAAATAAAAAAAAGCTTCTACAAACAAAAAACGAACTGAATACTTACAGGCAAAGCATTTTACAGCAAAAACACAACTCAAACAATACACAAGCACTAAAAACATCCAAAAATCATTTTGAACTCAATGAAATATCTCAACAAGTAAATTTGTTATGACAGTTTTGCCAATCGCTTAAATTATCAATATCAGTTCGGCCAATTGCTACAGTTAGCAAAGTTTGTCTGAACAAAACACCCGAGATTAAGCTTTATATAAAAAAAAATTTCGATATCGATAAGAGTTTCGTCTTACAGCTAAATTTATAAATAGCAGTTTTGCCAAATCGTTTAAATGATTTAATAGCAGTTGGGCCAAATTGCTAAAGTTAACTATATGACTTCTTAAATAGGTGATTGTGGTTTAGCCAAATTGCTATTACAGCTTTCTAAGTAAGGATAGTGAAAAATACATTTTGAAAACTAAATAAAAAAGGAAACAAAAATAAACAATAACATCAATTGTGCGGAATGTTTAATAAGATGACTAAGTTAGCACCAAATTGCAATACAAAATTGTGGCTTAAAAATAAAGTACATCTTTACGTATGAGAGGAGAAACTAGTTGTAACTTTGATACTGACCATTTTACATAACTATAGTTAAAAAAAAAAGTAATTGCATTTTTAAATCTATTTTTATTTATGGTACAGCGCGACCTTTGCATAATACCTACTATGAGATTCTTTAATGAAATGTCAATCTTAATTATAACATTACAAATATGATTTTCTTGTCTTGATAAGTTTGCAATATTATTACGCAAAAGCAACCTAGCCGATTGCTAGAAAACTTAATATTTTTAAAAACATAATTTCGGTACTGAAAAGTATGAAGTAATATTGTTACATTACTAAAATACATCGATTTAAGAGATCCTAATGAAACTGTAACTAGTCTTAAAATATAGTGACTAAAATGAATTTTATGTTTTGGTAACCAGAACATTATTTGATAAGTAACATAAAATGCTTTTTATATCCGTTTGATAAACAAAGACTAGATGATAAAAATATTTGGTTTCATGACAATAAAGTGTTCAATATCACACTCGAGTAGAATAAACAAGTGCTTACACTCGCAATTCAAAGTATTTTACGTCAAATAAGACTGTAATATTTGTAAAATCACAATAAAATTTTGTGATATTTGTAATATCACAACACAAATTTTGTGATCAATGATCTTAGATACACACACTTTCAAAATTAGGATGAAAAATGATTGCACTGAATTGCATTAAAATGAATAATTCATTATGATAATGATCATTCAATTATTTATAATAAAATAATCATGAAATTCGTCGATATAATAATTATTTGTCTCGCAATTGTAAAACAAAAAGAATGAAATCAAATCTACCGACTAGTATATAAGCACATCGGACTATATTACACGAGTAAATAAACTGCACAAATTATTGCAATTAAATCAAACATCAGTATGAAAATTTAAGCAGAATGGCCATTATCGGCCATTCCGCGTAAACGTACATATTGTTCTCAAAACTCCATTTCGCCTATGCGAAATACATCACAATTGCTATTTTTTGCACTTTCTTAGTTGAAAGGAATCGCATCTGGGAATAAGACCGGAAAATCTTATTTCAAATGATTTTTATGCGAGATTAATTAATTGAACTATTTAAAAAAAAGTATGGTAACAGTCGATTCGGATGAGAAGCTATGTGCTATTAAGTAAAATTGCCATAAAGTCAAAAGTAAAAGCCAACCAAATAACTAATCATTTTTGAAATAAAAAAAATGCACAATTTATTTGCTCGTGTAAAAGCATCTTAACGATACATTATTTACAATTACATTAAAATAATATTGGACTGAGATACGTTTGAAATAAAATGCATGCCATCAAACATAAACCATGCACGTCAAAATAATGCTTTATACCAAGTACTTTTGGAAATTCTTAAAAAAAAAGATGCATTGTTTCTTCCTGGCCGAATAATAAAACGGCGCGGGCGTTCGAAATTAAAAATGACACGTTAAAGTATAGTTTTAATTCAGATTTACAATTCGAATTAAAGTTAGTCAACAAAAAAAAGAACGCATGACATTCATGTCTATTTGATTCAATTATATAATTAACTAGGTACCTAATTGGATTTAAAAGGTTTTTTTAAAAACATCGTTTATAATGTCAAATGTCATTATTTTTATTACGCTACAATTATGTAGCAGTGACAATATTACGGGCAATTATAATCAGGATGGCTAATAAAAAGGACGATTTAAGGAGATTTTTTGTAATAGTTATGGAAATCGCTCTATACAACGTGTTTTGGCAAGAGCTGTTTAAGCAGATTGTTCTATACGTCTAGTCTAGACGATTATAAGTTATTCTACGAATTTAGTTTTTTTTTTAATTATGAGCTGTTTAAGATTAAAAAAAAACTCTTCGAAACACATTGTCTATTGCCATTCCTACCATAATTCATATTACATATAAATCTCTTAAAATACTCTTTTTAGAGCGGTATGTTCTCTATACGCAGAAAGCATAAAATCGTCATTGGGCCATGTTAAATTTAAAATGTTGGATTTTCCGTATGAATAATGCCTAATTCTTCTTGGTTCATTTCAAAAATCTAAGCTAAGCTCGATCTCAGGTAGCGTTAATAAAAACTTATTAATACTGTTAAGTTGTTAAAATAAATGTAAAGTTTTTGCCCAAGAAAAAGTGGACATTATGCATTAGGTTCTAGTTAAATGACTGTTAGTCTGTCATGCTGTTTTTATAAAGCTTAACATTGCCTCGCATTATGCTTTATGCATAATTATAATAAAGCGTTCATTTTGCGTAACCCTAGATTCTTTTAAATTGTCCGTAGTCTAAAAATACCATAAAAATAGTTGTAAAATGGTATTTCTTTAGTTTTATTTAAGCGGTAAAACAACTTAGGTAAATGTACTTATAAAAAGTTATTTCGGTCGTTTAAAAACATCATTTAAGCGATATTGCATCAATTTTCCTATTAAAACCTAGTTGAAGCACAACTATGCCTACTAAATGTAGTTAAAACAATAACTAAGCCTGTCACATCTAGATGGAACAACGACTAAGCTTATTACACCTAGTAATTGCAATAACCAAGAATATACCGCTTAGTTGAAGCAACAATTAAGCCTGTCAGATCTAGTTGAACCCTGTAACACCTAGTTGAAGCAACAATTAAAACTGTCAGATTTAGTTGTAGCAACAACTAAACCTGTCAGGTCTAGTTGAAGCAACAACTAAACCAGTCAGGTTTAGTTGAAGCAACAACTAAACCAGTCAGGTTTAGTTGAAGCAACAACTAAACCTGTCAGATTTAATTGAAGCAACAACTAAACCTGTCAGATCCAGTATAAGCCTTTCAGATCCAGTTGATGCCTGTCAGATCCAGTTGATCCATGTCAGATCCAGTTGAAGCCGGTGAGATCAAGTTGAAGCCTGTCAGATCAAGTTGAAGCCTGTCACACTTAGTTGAAGCAACAACTAGCCTGTCAAATTTGGCAGAAGCAACAACTTAACCTGACAGATCTAGTTTAAGCCTGTCAGATCAAGTTGAAGCCCGTCACACTTACTTGAAGCAACAACTAGTCTGTCAAATTGGGCTGAAGCAACAACTAAACCTGTCAGATCTAGTTTAAGCCTGTGAGATATAGTGGAAGCCAGTCACACTTATTTGAAGCACCAAAAAGCCTGTTAAATTTAGATTAAGCAACAACTAAATCTGAGAGATAATAGTTGAAGCCTGTCACACCTAGTTGAAGCAACAACAAAACCATTAAGCCCGCAGATCATCTATCCAGTGGATGTCTGACAACAGTGGAAAATAACAGGCACTATGCAGTACATTGCTGATTTGAGATAATTACCGGTATTAACTACGTTACATCAAAGCAGCAATGTACTGCATAGTGCCGTCATTTTCCACGGTTGTCAGACGTCCACTAGATAGATAATCTGGGGGCTGATGTAATTGAAGCAACAACTAAGTCTACAACACCTAGTTATAGCAACAACTAAATCTACTACACCTACATCTAACTTTACGCGATTTTCTCCTACAAAAACCGTAGCATTTTAAAGCTAGACAACATAAACCGCTCTTCCTACTAACGTCTGATTTGCAAGACTCTCTACTATTCAATCTTTGCAATTCCGGTATCGATTTCTCTCGATCTTTCTCCAACAACTTATCCAATCGATTCTTTAACAGTGTAGGAGATACGCTACAGTCGCGGAGGAGCGTTTTTTCGATATTTTCGTTTGTAATTTCGTTGCCTAAATCGTCTGAACTGGAGGAGGCTTCAGCATTAGGGCTACGCGAGTCAATACTCTCGGGCGTATAAGGATCTTGAAAGTACTTTACAGTTAATAAAGTAGAATCAATATCGTTGACAATTATACCGTCATAGCTCGAATAATCCGCTGTAGTTATCTCTACGTGGGGTATTCTAAACAGCGTCTCGTTTAGAGAGCCGGTTCTAGTACGTTTCAAGATGGTTTCGTCTTGGCCGTTAAGTTTTGAGCTACTGAATGTCGGTATTGTAATGTTAGTGTCTTTGGTTAAGTCTGGGTCGGTCGGTAAGCGGGGGAGGTAAGGGTTTCTAACAGTGGATACGCGGGTTGCGTTTGCGCATAAGGGACAAGGGGAGTTTGGGGTACAACACTCGATCGTACCTCTGTCCGATTGCAGCATCACGCGCAGGTAGATCGGCTGTGGAATAAAATAGAATACGGTTTAAAATATCATTTGAAAACTCAAGCTGTCGATGTTGAGTTGAAATTATAGGGAAAAAAATACTTTGTAGTGCTTTTTTTTTTGTAAATAATAAAGAATTTATCTATTTATATGTAATTTGCGCTGTGGAGCGGATGGCCTATCTTGATCGAAGTACTGACTTGCCAGACACTACCATGGCTTGTAGAGTCAATACTTCCCTGGCCAACCGATCAAGTACAGTTTTTTTGCATAGTGATTGATGATAGGATAGAATGGTGTGGAAAGGGTTTGAAATTATACTTTGGAAAAAAATGCGATTTTAATCGTGTCGCTTTTATTACTTTTAAAATTTTATCAATCAAATTTTTAACATTTTACCTAAGGACGTAGGGCATTTTATCAATGCCCTACGTCCTTAGGTTAGGAAAAGGTATTGAAAAAACTCTAAAAACTTGAAAAGAAAGGCGATTACCACCAGATAACGAGTTTGAAATTCAACTCAAGAAAGAAAAAACTATTTTAATCGCGTTGCTGAGAGAGCTTGCGGAGAAAAATGAGAAAAGAAAGGCGATTAACACTAGATAACGACATTCAATCCAACATCGCGAAACATTAAAAATCAAAATCTATGGAAATAGTTTGCCAACATCGCCTTCGCCATCGCCATCGCCACGTTGAAAGTCCCAAAACAAAAGTTTAATACTTCTCCTTTTTCCCACAAAAATTGGCCCTCTTCGCAAGTCCCGAAACAACAAACAAATCGATAAGTTCAGGACACTAGAGACCTTCAAGTTTGCTATTTTTTTATTTATTTCAAAATATATTTATTAATGAACATGACAACTTTAGCTTAAGTTTGTTAGTGGTTATGTACCGCATTGGGTACACGGGACTCAGCGGTACCGCATGGCGACACTGAACTGTTATCGTGTTAAAATAGACACGAACTTCAGTAATAAGAAGCAAGATGACAGACACAGAGAAAAAGAGAGGAGAGCAGAGATAAGGTGCCATAATACAATGATATTATACACTAGCTGTGCCCGCGACTCCGTGCGCGAGCAACTCCTTGCTAAGGAATCGGGAGTTATATGTGTTATTGTGAATCAACCTTATATGTGATAGACATATGCTGTCGTAGGCTATTTTTTTATGTCATGTTAATCGGAACAAATCCGTCATACATAATTTCTGTGTAGCTTTAACCATTCAAGCTGCACACGCGACGGAAGCTTAAAAACTGGAGTAACTTTTCCCGTTTTTATAACATATTTCTGCACTGCTCCGTTCTTATTGATCGTAGCGTGAAGAAAAGTGTTCTATAACCTGCCTAGGAGTATGAAGTATAACTGTACCAAGTTTCTTTAAACCCGTTAAGTAGTTTTTGTTTCTATAACGAACATACATACGATAACTAATTCGATAATCGATACTGAATATTTAAAGTGATCAACACATCCAATTAAAAAAAAAAAAAATTTGATTTGATTTGACGTGAGATATGAAATCTCCCGCCTCACCACTAACCTTTGCCCCAGAAACAAGCCGGAGCGGGGGAAAGACTACCTACTGGTATTGAAGTTCAAAAGACACAAAATACCCGACTGCGTAAAAAACTCTATTTACAAATACTTAAAGAAACAACAAAAAAACTAAAAAGAAAAACAACAATTAATTTGAAATTATGCTAAGTAACACTGAATAATCATTCAATAACGATTAGTATTCATTATCGATAACTAATCACCCCCTGATAGTTATTTTGAAAAATATATTCATTGTACAGAAATTTACTTCTCTATAGATTTATTATAAGTATACATATAGATAGATAGAAGATAGATTACCTTGTGATCCCCCATACAAGCGAGTGCCCCCATAACACTGTAGTCATGTTTACGTCGCGGCTCGCGTCTTTCCACGCTGACGTTCTCTCGAGGAGATCCTTCGCTCTGGTTGCGGACCAGCTTCCGCCTCTGGCCTAACCCGCCTTCGGATTCTGCAGATCTGGACGTAAAACATCATATTATTCATATTCATTTATTCACTATAATCATGGTACAAATCATTTAGAATAAATACAATAGAAAGCTCGACATGATTAGCTCTATTGAGCGTATGGTAATTTAAATTTGTTTATGTACTAATAATAAATTTAAAAAATAATCACAATAATAATTTAATAATGGAGTTCCTGGCATCGACTTTATTTTAATACTTTTATTCATTACAATTCTGTCACAGTTGCGACCCGTGGTTTTACCAGTTTTTATACAAAATTTAAAAAAATCTGGCCTAAGATCATTTTCCTGATCATAACAAACACAACACAAAAAAAATTATGGAAATCGATCCAGCCGTTCACGCGTGATGCCGTGACCACGTGAAAAAGGGATTCATTTTTATATACAGCGTATTCCGACGATGACCACTTAAGCCGAAAGGGGGTTGTTCTAGACGTCTAGTCGAACAATTATCGATCTACGACTTTTAAAAAAAATATATATATATACATATACGCGACGAATTGAGAACCTCCTCCTTTTTTGAAGTCGGTTAAAAAACGTAACTTTTTAAAAAGTCGAAAGGTCGTAAAAGTTTTTTTTAATCTCGCCGCAAGTGAATTTTTGAAAATGATTTTTTTTTTGAGCAATAAAAACAAATTACGAAATATTTAATAGGAAAAAGAGCGACGTCTCTTGGCCAACACGTTAACTGTAAAGTTAATCATTGGCGCAGGTATATCAGTGGAAAGTGATCCTGTAGATGGCGACTCAATCAAGCCTAAGTCGAAAAAATAGTAGACAGGGTAACATTCATATTCTTAAGTTCGCTGCTCGCTGAGGTGGGAACTTGCGTGGCCGAGGAGTTGAGGCACTGGGGTACTGATCCAGGGACGCGAGTTCAAATCTCGCCGCAAGTGGATTTTTGAAAAAGATTTTTTCCTTCAAAATATTTTTAACTTTTTAGTCGAAATTTTTCGTATGTGAGGGAGGAAGGATGATGAACGATGATGAGTATAGGCCAAAGGCCCTATGACTAACCTAGCATTGATAGCGTGTTGGACGCTTGTCGGGTCTGCAATGCTCTTCCTGCTAACTGTAATACCGGGTACGGCAAGTGCATCCAAATCAGCCACACTGCTTTTCTTCTCGAGCACCTTCGACGGGCTCGACTGTAAACAACACAGAGTATCCCACTTTATTCTTATTTCTTATCCGATAATGGCGATTTGGAAAGTAGCCAGTGTCAAGTATTATTAATAAAAAAATAAAATAAATAAATATTGCACGACACACAGAGCGCAATTAATTTGCATTTTTAATTAATTCACAATTAATGTTTGCAAGTTATTTGCGATTTGCATCAAAACAGTCAAGTCGTTGTAGTAAAAGTCAAAGTCATTGTAAATGGCGGCTCTTTACAATGGCGGTGCACGCGAGCTTTGGAGACAACGATGAAGTCCAATGTTTTGCCCCGATTTTCACTTTCATTACACGGTGTTAAAACCTTCATGAAATAAAATTGAATAATATGCCCCCGAAATTAAACAATTTACATGCATTTGAACTGGGTTTTACAAAAATGAAAATTTAGCAAGACATTTCCTCAACGCGTTCTCGCCAAAACTTCAAGTATCAAACTTTACCCTACTTCTATAAATATTATAATCTACTAGGTACGCTCCGCGGTTTCACCCGTGTAAGTCCCGATCTCGAAGGAATATCAGGATAAAAAGTAGCCTATGGGTTAAATTTCTCCAACTACCTTTATTCCAAGTTTCATCGCAATCGGTTCAGTAGTTTCTGCGTGATTGAGTAACAAACACATACTTACAAAAGTTCAGTTTTATTATATTAGTGGGATACATGAGCGTTTGACCACAATCTAACGATGATAAAAGTAAAATAATAATAATAATAATTTTATTTATCTTTGGTAGGTTTAACACTGTATGTACAATCTGAACAATTTGTAGGACTTGAATAACGAACAAAACAATAGTATTACAGCGCCCAAAAAAGTTGGTGGCATCTTAGACCATATGATCACTTACGATCATATGGTCTAAGATGTAGCACGCTCATCTGAAAGAAACAAAGACAACAGTGGAACAAGATCCGGCCCGTCATTCCTTGCTTTTTTTCTTTTCGTGCAATGGTTTGACTCAGCATTTAAATAGCAGATTATAAATAAATAAATAAATATTGCACAACATTACATACAGCGTAATCTAGCCCCAAACTTAGCACTAGGCTATACTATGGGTACTAGACAACGGATATACTACATATTATACTGTTTTTTTTTTGTAAATACATACATATTATACACAGATAGACATCCAGACGAGATACGAATATTTATTTTTAAGCATAAATATTTGCACCTGACGGGAATCGAACCCGCAGCCTTCTGCATTGCAGTCAGGCGTACGCCCGACGCGCCACATAGGCCGTCGTCGATTACAACAATAATACTACTTATATAAGTACTACTTAATACTACTTAACAATAATACTACTTATATATCCTACTAATATTATAAATCCGAAAATCTGTTTGTTTGTTTGTTTATTTGTTTGTTTGTTTGTTTGTTTGTTTGTTTGTTCCCTCTTCACGGTCAAACGGCTCGACCGATTTGGATGAAAATTTGCATAGGGATAGTTTAAATGATGGAGAGTAACATAGGATACTTTTGATCCCGAAAATCCCGCGGGATCGGGACTTACGCGGGTGATAATATTTATTAGATGAAAATTTGCATAGGGATAGTTTAAATGATGGAGAGTAACATAGGATACTTTTGATCCCGAAAATCCCGCGGGATCGGGACTTACGCGGGTGATAACTATTTATTAGATGAAAATTTGCATAGGGATAGTTTAAATGATGGAGAGTAACATAGGATACTTTTGATCCCGAAAATCCCGCGGGATTGGGACTTACGCGGGTGATAACTATTTATTAGATGAAAATTTGCATAGGGATAGTTTAAATGATGGAGAGTAACATAGGATACTTTTGATCCCGAAAATCCCGCAGGATCGGGACTTACGCGGGTGATAACTATTCAATGAACGAAAATCGACACAGGGGTAGGATAAGTGATGTAGACTTACATCATCATCATCGTCATCCATCGTCATCGTCATCCTTCGTCATCGTCATCGTCACTTACTGATGAAATACAAACTTTAACTTACTTCACCTACCTACCGCAGTGCAAAAATCCACACTTAAACGGACGACCAGGGAAGTACTGATGATGCCAGGCGCGGTAGCGCCTGGCTTCAACAGTACTTCAATGGGCGACCGTTTAAGTGTGGATTATTGCATTGCGGTAGGTAGGTGTTCGAACAACGCGGGATCGAGACTTGCGCGGGTGAAACCGCGGGGCGCAGCTAGTACTTATATAAGTAGTATTATCTATAAATTATAATTTAAATAAATTTATGTATGTTAGTTTATAAGGTATACAAGATGTCACGGGCAAGTCCTTTTAATCCGAAAGGGGGTTGTTCTAGACGTCTAGGCGAAATTTTTTTGTTCTACGACTTTTGAAAATTCGAACTTTTTTTTTGAAACTTTTAAGTTTATGTTTCACTGAATAAACAGCTGTTTTTGAAAATAAAGGTAATTGAAGGTTTGATTGTAGTAGACCAAGGTAAATGAAAGGACAACATAAGGTCAATGACCTCGAACTCTAAGAAACAGCTGATCTTCAAGTAAACTTTACACCTAAAATTTTCGAAAAGTACTTCGAATTTCCAAAAGTCATAGAACAAAAGTTGTTCGCCTAGACGTCTAGAATAACCCCCTTTCGGCTTAAAAGGGCTTCCCCGTTACATCTTGTATATCTATGGGCCTTGTTGCCTGCAATAAATATTAATAATATTATTTATTTATCTATTTTTATATAATATATTAATTTATGTTAGCCTGTAAGGTACGTATTTACAATTTGATTTTTTATCAAATATTATCTAAATTTTTATATTAGTATCTCGGTTGCTGCGATACAAGCTAATATGCTTAGTGCAGAGCCGATTTCTAATGTAATAAGGGAAATGTTTGGTAAGATACTTATTAATAAATAAATAAATAAAACAAATAATAATAAATAAATAAATTCTGTGACCAACACACAGCGCCATCTAGCCCCATGGTAAGCTGCTAAGCTTTTGTTACGGTGACTAGACAACAGATACGGTGACTAGACAACAGATAAATACGTACATATTATACATAGAAATACACCCAGACTAGATACAAATATTTAAAAGCACAAATATTTGCACCCATCGGGAATCGAACCCGCAACCTTCTGCATTGCAGCCAAGCGTTCGCCCGACGCGCCACAGAGGTCGTCAAAATAAATATTTGATTTGATTTGATACTATCTCAGACAATTACGAGGCAAACTACATTAAAATCGGTTTAGTACTTACCTGATTAATCTGCCGTGCCGGTGACCCAGATCTAGCGGGACTACTGTCCGATGAAGACACGCGGCTGCTATCTGTCGAATCGGTGACCGATTTCCTGTAAGAGTTTAGGTAAAACACTCAGATATTATCTGGGGTCGGAAGTAGGTAGGAGTTATTTATGTACTTCTATTGAAATGTTGATATTAATATGGATCTTCCCCAGATATCTAATGAACGATTCCGTGTGGTCAACAATATTGCAAATAAATAATAATAAAAACCACAGAGATAGACAAGAGCGGTGTTGGTCTAATGGTAGATACGCTGACTTTCATTCCGAAGGTCGTGGTTTCGCCTATGACTTAAAAAAAAAAGATTAGTATATTATTATAAAAGTACTATACAAAATAATAATGTCTAAATTGTTTGATGCTGCTATAGAATTTAACGTATTAGATAGCGATTCCCGTTTTAATTCAGATTATAAAAAAAACCTACATGTGTATAAAATCACTGCTTTTTGTAAATCTATAGTGCTAATCGACTGGTGAAGCTGTTTGAGATTTGAAATTCCAGTTGTGGAAAATACTATAATAGACTACAGGCCCATGTTCAAAAATGGATGGGTCATATGAACCACCAGATGACGTATATAGTAGGATATAAGACCATGCAATAATACGATTCAGCACTATGCCGTCACTTGTAAGGTGTCCAACTGAGTGCTGGTGAAAATTCAAAAGTGCAGGTAGGAGTGAGTAGATTTTGTTCACATATTTTTGTACGGCATTTTTACCATCGTTAGATTTATGAAAAATAATAAGAAAACACGCAGTGCCGTAAAAAAATGGTGCGCCACAAAGCAGGGTTTTTTTTTTGATTTTCTGGCATTTTCCAGGGTACATTTGGTCACTTTACTCTGTACGGCATCAGTTTCATGCTGTTTCAATACAACTTTTAATCTATTATTCCGCAACCCCGTACAAAAATCGTGCGACAAAGAGAAAAATCAAGGGTTGCAACCCCCTTTCTTTCCGTGCTCCGGGGGGTGATTTGAAAAAGTACGGCTTTGGTTCCAAAACATTACCTAGCACTCAAAAGTACTATTAAAAAAAATGCCATCAAATAATTATTGTTCACTTGAATGTACATTAATAATTATCTTAATTTCTTGGTATACTTGATTTATAAAGCTGTAAAATCATTTAACTCTGTACGGCAACTTTTTTTTTAACATGATATTGTAAAATACAACTGTTATATAGTATTGCCGTTCAAAAGAAACTGTTCAAAAAAAAATTATAGAGAAATATAAAAACTGTTATTTTTTAAACTATTGCAAAAGTTTAAATATTCATAGATTAATAAAATATAGCAATTTTCTTCATTCTCCCCTTGTTTTAAATAGTATTAAAATAAATGAATTAGGAAAAAATGATGCCGTACATTTTAATGCAGTCCATATCTTTTAGGCTGATGAAAATGAAACAACTATTTTTTAGATAAATTCGATATATTTAAAGATGATAATACAAAATAAGGTTTTTATTTAAATTAATCAGTATCGGAATCAGCCGCTGAGTTGTTATCGGAGTCAACGTCTTCATCGACGTCCGAATTATCTTCTCTATCATTTTCTGAAACATGAATAAGTTTTTGTCAAAATTAAAGTCTTACGTACAGATTGAAGATGTAAAGATATATTTATTCACCTATGACGTCATCAATTTCTTCGCCTGATTCCTCATCCGGTTCCGTTATGTCACTGACTTTTAGGGGGCATTCCTCGCCGTGGAACCAGTCGAAATCGTACCGACCGTCATTGAACATCCATCCATATCTTGTCGACGGTATTTGTTTGTAGGCATTACACCAAATCTGTGCTATGTAGGTACTTCTCTTCATATGACGACCTCTGTGGCGCGTCGGGCGAACGCTTGGCTGCAATACAGAAGGTTGCGGGTTCGATTCCCGCTGGGTGCAAATATTTATGCTTAAAAATAAATATTTGTATCTGGTCTGGGCGTATTTCTATGTATAATATGTATGTATTTACAAAAGAAAAATAAATATAAGTAGTATATCCGTTGTCTAGCCACCGGTAACACAAGCTTAGCAGCTTACCACGGGGCTAGATGGCGCTGTGTGTTCGTCACAGGATTTATTTATTATTATTTATTTATTTATATGTTGTTTTAACTCCCGGAAACAAGGGGGAAACGACGTTGCTTCCAATTTCATAGCTTTCTTTTTGAAAGCTTCATTACAGCTTTTCGGTGTATAAATCCTATCGAATATGATACACCTTGCTTCGTTGACCGTTTTTCTTGCTTTTATATTGTATAAAACGCATACATATTCTTGCAGAACATTGAAAGTTTGTTCCATGAGTAGTGGATCTGTAACAAACGCACTATGGCCTATTTGAATAAATGCGTCCTGGAACTTCCTAGATTTTTCCAATACTTTTAATGGTCTTTTTATGTAAATTATATTTATTTCATATTTTTATTACTTTTTTATCTATATGAACTATCAGATTTGTACGGCATTAACTTTTTATAAATTATTGCATTAAGTACAAATAAACTATCTAAATGCCGTATAAAAAAAAATCGTCATAAATTTCACTTTACATTTCGTTATATGGAATTGTCTTACATTTCGTTCTATGGATTTATCCTTGAGTTTTTTTTCCCCTACAAACCTTTGGACCAACGAAAATGTACGGCATGTAAAAAAATATTATCTATGCATAAAATACTTTCAAAATAAATTAATTTTATGTTGTTTCAAATCACCTCCCGGAGCACGGAAAGAAAGGGGGTTGCAACCCTTGATTTTTCTCTTTGTCGCACGATTTTTGTACGGGGTTGCGGAATAATAGATTAAAAGTTGTATTGAAACAGCATGAAACTGATGCCGTACAGAGTAAAGTGACCAAATGTACCCTGGAAAATGCCAGAAAATCAAAAAAAAAATCCCTGCTTTGTGGCGCACCATTTTTTTACGGCACTGCGTGTTTTCTTATTATTTTTCATAAATCTAACGATGGTAAAAATGCCGTACAATAATATGTGAACAAAATCTACTCACTCCTACCTGCACTTTTGAATTTTCACCAGCACTCAGTTGGACACCTTACAAGTGACGGCATAGTGCTGAATCGTATTATTGCATGGTCTTATATCCTACTATATACGTCATCGGGTGGTTCATATGACCCATCCATTTTTGAACGTGGGCCTGTAGTCTATAAGGACTATTGATACAGTTTTGAGATGCCACTATTATTATTATTATTTGTTGTTACCATTTTAGATTCTCGGGGCTATGGAGCACCCGGACCTTTGGAAGGCGTGCGTGGGGCCGAAGCCAACACGTAGAGGCCCGTTTTAGTAACATTTAATTTCAAAATTTGAGATAGACACCAAACTGGCGATTATCTCTGTCTGCACTATAAAATGCTGCCAAGGACAACCCCCGGGTCGGATAGAACTATGAATAAACTACGGGTGAAACCTACTTGGGCTATGGAAATGGGTTGGCAGTGGATCGGGTACTGGGGGAACTATGGGGAATATGGCGCCTGTATTATTATAAGAGCGGTGTTGGTCTAGTGGTAGATACCCCGACCTTCTTTCCGAAAGTCGTGGTTTCGAATCCCGTCTGCGCACCAATGTATTTTTCTTTAAGAGAAACTTATGTACGCTATTAACATCGCTCTTACGGTTAAGGAAAACATCCTGAGGAAACTCGAATTCAATAGGAAAGTTAGATCTCCATTATATACAAGGTGTCACGGGTAAGCCCTTTTAATCCGAAAGGGGGTTGTTCTAGACGTCTAGGCGAACAACTTTTGTTCTACGACTTCTGGAAATTGGAAGTACTTTTCGAAAAATGTAGGAGTAAAGTTTACTTGAAAATCAGCTGTTTCTGAGAGTTCGAGGTCATTGACCTTATGCTGTCCTTTTATTTAGTTTGATGGTTTACAATCAAAACTTCGATTACCTTTATTTTCAATAGCAATGTTTTTTCAGTGAAACATAATCTCAAAATTTTCAAAAAAAAGCTTGTCGTAGAACAAAAGTTGTTCGCGTAGACGTCTAGAACAACCTTTTTGGATTAAAAGGGCATACCCGTTACAAATTGTATATTCCTCGTATTAACTATAAATAAATGTAATTGTTATTTTTTTGTATGGTTATTTTTGTATTACATGGGTCCAGTGCCTGAAATAAATCAATTTTATTTTTATTTATTTATTATTTATTCGGTAACACTGCTGAAGAGCTGCTGCTGATACTTTTCTCTACGAAGGTCCCTGCCATCATCGGCCTTTTAAACTAACCTTGAGTTGTGGAGATGCTTGTTCTCTCCCTGTCTAGCATCTTGTTGAACCAGCAGCCTAGCCGATTGAGACAGAAGAATCCTATCGCACCATGACGGACACCTACAAATATAAAAATCATAATCTCTTCTATGGTTTTCGCGATTTTGCATAATAAAACACTTTTTTTATCCGGTTGAATCGCGTTTTTATTCATTGTTTTAAAACCAACAAACGCCAACTTTACAGTTTCGCCAACTTTACTGTTGCCGAAACTGTATAGTTGGCGAAACTGTAAAGTTGGCGAAACTGTAAAGTTGGCGAAACTGTAAAGTTGGCGTTTGTTGGTTTTAAAACAATGAATAAAAACGCGATTCAACCGGATAAAAAAAGTGTTATATTAAAAAAATCATAAATAAATATATAATTACTAGCTTTTCCCCACGGCTTCGCTCGCGTTAACAAGTATTATCTTTCATCCCCTTTTTTATCCTCTTGGGGGTAGAATTTATCAAAATCCTTTCCAAATCAAATTCTTAGCGGATGCCTACGTCATAACATCTACCTGCATGCCAAATTTCAGCCCGATCCGTCCAGTGGTTTGGGCTGTGCGTTGATAGATCACTATGTCAGTCAGTCATCTTTGAGTTAAATATTATATTATTTAAATAGATTTTGTATGTATGTGACTTTGTTACTCCTTCACGCAAATAATATACTATTAAACCGATTACAATGAAACTTGGAATATAGGTAGCTGGAGACCTGGAATAACACATACTTTTAATCCCGATATTCCCGCGGGAACGGGACTTACGCAGGTATATTGAACAGTGTGAATACCTTGTTTTCATGTAGTGTGTGGGTAGATGTACGTCCTCTTCAAAGGGGTAAGTCGGTGGGAACTTTACTGGGAACTCGAACAGATGCGGCCGCAGTGCTTCCAATTCGCGATCAAAACGTTGCAACTACAAAAATAAACACACTTTACACATCTACGGTTCTACAAAGTTACTTTATTTGACCAAAAACGTCAACGTAAAGCGAGTCTTTATTCCCTAGGTGCATAAAGTGCGCATTATAGACCTAGGGCTTAAAGTAGTTTCAATTTGGAACTAAGGTTCTGGTAGCATACGGCCATTTCGAACTGACCACCTAGACATAACACATAAAAAAAGAAAAACTCGCCTTTTTTATTCCATTTTTATTTCGACGGAAGGGTAAGGCAAAAAGTTATAGTTAATATAAAGCCCTAAGGTCCAGCCGTTCAGGCGTGATGCCGTGACCATGCAAAATAAGGATTCATTTCTTTATAAAGATTTTTTCGTGGGCCCTTACCCAAGGCTCTCTGAATATTTTCTGGTGATCAGCGTGAGAAAACTCCTTCTTGCCAATAGTAAGGACGAGGCGCTCATCTTTAGACTTGTACTGCATCTTTGAAGATTCAACGTTGGTACTGTTTTGCAGACGGCAGGCGGTCAGCTCTTCTGTTATTTTCTGTAGCAAAAATAAATGAAATTTAACTCTAGAATAAATACGAGTATAACAAGGGAGTGAAATAGTATTTTGACGGGCGCTAAATCCCTCGCTCCACTTAGGATTCTAATCCTGAGTGCAGCAAAGGATTCAAATTACATCGCAAAGAGAAAAATAATTTGCTCTCAGGTTATTTACCCTTCTTTTAATCCCCTTTCTATGCGAAAAAAATAAGAGATGGAGTTTTACAAATACAAATATCTACCTACAAATAAAAAATAGACATGGAAACAGAAATCGGTAAATACATAGTAAGCCAGTAATTCATACAATAAGCGTTTTATTTCTATGAATAATACATGTTCCAAATTCAAATCTCATTGTCGCTCGCTAAAAAGGTTTTAATGGAAATGAGCTATTTTGCCCCCGCTTATACAATGGAACAATGGGATACTTTTCGAATATAGGTAAAGGATGAAAAACTCATATTCCGGTTTTAATCACGTTTTTTTTGCTTCCTGCATTGTTGCAATGCCTTTTTATCTCTCCTGTTCGGATAATTAATTTTCATGGGTAGATAGCCAGGTTGAAAATGGCTAATTTCATCCCTAGGGTGGAAAGTATACTACATTTTTTTAATTAATGCAACCATTTGACACTTCTTCCTATAGAAAAATTGTCAAAGGCAAGGAACCAAAACGTCAGTCTAAAATTAAAAAAATGTTCTATCCTTTTTTTTTCGTTTGGCTATGATAATTGAATTACTATTCTATTCTGCCACTTGCTACAATGAAGCAATCAGCTTCCTATATTTTTTACAATCGAGTTGGTCACGCGCGTGACCATCTCGATTATATTGTGGCCAACAGATAACAAATAAGACAAATTTTCTAAGACAACTCTCTTTTTGCAGTAGAGTAATAAAGAAATATAGATACGCGCTAAATATACACAGTCACAGTTCCAATATTAGTGAGATAATTAGATAATAACCTTGACAACACCCCCTGTATCGGTCCTGAAGTTGAAGTCACCGAATATGAAGTAAGGAGCCGCGTTCAGATCAGAATGGAGATGGCGAAGCGTGTGACGCAAGGCGCGGCGTCGGCTACGGCAATATACCTACAAAACGTAACACGGTATTTATTACAATTTCTTATCGGTTGTGAACCGATATATGGCCATTTAAAAATTAGCCATTGTCAAGTATTATTAATATATATAATATGCAAGTTATTTGCATCAAAACAGTCAAGTCGTCATAGTTAAAGTCAAGTCTAGGGAATCATTTGTAAACACGGCGACCATTTACAAAGATTGTTCACGGAGCTTTGGAGACAACACTAAAGTCCATTTAAGCACCGATTTTCACTTTTATTGCACTCGTACAACTTCACGAAATTAATTTGGTTAATATTCCCCCGAAATTAAACAATTTTCACGCATTTGAAAATTAAAAATTACCTAAATGAAAATTTAGCACCACATCTTCTCAACGCGTTCCCGCCAAAAACTCAACACGGTATTTAACATTGAGCATGGTATATAGCAGTTTGTA
This sequence comes from Idaea dimidiata, assembly GCA_949358125.1. Taxonomy (NCBI): domain Eukaryota; kingdom Metazoa; phylum Arthropoda; class Insecta; order Lepidoptera; family Geometridae; genus Idaea; species Idaea dimidiata. The sequence continues at coordinate 24,648,446 of OX442330.1, forward strand.
TGTATGTGACTTTGTTACTCATTCACGCAAAAACTACTAAACCGATTGCGATGAAACTTGGAATGTAAGTAGTTGGATACCGGGAATAACACATAGGCTACTTTTTATTCCGAAATTCCCGCGAGAACGAGAACTAGGCGGAGGAAACCGCAGAGCGTAGCTCTTAACAAAAACAACAAAAAAGAATTAGCGAAATCGGTCCAGCCGTTCTAGTGTGATACTGTGACCACACGAAATAGGGATTCATTTTTAATTTATATATAATACTAGCTGCGCGTCGCGGTTTCAACCGCGTAAGTCCCGTTCCCCCGGGAATTTCGGGATAAAAAGCCTATGTGTTATTCCCGGTATCCAGCTACCTATATTCCAAGTTTCATCGCATTCGGTTCAGTAGTTTTTGCGTGATTGAGTAACAAACATCCAAACATCCAAAAATATTTAAAAACACATTATTTGTGTAAAATTCAAGTGTGTAGCTATCGCGGTTTACTAGATACAGCCTAGTGACAGACGGACAGCGGAGCCTTAGTAATAGGGTTTTACCCTTGTGTATACGAAACTAAAAAAAAAACAGTATCTAACACTTTTTACAGCGATTAACATGTTATTTAATAAAAAAATTGCTGTTGTTTTTCGTTAAAACTAATTAAAGTGTAGAAAACATAACAAAAAAATAAACCAAATAATAAAAAACGAACAAAAATAACTAAACAGATCAGAATAAGGTCCAGCGGGACAATACCGACTTCGGGAAATTTCGACTATTCTTAATAACTTCTGAATTTTACTTTATTTTAAAAAGTGCCATCTTTGACCGGATAGCGCAAAATCAATTTCATAAATTTCTACATAGATGGCACTGTTTTATAATTTCTACACAAGTTATTAAGAATAGTCGTAATTTCTCAAAGTCGAGATTGTACCGCTGGACCTAAATGCGACTATTAATTACTAGCTGCGCCCCACGGTTTCACCTGCATAAGTCCTGTTTCCGCAGGAATATCGGATAAAAAGTAGACAATGTGTTATTCCAAATCTCCAGCTACCTTTATTTAAAGTTTCATCGCAATCGGTTCAGTAGTTATTGCGTGAAAGTGTAGCAAAGTCACATACATACATACAAACTTACGCGTTTATAATATTAGTAAGATAAGAAGTAAGATTAAATTTCGCTGGAGCCAAGCAGATACCAAATATTGTACTTAAAATGCATAAAACAAAAACGAATTAAAACATTGTATTCTACTAATATTCTAAACGCAAAAGGTTATATGTATGTATGTGTGTGACTTTCACGTAAAAACTACTAAACCGATTGCGATGAAACTTGGAATATAGGTAGCTGGATACTAGGAATAACACACAGGCTACTTATATCGCGATAATCCCGCGGCAACGGGACATACGCGGGTGAAACCGCGTGGCGAATATAGGTAATTCCAAGTTTCATCGCAATCGGTTCAGAAGTTTTTGCGTGTAAGAGTAACAAAGTACCATACATACATACAAACTTTCGCGTTTATAATATTAGTCAGATTAATAAGATTTCGCAGGCGCCAAGCAAATAACCAAAAAGAGGAAATTAAAACACTGTAAAAATTTCTTAAAATAATAAGTTTTAGCGGGAACGCGTTAAAAAATGTGTTGCTATAAATTTTCATTTTCGTAAAAGCAAGTTTTCGTGAAATTTTTTTTTAATGCGGGTCATACTTAATCAATTCAGTTTCCCGAAGTGTACTAAAAATTAAAACCATCAATTAATAATACACGACAAGTCCCGGTAAAATGTAGCTAAAATGTTGAAATACATAGAAATAATAAAACACTTTATTTACCGGGTTTAACCGCGTTTTATTCATAATTTTTAAACAACCGAGCTTTCGCTTTACAGTTGGCTTATTCGAGGTTGACTGTCAATAAAGTGTTTTATTATGCAAAATCGCGAAAACCATAGAAGAAATTATACATAGAAATAATATCATTATTAACTCAGCCTAATTGTACAACGTATTTTATCACTAAATAGTATAAAAAAACACGTACTGAAGGGTATGGCTCCATAGCGACCAAGTTAGAAGCATCGTGAAAGAGATGTATGTTCACAAATTCAACGGCAGTGCCACGGATCGACCATCGAGTTCGAAGGAAACCTTTGCGTGACCATTTGCACTGAAAACAAATATAATTTATTAATTTTACCTATAACTTCAGTTAAGGTCTTAACTTTAAGGCAGGAGGCTGGCTTAAGGGCTAGAGTATACCGAGTCATCGTACTAAAAGGAACGGTCTAGAAAGATCGTCACTGGCCGCCCTGAGTGCTTGGCGCCTAGTACCGTATTTTCTCAGCCACTACACACTTAGCCACAGCACACTATTTTTCAAAAGCCACTAGGTGTTAGGCGCAAAGCAATCTGCCTGCCTATGGGACCGCAGCCTTACGGTAGATATGACATCAGAAGGAAGACGGTTGACACAAGCCATTGAAGTAACGCAAATTCATCGACATTTTATATTTAGCGGCGGCCTTTTAAATATATTTATTTCGAGTAAAAAGAACATGGAATATGTTTGAGATGTCACCTCCTCCTTTATAAAGGTATTTGTTTCATGATGGGATTCGAACCTGCTACAAAAAGTGAGGATAAATTACCTTGAGCACAGAAACAATAATAGTACCTACTCCTTGAATTTGAAGCGAGTTGTACATAATGTGTCCAAGTCAAAATACGGTTACCATTTTGTTAGAACAAGGTGATTCTATGATTACATTTATCTGATTGAAGATTGAAGCTCTAAGAAACTGATTGTTGGAAAACTCGCTTAATATACAATTAACCTGCTTTTTACTTAAAGTTACAAACTTACTTCAGGAAAGAAGTGTTGAGGAAACTTGACTTTCTCTTTGGAGGTTACTTTCTCAATGTTGCCGCTGTGTATCTCCTTTCCAACCACGTCGATGTATGCTTTTACCTCAAAATCCCAGATTTTAAGGTCAGTCAGTGTTGAGTGTGCAAAGTACATGTTGCCTAATGCCTGTGGAAATAAGGTACATTCTTAGATTACTTAGATGGTGGGTATTCTAACAACGACGTTTAAATTTTAATTGATTTTGGTGTAAGTCATTTCCGGAATAGTTTGACGTGGTTTGATTTTGGAACGGGTACCTATTTAAATCTCGAAAATTAAAATACCAAAGGTTAAAATGACGACGTAATAACGAAAATTTATAAATTCGAATAGTTAGAAAACCTAAATTAAAATAACGAAAATATAACAATCTGACATTAAAAGTCTTAAGTATCGAAACACAGAACTTCGAAAATACTAAATATCGAAGTACAGATCATCGAAAATCCTAAATATCGAAGCACAGAGTACGCAGAGTACAGTATTTCGTGATGAAAAAAAAAAACAAAACCGGAGCACTCCGACTAGGATAGGTTAGGTTTATGTTAGAACATGATTACGAAGAAGAGCATAATATTATAAATAAATAAAAACAAGTTATTATTTTATTAATGTTTATATCATATATCATTCGAATGTACTGTTTGATTTCTATGTATAAATGTTCGATTTCTAAATAATATACTGTGACATCAACACAGATGAGAAGAGATGATGATGAGATCGAGCGGACTGGGCAAGGGTGAGATGACATCACACCCGAGTACGAGTCCGCATCGCACGTTTGCTTCTATAAATCGGAAACGAATTAACGTATCGAAGTAATTCTTTCATTTGTGTTTTTAACAGAATATAATATGGAGAGCTAATATTCAAAATTAGTTTATTTTCCTCATTGGACGGACGGGCGGATTGCTACCTAGTTAGGGTACAGGGAATCGGAAATCACTAAATGGGTGTCCTACCAATTGTACACTGCATCGACAATTCCCAATACGGATGATTCGCTGCATAGAAAGGTATAAAGGCACCATATCGATGGTAACTACATCAACAATGCACGACATGGAAAGTACCTTTCATAGCTATCGGGAATAGGCTTTTGATGACGCGTACCATTAATATACTTATTGATCTGTTGATGCAGAGTACATTTGTACAATAGACAGGATGTCCTTTCGATGACGACGTTGGGACGTTTACAAAGCAGCGACCATCGAAATAATGATTATCGATATTATACTCTATCCGCCTTACACAGTACGCGAGTGAATGTCCGATTAGTCGATTACTCTAGTTCTACTAGTTGGATTTCGATGTCATGTACATACACCACGACCTCCCTAAAACAGGGCTATCCAATAGTGAAAACCGAATCTCAATCGGTTAAGTAGTTTTTGAAAGCAAAAGTAACAGAGAAGCAGAAATAGACAATGAATAAAAACTACTAAGTGCTAAGTGAAAAAAAAAAATGTTAAATAAGTAATATCCCACAGTGAATTTCCGTAAGTATTTATATCCTGTTGTGTGAATCATAGAGGTAGCAAGTGCGTGCCTTGTCGGGTCATGCACAATATAGGTATGTAATGCACATAGTTTCCATAAAATAAGATTTCAATTTGGAGTCACAGAGTTCATCCAATACCACTCATACTCATCATCATAACACTCAATAATTCAACACCAAGTTATATAATCCTAACAATCGCATAAGTGTTTTCCTCATGTATACAAACAAATCTTACAATTTATACAACACAACCGAAACGTTCTGAGAATATGTGTTAGTATATTTTATACAGCTTCACACAAAACTACTGAACTATTAGGATAACGCTTGGGATGTGGACAGCTGGAGTTCTGAAATAGGCTTTTGATCCCTATATTCCTAGGGGATTGGAAGTTACGCAGGTGAAGCTACGCGGGGCAGCTATGTAATTAAATACATAGATACATACGTTTCGTACCTGCATTAACCTTTCTCTCTGTCCCTGTCACTCCTGCAGTGCGATGTCTAGGCAAGAGCGATGGATAGAGATAGACAATGAGGGACAAGTCTCTTCCTCTTAATACCTTCGTTATCATCATCAACAAAGTGATAGGCTACTGTAACTTAATGTACTTCGATTCTTTTCACCAACAGTACTTTATTATTTGTCACCCGCGTAACTTCCGATCCCGCGCAACATCGAGATAAAAAGTAGCCAATGTGTTAAACAAGATCTCCAGTTTTCCCAAGTTACTATTCATTCGGTTTAGTAATGGACACATAAGCAAACACTTTCACCTTTATTTTATTACTGGGATAATTGCAAATATGAATGTTAGTTTTTTTTGTGCCTACATCATCTGTGGTCTTCATTTACTGTAAAGCTTACTTTTTTTTTAACCCACTATAAATTCAAATAAATAATTTGACCCTGGCTGTTTTAAATTGGCCATATTATTCTCATGCAACATAAGAGAGAGAAAAAACAACAAATGTAAAATGTATTCCATCGTTTTAATATAAATATATACAATTTGTAACGGGTATGCCCTTTTAATCCGAAAGGGGGTTGTTCTAGACGTCTAGGCGAACACCTTTTGTTCTACGAATTTTGAAACTTCAACCTTTTTTTTTGAAAATTTTGAGTTTATGTTTCACTGAAAAAACAGCTGTTTTTGAAAATAAAGGTAATTGCAGTTTTGATTGTAAACTATCAAACTAAATAAAAGGACAACATAAGGTCAATGACCTCGAACTCTCAGAAACAGCTGATTTTCAAGTAAACTTTACACCTAACTTTTTCGAAAAGTACTTCGAATTTCCAAAAGTCGTAGAACAAAAGTTGTTCGCCTAGACGTCTAGAACAACCCCCTTTCGGATTAAAAGGGCTTACCTGTTACACCTTGTATATGTATTGTAATATATATGACAGAAATTAAACTCATTTATCGGTTTTAATAGTGTAGTGTTAATTACTTTAGCATTGTGTCAATGCTTAACATTTCGTGACCTTTACAGGTCTCTTCTTTGGAAAGGAAGGAATTAATGAGTTTAATTTTAATTCAACATTGCAAAAATAGAAGAAACATCTTCTTCAAAGGTTGCTTGGAAAAGATCGCTTTCAGCGATAAGGCCGCCCATTGTGCTTCCTAAATTTAAGCTGTATATGTTTCTATCTATTTATCTTGCAATTTTATATGATGTGTTACAATAAAGAATTTATTAATTCATTCATTCATACTTACAGTAAACTTTTCCGGTGAACTAAAATCTTCATCCAAATAGATTCTGATCTTGTCATAAAGCCGTAACTCAGGACAGTCACACAACCTTTGAACAAAATCCTGGACATACTGCATTGATTTCTCGTAAGCTTTTCCTCCAACTTCTTGTAGATGTAACGCGATGAATTTTGGGTCCATTCGGGACACAGCTTGAAGGAATTCTGATGTCCATATCGGTAGCATTACCGAAGGCTGAAAATATACATAAAACTTATAGTTCTGTGGACAGTAGACGTCACAAGCATTTCATTAGAAGGATCTAGGTATACATGTATATAGGCATCTTAAAAATAGTAAATTTAAGCTGATGAAAAGCAATGGAATAGCCAAGGAAAGGAACAAGATAATTTATGTTTAAATGAAATAAATTATTTGACTATTGACTATAAAAGTGGTTCCAAAAAGGGGTATGCCATCAAAGTATAATTCATATACTACCTACGGACAAATATAAAAATACAGCCCTCAAAGACCATTAAAGTATTACTTTGTAGATTCTATAGGGATAGAGATTATTCTACAGGTTGAAGTTGTAGTTTACTAAAACTAGAATAGCTTTTCTGACTATCACTTTCAAGACCCTCATCAGATTCAACAAATTTTTATTATGACTAGTCAGAAGTTACTACCTTGTAAATAAAAAACAAATCCCCAAATAACAATCTTACAATGCAGACATTATTTGTGGGAGAAATACCCTACTAATCAAAAATGACTATAAACAATTAAATTCTATAATACCCAAGAATATCTGTTGAAATTGTAACAATGGAGAAGTAAGAAACATACATAAATACTAACAGACGAAAGCCAATAACGCCAGAGTTCAAGCAGAGACACTTAGCTTGCTTGGTCAATTGATATAGCATATCACATAGATATTTACTAGAAATGTGCTGAATATCAACTACACTGAATACTGAATATGAGCATTATGCGGTAAGATTGTTATCAAACCAAATATTCTATTCTAATAGATTCAGTTCAGCAAACCTAACCTTTTTATTGTAGAGTACAATAACCTATCACCTACATAGGATTTTAAACTGCCGTGGTTATTTCACTACTAGGATTTTTAGAACAGAATATTGATCATGTTTTTGAATTATTGAATTTTACCAAGCGCAATATTTCAACATTATTCATAATATCTAGTTATGAAGCTTGAACAAGGAATATTTCTTTGTCACCCAGAATATCTTAGGTTTAGGTTTGGTTACGAAAATCTAACAAGGAATAATTTCTTTGTCACCGATAACTGAGTTTAACTATAGGTAAAGAACCTCTTGTGATTTGATAACCCAGATACAGCAAAGTATTCTTTAACCTGCAGTTGCTATACCTAGAACCAGGCTATCTATACCTGCTATCCAGCTGTACCTAAATCTATTCAGGTTATAATAATATACAGGTTATATCTATCTATACTTTACAAGAGGCTTTACCTGAAACTATCTAGGTTTTACCTGGATCAATCCAAGCTATACCTGGATATTTTCAGGGTATACTGGATATTTCCAGGGTTTACCTGGATCTTTCCAGAATATACCTGGATTTATCAAGGCTATAACTGAAGGTATCTGTACTTTCTTATGATTTTTATTGGACATTCTCATTAGGTTTTAGGTGTTCATCTGCAGGATTTAGCTTTTAGTTGTCCCTGAGTGTTTTATGTTGTCATGATCCCTGGGTGGTGCTAAAGAAATATCCAGTTGATGAGAGACTTTGGTGATGGCTTATAACTACCCACAGACAAAGTAAGTTAGTTGCCAAGAACATAAGTCCATGTTCTAGTATGTAAGGTAGGACAGTCACTCAAATACATAGCTTGGTACTTATACCGCTCCTTGTACCTTCTAAGGCCGCATGCTAAATTTTTGACCACACACACATATCTTATCATCTGGTGAGATAATGGAAAATTGCCATTTTTTTTGTTATTAAAAAAAATGTTAGGTGAAATAAAGTCTCAGATTAGGATGGGCATCAGCAATGTGTCAACTCATCAAATTTTAATGGTGTTAGGAAGACATATTTTACGTGTTAGATAGGCACAGTCAGAGGGTTATATCAACATTTTATAATATTTATAAAAATAGATTAATTAGTAAACTAACTAATGGGTTAAAGTTAGTCATTTTATTAAAAATATATGCCCATCACAGTTGATTTAAAATTATAACACGTTTTTCCATCAACCAGTAGGCAAGTATCAATTTGAATTAATTCAATTAGTTCTGCCCAACTGCACCCACAATCTAGGTGCCCACACCTACCCACTAAATATTGATCAAACAGCTTCACTTACGTCTTCAAATATAGATCCAACGTTCGCAGTAATCAGCAGCAATGGCACTTTATCTGATCCCATTTTTTTAAATTTCAACATGATAGAAAAAACAAGAAAAATAGTGGAAAACCTTTTTCACTACACTTCAGTAAAAATTCCACCTTTTCCTCGAGTCCTAGGGCGTTATAGCCCTGTTTTATACCACTGGCTGTTACATTATCGCAGTTAGGACTCGATTTTCACGAAAAACTGTAAATCTTGTACAGATTTTTCATAAAATCGCCAACGTCCAAACCCTTTTTGACATTTCAAACGAATGAAAATGAAATGAATGACTTTTTACGCCCACATCCGTACCTCGTAAACAGATATAACCCAACTAAATCACGATGTGTTCGTTTATTGACTTCTTCAAAATAGTAAATTGAGTAAAAAAATCCATTTTCTCATAGAAAACATTAAAATGATTAATTCTAAGTAGTATTATCGTCCGTTGAAGTTAAAACTTTGTCTAAGGTTTTAAAACCTTTGATAATACAAAAATAAATGCTAAGAATACGTGAAATGGAACGTATAATTTTTCGTAAAGATACAACTGCATTTATGCGGGTTACAGCGAATGACGTCGTCAGCGATCATTGACGTCACGCCCCGTTTTCAGGGCCGTATTTGCTTTATTTTGGTCGTCTACGTAAATTATAGTAATTACTTTTGTTATTATGATTGACAATATTATATTAAACGAATAAAAATTAATAACATTCACGTAAGCAGCAGCAATGAACGTTAAGGAGGTACGTATTTAAATAGTATTTCCTTCTTTATTTTTATTTTTAAATGAAGAAATGTTGGTAGAAAGAAAAAAGCACTACCGTTAGCCTATCTTTTACCTAACTAGGTACTATAACCACATTTATAATATGTTATACACGTACCTACCTACATATTAACGTCTTTTGGGGACATACCCAATGAGTCTAATAAGGACATACCGGACAGTTATGAAAGCCGAAAAGGAGTTGATTTAGCCACACATTTAGGCAATTAACGTTGTTTCACAATTTTTAAAAATTTAAACTGCAAATCAGTCGATTCATAAAGTTTATCTAGATTGTTTAATTATTTTGGATTTCTACACTATTCTAAACATACTTTCATTTGTTGTCACCACACCACTTGGTTTTTCGTGCACCTAGTCGTGTGGCTCACCCAGCGTTAGAGATTTCAAGTCGCTCAAATTCCTCTAACTTGACCTAAAGACTGCTGTCACAGATAACAACAGGGGCCAATTGCTTAACGTGCCTTCCGAAGTACGGCAACTAAACATCAGACACATAAGTATTTTAGCTGATGCAACAATCGCGAAGGCAGTTATAAAGGGTTTCTTGGTGGATCTCGGTCGCGCAAGTAAAACCCTATCTATAAGTAGCTTAGAACATAAATAAATATGAAAGGTGCCTAATTACCTGATGTAGATGTCTTTAAAGTGCTTTTAAAGGGGACACCTTTTATTGGAATTGCAAATACTTAATAAGTTATACTTAAATCTTCAAAACATAGGTAGGTAGTTATTTTGCATTAAGTAACTGAATAAAATACTTATATTGTTTTTGCAATAATAGGTAGGTACTTACTTATCCTTTTTTCTTTTAAAACGGCATTCCCATAATTTCGAAAACAATAGAAGATACCCACATGAAATGTTTTGAGCAATTTCCCAGTTTTTAGGGTTTCGTAATCATCAAAAAAACCTTTATAGTTTCGTCATGTCCGTCTGTCCGTCCGTTTGTCCGCTGCTTAGCTCAGAAACGTTTAATAGGTACTATAGGAAGCTGTAATTTTGCATGAGTGGGTAGGTAGGTATTGTTTATAATTTGAAGATAAAACTACTGCGCCGTTCGATACCTAAGAGCAAAATGTTTTTCTGTAACAATCTATTACATATAAATTAAATTAATTTTATTTAATTTTTTCCTTGAATTTTAAGGTTTAATAAATTACTTAACCTAATTTAATTTTCCTATTCTCCAGAAAGCACTGTAGAGTCCACCCCTGTACATTTACAGGGCGTTCCTTTTCTCGCACATGCGATCTACGCTCACTGAAACTGTAAATAGAAATCGATTTGCTGTGAATTAGGTCGAAAGAAATTAACAAAACACAGGGAACGGCAGGTGAGAAGTTAGTTTATTTTAAAACATTAACCACCTCCTCGCTTAATTAAACACGTAGCTAATAAATAGTACCGTTATGAATACTTAAGAAGCTGTAACGAGCGCATGTTTTAGTTTATGAAAAAATAGATTTAAGTACCTACCTACCTAGCTGGTACTAAGTATATATACACCTACGGATAGTTTAACCTACTGAACTGAAATGTAATGTAACACTGTGGTTTCAGCATAATGTCATAAAGATGTTTGCATAATGTTTTTTTTTAGGTTTGGTTTGTTTTTATAGTTTACGAAATAGTAAAGTTTTTATAGTAAACGAAAATAGAAAGTCTAACCTACCTAAGGAGGTAAGTTAGATTTCTATTTTCGTTTTTACACATCCTGTATCCTGTCGTAAAGTTCTTGGCTGAAAACTCTTAATTTTTTTTATACTAATTCCAACTTACAGCTTTTTGCTTGACAGCAACTTGAAAATAGTTGAAAGTGTTTTGTGCCAGCATGCTACGATAACCAAACATTTTGATTTTTTCCAAATTCACACTACTTGTTAACATAATTAGGTACTTATACAAGATGTAACGGGTAAGTCCTTTTAAGCCGAAAGGGGGTTGTTCTAGACGTCTAGACGAACAACTTTTGTTCTACGACTTTTGGAAATTCGAGTATCTACTTTTCAAAAAATTTCAGTGTAAAGTTTACTTGAAGATCAGCTGTTTCTTAGAGTTCGAGGTCATTGACCTTATGTTGTCCTTTCATTAAGTTTGATGTACTACAATCAAACCTTCAATTAGCATTAAAAAGCAGCTGTTTTATCAGTGAAACATAACCTCAAAATTTTTAAAAAAAGTACTAATTTTCAAAAGTTGTAGAACATAAGTTGTTCGCCTAGACGTCTAGAACAACCGCCTTTCGGCTTAAAAGGGCTTACCCGTTACATCTTGTATACATCGAAAATCCGATAAAATGTAACAATTTTTTTAACAGGTATCTACAACAGTCAAGTGGTTCTTAAACTTTTTTGACGACGATACCCTTTTGGATAGCCAAATATTTGACGTAGCCTTTTATTGTAGTATCAGAAACTTCGCCAACCGCAAAAAAATATCCCCAAACATTAGGTACTAAAATCTAGTAAGTAATACAATTTTTGACCGACAGCGCAACCGCAAACTGGTCTTTTTGCGGTCCCTTCTCCTAACCTAACCTGTACATAACTAAGCGTTACAGTTTCATTGTACCTTCTGAAATGTACATATACTCCGTAGGTATCTTGACATATCTATTACGACATAACTACATTATTACCCAAATCTAATCTACCATTTATTTTAATTTGTAGGACTCGCCATGATCCTGCTACCCCTTCTGTTGGCCGTTGCGGCGGCCGACCTAGCGCCGCTATCCCACACAGCCATCGAGACTGAAATGTTCGCGATACCTATCAGCCCGAATTTATTTAATTGGACGTATCAAGGTATCTGCCTATTTAAGTACACTAGTGTCTACCTTGCAGATAAAGGGCCTATATATTCCATTCTATAGGTAGAAGTCGAAATATGAACAGTTTACTGTAATTAGAATAGCTAAATCTGCTCATCACTTCCAAGATTTCCTTCTGACTTTCAACTTATTTTCATAGGACTAATATAACACAATATTTACCGGATTTCACTCGCGTTTTATTAAATAACGGCATTATTATATGGTTTAACCGGTAAAATCGTGTTTTCCAAAGTCTCGAAAACCTTAGAAAAAAATCACAAGACTAAAGACCTTGTTTGTGCATAAAATAATAGTAATTGAAAACGGATCTCCCAATTCTGAGATGTCAAGTAGCTCTCTTTGCGGGGAAATAACCCACCCACCAATCAAAAATCTTCCACGACAAATAATTATAGATGCTCATAGAATATATATCAACTTCCATTAAAATCGGTTGAAAAATTCTTACAATTTGTAGAGGAAACCAAGTTTTGTTTTTTTTTTACTTAGAGTTCGACCAGCAGTACAGATTCCACGCGTCTTTACTTGGCAAGCCGGAACTGCCTACTTGGCTAAGGTACATCTACAGTGGAAGACATCATTCTGGTTTCATTTTCGGAACACCGCCTAGAGGAACTGAACAACCTATAACGGTATGTTATAGTAAAAATTGCTACAACACTGTAAAAGAAATGATAGAGCATACAAAACCTCTTCATTATAATGGCAGATTAATGACTGTGAACCACACAAAACTCCTCAAAATATTTGTTTGCGTTGTCGTTACTAACTAGGTACATAACTTGTTATTTTTAAGTTTGAAAAATCAATTTTTTTTACATCTTCGCTGAAGCAGTATTAAACCTTATATCAAAACAAAACATTGATTTACTATAGATTAAAATAGACATATTTTGTTTCAGCTCGAAGTAATAGGATTGAACCGGCAAGATTACGAAACGCGTCGAGTAAAAATAGCTCTGATAATTAAATCTAAAGAAAATATGGCGATGCATGAAGTGGAACTAAAGATTGATAACCTAAACGTAGAAGATCTACTCGATGAGCACAGGCAAGTGCAGACCGCACCTTATTTTGAAAATGAATCTTCCTTTGGAGAAAATGAATATCTGTTAATTTTCTTTACAGAATGACCCGTCTAAAAGACATTTTAAGAACCAAACTCTGGACGGAAAGTCATCAGGATTTGTATGCTACATTTTTAGCTTCAGCCATTGATATGGGAGCAAGGTTGCCTTTGAAGCCAGAGGATGGGGAAGGGTAAGAATTTGCCGTGACTTTCTTTTGGTCAGCATTATCCGATTTTTTTTCTCACTGTTTTGCTGCTGTTTTTCTGACGAAATATTACCAATAATCTTTACGCATTGCGGTTTCTCCCGCCTAAGTCCTGACTTGGCGGGAATATCAGGGTAAAAAGTAGCTAGCTATCTGCATACCATGTTTTAACGCAAGCGGTTCAGTAGTTTTTTTTTGTAAGGAGTAACAAAAATACTCCTTGACTTACAATTTTCACAGTAACAGTGGCTTTTCAGTGGTCTTTTCATTTTCAATTTCATTATTATTTTATTAGCTTTATTTTTCAGATTGGTAGTTCGGTTAGGTAGTTCAAAACCCTTTTCCACGGAACTGAAACGGTTACGAGAAGAAGTGCGTCCATTATCACGACTTGTTCACTGTCCCAGAGAGTACAAGCGAACGACAGTCGAACGTTTGTTCAGGGACGCAGGTTTGACGCTTGATTGGTGCAGTTTTGAGCTTGTAAGTATTTCAACTTGGTGTGTAGATGCTGTACTCTTCAATTTAGGCTACCTCCATGTTAATCCAGGTCTACAGCTATTTACGTACAGGTTTTCATCGCCATTCGTTAAAGCCACATTCCTATTGCCAAAGAGAAATGATTATTTCATCTCCTTGACCTTTAAAAAATATTCAAAGAATCGTTGGCTTCAAGAACAAAACATGTTATGTTCTGTGTATATGTAGTGTGTGTGTTACGTGTGTGTTTGCGATTTTGATTCAGCGTTATGCGGTTTTTTGTTTTGCGTTTGATTTTGCGATTACAACGTTAGCAATTAAAAGTCTTGGCGGTCGGAACGAAGGTTTAGTACGAAGATGTAACAAACATACACCGAAATATTCACATTTCTAATAAGTGCCTAGTATATACTTTTCCCCATTTTTAATTTTCAGTACAATACAGTATACGATGATAAAACGACACTGCATTTGGAATACCTCTCAGAAATTCCTGACAAAAATAAACCTTCAAAAAAAATTCACAACCCCCAAGATGTATGGACGGCGCCCAGTAAGCTGTACCTGCCTTCAAGGGGCTATGGGAAACAAATGACTATCGTTGTGGCTGTACCTTTATTCTTAACCATATTGACTATTGGAGGATTGACTGTGGTTGTTTGCTTCCACTACGCAACTATGTAAGTATAATGTTTGGTACTTTTTATTTCTGTGATGCTAAGTGTCTCGTTGACGGTATTTTTCCTTTTTTCCGCAATGTGAAATAATGAATTATAAGTTGATCTAGCGATTCCAAATGTATCAAGTATAGTAGCAGTTTGGAAAGAGTAGAGTGACGCGTGAAATTCTATAAAGTTTTCGCTCGAATATTACTTGTGGCAGGCATGCCAAAGTTTTGTTCGGTTAAATAATATAGATGTTTGTTATTCTAGGAATACAATACCAAATATGCGAAATCTGTAACCTCAACATTGATATTCTTAAAATTAGATGGATACCAACGTGCCTTTTGTTTCCCACATAATACGTTGTAGGTTTAAATATAATATGCCCACAATTTCAGTCTAGGTTTCAATTATATTGTTTCATTTCAGGCAAGATGAAGAATCTGAAAATTTCTTGAATAATATATTTCATATCTGCATTGAATATAGAAATAGGAGGTTCGAAATACGAAATAATGCTAAGGACTAACACTGTGTTGTTTGTTTAGTACAGTTGTTTCATCTCATGAGGGCGGGTTTGTCATACTTGAAGGTGTATGCATATAGACATGACAACTTGTAAGTGTGTGCTGTAGGCACGCGAGCTCGCACTAACAACATATAACATACATAGACAATGAAGCTACACACACAGTTTAGCTGAACCCCCACTCGTTATATAAAAGGACAGTAATTATCTTACTAAATATACTCACTAAATCTAATACCTAATGTGTGACTTACTGAGTACCTACATTGAATATTGTAACCGAAAAATTACCCAGCCCCTAACAAAGGCTTACCCTTACAAAAGAATACCTAAGTATTCTAAGTATCAGGCAGAATCTTGGTACTTAACATTTATTTGCATGACATGCTAGCAATCATATACAGGAAACATATTTCGGCATACCTAATTGGTGTACCTGGCTGTTCCCTGATAGCAATCTATAGTTCAAGTTCGAAATTTGACCTAGGAATTTTTAACAATTATTAAATCCACGTGGATAAGATTCAAGATAAAAATTTTGTATGGCCGTGAAATTACCATTCTGTTTTGAGAGAAATAAGAATATTTAATCTTTAAGTATCTATTTACTACACATGTTCTATTGATAATCAAAATTAGGGGTTAGCGGTGTATCAAGACTATGAATCTTCCATGTGTCTAGAAATTTTCAAACAAAAATCTTGTGTGTTCTATATCATTATAACTATATATTAAAAACTTAGACAACTCCACGTGGATAAGATTACAATTTTGGAGGTCGACAAATTACCATTTCGCTTTGAGGAAAATGAGAATAACACATACCTACCTATTTACCAAATGTATTCTATTGATAATCGATATTTATAGTTACCGGTGTATTTAGAGTATTAATCACCTTTGTTTCTAGAAAATAGATCAATGCAAAATATGTCATGTTTTTTTTTACATAAACATATAAATGTACAAAGATTCCTTAAACTTATTAACTAAAATATCTTTCAGCGCTCACAAATCCGATAAAGTAGAAATGTGCCGGTATAATACCGGAAATACAGAACAAACTCAGGTTCCTGATAATACAAGCAACAAGAGTATTGGAGCGAGGTATGCAAATCTACATATTATTATGAAACTTTTTAAAGCTTTAAAAACATGCTACTGCTAAATTGATTTCTCAAAATGATTCAGATGCACATAGAAAAGCTTACTTTTTGTTTTAGCCCAAACAACAGCCTAGTACGGCCTTATAGTCCTAAATCAACTACTAACCTTGCCGGCAACTACAACAGACCCCAACCACCTCCATACATATCAGGAACAAATTCTCTTCACCATCGAAAATCTACCATTGAGAAAACACCATCAACCAGCGACCATACTCCGGAACATCGAACTGCTTTGGAAGAATCTTTGAAACTATTAAACGAAGCTAATATTTCTGACTTTAAAGCTATGCCTAATGACTTTAAAACTCTTCCATCTGACTTTAAGAATCTGGCTTCAGATTTCAAAGACCCGATTGTTGATCTGAATGATGGCACTGATGATTATGTTCCTATAAAGACTGACGGTTATGTGGCAATGAAAAGTGTTGATTCAGATGGTATTGAAGTACCTGACTTGACTAAGTTTATGGGGGTGGGCATTTGACATGAGGTTTTGGCTGACGGACAGCCACCGGTTAAAACTTGGTTCTGTTGAACTAACATGACTGATGAAGTTGGAGTTGAAAACGATAGAGCAATTTTTATGTTACCTCGTAATATTTCGGTCTCTTCCATATACCTACTTTTATTTCTTAACATAAAGTGAAATATCGAATAAATTAGAACTGAAATGATAATGTTCTTAGAGCCTAATAAACTACGAAATAAAGTAGAAATAGGGGGATAGCTAAATGTCTAATATTATTGAAGGTTAATGTAGTGATGCTGGATTATTAAGCTAATAAATAACTGTAATAACGAAACATTGTCATTCTACGTAGATGCTTAATTGTTACCACATAATTATAATAAATGCCTATTTAAATTACAGACTACTTATGAAATTAACTTCGATGCCATTCATACTGTTTGCTGTCTAGTATATTTAGTAATGTATGAATAAAACTCTTTCTTAATATAATATAATTTTGTTTCTTTTGTAAGATATAAAGGTGATTGCACATTATGTCAGCATTAAACACATAACATGAGGCGCCAAGTATGAATACGGAAATATCTAAAATTAATTCTGAAATAAGATGCTGGCAAATGTGCTATCATCTTAAAAACATGTAGATATAGTGTAGATATAGGCACGTTGTAAAAGTAAAACATCATGTCATAAATAATTATTTAATATCAGATTAATCCTAAGTTACAATTATTATAAACATAAATCACATAAACACAATATCACGGTCCTTACTAGTCATAGATATACTCGTACATTCAATTTTAATATAGGTACTTCTTTAACTTTAGTTAGGAACCAAATCATAATTTCAAATAATAATGATTACAATTTCGGTGGCTAAATAATTTCAATTAAGTTATAATTTCAGTTGGTTTGCATAAAATATGCATTTGTCTAATAATATGTTAAGTTTAATATAAGTATAAGCCTAATTCCACTGTGTTATGATGACATCAACTTTTTATAAGATCACAGTAACATTTATTTAACTTAAAAGTAGATTAATTATTATTATTTTTTATTATAGCTAATAAATTCATAAACCTAAGTTTTGTAGGTATTAGAGCAAACGTATCACAATTATTCTTCCTCAGTGGTATTTATACAATTGTTTTTGATAAAGATTTTTGTTAACAATGAAATTCATATATCATAAATATTTTATAAAAGTTTTATTTTTAATGAAAATTTTACAATTGCGCCGTACGGTATCATATCCTAGATAAATTTATAGTTCCACCGTAGAGAAGCAACGAATCACTTTTTTATTTTTAATATTAGATGTCGAATTCATAAAACTTTAAATAAAACACTCCAATCGATAAAAATGATTGGTAAAAAGTAGGTAGGTATTAAAGATCACCTTATGTTGTCATAATAATGCCTCATAATAGAAATACCTAAAAATACATTGCACTTAAAATATTAGATTAGATTAGATCTAGATTCTAGATACACTGTACCTAATATAAAATTAATAACAACTTTTGCACCATTCGCATAATATTATTTTCTTCTGGGGTGAAAGTGTAAAAGTTTGAGAACTACTGGTTTTTCTTTTATAACTAAGAACTTAGATTCTTTGAACGTTTTCTTAGATGCTAGTTTTTGTACGTATATAATGGTATATAAAGGTACCTATTTAACAAGCGTAGAATTCTTAGCGATCGGTGATCGATAGATTTACTCAACGGGTTTCCAACAAACAACCGCTCTCATGTCGTCGGTTGCTTTACCGAATATTCTGTCCCCGTTTTGGTCTAGGTATTGGTTTATTTGGTAGTCTAGCAGCGATCGGAATCCGAGGACGTCCGTGCCAAGTTGCTGTAAAAAAAAATAAGTAGGTAGGTACATTTTCTTTACTTTTTTGAGGGGGCCTTTTACTCGCCATGACGCTAACGTTCGGTATAGCGCGGCCGCCGGTCTAGAATACAAGCCTCCAGGTGCACCTATGACTAAAATGTTTTAACTATGTCTCAGCTCTGTAGTTTTTTGTCGAATTTTTTATTCAACAATGTTTGGGAATAACATATAGCTAAAGCTTTTGAAGTGCTTGTTGTGATTTCTAGCGGAATTCCCAGTAATTATAAACGCAACCGTTTTTGAAAAAAAAACTGATATCTGGTCCGGAAATATCAGCATAAAAATGTGTAATTCCAGCTGGTTCCAGCTTTATATTATGCATTTCAGGTTTCATCTCAATCGGTTGTGTATTTTTGTGTGAAGGAGAACCTAAAAGCGCCGTGCCACCTAGCGGACGGCTGGCGAACCTATAATTCCTAAAAACACTCCCTTTGATAATACAAATTCGAACTACGAATACCTTAGGTAGGTACGTAACAAGAAACATCGTACCTGCGTCAGCGGACTGGTGTTAGTAGTAAACACCCCCAGGAAGTTCCGCTCCTGTGCCACTCTGAAGGTAGCCATTTCAAGCGCCTGGATGGCAGCTACATTATCCCTAGCCGACAGAGACTCCGAGGTAGCCATCATGAACGAGTGGAGAATGGTGCCTGGTAATTTTCAAAACATACCTAAATTAGTGGGGAGCTTAGATTATCTAGGTTTTAAAGATAGATAACGAACAACTACGTTAGAATTTTGATTCGACTTTGTTAAAGTTGTGTGGGCAATTTTGTAAACAATTTGACTTTGGAAGTGATTGAAGTGCATCCATCCGTCCGTGAAATGCTTCACAGTCAAGCGGGCATTATCCTTCTTGTCTCTGGACCTGTCTTAATTCTTTGGAGGGTGGATACTAATTCCTATTACAAGAAGTATAGTCACAACCGAATTGAGAACCACCTTTTTTGTAACTCGGTTAACAAATAACGAATGAAAAATACTAGACGTTAATGTTTAGCATTATATTTTGAAATGGAATTTCTATTCCTTTATAATAATAAAGGAACAGAGTTTCTTATTATTACAAAGGAACATAATTTCTGTTCCTTTATAATAATAAAGGAACAGAGTTTCTTATTATTACAAAGGAACATAATTTCTGTTCCTTTATAATAATAAAGGAACAAAGTTTCTTATTCTTACAAAGGAACATAATTTCTGTTCCTTTATAATAATAAAGGAACAGAAATGGACGAGACTCTATAACAGAGAGAGATGGATCGACTGTAAAATGAACAAAAGGGAGCGGGACCAAGAATAAATCTTCTGTATCTATTCGTGTATCGCTTGTTTGCCTGACTTCAAGCTCAAGTATTCAAATTGACATAATTATATCTCTTTTCAGTACCAAAATTCACTATCTCTCTTACTGTTTATGAAACGCTGACAACTCGTCCATATCTATGCTCCGTCTACGACAACCTTTCATCTTCAAGTACCCAGAATAACACTGACATTAGAAATTTAGGTGTATGCATCGATGCTATGCTGGGGTGGGTTGAGTTAACTAGATACTTCTACAGTTTGAGTAAATAAAGCAAAGCATACAGCAGACCTACTGTGTGCAAATTTTATCTTACCTTTCCCCGCTGGTAGCATAGAGTCTCGGACTGAAGACTCGATGTACTCCAAAAAGCCCATAATCTTGGCAAGGCCACCCCCTAGTTCTATCTCAGGCTCGTCGCGAGCGTCGAAGTTTAACGCCACAGCCACTGGTGTACTAGTTCCTTTAAGTAAGAAAATAAACGGTTATAGAAAAGTGGCCTTATTCCTAAAGACCCCATGCGTGGGTTCAGTTTTCGTCTCATTTCGCTGAAGGTGATTCACAAGAGACAGAGATTAGCACGATAACAGCCAGTGTACACGCCACGGTACCGCCAAATCCGTGTACTCAATGCGGTACACTACCACTAACAAACTTAAAGGGTCAATCGTGTCCTGGACTTATCAAATTAGTTTGTTTGTTATTTCGGGAGTTGTGAAGACTGCAAATTTTTATAAAACGCCATGGGACAAATTAAGAGGGATTCAACTTTTGTATTATAAAGTGTTAAAACGATTAAAACCACGCATATCGTTTGTGAAGACAGCTGTACTCTTTTTACAACACGGAGTCTAAGCCGTGATTTTTCGTCAAGTTTCAAATCTTTACTGAAGGCTTGCGGTAGAAACAAAACAATTTGGTAAATAAGTAAGTTTATCACACTTTTATAGATAAATATTATGTAGATAGGCATTTCTCGTCTAGGTACTGGAACTAGGTACCTACGATGTCTTGAAATAAGGATCATTTATTTCAAGACATCGTAGAAATAAATGATTTAACCAAATCCCAATACTGTTTTAGTAATTCCTTTGTGTAGTGCGTATTTCTGGACAACGCAAGTCGTTAGTTTGAACTTGATCTTAGGTACTTATGTGATGTAATCGTTAGTAACCATACTTCAAGTAACACTTTCAGTGAAAGGAAACCGATTCAACCATATGGGTAAATGAAATTCCTTACCATCAGTAAGCACAACACTAAGTGCGGCATGTAACAATGGCTGCCAACATTTCTGTATGAGATCCGCGTAGTCTCGAGTATCTATTTCATGTTTCAAAAACTGCTCTAGTTCTGCCTTTCCGTAGAACGATGATACTATCATGCTGAAAAATAAATTTATCATTTAATAACGCATCTTGGGCACCAAACTTCGGGCGCAAGTTGGAACACCTTTTATTTCACCAGAAATATTTTACAAGGAGAATGCATTACCAAAAAATCGATTGATTGCATGATCGTTAATTCACCGTATCACGACGGTTGCGTGTGCGCAGTGGTTACTCGCCTGGCACGCGAGGGACAGAGGTTCGAATCCTATCAGGAGATAATTTTTAATGTTCCTTTTGTAAAATATTTCTATAGTAAAACTTATAAAACATTAACTTTTAATTATTCTTTCTTATTTATTCCTTACATTTTTAATATTATTGCTTACTTACTCTATAACTTGTTGTTTATGGTCATCCCTCATGGTTTCCGGTGTAAACATAACCTCATCGTCGTCACGAGCATCGTCGGGTGATGTGGTTAGCTTAGAGAGCACCTCGCCGAGGTTCAGAGCAGTTAGGAAGTCACTGATTTCTAAAATATACATAAATTGATTAAGTTTAAAAAATAATAATCCATGATCATCACACAACGACATCTAGCCCCATTGAGATAATGGGTCCTACCATGATGTCAAATAATAATCATTTATTTCAGAAAAAATTACAATTCGTTCACATAAAATTATAATTAAATCCATATTTGTTAGAAGTTAAAATTAAAATGCAATCCCTATACTATAATGTCCGATAAGGTATATAAAAAAATCAAAAGATAATAGAAATAATAATAATAGTCAATAATAGTTCATAAAAGTTAATACAATTACAATTAAAATATACACTTAAAAATGTGGAACGCTTCACGATTTTGCGTGTCATCCTTGCGCAGGGGCCATGCTAATCTTCTATGTATCGTTTCCAATAATAATTATATAAATGTCAAATGTTAGAGGTAATTAAACTAAAATGAAATGTCAATAATTAAAAACACTAATAATAATATAATCTGAATGTCCACAACAATACAATTTTTTTATTTAACTCGGCTAATTTCTTAACAAACTAAAACAAGAAAGTAATAATATTATAAGTCGTCGCGAAGTCGTCGCATTGTCGTTCAGCTAAATTAAATTAAATTAAAATCACAACAAATAATAAAAAAAAACAATCTTCAAAAAAAAAGAATGTTATTAAATTATCTGTGGGGTTTAAAAGTAGTCGGGGTATTTTTTATTTAAAATTTACTTTGTCGACATAGCAACGACAAACGAGCATTAATAATTAGCGCGGAATAAGTGAACCTCTATCACTTATTCCGCGCTATCCCCAATCAATCTTATAATAAATAAGCTGATAAAATGCACAGTTACTTACTGTCGAATAGCAATATTACTAAATATTTTCTTTCTCGACTAAAAAGTAAACAAATAAAGCTCTAAAGAATTATTTCATACTTACCAATAAAATAGCCCTTTTCTCTCAATCTAGTGATAGTAATGATTGAATTCAACGAGTTGCCTCCAAGTTCATAAAATCCTGCTCGTATTGATAGGGCTCCTCTGGCGGCCCGACCTAGGACTTCCCCCACCGTCTCGAACAGCACTCGGGCTGCGTCGAAAGACTCGGGTTCTACTCCTGTATAGTCGATATCAAGCGGAATTTCCGCATCATCTGTAATATCAGGATGTTAAATCATTTAACGTGCATCTGCAGCATAAAATTCTTTCAAAAACATATCTAAACTCCTTTGGTTCACATAAACTGGGACACACATTTCTGTGTCAGCATATTAGAAAGAGTAACATTTAGACCATTGAATTGAAAAGCCGTGGCATTAATAATAATAAATGCTAAGTATAATAAATAATGCTGCTAAGCTTGTGTTACGGTGACTAGACAACGGATATACTACTTATATTTATTTTTCTTTTGTAAATACATACATATTATACATAGGAATACACCCAGACCAGATACAAATATTTATTTTTAAGCATACATATTTGCACCCAGCGGGAATCGAACCCGCAACCTTCCGCATTGCAGCCAAGCGTTCGCCCGACGCGCCACAGAGGTCGTCTAGACTTACAATGCCTTACCTTCCAATAGTGCTGTCACTAAATAATATTGGACGAGGGCAGGAAGAAGAAGAATTGAACCAGACGCAATAAAAAATAAATATTTAAAAAAAATAAAAAACCCGACTGCCGTTAAAACTGAAAAGTAAAAAACAAGAAGATACCTAAAGGTAAAGAAACCTTAAAAATCGTTCGACGCATCTAGGAGCCTTAAAAAATTGTGGATGGACTCGGGTGGGACTTCAACACAATTTGGTGTCATTATACTTTCCTTTAAAAGGAGTCCCACCCGACTGCATCCACAATTTTTTAAGGCTCCTAGATGCGTCGAACGATATTTAAGGTTTCTTTACCTTTAGGTATCTTCTTGTTTTTTACTTTTCAGTTTTAACGGCAGTCGGGTTTTTTATTTTTTTTAAATATTTATTTTATTTAACGCTTTTTAGTTATTAGAGATTAGATACAATTACACCAGAGAAACTCATTAACTCTGGATGTGTATACTCCAGTAGCGAGGACTCGAAATCGGTTAAAGATAGGCTATCTAAAAGCCTTCAATATTATAATAGCTATTCTGTTTGAGTTTTGCTGAGACGGCTATGAAGTAGGCAGGTATCCATCTTAAAATATAATTACCAAATCCGAAAACTTCGTCGCGACTGGTGATACAAAGGCTGGCGGTTTCTTGTTCTAGCGGATTAGCCTTGCTATCCATTATCCATAGCGCGACATTTCAAATTTTTAGTTTTTTAGTAGTATTTTTGTAAACATAGTAATTGTTATTTATGTTATCTCTGACAAACTGACAAATCAAACATTCAAATTCCTTCAAAAGTTGAAACTCGGCGTCAAAGTCAAATCGAAAAGTTTTTAAGTAACGTTCCGTTGTCTTTGCTCGGTTTTTATGGTCAAGACAAATCTTGCTTTATAGCGTTTTAAATCTTTATTTTTATTTATTTATTATTTTAATGTACCCTATGTCACTCTCACGGTCATGACGAATCTAACGACGTATCGTTTATCTAAATCGGCCCAGCCGTTTAGGCCCTACGACGGCACAAAAATAGGTCACATACATACATACATACATACATACATACATACATACATACACTCACGGCAAAAACATAACACTTCCTTTGGCAGTCGTGTAAAAATAATATTTCAACTTACCATTATTATTGGTATTTTCGTACATTTTCAGCAGAGCTTGGCGATCAACCTTACCGTTCACCAGCAGAGGAATCATATCTACTTCAATAACCTGAAAGTGAATACCAATTCCATATGAAATACAAAGTTCTGACTGATTGAGTGACTGAATGATTGAACTAATATCAAAGCAGAGCCCAAACCACTGTTTCTAGAGACATGTAATTTATAGGGTATATTCGTTGTGGTGTCTAGGTATTCATTGAGAAAGGGTTTTTGAAAAATCCTTTCGACTTTTACGGGTGTGACCATTGGACCCTAGTCTACTATAAGAGGATAACCCTTAAAATCTAAGCGAGGAACATGCAAGCAAGGAATTGATTGAAGATGTAAAATAAAAAGTACCTGAGGCATCATATAATTAGTAAGTGAGTTTCTCAAAGCAGCTTCAATGCGATTACCACTAATTCTAGCTTCCGGTTGGATTGTGACGAAGGCGAGTATCTCCGGGTTTCCTTTGTCTAACCCGTAGCAAAGGACCACACCTAAACACAAATTCATTTTTCATTTTGACAAATACAATTTTGATAGAAAAAATAAAAAGGTAACAATCACTAAATCCATGTTCAATTGTTCGTGGAATACACTAATGATAGGTTCCAAATTATTGATAAAATTGTTTCTCCTCATTAGGTACTCCAAAGATATCGTCATCAAATTTATACATGACCAGTGACCACCCTGGCGCTGATATCTTCTTTATAACAAAAAAGAAACATCAAAATCGGCCAAACTGCCTTTAAGTTATTGGCAAACATAAATAAAAAAAACACAACGGCTTTGAGAACCTTTCGAAGTCGGTAAAAAATTAATGTCACTCACACTTATCGACACCATTAACTTTGCTAACAGCTCTGTCAACCTCTTGCAAATCAACTCTATGCCCTCGGATCTTGACTTGGGAGTCAGTTCGACCAGCGTACAGTATCACACCTTTGTGAAGCGTTGCGAAGTCACCAGTACGGTATAGACGACCAAAGTCTGAAAATTTACAATTTTTTGTTATGAAACTACATTTGACGTCATCAGTACCAACTGAAATTAAACTCATTTTTCGATTTCAATTGCGACAACCCCTGCGTATTGTATATTTTATAGATCTCGAAACGTTTGGGCTTTGGAAAAATGCGAAAACCGACGCGATTAAAACCAAGCCAGTAGTGTTTGCTAAATACTATAAGGGGGTTTAAATGGTGTGGTGGTGAAGTTTATTCCATTTAGTTGTTCCTTACCTGGATGTGCAGCATGAGGGTTGTCGACGAAGCTGTCCGGGCTCCTGGCGCCGACGTAGCCTGCTGCCAGGTTACACCCCGCGACCCATACCTGGCCCGGCTCGCTCTCACCAGCTGGATTCATGTCCTCGTCTAGAAGGTAAACTGCGCAGTTGTCTAGCGGAGTACCTGTTGGAAAATACAAGATAATAACACGGACTTGCACTTTAATTATAAACTTATAAGGAAAAAACTAATTATCATACTTCCCACTTACCAATCGGGATAGTTTCAAAAGATTCCAACTGTCCAGAATTCTCCATTACATAAAATGTGACATCGCCCATAACTTCAGTACTGCCATAGAAATTTGCTAGCTTATATCCAGTATGATCTCCGAAATATCTGAAGAATTGGGATGCCAATTCTTTGCTCAGGGTTTCACCAGAACAAATCCAAAGACGGAGGTCTCTTAGAGGTCTATCAGAGAAATCCAGTGAAAGGTACATTAGGATAGAACGAAGTAGTGTCGGCACTAAAACTAGGCGTTCCACCTGTGGGTGCGCAAAACATATTTTTAATGAAAAATTTGATAGGTAGCTAGTAATTAGTAAATTACATGGGGAGTTGGCAAATACTTCAGCATTATGAAATCATTCTTGGGCCATTGGGGTTTGGACATTATCTTATTATTCGTTAGACGCTTGTTCTCTTGATGAATATCATCTAGACTTACGCGATTGTCACTCAACACCCTGACCAACTTCTGAGGGTCCTTGGTCGTTTCTCTTGCCAGCACCAGTAATGTCCGTCCATGTAGCAACGGGCCCCAAATCTCGCACACTGAATCCACGAAAGTGAGAGCCGTTTTCCAGACGCACGTTGCTTCTGTGTTGCTATATGGGAAAGTGAGGAACTGCCACCAGAGACGGTTGGAGAGAGCTGAATATGGGAGGCGAACCCCTGAAAAAATATTATTAAATTGCTGTGGAATCTAAGATATATAATACGAAGCTCTGGAGAGGGTTCTCGTAATAATTTTACAACAGTACAGCTTATAAGAGATTAATAGGATAATGATCAACTCCCATAACCATGATTTGTCAGTCAAGACCAAAATCTTTAAACAACAGAAAAAGTTTTAAATATAATTCTCTACCTACCCTTGGGAATGCCAGTGCTTCCAGATGTATACAATATAATAGCAATACTACTTGCATCTGACAATGCTAGTATTTCCTTATCTTGCGGATCATCTGTAGACAGACCTGTAGCTTCATGAGCCAGGTCTTCGAAGGAAATTGATTGAACGCCACTTTCTAGGAACATTGATGGATCAGCTGCAAAGAAAGTACATTTTCATGAGAAACGTAGGTATAGGTAGGTCAAGGTTAACAATGAATAGAGTTAGGAATATTTTACAGAGAAAAATGCTTAAAACCTATGCCTTGAGAAATAAGAATAGAATTATTAGGAACATAATTGAATATTCGGTAATTTGTTAACATATTATATGTAAATTTTTTTTAAAGTGTTTAATGTAATATAGCACGTAATTTGAAAAAATATTTTGCAAAAAAAGTACTTAGATACGAGTACAATAATAATTATTATCGAAATTAAAGACAAAAAAGTTTAATTTTAAATATTCTATCACCAACCAGTTTCATCATAAATGACCAATGCAGGTTCGGCATCTGTCAGTATGTGTGTGATCCTCGCTTGAGGGAAGCTCGGCTCCATGGGGACATAGGCAGCCCCAGCCTTCCATATTGAAAGCAATGCTGCTACGGTACTGAAAACGTAAAATTGAATTGGTTTAAAAGATAACTTTGTTGTAAAAATGTATATGAAATATTAGGTGTATTATGTTTCCTACAGTTGTTTCACTTACATGCCTTTTATTTCTACGTTATACAAATCCAACGTCTATTTAATGTCTGCCTGTATGATTGTTTTGTTTTTTTTTCTTATCTATAGGCCAACTTTTAAAATAAATAATAAATATTGCACTACATTGCACACAGCGCAATCTAGCCCCAAACTAAGCACTAAGCTTGGCTATGGGTACTAAACAACGGATATACTACATATTATATATTTTTTTTGTAAAAACATATTATACATAGAAAAACACCCAGACCAGATACAAATATTTATTTTTAAGCATCAATATTTGCAACCGTCGGGAATCGTACCCGCAGCCTTCTGCATTGCAGTCGAGCGTCCGCCCGACGCGCCACAGAGGCCGTCAACCGTTTTGATCACTATTACACCAGGTGGTAATGTAGGTAGATGCAGTCTACGGTCAACACGCTGACTTGTTCACACGATTTATAGACCTCCTAGGTGTTTTCAATTGTATTGCTTTACTTTGATATTGTTTTTGTGTTTAAACTTTCTTCATTTAAAATGTAAGTAAATATTCATTTCAACGGTTTTAAAAACCATAAGAATAAATTATTGTTCAAACTATGTAGGGACATTGATCTTAAATATGTACTATATTAGTGCACAGTCTACTCATTTAACTTACTTATGTGTAGGCTGCATGCAGACAGCAATCACGTAGTCACCATCCCTATTCGCGCCAACTGCACCAGCTCTATTTGCTATTACTTTTGACAAGGCGTTTGTGAAACTGAACAGCTCGGCATAAGTCAGCTTGCATGAATTTGTACCATCTGAAATAGGAGAGCAAAAAGCTTTTAAAGTGGATACCTACTTATGCGAGATTAGTGTTTCTTGCATAGTTACTAACAATTGCTCGCTCAAAATTAAATAGAACTGAAGTGTGGTTGAGACGTTTTAGATATATCATGCTCTCATCAATGTGATGCAATTTATTATTTACTTAGATAGGTACAAACAAATTAACAATGCACAAGAGGCAGATATTTATGTTTGAGTAACCTACAAGTAGATGACACTTGTTTTTCTAGTTAGGAGGCAATTTAAATAATCCAAGACGCATTTATATGAACACCAGCGTTTGCAGTGAAATTTAAAAATATCACAATTATGTCATCGGAAATGCAACGTTTTAAAAATAAGTACCTACATTTCAGAACCAATGAAGTTTCGATTACAGTTTAGTTGCAAGTTAGTAGCAAATCAAAATATTGAAACGATATTGAAATGAAATTTTAGACATTCTAAGGAAAATAGGTAACACAATAAATGAAGTAGGTATTATTAAAACTAATTCACTGAAACGTAATAATTGACATAATAACAGACAACATAATAGGTATCACTTGAAATAACGTTCACCATAAATAATTTTCATTTGAAATAATTTCCTTGTACCTAAACTTCATTTGATATAAGGAACATTTTCTATAATGGATATTTTCTCTAACAACATTTAACTAGTAGTTCGCCCCGAACTGAGACCTCACGACCCTCTACCGATCCGGCTCATCTTCGAGCTCATAAATTCTATTGAATTAAACTACGCGCATACCAAAATTCATGAAGATCGGAGCTACGATACTCAAGTTATCGTCGAACAAAAATAAAAACATACAAGCGCCAGGCCTGTCTACAACTGTAATTATCTACCTAAGTATATCTGCATCCATACTTAAAAAATTCAAAGGCCTGACAGAGTACGAAATTTGAGTTTGTTCTTTGTTATGTCATCATGTGTACGTACCGTACCTATCCACTAAGAAAGGATTTTTAGTGATTTCCGTGAGATCTTATGTAAGTGAAACCATAGGACGCTACTAGTATATCTCTATGTGCCTTACCACTATAAACAACGGCAGTCCTCTCACTATTGGCCAAGTGCGAGAGGTGCCTCGGGAGGGGAGCAGCTGGGATCGGCCGTCGACGACCGGTCACCACCGACATGCGGGGCAGCGATCCCATCTGAAACAAACCAATAGTAATCATTTAGCTTGAAGAAAAGATATCGCACGTCAGTGATGATAGTTGACCCGCTCACTGGTAACCGATGATGACTTAAAATCCAGTGAAGTCTCTTCATATTTCCTTTAAATTAGGGTAGCCCAGTTTGTGAGTTGGCGAGTCTCAGTCTGCCATTTTTACGTGTTTGTTGAATATTATCGATCCACTAGCACTACCATCATGTCACTATAGCCAAAGTTGTTTTTCATACGTAGATTTCTCAATAACTCTATTCGATCAATCCGGTGACTGTCCTTGGCTGCATTTTATAGTGCAGATAGGGATAATCGCCGACATGATGTCCACTTCGTAGTTTGGGAGTAAAATTGTAAATGGCGTGGGACTCTACGTGAAGGCTTCGGCTCCACGTACCTACGCCTTCCAAAAGTCCGAAACTGCTTTGCGCCTATACTCGACGTATAATGTAGCTAATGTGTAATATAATGAATATAATATCGTAATATTACTTGAGTCCTTTAGGGCCGATTTTTCATTCCTCAGATAAAAGATATCTGTCGAATAAGTTCGAACCCAACTAAATTTAAAAGCCCTCATATTATTATTTTTTTTGATATCATAATGACGTTTATTATTAGCTGGTGTTACATTTTATTTGTCAGATATCTCTATCTAGGGATTTGAAAAATCTGCTAATAAGCTCATAAAGTTCGCTATATTACAATGTCCATTAAAACAAACCCCTTTTGACCTTTTTTATTGATTTTATTTTGTTTAATAACTTAAATAGACGAAGAGATTTTGTAGTAATACTTTAAGTGCAATGAGATTAAAACAAATGAAGTATGTAGGTACATATTTCGCTTTTTTTTCCACCTTTGTTATAACAAATTGTAGAAATTATGAAATAAAGTTATTTATTATTTATTGGGCACCCAAGAGAGATGCAACCGGGAACATCGCTCGTAAATGGATAAACACCAGACGGCTGTTTCATAATTGCATGTCCGACTAACAGCAACCTAGGTAGGTACTAAATAAGTAACGCAGTTAGGGCTATTTCCCCTAGCGTTCGGACAATTGTACCACTAGTGGAGACATCCTTTTTATACAGCCATATGAGTGATGTGCCACTGATTGGGTAATAGACTGAATTGAACGACAAGTCTTTTCAATTGACTGACTAGCCTACCTTTATAAAGGTTACTGCACACCGACGACAAACAAAAGGTTACAAAAACATGCGGTTATTAAGGCGAAAGATTGATAAACTAATAACTCATGCTAGTTTACTATGGGTGGCTAGCTCGAGTTGCGACGTCGACGCGACGTTTGGTAAGCGCCAAAACAGTAATATTTCTCGATTAATAATAGTTATTTGGCTAATTAGTTAAAACTGTACGATCAATTTAAAGTGAAGATTACTACTAATCAAAACAAGAAAAAAGAATGTTCAGATATATGCCGTTTCGTTGTAAAACGGAAAACTCTGTATTTTATGTATGGTTTTAAAAAAAATCATGTTGTAAAAGTTAACTAATTGTAGAAATAAAACAGCAAAAATTAAGACGAAAGAAGGATAAATTAATTACCAAAATATAGTTTCGGTATGTTTCATAATTACTGAGATAAATAATATATTGACAACCAAATCTACAAATTCAAACAGGCAATTCAGCCAGCCTTTTGGGTACCTTTCGTAGGGACGCATTTTTGGATATTTAATTTTACTTAATTTGATTTAAATATGAGTATGTTGTAGTACCTACCTGATAATGATTGTACAAAAGAAAAATATAATCTACAAATCCTTGAATCCATCATCTTAATAAGGGTAACTCCATACTGACGACAAACAAGAGATGTATTTTACTGTGACAAAACATGCGGTTATTAATAGCTCTGTTTAAGTTCTGACTTAAAACAAAGCAGCTAAAGAGTTAATAATACATAATAGTAGGTAAACGATAGATAATATTTGGCGCCAAAACCTACATTTATGATTGGACATTCGAAAGCAATTACTGAGCTAGTCAGACCTTGTGCCTAATGCCTGACCAGAGATACAGGTACCTTGCTACCTTACCTACCTATTAGATACTGGACGTCAGATTATTCATGTACATATACATAATAATATTATATATGAACATATTATGTTCACTGACAAAAACACGAGAACGGGACTTACGCGGGTGAAACCGCGGGCCGCAGCTAGTAATATTATAAACGCGAAAGTTTGTGTATGTATATGCGATTGTTACTCTTTCACACAAAAACTACTGAACCGATTGCGATGAAACTTGGAATATAGGTAGCTGGGGACCTGGATTAACACATAGGCTACTTTTTATCGCGATATTCCCGCGGGAACGGGACTTACGCTGGTGAAATCAAGGGGCGCAGCTAGTAATATTATAAACGCGAAAGTTTGTATGTATGTATGTAAATATGTGAGTTTGTTACTCTTTCACGCAAAAACTACCGAATCGATTGCGATAAAACTTAGAATATAGGTTGCTGGAGACCTGGAATAACACGTAGGCTACTTTTTATTCCGCCATTCTCGCGGGAACAGGACTTATGCGGGTACAACCGCAGAGCTAGTAATCAATAATTGCTGTGCCAGCAAAGCTGTTAATGAAACTTTTGTTAGAAAAAGTTAATTCTTAGTATGAGAATATCTGATGTCTACCTTTTACATAATACCTACCTAAACTCCGCAGTCATTCTTTGTAATTACTAGGCGTGAGCCTAAGCTTATACTTAGACTAATTAGGCCGTTAGTTTCATTAACAGCTTTACTGGCACAGTTTCTCAAAGACTAAGGACATCCAATATGGTATTATCATTACAAGCTGCGCCCCGCGGTTTCACCCGCGTAAGTCCCGTTCCCGCGGGAATAACGGGATAAAAAGTAGCCTATGTGTTAATCCTGACCACCAGCTCCCTATATTCCAAGTTTCATCGCAATCGGTTCAGTAGTTTTTGCGTGAAAGAGTAACAACCTCACATACATACCTACATACATCCATACAAACTTTCGCGTTAATAATATTAGTAAGAAAGATTATTTATGATAGAGCGATATTAGTCTAGTGGTAGATACCCCGACTTTCATTCCGAAGGTCGTGGTTTCGAATACCGCGCACCAATATATTTTTCCTTGCGGAATTGTTATGTGCGCTATTAACATCGCTCTTACGGTGAAAGAAAACATCGTGAGTAACCCACGGCTTAGTTAAGACGTATTGACCAGTTCTCTGGGCATGGCTGACTAGGCTGGGAGGGTGGTATAGGTGCTGGGCAAGCCTACTCTATCTAACAACGTCCCGGGCAAACAGCACCATAAAATAGCATGGATTTAAAGTTGCTTGCGCTGTATAAATCATCTAAAAATAAGAATTAGGAATTATATTTATGTGACATCTCTAACCACATTTCGAGCAAATAAATGACATTTATTCATTCATCGCAATCGGTACAAAATCACATACAGACATCTTACTAATAAAAACCGCATCCAAATCGGTCGAGCCATTTTGAAGATAAATGAGAACATTCATCGCTCACACACCAACACACAACCTCTCACCCCAAACGCATATACCCAGCTCCGTTCCGTCGTGGGTAAATTATGGACGTACAAACAAACAAACAAACATACACATACAAACACGTACATACACAACACAAACACGTACATGCAAACTTTCGAACTACAAAGATATAAGTACTAATGTACTAATCCATCTCAGCCCTTATCCCTCAACTGCTGAACATAGGCCTACCCCATACAACGCCACAAATAGCGATTGCGAGCTACCTCCATCCAACGACTCACCGCGACTGCTACAATGTCGTTGGATGGATTTTAATTTTGCATGCAATCCCTTTACTCCCTAACGGTTATTGGTCCTTCGCGAGCTATATGACCTGCCCATTGTTGGTAGGTACGAATCACATACTAATTATTAGATTAATTAACCCACGTCAGAACCGAGCAGTTAGGGTGGGATTGTTTTACTCGTTTGTTTATGCGCAATCTAATTCCCATTTATCTCCTAGACAACCACAGTGACTGTTTGATGGTCTGTCTATAATATGTATTGTGCATTATTAAAATTTTACACCATGAACTATGTAACCTCTCATCTTTTACTTATTTATGGGCATCACGATGTTTCCTGGATCTGATGGTGGAGGCCTGGAGACCTGTAAAACGGGTTAACACAAACCTTTGTGCGGGATCCAGTCTCCGCAGTTTGAATTTGTATACTTCAAACTTTATGTGAATAATAAGTGAATATATCCTAAGATTAGTATCTAAGTTTTAAATTATGGAGAACTTAATAAATATTATATATAAAGGGGTTAAAGTATGAAATTGCCGTTTTATTGCAATAGGTTCTTTGAATTGACATAGAATCTTCATGGTTTGAGGTTTTCGAATGAAACTTTTTTCAAATGGTTTCTGTGATGTTCTTTTTTTAAAAAATGTGAAACATTTGAATATCGACTTTCAATTGTTTTTGTTATTCAATTTAGACAAGAAAGATGGATACTGCGAAAATTCGAGTGATTTTTGAATACGAGTTCCGACGCGGAACTAACGCGGCAGAAACAGCCCGCAATATCAATGCTGCGTTTGGAGAGGGGTCTACTAATGAACGCACCGTGCGATTTTGGTTTAAACGCTTTCGTGATGGAAATTTCGACTTAAAGAACGAGCCACGAGGAAGACCGCCTACACAGGTGAATAACGATGAATTAAGAGAGATAGTGGAAGCCGATCCTAGTCAAACTACCCAGGAATTAGCGGCATGGTTTAACGTTACCTTACCCACTTTATTGACTCACTTGCGTCAAATCAATAAAATAAAAAAATACGAAAAATGGGTGCCTCATGATTTGACGGATCTGCAGAAAGTAACGCGTGTTGAAACTTGTGTTGCCTTGTTGAACCGGTACAGAAATGAAGGAATATTGGATCGAATTGTAACATGTGATGAAAAGTGGATTCTTTATGATAACCGGAAAAGAAAAATGCAATGGCTGACCCCAGGTCAAATGCCACAACATTGTCCTAAAGCAAAACTTACCAATAAAAAGGTAATGGTAACTGTTTGGTGGTCTCAGCATGGTGTTATTCACTATAGTTTTCTTCGATCTGGTCAAGCAATTACGGCAGATTTCTATTGTGCCGAACTCCGAACCATGTTGACAAAACTAGCAGTAAAACAGCCCCGACTCATGAATCGATCTTCACCATTATTGCTCCACGACAACGCGAGACCTCACAAAGCACGAGAAACCATTTTGACCCTTCAGGAACTGCACTTAGAAACCATTCGTCATCCTCCGTATTCACCAGACCTTGCTCCAACGGACTACCATTTTTTTCGTGATTTGGACAATTATCTACGTGACAAGAAGTTTTCTTCCCAGGAGGCAGTACGAAATGCTTTCACACAGTTTGTGCAGTCTAGATCGTCGGAGTTCTATCGCAAAGGCATTAATAACCTTCCCATTAGATGGCAGCAATGTATAGATAATAATGGCAACTATTTTGATTAAATAAATTTGTTAACAATTTAAAAAATAAACAATTAAGATTTTCAGTACAAATCGGCAATTTCATACTTTAACCCCTAATATATTATATTATCTCCAAAACGGCTTGACCGATTTATATGTGGTTTCTTGTTAATTTTTGATCCTACGTACTCGTAGTTACGGAACCAAATATAGAGTTTTTTTTCCGTAATCAAACTTTTGTTGCCAAGTTGATGTATTTGGATGCTTCTAAAGCTCTCATTTATAACTTTCCATACATATGTACTATTTTTGCGTTCAAGGAAATGGATTTTAGCTCAAGAAAAAGCGTTTCCTATATAAAAGAAAAAACTAAATTAATTAATTAGAATCACTACTCGTAGGCGTATAGTAAAGTGATTTATACCCGTAAGATCGTATATAATATGGTAATGAATGACATATATTACTCTGATAATAAATATATTATATTTATATATATACTTATAATGAATTTAATTATGTAAGTAGGAAGGTACTGATGCAATAAACAAGCATGCTATCGTCATTAAATATATCTTCAGTTAATAGTACTTCCTTGTATATATATACCTACATATAAAAGTCCAACTTATTGATTGATTGTCTGGTCTGGGTGTCTATCTATGTATAACATATATGTGTTTAAAAAAAAGGGGTAACATGTAGTATATCCGTTTCTAGTACCTATAGTACAAGATTAGTGCTTAATTTGGGGCTAGATTGCTCTGTGTGTAATGTTGTGCAAAATTTATTTATTTATTTATTATTTCGTAAGTTTGTTTTTATTGCTCAAGGCATATTTACTTGCGTGGCCGAGCGGTATAGGCACTGGAATATTGATCCAGGGACGCGAGTTCAAATCTCGCCGCAAGTGAATTTTTGAAGATGAATTTTTCCTTTAAAAAATATTTCTAGTATTTATTTATTGACTGAATTACTTCATAAACTTAATTAAAATATCAACGTAAATCTTAAACCGCTGGCCCTAGAGAAACATGAAATTTACAGATGTAAAATTGATTTTGGTCACTGTTTCTTTAAATTTTGTTTTGGTCACTGTTTTTTCTAAATTTTTGTTTTTGTTTTATTATTTGTTTGTTTTCTTTGTCTTTTTTTAGATATTTAGTAATTTATTATGTTGTGTATATATAATATATTTAATGTGTTTATTGTACCTACTGTGTAAGTCGTGTGCCTGTCTGAATAAACGTTTTTTCTTTATTTCTTTTCTTTCTTTCTAAATTTCGAAAACATTATGTAGGTTTGGCAGAGTTCCAATATGTTTGAAACCGACTTTAAAACACAATTCAGGTACTCGGTTTTAAATATTGGAACTGTTTTTAGCGTGGCATCCGATGTCATGTTGCAGTTTAAGACGACGGGTCCCGATGTGTCCTTCGACTTCCCAAAAATAGTTTTTTGTAATCAATGTGGAAGACCCACGTGCCCACGTGGCATGGGAAGTCAAAGAGAACCTCGGAGTCTTGGCGGGAACTCGTTGAGGAGATGTGGTGCTAAATTTTCATTTTTGTGAAACCTAGTTCATATGCGTGCAAATTGTTTAATTTCGGGGGCATATTAATCAATTTAGTTTCGTGAAGGTGTACAAGTGGAATGAAAGTGAAAATCGGTGCAAAACATTGACTTAGTGTTGTCTCCAAGGCTCCGTGAAGATTGTTTGTTAATGGCCGCCGTGTTTACAAATGATTCCCTAGACTTGACTTTAACTATGACGACTTGACTGTTTCGATGCAAATAACTTGCATAATATATTAAAATACATGACACTGGCTAATTTCCTAATGGCCATAATCGGTTCACAACCGATAAGAAATAGAAAGAGAACCTCCGCAAGAGCAACCAAAAGGGATACATTTATTGTTATCGTCTTATACAACGTGTGCTTTTGTGTGATTATGTCTTATTTTATTTTAGTTATTTCACAAAATCCACAGCTCTTAATACTATATTAGAAAAGAATAAAATTAATCTTACAGCCACTAAAGGATTTACATTGTTTATATTAAAAATATTTGAATCGACTAACGCGAGTTGTAACTTTAATGACTATAATTAATATAAAGAAATTAAAAATACCAAAGTGAAAAACCAGGAGTTCAAGTAGATTTAAATAGACTAAGTACTCTACGTAGGTACTTACATTTACTTTTTAGTAGTGTGTAGGTAGATATATTTTATAACTGATAAGTGTTTTTAGAGTGAGTAAAATAATTGAAGTAAATAATGTTATTATTTTTAATGTTATGTCTTAAATGTGATAAGCGTGTGCGTTTTTTTTATTTTTTTTATAGTATATATCTTTTATAGTATACACCTTACCCATCCCCTTCCTTAAATCTTGTCCATTCATTGGTTGCCTGAAAAAGATCGCCCTTAGGCGATAAGGCCGCCCATTGTACCACACTAGTTTTAAGTTTTTTTGTACCTATTTGTAATATTCATAGAAATATTTTTAGCAAGGAAATATATTTCCAAAAAATCTCCATGACAGGATTCGAACCTGCGTCCTTTCGCTAACCAGGCGACTGCTCTAACCACTGAGCTACACAGGAATCACGTGACACGGTATAATTTTTCGGCCATATCTTTCCTCGCCACGCTCTTTTTGTAATATTCGTTAATTTATGTTTCTGGTACAATAAAGTATGTATTCATTCATTCATTCATAAGCTGTTTTGTATATGTGTGATCCTCATCGCTACATAAGAATTGCAGGATTATCAATCGCAACGGAAAAATATAAAATTAATATATAATAGGGGTTAAAGTATGAAATTGCCGTTTTATTGCAATAGGTTCTTTGAATTGACATAGAATCTTCATGGTTTGAGGTTTTCGAATGAAACTTTTTTCAAATGGTTTCTGTGATGTTCTTTTTTTTAAAAAAGTGAAACATTTAAATATCGACTTTCAATTGTTTTTGTTATTCAATTTAGACAAGAAAGACGGATACTGCGAAAATTCGAGTGATTTTTGAATACGAGTTCCGACGCGGAACTAACGCGGCAGAAACAGCCCGCAATATCAATGCTGCGTTTGGAGAGGGGTCTACTAATGAACGCACCGTGCGATTTTGGTTTAAACGCTTTCGTGATGGAAATTTCGACTTAAAGAACGAGCCACGAGGAAGACCGCCCACACAGGTGAATAACGATGAATTAAGAGAGATAGTGGAAGCCGATCCTAGTCAAACTACCCAGGAATTAGCGGCATGGTTTAACGTTACCTTACCCACTTTATTGACTCACTTGCGTCAAATCAATAAAATAAAAAAATACGAAAAATGGGTGCCTCATGATTTGACTGATCTGCAGAAAGAAACGCGTGTTGAAACTTGTGTTGCCTTGTTGAACCGGTACAGAAATGAAGGAATATTGGATCGAATTGTAACATGTGATGATAGTGGATTCTTTATGATAACCGGAAAAGAAAAATGCAATGGCTGACCCCAGGTCAAATGCCACAACAGTGTCCTAAAGCAAAACTTACCAATAAAAAGGTAATGGTAACTGTTTGGTGGTCTCAGCATGGTGTTATTCACTATAGTTTTCTTCGATCTGGTCAAGCAATTACGGCCGATGTCTATTGTGCCGAACTCCGAACCATGTTGACAAAACTAGCAGTAAAACAGCCCCGACTCATGAATCGATCTTCACCATTATTGCTCCACGACAACGCGAGACCTCACACAGCACGAGAAACCATTTTGACCCTTCAGGAACTGCACTTAGAAACCATTCGTCATCCTCCGTATTCACCAGACCTTGCTCCAACGGACTACCATTTTTTTCGTGATTTGGACAATTATCTACGTGACAAGAAGTTTTCTTCCCAAGAGGCAGTACAAAATGCTTTCACACAGTTTGTGCAGTCTAGATCGTCGGAGTTCTATCGCAAAGGCATTAATAACCTTCTCATTAGATGGCAGCAATGTATAGATAATAATGGCAACTATTTTGATTAAATAAATTTGTTAAAAATTTAAAAAATAAACAATTAAGATTTTCAGTACAAATCGGCAATTTCATACTTTAACCCCTAATATTATAATAAATTACATTATATTATTATATAATATATTATTATTATATTGTTACCTAAGGCTATTATTATTGCTTTTACCACTAAATACCTAAACTGCCATAAAATAGACCGTGATTTTATATTTGTTTTGCATTATCTCTGTCAGAAAGCTAAGGTACATCATGAAAACAAAGTAATATTCTTTTTAAGCGATTCTAAGTAAAAAGTTGAAATGGGTGTTGATTACACGCTATTGATAATCGTTTAATAAGTTGTTCAATATTAAATAGGGATTGTGTAAATTTTTGTCTCGTTAATTATAATTGCTGTAATTAAAGGTTAATCGAATTAAATCCTATTTATGAATTTATTTATGCAGCTTTTTAGGAGTTTTTCGTAATGGCATTTAGATAAGTACTATTATTTTCGTTCTGTTCGTCGTGTTTTCTCACAATTTATATTTCATTATATTCTTTCTTTTTAGGGTTCAGTAGGTATATTTAAAGGTAAAAACGCCGATTGCTTGTCCAATTGCATGACTGTCGTCTGCGGGTCACTACCGATGTTCTCAAGAACGGGTCGACATAGCCAGTTGAAATAGCATATACTCATTATATACTGAAGTCATTGGTCAAACCCAATTAGCCTTCCATCATAAGCCTGTTGCAGTCCACTGTTGGACATAGGCCTTTTCAATCGCACGCCACCTAGATCTATTTTCGGCTTCTCGCATCCAGTCTGTGCCAGCCGTCTTGCGCAAATTGTCACTCCAACGTACCTGAGGACGTCGTACACTAGGTTTGCCGTTTGCCAATAAGCCTTTGACTGCAGAAAACACGCAGGTTTGCGTTTGTGATGATTTAACGTCAGCAGTTAATATGAATTAAGGTTCTGACCCAGAGTTTTGTATTTTAGTTTGGATGCCCGATTTCAGATTATGTAGTAACGAGCGAGAACGAGAAACGATCATAGTAGGGCGTGTTATCCTAAATTCGAGCATGATTCGTAAGCTACAGTAATGTTTGCTGGAAAATGAAAGTATATAAAATTAATCTTGCTAATATTATAAACGCGAAAGTGTGTTTGCATGTATATAATTATGTGACTTTGTTACTCTTCCACGCAAAAACTACTGCACCCGTTGCAATGAAACTTTAAGTATAGGTAGCTCGATACCGAGGATAATAATAATAATAATAATATAAGGATAACACATAGACTAATTTATATCCCGATATTCCCACGGGAACGAGACTTACGCGGGTGAAACCGCGAGGCACAGCTAGTACTATGTAATAAACATTTTAAACTCACACGATTTGAACTCATAATTATTTTTCCCGGGTCTTATTCGCGTACTATTACTTTTAAATTATCTTACCTCGACGTTTCGATCATGTTACAATGATCCTCGCGATCCTCCTCGGTCGCGAGGAAACAGAACCCTTGCGACTAATCGCAAGGGATCAGTCCCCTCGCGACCATGATCATTGTACGCGAATAAGATCCGGGCAAATTAATTATCAGTACTATGTAAAGATGACAATGACGATGAATTTGCAATAATTAGTATCATCTTATATATGTAGATACATACTGCGCTACAATTAGTTATGTATTACATAAATAAACAACAATAACTAGGTACCTATATAATTTAACAAAAAGCAACGATTCAGAGAGCGTGTAACAGAGGTAATTGTAGACCTTAGCCTCGAAACAATTGTAAAAAAGTAGATACAAAGTGTGAACCTGACCTAATTTTGTAACACAAAACAGTAAAGAATATATTGTTTACTTGACGAAAATAAAAAAACGCAAGAACTTGTTGTAGGACAGCGAAAGACTTAGAGAAGTTACGTCAAAAACAAATTGAAATAAAATACAAAGGAACTTATTCAAATAAGTCCAAGTATTCGTGACTTGGCAGCGAGCCCATGCAAAATGCTGGCCACATTGCCAAGCTAAAAGGCAATTCTTATTTTTCGTGCCAAGTGAATTCCAGCATTCAGGTCTCGCTTTGTCTCTACTAAAATATCTATTTGTTATTGTAACTAATATAAAAAAAGCTTGGTGACAGATATACAGCCTGTAAAATCATACTAAAAGTCCTAAATATAAGGCAAAAGTCAAATAAGTCCAAGTATTCGTGACTTGGAAACGTGCCCAAAATGCTGGCCACATTGCCAAGCTGAAATACTTTCTATGTACAAATAGTCACTTTTCCATGCCAATAAGGTTGCCTGGAAGAAATCGCCTTAAGCGATAAGGCCGCCTATATGTTCAACATTTATTTAGTTTTAAATGCGTTGTTTTTGTAATATATTTGTGATTGATCAAATAAAGTATTATCTATCTATCAAAATAATGTAATCTTGTTCTCTCTCTTTTGACGAGTGTAGTGCAATACCAGTTTATACCTTCAAAGAGCGTACAAACAAATGACATGTACTTACAAGGTTTTCCTAAAATAGGAACAATAATGAAACGGAAAAAATATATGTTAATAATAGCACGACTTTTGAACCGTTACGACGTTATGTTGAAAGGATATAATAGTAATAATTAATGCAAAAACCAAGAAGGTTAGTAACGTCTTTATTCTATCATGTATTGTGTAGTTATTTTACTTTTTTTTTACCGACACGTTTTAGTCTTTACTAGCTGCGTCCAACGGGTTCACCCGCGTTAGTCACGGTTCCACTGGCGATATCGGGATAAAAAGTAGCCTACGCGCCTGGTCACCAGCTACCTAATTCATATGTTTCAAGTTTCGTCGGTTCAGTAGTTTTTGCGTTATTGAGAAACAAACATACAATAGTCAATGGTCAAAATACTTTATTCATTAAAATCGTGTACTCAATACTTGTACATTGTCACATTGAAACGTCTTATAGTTAAAATTTCAATGTGGCTTCAGAACGCGCCCTCCATGAGAAGTCCCAAGAAACTCATGGGGGTTGTTGCTCATACACACATACATACAAACTTTCAGCTTTAAAATATTAGTCTTTATTTTACGTCTTGCACCCGTTACGCACCTCGAGTAAATACTTACTAAAAAACTTGATAACTACAAAAAATAGTTGGCCTTCATTGACCTTAGAATTTTCCGGCTAAGCAAATTAATGTATTTGGTTCGTTGTTCGAACAATATTTAACCGTTAATTACCCATTTGAAAGCTTCTAATGATTATTTAAAATTTCATTAATCATCCTTCTGTGTTCTTGTGCTTTTCGACTTTTAAGCTGCTCCCTCACCTGGTCCTGGTAAAAATGTCGACTTTTCAATTAATCCTATCCTACTAGTATTATAAAGCTGAAAGTTTGTGTTTGTTACTCAATCACGTAAAAAAACCGAACGTAAAAAAACCGATTATGTATGTAGATAGCTGGAGACCTGGAATTACACATAGGCTACTTTTTATCCAAAT
This sequence comes from Idaea dimidiata, assembly GCA_949358125.1. Classification (NCBI taxonomy): domain Eukaryota; kingdom Metazoa; phylum Arthropoda; class Insecta; order Lepidoptera; family Geometridae; genus Idaea; species Idaea dimidiata. Next base: position 24,691,154 of record OX442330.1, read on the forward strand.
ATATTCTCGCGGGAACGGGACTTACGCGGGTGAAACCGCGGGGCGCAGCTAGTAAATACATAATTTATATTTGTCATTGTATCAGTGTATTTGTATCAGTGGAAATAAGAAACTCATTAATTTATTTAAATCTTACATAGATAATCATAAAGTCTAGTCAAGCGATAATTAATTACAATACTGCATTTTAAAATACTAGTTCGTAATAAAATCATATTTAGAAAAAAATGTAATTAACAAAATCAACTCCACCGCATTCGTATCCCACATTGGCCTAGGTCAGTAACCGCTATTACCTAACTGCAACGACCATGATACTCGACGAACATTTGCTTTGAATTACCTCGACGTGGACACTTGTAATGTAGACCTTTAACTTGGTGGTTATTACATGACTTGCTTAGACGTACTCATTATACAGGCGACAATTGATCTCTTGTTTGCGGAATAAGGGATGATTTATATTAGACCGACACCCGGCCGAGCTTCGTTGTCCATTGCTCGGCGAGCAGTCGATCGGTCTTTTGCAACCGAGTGGCGGTCGAGTAACAGACATCTCGGACCCGGTACGGCCGGAAAACGGTCTAATATAAATAATTCTTAAGCTCGATCACGGTATCAGTGGCTCCAACTTGACGAGATCTGTGGCAAATTTTTTCCGACCAAGGATAAACTAGACTTTACCTATCTATGGATAAAACCCTAAGTCAAATGAGCCCAAAAAAGTCACGTAATTCCGATCGAGTAATTAGGCACTTTTCATAGAATAGATCTATCGACAGACAAATGCATATTGCGTCGCCGTGTGGCAAACAGGGGTTTTGTATAACCGAATGTAGCAGAAGGTTGACGGAATTTATATTAGACTGTCACGGGTCCGAGCTTCGTTATCCATTACTTGGCAAACAGTCGATCGGGCTGTTGCAACCGAGTGGCGGCCGAGCAATGGACAACGAAGCTCGGACCCGGCCGGCGCTCGTGACGGTCTAATACTATAAATCATCCCTAACTACTTAGCAACTCAAAAATATACGCTCGTCTGGCGTCACCCTAAGTAAGGCACACAAAAGTTGTCAAAGAATAGGGCTATCCGAAATTGAATTATTTAATGCGAGGTCTCTTGGGCTGACGGTTTTAATGACAGTTAAACTCGACGGGCGTCGCCTTCAATTGCATACAAATTAACGTAAAACGCTATTAGTTTGAACTGCGCAGGTTATTCTTTGCGGAGTGAGATTTCGATGTCTATTACGACGGAAGTTGCACGGTCGGGGCCCTGATTCCTATATTATTTTTAGGTGCCAAGTGAAGAACAGGTCTAAGATTTACCACACTTCGTATAGTTCTGTTCTTACTCTAGAGAGTAAAAAGTGTCTGATCCGTCTTTCTTCTATTTTAACACGACTACAATAAAAACTATATAATTATGACAGAAAATTAATTTTCTTTTATCTCTGACTCTCCCGAGCAATTATGACGCCTGAAAACCTCCAACCGACCCAAATAACTTGATAGCGAGTACAAAATAATTGCAAAATTAAGAAATAATGTTAAACGCATCTTAGCTGACTGAATGCACAATGGAAAACCTTGACAAAATACATTGACATGCAACCATCATGCAACGCTATTATCGCCTGATCATCGAGCAAGTATTGATTATATTTCATCAATAACAATGTTAAAAAAATAACAGGACAAAGGATTTACAAGGTAAAACAATAATTAAACAGTTAGTTAATCAATGAAAAGGTGATTTTCCTTTCTTTTCGTGTAGTGGCGTGGTTCCCCTAGTGTTTGAGTTTTAGGTCGTCCTAAGGCGGTCTAGGTCGCTCTAACTTTATCTAACGAGTCGTACCTAATCATAACAACAACCGGGATAAACCAAATTTCAACTGTCTAGCTATCACGGTTCATGAGATGGTGACAGAAAGACAGACGGAGTGGGGATTCTTAGTAAAAGGGTCTTAAACGTACGTTGGTACGGATCACTAAAAAGACTATTGTTAAAAAAATCATGCCAACCCTATTTGATCCTAATTAAACCAATGATTTCTTGGCGTAGGTAAGATTTTAGATTACAAAAATAATTACTTACTTTATCTACCTCTGTACGTTTCCTTTATAATAGTATTTTAATCACTACATATAATCATCATAAAGTAATAAAAATAGCTTATGATTTTAATCTATTCGTTTATAGTAAATGTAAGGCCGCAGTTGCAGGCTTTTTACGACTTTATTTATACCTACCAGTTAGTTCAAACAAAGCATAAGCTGGCCATTCATAAATTAGGTTTTTTTGTTTTAATTCGTATAAGCTTCCTGTCAAACCTTCGCTCGAAGGCTGATGGAAGTGCACCCATCTCATTTAAACAGACCGCCAATGAGATGGAAGGCACACAGGAGTAACATAACTTAAGACACACAGGAGGAGATCAGACGGCGATAGTCAAGACCGTCAGGAGTGAAAGAGGATGGAAGAAGACTGCGTCTAACTTGGGACATGAAAGAGCTGTATGTAATGAATGAATGGATTTTGTTTAAAGCTGAACTCCTGAAGTCGAACTAAGCTTAGTTTTTTATTAAATAATATTATACGTTTAATAATCCCACAATTAACAAATAGGTACAAAAAATCGAAAATTGCGCTTATAAAACTTAATTAAGACAGTTTGCAATTGCGGGAAACTGGTGTCTGATGTAGGAATGAACCTGTTTCACAGATCACCAGGTTCCTACCTCTGGAAAGGTTGTTAAATAAAAATTACCATGAGTTAGTTAGTTTAGCTTAGATCCGCATAGTCATTCAAACTAGTTTTTATACACGTGCGTTCACTCCAAACTAGTAGGAGATTGAACTTGAACTTGAAAAACTGGCAAATTTACCTTAAGGGGTTTATACGAGCTAAACAGAAAATCCCTACCCTGTCATATTCATCGAAATTTTTTGATTTTGTTGATTTAAATAGTTAATACTTAACACCTTAACTTATCTAAAGGCATTGGGTGACCGGAATGCAGGCTATTTGCCCTGGGAATAAGTATACGCATACAACAGGGCAGCCAGCATTCTGGCCAGTTTTCCCTCCACCAAGGGTATGTTTTCGCGATTTTAATTATTAAAACACAATATTTACCGGGTTTTCCTGCGAGTAAAACCCGGTAAATATTGTGTTTAGGTTAGGTTGTTGAAAACTTGTTGTTTGAATAAGTATTGTCCTATGTGTTGTAATTTGGTTTTTGGTTGTTTTTTATTTAATTTAGTTCCTAATAAATAATGTTATTTTTCTAATTTTATTTAGTTTTATTAAGACATAATTATTGAACTTAAAAACAATACCTAAAACAAATCGGACAGTGTGTAAGGTCCCTAAAGATGGTTTCGCAACGTATTTTAGTTAACAAGAGGTAGCCTTGCCACTTACTCAATACTTGTTTACTGTTCAGAATTTATCTAGACAAACTACCTAATTGGTGTATTTTAACTGTTCAGAATGTTTTATATACTACGTACTGTGATTTAAGTACGACTATATAATTACTTGATTATCCCACACAAATATTTATCCGAAAGTTTGCTTATGTATCTGTTTGTTTCTTATATATATGTATTTCTTCATGGTCAAACGATTCGACGGTTAAAACTTGATTAGGGATAGTTTAAGTGGTGAAGAGTGACCTTAGCTACCTACTTTTGATCCCGATTATTCCGCAGGATCGGGATTTACGCGTGTGCTAGAAGTTAATATATTTACTTATATAGTGTATGGACCTTTTGTTGTTTTTACCATGAATTACTGTTTCAATAGAACCATTTTCCCCCTTTGTAATGTAAGGGGGAAAATGGTTTCTATAGGAAAGGAATGAAAATGGTTTCTAGTAAGGATTCTATATATCGGGAACTTTGAAGTCGAAAGAACTTAATATGCATCAAGCTGTCCGAATTATAAGTAGCACTGCTTTTTCAAAAACTGCGTGTATAAACACTTTCTGCTGATTGCTAAAAACCGTCGAGTCCTATGAATGTATCATTTTTGTATTGTTAGGTCTTGGTCCTTTCAAGATTATATAGGTATGTATTTGTATGTAGATTGATAAGTAATAATGTATAAAATACTTATATTTGGTTTTAGTTTATGTATGTATAATTTATGGTTTTTATATAATTATATATTTACAAGTGTAGATACCCTACCTCTCACCTTTCTTAGCTTCCTTTCCAACCAAAGGTTGCCTGGAAGAGATCGCTTTCAGCGATAAGGCCGCCCATTGTGCTTCCTAAATTTAAGCTGTATTTGTTTCTATCTATTTATCTTGTAATTTATATGGTGTGTATAATAAAGAATTTATTCATTCATTCATATTATAAGGTTTTAATCGCTATGTCGTCGCTTGTTGTCGCTATGTCGCTTTTGAAAGTATATTGTTCTAGTAAAACACTTAGTCGATAAAACCTATAGAAAACCTTATCCAACCGTAATGGTTTCTGTATATCCCGCTAATATAAATGCGAAAGTTTAAATCACGCAAATACTACTAAGTCGGTTAGAATAAAACTTGATATGCAGATAGTTGGAGATCTGGATTAACACATTTTATGCTAAGAGTGTTACTAGTGATAGTCCCGCAAAATCAGCACATAGTACTTGGCAGCTAGTTGTATCTATTAATTAAAATTGACATTACGTAGATTTTTCTTCATCTTCTTCTATAATATAGCTTTTCCTTTCGGACATTTGCCAGTGTCGAGTTTTATTAATATTTGCAAGTTATTTTCATCGAAACAGTCAAGTCGTCATAGTTAAAGTCAGGTCGAGCCTTACGTAGATTACTATTACAATTACAATTTACTAGTATTACCATAGATGAATAAACTTTAACTTAAACCTCTAGTAATAAGTAGTCTATGGTATAGGTTAGGTTTAGGCGACGCAAAAAGGTTGTTTAGGGAATTGGGACTTAGCATCAGACAGAATGGAGGTGACTCCCGCTTCTGGTCATTTCTGGACGTGCAGAGGTTATCCATCGCCATTCAGCGTGGCAATGCTACCAGTGTTATGGGTATCTCTGCGCCGGGTACGATAAGGGATGGGTTATTTGATTAACATAATTCTGGAGTTGTGACCTTAGTTTAATTTATATTATTTCATTTATAGTTTGACATTGTATTTTGACATGAATAAATGATTTATTTACGTCTATGGTATTACATATAATATTTACCGGTTTTTGCAATCAGTATAGGTAGGTAGTAGATATCTTTCGAGATTACAAAAACCAGTTCTGAAAAATTCTGTTTCGATTGTTGCCTGCAAGTAAGAATTTAAATATAAGACAAGCAAACGTAAGGAAATCGTAAATGAACACGTTTTTACTAGGAAGCAACCGGACGCTGGTTTTTTTTGTAATACTTAAGGTCGTTGACAGTTCCTTGTTGTAGGGACAGTATTATTTGTGAACTGACCTTTCTTTGCTATTAGGTGGTCACTCAATTTAGAGCGTGAGTTCGTGACAATCAGACTATACTATAGGCTGGTAGGTATCGATCAATCGCTCTCGAAAACGTTTTGAATTCATTTTCAATTGCATTTTATTTAGTTTATAATTATTTATTTATTTGTATAAACACTCACAAACATATTTAAAATAAAAGGGAACTTATTCAAACAAGACCAAGTCATCGTGACTTGGCAGCGATGCGAAAATGCTGGCCGCATTGCCACGCTGAATGGCAATGCTTAATTTTTGTGCCAAGTAAATTTCAGCATTATGGTCTCGCTTTGAGACTTTTTTTTTAGTATTCAAGACTCTTTCTCTCTTCTCTCTCTGTGTGTTTGTATGTTTATAATGAAATTATTAATTCAGTTAGGTGTATATTTGGTCATCAATTATATAAAATTTTATTTTATTTTTAAGTTCTTAAGCCTGTACTGGGCGTTCAAAGAACTGTTTTTAAGGGAAAGATTTATCCACAACAACACAGCGCACGGCCGACGCGACGTCTAGCTGGATTTGAACTGACAACGCATCTCAACCCAATTCGGGGGTAGTGACATACCAATTAGTCCAGCGTCGGCGTTGTAAGTCTTTTTACCAGTGTCGGTAAACCAGATAAATCCCGAAGTCGAGCGCGATTAGAATCCCGCTCGACTTCGGCCGTGCGCTGTGTTTTTGTGGACATATCTTTCTTTCAAAAACAGTTCTATAAATAATAATTAATTAATAATAATCCTAATAATTCTATAACTATACAGTCGCAAATGGCATTCGCATTTGCTTTGAGCAATGCAATGTGACAAAGCACTTTTTAAATATGATGCATTCGCGATTACACTTTCGCAGATCTTACTAATATTATAAAGCTGAAAGTTTGTTTGTAGTTATGTGTGTTTATATGTATATTACTTAATCACGCAAAAACTACAGAACCTATTACTATGCAACTTGGAATATAGGTAGCTGAAGACCTAGAATAACACATAGGCTACTTTTTATCCCGATATTCCCGCGGGAACGTGACTTACGCGGGTAAAACTATGGAACGCAGCATGTAAATAAATAAATTAAACATAAGCCAAGTCGAATACAGAATCTCATTCTTTGAAGTCGCTGAAAAATATAAATGGCAAATGACCTATTCAAACAGAGGTTAAGTACTACTAGCAAGTAAAAGTGAATTTTGATATTCTGATGAAATCTGGAGGATCAAATTATAACTAGGTACTTAAGTATCCTTCATTCATCTTTATATCTATCTAGGTGATTTCATAGGTATAATGACGATCGACGTAGAATAAGAAGACAATCTAAATTGAAACAAAAGGCGATCGAAACCAAGTGTACTGAAGGTTTCGTCAAATTTCAAAACAAATTACTATGACAAATTATTATACCACGCCACCATCGCATATACCTAAGCTTAATAAGTATATTAAATAAGAAGTATGTCGAGTAAGTATGTAAGTAATAGGTATATATTGTATTAAAAATTATTTCATATAACACTTAATAAACAAACATACCTAAATGAGAACATAATGAAAACAATTTACATCATAGTTTGAAAACTAAAGCCATATAGGTATCAAAAGGTCCGCCCACGATGCACGTGACACCCGGCACAAACAAACAAGAACACAAGCCGCAATTCCCGGCTTTGTATGTATACTCGAATCTCTAGACCAGGGCCCCCATTCTATAACAAAAATGCTTCAACTGTGCTTAAGCTCTGTTCAATTTTTTCCAATAATAGTAATACTACTTAACGGCGTACCAAAACGTCAAATTAAATTAAATTGTGGCAGGGTTAGTGCCAGCGATTTTCAGACGTTTACAAGGACATGAGATGCGACTATGCGAAAATACAGAGCAAAAAATCAAATATTTGTTAACTACAAGTTAACGAGTTAAAAGTTTATCTAAAAAAATATGTTAAGCATATTCAAGAAATAGGTAATAAAAAAAAACTTAACAAAACGTTTCTGAAACACGTATTTTTCGTAATTGTTTCTTAACGTATTTTTTTAAATAATTGTATTTTCACGCTGAGGAGATATTAGTATTTATATTGTAATATCAGATTTTCCAATTTATTACTATATAGCTACCATGAATGCCTAATATTCGCAAGTTTATGTCAAAGTTTAATTTAGAGTGCTCTTAATATAGAGTAATTGAAACTCGTACAATTATACACTACTTGGTGAATGAAATGAAATAATATAATTTACTTACAAGGTGCAAAAAACGTTTCCTATTTCAATTAATCATTATTTTAAGCCAATGAAAGTAACAGTACGTTATATTAATCCTTGAGTGAGTAATTGTTGGTAGGTACATTTTTTCCAATAACTTGGAATTGTTTTGGCGAACGGAAGTTAATTAAACTTAGTAGGTGTAATAAAAAGGCGCCTTTTTCCTTTTTTGCCTTAACGTCAAATACTTTAAATTTGAGGGTAAGTATTTCAATAATTAGGTAAATTTAAGAATAAGATGAATAAGAATAATTTATTGTTCAAACTATGTAGGTACATTGGTCCTAAATATGTACTAGCTATATTAGTGCATAGTGTACTCTTTTCGAGCATACAATAATTATAATGTAGTATAAAATCACATTAGTTAAGTTTATGTAAGAAATCCATTATTTATACCAGCACAACAATAATTAGTATTTATTTATCATTATTGTCAAAATACTCAGATAGGTTATAATAGACCTTGCTGATTAACCAAGACTTTAGTTTTTTTTGGAAAAGGGGACCATTAACTATTTTTAAATTTACAGGTAAAAAATTATAAATTCTTATAGCTGTGTAAAAGGAACTCTTATAAAATAAATTGTTATTAACTTGAGGTATATTATAACTATGTTATATTTATGCTTTAGTCTTTAAAATGAGTATTAAAGTTTTTGAGTTTGAAAGCTGCTTTATTATTTAAGTAGAACTCAAATTTTGTTCTGTATTCAGCTGTCAGGGCCGATTCCACCAAATTAGAATTGCTAGCTATACGCTAAAACGACGTTTGTTCGAGGTTCTCGAGCTGTTACATTAAAAATAAAAAGATTTTTGAGAAAAATTGATTTTCAAAACTCATTCCTGTTTGTTCGATTTAGGCCTTAGTAAGTGTTAAAAAAGCGCTATATTTTTGCTTTTGGGTATTTTAAAGTTCAAACGAAAATATTAACAGCAATGTATAAAAATTCTTCTAATCGTCGTCGGACGTCAACTTAACCAATAGTTTAGCTTATCCCGTCAGATTGAGACAGCTGCTGGCGTTTGTGGTGAACGCATCTGTTTGAATAAAAGTCGTTTATTAAAAGACTCTTTGCTAGCAAATGAGAAACATCAAATGGATGAACGTACTAATCAATATTTTGATTTTAGTTTTTAATACGTTAATTTTGATTTAATTAGTATGTAGTTTTATTTTAGATTTAATATTATCATTTTATTCCAATGTATTTTTAAGTTTGTTTGTGTCCAATAAATAATATGCTATATTTTAAACATACTTTTCATAACTCATAACCGAGAAGTCGATTTGCAAAATTTCGAGAAGTTTGCAAGACAATTTGCAAAGGATTTTTTTAACATAACTTAATACGTATTAACGTAATAAAATAATAAACATGTATTGTATAATTACAATTATTTGTTTAAAGTCTGATTTTTCAAATCCCTAGATAAATAAATAAATAAATAAATCCTGTGACGAACACACAGCGCCATCTAGCCCCGTGGTAAGCTGCTAAGCTTGTGTTACGGTGACTAGACAACGGTTAAACTACTTATATTTATTTTTCTTTTGTAAATACATACATATTATACATAGAAATACGCCCAGACTAGATACAAATATTTATTTTAAGCATAAATATTTGCACCCAGCGGGAATCGAACCCGCAACCTTCTGTATTGCAGCCAAGCGTTCGCCCGACGCGCCACAGAGGTCGTCAGAGATAGATAGATATATCTGACAAATAAAATGTGACACTACCGAATAAAAAAAATCCTCGTATTAAAAGAATCAAAATTTGATTTTAAATAAAAAATACCCCGACTACTATTAAAAACCACAGATACCTAATTAAAAAATAGACTTCGGCTTGACTTATAAGACAACATGTAGGGCGGATTATTCATCGCACGTAATACAATACGTTAAACGTAATGTGTATATATGTATGTATGAGTACCTACCTACTATTGCATAACAATGACCGTGCGTGGATGACCATTGGCCAGGCCCTGGTGCACTGAACTTGATTTTAACAGAGACACTCTCCCAATTATGATGTTAGTAAGGAATCTATAATAAATAAAATGTGTCTCGCTGGCTGGAGGTAGAATGAAACCAACCCTCTTCTTTCATTTTGACGGAACAAATTCTAATTTTGGCTGCATTCGATAGAACAAATTTAGAACTAAATCCTATCGTTATAGAATAGGGGGTCCCGCTGGTGTAGACACATACTGATTGCACCAATTTTATTTTAGTTTTAAATTTTGAATACGCGACAATGCAAATCACATGCTCATTACAAAAACCCCATGAGTTTCTTGCGTCTTCTTTTTATTGGAGGTTGCGTTATGAAGAAACGGTGATTTGCTGACTTTTCTAAACGATGATATGAAAATTTTATTAAAAATAAATGAATTTTAAGTTTAATCGAAATCAGGCAAGAGCGCCTAAAAGTATAGGACACCATTCTCCCCGAGTTCAGCTAATAAATGGTGTATCGTTTTAATTTTCAATTTTTGTTTTAATTTTACAGGAGCAAACCTTCGAAAATAGGTGAGCCACATCGTAGTAAAAGAGGAGGTGCAACACTTAATTTTGATTCACGGTGGAATTAATGGGCCCTACCATGATGTATTATAAGTCATCGCGTTGTCGTTGAACTAAAAACAAACACATCAAATAATAAAAAAAAAGAAAATCATATTCAAAAAAATAAAAAGATTTTTTTTAAATTGTCTGTGGTTGTTAAAAGTGGTCAAAAAGTAGTGATTATATTCTGTTTTTTGTACTACGCGTGCGCGGCGACGGGAAATGAACTTACGAGAGTAAAAAGCCGCGGGCGCTGCTAGTTATTTTACAACTTTATTAAAGTAATAATTCGCAAGTGATTATTACAATTAAGAAAAGACGGAGTCTATGCGTAGCGTACACCATGATTTAACGTAACGTTTTAATCAAGTACTACTAAGATCTTCCGGTAGACAAAACATAAAAGGTCTTATAAAAAGTAAACAAGTTATCCGAGGGTTTACCACATTTAAACATAATCTCTCGTCTACCGGACGCCTTCCGTAACCTGACACACAACCAAGGTTACAACACCCCATTGTTTTTAATTTTGCGTAATTATTTTATGGCACCCAAAGTTCTTAAGTAAGTACTTAAAATGGTATACCGAAACTGCATACTGTAAAACTGCATATGCATAAGCGAACATACAGATGTATTGTCAAACAAAAGATACGATTTGACGCCCAACGCTTATAATTTTATAATAAGTTTGATGAAAGTATCAGGAATAAGGTTACTGATTAAGTTGCTAAAACTGGTGGGTTTTTAAAGATGAATTATTTCTTTAAAATATTTCTACTAAATATGCCTTTAGCAATAAAAACAAATTACGAAATATAAAACACGTTCAGTAGCCACGAAACAGTTACTTTTAAACATCAAAAAGTTCCTAGATATAGAACCTCGAAGGCGGCTGCATTGGATTTTTGATCTGACTCATAGTTTCATGGCGTCGCGGTAAAGACCAAACACTCATTGATAGTGATTTGCCATAAATGTGAGTAAATAAATAACATAACTACGTCAGTAAGTAAACTTTCATCGATGTAAATTCCCTATTTTATTTATCCTTCCTTTTATGACTGTGAAAGTGTGTGTGTTTGGTTGTTTGTAACTCAATCACGCAAAAACCACTGAATCGATTGCGATGAAACTTAGAATATAGGTAGCTGGATACCGAGAATAACACATACGCATTTTTTATCCCGATGTTCCCTCGGGAACGGGACTTACGCGGGTGAAACCGCGGGGTGCTCCTAGTTGATTATATTTTACTTATTAAGTCTCTACTCTACCGATGACTTTGTTTAACATCAAGTACCTACTTAACTGTTTAATCAGTACGTTTGCGTATTAACCATTACGCATGTCAGTGTCAACTCTATGTACGAGTAATTTCCCATTTTTATTGTGTACTTAGCTATTTTTTAAATTAACTAGCTGCGGCCCTCGGTTTCACCCGCGTAAGTCCCGTTTCCGGGGGATGAAGGGGATAAAAAACTTATGTGTAATTTTCGGTATCCAACTACTTATGTTCCAAGTTTCATCGGAATCGGTTCAATAGTTTTTGCGTGATTGAGTAACAAACATCCAAACACACACACTTTCATGCTCCAGCTCCCTGCTCCGGCAAGGACCCGGACACGGCCCGGTGTAACAAGAATCATCCCACACACTCATACCTCCTTACTTATGAACGCCGGTTAACAGCTGCATAACTATGTATCGTTTGTCTTTTACTGTGACATGAAGTTTCAAAGTTGACAGACAGAGACAAACGTCACATAACCATGTCATCTGTTAATCATTGTTTATAAGAAAGAGGTTGAGTAGATAATACTCTTTTTGAACAAATGCTTTCATAATCCCATTTTAGCTGAATTCGACCTTACTATGTTTTTTTAAAACGAATGAACTTTTAATAATTTCCTACTAGATCTAGCAAAAAAAACGTTATCTGTGACTGGACCTTCGAACAAATTTTAAATTTCGAACGGCGATATATATAAACTTTGTTTAGTAACGCTAGTAGGTAACAAACTAACTACGACGGTCTACGGGTTTTTTATGCGAGTTTAATTATTCCTTCATGACGACGCACGTCAAGCCAGAAGCATCCAGACAAGGACAAAATTACAGATCTATTAAAAACTTACTTTTTACACTCACACGATTTCTGCTCATTACTATCTCCCCATGTCTATCTATCATGTCATCCCGCGACCACGGCCGGTCAGGGTAATAAATTTATAAAAAGTGCATAAACGCGATCGAGACCCGAGTTTCTAATAAAAACTTCTCTAAGGAAGGAAAAGGAAAAGAGGAAGGAAAAAATTTAAATAGTTTTTTTTGTATTCTGCTTTCAATAACTTCTGATGCAATTGATTAACCATTATAATTAATTATTTTATTATTTGCAAAATGCCTTAGGTCTCTGAGACTAAGGTTTCGCTTTGTAATTCCTCGTGCGCACTGCGAGGTAATGAAATCAGTTGCTTGATACAGATTGAGGGTATTCAAGTCGCAAGTGAACAATAAATACATTCTTGCAAGCTTCATATTCGACCATATATTTAAGGTCGCAGTAGTGGTTAAGAGATAACCTTTTTCATACCCGTAGTCAATAGGTACCTTTTTTTATTTAAATCCAAAAAAACTACTTATCCTAATAATATTTTAAGCCGAAAGTTTGTAAGTATGCGTGTATGTGTGTTTGTTACTCAATCACGCAAAAACGGCTGAACGGATTTGGATGAAATTAGGAATGTAGGTAGTAAGTAACTTACATTCCAAATTTCATCCAACCTGGGATAACACATAGGCTACGGCTGAACAGATTTGGATGAAATTTGGAATGTAGGTAACTGGGGACCTGGAATAACACATAGGCTACTTTTTACCCCGAAATTCCCGCGGTAATGGGACTTACTCGGTTGAAACCGCAGCTAGTAATACCTATTATAAAGCTGAAAGGTTGTATGAGAGATTGTGTATGTGTGTTTGTTACTCAATCACGCAAAAACTACTGAACAGATTGCGATGAAACTTGGTATATGGGTGGCTGAAGACTTGTAATAAAATATAGGGTATTTTTTATCCCGATATTCTCGTGAAACCGCGGGACGCAGCTAGTATAAGATATATTGTAAAACTTAGTTGGGAAATAAATTTATTATATTTATACAAGATTTTGGTTTAATTAAATATTTAACGACAGAAAAGCAAATATTTTCTTTCCAACTGATCTTTATGGATAACTAGCTGCATCCCTTGATTTCACCCGCGTAAGTCCTGTTTCCGCGGGAACATCCGGATAAAAAGTGCTTGTGTTATTCTAAGTCTCCAGCTACCTATGTTCGAAGTTTCATCGCAATCGGTTCAGTAGTTCTTGCGTGATTGAGTAACAAAGTCACAGACATACATGTATACCTATTTGCAAACTTTCGCGTTTATAACATTAGTAAGATAGTTTTTTGTTACCGTACCCCTAGCCATTGTGTGTGAAGTAATCTTCCCGAAACATAAAAACTCCATTTGGTAAAGATAGAATAACTGGGATGAAAGCTAGAGGAAGTCACACGCCTATAATCCTAAGTGCTTTCATTTTAAGCCATTGTCAAGGTACACGACTTTTTTACCCGACTTCAAAAAAGGAGGAGGTTCGCAATACGTCGAATATTTTTTTTTAGGAATGTTAACCGATTATTCAAAGATGGCTTGACCGATTGAGATAGCTTTATAAGTTGAAGCGTAGTGGTTAAAAACTAGGATTCAACTTCTTTCTAGATTTTATTTTAGTAAAAATATTTTAAAGGAATTTTTTTAATAGATATAACTTGAGCAATAACAACAAAATACAAAATTTTTGATAGAAAAAGAGCGACGTCTCAATCGTGTTTAAGCCAAAAAATAATAGACAGAGGAAATATTCATATTCTTAAATTTGCCGCTCGAGGTGGGAACTCGCGTGGCCTATACGGTTAAGGCGCTGACCCAGAGACGCGAATTCAAACCTCGCCGTGAGAAATTTTTTCGAGATGATTTTTTTTTAAATTAAATGTTTTTTTAAAAAGTCATGACAAATAAGCATAAAGAATAAATTTATTTCGAATATTTTATTTTTCCTATTTTAGTGTTTGTAACCCACAGTATAGGGATAATTTAAATTTTAAGGAATTTTAAGTGACTGAAAGTTTACTTAGCCAGTCTTAAAGAAATTTATGTTCCGAATTTCAGTTTCTTACGAAACATTTATAGTTTCGCCTTCGCCACCCCATTGGTTATGCATTACGACGACGAATTCATTAGTCTCTGAATTCATAAGTCGGAGGGCGCGTTTCAAAGCCACACTAAAATCATTACACCTAAGACGTAGCCAAATGATCATGTGTATTTATTATTGTTGTACAAGAGTCTAAAGAAAATAAACTATTTTGATTTGATCTGTTTTCAAGCACAGCTTTTATAAACTAGAAAAATATTATATTACGTTAATCTATTTGTTATAGAACGCATGCATATAGGGTTTTATTTGTTAATTTGTGTTGTGTAAAATAAACATATCAAAATTATATTCTGTATATAATATATATATATCCTATTTTTTTATCCTGTATTATGTCCTGAAAATATTTAAAAAATCTACAAAAACAAAAATATATTTTTTCTAGCGACGATAACAGGCAGCAAAAGCGAGATTTTTTTAACTAAAACTAAAATAAAAAGAGAACAACAAATAAATGACTTACTACAAACAAGCAAAAACTATTAAAAAAAACTTACTTTTTCCAAAAAAGGGGTAGATTAACTGGAAGCGAAACTAAATACAGCGCCCAAAATCCACTATCCCAGACCTCAGTTTTCAGAATTGAAAAAGATTTCAGTGAAAAAGAAATGGCGTCCAGTATTTAAAATCACTTTACGGTTACAACGCGTAATTCGAATAAGGCAATGAAACTGCAAGCTTGCACTTAGTAGCCGCCGCGCGGACTGACCGCGCTCAGTACTCCCGCCAATTTATATAGGTCCTTGTACAAGATCGACGGTCCTCGCTATCCTACACGTGTCTGTTCATGGGCGTACGTAGGGGTGGGCAAATGGGGCGCTTGCCCCACTCAAAACACAGACAAAAACAGAACAAATTGACATATCGAATAAAACAGAACAAACAAACAAATACAAATATTTTATTAATAACCACCGTTACAAGTCAATCACAATACTCATAATAAATACATCATCACGTTATTTCCATTACAATACATACTTTTCATTACATTACATTATATTAATTGACATAAGCAAATATATTCGTAATTAGTTTTTATTGTTCAAGGCATATCTGCTAGAAATATTTAAAAGGAAAAATTCATCTTCAAAAGTTCACTCACGACGAGATTTGAACTCGCATCTCTGCGTCAGTACCGTATCGCCTTAACCAAGTAGGCTACACCTAATCGTTCGATTAACGGGAATCGTGTTTCGCACCAATTTTCATTGGCTGCTACATTCGTTCGAATTACAAAGGTAACGCAATACAAAGTGTAGAACAAAATTTATTTGACTAATTTTTCAAATAGGTACTTAGATAAAGATATCTGACAAATAAAATGTAACATCACCCAGTAAAAACCTCAGTATGATATTTTGAAAAGAATCAAAATATGAATGTTGTTAAATTTGGTTGGGCTCGAACTTATTCGTTAGATATCTTTTATCCGTAGAATAAATAAAAAATAAATAAATCCTGTGACAAACACACAGGCAGGCCCCGTGGTAAGCTGCTAAGCTTGTGTTACGGTGGCTAGACAACGGATATACTACTTAAATTTATTTTTCTTTTGTAAATACATACATATTATACATAGAAATACGCCCAAATATTTATTTTTAAGCATAAATATTTGCACCCAGCGGGAATCGAACCCGCAACCTTCTGTATTGCAGCCAATTAGCGTTCGCCCGACGCGCTTTAGAGTCGATTTTTATTTATCAAAAATAAAAATCGACTCTAAAAATCCAAAGTGGATAATATCTGACCCTATTTTTACAAGGAAACGGTTGTTTTTCGCGCTTATCTTATATGTTTGTATGTTTCTAAATATTTCTAATACACTAGATACTTTTCAAGTTTTCTTACTTTTGCCCCAATTCAAAGCAAATGCTGCGTACGCCCATGTGTGAGCTACTACAAGTACAACTTCTACGTACTCAGTACTTTACTACTTGTTTTTTTTTAAAGACTAAACTACAGCGATCCATCCCGGCCGGTTTCATAAAGGTGTACTACCTATTGTACTGTGGGGATAAATCACTTTTACCTCTAGATATATTTTGTCGATGAGCTTTTAAATCTATTTGGCCGTGAAGGCTTTAATAAAGTAGGTATGTAAAAAAATAGATTAATTTAATATCGGATGTTATATGTTTATTTGTTACTCCAAACACGTAAAAACCGCTAAACTGATTGCGATAAAACTTAGATTAATGTAAAGTTGTCCTCAATGCGGAGTTCTATAAGTATAGACACATTCGTGCGGAGCGCGGTCCATAGTATCCGGAGCATACGTCGTCGCCAGCAACACATTTCGAATGCGTCTATTTTATTCCTCTCGACGTCTTTGATAGTCCACGTTTCTGAAACCAAAGAGCTCATTCAGGTTTGAGGAGGTTGTTCGAATGGCTGCGGACCGCAATAAATGGAGGAGCTTTACAAACCGCTGGGGGAAAGGGAGTGGTGATCGCGATCTTCAGTCATGAAGGATCGACCAGAGTGAGATATAAAGTTGTAGACTTGGAATAACACTTTGGCTACTTTTTACCCCGATATTCCCGCAAGGACGGGATTTACGCGGCTGAAGAAGCTGGTTAACTTGCTAAGCTTGTGGGTTGACAACAAAGGTGACTAGACAACGGATTTATTATTTATTTTTATTTTGTTAATACCTCGTAGGATATGAACAGAAAAGAAACAAAAGGTAAATCAAACAAATAAAAAAAAAAATTAATTGGATGAGTTAATCACTTTAAATACGTCGAATGTTCTTACAACTATGACTCTAGTGTGGCTTCGGAACGCGCCCTCCGATGAGAAGAAGCCACAAGAAACTCATGGGGTTTTTTTGTGATCATATTTTACAATCGTCAAAATACATTTATTTTTTACATTTTATTACAATGATCATAATATGATTTACATTGTCGTATATTTATGGCAAAAGTGGAACCGGATCAATATTGTACTACTATAATATTTAATAACAAAAGGTTCCAAAATAATTCTACATTATTATTATTCTACATAGTAATTGTAATACATACGTTTTACACATAGCAATACACCCAGACCAGATATAAAAATATTTATTTTTAACCATAAATATTTGCTATCGAGAATCGAACCCGCAACCTTCTGTACTGCAGTCGGGCCTTCGCCTGTTGCGCCACAGAGACAGTCAAATTGAAATGGCTTTGTCCCGACCCGTGGTCCTGAGTCCTTACTGACAATGGATCAACGCACATCCTAAACCGCCAATGGTAGAGAGCTAAATTCGATAAGCGTGCCTTATACTCGTAATAGGCATGTGGCGGTCGCCCACAGCACCTTCTAGATGGCGTTACTAGTATGAAATCCTGGATCGCGATATCAACATTCTTTCCAAGATAAGCTCATATACAACTACCGACGAGACATCGTCGGGCCGCGGCCTACCGGGCAAAAAACACCTGCCCGGTGGAAGTTCTTCTCTTTGGAGGTCACCACCTCATACCTCCAAACTGGTGACCCGCACATGGACAACCAGCGCAACCTTCGCCGACATGAGCTTTCAACCCCGCACCACCCTCACCTACCCCCCTGCAAATGCATCCTGCCAGCAGAAGCCGACAACCACTTCTAGCCACATCGGTTGGACCACGACGCTTGTATAGACACAAGCATTGGTTGACCCTCCAACGGCTACACCGCATCGCAATTGGGCACCTACAGCATGCTGAGTACATCCGGTACTTCATCGACTGGACATCGACTGGTCATCGACACACTGGATCTTCACGTGCTACGCCCCTCCACACGTCCCGACTCACCGTGGACATCACTGTTCCGACTCACTGGAACAGCATCTTTCCCGACTCATCGTGGAAAAAACTCAAGACTCCGACTCACTGGAGCAGCAAGCATCCCGACTCACTGACTCAACTCAATGAGACGCACGTCAACTGGCTCACTGGCAAAAAGAATCTGCATCGACCTCCGGTCTCCGAAGGGGAGTGGTGTGGCGGTCGCCCACAGCACCTACTAGATGGCGTTACTAGTATGAAATCCTGGATCGCGATATCAACATTCTTTCCAAGATATGCTCATATACAACTACCGACGAGACATCGTCGGGCCGCGGCCTACCGGGAAAAACCACCTGCCCGGTGGAAGATCTTCCCTTTGGAGGTATACACCACCTCATACCTCCAAAGGCATATAAAAAACAGGTGTCTATTAATTGACATGATAACAAAGGTTCAAAAACGATCACAAAAGTTGTTCGCCTAGACGTCTAAAACAACCCCCTTTCGGATTAAAAGGGCTTACCCGTTACACCTTGTATAATTTCTTTTGTTACAAAGGTCACTTAAAATAAGTTTCATTTGATATAATTTTAATATACCTAATTTCTTTTGATACAATGAACATTTACTCTAATGCACTTGTGATATACATAAAGAATACCTTTCCAAATGGTATAATAACGATATTTCCGAAATTGTCACAGGAACTGCGAACATAAGCGGTTTTACCCACGCTAATTCTTTTACCCGGACTGTAACTTTTCACTAAGACTCCGCTGTCACTATAAAATTGGAACAAATCATTTCAAGTCATAATAGTATTGATGAGCGGGAACTACCCAATAACCTCACCTACATACAACTGTAGGATAGTGCCACCGACTTATCTGTTATGTTATCTGAAGTCGGGCAGCCAAACAAAAATCTTGGCTCACCCATTAAAACTGCCCAGCAAAAACCAAGATGCCAAATTAAATTACTATAGACAAGTGAACAATAGTGAACATGCAATGCAACACCGCACAGCCCCGTCCTCGCACGCATATCCATAATACACTAGCTGCTCACCGCGGTTTCACCCGCGTAAGTCCCGTTCCCGCGGTAATATCGTATCAGTTAAAAAGTAGCCTATGTGTTAGTCTCGGTATCCAGCTACCTATATTCCAGTTTCGCTGCAATCGGTTCAGTAGTTTTTGCGTGAAAGAGTAACAAAGTCACACATACATACTAACAAACTTTCGCGTTTATTGTATTAGTAAGATGTAAAGAGACTACGCAATTACCTAGAACTAAAACTAATAATATTTGCATAATATAATATAGTAGGTACTTACCTACTCTTAGTTATAAAAGAAATGACGCCTATTTATCTTAATCTACTAAACTAATAAATGTTATTTCGCAGAATAAACGACATTTCATACCTTAGCTAAGGAAAGGTGGGGTTAAATCGTACTTTAGGATTTTGTAAGCAATTCTGCAAGGAAGTATGTAAACCCCAACTCGAGTATCTCAATAGTAAACGAATATTATATGATGTTTGTTACTACTTCACGCAAAAGCTACTGAAACACAGCTTCGCGATTGCGATGAAACTTGGTTTGTACAATCAGTACATTAGCTGGAGATCAGTAGCCAGATTCTGTAAAAACATAGCATGCGACAAGCAGGCGGGATGCAGCAGCTTTGCATAAGTCGATTTGTTGCATGAGTAAAAATAAAAGCTATTCCATAATTTCCTTAATACTGATTGGCTGAGGGACAAGGGGAGCTATTTAAATAATTAAGTAGCCCTTTAATTTGAAGGCTACTTAAATAATTAAGTAGTAATTAAGTAAAATAATATTTATAGAATACCAAATAACGTACATCTCCTGCACGTTGCGTGCATTCCGCCTACGGCATTCCGAATGCTATGACCTTACCGAATCAGGGTCCTGGGGTCTAATTCTGTAAGAAAAACACGTGTAGGAACCGTTTAGCTTTTACACGGTTGACCAGTCAATTTAGAGCTTTTAATATTTTAGACACGTTCAAAAATACGTGATCAATCAATTGATATACTAAACATATACCTAAAAAATAAAATTTGTTAAATATTCTAATAATATTTTTATGTGAAGAAAGAAAAAAGAAAGAAGCATTTACTTGGACATGCACACACAGCTCACGGTCAAAACAAGTTACATACTGCTTTTTAAATCAAATTTTACAGACAGCAAAAAAAAGATAATACAATAATATACAAACAAAGATTAAAACATAACAACAAAATTAATAAATTTTATAAGGTACACGACATCTACATCATCTCTATCTATCTATTTATTACGTCTACAATACCAAAAAAGGAGTAAAATAACTCACAAACCGTGTACAAACCTTTATAGTTGGGTTAGGTTACTGTAGGTCGAGCCCGAGATGGCGGCGGCGTGTCCACGCCGTCTCTCGAAGCTGGTTTTTCCCGCTCACCAGCGGGTTTTTGGAGTTAGGGTCCGACGGGACCACCCGCCGCCGGAGAGCGTCGATGATCCTCCGAAAGGAATTCCGACGAGCTCCAGCAACCGCGGAGCGCTGGACACCGAGGGGTATAGTGGGTAAACCCTGGCCGCCCACCATCTCAGGCCAGAGGGACCCCCACACACCGGGCCGCTCTCCCCCGGGAGCGGCCATCAGGCCGCTCCACCGCGCGCCGCGGGGAATCTCCTTAAGACCATCAGGTCTTAAGGAGATTCCCCTCGTAAAAAAAAAAGTTTACTGTAGGTCAATCGACTGTAGTTATACTGAAAATAGTTCAAATAAAAATAGTTATTATGATTTGAACCGGTGTGGCAAAGATACGAGGTCTACGTGTATACTGTCTTCTTATCTTACATAAAAAGTAAGTATTAGGAATATGACGTATTATACAAGGTTAACGAGGATACACATTTAAGCCGAAAGGGGGTTGTTCTAGACGTCTAGCTAGGCGAACAACTTTAGTTCTTTCGACTTTTCGAAATCCGGCTCTGTGGAATTTGTCCTCAGTCCAAACTATTTTGTATTCTATAACATTTAACCCTTTTTTTTTTTTTTTTTTTATGGTGGAGAAATGCAGCCTTATGCACCGTCCCGCCGCTCCGGGGGGAGCGACGAGGGTGTGTGGGGCTCCCTTTCTGGCCTAAGGTGTTGGATGGCCAGTGGTTTACCCACTAAAACTCCACCGGTTCCTCACACGCCTTTATGCCGGGACTACGGGAATGTAAAGTCCTCCGCGGTACCCGACGGCAGTGGTCCTTTTGAGGGCGGACTCCTCTCCAAATCTCAACATAGGTCGTCTGACCTGATCCTCTTGAACGGTGCACGGGAACCACGCACCCCGCTCGGGCCCTTGCACGGCGACAAACCCCCCCGAGTCTGCCGCCAAGGCCCATTTAAGGAGGCATCAGGTCGTCACGACGGCGGCGACGTCGTCCTGTGCGTCCTGCCTCTGTGCGAGTGAAGTGCTGACTTTGCTCACGCTCTCTCTCCGCCGCCTCTTTAGCCGACATCACTCGCTCGGCAAAGCGAAGCACTGCAGTCCATGCAGACTCGTCTTCCACCATCGCACTCAACACTCCCTGGAGCGACAGGTCGCTTCCCACCACCGATCGCAGCAAGTCACGCTCAACATTCCAAGCCTCGCAGACCTCGAGAGTATGATCGGCGGTATCCACATCGCTGGAACAGTGGTGGCAGCGAGTGTCTATCTCCTTACGCGTTATCTGACACAGATACTTTCCGAAACACCCATGTCCGGAAAGTATCTGCGTCAGCCTGTACGACAGTACGCCATGTGGCCTGGCAATCCACTCGTCTATTATGGGACGCAGTGCCTCTACAGTCCTATGACCGGCTTGGGGTCGCGTCATCCGCGTGTGCCATTCTGCCGCGGCTGGTGGAGCTCCAATTGGCGTCCTTTCACCTCCCAAAGAGCCGGCTTGTCGCCCCTTTGACGAGCCTCTTCACGCCAGCGGAACAAAGACGCGAGGGCCTTTGCGTCTAAGTCCCACGGCAGAATTCCAGCCAAGGCACATCCGGCCTCATACGAGATTGTGCGGTAACCGCGTATCGCCCTCACGGCCATCATCCTCTGTGACTTTCGCAACAGAGCCCGGCTTTGACGCGTGAGGGTGTCCGCCCACACAGGGCTCCCGTACAAAGCCATGGACCTTACTACGCCCGCGTAAAGCCTTCGGCAGGCCACCGAAGGTCCCCCTACGTTGGGCAGTAGGCTGCAAAGAGCCTTTGCCGCTATCTCCAGTTTTGGAGTGAGCTGCTCGAAATGAGGTGTGAATTTCCAGAACTCGTCCAATACAAGCCCTAGATACCTCATTGTCGAGCAGACTGCCACTCGTACCCCACATACCGAGACGTAGGCTCTCCGCGGTGGCACATAGTGCGGGCCATGAAAACACACCGCCTCGCTCTTGGCCAATGCCACCTCCAATCCGAGTCGTCGTATGCGACCGACTACGTCTTCCACACCGATGGAAGCCAGTGCAGCTGCAGTATAGTACGAGCTCCCCCGGGCGGTTACTAAAGTATCGTCTGCATAGCAGAAGACGTCAACGCCCGGGAGATTTCGCCCTCGGAGGACATAGTCATATCCGATGTTCCACAGGAGCGGTCCGAGGACAGACCCCTGTGGAACACCGCATGTGACCCGCTGACGACCCATCCGACCATCGCATCCAGGATATATCACCCAACGGTCGTTAAGGTATGCGCAAATCACGCGGCAGAGATAGGGAGGAACCCGGTGAAATCGAAGCGCCTCCCTAATAACACTCCAGGGAAGGGTGTTAAAGGCATTGGCAATGTCCAAGGCTCCTCTACCAGCGTTTTTACCCTTAATATCGCATGGACCGTTGAGCGGTCCCTGCGAAAACCGAATTGTGAGTCATGAAGATCCGGACCATCTCTCCCAAGGTGTGCGATGAGGCGTGCAGCTACAACTCGTTCGAGGAGCTTGCAAGCCTCATCAAGCAACACTATAGGGCGGTACGCGGATGGTGACTCAGCAGGTCGCCCCTCCTTCCGAAGCAGGACTAATTTGCCTATTCTCCATATATGGGGAAACTGCCCCCGTTCTAGGCACGCGCTCATTAGATTTAGGAACCTGTTGCCCAACTCCTCCAATGCAAGTGCCCATACTTTCCCTGGGATGCCATCCCCACCAGGTGCAGTGTTCTTTATTTTCATGCGTCGGATGGTCAGCCGTAGCTCAATAGGAGTGACGTTTACAGACTCAATGTCGTCTTGTTGTAGCGTCATATCTTCCTCTGGCTCCATAGATGGAGGGTCGTGCTCGACCCTTGCGGGGAACAGGCCGTCCACTACTGTCTGAACAAGATCAGGCTGGAGACTCTGAGTCAGAGGGGGGGCATACGGGCGTAGTTTGCCCCGCACCATACGGTATGGTTGCCCCCACGGGTCTTGACCCAAAGTTTCCAACATCTCCTCCCTTGCCCTCTTTTTGGATTCGAATATGGCGATTTTTAACGACTTTTTAGCCTGAACGTATGTCTGGTGCAGCCCCTCTTCAATAACGGCAAAATCGGCCCCGCGGCGACGCCGTCTACGATGTCGAGTGTACTGGCGCCTCGCCACCACGCAAGCTCTGCGGAGCTGCGCGATGTCGGCGTTCCACCAGTACACCTGACGTTTCGGAGGTCTGGGTCCGGTACGAGGCATCGATGAATCGCAGATGCGAGTCATAGCCTCCCGAAACCACGCCGCCTCGGAATCGACGTCCACTGGTCGTTCGGGTGCCGTCGGCCACGCCTCCACCAATGCTGATTCTGTGAGCCGTTCTTGGTCTAATCTCCAGAGGGACCAACGCGGAGCCTCGTCGCGGCCCAGTGTTGGAACCATAGGGGTCGTGTTTAGGGCTGAGACGCTAAACCGGATATACCGATGATCCGTATGCGCCTCTACCCCCACGACGACCCTCCAATCCCTAATGCGCGAAGCAACACACGGTCTGGCGAACGATAGATCCACAATTGAAGATCCGTTGTGGCGCACGCATGTTGCAACCGACCCACGATTCAGGATAAGCATATCCTGACTTTCCGCCCAACTCTCCACTTTTCGACCCCTCACGTCAGTCCGAGGACATCCCCACGCTGTGGATTTGGCATTAAAATCCCCCGTGACAACCAAGGGGTATGGGTGAAGTTGGTGCATGACCGACTCCAGCTCTCTTATAAAGTTGTCGTATTCGTCGCGGTCTGCATTGGCGGATATATACACTCCTACGTATGCAACTCCATTTACCACTCCACCCACACATCCTTGACCTCTCACAACGGAGGAGAAGGGAGGACACCCGACCGCACCTCTAGAAGTCATAGCGACCACGCCACCCGTGTCAGCGATCCAGGATGGACTATTTTGCACGGAAAGCGGCTCACAAACCACCACAACGGAGATCAACCACTCCGCAGCACTCTGCATTAAGAGATCCTGGGCTGCCCGGCAGTGGTTGATATTCGCGTGCAGAACTGACACAGACATTATTGTTTGTGTGGTCGCTGCGTCCTCCCACTGGCTGGTCTACCACCGGCCCTCCTCTTCACCGATTTGCAACTGGTAGATCCTGCCATATGGTTGGCGGTGTCACCAGACTTAGCGCATGGACCACAATGTGGCTCTGCGGAACACTGAGCGGCCCGGTGACCGGGCATGCTGCACCGGAAACAGAGGCCACCCGTTTCAATTCCTGCTGAGCAGCACTTTCCCGCATGTCCACCCTCCAAGCACTGGTAGCACAAGAAAGGCCGTGGGTCTAGGACTTGCACTTTGGCCGCCACCCAACCCACAAGAAGTCTTTGGGCTTCCGCCACTTTCTTCGCTGCATCTATGGGGCAGCGTACCCAAAGTGAGGAGAGACCCGAAGGACTACGCCGAATCTCCCCAGTCCTAATGGCTTCCAGCGGCACTCCTCCCACAGAAGATATAGCAGCCGCCACTTCTAAGACACCGACGGAATCATCCAGACCGACCACACGCAGGTCCGCGGTTTTAGTCGGCCTGGTCACTATAACCTCTTCGGGGCCAAAAATCTCCCGCAATTTAGTTGCAAGGAGATCCGCCTTAGTGCTGCTATCAGCACCCGAAATCTCGAGCTTTTGAGCGCCAGTAGCCGTTGGCCAGATTCCGTCGAGCTGAGGTATGCCGATAGCGGTGATGTCTACTTTCGCTTTGGCCGCCGCAATCACATCGGCATACGTGCAGCCTTTCTCGATGGCGCTCGGATGAATGGTAAGCACCACCACCGATGACTGCGGCGTCCTCAGGCGGGATTTTCTAGCTTGGCTAGGAGACGCGGTCTTGGTTGACGGTCTATTATTCGCCGCAACAGTAGTCCACTCCATAGGCGCCTGGGACGTCTGCGATATCCTCTGCGTCGCAGTTAGCACTTCCTTTGGTGTCTCACTGGCTCGAGCTTGAGGCATATCATTTGCAGCCTGTATCTTATTTTTCGCTCGTGACCCTCTCTTTTTAACTCCCCTAGCTGCGTCTGCGTACGAAGGACTCTGAGATACTGAGGCCACAGGTTGGAATTTCGCGATAGCCTGCTTACGATGGTCAGCGGCCAAAGGCGGACGCAACCGTTTCTCAGGTAGGAGCCGCTCATGAATGGCTTCGAATCGAGCGTCCATGTATTTGCCTACTTGGTCTAAAATGGCTCTCGTCCATTCTTCCTTCTCGGAATTGGCCGACATCCTCGCCGGGTTAGTTTCGCGAACTATAGGTCTGGGATTCGAGGTCCCGGCCACAGCCACTAGAGGAAATTCAGTAGATACCTCAGCCTCAGCTTCGGCCGCCGTTTCTTTGCGAGCACTCTCGCTGCGTACCTCCGTCATGATACGCAGCTGTGATCGCAGGTCCGCCATTTCCCTCTCCAGCAACCGCACCTTGTTTTGAAGAAGCTCGTTATCTTGTTCAAGCTTTTTTGTCTGCGCACTGATACCAGGGGTACCGACACTCTCGATTGCCTCGGCCAGGAGGGCGGATGCCTGATTGAGCTTCTTCCCATGACCCGTGCTAAGGCCACCACATGCTTGGGCAACTTCGGTCAATAGCTTGATGCCCTTCCTGGCCTGCTTCCTGAGTCTCCCAACTGACCTATTACTGTTTCCAGTATCAATCGAACGGTCATCTTCTGAGTTGCAATCGTCGAGGTGCTCAGGAGCAGTCGCCGAAAGAAAGTCCGCCTGTGAGTACGAAGCAGGACGACCTTTCCTGCCTCTGCGGGAGGTATTTTGTTTACGCGGACAGTCCTCCTCGCTAGAACCCTTAGCTTTAGCCCGACGCTTACGCTGATGCATAGTGGATGACGCGGCCTCGAGGTTTGCAGTTGACAGAAAGTCGGTGTGTTTATCCGCTACTGTCTTTTGCTTGGCCTCAGAGTGTTTGCCGGTCTCCGCCTTCTGCCTGGTCTGGCTTCGCGTAACTCGAAATCCTCTTGAGTGAGAAGAGTCCGATATGTTGTCGGCTTCATCCCCGCTTCTGCCAGAGTGGCAGCTGCCAAACAAAGAGTCAACTGGCGACTGGAGTCGTTCACTCGATTCTAGAAAATCAAAGTCCCAGCTTGCTTCTCTTTCCAATCTTCTCGTCATCTTAGGATCAAGGGAAGGTGACCTAAGTGGACTCCTATCCTTCTCAAAATCGTACCTCCATTGTTTTCCCTTTTCGTTTTCATCTTCCGAATTTTCCTTTTTCCCCTTATTCTTCGTTTCTAGCTTTTTCCCTTTCTTTTGCCACAGCTTTCCTGCTACCTCCAACTTATGAGTTTCTTTTTTATCCCCTCCCCCCCCATTCACTTCAGCGTTTGTTGGCTCCCCCATAATACGATGGAGCCTACCGGCTTGTCCCGTTCCGACAGATTCTGCCGGAGTGGGACAAGTCGAGTGGGATTCCCCGTCCGTCTTGCGTCCGGGACCCACCTGGGTAATACTATTAACATTCGCGTCCATGTCATTTTTTGGTGCAGATCCACAGCTTCGTTCTTCGCCCCGGCGATGTGCTGTCGGTACCGATGAACCCAACTACGACTTCATCAGCACCGCACCCCACCACCCTTACCTCTCCACTCAACATACTCTCTGCTTAGCAGAGACCGGGCGGAGAGACGATGTAAAACCCTCCCAGTTGCCGGAATGTTCGCCACCACCACTCGAGACACGCCAGACGTAGCGTGTCTCGAGGGGTGGCGTTTCCAGGGTAGACCACGAGGAGGTCTTCCGACATACCTACCCCATAACACTTAACCCTGGGTACGTATTAGAATACCTAAAATTAAAATCCCAACAGTTAAAACCCCAATGGTCAAAACCCCAAAATATCGAATGGTAGGCGTACGTTGGAATTTTAATTTTAGGTGTTCTAATACGCTATTAGCGGGTACGTATTAGCTTTATTGCTAATACGTACCCATCCTTGGTTAACACGGTAGCTCTTCTTGTTAAAACTAAAATTTTTATTAAATGTTACTCTAAACCTACAAATTCATTTTTTTAAATAAAATCAGCGTATGTTTAGTATTAAATTAAACATAATATACATTAATGAATATACATGAAGATCTAAAAATAATTATGAGCTAATTAATTATTTTCAAATTGTTTAACTGCACCCGTACGATTAATGTAGCTATTTATATACATAGATAGTCATAATTAGTTTTACATTTTATACAATTTTAACCTTATTTTATTTTTACAGTATTTGCTCATTAATCTGATTTATCAGAAAGAATTGGTACGTATTTTATTAATTTAATTAATTGTATGTATTAATTACATACATAAATACCTATTTCAGTTTTATCGCGAACGTTTTCACAATTCGACCGAATCTGTAGCGCGTCTGCAATGCAGAAGGTTGCGGGTTCGATTCCCGCCAGGTGCATATATTTATGTTTAAAAATAAGAATTTGTATCTGGGCTGGGTGTATTTGTGAATGATATGTATGTATTTACTAAAGGTAAACTAGATGGCGCTATGTGTTGGTCCCAGAATTTATATGTTTTTATTTATAACCAACTGCACCCCGCGGTTTCATCGTCGTAAGTCCCGTTCCTGCGGGAATATCGGGATAAAAAGTAGCCTATATGTTATTTCCGGTATCCAACAACTTATATTCCAAGTTTCATCGCAATAGGTTCAGTAGTTTTTGCGTGATTGAATAACAAATTCACATACATACAGACTTACATACGTACAAACTTTCAGGTTTAACATATTAGTAAGAAGTAAGATTTGAGTTTGTTACTCCTTTACGCACAAACTACTACACCGATTGCAATGAAACTTGAAATCAAATATAGAAAGGTAGTTGGAGACCTAGAATAATAGTTACACAGGCTACTTTTTATCCCGATATTCAAGAAGGGTGTGTTGGTCTAGTGGTAGGTACCCTTATTTTGATTTCGAATTCTGGGTGAGCGCGCACCAATGTCTTTTTACATACGAAAAAGTTATGTGCGTTAATAATAACATCGCTCTTTCGGCGATGGCAAACATTGTAAGGAAACCCACTCAGTTAACTCCAGACGTATTGACCCGTTGTTTCCTCTGAAAATAGCTGACTAAGCTAGGAGAGTGGTATAGGTGCTGGGCAAGCCTACTCCACCTAACATTGTCCCGGGCTCTGCAACGCCATTAATAACATGGATTAAAAGTTGCTTGCGCTCTATAAATGTTCTAAAATAAGATGAAAAGGCAAATTCATGAGGTATCGCAGTGAAACCGTGGAGTACAGCTAGTTCTATTATAAATTTATAACATTAGGTAGATATGTAAATTATAACACATTATATTATGCAATCAACTTCGTATGCTGTACCCGGTTCGATAAGAACAACTTTTTATTTCAATGAAACTGTTATCAGTCTATTATGATAAACAAAAGCTCTTGAACTTCCTTAGATTTAATTTACGACCATAAAATTAATTTGTCTGTTTACTAGCTGTCTCTCGCGGGTGCACTCGCGTTCCTATGATTTCTTAAGAATATTCGGACGTAAAACAATTTTAACTCATTTATCTTCTACACGAAAAGACTTTCTTGTAGTGATTTCGCTCACCTAGTGTAAGAGCAGACCTCACAAAAATGCCATAGCGACGTCGCAGCTACGCATCCAATATGCTGCTCCCAAACCGTAGCCAAATAGTTAGGTGGCCATACATTTTAATATTAACTGCTTATAACGGATACGTAGCCGGCGAGACGTCGCCATGGAATTCTAAAGAGGCAGAGTTCTAAGAGTTTTCAGGTCGCTCTAAGGCCTCTAACTTGACCTCATGAAGTATTATAAAACACAATAGAATCTGTTTAAAGTTTTATTGTGGTTACCCCGATGGTGGATATTCCGACTTTCGAATTTCGATTCACATTAGGTATTCTCCCAAACAGTTTGACTTTGTAACTGCTGAACCTCGTTCATCAGAGTTTGAAATGCATCCCTATCAGGCGACATTTCTCCTTCCAATTCCTAATAGAGACCAGTCTAGTTCTACGTACATTATTTATTGTTTTAGGCAGAACCTACTGCACATTGACTTATAAAAATATCTAATATATCATTTACACGCCTGATAATTGCTAACCCAATTATCTTTACAAGGAAAATAAATAGCATATAAAACTGTACAAATAAATAATGTAATACATAACAAGGACTAGGTTATTAACCGCTCCGTTTCATTGACAGTTGACATTTGTCACTGACCACGTGACGTCGCAGTTGAGTTCCCGATGCAAGAATTACTAGAATAATTATGAAGTGATTCACGATATAACACAAGCCTATCTATTTGTTTACTTATAGGAGGAAAATATGAAATACTAGAGCCTGATATTTTTGAATCGATCGCAGCACTTCCAGCTATTGTTATCGCACGATTTTTATTGATTTTCGATTCTATATTCTTAGTTTCATCGCAATAGGTTCAGTCGTTTTTGCGTGAAAGAGACAAAGTCACATACATGTACATACATACGAACTTTTGCGTTTATAATATTAGTAAGATTGTAAGTCTCGTACACGTTCAAGATTTTGATGCATCGATGTGGTAAACAATCGAGTAAACGTCTCCTAATAATTAAAAATTGATGTTCGATCAAACGTCATTCGATTTGACGTATAGTGACCCATAAAGAACGTTTAACAGCAAACAGTTCAGTATTGTGTGTATTTTTTTAAGTAAACCGTTCATAAAACTAAATTACTGAACTGTTGAATCTCTATAATGTACCTACCTACTTTCGTATATACCTTTTATACAAACTTTCGCGTTTTGTATAAGTAGGTAGAAGTTTCAAATTTAATGGGATTCCCTATTGCGAAAAGTTTAATAGGTAAATGTAGAAAGATTTTTAGGTAGGAAATATATTTCCGAAAAATCCCCATGACAGGATTCGAACCTGCTGCGTCGCTAACCAGGCGATTGGCGAGGTAAATGTAGGGATAAAAATATAAATACGAATTGAGAACCTCCACCTTTTTTTCAAGTTGGTTAAAAAGAGTAAAACGCATCGAGCAATTGGAAAGATTTTTTGATTCCAAGAATTGATACTAACTGTCGTTTTAAATCTTTTGTTAAAAGTTTGCCTACTGTTTCTTAACTTCTATTAATTAGACGTCTCCACCTTTCTCCTGCAAACTGCTATGAAGTGGTACTCATTGCTACGAGCACAACCTCAAAACCTTGGAGTCTTCAAATCTGTAGTGAATATAAGGATAAAAATATGAATTTGAATTAAAAACAGCTCATATATTTTTTATTGGAATGAAGTTCTTTAGTTATACTGACCACTAATCTGATCAATGGAAAACACACGGCTGTAATATCTTAAGTTTTGTTTGAGGAAGGAAATTCCCACACTGTCAATAATCAAACTGCCAAATCAGATGTAATATGAGTTATAGGTATTCAAATTATTTTTATTAGAATTATTATTAGTGCTTATTTTTACACGACTGCCAAAGGAAGTGTTATGTTTTTGCCGTGAGTGTATGTATGTATGTATGTATGTATGTATGTATGTGACCTATTTTTGTGCCGTCGTAGGGCTTAAACGGCTGGGCCGATTTAGATAAACGATACGTCGTTAGATTCGTCATGACCGTGAGAGTGACATAGGGTACATTAAAATAATAAATAAATAAAAATAAAGATTTAAAACGCTATTAAGCAAGATTTGTCTTGACCATAAAAACCGAGCAAAGACAACGGAACGTTACTTAAAAACTTTTCAGTTTGACTTTGACGCCGAGTTTCAACTTTTGAAGGAATTTGAATGTTTTATTTGTCAGTTTGTCAGAGATAACATAAATAACAATTACTATGTTTACAATAAGTAATTAACTAAAAATTTGAAATGTCGCGCTATGGATAATGGATAGCAAGGCTAATCCGCTAGGACAAGAAACCGCCAGCCTTTGTATCACCAGTCGCGACGAAGTTTTCGGATTTGGTAATTATATTTTAAGATGAATACCTGCCTACTTCATAGCTATCTCAGCAAAACTCAAAAAGAATAGCTATTATAATATTGAAGGCTTTTAGATAGCCTATCTTTAACCGATTTCGAGTCCTCGCTACTGGAGTGAGTTAATGAGTTTCTCTGGTGTAATTGTATCTAATCTCTAATAACTAAAAAGCGTTAAATAAAAAAAATATTTAAAAAAAATAAAAGACCCGACTGCCGTTAAAACTGAAAAGTAAAAAACAAGAAGATACCTAAAGGTAAACAAACCTTAAAAATCGTTCGACGCATCTAGGAGCCTTAAAAAATTGTGGATGCAGTCGGGTGGGACTCCTTTTAAAGGTAAAGTATAATGACACCAAATTGTGTTGAAGTCCCACCCGAGTCCA
This sequence comes from Idaea dimidiata, assembly GCA_949358125.1. Lineage (NCBI taxonomy): Eukaryota > Metazoa > Arthropoda > Insecta > Lepidoptera > Geometridae > Idaea > Idaea dimidiata. The sequence continues at coordinate 24,723,446 of OX442330.1, forward strand.
TCCACAATTTTTTAAGGCTCCTAGATGCGTCGAACGATTTTTAAGGTTTGTTTACCTTTAGGTATCTTCTTGTTTTTTACGTTTCAGTTTTAACGGCAGTCGGGTCTTTTATTTTTTTTAAATATTTTTTTTATTTAGAGGATCTTCCGGGGCGTCTCAATGTGGCGTCTGGGGACCGTACGGCTGGCGGCTTCTTTTTCCAAAGAGTATCAGCTTGGCGATCCAGAGGATGAATATCGCCAGTCTCTTGGGCACGATGCCGCAGAGGGACGCGCTCGAAGATGTTTTTTTATTTATAAGACTCATTTTATTTTTAAAAATCCTGGAAGTACCTATTTAAAAATATATTTAAGATTTAATTTAAGTTTCTTTTTTAATTAATTTATTTATTTCTGTTAGTTATTAGTTTTCAATTGTTTTTATTAGCTGTAAGTTTTTGTTTATACTTTATTAAACTTTTGACATAATTATATTTTTCTTTTAGTTTTTAGGTATTGTGTATTTTAATGTTTTGTTTGTGTTTGTTTTATTGTATTATACAAGGTGTAACAGGTAAGCCCTTTTAATCCGAAAGGGGGTTGTTCTAGACGTCTAGGCGAACAACTTTTGTTCTACGACTTTTGAAAATTCGAAGTACTTTTCGAAAAATTTAAGTGTAAAGTTTACTTGAAAATCAGCTGTTTCTGAGAGTTCGAGTTCATTGACCTTATGTTGTCCTTTTATTTAGTTTGATGGTTTACAATCAAAACTTCAATTACCTATATTTTTAAAAACAGCTGTTTTTTAGTAAAACATAATCTCAAAATTTTCAAAAAAAAAAGTTTGAATTTTCAAAAGTCGTAGAACAAAAGGTGTTCGCCTAGACGTCTAGAACAACCCCCTTTCGGATTAAAAGGGCTTACCTGTTACAAATTGTATATTGACATGCACTTATTGATAATAAACTATTTGAATTATTAATTTATATTATATTGAATAAATAACAGATAGCTTAAATTAAAACTAATTATACAAGATGTAACGGGTAAGCCCTTTTAATCCGAAAGGGGGTTGTTCTAGACGTTTAGGCGAACAACTTTTGTTCTACGACTTTTGAAAATTCGAAGTACTTTTCGAAAAATTTAGGTGTAAAGTTTACTTGAAAATCAGCTGTTTCTTAGAGTTCGAGGTCATTGACCTTATGTTGTTCTTTCATTTAGTTTGGTCTACTACAATCAAACCTTCAATTACCTTTATTTTCAAAAACAGCTGTTTTTCCAGTGAAACATAATCTCAAAATTTTCAAAAAAAAAGTTCTAATTTTCAAAAGTCGTAGAGCAAAAGGTGTTCGCCTAGACGTCTAGAACAACCCCCTTTCGGATTAAAAGGGCTTACCTGTTACATCTTGTATAAGTTAAGTTTAAGTTTTTATACTACAGTTTTAAATTTAATTTAATTATTTGGTATTTTATTAGGTATCGTGTTATTTACGTATTATAAATAATTTTAAAGTAAATAAACATTACATGATTTCTACTTTTAGGTATACTAAAATTATAAATAGGAAATATTAATAAAACACTTTATTTATCCGGTTTTATCGTGTTTTTATTCATTATTTGAACCGAGCTTTCAACCTTGAAAAAGCCAACTGTAAAGTTGGCGAAAGCTCGGTTCAAATAATGAATAAAAACGCGATAAAACCGGATAAATAAAGGGTTTTATTATGCAAAATCGCGAAAACCATAGAAGAAATTAGGAAAGATTAGTTTGTTTGTAATTAATAACTTACCAAGAAGTACCTATTAGGTAGCGTACTTTTCTTACTAACACTTTGACTGCTGACATTGAAATCGCAAATATCGCAAATCGCTGTATAAAATTGGAAACACAACGTGTGAGTTTTAAGCATTCAAAGGGTAAACCTTATTCCCCTAAACGCAGAGCTAGCCAAGTCTATAGTTTTTGTAAATGCACCTTCAGACTTCAGTCAGACAAAGGTTGCACATTTAGTTCAATGTAACTACGAACTATAATACGATTATAATAACTTTACTAAACAATACTTCACTCTTTACGAGGTTTCTTGATAAATCGGGTGTTTGATTGTAATACAAATAGGTATAAGTCACTTATTTTGAATTTCTTTATTTTGTAAGTCGTAGTTCCAAATAATGTAAATACTTGTAGAAGGAAGTGAAGACCAATTTCTCCAAATTGTAACTCGGTAAAGTTAGTTATTGAGTATTTTGCGTATTTATTGATAAAACTGAGCAATTTTAGCAGCTTTTGCCCTTAATGACAAACTAAAAATAGAATAAAGTCATATTTTTAACCGACTTCAAAAACAGGAGGAGGTACCTACTCAATTCGTCGGGTATATTTTTTTCCGGAATGTTTATATACCGATTACTCGAAAGTGGCTTGACCGATTGAGATGTTCTTTTTATGCTAAAGATGATTTTTTACGATTTAAGCAAAGCAATGTACAAATTGTAAAAAAAAAAAACCCGACAATAAACAACAAATTTTCATTATCTTGTGCTCTATGTTATATATGAGAACGAAATCGCTTAGCTACTGTGGCGCCATGTCATAATTTAGCATGTTTATTTATTTTTATGAAAAGTTTTTCCTCATTCGTGAGATTCTATAGATTAATAAATAAATCTAATTAGTTTAATTTATTTATATCTAAAAAAATCATTAAAATCATAAATAAATCATAATTAAGTTATTGCTAGATAGATACCTAATTGTATATTTATAAGGTAAAAAATACACATTTTTGTTATAGCGGCATTTTTTCATACCTTACTGTTATAAGTTCGTGTGTAATGTAATTTTTATTTTCTTTAATTTTTAACCCCCGACGGAAAAAGAGGGGTTTTATAAGTTTGGCGTGTCTACTGTTTGTATCTCTGTGTGTGTTTGTGTGTGTGAGTGAAGCGATTCCGATGTTTTTTTTTGTTTGATTTACTTTTGTTTTTTTTTTACTTTCCTTTCTTTCCTTTAGGTACGTTCCTTTATTTTTATTTATATGGGATTGTTTTTGACAAATCAAAAAGTTGAAATTCTTACTTTAGTTTAGTTACATTTTATTAAGTAATAATACGCCTCGAATTGAGAACCTCCTCCTTTTTTTAAATCGGTTATAAAAAATAACAACATTAAATTCCTAGGGTTACATTTTTTCCTGCTCACGCTGAGCACGGTCAAATACTAGGTATCACTAATTGCACCCATGGCTACTGGCATTGTTCAGATACAAGGCTACAATGTACTTATGTTTTGGACAGTGGTTTTAAGGGTTAAGGTCATTCATTAGACCAAGAAATAACTTCCCACAGTCATCACGTTCGTAAATTCATGATATAACGTCGGGTTCTTTAAAGTTTTGCTGTATTTTAATTAGTAAACTGCAAGGTTTTATGGTCACTTTTAGTGTCGGTGGTTTATCCAGGGTGATGCAGTAAAACATCATACAATTTTTAATTATTTTAATTTAATATTTCGAAATTTGATTTTTTAATGCTCCAGGCATAATAACTAACTATAGAAATACTTTAAAAAGAAAAATACTTCATAATCTGATCATCGTTTTGCGAATCGTGGCGTTCAAAAGAACCTAAATAACAGAGACGCTCTCGGGGCGGGAATTCGCGTGGTGTAATTCGTCTGCAGTAGAGACGCAGAGACGCGAATTCGTGCCTCGCTGAGAGTGAATTCTTGAAGATGTCTTTTCTTTAAAAAGATTGTTTAAATTAATAAAAAAGAAACTCTAAATAATGAACTAAGCGCATGCGGCTTATAAAAATAATCCAAGGGTTTATTCATTTAGTTTACTCATTACTAAGCTAAATTAAACCAGCAGCTGTGTGCCCCACGGTTACATCCGCTTTAGTCTCGTATACTCGTGGTGTGCATACTCGTACAAACATCCTTTCTTATCAGATTCCTACATCACATAAAGAAAACACTGCAAATTTCAGTACTCTTTTATCTGCGGTTTAGGCTGTGTATCAGTCAATCCGGAAAAACCTTTTTTAGGCAAAGATTATATTATACTAGCTATACTATAAGTACCGTGGCAATTACAAAATTATAAATTTAGTTCATCAGCTTTGACAATATAAATATTTTATTAATACTATTACATCTATACTTAGTAATTAGTTAATCACTAGGCAGGTATGTATCTTACTTCCCGATTTTATTTCCGACGTTTTTGTCAAGACGCGGTGAAACCAGACTACTAACTGTTTGATCGACACGTCTCGGATCGGCCGATAGTTTTTGTCGTTTTCGTATAACTGTGATTTTATTAAAAAAGCTACAATTAATTATAATAACTCGTAGTCTTACGAGTATTATAATATGATTTGTTTTTGTTTTTTTATGCTAGTACACTTATTTAAACATATGAGTATAGGAATGTAGCAAATGTCGGAAACCAGTTTGACTTGTGTCAAGTTATTTCAGTTTTTTTGTTGTTGTTATTACTTGTAGTACACATCCTACGTCATCAAGCCCCGTTTCTAGTTGTCTCGTAATATGATGGCATATAGAAGACTGCCTTGCTTAAAAAACAATGTTACACATATGTAATAAGACGTATACAAGGCAAATAATTCAAATAAAAGATAACTCTTTATACACCCCAAACAATCGAAAGGCGTGCTTACAAACAGTCCTGCATTTGGATGGTTTAAAAGTTGATGGAATAGACGCTTGCTGAAAGTAAGTTCAGTTCCGCTTTCAGATAGGTATACAGACAGCGCGGCGGGCAGCGCCGGCGTGGTATGCTGAGATTTATCATTCTTAATCGGCGTGATCACTGATCAAAGTGTTTTAAATTCTCATTCGTACATGTAAAGCTGTACACGCACACGTGTACTTTAAAAAATAACCTTTTTTTCGATAATAAACTTAAGTTCGACGAAGCTTAAGACCATGATAGGGCAAGAACAGCTGTGATCGATGTTTCAGTCAAAATGGCCGAACGAGTGCAGTATTTCTATTTTATTTAAATTCTTAATAATCTGAATTTAATTTAAATAAAACTAATCCTGTGTTTTAATTTTTTTTTTTTAAATGATCCCCTTAAATTGTTAAATGGACCATTTTATGAAACTATCGTCATGCCTATTTGCACTTAATTTAAAATCGAGACAGAAATATATATGCAAGCAATATGATGGATACATATCAAATCTGCCTTCAACATAGTCGTTTGGTAGATCTGAGATAACGGTCGATTATTAGTCGATACTTATTCAATGAGCTGTTTTTATTGTTAAGAGAGATGCTGGATTTGATAAAAACTTGTTAGCCGTGATTGTGGATTGTGGACGAAACTAGTCATTAATCTTGGAGTAGTAGATGTTAATATTCCTACAGCTGAATCAGCTCATTGAAATTATGTCGAATGAAGGATACAATATTTTCCATCGTGGTGATCACATAATTCTGTAAGAAAATATCGAGGAGAAACCGTGTAGTTTCCACACTGTTTGCCAAATATTTTACCTCATTATTTAGCACGATTTTTTTAACGCGTTTAAAATATGAAAAGGCGTAAAATGACTGGCGTATCGTATAGAAGCTTCATGGTTTCTACACGATTTTTCTTACCGAATCTGGCAGCAGGACGACATCCATAGTATTATCATGTTCGATGACTTCATTTTTTCGGTTTTAATAGCAGTGTCAATAATAAGTCTTCTTCGACGTTTCGAGGTCTTTCCAGACATCTTGCTCACGGGTAAGACCTCGAAACGTCGTGACGGACTTTGAAAAAAAAACTTTAGATATAATAAAATAAAAGCATCGCTTTTAACGGAAAAAATGACTTTTATTTCTTATAAAGATCGCGAAAACCGAAAAAAAACCTGCCTGATCTAATTATTGCCATGAATGAATATTTTTAATAAAAGACAGTTTTTAAAAAAGTATCTTAGGACTTAAAAAAAATCAGTTCGTTAACTCTTTTCAAGGAAAGTTTTACTTTTAATTTAAATCCATCAAGAACCTAAGGTACATAATCAACTACAATAAATTGATAACAACACACAAACGAACAACCTCTCATACTAAATGAAAAGTTATAAATACGCTCCGCGAATATGAATGCATACACATTTGCTTTTAATGGAATAGTATTCTAAATAGTTTTTTCAGTCGAGACAAAGGCAATCGAGTGAAACCGCAGAGCGCAAGCGTGTAAACTCATAACGCTATTTTAGTTCAATGTAACTTTTAAATTCTGTTTTAGTACAAGGTTCTCGTATATTTAATTAAAATTGAAATAGATTGGCGTGTTCTAATAATATCACACAATCTACGTCACCAGTATCATAGTATATCCACATATTCTTGATATTGATTTTTTTTTATTGGGTATGATTTTTATCGGAATGAACTGATAGCATAATTCTATGGCTCTAGGATAGCCTCAGGGAGTTTTCAGATTACCTTAACTTTTTCACATTTATAATATTAGATTATCCTTCTGATATTATAAATGTGAAAGTGTGTGTTTTTGGATGTTGGGATGTTTCTTACTCAATCACGCAAAAACTACTAAACCGATTACAATGAAACTTGGAATATAGGTAGCTGGATACCAGGAATAACACATAGGCTACTTTTATCTCGATAATTCGCGGGAACGGGACTTACGTGGGTGAAACCGCGGGAAGCAGCTAGTAAATAAATATTTCCCAACATTACTCACTACTCACTGCGCAATCAAGCTCTAATATTAGCACTAAACTAAGCACTAGGCTTGTACTATGGATACTAGGCAACTGACATACTACAAAATATAATTTTTTTTTGTAAATCTCACAAATATTATAAATCTGAAAGTTTGTATATTTGGTTGTTTGTTTGTTTCCTGTTCACGGTTTCTAATTTTGCATAGGAATAGTTTAAGCGATGGAGATTAACATAGGTAACTTTTGATCCCGATAATCCCGCGAGATCGGGAGTTACGCGGGTGATAATTATTTAACAAATCGAGACAGATCAGAGCCCTTAGTATGAGTTTTGATAGTTTATCGTATCGATGAAACTGGCAGTTTACTTCCATACATTATTATAGTTTACAATAGTTACCGCTAGGGGCGCTGATAGAAAATGTATGAAGTAAACTGCTAGTTTCATCGAGACGACAAACTATCAAAACTCATACTAAGGTCTCTGATGAATATCGACACAAGGGTAGGGTAAATGATATAGAGTGGCATCATCATCGTCATCCATCGTGTTCGATATCGTCATCGATATATTGATCAAGGCTGAGGCATGTTAACATTTTAATTGTAAAACCCGATATTGCGATGGTGAAAGTTACCGCCATTCAAAAAGGTTATTATAGCTAACTACTTCCTGAGGAAACCGACATGTCCTAGGACTCGGTCTGAAGAAATGGGATATTCGCCAATCCAGAATAGGCTCCCGTGGCGTTTTACTGCCTAACATATCTAAGAGGAAGCCAACTGCAGGAGTGGGACAAATTATCGAGATTATTATTTATTTTTAAATTATTATACTTACTAATACAGGTGATATTTTCACAATACAGGGTAACAAAAAAAGCGAGCAGAATTTGTCTATGGCTTTAATGTCGATAATTTCTGGCTCGCTCTTTGCGCGGTATTTTTCTTCAACCCCGTTATCGACAGCATCATATTCCCAAAACGACTTCGAGTTGAACTCGATGAGAGTTACGCGGTAGGGTCCCTGCCCTGGTACCTCTACATACCTCTTGTTCTATGCTTTTTATCCAATCGACGAGGACTATATAACGACCACTCCAGAAATGGTCCACTTCCTCATTTGGACGTCCAATTATTGGACCGTTCAAATAAATCAAGGCTAAAGGTCAATCATTAATAACAACTCAAGCTAAACACACAGGGGAGATAAAATACCAATATATTTTTAACTTGGCCCGCTTGCGCCAGGCTGGGTTAAAATGTTACTCCGTGGGGTTTGCTAGCACGGTGTTATTTAGAATAGCTGTAGCGCGACTTCGTCTGCGTAGAAATAGTGCATAGCCGACTTTTTCATCCATTACTCGGGTTCTACTAATTGGATTTCGACGAAAAGTATACCACGAGGTTCCTTGAAAATAGAACTATTCAACATTGAAAACCAGATTTCAACCGGATTAGTAGTTTTTAATTGTATAAGGAAGAAACAGAGAAACAGCGAGACAGACATGAATTTTAAAAATTATATAATTTTGTTCTACTACTTTTCCTAAGTTCCCTAGACAACTTTTTCTTTAATTTACTTCCAGGACTGACTTTTTTGCCGTTTTTACCCGCGTAAGTTCCGTTCCCGAAGGAATATCGGGATAAAAAGTAGCCTGTGTGTTATTCCCGGTATCCAACTACCTATATTCCAAGTTTCATCGCAATCCGTTCAGCTGTTTTTGCGTGATGGAGTACAAACATCTAAACTTCCAAACACACACACTTTTACATTTATAATATTAGTAGGATAAAACAATTATGCAAAATCACGAAGACAATAGAAGAAATTACTACATTATATACCTATTACAAAGAAATACGTACTTTTTTTTGTTATAAGCAATTAAATACTTTCATATTGAGAAACATATAGAAAACACGATAAAAGAAACATTGAGTGTTCGCATAAATATTTGTCCCCGGCGGGAATTGAACCCGCAACTTTCCGCGTCACAGCCGCATCACAGCGGCCTCAAATAATAAGTTACAAACTTATTACTTTTTATTAAAAGTTTGTAACTAATTATTTGCGCGTCATTTCCATGACAACACTGACGCCGCTTCGCGTTGCCATAGCACCGAATAAACTGAAAACTCACTGTTTACAATAACATAAATTATTTTTGTAAGTTTTTATTGTACAAAAGTAAATCAAAGAATCAACCATGGAGGACGACGATGATCCCTTCGGAGCGGCCCTCAACATTGGGTCCGAAACCACTGAAGCTGAGAGAGAGTTCGAAAAGGTTAGATTTTTTATTATAGGTAGAAGATAGGTAGGTACTTTACCTTTGCACTTACCTACTAATTCGAAACTAAAGCCCAATTGCATCCCGGCTAATATTATTTACAATGCGAAAGTTTAGTTGTTTATTTCTTTTGATGTTTGTGTTCGGATCACATACTACTGGACCGATTGCAATAGAATTTGGTATGCAGAATCGGAAGATAGTAATAATTTAAGTATACTCAACACCTGAAGAGGCTCTGGCTTGACGGTTGGGTGAAGAATCAGATTCAAAAGGCAGTCGATTCGTCCTTGATACGGCACGTATCGTCAGGAGGTTTATTGTCCTAACTTTCGGCAGGGTTACCTGCTCTGCTGGCGACGACAGCCTTCTATATGTCTTCTTCTTCTTTTCGTATAGTGGTGTGGCTCACCAGATGTTAGAGTTTTCAGCTCGCCCTGAGGCCTCTAACTTAACCTAACGACTGATATCAGAGATAACAACCGTGACAAAAATACAAATACAATAATACTAATCATTTATTGAAAAAGGAAGTTACAAGTCAAAATGTTATATTCTAGTTACAACTATTTAAATGTCAATCGTTATTAATTAAGAAACGAAACATAAATTAACAAACAAAATATTAAATGATGCGTAATCTTAAATGTCACGATTCATTACAGTACCATCGGCAAGTCATTAAACTCTTTAGGAGTATGAAAATTACCCTCTAGTAATAATTTTTTTAGTTTATTTTTAAAGCTCTGGATAGAAGGTGCATGTCGCATACTCCGCGGCAGTGTATCGTAGATCGATGGCCCAACACGCACACAGACTTTTCGAATCGTGTCGAGGCGTAGCCAGCTGATTTTTAACTAAACCAACCGCTTAACGTTCCTTCCGGAGCACGGAGTAGCTCTAGGAAATGATTATTTGCCACACAAATTTTCGGACACTCATCCAAGTAATGACCACGCCAAGCGTTCCTTAACCTGCACGACCGTTCAAGATCGGCAGGTACAGCTAGGCCAATGAGCTACTCCTAGCCAGCTAGGTTTTATAGTATAGATTTCACCCGCGTAAGTCCCGTTCCCGCGGGAATGTCGGTAATGTCGGCAGTAGCCTATGTGTTCTTCCCGGTATCCAGCTACCTATATTCCAAGTTTCAGGGTAATCCGTTCAGCGGTTTTTACCTGATTGAGTAACAAAGAAACACACATACTCACAAACTTTCAGCTTTATAATATTAGTAGAATAAGTAATTATAGATATCTCCAATGGATACCTAAATATTGTTGGTTACAATTAATGGGGTTCAGAAAAATCATTATTTTTTATTATGAAGTTACGGGAGCGGTGTACCACTACCTTACTGGATGGTAGCTAATTAACCGTATACATACCTACCTAGTCTAAGAGGTAGCACAATAGCTGTGAAACAATAACTATGTTCCGTACAACCAGTTTTCCTTAGAATCAAGGCAGACTTGGTGACAATATCACGTAAAATCAAACACTTGTATCATAAATTAAATAAATAAGTTTACTCTTACCAACTACGAAAGCATTTAATTAATGCACATCAATTGATATTATTTTAATTTATTTTGTTATTTTTATAACATTTTTGTTTTTCTAAATAACAATGATTTTTCGTGACTAACAGTCATAAACTCAACAAATAATCAATCTCGAAGATTCAATACAAAATGACCTTACTTATTGTAAAATAATGGTCCAATTATTATTGTTAAGGTGTTCCGTCACTGGAAGCATTCTTGTGTAATGTAGCCTTATATATATTGGACTCTGAACATTACAATACTATCTCCCTACCCTAACTGACGAGCATTCATGTGCAATGTAACATTATAGATTACAATACTAACTTCCTGACTAAATAGTTAATGACTAATGAGCGTTCGCAACACCGCTTTGATGTTACAAGTCGTAGATCTCAAATGTAACTCCTTCACTGATGTATACTCATTTTGCACCATTACAAGGTACGCGTTGTAATGGTCGGTTCTCCTCTCTAACTAATGTAATGCTCAATCCTGTAAAGCCTAATTTACATTACAAAAAAGTGTAATGCATAATAGAGTCAATTTCAGAAAAGTATAGTGTCGCAGCAGTTACGGAAGCCATTTTGTCCATGCAATAAATAATTAGTATATACCGCTTTGTCCAAGCATTTTTTTTGAGAAAATGACTGACTAGTGGCATGCAATGCTACGTATACTGTGAATTGCATGCTACTAGTTTCGTAATGTGAATCCTCTCTTTACGAAATTCAATATGAATGCTCCCAGTGAGGGATCACCTTTACGTTCAAATCAATTTGATCATTCAATTGCTTACCAATGACTCGCTCAGTAGGTACTTTAAATTATAAAACTTATCTATTATCTATTGATAAAAAATACAATTTATATAATTAATTAAATTAATTTCATTAACGCAACCTTAAAATGTTGGTTTGGAAACAAAGTTACAATTTAATGTTACTCGAATTATTATGTTAACAAATCGTGGTAACTTAAAAAAGTTATAGGAATCACTGTCAATCGTTGAGGGGTATATTATATACCAGGTAAACTGAATTTTTTTATCGGATTCATCGAAAAATTTTTTTTTTTTTAAATATTTTTGTTTAAAGTGTTTGTGAATGACATTGTTTCCTACATTTTAGTGTAGTTTCAAGACAAAAACTTCTTTTTGTTTCGAAGCCCGTTGGTGGACATTTTAATTACAATATTTTTTTGTCTGAAATGTACTGAGGCTTTAAACACCTTTCGACATTTTAATTTGAAATCTACATTAAAATGTCGGAAACAATGTCATTTACAAACGCTTTAAACGAGAATATTCTAAATGATTGCGTCAGAAAATAATCAAAAAATTTCGATGAATCCGACAGGGATTTTCAGTTTAGCTCGTATAGGTACCTCTTAAGTAGTTTCATTACCTTACTTATCCTAAAGCAAAATGCCCTAAGTACATATGTATTAATTAAGAACATATCATTATAGTAACGTAAATGTAAAGTTTTAAAATTCCAATTAATTATGAACAGTTTATACATTGATTTAGTTACAATACTTCAAAATAGCGGTAAGAACCGAAATTAAATAAAATCTTCTCACTCATTTCACCTAAGCGTAGTTTTTTTTTAATTCAAGGACAAACTTTGAATTGGACCCAACCAACATATCATATCATATCATATCGAGAATGATATATAGAATCAGGGTCAAAACAGATTGCTTTGTTATCTAAGATTTTAGGAATTCGAAAATCTTAATGACATCCAGATTGCATTTAGATAAACTATGATCTTCGAATTTTAAATGAAAATCTAACAAAACAGTGCATTTTAAAGGAGGTCGTTGTGATTTTGAACGCATTTATAACATTTGTGGAAATAAAATATTTTCACTGTGTAGTTACTCACCTATTCCAGCAAAAACTGTTGAAGATATTCCGCCCTACCACGATCGTTTGTCGTTGCTTTAAATAAAAAAATACCCCGACTACTTTCACAAAACACAGACAATTTATTATTATTTTTTTTAATTTGTATGTGATTTCAATTTGTTTTTTTTTAGCTGAACGACAAAGTAACGGCTTTTATGACATCATGGTAGGGCCCATTATCAGTGAGTAATTTTAAATGTTTTGTTTTTAATTTCTAGGTTTTGGAAGAGATGAGAGAGTCCGAAGGTCTTAAACTCTACTCTGACGTGTACACGAAGCTTTACGATTCTTACTACAAATTGAAGGACGAAACCCAAACAAAGGCTTCTGAAATACAGACTATGAAGGTAATTTAAACGATACGTTACTTCTAAGTAACCAGGAGGGCTATTACGAAACGTACCAACCGACCGACCGAACATCAGTAATTACTATACGTTTGAACGTATTGAACCAATAATTACTATACGTTCAAGATGAAAAATTCAAGAATACGATATTAAGTATTATTGGTTTTTAACGAACATTGACTACTTACCTACTGATGTTGGGTCGATCAGTACGTTTCGTCATAACCCTCCTGATGGTCGCTTAGAAGATAGGAAGACTAATTCCATCATCATCTCAGCCCTTAACCGTCCACTGCTGAACATAGGCCACCCCATACGACGCCACAAGCAGTGATTGCGAGCCACCTCCATCCAACGACTCCCCATGACCGCCCCACAATGTCGACGGTCCACCGAGTAGGTGGTCTTCCAACACGAAGACTAAAGTTAAAGTTTAACTGTGTGTTTCCGCAATTAGCCCTACTATTGGGCCTTTGTGCGTGAATTTAAGCCGTGGGTTTCCTCACGATGTTTTCCTTCACCATAAGAGCGATGTTAATAGCGCACATAACTTTTTCTTAAAAATAAGACATTGGTGCGCGGTCGGGATTCGAAACCACGACCTTCGAAATGAAAGTCGGGGTATCTACCACCAGACCAACAGCGCTCTAACACGAAGACTAGATTATTTTATCTGGAGACTAATCTTAGGACAAGTTTCAGTGTGTTTCAAGTTTTAGTAACTCCACAGGTCTGTGTGTGAGAAGGTTATGAGTTTACCTGCTGCCGTTAGGACTTGAAGGGCTTTTTTTACTCACGATAGCTGATGAGCGTTTGACCAATGTCTCACGTGATGGGAAGCGATGACATGGTCTAAGATGTAATCCGCTCTTTTAGAAATAGGAAGAGGGCTGTGAAACAATATCCGACTCGTCTTCCTTAATGGCTCCACCGGCCACCTATAAGATACTGGACCTCAGGAGCTCCATGATTGAGCTCAACAAATTAATTGAACACATGAACACAAAAAAGAAAAACTCCCATCAGATTCTTGTGGTTTCTTCTAATCGGAGTGCGCTTTCCGAAACTACACTAAAGCCATAGTTATAATTTGATGTTTCGAAATAATCATGTTTTTGTAAACAAATTCTTTATGAAATTAAATATTTCATTATTTACGACTGAACTGGATTCAGCTTGGATAGAGCATGCAACATCTTTCCAGGTCCCATGAAATAAACAAAAGCAATTTGCTATTGCTTGTGTACCCTTTTTGTTATGTTTTCTTTATTTTTAGAGTAAAATGGAACGTTTTGACGATACCATCAACGATTACATGACAGAAATTTCTGACGCTCATAAGACCATTGTAAATTTACGTGCCGAGATTGGTAAGCAGAAGATAGTAATGTAATATATCGATGTTTTAGTGGAATAAATAACACCATAACTATATTTGTACTCAAAATTATTACATAGTTTATAAGAAAGTCGCTTCCCGTTGTCTGTCTGTTCGTATATATGATTAGATCTTTTAAACTACGCAATGGATTTTGATGTGGATTTTGTAGTGATAGAGTGATTTAATACGAAGGTTTAAATGTAAAACACATCCTGATTTTCCTGCGGGATCGGGACTTAGGCGGGTGAAACCTGTCCAGCGACCATTAACTGTCTAGTTTTTTATAAGAGAACTGTCTAACATAGGAATATTTTTAGCAAGGAAATATATTTCCAAAAAATCCCCATGACAGGATTCGAACCTGCGTCCTTTCGCTAACCAGGCGAATGCTCTAACCACTGAGCTACACAGGAATCACGTGACATGGTATAATTTTTCAGCCATATCTTTCCTCGCTAATTGTTTTACCAACTAAGGCTTAAGGAAATATATTTCCTTGCAAAAAATATTTCTATGTTTAAAATGCTTTGAGCAATAAAAGCAAAAAGAAATTATTTGGTCTGGGCTTTATAGTAACAAAATGTGCTAACGTAGGTTGTCTACAATATTACAGAGGAAGCCCGACAGCTGGCGGACGCTATGCACGCGCGGGAGCTAATGAGCGTGGAGTCTCTCGAGACGATGAAGAAGACTCTCGCCAGGGTGGAGAAGGAGCTCGAGGCGAGGAAACGAGCTGGTGATGATGACGCGTAAGTAAATTCCGTAAACCCATCAATAAATAATTCGTACTACAAAAACTTAGTATAGATAACGTATAAACTTTTTAAACTAACACGATTGGAACTCATATTTACCTACACTTTTTTTCCGGGTCTTAATCGCGTGAAATTGAACTATTCCTTACCTCGACGTTTCGATCATGTTACAATGATCTTGATCTCGAAGGGACTAGAGCTGAGGCGGGCGTCGTCCTCTATTTATAACCTCGGTGTACCGGTTAATGTTCGAAATTGTGGGTAGTTACCGAAGTACCCACATCTTCGGTGGTCAAAATTGCGGGTAGCCGGCACACCCTCACTTTAAAGTTCGCTATAGACTAAGGGCGGCGACACACTACACTCACGACATCCGAAGAAATAATCGGATTTCTCGTCAGTGTTCACTCCGACCAACCAACTAAGACAAGCCGAGAAGCCCTTTGAACTAGTTGCACCTGCAGATTTTTAACGGTCGTGCAAATAAAGCAATGCTTGGCGCGGTCATTACTTGCATGAGTGACTGACAATTTGTGTGGAGGAAAAAAATACTTTCTCGAGTTCCTCCGTACTTAGGAAGGCACGTTAACAGTTGGGCCCGGTTGTTATTTCTGATAACAGTCGTTAGGTCATGTTGGAGGCCTTAGAATGACCTGAAAACTCTAACACTATGTGAGCCACACCACTACACGAAAAGAAGAAGACTATGACAAGCCGGAGGTAAGAAACGGTAACCCCCTGGAGTAGGGGGCAGCAGGTATACTCTCCGACACCTCGTCTCAAGGTGTCCAGCGAACTAATTAACCGAATTTGACTACCGAATTTGACGACCTCTGTGGCGCGTCGGGCGAACGCTTGGCTGCAACACAGAAGGTTGCGGGTTCGATTCCCGCTGGGTGCAAATATTTATGCTTAAAAAAATAAATATTTGTATTTGGTCTGGGCGTATTTCTATGTATAATATGTATGTATTTACAAAAGAAAAATAAATATAAGTAGTATATCCGTTGTCTAGCCACCGTAACACAAGCTTAGCAGCTTACCACGGGGCTAGATGGCGCTGTGTGTTCGTCACAGGATTATTTATTTATTTTATTTAACTAATTAACTGTTAACATAATATTAACAGTCAGTATGATTAGTTAGATAAGATGCATTAAATAAATACTTTTATACATTCGTCAGATAACATTATTTTTATTGATTTTAATTGAGGATGGACTCAATTTTTTTTAAGCGCGGAAGTAGATTGCTAAGAGCAATTACTTTACCCTTGCAATGATTTTATTGTGTTAATAAATTCAATTTGTTTGCAATGAGTCACAGCCGAATACAGAAATACTACTTATAATTTGAGAGGTACTTAGATAATTAAGCAGTTTCTAAACTTAAAATTATTTTATGAATTGATTAGTTTCATATATCTCGTTTCTTCTATGGTTTTGGCGATTTTGCATAATATTCAGTTGGCTTCTTTAGTCAACCTTGAAAAAGCCAACTGTATAGTTGGCGAAAGCTCGGTTCGTTTAAAACCATGAATAAAACGCAATTCAACTCGATTTAAAAAATGGTATTTCATAAAAAATAAAATAAATAAATAAATAAATAATCTTGTGACCAACACACAGCGCCATCTAGCCCCATGGTAAGCTGCTAAGCTTGTGTTATGGTGACTAGATAACGGATATACTACTTATACCTATTTATTTTTCTTTTGTAAATACAAACATATCATACATAGAAATACACCCAGACCAGATACAAATATTTATTTTTAATAATAAATATTTTATTTTTAATAATAAATATTTGCACCCAGCGGGAATCGAACCCGCAACCTTCTGCTATGCAGCCAAGCGTTCGCCCGACGCGCCACAGAGGTCGTCATATATCTGCTTAACTGTGTAAAGTAGAACTGAAATTATGAATAAGGTTTCTGTAATCGGCCGTACTCGTCAGTTTTTCAATATATTCATATCGCAGGTATTTAATCAAAACCGTGATATTACAATTCGGTCAGGAGATGATGATGATGATATTTTTTCACCCCTTTACCGATGTGTCGCAAACACATCGGTAAAATTAATAGACCCGGGCTTAGGCCAAATGGTCTAACTAAACTATTTGATGTTATGTTTAACAGGGAGCGATTCCAGTTTGGTTTGTAGTTTGCGTACGATTCTACGCGTACGTATTCAAAATCACCACCTTCTGTATTCTTTAGATGTAAACTTCGGTAGGTAAATAAAAACTTTTAACGGATAGGTGTGTGTAGGTAGTTGTATTAAATTATAACTTGTCTATCCAGCTGTGGTATCATCTAATTAGCATCCACCGCTACTAGTGGCTGACTTGCAGTTCATTGCTGCTTTGACGTAACGTGGTCGTTACCGGCAATTACTTCAAAGCAGCAATGTAGGATACGAAATATGTTTTTTGACAGTAAATAGCAACTAGTAGCGGTGGATGCTAATTAGATGATACCACAGCTGATACCAACAGAAGTCGATTTATTATACTATCCTACCCCTAGGGGTGCAACATCTGCTGTTAAAGAAAAAGAAAAGTTCGAGAAGGAGAAGGCTCGTCTGCAAGGAGAACTCGACGCTGTCAAACACAGACTGGCCAACTCTATTGGTTTCATTGAAGAGCTGGAGACGAAGAATAATGCTAACGAAGAGACCATCGGGAAGATGGAGGAGGCACTTGAGGTACCTACACATTTACAATATTTTTTTTTTTGGAAAGTTTTTTTTTTTAAGTTCTGTACCTCTTAAGGAATGATGAAAAAATAACACTCGCTTGAAAGAAGGAAAGAACTCGCTTTTCTTACTGTTTGGTAGCCTGTCACCACGGTTTATTTTATCAACAATACTCCCATAATGCAAATGCCGCTCATGATCACGTGGGTACCTTATAAAAGATAGTTAGAAATTTTAAAAAATAAGATTTTTATTTACAAAATACAGAAATAAAGCCCATTAGGTATACATTAACCGGTTTTCTATTATAAAACGCTAGATTTTGCATTATAAAACACAATATTTACCGGGTTTTACTCGCGTTTTATTTAGTAACGGCATTATTACAAAAGTACAGTTAGCTTTAAATTAAATTTCCTACCTAAAAATTTATACTTAATAAGTAGGTACTTAATTTATATTTTATTTTTTTTGAATTTATTTATGTAGTTTAGGCATCGAGCCGAGAACTTTGGCCGCATTAACACGCCGAAAAACTTAAACTGCTACTTATTTTTAAATGTTCAAATATGAATTGTTCAGGAAGCGGACAACAACGCAGTACGCCAGAATCGACTGGTAGAGCATGTGAAAGACGAGAGTGAAAATCTTAAGATAGAAGTCGAAAACAGAGGAATTACTATTAAAAATGTTAATGAAAAGGTAATGGTATTAATTAGTATAATTGATTTACGACCAAATGCAAAAACGCTACTCAAATGAGAGAGAGAGAGAGAGAGAGGTACGTGAACTTACAAAGTTCACGCACACAACAACGCAGTATGCCAGAATCGACTGGTAGAGCATGTGAAAGAAGAGAGTGAAAATTTTAAGATAGAAGTCGAAAACAGAGGAATTACTATTAAAAATGTCAATGAAAAGGTAGTGGTATTAATTAGTATAATTGATTTACGACCAAATGCAAAAACGCTACTCAAAAGAGAGAGAGAGAGAGGTACGTGAACTTTGTAAGCTGCTGCTCTGAGACCCGCTCTGAGCTCTGAGACCCAAAATAAATTTTGACTATTATTATAAGTTATTATTTATAAGTTGCTCAATTATGTAAGTACTTACCCCTTAAATTTAATTCTTGTTCCTGTATTCGGCCGTTATACCCACAGCTACAGCTAGCGTATACCTTAATGTACAAAGGCCGCCTTGTATTTGTAAATGTGCAATTTTTAAAATTCTTAAGTTTATTTATTTATTTATATAATAAACACTTTCAGGCTTACACCGTTTAAACACCAAAACGTCTGAAAGCCATTATACCATCATTACTAATAATTATTGAATCTCATAAATTTGATTTAAGTAAAACTAGGTAGGCATCAAAATGAATCAGCTTTTTGAATGTTGTTTTTTTAATTTTTGTAGCAAGTTTATATAAAATCGTCACTTTCACGATGGTCAGGGGACACAGTTTCTACGTCCTTTAGCAGCCGACCGGGCTACTGATTCTTTTTACAAATTATTACTCTGTATTAAGAACATACATGATTTTCGTAATCATTAGCTAGCCAGAACCGAGAAAAATCTAGAACGTCGTGAAAAACAACTGAAAGATATGACTGTGAAACTAGAGGCTTCTAAGCTAGAACAAGAAGCGGCATCAGCCAAAGCGGCCCACTTCAGGGAAGCACTTGAACAAACAAACATTGAGTTCGAGAAGACGAAGACAGCACTTAACAATACTGCGAAAGAATTAAAGGCAAGTATTAAATATTTAGACGCTACTATTGTTTCATATTCTACTCATTGTATGTCGCTTTCCGAAGCCACTCTAGATTGCTGGCGATTCCAAACGATCACGTAAATGTCTTATTGAAAACATATATTTTGCATCCATACATGATAATAGTGGATGATGTAGTTTACGAATAGTGAAAAAAGTTGAATCTGTTGTAGAACATGATAGCTGATGGAAACAAACTTCGAGCCGAAGTGTCCAAGTTAACAAAACAAGGCATACAGCAAACCAAGAGGTACCAATTGTTGGAAGCGAACAAAGCCGGTGTCGAGTCCGATCGGTGAGTCCAACCATATATGGTACAAGATATTATAATGTTTCTATGTCTCTTTATTATTTCGGATAGAGGGGTGTGGCTCTAACCACTTAGTGTTAGAGTTTTCAGGTTACTACTAGGAGGAAATAAATTGTAAAACTTCATAGTCCGACTCCTCATTCGAACCAACAGGAATAAAAAGTTTACATGGTCCGATTAGTCGGATAATGCAATCGGACCAAGTGTTCAGAGGGGTTACTACTACACCTACTTCAAATCAAATCCCAACAAGTAGAACCTAAGTAATCAAAGAACAACATACCGTGTTGCAGCGACCGCATACAGTATGGCAATGCGGGGCTTACTTACTGCATTTTCCTAAGAGACCTAGTTTTTGATGTGTTTTTCAGTGAACGGCTACGGCAACAAGTGAGCGTTATGGAACGCGATATAATGCTCGGAAGAAAACAAGCTGAGGCTGATAAGAGAGAGATTGAAAATCTCAACAGAGAAAAGGATATTTTCAATAAAAACTTGCAAAAAATACAAAGTAAGTACAAAATAATTACCAATAAAGTTATACAAAATACTAACTATAGATTTTTGCCAGATATACCTACGACACAGTTACAATAATATTATAACGAATATATCATCTCGTGCCATTTTTGAGCAAGATAAAATTAAGATACATATTTTAGGACTGCCAAGGCGGAAATATCTGCATGCGCCCTATTTGTCTACCCTTTACGTCATACCACAAAATATAAAACAATATTTAAAGAGTTGGTCATGCATGATTGACTCGTGATTGTTGTTTTCTATTAGCTAAAAATTAAATACCGTATGGGTACGGAACCTCAAAAAGTGACTCGGAAGATAGTGGCACAGAATCGTATGGGATAGCACATGCAGGCGGAATTTAAAGAGAATTACGCCCAGCAGTTGGTAGAAAAACAAGCTGACAGATTTTAATCATTATTAACTTATAATACAAGCCTAGTTGCTAAGTCTGGTATTAAATTAGATTATATATTTTACATTTTGCATTAGGTATATAATTAGTAATTTTTTTGGTGCCGCTGGACGGGCTTGATTTTTTATTGACATGCGGAAATATCTAATCTCCACTCGCAGGTTACCATTCGTATAAGGTTTTATTTAATTAAATATACACAACTTTTTTATCTTCTTATCAAATTAGGGTTCAATAAATTAAGAAAGGAAACCTTGTAAGTGTTTCTGGCTGTTAGGTATTTTTTAAGTAACTTAGTAAGAAAACTTTTATGGGAATCGGGTTGTTTGTTATCTATATCTATACTATCTATACTTCTATACTAATATTATATTTTATATATTTTTATATTATTATTATTATATTATTATAATATTATAAAGCTGAAGAGTTTGTTTGATTGTTTGTTTGTTTGAACGCGCTAATCTCAGGAACTGCTGGTCCGATTTGAAAAATTCTTTTTGTGTTTGATAGTCCATTCATCGAGGAAGGTTATAGGCTATATTACATTACGCTACGACTAATAGGAGCGGAGCATCTATGAAAAATGTTACAAAAACGGGAAAAACATCACCCTGTTCCTAGATTCTGTCGCGTGCGCTGAGTAAACGGTCAGAGTTACATAAAAACCATATATAAGCGAATACTTCCTCTAAAAAGGATCTAATAAATAGTCCGCGACAGCATATGTCTATCTCTTAAGGTTGACTCAATATAACCTTTTTTAGAGTAATAAAATTTGTTGTAGAACAATGCATTGTTTCCGAAGGTAATTTTGTAAATATGATATTAATCCTTATCCAAATAAATACGTTATGCATTAAAAGTATTTAATTTTAAACATAATTGTCCTTAACATCACTTGATTTCAATGAATATCTCACGAGATATTACAGTTTTAAAATAACTCCACAATAAATAATTACTAAGTACCAAGCGTGCATATTATATACGTAACGGGCGACGATGATGAGGGTGGCCAGCCAACTCTGTGAGGCATCATGCCGCGCGGCTCAATCGGTCGGCTCCATGCGAGACGGAGACATTGTACTTTTGATTCTTAATATTTTGTTTTATGTTGGTATAATTAATATTATAAAGAGGTTACGTTGGTAACATGTATGTATGTATGTATGTATGTATTTTGGGGGTCATCTCAGAAACTTCTAGACCTATTTCAAAAATTATTTTACTAATAGAAAGCTACATTATCCAGATATGACATAGGCTACTTTTGATCCCGATATTCCCTCGGGATCGGGACTTACGCGAGTGAAACTGCGGAACGGCAGCTATGAAAAATAAAGTCGTGTATTTCTATTTCTAACTCAACAACCCGTGAACCGATATGAATGAAATTTGTACAGGGTTGGTTTAGAGGTAGAAATAATATATAGGGTACTTTGAATGATCGTACGGGTTAAGCAACACTTGGTACAACATACGTGATGGGTGAAAAAGAGCGGGTGACCCGATATTCATAAAACTTGGTACAGGGTTGGTTTAGAGGTAGAAATATTATATGGTACTTTGAATGATCGTTAAGCAATACTTGGTATGACATACGTCAGGGATCATTAACGTTACGGGATAAGAAGTTACGCAGGTGAAACCGCGGGGCGCAGCTAGTATTTCATATAGGTACGTCGAAAAATATAATTAACCGACCGAGCGAGCGAAGCGTCTCTGCTTTCGTCCGTCATGTATGGAAGAAGAATGACCTAAACATTCGGAACTCTAGGGTGAAAGTCCAACTGGAACTTTACTGGTTCGTTGTAAGAGACTGACAGTTCTAAACTAGTTATTTGTAGAAATATTTTTAAAGGTTCCCCAAGGGAACTTGCGTGGCCGAGCGGTATAGGCACTGGAATATTGATCCAGGGACGCGAGTTCAAATCTCGCCGCAAGTGAATTTTTGAAGATGATTTTTCCTTTAAAAATATTTCTAGTAAATATGCCTTGAGCAATAAAAACAAATTTACGAAATATTATTTATTATGTGGTACAAAATTGCAACAAAATAACTTTTTGGAATTCCCAAACTAAAATTAAACAATTTTAGTTTTTTTTAGGTAAATGAAAAACAGAATTGCTACCATTGTCTAATGATAATCCACAAACAATAAGAACAACATCATTGATATTTTATTATTTAACATCCTTGTGGGTAAATGGCATCTAAAATATTAAAATCTAAGAAGTGTTTGTTGTTCATTCATACATTTTTAAATGATCTGTGTTTGTATGTATAGAGATCATAGACAAGGTAATTAGATGTGAATACGGAAGACATCTTAAAAAAAATCTGCTGAAAAAACTCAATCACGTAGGTGTACTAAAGATAATATTGTAAATTAAACACGTACAAGGATGATGCATTTTTTAAATTCATGTACGATCAAAACCTACAACTGGATAAGGTGAATGTAACCCTGATACAAACCTTCGATCAAAATAAAATCAATTTTATTCCTGTGTTTTTTTTTGTAATTATAGTGTATCACAAACACTCCACTCCACTTTTATAATTATATTTTTTAAGTTCTTTTTTAGTTTAATTTTGTCTAAGTATTCAGTTTTATTTTTGTATTTAGGTATTTACAGTGTTACACTGAACCTTTATAGCTTTATTATAATGCGTGGAGTAAGGTCCGACTAGTGAGAACATGCTTTGTCTTTTTCTATGACTTAAGAAGTTTCAAAGTAGACGACAGACAGTAAGTGATAAAATTACTCCGACCTTATTCCACGTTTTGTGTTTGTAATTTTCGATACTCAATGCCACCTTCTTCTTTTTCTTCTTTTCTTGTGTTTATTTTAACTAAGGATAGTTAACTTGGATCACTTATTAGCTGTGTAGCTCACCTAGGGTTAGAGTTTGACTTGACCTAATCAGAGATGACAGCCAGGACCAACCGCTCAACGTGCCTTCCGAAGCACGTAGCTGGAGGAGCTCGAGAAAGCGATTTCTGTGTCACACTTAAGAGACACATAATACTTCGGTTCGAATGCCACCACAGTTCCGATCCCGGACTACTTCTTTCAATATATGTGTTAAATTGAAAACGACCGTTTCCGTGGCCGTCGCGTTGGAAGCAAGAAAGCTTTTTTCGGTAAAACTTAATTTCTCACATTAATGCTTTAGGGATGATTTATATTTGACCGTTACGGGTCCGAGCTTTGTTGTCCGTTGCTCGGCGAGCAGTCGATAGGTCTGTTGCAACCAAGTGACGGCCGAGCGACAGACAACGAGGCTCGGACCCGTAACGGCTTCTTGACGAAAATTCAACTCTCCATAATAAAGCCCTGATCGTTAGGTACATCTCATCTGTATACCAACATACATATCCTTCCTATGTCCCAAACAAAAAACAAAAGAAAAATGACAAAAACAAAAACAAGAAATGCTGTTTTTTATGGTGTTTTTAAGGAGTCCGAGATTTTTAATTTTAATTTAATGTATTAGCCAAGTAGGTGGTCCTGCATTAAGATCATATGGTAACCCCCATTGTATGAAACAAAACATTAACACTACAAAGGTGATCAAACTGCTATTGACCTAGTATAAAAAGCTGCCAAACATAACACGGCCATTGCACGGCCTTGAGAGGCAAGTCTTCAGATTACAATCAGGACGTTAACTCTTTGTGCTATTTGCGCTCCACTCAGCTAAGTACAGTCGACTACTGAGGTTTTTAAGTAAAGCTTATGGATAGACTCATCGTTTACGGTCTAGCAGGGTTTGGGAGAAAGACGTCCACCTTAAAACTGGGACCAAGGACCAATTGTACCATGTCGAATTTGATAATAGTCTACTGAGCCCAAAGGTAGTTTAGACATTGGGACGATTAAACTACATTTAATATTCTCTCTACTTAAAAAATACTTGGTCTAGTACGTCTAACAGCTAAACGTTGTTAGGCTGCGGGCACATAGGCAGGCGGCATGCTTTGCGCCTAGCGCCTCGTAGCTTGCATTCTGACATGATACACAGCTATTCGTTAAGCGCTTATTGCGGCAAACTTTCTAGACCGTTCGTTTTAGTTAGGTGACTCGCTAAGTTCTAGCCGCTATGCCAGCCTCCTGCTTATGCGGTCGCAGCCTCACGCATTAGCTAGACTCCCTCCAGCTATTTTTAAATTTACTTACCAGAATAAATAACAAGGACATACAAAATAAGTTTAACGTTTAACTTAACAGGTATAGTTAATCTAGTAGGTATACGTACCTTCGATAGATGACTGCGATCCTTCTTCGATTAAAGAATAAGGTAAAATAGGCCTACCATAAATTAAAAAATATCGAAATATAACTGAAAATAATGATGCCCATCAAATACCTCATCTTTGATTTACTTACACAGAAGAAGTCAAACATTTGCGAATCAATGAAACTTAACAGTAAAAACAAAATTGTACGCCAGTTATATTTTATCTTTCCCACAATAAGATACATACTTAAATCCAATTGAAAAGTATCACTGAAAACAAATTTAAAATTGAATTTGAAACCGATGATGCATTTAACTGTACCTACAGTTACGAGCAAAAACGACACGTCGGAAAAAAACAAGACCTGTCATGGACTAATTGCTCAGACTAACTAAATGTTTCAACGAGTATGTTAGTGATGTGCATCGAGTTGCGTATTTAATTTCCCTTGGAAGGTGATGACTGATGAGATAATCGCTCGGGGCAAATGCTTAGGGCGTTACGGCTTTTAAGAGCTGCGTAACCTTTGATAAGCAAGATAGATACGGTAGCTAGACCAGACCAGACAGGGCAGACTCGTGTTTCCTTATACAAGCATATTCCTATGTTTTAAATATAACTTATCTGAATATTACCTTCATATTATTTTTTATGGATTTATGTTTTGCTCAACCTTTTTGCAAAACTAATTTTCGTAATCTAGAATTTTGGAATTAAAAAAACCCCTTTTCCATAAAACTCATATATTTGATTGAAAGTGGCAGCTCTTTGTTTATTTTTTCCTTAGATAATTGACAGTTCCTTGTTTACATTTTTGATGTTTGTTTCTGTAAAAGGGTAAAGTAGGTATATATTTTTAATTGCCCGTGGGAATCCTGTGGGATTATCGGGTCCAAAAGTATCCTCCTTATGTTACTTCTTTATAATGTAACTTTCTAGTGGTAAAATAAATTTATCCATAAAGTGGTCGAGTAGCGGAGCTTATTTACAAACAAACAAATAAATCCTTCCTCCTTATAAAATCAGAATAGATGACTGCATACAAACCGGGGTCTGACCGCTCATCTTCCGTCGTAATCGGCATCGAAATTCTACTGCCCAAACCATAGCATTAATTTGCATGCTTTTGAAGGCGACGCGGTCGAGTTCAACTGTCATTGAAACCGGCAGCTCAAAAGACCTCGCATTCAATGACAGCTCAAATCGGCGGTGTCGGCTTCAAACTTCAAACGCTGTCGTTTTACAGGTTATTCCTTTGCGCAGTGGGATTTCGATGCCGATTACGACGGAATTTGCGCAGTACCTTCGCAGATTCAGGTTTTGCTCAATGGCGCTATACATGAGGCATGTCCTAATTAAGTCTCTTTATTCACAGATGACGCCCTGGAAAACCTCCACATGCTGAATCTCCAAGAACAAAGACGGAAGACCCTCGAACATGAGATTGAACTGAACACCGCGCAAATCTCCAAGCAGAGACTTATCATCAGGCAGATGGAAAAGGACAAAGACAGGTAACTTCATGTAGTCTAGACCAGCGTGTTACAACTTAAACTGCATTATCACTTACCCAGGTGAGATAGTGGTCATATGATCAGCATTCGTGTGTTAAATTTTTTTATTATGTAATAAACCATTCTTTTTCCAGTTTTATTTCAGTTTTAATCGCATCGCATCTATTGTATTAAGAGTTTTTCAACGCTGCTGGCTGTTTCGTGGTATATATTTACGCGGGTTCCCCGTCTGCCTGGTAGCAGGACGCCTAGAAAAAATTACGTTTCGAGGCTTTTCAGGCGTCTTGCTGCTATGCTCGTAAAACGCTTAATATAATAAAAGCAAAGCGATTAAACTCAAAGAACTAACTCAAAAATGATACAGTAAACGGTAGGCAGGTATAGTGATGATATTAAAATGTAACGGACAAATTTGATACGTGAATCAGTTACCGCTCCTAAAACGTTATTTCTTTTTTTTTTTTTTTCAGAATGCTAGAAGAAACAATAGCGTTAAATGAGAAAATCGATGAAACTACAGGTAAGTTTTACTCAAAGTCACATCACCTTTTCTGTCTTGATTTTATTTTTAAAATGTTTCCTACACCTGGATTTTTAGTAACAAAAGTGTTTTCATGATACAAGCAAATAGGTATGATATAAAAGTAGAAATTACTTCATTAATACCATTCACACATAAAGATAAGTGCTTTGTGTTTCTGTTATCTTTGAAATTTACCTAATTAGTTGCGATAACATCTGTGTAATGCATGACTCATTATGCTGCTACAACAAACAAAATCAAACTAGGTACATATTATTACACTTTCGTAATTAAATACGATGCAGTGTGTAACGGGTATGCCCTTTTAATCCAAAAGGGGGTTGTTCTAGACGTCTAGGGGAACACCTTTTGTTCTACGACTTTTCTACAAACTTTTTTTTGAAAATTTTGAGATTATGTTTAACTGAAACAACAGCCGCTTTTGAAAATAAAGGTTATTGAAGTTTTGATTGTAAACCATCAAACTAAATAAAAGGACAAAATAAGGTCAATGACCTCGAACTCTCAAAAACAGCTGATTTTTAAGTAAACTTTACACCTAAATTTTTCGAAACGTACTTCGAATTTTCAAAAGTCGTAGAACAAAAGTTGTTCGCCTAGAAGTCCAAAACAACCCCCTTTCGGCTTAAAAGGGCTTACCCGTTACATCTTGTATACGATACGGATATCTGGATTATCGCAAAGACTACTTTTTACCGCTATATTCCCGTGGGATCGAAACTTACGCGGATTATACCGCTAGATATATGTATATGAATATAAAGGATTCAATGAATAAAATAAAAAATGTCCATAGGTAATTGTTGCAGAAAATACTGTATTTATCTTAATTTTAAATTGCCCCACATTTGTAATAATTTTAAATACTTCATATTCTAATAAAACGCATAGTCGCTACACGTTACAATAATAAATAATATTAGAAGTTCATTTTGATGTTCAACTCATTATTTTGTTTTAACCGCGTTGTGTTGGTCTACCCTTTGAAAGAAATATATAAAGACCTCGAAACGATGTGCATTGATAAAGTGCTATAATAATTAAGGCAACGCGATTAAAATCGGAAAATGGGTCAAATTCCAATATATATCGTCGCAAAAGCAGAAGAAAGTTCATTTGTAATTTAAATTTGTAATAAACTAATAATAACCAGCTAATGTTTCGAGTGTTTTACAATGGTTTATGGCCACATAGCAGTCTAACTGGTCATGTTAGGCTACCAATGACCAAAACAATTGACTAAATATACGCGATTATTTCAAAAAAATATAAAAGATTTAAAATGTGAAACACGATCAATTAAGAATACGTTACATATTCCACACATATTTACACTCTCCGTTGACCCATTGTTGATTCGGTTTGCAATTCGGTGGAACTGTCACTGTGTTCTTTCCCCTGCAACAATCAATAGCAAAATTAATTAATTTATTGCTGAATAAAACACATAATACTAATATTACAAACGTGAAAGTGTGTATGGGCCTTTGTTCCTCTTTCACACAAAAACGATAAGCATTTCGATGCCTCACGGTTCAAAGGTTGTACAAAGTGTAACGGGTATGCCCTTTTAAGCCGAAAGAGGGTTGTTCTAGACATTTAGGGGAACAATTTTTGTTCTACGACATTTGAAAATTCGAACCATTTTTTGAATATTTTGAGGTTATGTTTCACTGAAAAAACAGCTGCTTTTGAAAATAAAGGTAATTGAAGTTTTGATTGTAGTAAATTTTAAGTGTAAATTTTACACTTAAAATTTTTGAAAAGTACTTCGAATTTTCAAAAGTCGTAGAACAAAAGTTGTTCGCCTAGAAGTCCAAAACAACCCCCTTTCGTCTTAAAAGGGCTTACCCATTTGTCTATGGGTTATAAATTCTAATGTCCTTTACGACCTTTGAGCCCCGAGGTATCTGTTTATATGTCCGTCCGGCTGTTTACTTACATGCTACACACGTTTATCCTAAGTTTCCGGCTATACTATCTAATCAACCTCAATCAACAACAAGAAAACGCGTAAAAAGTACTTTACAATCGTTAAGTACTTTTTACGAACAAACATACAGCCATGTCTATATGTATGATAAATCATAATGTAATTAATAAATAGGATAAGCAAACATGAAAACAAAAGACGTATAATCTCGAAATTTGCACAGTAATTTCCTTATCGTCGTTATCGATATCGATCATGATCAGTAGTACCGAAGTCGGTACCTACTTAGGTAGATGATTACAAGCAGGTAATTTACACGACGCGTGTGTGTGTGGATCATCGACCTATGCGCCCTTTAAATGGTACACACTATCTATGCTGAACTAGAGTTACAGTTACACGGAGTTACACCAGTGTAGATCATCGGACTGAGGGGTAATTTCTGTATTACAATTTTCCTATTTCTCATATAAAATTGCAATATAAGACGCTCTGAATAAAAGTAGGTATTTTTAATTTTACCCAATTTGCAAGTTGCAACTGAACCACATTCGAAACTTGACTTTGACTCAAATACGTAACTGAAAAAGATGGTTTCTTTAAAAAAAAAAGTTTTTTTATCCGATCCAACTGTCGAAGCTGTCGAAACTTAAGTGGTAAACGTCAAAATTTAAATGGAAGTCTAACTTCGATGATATTGATATCTACCTCCTGAAATAAGTTTTTGGGCCATTTTTATACGTAGGTACCTAAATTGACTTTCGGCAGGCTTGAGGAATATGCAAAGGAACGCTCGTAATAATATTTTTTTATATGAGAAAGTTTATCATCATCACCCGCATGGTGGCAATGACGAGCTTACTTGTGGCGTGGCGTTACATAAAAAAAGCTAATCTCATTAGAATTTAGGACGCCAAAGTATAATAGTTTTGGTATTAAAACGAGGGACGCGAGAAATAATAAATAATAAAGCAGTTCTGATTATGTACCTAACATTAATCTTGAAGCGAATAACTTATATCATTTATTTTATTTATTAATGATTCACAAATCAGATTACAATCGGCACAGGCACTAAATAACTATACAGGTATTTAGGTAGTTACTTACGGTACAATCTTAGGCCAGACTTCTCGGCACTCTCCATTGACGTACTCTTGGCCTGCTGGACAGTTAGGAGGCACTGTCACTACATTTTTAGGAGTTACAGCAAGATTCCAAACATCCCTGCAGGCACCGTTTATCCATTGTTGCCCGGGTGGGCAATTCGGTGGCACAGTGACAATATTTCTAGGAGTTGTTACATCTGTATTTTTGGGCCATACAACTTTGCACTGTCCATTGATCCACTGCTGCCCGGGTGGGCAATTTGGTGGTACTGTGACAACATTGTTAGCTTCAAAATCCCTATTTCGCCACACGTCTCTACAGGCCCCGCTGATCCATTGTTTCGGGGGTACACAATAAGGTGAGGCTATGACAACTTTGTCATGATCGACATTATCATTACGCCATACGTCTCTACAAGCCCCGTTGATCCATTCTTGCCCGGGTGGGCAATTCGTTGGGACTATGATTACATTGCCAGGATTAACATCACTACGCCACACATCCCTGCAAACGCCGTTGATCCATTGTTTAGGGGGTATACAATTGGGAGGTACTATGACAACATTGCCATGATCGACATTAACATTGCGCCATACATCTCTACAAGCCCCGTTGATCCATTCTTGCCCGGGTGGGCAATTAGGTGGCACAGTGACAACGTTCTGTGGCACTACACCACAGCTTACAATGCCCAGAAATAGTGAGAAAACAATCAATAATTCCATTTTTTCCAGCTTGACGTCGTGGGTGAATCTAATTAGTCTGTGATTTGCTTTATCCTTTTGTACGGACAATATAAGTGACGATTATCAATTAGTATTTTATCAAACGAATAACTTGTTATAACAATTACTTCTTAACTGATAAAGTTTGTTTATCTCGACTAGTTGACGCCAACTGTTTTGGTGCTCCTCGCGAATTGCTTTGGAGAACCTCAGTCTGGCTTTTCTTTGAAAATGTTGTGGATTTTGTGAAATAAATAAAATAAAATAAATAAAGTTGAAGAACAAACTTATTAAAATTAGAAAAAAATATCTCTTCAAGAGTGGTTAGTGCTTTAGAGCACTAAAATTACCCCTCTTATTTAATTGACGTTTGCGGTTGCACCCCTCTCGGGAACCTAAGTTTTGCTAAAAGCCAAATTTCTTTCGGGTCGGCACAATAGCTAAGTCATCACTGAACACACCTACTGCAAATAGCAATGCTTTTACGGTCAGCCGCCTTTCTGACACCGACCCTCCTTGGGGCCAAGTAATGGTCACCCGCCATCGCGTCCTTTACCCGCCTTTTACGATTCTATGACGGAGCTACACGGCAAACAAAGGAGCTTATTAAAATTAAACAAATAAAAAAAGTTGTTGAATGGTTCTGAACAAATTTAAGGTAGGTACATAGAGAGGCTAATAAAATAAACAAAATATGTTTAGTTTATAAAAATAACTCGTGATTATTTCATTATCTTATTTATTCAGTATCCCAACATACTTAATACGTACCTACTCGATTTTGTCGTTTCAAGAAATAAAAAAATAGCAAAGGTGATCTTATCACTACTAATCACAAAAGGTTATCTAAGTAGAAACAAAAGACGATCACATTATGTAGTCTACGTGTTTAATGCAGGGTTATAATTATTATAGTATAGAAGACAAAAATTATATATTTTAAATTTGTGGCTGAGGTTTAATTTCACAATCTCAAAGATTAAATAGTATCAGATTGAGAAAATCAAACCTTAAGTAGTAATAAAATAAGGTTCAACTATATTTGAGACATGAAGTTACATCTCTCTGTACTATGTTTTTCATTCATTCAGTTTTTTAATTATAATACGACAAGAACTCGGGGTTCCACATTCTGGACACCCTAATATCCACTCCTGTCCAGGCGGGCAAGTAGGCAGGCTGGTTGGAATTGCAACTGGATGTTCCACACTGCTCGCGCTCGTGCTGCTATATGGGTACATGCGGCAAGATTTCGGAAAGCCACAGCTAGGACATGCCAGTATCCAGTTCTGGCCAGGTGGGCAAATTGGTAAATCATTGTTATCACTTCTTCCACGACTGTCTTCCATTGCGGGTCTATATTCAGGATCAAAACATTCGGGCATGTTGCCCGGGCAATCGTTACAACTGACGGCGCCTAACACTGCTACCAACACTACTGAAAGATACATTTTAGCCCTATTTCCTCTCGATTCTAAGTTTATTGAATTTTGAGTGTATTATTGGGGTTTATTTATGGCCTTTATTTTGCTACCGAATAATTGTAACTTGTAACTTTATAAAACAGAAATTGATCGGATTACGCACGCTTCGCAATCAAAATTACGATAATCGATTAATATTATTTAATGAAATTGTACCTAGGTAATAAAACATTTTAATAAATAAAATTTAGGGTTGCTTGCATTAGACCATTTAGAAATAGGTAATATTTATACAGTTCAGAGACTTAGATCAAAAATGTAAACACAGAACTATCAATGGAAAATGTAAATAAAGAGCTGTCACTTTCAAATAAATATATGAGTTTTTTGTTTACATTTTTAATCTAAGTTTCTGAAAAAAATTATATATAAAACGTTTGCTTTTTCTACCTTTTAAGTACGGAACCCTAAAAATGGGTTCATATCAACATATCTAATTTTTAAGTTGCTCTATATTGTTACAGGTTAATTAATTAAAAATTTCTGCAACAGAAAATAATGAAACTAGGTACGCTCTGCAATTAAAGATTAGTAATGATAATCAATTATATGTGTATATTATATTATAACTAGCTGCACCCCGCGGTTTCAACCGCGTAAGTCCCGTTCCCGCGGGATTATCGGGATAAAAAGTCTATGTATCATTCCCGGTATCCAGCTACCTATATTTCGAGTTACCCGGTTGCGGTGAAACTAGGAATATAGGTAGCTGTTTAGTTTAGCGGTTTTTACGTGATTGAGTAACAAACACACATACTTTCAGCTTTATAATATTAGCAGGATAGGATATTGTTGGTATAAAAGGACAACTAAGCAAATCATATACTAATTAAGTTCAGCCAAGACGCGACGACGTCAAGCAGAAACAAAAATGGAGATATTGATTGTTTCCTCATTATTTCTGGGCATTGTAACTTGTGGTGTGTTGCCACAGAACACTGACGCTTGTCCACCCTCGCAACAGTGGTTAGGTGGGGCATGCAGGAATACGCGTAATCCTGCATGCCCCACCTAACCACTGACAATGCAATCATAGTTCCAGACAATTGCATACCCCCAAAAGAATGGATCAATGACCAATGCAAAGTTGTGTGGGACGACGAATCATCATAAATAAATAAACTCTGTAAACAACACACAGCGCTATCTAGCCCCACGGTAAGCTGCTAAGCTTGTGTTACGGTGACTAAACAACGCATATACTTATTTTTTTTCACAGTAAATACATACATATTATACATAGAAATACACCCAGTAAGGATTCTAAGGATGTCTTTCTATGTATGTATTTACAACAAAAGAAAGTATATTATGTAGTGCTTAGTTTGGGGCTAGATTGCACTGAGTGTAACGTGGTGCAACATTTATTTATTATTATTTAAATAATGGGAAAATAAATAAAGAAGATATCTTATTAATTTATCCGTTATTTCTTTTTGTACTAATCAAAGGGAGTTTAGTTTTCAAACTGAGGCCGTATTCCCACAATGAAGTTAACGAAAATTTCATTACATCATTTATTTTACACACCTACTGCTCTACAAAGCTACTTTATTTGACCAAAAAGGTCAACGTAAAGCGACTCTTTATTCCCTAGGTGCATAAAGTGCTCATTATGCACCTAGGGCATAAAGTAATTTAAATTTGGAACTAAAATTTTGGTAGCATACGGCCATTTCGAACTGGCCACCTAGACATAACACATAAAAAAAATAAAAACTGGGCAAATTTTTTCTATTTTCATAGACGGAAGGGTAAAGCAAAAAGTTTTGGTTGGTATAAAGCCACAACTTTTTTTTTTTCATCAGCTAAGGCCAATGTGTGGTTTCGTCATTTTGATGTTACATTGTTAAATTTAATTAGCTAAAATTAATTAATGAGCTGTCAATATATTTCATATACGTTGCATTAATCTATTTTTTTGTTCTTAGTTAAATGCTTATTTTTATAGCCTTTTTATTGTCTCGCAGTAGATGTGTAAAGTAGAGTATTCACCTCGGTACTAAAGTCTGTCTTTATCTTGGGCGCTTGAATCCCACGCTTCACTCAGGACTCTAGGTAGTTTTTAACACCCTCGCTACGCTCGGGAGTTAACCCTCTAGAGTCCTTCGTACGCTTTGGATTCAATATGACGCCCGCTATATAAGACAGGACTTTAGTACCTCGGTGCATAAACTACTATTATTTTATTAACAAAAATATTTTTTCATTTGACATTTCTCCAAAGAACTTAGGTTAAATGGTTAATGTTATTTGACAACCGTCAAATTTGAGATTAAAAATGAAATTTTTGTTAATTAAATACGGGAATTTTGCTCTGATAGACTTGCGAACAATTCGGCAATCATGGTTTAACTATAAGAACAGTATTTTTTTTTTAAATGGCCAGGCTGCTAGCGCCTAGTAGCTTGCATTCTGACAAGATACACACAGAGCTAAGCGCAAATGGCTCAGTGCGGTCGGTCGCGAACTTTCTTAGACCATTAGTTTCATTTAGGTGACTCACTAGCCTCCAGGCGCTGAACCAGCCTCCTACCTAAGCGGACGTAGCTTTACAGATTTACACGCAGCAGGCAACACTAAACCGATAAAACTGTAT
This sequence comes from Idaea dimidiata, assembly GCA_949358125.1. NCBI lineage: Eukaryota > Metazoa > Arthropoda > Insecta > Lepidoptera > Geometridae > Idaea > Idaea dimidiata. Next base: position 24,758,265 of record OX442330.1, read on the forward strand.
TTTGTGTTTCAGAGGAGGTTCGTCTCCGGACGGCAGATCTCATCGACTTGAAAAAGGCGCTTCGTGAAGAACAGATTAAGACGCGGAAGCTGTCAGTGGCGCTCGATGCTACCAGAGCCGAACGAAACATGCTGCATAAGAACTATACGGAGGCCTTGGACGAAATACAAGACTTGAAACAGAAACTCAAGGTAATTATGGATCAACGCTTAGGTTTATAAAAGCCCTATATAGTATTTAAGTATTTGTTATTCCCTCTCACAAAACTAGTAAACTGAATAAATATTTTTTTTTACCAACGATCGAAAGCTGTAGCTGGCGCACTGGGAATACGTTTTCGTCTGAATTTCATTCGAGCGGTAACGTACGAATACGTCCGAACTTTCCCATCCTTTCAAGTACTATGGAAACGCGCAGACTGCATACGAATTAGTCGTACGTATACGACTACATACGTTGCCGTGCGAATGAAATTCGGAAAATCGTATTCAAAGTACGCCCGGCCCCCAAAACTTGAAGTTTGTTTACATTTGATTTTGCTTGTTGTGTTTTGTTTGATCAATTTTGAAATGAAATTAAACATATTTGCCGTTTGAACTCAATATAATAAAAGCAACGCGATTTAAGCCTAAAGAAAAACAACAAGGTAATCTTATATGGGCTCATTTTTACTTTTTTATGTACGGAACCCTACAATAAGTTTAATTTCAAACCTTTAGGTCTATTTAGTGGTACTTCCGACTTGAAAAATCTTACAGATAGTGCAAAGAGAACGTTTCATAAGGATATAGCGTGGGTTATTCCAATGTATTTATATCTGTCATACACAGATATTTTATTATCTGCGAATCCAAAAATATGGTATCAATGGGTTTATCCAAGTCTAGATTATCAAGACCAGCCGGATTTTAAATTATCATAGCTAAAATAATGGTATAAATAATGATATTGTCCGGAAAAGGGGATTATAATAAACGGTTGCATAAAATCAGAATCTGTTTAGTACGTTTGTAATACTGTCAATGGTAAGGGAACATGACAGTATTACATTGGATATGCCACCAACTCGATACAAGTAGATAAAGGAACTGCAACGGTAGGTAAAATAAAACTAGCAACACGTTACAATTATTATAATTTATTTAATATATTTTACGGCACGTGTGTCACTAAAGTGTGTAGATAATTTTAAGGAAAACCCGTGAAGAATATTTTACAATGCTATTAAACACTTTTTGCATCAATACACAGTTTATCACTTTAACTATCTGTCTCGCTTTTTCTTCTGCAGACCTGTATCTTTTTATCTATTTCTTTATTAGGTAGGTACTCACTTAAAAACGTCTATTCGTTGTAGGTGAATATGAAAAGATGTTGACAACTCAAATTATTCACAACATAATATTCGTAACATTTTCGTAATCTGTGGGTAACTGAAAATAATGTTATTTTATTACACAACACACCATTAGCCACATTCAATTTCTGGGTTATTTCTTTTAGTTTCTTCCATTGTACTTAGTAATTTCTGGAGTGCCACTAATGTCAACGTACTTAATATGCCGTGACAGCATTATTTCTACAAACAGAGGCGAGAGAGACACCGATACATAGGTTAATGTACAAAATATTTCTAGCTTCATAAAATAATGCAGTCTTCTTTTTGTTTAGTGGGTGTAGCGCACCTAGTATTGAAGTTTTCCGGTCGTCCTAACTATAAGGCCTTTACCTAACGACTGCTATCAGATATAGGTAACAACCAGGACCAGCTGCTTAATTTGCCTTCCGAAGAACGGAGGAGCTCGAGAAAATATTTCCTTGCCAAACATTGTTTAAGAATTAATAGTTACAGGGACTAAATATCATCGTCATCATCTCAGCCCTTATCTGGTATCGGCATCCCCCATACGACGTCACAAATAGCGATCGCAAGCTACCTCCATCCAATGACTCCCAGCAACTGCTACAATGTCGTCGGTTCCCCGAGTAGGATGTCATCCAACACTTCGTATCGCATTGCATTGTGGCCGCCACTTTTACTCCCCAATAGTTATCTATCCGTCGAGCTTTATGGCTTGCTCATTGTCACTTAAATCTACCATGGGACTAAATACAGCTAACACATTTTCATTTTCATTATTACAGATGCTAGCATACCAAATAGAACAGCTAAAAGAAGACATTAGCGGCAAGGAACAGGGTCTGAAGAGCTGTGAAAGTACTCTAGCCAAATGTAACAAGAAGAACGAACAACTCCGCTCTGAGATTCAATCTGGACTCGTCAAGCTAGCTGATGCTAGAGCTGATATAGCTGCATTGAGACAAGAAGAAGCTAGATTAAATAGGATCATCCAGGTAAGTTTAGCTTATTTTGGAATCCTGAACCTAATATACACAACACATCTGGTTCAGCCAATATGGCCTTTTAATCACTTTTTTTTTTTTAATTGATTTGTACAGCGTAAGCACCTTTTAATCTATGGTTTTTACGGTGCTGTAGTGCCCGCGGCATTGTTAGGTAGAGTAGGCTTTCTTAGGAACTATGCCTCTCAGCCTAATCAGCTATGCCCAGAAGAAAGAACAGGTCTGGAGCTCACTAAGTTGCGGGTTTCTTCACGATGTTTTCCTTCACCGTACATTTTCTGGGCCTTTTTGTCCTGTATATTTTCCTCTAGCATCATTATTGCACTATTTGCATCTCCCGTTAGGTAGTAATCAGACAAAGTCTATTGTACTCGCTTTTATGGTGTTAATTCGAGTATTTATTTTTGTAACAAATAATATAATGTAACAGGAAGGTGATGCGGCCAGAGCAAAACTAAATAAAGAGTTGGAAGGTCTGATGAACGAGCGCGATGTGGTCGGCGCTCAGCTTGTGAGAAGAAATGATGAGATCTCTTTACTATATGAAAAGATTCGCATATTGGAGGTGACGCTGCATAGAGGTTTGTCAAATTTCAAACTTGTAATGTTAATAAATACTTGTTTATCTTGCCTTAACAAGGACAACTTGAACTGTTCAACTAACGTGGGTGGGACCGCTCGAGGAAGTTTGTTGATTAAGATACTTTGAAAGGGCTCTTTTGACTGTTTTGTTAACTTTGAACTAATAACGAAACTAAATATAAATAACCGACACAAACGGCTTTTACGTGTAAACATGTTGTTTTTACGTATATACCTACGTATAAGGTTTCTGAAGGGAAAATTAATGGGATATACTGATATTTCGGTCGTAAATTAGGTTTTTCGACTTTTCGAAATTAGTATAACGGCGGAAAACAATCCACTAAAAATTTAAATTTGGAATAAGGTTTTTTGGGTTTGATTTCTGCTTAATGGTTTAGGGAGCACTCAAATTAAGAGTAGCGTTTGTGAATTCGGCCGTAAGTATCATTAACATTTGAGTATAATTGTCAGGGGAGCGACAGTACGAATCGAGAGTAGAAGACATTCGTCTCTTGCGACTGGAGATCATTCGACTGCGGAAGGAAAAGAATCTGCTGTCTAAAGGAATTGAAAACATGACCGATTTGAGGCTGGAGGTATAACAAAACAGATGTAACAAAAATCATCTAAACTTACAACAATTAAAAGTAGCATTTATAAATGTTATGTACCTAGTGGTTCTTGTAAGAAAAATCAACAATTGTTTAAAATAGCACTATATTCTAAGTTGAATGATAGTTGAAATTTGCATAATATGTTTTTGACACTTTTGTGTGAACTCTAGGGATAAAACCAGTTGACTGCTCATAAGTTTTCCCTCCTCACGAAAATAGTACGTCTTTTTAGAAGCACTCTCGTGCCAGAACGGCCAATCAAAAAGAGTCTAGGTATAGATAGACTATACCTATACCTAGATGGACTATAGATGGCAAAGCCTTCTTAGCCTTGAACATCGTCGTAGGGTTGCAAGCTTATACCACCGGTCTTTTAACGGATACATTTCGGGGAGTCTGCCAGGGAACTGCAATTTGTTTCTACCATCTGACATCCAGGCGAACTGATAAACGGCACCGGTTCATGGTAGAAATACCCGTCACCCGAACCAATCGGTTCACATCGTCATTTTTTATTCGTACTGCGAGGGAATGCAATCAGTTGCCTGAGTATGTCTTCTCGGATGTCTACAACTTGGGGGTCTTCAAGTCACGAGTGAACTGGTATCTCCTAAGTAAGCGTGTAACATCTTGGACCACATCGTCTCTTTCCATCAGGAGAGATAGTCGTCAAACGATTACCTATCAATTATAAAAATACATACACTCACGGCAAAAACATAACACTTCCTTTGGCAGTCGTGTAAAAAGATAGGTAAGTAACGCAATTGTCAATCACAAAGTTTGATTATTACCTTACTCCCTGCCTGCGACGGTGAGTTGTAGTTGATTAGAAAAAATGGCGGTATGAGCCGTCAATTCTTTCTCCAGGTGTTCAACTTGGAGCGAGAGTTGGGTCGCGAGCGGCTCCGCGTGCGCGCTTTAGAGGAGGCGCTGGAGACGCCGCTGAACGTGCATCGCTGGAGGAAGCTGCAGGGCACCGACCCTGAGAGGGTACATCTCACGCAGAAACTCAGGCTCACGCAGAAGTTAGATCCTTTATACTTTATGTTCTTTATTTATTTCTCAAAACATACCCGATGTAGTTTTTTTTAAAATAATAATAATAACATAAATCTTTATTACCACAGAAAAGAAAATACAATGCACAGTTACACTATCCCTCCACACTAGGCTGAGCCTGTCCTGTGTAGGGAATATATCAGAACAAATTAAATTAAACATAGTATTCTTTTTCTGTTAATGTTACAAAGATTAATGTGCCATTGTAACATGGTTGATACGTCAAGGTCAGAAAATGAAAGAGCAAAAATCACGCGATTATGACCCGGGAAAATATAAAATTATGAGTTCCAATCGTTTTGTGTAAAAGCATATTATAGGTACTTAGAGCTTCTTATTTTCGTGTAGTGGTATGGCTCACCTAGTGCTAGAGTTGTCAGGTCGCTCTAAGGCCTCTAACTTGACCTAACGACTGCTATCAGTGATAAGAACCGGGACCAACTGTTCCGAAAGAAAATTAGTTAACATCCAGTTGAAAGTAAGCTCAAACTTGTAGAATAAAAATAAAAATATCGAATGGCGTTGATGAAGCCTTAGCACATTTTTTTCAAAAGATTCTAAGGCTTCGAAACACTAGGAAGTTTTTGTCCTGAAACTACACCAAAATGTGAAGAACAATGTCATTTACACACGCTACAAACGAAAATATTCTAAAACATTGCATCAGAAAATAATGAACAATTTCCGATGAATCCGACAGGGATTTTCAGTTTAGCGGGTATAGGGGCATTAATAGGGTTTTCCCAGTAGACAGATTGATGGTTCTATAGGAAAATTGCGATAAAATCATAGTAATTGTTCCATAACTGATTGCGTAATGTCTTAAGGAAATAACAACAAATATTATTGCTATTAGTTGGCTATTGGTTCAATATTTAACTTAATGCTTCAAGACGAAGCGGAAATACCTACTCACATATTTTTAGATACTCAAACAAATGTAGGTAGGTACCTATGTGAATGAAACTCATTTTCCGGTTTAAAGCGGGTTATATAGTTTTATTACTTCAACTTTTATTATTTTATGATACATTTTAAAGTGTTTCCTACACTTGGATGACTAATTACGTTATGCGCTGGCGCTCCGTGCCTGAGGCGTAAACAAAAAAGATATGCAATCCTTAATTTCTACTCGACGAGACGAGCACCTATGGCCGAATTGGATTAGGCGTTGGGGCGGTACTCCAAGGATGCAGATTCAAGTTCTGTTGGCGCGAATTGTAAAAGCATTTTTTAAAAATTCCATTTATTAATTTCAGCATTGTTGCAATGCCGTTTCTATGTTTGGGAGTCCTTATAGACTTCCTTTCTTTCTTGCTCAGGGTAGACTGAGTTCCATTTTAAGTCAACAACGGGAAATCAGAAAAAAATATCTAGGGCTACTGATTTTTCTCTTAAAAACAATTGACATAATATTATTTATCAATATCATTGGTTTCAAGTGTTTCACATACATAATGTTATCTGTATGGTAGGTGTGTACCTATATTCTACTGAAGGTCTGTGTTAAGTATGCAATAATAATTATGTTTACTTAAAACGTCATCACATAGAAACTAAGTTCTAAACGAATCCTACTAAAGCTGTAAAGCTGAAAGTTTGTATGTGTTTGTTACTCAATCCACGCAAAAACTTCTAATATTCTTCTATTGCTTCTAATATAGGTAGATCGGGTTTTGCTTGTGTGAAACCGCGGGGCGCAGCTAGTTTGCAATAAAACTATGAATATTGTGTTGTGTATACAAACAAGTACAACACGTACTTTTGTTCAACAAATATTATTAACCCCTGCGCCCCGCGAGTTTCCCCCGCGAATGTCCAGATCCCGTGTCCTTCTCCAAGGGCCCATGAACTTCTATAAAATACAAAAACTATGCAGGTATTTTCCCTTGTTTACCTTAAATCGTATATTTGCAAAAACTCTTTAAATTATTTCGAACGAAAAAGTTCGGCTTAACGTGCGTCATACCACAGATCACATATTACTAACGTATAAACCACTAGTAAAGTTAGTTTTGTCATGTCATCAAACAATCAGTTTTATGCAAACACATAAATGTGAACGAGATTTTACATGGACTTTACGAATTGTATGTAGAATTTGTACAAACATAGGTAAGACGTAATTTTATGTCGTTCGTAGAATTATTATTGATGAGCTGTTTAAATATATTTTTTTGGATTTATCGGTTTTAAGTTCATGGGAGGAAAAAAAAATTAGGTACTTATAGGTTAAGGTAGGTGGTTCATACTAGATTTAATCTTATCTTCTGATATTATAAACGCGAAAGTTTGTATGCACGCAAAAACTTGTGAACCGATTGCGATGAAACTTGGAATATAGGTAGCTAGAAACCTGGAATAACTTTTTATTCCGATATTCCCGCGGGAACGGGTCTTACGAGGGAGAAACCGCGGGGCGCAGCTAGTGATCAATAAATTAAACCCTTCGAAGCTGGTGGATGAAAAAATGGACTCTAGAGACAGAGATACGGACAGTCACTTTCGTAATTTTAACTTATAAACTTGATATGCAAATAGCTGAAGATCTGAATTAACAAATAGGTTAGGTACTTTTTTCAACATATTCCAGCGCGATCGTGACTTTAAGTGAAATAAGAGCCTTTATTATGTAATTGTTCTTCAGGAAAGTGTTGGCGCAAAGTGAGATGCTAGTACTGAAAGACAGGGAGCTGAAAGAGACACGCAATCTCTACACAGCTGTTAAAGATATGCTAGCTTTGCAGCCGAGTCCTGAAATACAGGTGAGCAAGACTCAATCTATTGACGGAATCTGTGGCGCAGCGGGCGAACGTAGAAGGTTGCGGGTTCGATTCCCGCCGGGTGCAAATATTTATGCTTAAAAATAAATATTTGTATCTGGTCTGGGTGTCTTTCTATGTATAATATGCGTGTATTTACAAAAAGCATTATATTCTATAGTATATCCGTTGTCTAGTCCCCATAATACAAGCCCAGTGATTAGTTTGGGGCTTGATTGCGCTGTGTGTAATGTCGTGCAGTTTTTAAGTATTATTATTGTAATAACAGAAAACCGGAAATTTAACTGGGGCTCTCAAATACCAAACGTATTTTTTTTTCAGCAAACGTTGAACAGAACGCAAAGGGCATTAGCTCAGAGGACTACGAAAATGAAATGTCTAATTGCTGGTGAGTTAGGTACCAGTAGATATGGAGAAGGACACCGAGGAGTTATAGTGGGTTAACCTCAGGCTGCCTACTATCCCAGGCCATTAGGGAGCCCCACACATCCCCGCCGCTCCCCCCGGAGCAGTGGGACAATGCATTAGGTCGCATTCCTCCTCGATAAAAAAAAAAGTTACCAGTAGATTATAATCTCATCTGAGCCTTTGCATCCCCCTCGGGAGCCCGGGCTCCTTTTAAACCCCAAATTATTAGGGGTCGGCTAGGTAAGCCATCATTGACCACACCTTCTGCAAATAGATTTAGCAATATTTTTACGGTCGGCCGCCTGCCTGACACCAACCCTCAGGGACCAGGCAGTCTCCGTGAGAGATGGGATAACTCTGTAGCTTCTTCTCATCGGAGGGCGCGTTCCGAAGCCACACGAAAATCATTTAGGACGCGTCCAAATGATCATGTGCCTACATTAATTGTTTACAAGAATCTAAGGGGCGTTAGTCCCTAAAGGAAATAAACTATATAGAGTTTGAATTTGCACGGGCTATGATAGAATAATGTGTGGCATTTTTTATATAATCGCCATTTTTGTAACTACCATGCAACTTTAGAAAGATGTTTCCCATTCCGTTTTTAAACTTCTAGTTAGAGCTTATTGTCTAATCTGTCGCAGTATTTAATATTACCGTTCAATATCTATAAGCTTTGATGAGCTAATACTAATTATGTAGTCACAGCCAAATTTGCTTCAAAACAAAAATTACATCATTACGTTAAAATAATTATTAACCTATACTAGTGTCGCATTGATATCAGTCTCAATTAATGCACTGATCGATAAAGTTTCCGAGAGATAGCGTATCCAGGAAGCGACTATCTAGTAATCCTCCTATCATTCGATACACGCCTGTGTGGTTTTCCTTAGCAACCACCTCGATTACAACCTTTAAGTCCTAGGCTCGTATTCACCTTTCCCTTAAGTTGGTTTAATGTCCGTGGCTCGCCAACATCTCTCGGCGGTAAGCAAGCCTCCTATGCGGAGATTACCGTAGCCTTAGATTACCTTCTAAATGTTGGGTATTCCAGCAACGAGATTTGACTTTTGATTCGCCTTAACAGGTGTGTAGTATGTATGTACTTTTCATCACATCTATTCGTAAAGAGCTAATCCAATCCCTGTAAACTAGGCTAGAAATAGCCCATTGCTGGCGCTCACGCTAACTCGCCGGCAAAACGTTTTGCCTCCCTCTTATCAGGGATTTTACTTTTCCGGCTACTGATTGGCCGGGGGGATTTGAATTTGGAACGTGTATATTTTTTAAAAGTTTCAATCACCAAAGAGTTCCAATAGAAATAGAAGAGGAATACACTAGGAATAGAACAGGAGTAGAATAGGAGTAGACTAATAGTAGAGTAGGAGACACGGAATAGACAAGGAATAGTCTTGGAATAGACTAGTAATAGTCTTTGAAACATTTGGGTTAACAAGTTAAATGTACTCATTTTCTCATAGAGGGCGATGAAAAGTAGAATGCCTACCTCAGGAGCAAATACTATTTTTAGCTCGAGTGAGGTACTTTGAATCCCTCGATTCGCTCAGGATTCTACTCAAGAATCCTTCGCTTCACTCTGGATTCAAAAAACACTCTCAAAAATTGACTTTTCTCCCTTGGTATACAATCTACTATTTTATCGCCCTATGTGAGAAAATGAGTACCTTTAACTTGTTAACCCAATGTTTCAAAGACTATTCCTAGTCAATTCCAAGACTATTCCATGTCTATTCCGAGTCTCTTAGTCTACTCCTATTCTATTTCTCTTCTATTTATATTCTATTACTATTGGAACTCTTTGGTGATTGAAACTTTTTAAAAATACACATTCCAAATTCAAATCGCCCCGACCAATCAGTAGCCGAAAAAGTAATATCCCTGCTAACAGGGAGGCAAAACGTTTTGCCGGCGAGTTAGCGTAAGCGCCAGCAATGGGCTAGTTCCAGCCTAGTTTACAGGGATTGAATCGAATAGATATTATGATGAAAAAATATATTTAGAAAATCCAAAAAGCCATTTTCTGGTTACGCTGAGTTAAATTTCGTACCATAAAATGAATAGTTAGTGGTAGTTAGTAGTAAGTAGTAATGAACTATTCATTTCGTGGTACTAAACTTAACTTTAGACTCTAAAGTTAAGTTTAGGGTGGCAAAAAGAATAGGAATAAGTACCTATCTAATAGAGAGACCAATCCAATTCTATGCTTCATCATAGACGCGGTCACGAAATATTAAGAATCTAAAATCGTATGTGTGTCCCAAAGAAGTTTTACTACAATAATTAGAAAGCGTAGAACTGTGTTCCGTTACATTGAAGCATGCTATCCCTTTCTAAAGGGTTATTAGAAAGCATGAGCATTTTTCTAGTAAAATTAAATATGACCTATAAATAAAAAATGTCCTCGAGAGCGTCCTCACGAGGCATTGTTTCTAGAAGGCTAGCAACGTTTCCCCTCTGGATTGCCAAGCTTTTCTTCTAGTTCTAGTAATTTCGTCTATGTTGTTTCCTAATTAGCGACCGAAAGCGTGATGTATCACACTATTTTGCAATTTAACACCATTGATCTCAACCTTCAGCAGATTTAACATCAGAGGGAAGGCAGTTGTAAACAGCCACTGTGGTAACGTTACTACAAACTCGGCATGCATTGATACATTACCTCTGCCCTACATATCTCAGACGTCTCTTTTCCTTGATGAATCCAGTTTTTCTCCCGAGAGTGAAACGGCATAGTGAAGATTATAGATCGCTCAACAGATTCAGGAACAGACTGACCGTCACTAACGCCACAAAATATTCATAACTTCAGCTGTTTACAGCGTAATCTATATCTATAAAGTTCTTGGTCCTGACTGACTGATCAACGCACAGCCTAAACCGCTGACAAAAGAGGGATCAAATTTTGAGTGTGTTCTTTAAATTATGTAGGCATTCGATGAGATTCTTCGATATTCAGGAATCCCACGGGACCGGAATTTACGCGGGAGACACCGCAGGATACAGCTAGATATAGAATTATTGTATGTTTTTACAGAGCTATCAATGCGGGAGCACCAAGTGACAGATCTTCGTCACGAGTTGGACAGAGTCAACAGCGATCTGAATAGTTTCAAGCAGAGATACTACGAGATGAAGCGAGCGTTGGATGCAGACGAGGCGAGGCGGCTGAGGGTCCCGTCTGCCGAGACTCAATCGCCTAAATAATGCATTTTGTTGTATCTTTGCTTATTTTCTATTTCCGTCTGATAGAGTTTACATGTATTGAGATGTACTAGTCCATCTAAGGACGTGTAAAACTCACGGACTGGTACGTCCAAATATGTATTCAAGAGCGAGACGTTGTAACTTTTGCTTTTGATGTAAATAGGTAATTTTAGTCAATGATTTTGTGTCGTTTTTGTTACCTTAAATTTTATATTTTAATGTGATCAGAAAATTGCTTGTGCCCCAGCAAAAGTTGCATTTTTATAAGTTTAATTTAATTTAAATTAACTAGCGGTGTTAGCCACGTCAGGTAAACAAAAACGAAAATATTTTTCTGTATTAAAAATCAAGACGACAGACAGACAGACAGAAGTGACATCGCATTTCTAATGTTGATTTGAATTAGGCTATCAACCGCAGATAAAATACCTTATTATATGAATCATACATTTTATTATATGAGATTGTTAGTTTTTAATTTTTTATCAAGGATTACATTTTGATATCGAATTTACACGATAATTGGATTTATTCTAGAATATAGACTAGCTAGATCAAGGGAGGAAATGTGAAAAAATAAAACACCAAAGTAATTAATCCGAAAACAATAGTTTTATTTAAGAATTTTTCACTTTCTCATAAAATATACACATTGTTTTTGTCATTAAACTAAAATGTAAGTAAATACTAATTTTAAATACCAATTCTCACGATATCGAAACAGGTTGAAAGAGGCACGAACCTCGGATTACGGTCTAAATGGTGTTCGTTCATGTACAAATTCGTCACTTAAAATCTATTAAGAAAAAGAAATAATAATAAATCAAATCAAAGCATGATTTTGTACATTTCAAAATAAAAAATATATTGTATTGTAAAGAAACACAAGACCTGTTTTTTCTTCTCGTAATAAGTGTGATGATAAAAGTCTACAGTCCTTTTGTTTGTTTTACTTAAAATTAACAGTTCGAATGCACGTTGCATGGACCGGGGAGGGCTGTGGGTGGGGGGGGGATCGAGAAATGCGATCAAATGCTATAATAACATGGGACCTTGCGGACACAACACACAAAACACGTTCCTATAATGCGACACTGCGATTGTTTATCGATATAGGGGATAGACAAGCCCTCACATGATAAAATCATCTTTAATTGTGAGGAAATTACAAAGAATGTCATTTTCATTAGATAATTGTTATTTTATATCATACTTGCCAAGCTACACTAGTCATTAGTGTATTTATTTTGTGCAAATAGGCACGTTTAGGATTAGGTACAATATATAATGCAAACAAAACCCTTCACTTGCTGTCGGGTAAAATCCGTAGTTTTCAAAATTATTGAAATATAAATCGACTTAATCTCAAATAGAACTGATAATGCAGACATTCATTGTTCTACCCAAGGAAGGTCTTCATGTACCTACAATGTACTACAGCTTTCTTAATTTATAGTGACAAAAGTATCAGAGTGTACGAGTTCAAAGCGCTATTGAGCAATATTCCCGTAGACTCATTGAAGTTTGTACGGTCGCATTATTGAAACATACTCACTCGCATCTCTCACATTCATGGTTTCACGACATATTTATTATTATACATGATGTTAACGTAACGGCCACAACTCAAATGTCCTAAGCATTCGCGTTTTTTTTAATTATAATTATCCATATTTGTTTATTATATACCATTTAGTGACGACACAGTCTAGCCAAACCACACCCGAAACAAGTACGTAATACATACATCATCAGCCCGCGAAACATCACGCACATCAATAATGAACAGTTTGACATTCCGAAGGCATCGAGAAGAAAACGTATACATGAAGCTGTTACTTAAAGTAGTTTAGTATTTGTAATTTTATTCGGAATGCCTTCACAAATGTGCACATAATACACGTAACATAGCTGTCGGTTCCGGCACGGGTTTGCATCGAGACGTTTCATTCAACCGATGTCCAGTAAGCAGAGTTCACTCGGTCACACAATGCACATGTTATATATAATGTATATCCATATCGTATGTCGTATGGTAAGTGTTCGTATTGTCTGTATGTCTCGATGCAAACTGCGCGGGCAGGGCGGGGGGCGAAGGGCGCGGTCTCGCCGTTGAATAAAACTATTGTTTGTATGTTGCATATAGGCGCCGAGCCGTGTCGAGCAGAGCCACGGGGCGCGCCTAGTGCACGTCCGAGCTCTCCTTGTTCAGTTGGTGGTTGGCCGGGTCCGTAGTGTTTATTGGCTGGAAACGTTGCATTTTTATTGATTAATTAGGGTCTTACTTTTACAAAATCAATATTTACTTTTAGGCCCGTAGGCTTCTATCTTGTAGATGAGCGTGCTACATTTTAAGACATAACCGCCAAACCATCAAATAAGATAACGCTCATCCTATCATGTCTATAAATGACTTGTAAAATAATTTTAGATTTTAGTCCTTACCAATTAGTCACATCTGGCACAAAATATGGTATTGTGTTATTGTTAGATATTAGTAAGTTTAGTACTAAGATATAATTATTATTATAATGAATGGGCTTGGTTACTTACAACAGCCAAAAAGTCAAACTGTTTAGAAATCAGATTAGTCTAATGTCATAGTTTAGTAAACTAGGTATTACAAAAGGTGACTGCAGCAGAGATATTTTTACGAAATTGATATAACCAACATGAAGATAACCGTCAATTCGGACTAATAAATCGTGTCTGATCTCGCGATATGTGCTTGAGTCACAGTTTATAATACTAGCTTAACATTGCTAGAAAGCAACTTCTTAAACTTAGGTCGTCATGCATGATGCATGATAGACATTTAGATTTTGATAGACAATGGGCGTGCATGAGAGGCATATAGAGCGTTGGGTAATTCATGTATTAAAATTGTCCAAAACTTTATTTCAACATCATTCCATCGAAATTATATTGACTCAAAATTGCATGCAGAACAGAATTCTTAAGATATATATTTTTTTAATAACAAATATTATTTGACAAACATCAACTTTGAAACAAAAGATTGACTGCTATGATGTTGTGGATAATTTTAATACGAGAACAGGCCATCAGGTTAGACCATGCATGAGAAGATTATTTACATTCATGCAAAAAAAATTAGTAACAATTTACACCTAAAGGGTTAAGCCATCATGTTCAAATGTAATAGTTTGTATCTCTTCATTTCAAATGCAAGAAACAAAAATATCAAATTATCATCATCATGGGGCTTAGGTCTGATTCAGTAGTCTTTCCCAATCAAGTCTGTTATAATAAAAAAGTTTAGTTTGAATTTGGGGTGGCAGTGGATTTTTGTAATAAAAACACCAAAATGATAGAAATAACCTGATGCTGCTGAGTGGGTCCTTACAAGGTAACTCCGCAACATTTAAGCACGGATACGACATTTGCATGAATATTTATTTCTGATGAGATGTACTAAAAATTCAGAATAACCTGATGGATGCAGCGAGGAGTGGCTCCTCATGAAAGAACTCTTCAACGGTAAGAAGCACCACTACGAAATATAGGGTAACCTGCCATTGCCCAGACTTCCTGTTCCTTTGGGAGTCAAGGATAATTATTGGATATAATTGGGTAGTTAAAACATGTCTAGAGAATAGTACATTCATAGGAAGGATAATCTATTGAGAAGAAGGTTAAGAGCAGGTTAATGGGAACAGGACAGTAATATCTTTTTAATATGAGGCACTAAATGGACGAAACAGGCTGTGTTAATAAATGAAACACTATTAACTTAAAATAACAATAAGTAAAATAAATATTAGTAGGTTTAATTACAAACCCATAACAATGTAAAATAAACTAAAAAAATAATTAGGAAAATACCAGATATCAGTCATTGCTTTCCATATTTCCAATATAAAGTCTAGTTAGTTAAAATAAAACCATGGATCGCATTGAAACATAAATACAACTTATGCAAAAAATCATCAATGGGATGTATCAATGTTAGAACGACATAACCATAGGCCGTACACACCTCGATTTTTAGTGAGACCAATACTCTAGGTTGATAAGAACAATTGTGTGATGGATGACTAATATCTGCTATTCACCAAACGATTTGTAGTCTTTAGTACATTATTTATGTTTTTCTAATCAAACTTTCAACATCATTTCATTTACTTATTTGTTTGGCTTGCTTTCTCCAGTTCTTCACATCGACCGTCTTATTGTCGAATGTAATGATGATGTTTTTCTTGATTATTGAGTTAAATGCCAGCTCGTAAAAGGTAAAAAACCATGAGAAAATGAAAAGTTATTCGGCATGTTTCATCATATAAAGTGGAAACGAGTGTATTTGCCTAAAGCTTAGAGAGGTGAAAAAAGGGCTAGATTAGATACAGCACCCACAGCTGATACACTATTTACACAATGGTGGTCATCTAATTAGAAACACTAACATGGGATTGTATTTTATTGCAATCCCCATTCTAACTAATTTTAATGAATCATTGAGTGTTTCTACGCATTAAAATCGATGTATCGGATATTATATTCCATTGTTATAACAGTTTAAAATATTAGAAAATAATGGTTGTTTTTTTAAGATGGAAACTTCTATTTAAATCAAAATAAAATACGAGATTAAGCCGGACAACTAATTAGAAACACCATAAAATCATCATTAAATTACATCCTTAAACAATCACCCTTATTTAAAAAATTATTTATACACGACTAAGTTTTGCGACGTTTCTCTCTGTCAAATGGTTAGAAAGGGAATTTGCAATAAAAATAAAACCCAGGTGCGAGTTTCTAATTACCACCACTGTCTATTATTATGTTATAGTGTCCCTACAGACAGCCATCTACAGGCTATCTTACCATGCGGGGTCCGCTGTTCCTGGCAGGACACTCCGATGAGCTTGGTTGGGGATCAGTTATACTATATGGGTTCTCTTAAAGGCTAGTGGAGGATAGATCAGTTGTGGGTGCTATAAGGGCTATATTGTCACTTGTAGTGTAGTGTAGTGTAGTGGGGTACTGACCAGGCTGATGGGCGGTTGAGGCGGCTGCGCGGGAGCCGGCTGCGGCGGCAGCGCCGGCGGCTCGTGCACCGCGGTCGTGCTGTGAGCGGCCTGCGCCGACCCTGACCCGCCGCCGTAGTAACCGCCGTTCATACCTGCAACTTACACGATAACGTTTAATAACAGTTCACGTAATAGGTGGTCCCTCGCGGCACTCTATACTTTACAACTACTTTTTACTTTTGTACTTCTTTCTATTAAAGTTCAATGTCTATTCATAAACGAATATAGAGCTGCAACGCATATTATGACGCACTTATTCTCTTGCGCATTGTCAGATTACCTGCACAAGGAGCGACATAACGGAACCATAAATGTAGCTAACCGTTATCTAAATCTACCACCTATCTAAACCTATTTTATTTGGATCTATGTTGAGTAAACAACTCAATCGTAAAAAATTATAACTTTCTAATACATCACTAGTCAAAGTTTAACTATGCCACAGACACACACCTCAACTTAAAACATCCCTCTTTGTCCGTTGGAGGTTAAAAAAACAAGCGAGCGGGACGCGTTATATCGCGCAACCGCAAAATTCGTAGCGCTACAACTAAAGTACAGACAAAATCAACGGGAGCGGAGCTTTACTTTGAGCGGCCTATGTGGCGCGGCGGGCAAACGCACGACTGCAATGCAGAAGGTTGAGGGGTTCGATTACCGTCGGACGCAAATATTTATGCTTAAAATATAAGTATTTGTTTCTGGTCTGGATGTATTCTATGTATATCATATTTATGTATTTACAAAAAAAAGTTTTGTATGTAGTATATCCGTTGTCTATTATTATCCATAATACAAGCCTAGTGCTTAGTTTGGGACTAGATTGCGCTGTGTAATGTTGTGCAATATTTATTTATGTACTTGGATAGCGTTTAACAAACGCATGTACGTATATGGAATTAACTAGCTGCGCCCCGCGGTTTCACCCGCTTTAGTCCCGTTCCCGCTGGAATATCGGGATAAAAAGTAGCCTATGTGTTGCTCCAGATCTCCAGCTACCTATATTTCAAGTTTCATCGCAATCGGTTCAGGAGTTTTTAAGTGAAAGAGTAACAAAGAATGTATCTTTACATACAAACTTTCACGTTTATAATATTAGTAAGATTTACCATTGTTAAATGTTCTCCTTGCAAAAGATTAGTGTCCTGAGTTTTCCGGTTTCTATGGAGTCAGCCTACTAGAATAATCGTGCCTCCTATAATTAAACCGTGGCAGGTAGGGATAGCAGTAATTTAAAGTTAGTTACCCTCGGTATAGGTAGTAGGAGGCGCTTGCAGGGTAGGCGGGGCGGGAGCGAGCGGCACCGGCGCAGCGCCCTGGAGGAAGTAGTCCTTGTTGACGCAGTTGCGGAGGCAATCCGGGATGCGGCCCACGATGGCGCGTCGGATCTCGCTCGCGGCCATCTCGCGCAGCTCTTGAGCCGACGCGTCAGAGTAGAATGCAGCGTGCGGGGTGCACAGCACGTTCGGAGAGTCCTTCAGCGGACCCTGTATAACACAAAAACACACATGTCACGTAACATGATACGTTCTTAAACTGTCGTAAACGTTTCGCCACGTTCGGACCAGTATTTAGAACAGTCTTTAAGAGTATACACTCCTAAACAAAACAAATTGCATTTAACACTAGAACCTTCATGATAAGAGTGTAATTATTTCACTTCTCTGAAATCTTCAATTTCAATCTGCTTGCAATGTGTCCAGCGAATAAAAGATCACAATCGATCGTGATGCGTTCTTAGCAGAGAATCCCATCGTGCTCATCAGTTTGAAGATGCATCACAAGACCCATACTAAGATGGTAAGACGGGACATGTATACGATGTGTGATCGAAACTTGGATCGTTATGAGAGAAGTGACTTCGTCGTCCGATTCTAACCTCAAACAGACGTATATGGTATGCAATGGTATGGTACGTACTTGGAACACGTTAAACGGTTCATTCTCGTGAACGTCGAGAGCGGCGGCCCTAATGCGGCCCTGTTTGAGCGCAGTGGCGAGTCCCTCGTCGTCGACTAGTCCCCCGCGGGCCGTGTTCACGAGGAAAGCGCCCGGACGCATCTGCTTGATGGTGAACTCGTTGATCAGATGGTGGTTGTGCTCATTCAGGCTGCAGTGCAATGACACGCAGTCACTCTGGAATAGGAGGTCCTGGAAACAAACGTTATTACATATTAAGTAAAGACTATCGAGACCTTCATTAACGTTGTTTGTCTAATAGCTTCCCAGATTTTTTATGGGTAGTATTTACTACCGGTTTTATTTATCAGTAACTAAATTTCAAGGTTCAAAAATAATAGGAGAGCCACAACATTAAACAAGCAAACTTCATATTGTCGTTTTCTACATTTTATTATAGTTTAGGCCTATAAACAGCTGTACTCCATCTCTGAACATTTTTGGTAAAGTGAATTTCCTTTATAAAAGTATCTGAGTACAATTGTTACAAATTATTCATTTTGTATCACAGGCATTTTAACTTTACCTAACAGCTAATACGCAAGCATTTTGAATGGAAGTCGCTGTTGCTGTATAAATTATATAAATTAGATGTAGAAACCTTTAAATACATATAACAGGTCTATAGAATTCTACCATACCATTGGGATGGTTCCTATGGACCGTGATATCATCAGACAAAATAAGATTTTTTGTTTAGGGTAGTTTTTATTTATTTCGAAGGTTGATGTTTGGGTGTATTGTGGTCTGGTGGTGGAATACTCTGAAATTGAGTCAAATTTGGAGAACTGACTCATTTTCAGATATGAGAGCGGAATATCTTAATTTCTGATGCTAATTTATTCTGTTTGATGCCACGAATATCTTAGCAGAACATCACAGAAATTTGTTGTGTCATTCATAAGAACCTAATGCAAAAATTTTGGAAAACATGATTTTTATTGTGTTTTATGCCAATAGACGACGCCATGATTTAGAGAATAAATAGGAACTACCTGTCATTTGCAAGACATGCCATGCTACTGAAGACAAAGCGGTAGAAACTGTATACAAACTATATAAAATCGCAAATATCAATAACATCATGGAAATGGAAGACAGAACTCGCTAATGCTTTTTGGTTAAGAAAGTAAACAACAAGAAACTTATTAATTAAGCGACAGAACACACATCATACAAGGTACGAACGCACTGTCTAAAAGCAGACCGGTGAAATCTTCCGCGGCCAGTCACATGGCGCATTCAAAACATTACAGAAATTCCCGCACTTAGTCCTCATACACATGTGTGTTCTGCAACTTAACAGAACCTATAATATCCTACTAATATTTTAAATATAAAGTGTGTTAAACCTTCACACGTTACTGAAGCGATTAAAATGAAACCCCAATTAATTAGGGAGGCCTATGTCAAGCTGTGGACAAGAAAAGGCCATTGGAAACAATGATAATGAAGGAGAGCCCTGTAATAAATAAAACGTGTCGATCCCGTACTTACCTGCAACGTATAAACCCTGGTGAGTCCGAGGGACTTCTCGATGCCGTCCGGCAGGTAAGGGTCGTAGAAGATGACGTTGAACCCGAATGCCTTGGCCCGCAGTGCGACCGCGGACCCGATGCGGCCGAGCCCGACGATGCCGAGAGTGTCGCCACGGATGCGAGCGCAACCGGTCGCCGCTTCGCGCACTTGTTCCGGACCTGTGCAGTACAAACAGGTCAAGTCTCCGGGGATATGGCCTCTGCACGGTTTGTGCATGTCGTTTAGCCTTTCACATTTGACCCGATCTTGAGAGATCAGGCCGAGTGTCAAAATAATAGTCAAAGTAGACAAATTCGCTAGAGCAGATCGATTATTAACTAATGGCATAACTTTTTAAATGAATAAGTTGATAACGACACCAAACTTAGAATTAAATGGAACACCAACTGACCATCAATCTTCAGTTTAATGCCTAAGCAGTATGTATACATAACGAAATAGTTTATGTAATAAAATAATTCGCAGACAGCTCACAATCGCAATACTTATTTGCTAAACTACATTTGTAGAAGTAAAGATATTAAATATTTAATATTATAAAATCGAAAGATTACATTTTGTTACAGTTCTATGAAAATTGTAATAACTTCTTACACTGGTAAACAGTGGCATAAAGCAAGTAAGTTCTAAAATAAATCGCATTGCAATACATACATTATAAAATGTGATAAATAAAACATGCGGCTCGTAAGTAGTAGTTTTCCCGTGTGAAACGGTGTGAAACGTTCGAACAATGAACAGTTTTGGGAAGCAGTCATTTCAGTTATGCATAGCATAGTTTGACGACAGAACGCAATCCGATTGCGGTAGGTACTAATTTTACATCTTATGTTAAACATAACGTGCATATTTGTTTATTATTGAAGATGTTTTGTTGATTTAAAATGTTTAATTGTTGATTATTTCGGAAATTTTGATTAATTAAACAGAATACAGTAGTATCTTCCAATATTGTTCATCTTTAGATGTAGATAATGTACATTTTTAAGCCACTCATACAAGTTAACAGTTTCAAAGCTATTAACTTGTATGAGTAAAAATGTATACAAATGTTTGTATTAATGACGTTTCATTAAAAAAGTGAGAACAGTAATATTTCGTTTAACTTTTGAGTGTAACTGACGGTAAAAAATTAAAGATTAGTTTAGAAACGGTCAGAAAATACAGCCTGCTAATTAGCGTATTAAAGAGAAAAGATTTCCTTAAAAAGTAAAAATAGCAGAAATAGAAACTGACCTGTGAACTTCTTTCCTTCCCGCACCATATTGGCCAGCCAATACGTCCGCCGGTATAAATTCAATATCAGACACAGGGTCGTGTCTGCCACCTCCTCCACGCCATACCCTGGCACATTACATACTGCTATCCCTGTAAAATAACAATAGTTATAAATATATATATATATATATAAACAACGAATTGGTTTACAACAACGAATTTGTTTTATACTATGTGGAGATTGACCCGCGTAAGTCGCGTGGGAATATCAGGATTAGATGTATGGATCGATAATTTAGCTTTATATTGTTGAAAGAAATTTTGAAATGGGTCCAGTAGTTTTGTAGAATGCTCCCCAATATATATAGATATTACTAGTCTAGACTAGTCGCCCGCAACACAGGGTATCCTAGTGTGGGAACTATAGTGCTCGTTTAAAAACAAAACATAATTTTTCGCTTTCTTAGTTACTGATAAGCATGTTAGAATAAGTTTTGTTTGTACCTACTTTTAATGAATAAACGTATATGTATTTGTATTATTAATTAACGTTCGCTCTTTAAAATATTAGTAGAGGTTTATCAACCATCATCACATACGGTACTAATATTCACCAACTTTATCAACAACATTTTGCCTAAGCGCTGTTCTTTTTAAAGAAAAAAAAAAACAAATTCCTCGTGTGGAACTAAATATTTAAAGCGGTTACCACCGCAGCTGCACTCTGAACCAATCAAATATGTAATATACGTGAACAATGCACGTGCAATAGTCCCCACGGAATAGAACAGCGGTTCTAGGAAATGTCAAGTTACAATCGATCTGTTTATCTATTATCTATAAGAAACTACACTGGTAAAATGGGTCAATTAAACGTCTTTTATTGTAATTCATATATTATATTCCAAAGAAACATCTATTCAAGTGAAGAATTCATAAGATTTGTCGCGAAACAACAATCAATTTAATATAAAGAATCTCAAAAACTATCCATTTCGCTAAATAATCCGTATTCAAACTTTGCCTGCAGGGTTTTTTTTATTAATACTAGTAAAACAGAAACCGAAAATCGTCCTGAGGTTAGCTGTTAAATACGATATTTAGCGCGATGACTAAGAGTACCAATGTTGTACGCGGTCTTGACCCAGGCAGGAAGCGGGGCACTTTCATTACCATAAACAAGATGATATTAACGTATGGAAGTGTGTTACTCGTGTCTCATGTCATGACACTAAACGTTTCAGATCGTTTCAATAGATACGATAGTTAGATACTTAGTTTTCCTTATAGACGTTTTCCTTAGTTACACAACTACATTTTAAAGTGGTGTTCCTAAATAAACGGTACCTTAATATTTTTCTTTATAATTTTATATGGACAGATTGTTATTATCTAGCTGCATCCGAATAAACTAGTTGCTTGCATTCTGACTAGATACACAGCTGAGCGCCAAGCGCTCAGTGCGGCTGGTCTTGAACTTTCCAGATCGTTCGAACGGTCTGGAGCCTCTTAAGCGCTAAACCAGTCTCCTGTCTATGCGGACGGTGCCGAAATTAATGTTCTGTATCAATTGTCTTCGCAAGTGATATTTGCCTTGAAGGTTGACGAAATATTGATGATTTGATTTATCAGTGGGTCAGCCGCCGCGATTAAATTAGCTGAACAATGTTTCGTATTAATTAGGGCGCAAGCGTTATGTTATGTATGTATGACGCTGAATTATTTCCATTTTGCAATTAATAGGTATAACTTGATTGGTTTCAGACAAGTTCAGTTCACATAGCAACGTGTCGTCATAGCTGAATAGATATTTTCACAACTGCTGAATTTTTGAAACTAGATACTTTCCACTTTCATCGCAAGGTTGGCACGACTATACCTAGTTGAAATCAGGGAAAATATCTAATTCCAATTACAAAAGCAATTTCACAGTAATTATTATATCTGTAGAAAAAAAATATGATCAAATAATTTGCCAATGTATTTGTATTTCTATAACATAAGAAATTTAATGTCCTTTTCAATTTCCATTGTCCCGTTTTCCTTCCTGCTTCCTACGCGTTCCTATTGAATGAACAGTATTTACACTTCCAATTGAGGTGTGATATTTTCGATAAAGTAATTAAATATCGACTTACCTAATTCACCGGCCGCCTTGACGTCGATATTGTCGACTCCTGAACCGATGCGTACTATAATACGTAACGCCTTGAACTTCTCGAGGTCCTCCTTGGTGAGGATGATGGTGTGCCACATGAGCGCGCCCACAGCCTCGTTGAGAACCTTCTCGTGTATCTCCGATGTGGACTGCGCGTCGCAGAACGCTACTGTAGCCACATCTTTCAGTATTGGCATCTCGACTGTGCAGTCTCTGCCGTCTAGTAACGCCACTAATGGCCTGAAAAGAGATACAAATACGCATTTATTTTTACAGTGCGATAATCAAAATAAAAGTTTAGACTTTACATAGACATAGACTAATTCTGCTGATAAAATCGCGGACGCAGCCAGTAAGGTTCATAAAGTACTAGCGCTGGAATATCGGGATGAAAATAAACTATGTGCTGATAATCCAGATCTTCATATATCAAGATCCATCGCAATCGATTCAGTAGTTTCGGTGTAACAAACATACCCGTTTACTTACACACACATTTTCACCTTAATTTTATTTGTAGGTTAAGATTTTATAACAATATCTAGAATACACGAGCAAGTAAAGAACCTTTGACCTTTCGCCGTCACAGACGACACCATAGTTCAAAATATCTTTACAATATACGAATGTAAACGTTGCCCGATTAATACTAAGCTGTAAGATATAAATATACTTAACACTCTAGGTTTTTATTCAGCCATTCATTGCATTACACATGACTACACCAAGTAAGCATAGCACAGTAACTGTGAATGGTCTAGAAACATCGCCACGCGGTGTAAAATAGCGTAGAGGTACGGCTCTCTGAACTGAATTTTCCTCTTCTACTAATTAAGCGGTATGCTCTCAGAAGATATTGTTGGTACACCATTGAAATGAAATGGAAGTACCGAAGATTTCCCTTCCGCAGGTTGTTATCGTTTGGAAAAGTCAACAATAAATATGTTTATTTGCAAAAATATGATACGTTCATTAAATAATATTAGCAAAGCTTATCGTAAGAATATCTAGTATCAAGCCAGAAAAACAGATTGTTACAATCCAATACCAAAACAAGTATCTTCCTACTATAAGTTTATTTTTGCTACAGAACTTAACTACTTACTTTTATCGGGTTTACATCAAACTACCATAATAGTCTTTCATTATAACTTCAATAGCCTTGGCGTGTGCTACGTAATAAATTAAATAAATCCGTATACTTTACATATTCAAAGTAATAAGTAACTAAGTAGATGTATAAAGTACGCACTACGTGAGTCGGATAAGCACGGATTCACCGAGGAAACTGGCACACTTTTTATTGTATTTTACTGGGCATTCGTGACTTGGCCACGGTTAAGCAATGCAGACATAACTATAGACTCGTAACTTTGTCATCGTTCTGATTAATTTATAACGCTCTAGTGATTATGGAGGAAATTAACATTATAAGGCACAAAAAGACTTAATTGTATCTTATTGTATTTATTTACTTATTAAATTGTTCCAAACCCAACTATTAATAAATATAATTTTAAAGCTTACACATTGTAACAAATGTTGGAAATATTCCTATGTACTATCTAAAGCAGGGATCCCAACACAAAGGCAAAATGTTTTAAGCGTCATTCACGGAATATGTATGAGACTTCACCTCTAGTAGGTAGTTCATAATAAATATCTCAATGCCTCTAATGCAAGTCTTTATATTTTTGTATAATGAATGACTGGTAAATTATGTGTTAGATGAGTATATAACATTCACACGTAAATAAAGAATGTGGAAGTTTCTGCGTAATGTTTATCGTCATATACAACCTTGGCTTGGTAACGCGTTCGTTGACACTGAAATACAGCGCCCCACACAACGCATATTATATAAACGTTTATGAAAATAAAGAAATATATTGCACACAATAAAATCTGAGTGACTCTGAATACACAGATCATGTAAAGCCACTTAAGAAAATCTTTATTTATCGAAATTTTTTATATATACCTATCTATTTCGGCTTCGGTTATCCTGTAGTTTCACCGCGTAGTCCGTTTAATAAACAAAGATAAAGGTTTCCATAGTAAATAGCTTTAGATAAGACTGTTCGAGTAGTTTTGCATTCATTGAAATGATCAATTTAAGAAATGACAAAGACCAAGTGCCTTTCTTGTAATTAATTACGAAATCAAGAACATAATGTTAATTTACAATATATCTGCTGCTTTTAATCGTTGGAAGAATGATTTACAGTCGAGCGTGAACCGAGGGCCGCATACGCGACTTTCACACACAAGGCCCGCGCTGTCTTGTATACAAGAGTTTTATTTGCATATGAACGTGATGGATTTCTTTCCAATTATTTGACATTTTATAGAATCCGCGAAATCAATGATCTAAGTTCCATGGCAGTTTTCTCATCTAATTTTTGTGAGTTTTTTTTGAAGATGTGACAGATCAGCATTTGAAAGCTACCTTTGTAAGCCACGAATTTTTCACGACTGCCAAAGTGTTATGTTTTTGCCGTGATTAGATTTTCAACTACAAATATATATTGCAAGATTAATACTAAAATAAACTGAGTCAAAAGTTAACATACTAATTCCTCGAACACATTTTCACGAAATTAATTTTGAGTTGGGAATTGTTGCGGTTTTTTTTTAATACTTCTCGCTACACTTGACTGCATACTTTAAAACACTGTATTCCGAAAAGCGAGACTTAAGCTGCGCACCGCGGTTTGACCCGCGTAAAATCCGATTCCGCGGGAGTATCGGGATAAAAAGTAGCCTATGTTTAAATCTAGATCGGCAACTGTCTGCATACTAAGTTTAATCGCAATCGGTTCAGTAGTTTTGCGTGACACAAACATTTACGTGTTAGTTGAGAGCGGTGTTGGTCTAGTGGTAGATAGACCGCTCTCAACTACTTTCCGATTTTCACCGACTTTCATTGCGAAGGTCGTGGTTTCGAATCCCGTCCGCGCAAGAATGTCTTATACTTTAAGAAAAAAATATATGCCCTATTAACATCGCTCTTACGGTGAAGGAAAACATCGTGAGGAAACCCACGGCTTGAAATCACGCACAAAGGCCCAATAGCCCTACTATTTGAGGACATACACATTTAAAACTTTATTTTTTTATTTACGTGTTAGTTTGGCCGATTTAATCCAAACTTCTGTTTGAAGGATGAACACAAAAAAACTAATAAGAATATGATTAAATGTAATATAAGTACAAAATATTGTAACCAGTATGAGTTTAGGTTTGGAGTTAGAGGGGGCAACAAGTAACCCAAAGTTAACTAATCAGCAAGCAATGGGGACATACCCCCGCGCCGTTCGTCGGCCGCCGCCTCCACTCCAGTAATTAAAGTACACCCAGTACGATTAAACTAATAATTTAAAGTTTTGTCATACCGTTGCGGAATTATTATTATTGCCATGGAAAGTTTTCCAACTGGAAAGTAATTCTGAGAGAGAGCGGGGACGAAGGGAGTTTTTGGTATTTCAACAAAGTTTCGGCGGGGCGAGAGCAGACGAAAACAGATTTGGTGGCAAACAAAGAGGCCGTGGGGGGTGGCTCGACGGGGACAACCCCTTCGGGCAAGTTTTGATGGAAACCAAATAGGATTAGCGAGAGAAAAGAATAAGTGGAGTGAGGCCGCGGCCGATAGAAGGTGTGGACTTTGCTTTGTTAACTTGCCGACCGCGTCTCCACAACTCGAACTCGACTCGCATTAGAAACTGAGTGGGGGAGCGATAGATTCGATCTTTGATAAACTGTTTGAGTTTCTCATTCTGAATTTGTAATTCTATTAAAGGAGATTTTTTTATGTTTCTAAATTGTTTCTTTCTAAAAAAACAGATTGTTTCTAAATTTTTGTTTCACATTCGTCCATGTTTGCAGCTGGCCGCTACAATCAGTTATCTGACTTTTGTAAGGACAAGCCAGAATAACAACGAACAAGTGAAATCGTTTAACTTTAAACGTCGAACAATAGAGGTGGATTAAGTATGAAACTTTCGCTGTTCTAATTAGCGATTTAGCGCGAAAGTTTATAAGTGAAATAATTTAGACGAGTACCTTGCATTGCGTTTAAGTTTAACGAACAGACATAGACGAGAGAATCACTCGGTAATATAGTAAGGAAAACGCTACAATTGTATAAGAAATGAGAAATTCTGATAATAAAATTAGTCTGCCTGACACTGACTGGCTTGGTATGGAAAAGTTTATATGCGTTGATTGTTATTATTACAAAGATTGAACATAAATGTATATTACCTCGTCTGCAGGGGTCCGTTAGCAATGGGACCCCGCATGCTATCCATACGCGCTCTCTTTGGCAGCATCTTGCGTTTGTCCATTTAAAGCGGCAAAGCCGCTTTAACACCTCACTCCGCAGCGCGTCACCTGTAACAACCACATTCAAAATAAGTTAATTACATAATATGAGACAGGTTTACTGAACTGTTTGTTACCCCAGCAAATTTTATACACAAATAGCAGTAATTCTAATATTATAAATGTGAAAGTGTGTGTTTGGATGTTTGAAACTCAACCACGCAAAAAACTACTCAACCGATTACTCGGGTAAAACCTCGGGGCGCAACTATATACTATACTCCACGTCATATATTTTCCAACTAATTTGCCGGCACCTGTACGGTTGGTGTAGTAAATAAAGAAATGTAGTGTTGTTAGGCATTAAAACACAAAATTATAAGAACCTACCAACATACTTTTAAAAATAGAGAAGCTATTTTGTTTTTCATTCTCTGTCCTAAATAGGAAACAACGCGTCTTAAAAATAATGAAAACCGTTAAAGCTTGTGCACATAATGAGGCCCTTTCATACGATACACCACATGTCACGCTTAACTCACTTCAAACTTAAACCGCCCGCGCCGCGCCGCCGTTCCTTGCATAAAGATTCCTTTTTTCTGTTATTTAATTAAAAAAATGTATAGTTTTTAGATTGTTTCTTATACAGGTAGTTAACGGTAATACTTGCCTAATTTCTAAATTCTAGATCAACGCGTTCTAGAGACAAAGTAACTTAACAGACGGACAATATAAATTATAGGATAAACCTTTAATTTATATTGTCCGTCTGTTTCACTATAAAATATTAGCACTGGGTGAGTTTCAAATGTCTTTCAATCTTTTGTGCTATCCATTCAAAGCCTATTTACACATAATCACTGCTGGATGAACAACGATAAGGTGATTCTACCCTTAGCTCCCATAAGTCACAGGCGAGCTAGATGTTGACCAAGAACATATTAAGCTTAAATATCAGTAATATGTTTGCAGTAATCTAATGATAAACTATGAAAATATCAACTACTCATTATTATGATGGTACTACACTCTCAGGTAGTTAAAAACACTTCCTAAACACATTATGTATGATAGTTATCGGTTGGGTTATTTCAATATCATCGTAAATGGCTACTCACAATTTGATTAGCGTTCTTGATGGCATATCGCTCTTGGTGTTCTTGTGACGCATATTTCACCTACGGCAACAAAAACAACATGTTTACATGTTACTCTAGTAGGCTAGGTTAATATCAATTACCTATTGTTATTTGTCTATACGTGAGTAGCCAGGCGTTCATAAAGGTCAATTCTTGTAATAATTCGACGTTTATTAAATAACATTTTTAGTTATAAATACTAATTACCGCATTAATCCATTTAAAGACATAATATTATGGTTAAATCTGTTTAATAGAATAAAAACTAATCTACAAAAAAACGAATCGTTTGTAACGAAGAACTGTAAAAATATCTGTAGTATACTACCTACCTAGTTACTAAATGCGAATATTTTTCAGGTTTTATGATAATGATTAAATGAATTTATCAATAGAGTTATAGTACTACTTATTCCAAATATTCATGTAACAGGTCGTTAACTTGAAACTAAACAAGTTTGTTTAAGAGAGAGCTTAAAACACTAGCGAACTTAAACACTAGGTAGGCCTTACCGTTATACGCAAATAAAGAACGAAACTGATGATAACAAGTGAGTAATTAAGAGCCTAATATAATATAATAACCCTAATAGCGTGACAAGGATAAAGCTGGCGAATTTCAGATGTGTAAGTGAAGGACGTATGATGCGACTATAAAATTTTATTGCGTAAAATCAAACAATTGCTAGTTTCAAGATAACTAAACGTTAATCTTGAAATTCAAAACATTCACTGCCTGTATTAAGCTAAGTTCAGTTCTTATACAAAGTTTTATTAGTTGTCGTACAATATTGACTGACTATCACTTATTTGTACAATTTAGAGGGAAGTTTGGATTTTTTTTCTATCGATAAAATTTTCAGGAATCGTCTTTTCACGACATTCACGTGTTAGTAAATATCCTCGAATTTAATAAATATGGTTCCAAAAACTTTTATTTCAAATAACTTTTGTAGTAATTCACCCTAGAAACTTCAGTTCTGGCCTACTACGGCCCCTTAATAAATAATTAATAAAATGGTCAAGAAATAAATAACTTGTTTAAGGTTTACTTAAATGTGTATATTATTCGGTCAGAAATGGAATATGACGGTCGATATTTTTGATTATTCGGAACATTTCAGTTGATGGACGATTTTTGAAATAATCTTTACTATTTTATCGGACGCAACCCATTGGCGCGTGTATATGTATGTCATGGTATGGTGTTTTGGTGGCGTTCGTCCAATCTGTAGTTTATTATTCAGTCACTGAGTTCAAATAACCATTTTAAGTTAGACGATTGAGCGCACGTGCTAATAATACAATTTGAATATGAAAGTAAGTCGCTGGTATATAAAAATAAAAAAGAAATAACTCAAAATTTCAAGTTTTTACAACTTTGCATTAGAAAGCTCAATTTCAGAAAAATAAAGAAGATAACTAGTCCTATTTTTATAACTGATTGGGAATCCGGATCATTTAACTTAAAATTTATCAATTTATAATAATTTATTCCCGATTTTATGATAATATAATAATGTGTACTTATTTCACTTTTAAACGTTTATGAATGCAATATAATAAAAAACCGAAATAACCCTCGTTTCAATTAAGGTTTATATAAAATTTTCTAAAAATAAATTGCATTATGTAACTATTTGACATAATTTAAAATATTTACATCAAAATAATTTCTACAAAACGGAATTAAATCGAAAATTATACAGATCAAACTACTTTTTTATTTTTTGGTAATAATAGGGGTTAAAGTATGAAATTGCCGTTTTATTGCAATAGGTTCTTTGAATTGACATAGAATCTTCATGGTTTGAGGTTTTCGAATGAAACTTTTTTCAAATGGTTTCTGTGATGTTCTTTTTTTAAAAAATGTGAAACATTTGAATATCGACTTTCAATTGTTTTTGTTATTCAATTTAGACAAGAAAGATGGATACTGCGAAAATTCGAGTGATTTTTTAATACGAGTTCCGACGCGGAACTAACGCGGCAGAAACAGCCCGCAATATCAATGCTACGTTTGGAGAGGGGTCTACTAATGAACGCACCGTGCGATTTTGGTTTAAACGCTTTCGTGATGGAAATTTCGACTTAAAGAACGAGCCACGAGGAAGACCGCCCACACAGGTGAATAACGATGAATTAAGAGAGATAGTGGAAGCCGATCCTAGTCAAACTACCCAGGAATTAGCGGCATGGTTTAACGTTACCTTACCCACTTTATTGACTCACTTGCGTCAAATCAATAAAATAAAAAAAATACGAAAAATGGGTGCCTCATGATTTGACTGATCTGCAGAAAGAAACGCGTGTTGAAACTTGTGTTGCCTTGTTGAACCGGTACAGAAATGAAGGAATATTGGATCGAATTGTAACATGTGATGAAAAGTGGATTCTTTATGATAACCGGAAAAGAAAAATGCAATGGCTGACCCCAGGTCAAATGCCAGTGTCCTAAAGCAAAACTTACCAATAAAAAGGTAATGGTAACTGTTTGGTGGTCTCAGCATGGTGTTATTCACTATAGTTTTCTTCGATCTGGTCAAGCAATTACGGCAGATGTCTATTGTGCCGAACTCCGAACCATGGTGACAAAACTAGTAGTAAAACAGCCCCGACTCATGAATCGATCTTCACCATTATTGCTCCACGACAACGCGAGACCTCACACAGCACGAGAAACCATTTTGACCCTTCAGGAACTGCACTTAGAAACCATTCGTCATCCTCCGTATTCACCAGACCTTGCTCCAACGGACTACCATTTTTTTCGTGATTTGGACAATTATCCACGTGACAAGAAGTTTTCTTCCCAGGAGGCAGTACAAAATGCTTTCACACAGTTTGTGCAGTCTAGATCGTCGGAGTTCTATCGCAAAGGCATTAATAACCTTCCCATTAGATGGCAGCAATGTATAGATAATAATGGCAACTATTTTGATTAAATAAATTTGTTAAAAAATTAAAAAATAAACAATTAAGATTTTCAGTACAAATCGGCAATTTCATACTAATAAATAATATATAATATATATAGGATAAGTCACATAATTACTACCGACTTGTCGACGTGAGTTCATAATAAAAAAGTAAATGATCTCCTATCTCCGTCAAAAATTAATACATTTGTCAAATATTGAACGACGCCAGCAAGTACTAGATTTACCACACCGCAATGCAAAAAGTGCTGTTAAGCATCCCACTAGGGTACCGCTTAAACACAGCAAGTAAATCTTATTTACCATATCTAACGCAAACGGATATGAAAATGTGTTTACTGCCGTTCTCCTACAAGACATCAACCCTCAAACTGTTTACCCGTCGCCGTGCGGGGAGAAATTCAGGTTCACTCTCTTAAATGTATACCTTGGTCGCCTCATCGACACCCTCTATGTAGGGGCTACACGGCATAAACGACTTACCAAGAGTGGCAAATGCATCCACAAAAAGTTTACTGTTTGGTACGAATTTTTCAAATGACCGTCACTGTCAACGGCAAACGCTACAGAACGATGATAGCCGCCTATTTTTGACCCAATTTAAACGATATGGACGAAGACGACATATTGTAGTCTCGGGAGCGCCAAACGGCTGGGACGACATGGTGCATATTTTTCAAGAACGATTTCAGGATATGAATTGGTCTCCAAGATCGTGCGATTTGATCTCAATAGACTTTTTTCCTTCAGGGATTTCCTCCGTCTATCTCTATGTCAATAAGCCACAATCGACCTAACTATGCCTTCAAATTAAAGAGAGTAGCTGCGGCGCTCATTTAAACGAGGTTATATCCCATACAACTATCCGCATATCCCAATGGAATAAGCGAACCTGGCAAATTAAAAATATTTTCGTTAATACCTTGAGGTACACGGTTTCGTTTTATTCAATTTCAACAAAAGAGCGCTAACCGTATAAATACCATTTATATGGCCTTTAAGTATTATTAATTTATTTTTAAAACAACGTTTGTTTAGCGCGATATCGCTCCGTTAACAAGTAAGTAGGGAAATAAGCCCTATTTTCTAAATAAAATACTTCTCAATGTTCACCCTAACGTAAACGATTCACAATCCCTTTCCGAGTATTACTTATTGTATTGTGATTTACTCAAGCGGAAATTTAAAATATAATAATCGCATCATTCTATAGGAACGTGCGAATGCTTCATAAAAACCTATCGTCTGCAAATACCTCGGCGTATTGTCGCTCAAGCAAATATGTTTTGAGTACCTACAAGTAGGTATATGTATTTTCTACCTATACCTACAGGTAGTAAGTTTGAGCACGTGTCAGGTTTAATGCGGCCTTCGGGCGTGGTTACGTCATGTCTCGTAACTAATGACCTTATATCTGGTGATAAAGACAAGCACGCGTAGCAACAACGTTCTTAAATTAAAGGAAATTCAATGATAATTTAACTGGTTTCTCACTATTGGGCCGGGGTGTATGGTCGTAAAGTTGTTAGCTTCATGCTCTTTACAGATTTATTCATATTTTAAATAGCAAAACACCATTTATTTAAAGAAATCATGAGTCAGTCACTAAGAAATAATTCTTTTAATTCTTACTTGTCATATCATAGCGTTTGGTTTGCCCATTATGTTAAACTATAAAACATGTAACCCGTCTTTTGGATAATAGTAATGTTATCGAGGATGATTAATCGTATTTAAAATGATATAATTACATTAATTTATTATGAAGTTAGATAATGAAAATGTAGTTTCAATTTTGTGGAATACCTATTACAATATCACTATATGCTGTAGACTTGATATACTAAATAAACTTACTGGTTTCGTTTTCGTTTAAGTGACGAATACGCGCGCTTCCAAAGATTTTGGTTATTATTTAAAGTACAAAAAAGTATTGTAAGTGACCGTTTCATAATGATAGACAATGGAACACGATTCGATGAATTTCATAACCTAAATCGAGTGTTTTAATGTCAATTATGATGAGTTACATACTTCTACTTTATCAACATAAATGTACAAACAACAGACATTTTTTGCGATAAATTAAAAGTCAATAAAATGGCAGTACCAAAATGGAAAAAAACAACAACTTGTAATTAACATTTCATTTCGGAGAAAAAACGCTATCTCGACTGATATTACAATTGAGGTTCTACATTCTTAAAATTCTATATGCTCATAGTACCTGTAACCAAGTTTTGTCAATATCTGATGAAAAATACAATCAGTTAGAAGGGACCAAACATACTGACAGACGAAAGTAAACTGTGCCAGACTTGAAGCATCTCGCTTCTCTTGCTCGGTCAATTACATCAATTATAACCAACGAACATTCAATCATGTCGAATCGATGCTACTAGTGCTATGAGTAATGGAGAATCCCCACCACTGATTTCGAGGGACTGCACGCAATATTATTATAATAATAGCTGCGCCCAGCGGTTTCAGCCGCGTAAATCTCTTTCCCGCAGGAATATCAGGATAAAAAGTAACCTATGTGTTAATCCGTTCCCCAGCTACCTATATTCCAAGTTTCATCGCAATCTGTTAGTAGTTTTTGCGTGATTGAGTAACAAAGACTATTAGTAGGATTACTTTTTGGGTGGCAATACATACAGGAAGCCATATTATTACTGGTTAAAAATAACCAGTTTTTTTTCTCTACATGGAGTTTACACATGAAATTGCTAGTTACAGTCGACTGTTTAAAGAAGGTTACGTTGTAACTAACCAGATCGAAAAAAGATACTCCTTTTCTTGTAGCCGGATAAAACATACCTTATAACAAGCGGTTCACCCGCAATGATCTCTAACTCGGTTGAGTTAGAGACCTCATACGGTTGTATGTTTTGTTTAATAAATAAAAAACACTCATTCACCAAACAGTTTTCGCATTTTCAATGGTAATGACAATGATCAAGTTTCTCTCTACTTAGAGAAAGTAATATGTAATTTCTGGTAATGAGTTGCATTGAAATATAAATGCTAAGGTAATGGAATAAGATATGAGATGCTTACCAGCGCTGCACTCGTGAATAGGTCAGTCCGCGATCACCGCTCCATCGGCGCACCGTCATTGAGTTGACGCCAGTTTCGGCGAACAACCGTCACTTATACACACACAACACCGTCACTGCACAAGCACAGACACTGCACTAATGTACTACACCGTGCGCTCCGACCACCGGGTGAGTATCACTGCACCTGTGACAAAAGAGAACTCTATGTTAGGCCTTTGTTCGTGTCTGATTGATGCCCAGTGTTTAGTCTACAGTCTGGCTTTAGACAATGATGAATGGAAGATACGACGACGATGCGACGGTCACTTAAATAATGTTATTACTTTATCTAGAACTAGTAAATGTACGAATTATATCTCCGAGCTTGCATATAACAATTTGCACGTTCCATTTACTATTTAATTACAATTACGGAAAACTAAAAGAACAAAGTAGTGAAATATTTTCGGGAATAAGAATGTAGCATCAAAAATGTCTTACAAATATACGAATTATATCGCCGAGTTTACATTTAACAAACTGTTTTCGGTTGATGTAATATTTTACGGGCTATACAGTCGCGCACAGCAACAATGTACAATTTATAGCCGACTGCAATACCTGCATTGTTTCCTTGCAACTTATGTGCACGTATTTCCTACTTCCAGTTGTAAACATAAAGCTGTTTATGTTATGTCGCACGTAACGTATTTATCCGAGAAACTAAGATCAAAAGAGAGAAGGTAGATCACAAGGTGAGTTAACTGGCGTATAACGATACTTAGAAACTACAACTAGGTTAATCCGTCGCGTCGTTTGATATTGTATCGCGTGGAATGAAGCGACATTTTCGCTCACAAACGTACCGACGACGACGACCAAGTCAAATGTACCGTCGTAATATCCGTAAAAAAACCATCTGGCCGAGCGAGGGTAGGAGTGCGGACAACTCCGGCGAACAATGCCGACCGACAAACTGAGCCTCGGGAGAAACTTTTAATTGAAAGGACCATTGATCGCATCCGGAATGAGGCTCTAGGGTTACCGCTACACTCAATTTCATTTGCTAATTTTTTAATACTTATGTACCTATTAACTGTTCGTATTGTTTCGATTGGTTTAATGTCTATACCTAAATATTATTTCATTTACAAATTCACTAAGCAATTCGGTATGGATACTAAACAAATTATAATGGTAATTAATTAGAAGTTACGTCTACGTAAGGCTATATTATGCCTATAGTTGACTATGATTATTTTTACTGAGGGTACATTAATTATTACCCTCAGTAACAATTTTATGTAGTCGTCAATGATCATTCTATATAACCATTTACTATCAACAGTTTTTTAAACGTAGAAAAAAATTCTTGGATCATACAAAAGTTTTATTATTTGAAACGTATCCGAGAAAATGAAACATTCTTCGACTGTCAATTCGGCGTAGCTGGGAACAAGAATCAAATTACGTGATTTTATTTAAGGTAGCGATTGCGAATTAACAAAATAAAACGGCGAGAGCGTGAGTGGCATTCCTCAGTGAAATTAAAGAAGGTGAGTTATTTACCTACCTATCTTGTTGAACACGTACACGATATCTAAGGCCACGCGCACTTTGGATACGAATTTGTATCGTGCGAAAACGTGTATGACGGTGGTCGTATGAATTGAGTGCGCACACTGAATACATTTTTTTGGAACTACCAATTTCATAGAGAAGAGATGAAAAAGTCATCTTGAAATGTATGTTTTTTTAAGGTATGTATGAAAACACTAAACTTTAAATATTATCTAAATACTGTGCTACCTAACCTAACCGGATATGACGATATGATGTATACAATACAGTCAATTTCACTCCACAATATCAAATTAATACATTATTGAGATCCTTTTTTTCGTACGAACACTCGTTTTAAATACTTTTAACCCAATATTCGGTTGGTAACGTACGTCGTACCGTACGTATTAGTCGAGAACACTCCACACAAATACCAAAGTCGACTTAAGAAACACTACAGCAATCTGACCATTCGATAGTTGAACGCCCCCGCCCGATTGATCGCTTCGCCCGTTCCCACTAACATTCACCAATGGAAGCCGATAGCGAAACTCTTCTGGAACGTTAATTAAACAGATATATCTACCACAGAAATATCTTATATCTTGTATTCTATTTGTATCCTTGTATCTCTTAGGCTAATTTCTTATAATAATTACTGTGTCCGTCTTGACTTCATACAAAAACAAAGACATTTAAGTGTTAACCCTTAAAAACTCGAAAGCTCTGGACTGCAACTTGATTGATTCTCGTTGCACGATCAACGTAAAGGGGAAACCGGTGTTTAATTACGATGTTGAATACGGGCGCTCATCGGATGAGTTGGCTTGTCCAATTTCATCCAGGTTTGATGGCAAATGCACCAATCAACTTGTGTTCTGACCTACAAGTGTTCTGTTTCGATCTTTGTTTGGTTTAACCGTATTTTTTTTAAAGATTAACCTTATTATACTTATTAAAGAGTGTTCATTTTTTGATAGTCTGGCGACTACGGTAATCCTACTAATATTATAAACGTGAAAGTTTGTATGGTAATAGGTATGTAGTTATGCATGTAATAGGTAGGCGCTGCCAGTATTATCTATGTCTCGCTGTTCAACTTATTGTTACATTAGTCAAATATGGCCAATTGGAACTTGCCCTAGCATGATGTATCTCACAATGAAAATTAAGACACGAGATATATTGAGTTAATTTCCTCCCAACTACAACGCGAGACAATGTAACCACTATGGCAGAGTACCTAGTAGGTAGTTTTATAGTAAAATGGGAAGTGAAACGACCGACTTTCACTTCTAGTGATAAAACTTTGTCATTTTTTTATTTAGAAACATTTTAATCGGTGACTATGCCACATTTAGGGTTTAGTTTTGCTAATTCAACAAAGTGGTCTTAAAGAGAGTTTTTGATTCAGTATTAATAAAAAAATAATTATAATTTTCTGTAATATCATTTCTTTACATTTTAGAGCTACCAACACTACCTACTTGTAAATGTCTGCAGGCGAAAAGTCGTTAAATGAATTACAAAATAAACAATAGTTTTAAGGATTAAAATTCTTTTACATTATAAAAGAAACAACAAAATCAGCTAGTATGCGACTGGATCTGTGTGCCCCAGTGACCTCAGTCCAGAATAAATAAGTAGAGCTAGATATTCCGTGCAGACATACAAAAGTGGGTCTGCAACTTTCTTTGTTTAAAGAGAAAGGGACTGTACGGAAACACTGTACTGAATAGGTACGTTGTAATTTAGTAGTTTCAAGACGTGCATATATGGCCTTCGCCAACGCAGAACGTTGCGGAAATCAAACCCGCTACACAGCTGCACTATGCTACACTATGTGCATAAAAATAAAAAAAGTAAGTTTCACACATTCAATGATGTCCGCCAGTGTATAAGGCACTAGGAAGAAGGGTCTATGCCCTATAGTAGGCTACGAAAAATAAGCAGGTCGTTTTGTAGCACCAATGTTCTTTATAAATTATAATAAACTAACTAAAGATGTGTGCACTGTGCAACCTGGTCCGCTCGTAATTTAGGTACAACAAACTAAGAGACTAAAATTAACATTAATTTAATTGAATAAATGAAATGGGCTTCAAAAGAGTTTTATTATTTTGACTATCTGCGTCCCGCGCTTTTCCCCGCGCAAGTCGCGATCCCGCGTTGTTGTTCGAACACCTATCTACCGCAATGCAAAAATCCACACTTAAACAGACGACCAGGGAAGTACTGATGCTGGTACTTCAATATTTATTGCACTGCAGTAGGTAGGTAAAGGTAAAGTTTGTATGTAAGTAAGTGATGATAATGATAACGATGGATGACGATGATGATGCCACTCTACATCACTTACCCTACCCCTGTTTATTTTCATTTAGATCTGTCTCGATTTGTTCAATAATTATCACCCGCGTAAGTCCCGATCCTGTGGGATTATTGAAATTAAAAGTATTATATGTTACTCTCTATAAATTCAATTATCCCTATGCAAATTTTCTTCGAAATCGGTCTAACCGATTAACCGTGAAGAGGGAACAAACAATAAAATATATGTGTAAACTTTCGGATTTATAAAGTTTGGGAAATAAAGATATGGGTGTCAAAAATATATATTTTCTTTATCCTAAATAATCGCTTAGTTCGGGTTTTAATCGCGTATTATTATTGATTTTCTTTTCTTGACGTTTCAACTTGTTACAATAAATAGTCTTGATCGTGAGTCAGTGGCACCAAAATATCAATGCAATGCACTTTTGAATTATTTGATTTAACCGACCTCAAAAAAACGGAGGAAGTTCTCAATTCGTCGTAATATGTAGTAAGTAGGTAAGTAAGTAGGTATATTCTCTTTTTACCTAAAAGTCTTTAAAACTAGAAACACAATGGGAAAATGATTTTTTTTTGGAGCCGGTAGAACAACACCACCTTTACCGAAAACGGTCAAATGTAATCTAGTCAAAAATAAATGCTTTTGTTTCGTACATAATAGATCAAACAAGCAATGTCGTTTAATTATGTATATCAAGGCTCCCTACCAGCCAAGGCAGCCAGCAGGGGTGGTTGCGCAAACATGGTAATTTAGTACCGTAATCTTTCGAGTGACAGGGGCTCCCTTGTCGGCGACATCTTCGTTATTGATTGCTTCGGTAATCCCCAGTACATAGTCTACTGTTAGACAATAGGCAATTAGAAACGGACTAATTAGATCTCGACCAGATCAATTCGATAAATCACTTTCTATACAGATTGTTTGTTGACTATTTAGGGTACAACATGAGACATACTTACTTGTTTAATTCCTTGTAAATAAATACAAGAATAAAATTACATTCAAAAGTAAGCACAGCAGAATTTTATTTTCATTTAGTCTGCAATACTTCTAAGTCGTCACAAGCTTTCAGTAGTGTGTTGAGTGTTTGTTGCTTCCTGTGCTATAAAGGTTGGCAAAGTACGTGTATGCTCATCATAACATAAGAGATCTGTTAACAGCGTTGAAAGAAAATGTTGAAAAAATAACGGTCTCTCATCGTAGTTCGAAAGTTTTGTTAATAGTCGTTACGAGAAAGAGATAACATTCTTTTTAGGTATTTCTTTTTAGGGTTCTATAGGGATAATTATAAAAACAGGACCTTTTTATTAAGTCCATCTATCTATGTGTCTCTTTATACAAACAATCTGTATCTCATGAACCTCATAGTCTTAACTCTAAACAGTTGAATTTAACAAATCCTTGAAACAAAATGAAATAAAAAAATGGTACGGAACCATCGTGCGCGAGTCCGACTCGAACTTGACTGGTTTTTATTTACATTCTGTTTGCTCTATTTGCTCAGCGACTGGCAGAATAGTTGGTTACTTACACAGCCAACAGCCACTAACTTTAACAGAAAAAAAACAAGAGAAGTACGTGTCGGACCCGTACACTGAGTATTCCGTAGACATATAGTTTCACACCTATAATAAAAGTTACAATATTATTAGCAATAGACAACTGCTAGATTAAGAGGCTAAATAAGTGGATTAACTAATATATACATTTTTAACAATCACGAAATTATAATGAAAAGACCATCAGTAATATTAAGTTACTTTTTGCCATTTAACACGTCGCGCGTCGTGTTATGAAGATTATATCGAAACTAGCCAGTGTCTTATACAATTATTTATATTATAGTCAAGTTTTCTCCCAACGTAGAACGGAACCCTATAAATACTGAACCGAAGGCGAGATGCTAAAGTTTTTGTCACTTGTTTGACTTGTAGTTCGAGTTTTAGAACTCGGTAAAGAACAGCAACTTAGTTTAGTCCTGTAATTTATCTTGGGAACAAGAAGTTATGAGTTTAATGGAAAGAATTCAGTTCTAGTTTGTTACTTCAGACTTTAAAACGGAATTAAATGTTCACTGACTTAAAGAACGAATGTTTTGGACGGAATGAACTACCGTACTCAGAACATATTCCTCAGCAACGCAATGCTTTGTCACAGTATTTCCGCTGAGACGTGTCACGCAAGCACGATAAGTAAGGCTTTTACCTTAAGTATCTCTTTCACGTTACTAGTGTGGCAATCTGTCGAGATTTTTATGTTTATGTTAGATTATCATATCATCATGTACTATAGCGAAATCAGAGAAGATCTTATTTAAGGGATTATTCAAATAGTATATATCTATTCCAGCAACACTTTACATCTGTATAATTTGAGTTTGTCCCTTGTGCGAGGCGGACTTGCCAACTGTGCAGACTAGTTCATGGGGTGCGAGGGTGGAGGCAGCAGAGGGGAGAACGAACAAACTCGACTAAACTTTCTCTACGGCAACGACCAACTTGTGACGTGTCATAATCTTAGTGCCACTTCAATGCAACGTGAATATACGATATTATTATATGTAGAACAGATTAGCCCGGTTTAAAAATTACAAAACGAAGCTTCTAAAAATAAACTTTTGTAGCCACCTAAAGAATTCTCGTCTGAAAACAAATTGGCGATTTGGCATCTGTATTCTGTATTCATAATAAACGCAAATACGCAAAAAACTTATTGATATGGAAAACCGAAATGTTAAATCCAAAACTGAATGAAGGACAACATAAATAAAAGCCGCTTGATTGGTTAACGTAGGAGTCCTTGAGACGTCTAATATACCAAATATATCGATATTATATCCCTTCAGCCGAGTGACTTTCTCGCTAGAACACACATATGCTCTTTATATAGGAGCGATCGAGCAAAAACCATATTTTTACGTAGATACGCAGCTTCTACTGAAAGATTTATTTTTGATACATGTGAGAAAAAGGCATTTTACGACTAGGGGACATTTTGCGAAAGAGACATTTTGCGCATAAGCCATGATGGTAACGTGACAATTTTGTAGCAAAATTAAGCCTAACTAAGGTTATAACAACGTCTATTCGTGTATTCCGGGTTTTAATAAGGTACAATTTCTTTACGAACGAAATACCAGATCAAATAATCTTGAAATTATGATTCAGATCAGAAAACGATAATGTTGCGACATCAAATAACGAATGCACTTAATTATTAAACGTTTAAATTACACAGAAAGTCTAATTGAATATTAAAGGTAATAAAATTATCTTAAAGCGATTAATTTTAAGAAAGGACCGGTATGATACGTTTGGACCACGCCCCGTTTGCCATAAGTGTGGTAGTTTACGTGGGTGACCGATCTGCTTCACTCATGATCTTATCAAAATCCATATGAGAACTATTCCGTGTTCTTCAAAACATAGCTTTCCAAGTTATAGCCCCAAGAGCAAAGTTTCGACATAATTCGTACAAATTAGACAACAATCCTCGTTTAAAGGCATTAAGAGAGAGCTTCGCAAAGTTATAATGAAATTCACGAGCAATAAAACTTCCCTTTTGACTAACCCCTAGATATACAATTGGGGTGTAGGGTTATCACGAACGAAACGTTGGATATTTCACATAATTAATGAGGATCGCTTTGTGCCCGCATAACCCCGCATGCGTAACAAATTGAACATATTTTTTATTATGTGTTACGAGCTGTTGTAGAAAACGAAAATCACCAATCAGTGTGAAATGCAATCGAACCCAATTTTTTTAATTTTGTTTTTTTTTTTGTCACGACTAGCTGTTCTCCGAGGTTTCCCTCGTTCCAATACTATGGAATATCGAGACTCATAGCTATTAAGGAATACACGATTCTTTATCTAATATTTTAGTTAAATTATTAGTTAGTTATATTGCAATCAGTTGAAAGGTAAATGTTTGCAGAACAGAACTGGAGAACCTATTGAAAACCGATTACATCACTCCCGGACAAAATGTAATCCCAACCATTAAACAAGTATCTACAATCGTCCATACGTAAACATTTAAAATATTTGAAACTACTAAGTCATTTAATTACAGAATTTAAATAAATAACACAAGATGTGTCAGCCCTGGAACCTCGTCAAGTTATGAAACGGGAGCGAAGCCGGCGGCCAGACGAGTGCCAAACTTAGACAAAGAGACTAACTTCCATTAAATCTTTTGCAACTAAGTTTTGCTTGACTCCAACCTACAGGCTCCCTGTGTGGATACATGTCTATACTATGTGTAAATATATTATTCTACTAACATAGCTAATAACTTTTCCTAGCTAAAACGAGTTTGTATTACTTATTCCAAGATTAATATCGTTTTCTCGGCTTCTTGCTTTTAACTTTGCCGCATATTATTCAAGTTTATAGTATTACAGCAATCGTAAGAATTATTTGCTGTAGATGAAGTTGTTTTGTTTGTGAAAACACAGATAAAGATTGTAAAGTGGAAATATTTTTAGTTTTAAGTTTCAAAATAAGTAATAATGGTACTCTAGTGGTTCAGTATTTATTTATTTTTGAAGTAAATTGAAAACACTAAAATACTGTCATATCACAGAAAGTATGTTTGCAGTTTAACAAGTTTAAAACTGTTGGGTACGTGTCCCATGTTTCTGATGGATTACCTGAACACCGGGGCTTTGCAAAATTTACTGCACTTAGAGCAAAACTGTAGTTAATTCAGCTGTATGTACATACATTTGCGTCATATATAACTTAAAAAACACTTTATTTATCCGGTTTTATCGCGTTTATATATATGACTTGTTAGGAAATTGTCATATTTATTTTAAAGATTATTTTTGAATTGGCAATTGGCAATTTTTGTACACAATCCTCATACATACCGTCATATACTTACCTTAAATTTACCCACATTACGAAAAATTCGATTAGAAAATCTATTTTTTTAGAAGAAAAAAAAACGAAAATTTAAAAACATCTCTCTGGGCATCCGTGGCCCGTATAATTCAA
Organism: Idaea dimidiata; assembly: GCA_949358125.1. Taxonomy (NCBI): domain Eukaryota; kingdom Metazoa; phylum Arthropoda; class Insecta; order Lepidoptera; family Geometridae; genus Idaea; species Idaea dimidiata. The sequence goes on from OX442330.1 coordinate 24,801,583, forward strand.
TCACGCACAAGTAGGAATATTGTTCAAATACTTTGGTTCAGTAAAATGGTCGTCCGAATGTATGGGCTCGTATATTATGGCTCGTATGCGTTAAATTAAGTAGCTGCGATTTTTTGCAGGCTTGATTAAGATGTGGGCCTAATGAATAATCCAAGTTTTTGACCTCGAGCGCCGAACGCAACTATGTCAAAAATAAAAAAAACTGCAAAAGTGTGTGATACTGATATATGAATTACTACTAAAAATTGTAAAGTAATAAAAAGATTCGAACTTTGAAAGACTTTTATCTCAAAAACTATTGTATCTACAGAGACAATTCTACCTATGTCTCATCTTGTAGCAAATTTAGTCTACTTTCAAAACGCTCTGAAAAAGTTTTGTCAAAAACTAGTCCTTTAGGGTTAAATCGATAAAATTTGAAAATGGGCACAATTTTCGCCGATTTTTTCGATTTTTGACATACCTAGTTTCGTTTGGCGCTCGAGGTCACAAACTTAGATTATTCATTGGTCCACCATCCTAAACAATTTTGCAAAAAATCACAGCTAATGGATTTAACGCATACATTGATTTATAATTTTACTGGACTACTTGGTTCGCCATAGATTTTTTGCGTAAATATTAGCACGCGAAGGAAAAAGTTTTCCCATTTCTGGGTTATGCGGTTAAAACCGCAGCCAGACAAACAAAATCAGTCGCGATGTAACGCTGTCCTCGTCAGTGCGGCTAGTATAAGTTTCCTTATATCACAGAATAAAGCGATTGAGAGCCGCGACACTTGAACCTAAACATAACAAAACATAGAAGGGTATACGACTGTACGTACAGACAGACAGTGTGTCCGCAATTATCATAACATAACACCAATATGTAGAGTTTACGGCAACTACGGAATAACAAACAAAGTACTGCTATACTGTACAAGACCACCTACTGAGCTGTTCAACTACAGGAATACGATAAACAACCATACATAGATATAAGTATGTGGCCGAAGAGTTTTAAGCTCAAACGGGATAAAACGATCATCCCTGAACAGTTTCATGCGTTAAAAAATCTTTTTCATGGTATGTCAAACCAATACTTTTATGGACACTCCTCAATTTAAAGTTAGGGAAAGTTTGTGTAAAAGATGTAATACGGGCGATAAATAATTAGTTTTGTAGTGATGGCACTAGTATTATTTAAGTTATGTCAATAAATCACAAGACCACGATGTTGCAGTATACTGCAGCGGGAGGATCAACCCACTTTTGATTCTGTGCGATCGATAGAGAAAGAAGAGATTATCAATGTTTCCTGATTATTTGACTAACCGGTTATCAAAGCTCTTAATCGTACAATAAAGTGTTCATCTACATATCCTGAGTTTTCGAAAAATAAACTCATTTTTATTTATTAAATCTCTCTTTAACTAATCGATTACACAATTTTGAGCTTTGATTCTTCTAAGATTCCTGCGAGTCAAACTAAATACCTTTACGTCTCTACACATCTATAGTTTAATATCCACAGACTACGAGGAATAGTCAAAGCGGTACACATCAATGTGAATATTAAATGATGTAGAGGATGTTACAGAATATTAAATTATAATCGGCCCATTCATACCACGCAGTATGTATGTACCTCGAAAAGAACTTGCTATTTGTGATTATTCTGTTTAGCGGATCATACAATTGTTTTGCCGAATTTAATTTCTATAATTTAAAAGTCAAAGTGTTATAGCTGGCTGTATGTGCAAAGTTTATTTTAAATTGCGTTATCTCTCGCAAACGTTGAGCTAAGTTTATACGAATAGTTACGACTTACGACTATATAGAAGTCATGCAAAATATTTTCATTTTAAATCAATTTATTTTAATGACGAACGTTCTTTGACACGGTCAGCTCTATTCAATCATTGCATAAGGCTATATATTCAAAGATATTTTTAGATACGACTTCCACTTATTAAAAAAGACTTTTGCAAAAAATGAGCTGCAAAATTTTTGCAGCTCATTTAGACATACGTCGCAACTTACAATATTATATCTAAATTCGCATGCGGTAGGTAAAACATGACAATGAGCATATTTAATAAATATAGATTAAAAATTAATTAAAATTGTGTATTACAATTAAATTAAATAGTGTATATTGCAAATTGTAAAACTCAAAGAATTTAAATAAATCACGTACGCATTTGCTTGTTCGTGGTAATTTGTCTCTGCTAAGTAGGCCAGGGTGAGCGGTGACGGGGTGACGGTGACGGGGAGCGAGCGGGTAGGCAGCCAGGCAGGCGCTAGGCGGTGCGGTGCGGTGGCCGGTGGCGAGCGAGCACAGAGCAGCCGAGCGGGCGGCGGTCGCTCGTTCGATCCAGCAAGGGACGCGCAGAGGCCGTTCACCCCAACACACACACCACGTTGCATTCTAACCGCGCTTCATTACTTTCCGATCGCCGGCCACCGCACCGGGCCGTTTCAAGATGTGTCCGCACTCCGCACTCGATCAATAGAGCTCTCGTTATCGCCATTATCGACTCGTTCATACGTAGGCGTTAGCGTTACTCGATAGCGATACATATAGGTAACATAACATAAGCACGTCTAGCGTACCGTTTTGAGAGGTTTGTTTTGTGTTTAGTTTGCGTTTTTTTATAAGTAAAGGAGACTTAATAAACGTGGGTATTATTTAAGTAACGCTTGAGACAAACATCTTAATTTTGCACCTGTGATGTTGATGATTAAAAACTGAATATATTTTTCGTTATTAATTTATCAAAAGGAAGTAGGTAAAAAAACTACATGTGATAATAAAACACTTTATTTATCCGGTTTTATCGCGTTTTTATTCATTATTTGAACCGAGCTTTCGCCAACTTTACAGTTGGCTTTTTCAAGGTTGACTGAGATGAAACCGGATAACCGAATAAATAAAGTGAGAAACCGGATAAATAAAGTGTTTTATTATGCAAAATCGCGAAAACCATAGAAGAAATTACATGTGATAAATTAATATTGTACGTATCTACGTACAATACTAACAAGCAAAAATTAAAAAAAAACTAAACAGAAAAAAAGCTCGTAATTGGCTTGTAACACTTAAAACCAGCACGGCTTGCAACTTTTTACGCTTTGCAGAAACTGTTGCAGAATTTATTGGCTATTTAATAACTTTGAGAAAACGTTTGTTTGTTCCTATTTATTTCAAGAGCGAAACAAGCTTCATCGTTTTCCGACATTCGTCCGGAGAGCAATCAGAATCGTATTAAAACTAAAGATCAATCGGTCGTCGGTAACAAAGTAATAAATGAGGAAGGCGAAAGTCGAAATAGGAATGGTGTTATTACGTTTGTCACTCGTTCAGTGGCCCGAGGCATTCCATCAGTTTGGGAGCCTTTGTATCAGAGTTAAAACTTTTTATTAGACAGACCGGAACGCGCAAAACAAAACTACGACTGTGGGTCTCTCTGTCCGAGAACGCGCCGCGCTGCGCCGCACAAAGGCGATGCGCCATCAAATAACGGCCGATACAACTGCCATTGTTACAAATTGACAAACATTTTCGTAACAATTTAATGTTTTGGGAAACGGTAGAAAGTTTCCGAGTTGTCTACTGCAAAAGTAGACTAACTAACTACGTACCTAGTGAATAGTTACGAGCAAATAAATCGTTGATCGAAACCTTACTATCTATCTTTAGCTGGTTTTAAAACATAATTAAAATAACTAAACAACGGAGTAAGTAGAGGTAAGAATACAGTTTTAATAACCAAGACTATAAAATAACTAGGAGAGACGTTATTTAAAGGTGTTATAATTACACGCCCGCGCGGACGTTTAATGTTTTTTATTTCTTTGTTTCATATCGAATAGACATGATGGCCAGACCCGAGACGCGGGCCTATCAGCGTTCATGTAGGTAAGTTAATATAACGGTAAAACGTCAATTGATATTTATGTAAGTACGTTTATATGAACCTAATCATCAATTAAATTGGTCCGTAACATGCCGGTAATAGCTAGTGTAAGCTGTATAAGCGGTGTCGGGGCTGTCGGTAACTCCGTCGGCGAACGGGGGAGCAGAGTTCGCAGTCAGCACACACGGTGTGCTCACTCAGCTTATGGCTGGGTGTAAACAGTTATTGCCCTGCCGGTTGGTGAGAGGGCTGACTTTAGGGCTCATACGATATTATCTACTGTTACAATACCCTTTCGAAAACCGTAAATGTTCCGAAAAGACATGCATGGTTTTATTAAATATTTCATGTCATTAAAATAATTAATTGTTGGTAGGTACAAGAATGTCATTGGCCTAGCTGCCAGCTTGAACGGTTGGGCGGGTTCAGCAAGGTTTGGATCGGTCATTTCTAGAATGGGTGACCAAAAATTTATGTGGCAAAAAATCATTTTCTCGAGCTCTTAAGCCTTCGAAATAGTTTAATTATCTGCAATACCTAGTCTGATTTCAGTTTTTAAAAAAAGCATTACACAGGCGCGGCTGACTATACACAGAAGATAAAACTGTCTTTCGATATTATTATTCTTTAGAGACACTATTGGCATTTTTTGAATATTATTACCCGCGTTAGTCTGTTTACTAGTTTTAGTTTTATATTGAGCGTTTTTTTTTCAACTTTAGTAATGTGTCTGAAATATAATTATGGACAATTAAAATACAGGAATTACCTCCCTGCTGGCTGGACAGCATAAATTGAATTAGGTCGGCTAAAAAGTATCGGAACAAAAATGCTCACAACCCTGGCTGCGGCAGACATACATAACCAACTACCCACTATAACACATAGTCGAGTTCGAACGATTTGCAGCGGAACTGAAATATGGATAAAATGGACTACGCCATTTGCAGACTGAAATATTTTTATCTTAACATAATATAAAATACAACCAGTTATTATTCCGTTTTCGAGATATAGCGCAGTGGTTTAACTGTTTTGTAACACTTATATTAGCTACGATCTATATTATATTTAATGAAATTAAACGATGCCGTTAACTTGTGTTAAATCTCTATTATTTATTCTTACACAGTTACTAATACAATATGAGTAAATTAATATTTAAAAAAAATTGAGATAAACCGCCGTAAAAGTCATCAATAACATCATTTTATTAATTACTGGTATCAAAGTCCACAACCAGTAGCAATATTCAAGTGGCTAAAGTAATGAGCCAAGATGGAAATTGAAATATAAATAAATATTCAAGATTCTAGTACCAAAACTAGAATCGCTTTTAATCACAATTTACCTTGTCATACGTAATGCCACAAAGCATTAAACTTGGAAAGATGGAGGATTATATGGCCATAGCAAAGTGCTTCGCAAGAGTACCTACGTCGTTGGTCTATACCTCATACACATACATACATAAAGAAAGCTATAGTCGAGAAGTGACTGACTGAAAGCAAAGATGGCTTTGGCGCATTCGCTCGAGGCTTCGAGGCACCGTAAGAGCAGAGATTGTTCGTGGGTCAACGCACAGGTCATGCAAACATCAAGAGGTACATATATCCCTATATATATAGGTAGTAACACCACACACTCTCCTACCCCGATGCGCAAGCCTATTGTTAAGAAAGGAAACGATTTTTCTACTTTTACCGACGACGACAAGGGCGACGATCCCTCTATACCAATTTTCGTAAATGGGATCATTTGTTATTTCAAACGTTTCTATCCAATTTTTATCATTTGTTGATCTGATTGAAACGAAATTTTCATCAAGTATTCAACAATCGGAAACATTTTGTTTGTATTATTATAACTTATTTTAAGTTATATGTATTATAAATAACAGTACAGTAGAATACCGCGTTGAGTTCGTGTTGACCGATCTCGAAAGTCAAGCTTGGCTGGATGGAGAGGGCGGTTGCTAGAGGTTCGAGTCTCGCACTCACGCGAGAAAGCAAACGAAAGCGTATCGTTTTCCAGACATGGCTCTTTTACTCAACTAGTCTCTTGCGACATGGATAATATGACCTCGTTTGCAAACATCGCTTCTATGTCACAACTTATGACGGTTTATTTACCGTCATTGTGTACTGTTACCACGGCTCTTACAAAACATTAAACAACTTTGATTTCTTATTATTAAACACGGACAAAGAAGGAAAATGATAGAAGTAATGGTAGATCGTAAATAACAAACAGGTTGATTTTCCTCATAATTTTGTTAAGGAAACCTTATGAATACACCTACAAATTACCTACAGATGTATTGATACCATGATAAAAGAGAGTTTATTCCAAAAAAAATAGGCAAGTGCGTGCCTTGTCGGGCCACGCGCAGTGTAGTGTTTCGTAGTTTTTTTTTTAAATATTTCAATTACCTACACGTAAATTTAAAAAGACAGCTCAGCTGTTTTGATTTATTTTCCTTTAAACTTAATTAAGTTATTATGTACTACTATCGTGAATATATATGTGTCCTAGTACAACTACATGTAGTTTTAAGAGGGGGGTAACGATGATTATGTTTTAGGTAAGTTTGACGAATTGCGAAAGTGACTAGTTGCGAAAATTACCAGTCGCGAAAATGGCGAGTTGAGCAAGTGTGACGACTTTGCCTTAATGACGACTTGCTACTAATCCTATAAAAACCAACACTTTAAAGATAAATATTACCCTAAATTGAAATACAGTTTTTGAAATCCTACAATAATTTTAAAAGACCTATCTAATAATGCCCCACATGATAAGGTAACGCATAAAATCATCCCCCATTTTACATGTGGGGGAGGTAGGAGGTATCCTAAAATGTTTTTCTTTATTGTAGCACTTTCTTGGTGTGAACAATATGTGTATACCTACTCATGCAAAGTTACAAAACAAGCTTCTTAATACCAAGCGTCTTAGAGCTTAGCCGCGGACATACAGACGGACATGACGAACCTATCAGAGTTTCTTGTTCCCCTTGAAACCCTAAATAGGGAACAATGAAACAATTGAAATACATTTGTTTGATGTTTTATTAAGAAAAATAAGCTTTCTTTCTTGTAATATATAATTAATATACAGTTACAGGGTAAATAGAAAACAATTACTTTGATTACAGTGTATTCACAGGTGTTTTAATTGATATATATTATTGGGACATGTGCAAGCTGAGCTGCACACTGAAGGAAACTGGTCACGAATTGCTTAAATTTTCTGATTGAATATTCCCAATGTTATCAATTATTTCGTTTTGAAAAGAAAATTTCGAACCTAGAAATAATTAATGAAAATTAATTTTCAATTCTCACGCACACTGCATAAATGTTCTGCTGATCTGAATTATTTGCGTTATTTTGTATTGAGGTGAGGATTTAGATAAAATTACACCTACAGCAATTATTATATCTCTACATGAATAAACCGTTGATCCCATCCGACTAATGCGTGCTTATGATTAACTGGAATAACTAAGTCACATTTGACGTAAATCCAGTCCGACAGAGAGTCCAGATGATTAAATTAACAAGACATTTTCCCTCTTTATCCACTGTGTCGGCCAGTATCCTGCCCGACGCAGTGACAAAATTGTGTTAGATTCTAAACAATTCATATATCTGGTCATATTATGCACACATCAGTTTTCTACTAGACCTGACGGAGCAAAGCTTAATTGTTTGAAGAGCATACCAAAACGTTTCTCTATTTTGTACTATAGGTACCTAGTACTATCATTTTATTTTTTATTATCTTTATGGTAGGGGGCGTATGTATATTCGTGGAAATAAACTAGCCGAACCGTACGATGCGGTACGGTGTATAGTGACACGTTGCGAGATCAATTTTAGTCCTGCTTCAATGTGTACGAACACTGCAGACTTATTTTACATATCCGACGTGGCTCGTATTCGTTTCGTTGAATAAATAAAATTGAACAAACTGCCTAGTTGGAGTTTGTCAAATATTTTTCAAGCAAACTTTGGTTTAAAATTTTCAGAATATAGACAGATGTATATACATAGCTACTTAGTGGCTACGCTCATCGAAACTGTACAAAGCAACTCTTGAGTAAGGTATCACGTTAGTCACCTCTGCTTTGCTGCAACTATACGATTTAAAAGATAGTCAATACTAGTTGATTGAATTTATGTTTATAGCCTTCTCAGACACGGATATAAAATATGATTTTAAATGATGATTTCGATCACAGTTTGGAAGATCAAAAAAGGTGTTTAAAGTTCAACCTAGGTAGAGAAGTTCATCGAACTGGTTATTGCGTCATCTCATTAGAGTAATTCAGCTATATGATGATGATGATGCACGTAGCTAACAAGTGGTCAGGTAGGTAGACATTGTTTAACGTGGTAAATTGAATAATAATTGATTACATTTACACCGATTTTTGAAAATTAAATATGAAATAATGCAGTTTTAATTTTTATAAAAAAAAAATTAAATAATTACTTGTGAAAATTTATGAATTTTTGATTGAATACAACAAATTGATTGCTTGAAAATGTGGTACTCGAATTAATATTTCAATCTAATATTTAATGCAATTGTTTAAAATGACAGAAACAACACCTCTCCTAAATTCAGGCTATACCAGCCAGTGGGTAGTGTGGTTCGTTCGACCAACAAAAATTTCGCACACACACACACACACATACTCTATCTCTCTCTGTTAGAGTTACAGTGCAGAGTAAATGTATTAAAACACATTTCGATATTTAAATGAGAATCCATTGTCGTTTCCACGAAGCCAAGGTGGTACCAACGCAGTCGTGCCGACATCGATCGGCAGGAAAACATCAACAAAGTGGAGGAACTTCCTTCGATGTATTCTACCGGTATCCGTCACCATTCACCTGCCGCACAATGTATTGCTAGGTATTTCTGTACAAAACAAAATAAGAAATATCTTATCTCGTTTTAAGATAATAATGAGAAATTGTTCCGGGAAGTTAGCCGAAAGCGTTTTCACTTCAAAGATTTATTTAAATATATCAATCAAGCAATAAGGTTAAGCCATACTGGTACTTAAATGAATGACTGGCCACGTGCCCTTTTAGTTAAAATAATTCTAGGTGCTTTGTCCTGAGAATAACAGTTAACTCTAAATGCCATTATTATCCCTTTCGATACACACTGTCATGTGGCTTGTGTCTTTATAGATACACAGGCCCTATTTCAGTCAAATCACTGTGTATCAAAAAGGCATACATTAAGATTATGATATACATTTACATGATATACATTTTGTATGGGAAATGTAATCTCGTGGTCCAGCCGGTTTTCCCTTTAATTTTGGGTTGATAATCGGACAATTAGGTGAGGAGTTATTAAAGAAACGAAATAAAACCTGGAAATAACTTAGAACAAAGTTTTATTGTAAGAAAAAAAAAGTGAAAAAGGTTAATAAAAATGCTTTTTGACTTACAAATATAAATAAACAGAGTTAAAGCAATTTTAAAGCACAAAAAATATCGCATTCATCACATTTTGTAGTAACTTGTGCTGTTCTGAAAATCTTGCCGTCAATAATTTTTCCATTCCTGCTATACTTCTTGTAACACTCTGCACATCTACTATGTACTATTTTGTCTCTAAGCTTGTTTTTGACGAAGTAAAGCTTTTTGATAGATGGTCGTCTTCTTGGCATACCAGAAGTTTAAGGTGTTTTTTGTCCGACTGAGTAGCTCGTTCCACAAGACCTTCAATAACGTGCTCTCTAAATTCTATTAGTCTGTTTTTTAGATTGTACTGATAGAATAAATAATGATCAATTACGAGAGAGGTACCTATTCCATAGAATCTCGATACTATAATTTGAAGTACCATATAATTAAATAAAAAAGTGTATCTAAAATGACACATGGCCTGAGAAAAAGGTTATCAAACGGAACTATTTCCCAGGCAACGTATATGGTAAAAGATACACTGTTAAAAATGGGAGCAGGGTGATGAATAAGGGGATATTCTTTTTTTCTGGGCTATTCTATGGTCTCTCAGACAGGACCTCAAAAAAGGCAAATATATATACATATATGTGAAAATTTGGCGGTATTGGCTCAGGGGGCTTGGAGCTGAGCGTGTTAATAAGTATGATACGATTTGGATCCTAAAACCAGGTCTAAGTGAAGTAAATTACTTTGTCTTATATAAAATGGGATATAGAAGTCCCATTTAGGTATGCGATTATTTATATCAACAATGTAATAAAGCTAATATGTAAATAAAGAAGGCTGTGAATATATCTGTCTCTTGCTCACAATTCTATCGACGAATTTAAGGCACAGACAAACCAGAGAGATGTTGTCAATAAAAGAAATCGAACTTTAATTGCATAAAAATAGAGTTGAAAGAGAAAAGTTGGCAGAAATGTAGTTACGACGACAACGGTGCACTTCATTTTGTGGTCTACTTGTTTTATTTAACAGTCTTCATAATAATAGAAGGAGAATAATTTTATTATTATTATTATAGATTAATGTAATTTATTTATGTACTTTAGTAAACGTCGCAAACAATAATACTATTCAGTGAATACGAAGTTTCCTGAATGATTCCTAAGTTAGCATAAGTATACTCATTTCAAATTCATAGAGTAGGTCATTCACATCGAGAAGAGGGGAATCGGACACTGGAACACTACATAATGTTTTTATTTCAACACCAGATAACTTCAACAAATTTGAACGTTGAAATTTTTACATGTTACGCTATGTTTGTACTTGTTTGAGTGTTTTATGAATACATTTGGATTATTTTTACTTAAAATAAAAATATAATCGCAAATTGACCGATTTGGTGGATTTCACTTCATTTTTAGTCGTTACTCTAATGATAAAAGTGTTTAAATTTTAAGAATATATTGTAATGAATTATCTGAATGTCAACAAAATAGTTATTTTCGAAGAACGACGACATAAACCTTTCGTTCTCGCCAGCATACATCTCCGTGTTTGCATGAAATTTTGCATAATTATTGTAAACTTCCCAATACATACATTATGTTAAATTTCAATTAATTTCCAATCAGTTGAAGTGATTGATTTAGAATTGGTACTAGAGGGGTCAGTGTAGTTACCTCCCCTGATGTATGTCTATAGAAAATAATAAACACGTTCGCTATTTTCAATATTTGATGGGAATGTCATTGTTTGATGACATGAGGACAGTTAGGTTATAATTAAGTACATTGTAAACACTGCAAATGGTTATTTATTACATAGACACACTGATTTTATCATTTTAGCGTTAAACAAAAAAAAATAGCCTGTGTCAGTAATCTCACTGACTGACAGTCTATTACTTCTGGATCAGTAAATAAAAAAAATGGCGAAGTGATTCAATTTATCATGCGAATTTGAGAAATGTTAATGTATTCGTCATCGTTTAATTTTCGTTAGGTACTAGTTAAATAAATAAATAAATTCTGTGACCAATACAGCGCCATCTAGCCCCGTGGTAATCTGCTAAGCTTGTGTTACGGTACTAGACAACGGATATACTACTTATATTTACTTTTCTTTGGTAAATACATACATACGAGTATTATACATAGAAATACACCCAGACCAGATACAAATATTTATTTTTAGCATAAATATTTGCACCCAGCGGGAATAGAACCCGCAACCTTCTGCATTGCAGCCAAGCGTTCGCCCGACGCGCCACAGAGGTCGTCAAAGTTATGTTGACGGTGGTAAGATTTTATGAGATTTTAAGGCAGAAATAAGAATCTCACCTCGAGTAGTAACGACCGAAATGTGCGTCATTTGTTCCTCCATATTTGTCTATTACAATATCTGTTAAAAATCGTTTTGTTTTTATTCCAATACTTATATTTTTCAGACCTAAGACAAAATGAAACTGTTAATAGGTCAACCAACGGGTCCACTCATATTTTGTTGTATTTAGATGTTTCTAAGTAAAGCCACAATATAAAGAAATATAGACTACAGGCCCGGGGCAAAAATTGTTATGACCCAACAACAAATGAACCACCAGAAAATCTACATAGTAAGAAAAATAAAACTACATCAAATAATAAGGTTCAGCATTATAACGGCAATTGTAAGCTGTCCAACTAAATGCAGTACATCTAGTGGGAAAAAAATGTATGGCCAAAATGTGCTCCTCCCTATCTGAACTTTTCATCTGCACTCAGTTGGACCGCATAACGCAGTGAAGGCATAATGCTGAATCTTATTATTTAACTAGCTGCGCCCTGCGGTTTCACCCGCGTAAGTCCCGTTCCCGCGGGAATATTGGGATAAAATGTAGCCTATGTATTATACCCGGTATCCAATATATTCCAAGTTTCGTCGCAATCGGTGTAATTTTTGCGTGTTTGAGTAACAAATATCCAAACACACACACTTTCACATTTATATTATTAGTAAGATGTCCAAAAATCGAAAAATCAAAATCAATTTTTTATTTATTTAATTGGATGTGTTGATTACTTAAATGCGTCGAATGTTCTTAAACTATGACTCCAGTGTAGCTTCGGAACGCGCCCTCCGATGAGAAGAAGCCACAAGAAAGTCATGGGTTTTTTTGTGATCATATTTTACAATCGTCAAAATACATATATTTTTTACATTTTATTACAATGATCATAATATGATTCACATTGTCGTATATTTATGGCGATAGTGGAACCGGAGCAAAAATCTACTATCATATTTAATAAGAAAAGGTTCCAAAGTAATTCTATCTATCGGTTAAAATACATTGTAAAAGTCAAAAGAGACAAAGAATAGACACGGAAAGAAAAATAAAAAAAAAGAGAAGAGACAAGAAAGTCTTTCCTTCTATACTTCTAAATAGGTCTTCTGGTAGTTCGTATAACAAATCAATTCTTGTCCCGGGTCTGTAGTTTAACACTTTAGTGATACTAAACAACACTTTGTCACATTTCGCTAAAGTTAAGTAACAAAAGCCTTTGGTCTCAAATGATTGCGACAAAACGTTCATATCTCATCAAAGGATTAGTTTCACATACGAATGTTTTCGATTATGACAGTTACCGCTCGTCGACATACCTATTTCTATAACGTGTATGTATGTATGTAGCTACATGTTATATACATATGTAGAAACAAACTGCATGACTGAATCATACTTCCGGAGTAAACATAGCGCACATACGGTATGCGGTACGAAAAGCCGGCAATTTTCAAACAGTTACCCACAGACATTTAAATACGACTATTTACGCTTGCAGTTCTAGCTAGAAGCAAATGTAAGTAGGTGGTCCGTACCTATTTACGTACACAGGTTGATTTTATGATTTTATTTTGCAACGTCGCTGACTTTTAATACTTTATGACTTTCTAAAGAGTATTTCATTGAATTATACAAGTAGCATACATAAAAGAAATGTTTTGCAAGGAAATCTTTGAAATATTAAACTTAGCTAAAACTTCGAGTAAATTTCACAAGAAACCAACAATTTTCACAAACAAAGGGCTGTTAAACAATAGGTAGGAACAACCCGTGTTCTAAAGGAAAATGTTACACAAACAGGGGGGTTGTTCCAATAATAGAATTGTTTAAAATTTTATTTCAAAATCATTACAAATACGCTTAAAATCAAACTATATCTGAATAAAGTGTTATTCGACTCAACAAATATGGTAAACAGTATTCTCCAAAGAATATTATGTTGAGGAATATCCATCGTCAAATTTGAAATTAAAGATGAAAGTAAATAAATGATCTAAAAAAGATATTGAAAAAATATATTATAATTTGGCAATTTTTAATACACAAACAGGTAAAAAATACTTTATTTCTATATGTAGCAGGCAACTGGTCCAATTAGCCATCTAGTACACAGCGTAACCCATTAGGTTAACGGCGCCATTTAATAAGCTTTCTGAATGTAAGTATTTAAAATTTTGAGCTAACTAATGATCTGGGTATTTATTCTATACGGACGTCGCATATCTAAAGCATTTTAAATGCAGGAACAGAGCAGTTGTATGACAAAAATAAACCCTATTCTATAATACATGCGCTTCAAACCTGCTTCATACTGATTGGCTCAGAAACAAGGGAGTAGCTTTCGGCTCCTTGATTGGGTTTGAGTGCAATACGAGTAGATAGCGAGCCAATCGGAGATTGGCAGCTTAGCAGCTGTGGCCAATAGAATTGCCCAAACTCCAACATGCAAGCAACAAGCAGGTAACTTGTCACTTCAGTGAGTTGCAGATTTAACCTTTGGACCCTTGTATAATACGAAATAACGGACTTTGCCCGCATCGTGAATAGCCATCCCGGCTGGCTGGATCCAGTCCACTGTTAGGTTTCTGTGAAATTGCTACCTATGTGTTTTTTTCATATTGATCAAAATGTTTAATGCTTCGCACAGTTATTGCGTAAAGCCAGTGTCAACCTAACGATTTTGCATTGATTTTATGAAAATAATGACTAATTTATTAGACATTTACTATAATAATAACAAACAATTACTATAATTATAATTTAAATCTCTATTATCATTACATTAAATTATATAAAACGAAATAGTCGTTAACATTTGAAAGCTATTGTAATGAATAATATTCAATTAGAACGTGATAATTTTACGCACGCTAATTTTTGATATTTTGGTAAATTACCTCAGTCAAGTTTCCGTGGAAACAGCGCGAGCGAGCAAGCGATGCCAACACGGGTGCCGCGCGCCGCGCCAGGCGTGTTTAACTTTCCTGTTTATTGTACGTACGTATGTATGGTATTATACTTCCCTAACATAAAGAGCCCTTGGCAACAGCGCGCTTCAATGGGGAGCCGACAGATTTACATTGCCACCCTCAGTGTGAGACTAAATTGGAATAGTTCACATATTTTGATAAGTAATTAGATAAGTGATTCACGATAGATAAAACTTTAAGGTCTAATTGTGGACATACGATTCTTTAAAGCAGTGAAAACAATTTATAATGGTCACGCAACTTTTAGTAAGCTAAATCTATAGACCGAACAACATAATTATGAGCCCATATTAGTAACTTGATTTATAAAGATAATACTTAATACCTTAACGTTAGTCTAGCTAGACGACGATCCCAAATATTAAAAAATCTGACTTTAAAAAAGGACAAAAAATAACCTCTACATACTGTGCCACCGACTTATCTGTTCTGAAATCGGGCAGCCAGACTAGAATATGGACCCAGGCAGTAAAACTGCCCAACTTCAGATAAAGAAGTTGTAACCGTAATTTTCATTATTGAGTTTTCATTTATCAATCTGTATTTAGTTCTTAAGGGGCCGAATATTTTTAGTATAAATCTAAAAATGAGTAATTCCAAAAATGACTATTCTGAGATGTTATCCTGTCCGTCATTCCGAAGATATTCATCAGTTCCTCACCATTTTTATGGGACCATCTCGGAGCTCCCACCTTCCATTAAAAAACTATAAGGGGTTAATGACTACGAAACCTTAAAAAGACCCATCTCAAAAAGTCAAGCCATCTTCGAGTAATCTGTGAACAGCCCTAAAAAATATATAAACGCGAAGAATTGGGAACCTATTATTTATTAAAGAAACCGATCGAAGTTGATTTAAAAACCCAATTGCGAATCCTATAACAAAGGAATATGGCAATAAAACAGTGAATTGCTGTACGTACATTACTACCACACAAACGACTTTTAGATAACTCTAGCTTGCATTCTTCCTTACTAATACGTCCTCTATGTTTTAGTAGGATGATTTTATATACAAAAAACTATTTAACCGACTAAAAACAGGGGAAGGTTCTCAAGTCTACAGGTATGACCACGCATAACTTTTTACAAGAGTTGTTTGATTTTAATACTATATATTTTTTTTTTTAATGGTAGAAGAAGAAGAAGTTGGATGAAGAATCTGATGAGGATCTTCGGCGTGATGAATAGAAACCCGCATTAGCGTCCAAATTTTTCAGTTTTCTAATATAACAGTTACAGCTCACGTGCCCTCAGCCCACACTTACAAGTTGTCGTGTCTATACGCATACAACTACAAGTATGAATAACCCGCCCTCGTGAGATGAAACAACTGTACAGCTAAGGTACGTAGTAGGTACCTAAACTGTATAGTTATTGACGTGGTATTCAATGAATAGTACGCAAAAGTTAAGTTGAAATCACAATTACATCGTGCAGGTCCACTTTTAAGTATCGTTGGTAATGTAATGAGCAGTTCCACAACAGATGAGACGCGCGAAATCCTTCCACGATAAATCCAAGTAAAGATTAATGTTACCAACTCATACTAACTTATCGGAATTATATTTGACGAGGTTTTTGCTTAATCATGCGAAGCGATTCGTGTCGCTTTTCAAATCGTTTCAGTGACGAATAAGAGGATGTCTAGAATGGTCTACCCACGCGAGGTTTATACGTTGTTTGTGAGGCGAATGACGCAAACAATACCTACATTGTTTACCTCGCGCTCACTCGGTTAACATGATTCTTTTGGACAGTGTCATAATTTTATACAGATTACAAATTCATGATAAACATAATTTGAAATACCTAGCAAAGTGTTTACGTAAGTTATTATTATTTAATATTATAAAGGTTTACGACAATAATATTGTTTGCTAAGCCCTAGGGGTATCATGTATGTACTTGATCTAATTGTGTCATCTGTAATACTCATGAAAGCAATAAACGATTCTGAATCTGGTTTCTGGCGGATTATTTATTATTCTTATTGACCTTAAATTCTGGAGATTTCTATGACGAACCCGCCGTTCCCAACATGTGTTTAAGTCTACTTTCGGTAAAAATGAAAGTATGCATATAAATAAGTAAAATCTGTAGAATCCTAGAGCTTTTGGCAGCCAATAATAAAAACACGTGCGATGTGATAAGAAAGTGATAGATAGCAAAAGCTAATAATAACAATTACAGAATATAACTTATTTTACGGAACAGACGTTGGGATCAAAATATTTGGTGCAAACTGGGGCAAAAGGCGAGGAGAGTGCGAGTTAGTCTAGTTAGAGCATAAATTCCAAAAGAATGGATCGACTGTGCCACGAAATATGTCGCAAACTTTTTTTTTTGCTTTGACGTCTCAATATCTCTGTATCCAATATTTTGGACCTGAAAGCAAACATTATGTTCATACTTACACTACTAACCAAGCAGCCTGCGTTTTAGGCGCAGGTCACTTTCGCAGAATGCCATCGAAAGAAAATTTGTTACTTTCGCAGATTGTATTCACAAATGGTCACTTTCGCGAGACGCTACTTGTTTAGTTACTTTGTGTCACATGCAAAACAAACACATAATTACTAAAATTATTTAATACCTGGATATTTACCAGTTTGTTGACTAGAAACAAAACATTTCAAATAAGTTAACTAATTTATATCCAATTTTAAATAATTTAAGTAGCGGAAATATTAATGTAGGCATAAAATATAAAGTAATCTGGTACTATGATGCAATATTAATTTTCATAACTGTTTTATATTTTAATATAAAATGAGTTGTTTATATGGCATTACATACTTATTGAATTCGCTGTGAGTACATTAATTATTCTGTGTACCTACGTGTTATTGTCATTGTTAGACGAGGTCTGAATGTCACGCATTTCACCTGATATATTTCAACCAATAGTTCGCGGGTGAAATGCGTGACATTAACCCGAGCTAAACATTCTAGTTTTAATTTCGACTGTGAGGAAATTAAAATATATCTTGTACATTTAATAAAACAGGTATTTCGAAAATCAGTTAAAATATCAAGTAAAAAGAAACAACTTATAAAAAACAAATTCATTTTTTTTCTACATTTAAAAAAGTTAATTATAACACTTATAGCCAACAATAGAAAATTTTCGAAAATGTATCTATTGGCTATAAAATAATCGAGTTGGTCACGACGTGCAATCTAAGCGGCCATGCCGACACGTGAAAAAAAGTAGGAAGCAATCATGGCATTATAGCAAGTGGCAGAATAGAAGAGTAATTTAATTATCATAGCCAAACGAAGAAGAAAATGTATAGTACTTTATTTAATTTCAGACTATAATCTGACGTTTTGGTTCCTTGTATTTGTCATTTTTTCTATAGAAAGTTGAGTCAAATAGTGCAACCATTCGATTTAATTAAAAAATGACGAATACTTTTCAGCCTAGGGATGAAATGACCTACTTTCCATCCACGAGATGAAATAATATTTTAAATATCTTGTAAGGACTTGACCGAAATATTCAACATAATAACACGATCAAGATCTTTCAAGATATTTAATATACCATATATATATATAAGTATATTACGATGAAATGAATTGACAGTTACTGTTGTATTTATTAAAACCGTAGCTACGATTCCGTTACGCATCCTCGTACATTTTAAACGGAAACGCCGCCAAAAAACACCACCAATGTTAGTGTTGTTGCCACTGTCGGGTCAACTAGAGCTGAATCACAACTAGATTTTAATCAATAAAATAGGCAGCGACCCACGCTAGTTATTCAATTGACCTCTAAAATACTCAGCTAATTTTCTGCTAAGTAATACCCAAAGTAAGTACCCAAGTAAAGAGAAAATTTAATGTGTGATGGTAGTAAAACACGTATCGGTTTATTTAGTTCTAGCTGAGTCCCGAGGTTATACTCGAGAATTACGAAAAACAATCTTATCGGACGCCTAAATCATTATAAAAAAAATCTTCAAATTTCAGCTCTCAACTATCAGCAATTTAGGCTGTGCGTTGATGCATGAATCAGTGAGGATAAAGCATATTATAGATATAGATTATTCACAATAATTTTATAAACTTTAGCGTCAGTCTATGTCGCTCTATTTCGCCAAATTCACAATTTCAAATTTCTAACCTAGGTACCTATATAGTTTTGATTTGGCTTCACTCAAGAGAGGAAAGGTCAAAGTGATATAACAACCACCGACAACAATCTTGATATTTTAGCGTGTAATATAACGTTTTCAACTACACTAAATTAAATATAATAAATTCAGCTCAATTATGGAACAAAACTTTGCCCATTAAAAATTAAAACTTTTTTTCAGGGAGCGCGACGATCTAAGCGTCCATATGGTTAATATCGCTTTTCTTAAATTTACAATTGTTGATCCAACATCATGACCATCATGATGACAGCTGGGTTGTTAGATAGTAAGATGTATATTTACGTAAGTAGCATGTTTTGTTTTTATACATTGTTTACACTATTGTATGAACAATACCTTGACTGCTGCGCCGAGGTACTTTGTAGATAAAAAGCGCTTTTATCAAATAAACTTCCACTGTTAGTTTTTCGCACAATTTCATAAAACCAACTGTTACTAAATTGTGATCACACGCAACACTAAATATATGCCAGACGTGCGTTTTCGTCGGGTGATGAATGGCGACTAACGCGAGTCGTTATTTTAACCTTATACGCGATGCGCGACGATTATTATTGAATGTTGCTTGTTGTCGATTCCATACTGCGAGCGAGGTCTTTTCCTCCAAGTACCAAATAATGAACGATAATATTAGTAGGTCCCTGCTGGCGGCGCATCATTTTGAGATTGTGAGATATTCACATCATTCTATTTTGTCAAAAAGTTGTTCGTTTGCAAGAGAACATTCCAATTCGGACTACATATCCGGTAGAAAAAATATGCATAAAAATAATATGAACAGGGCCCTATAAATAATTGTTAAATTTAATGATTCATTATTTATGAAGAAAGTAATTTTTGCATAAATGACAAAGTGTGATCTCTGCGAAAGTGAAAATTTTTGTATGTCATAGCATTCTGAAAGCCTGACGTTCTGCTTTTCACATCTTGCCTGCGGCCTTTGCGTTGTAAACGCGTAGGTTACATTTGAAACAAATCAGTGTCTTGTTTATTCGTCGTCTGTTCAAACTATGGGTCTCGAACCTCGACACGAGGTGAAGGGCACACACATGCACAATGTGATAGATTTGGTGATATGGAATGCGATCAAAGAGGTTTATTTATTTATACTTTTGCGGCCGACATACACCAACGATTTCGTATCTCTCTCACACATTTATTATTATACTTACGTGGATTCCGGTTTGAAAATGAGACTAATTCATTATAATATGAAACAACTATCTTACATCAATAACAATAGGCATTCTGATATGTATCATTATGGATGTATATTAAATAATATGGTTTCGTTTGAGGAACTGTGAAGATTTTGTGTAATGATGATTTAAATAAAAGTCAATTTATATTAGTTAGCACTCTCATCAAACTTTAAGTAAAATTTCTAATAAACATCTCAATCTTGAACTTACTAATTAGGAACTGTTCAAACTCTTAATAACACAATTAATAACTGTAAATAAACACGCATCAATCATATCGTTACATGAATGGTGTAACACCACTTAACATACAACGGTATTATAATCGGTATTTTTACATTTTGTCTAGATCCTTTCACTTCGATAAAGAGATACCTACCTTCTAATAAAACTGATATCAGATCCGTCCGTCTGATACACAGACATTACGTACACGATAACCTTCAAACGAAAAGCAAAGTCATTTGAATTAAATATGCATGAATTATTATTACTAATTTACGCTTTATATTATTTTAATTATGTTACAGCAAGTGAGAAAATAATTTTATTTTAAAAATTTACTTCGCACCAAAAAGAACGTCTTCGTCAGTTTTTGTTTAGTGCATAATTCACACACTACCAAAAAAAAATCTCGTAAATATTAAAATTGCACAGTTATGGAAGTAGTGGATGTGAATCGTATCAGATTACTTGGTTTGTCAGATTACTACCAACCTTCAGCACCATCTTTATAATAATAGTCCATCACATATTTTGAAATTAAAATGTTACTAAAACGGGCCTCTACGTGTTGGCTTCGGCCCCACGCACGCCTTCCAAAGGTCCGGGTGCTCCATAGCCCCGAGAATCCAAAATGGTAACAACAAATAATAATAATAAGACGAACTGATAAATCACTGATCACTAGAAAAAATCATTGTCGTGTAAATACCATTAGAATTATCATATTATTATTTTTTAAATGATTTAGAGGGTTTTTTTTTCGATGACTTAATTATCACTAAAAATAGTAAAGGACAATAATAAAATATATCTTTTTCGATGAGAAGTATGGTAGAAAAAATCAGAACTAATGCAATCATCACGTTTGCGCGTGCTTCCGTTATTTTTTTTAACATAATCATGCTCCATGCCTGCCTGTTGATTGAATTCAAAAAAGCGTAAGAATAATTCAAAACGAATTGAATATAACTTTCTAAATGTCAGTTCGAATGGATGGTACGTACGAGATATCACACCTTTCGTTCGTTACTGCACAAGGCCAGTTCGTGAAACGTATTCGATATTCGCCAGCATACAGTTATTATAGAGTCGGCGAACGTTGCCGACGATCACGTAGAAGGCCGGTTGTCGTGAGTACGGTAAGGCACTCGCCTCCACCTCCTCGTGGTCAATTACCATCTACTACATATCGACACTAGTTATCCATATATTGCCCATATCTACATAATACTGCCGTACAGAATATCGTGATACATAAAAAATGGTTTGCCATAATTATTATTTATTGCAATCCGTCAGCCGGGACGGATGATAGTTGGTGGATATATAATAATTGGGTCACTTTTTAACATTCATTCTCTGATTAAATAAGATTTCTTAAGAAGAAATTGTTTTTCTTCAGTTTCTAATTGTTTGTTTATTTTATACGAGGAGGGTGCATTCTAAAGTTCTTAGCCTGACCAAGAACATAAAAGTCTGAATTTCAATTTAAAAAAAAAGTTTCAGGAAGGTCGTCAAAAGTCATTTTGATTCTCACATATGGTTTTTTAAATATGGAAATAGATAATCCAGGAAGGCTAATGCACTGGCACTGTTTGGATTGTTATTTTGATTCAGGAGTATGATGGTGAACCCAGCTTTTATTAATCGTAACAAAACGACCCAAAAAATCCTCGGCATCTGCTCAAAAAGTTCCAAACAGTAGCACGAAATTATGAATCGAACTCGTTTATGTGCAACTGAAAACAACCTCGGGACCCAGCGAGCAGAAACCTAATGGCTCTTTCTAGGTTAGGCTACGAACTTACAAACGTTGAATAACGCTTGCATTTCCTACTTCTATTCTGCTATACTTAGCAGTGTGTGTCTAGTCATCGTAAAAATGTGCAACCTAAAGAAAACATAGTTTTACTCTATATCTCGCTACTCTCGCTCGATCGTCCGGTCATACCACACAGTTTTGATTGCGGTTATGTCTCGGTCGGGATAGCCTGAGATTCAGAGATTTTACGACAGAATACGGCATTTTGATCGTATCAGCTCCTACTTCCTATGCAAACGTGACGTGACTATTTTACGCGAGTGATTCAGAAGATAATTGGATGGAAATTATATGAATTGTCCAAAGACATGTTATTGGTTAGTGAATTAGCTATTAAATTTTCAACCTGTATGGCCTAATGTACTTCTAGTTTTTTTATTTGTACTGATAAATAAATTATTATTCCGTAATCTCTACACTTTATTTATGATGTTTAGACAGAAACACTATTATGCATGAATCTAAATGAATACAGATTTAAGGATTGTAAAATATGTATGCATCGGAAGAGGAATAAATAGTATTGTGAAATTGTAACTGCATGCATGGTTATGTGTACTGTAGGTAATTCAACGTAGTGAGTGTGTATGCGTATCGTTCGTTATCCATGCCACATTCGGGAAACCGTGGACCCATTCAACCGTCACAAAACGATACTGAATTCCATTTCGTCTCAAGATGGCTCGGTCGTTCGGTTCGGCGAGAGGTCGCCAGTCGCTAGTCGACACAGCGACCGGGCGGAGCGGAGCGGAGGGGGTCTGACGAGCCGGCCCGGCAACTGCGCCGTAACTCGCCGCGCACGTACAACCAGACAATCGCAATTATTATTAACAGATATACGTTTAATGATCGTGTGTGTGCCGCACTCGACTCGATGTAAGTTAAAATGGCACGAGAGTGAGCGATTATGGCACTTGAAGCATTGGCGTTTTCGTACCATTATAGCGTACCGAATTATGGTAGTTGTATCGTTTGTGGGGTGAGAATTAGCAAGGCGACGAGAGGAGTGGTGGGGTCAAGGGGGTCACAGATCTTGCTCGAGAGAATCTTGTTAGAAGAACCGAGAGTCGATGATTTGTGGCGGCAAGCGTTTAACTAAAGAAGACATGCGACGACACCCGACACGTCCATAATTCAAGAGAACAATGACAGAGCTATGTGTCACCACGGCTGACGGGTACCATTCGAGCACTTGTGATTCAAGACCTGAAGACGCCGCAACTTTATGCGTTCTCCGAGGTACCGACATAATAGACATTCCTCGAATTATCACCTAACGGCACGAACCAAATTAGAATTTCCGATAATAAAGACCCTTCATAGTTTACTTCGAATCTTTTAAATTAAAGTTATGAGTAGATTTTTGACTCGTCAAGCTAACTCATCTATCAAAAAATGAGTTAGTTTGACGAGTCTGTAATTAACACTAATAAAAAATCATGACATTTTTAATCTTGTAGACAGACAAATTTCATTGTTTGAGTTACGAGCACCATAGTGAATAAGTATGTCATGAAGAGATAAATGATAAGGCTACTAAATGTAAATAACATTCAAAGCACTATCTTGGTTAAGTACGTTCTCCTTCAGCTACGACTTTGTAGATTTAATAGAAAGTTTTAATTGTAGGCCGTACAACTTACTGTTGTATTGATGGGAGACATGCCCATAGTTAAAATATTATTGTACCATTCAATGTGAAGAGTTCGTTCGTTGTAAAATGTACAATAAATAAATTAGAAATATCATAATGTGGGGCGCAGGAAAGCCGCCCGTACCCTACATACGCCTCATCGGTAGATAACGCTAAAACTAACAACAAACAATTTGCCTGTAGTGATGTTGCTCTGCGACTTTACAGCTACCGACTAGTCGTTCACCATATTATTATTTTTAAGTTTTAGTTTTACTCAATACCTCAAGTCTTACACGAGGCTAAAAGAGGAGAGTTTAATTAACGGTCTAGAGACCACAAATGTGACCGTTTCTGCCAGTTTAACCTTAGATATAGACAGAGCAATACACGATGACTCGATCGTGGAACCTTTTCAAAGTAAATTAAAAATGACAAATAATTAAAAGCAAAGAGAATGCGTATGAAAAAAAGCATGTCATTTTTTATGTACTTGGAAAAGGTTCCATCAACAAGTCATCGTGGATTGCCAGTACTTAATTTTAAATGTGCCCCAATATCTACCTGTACCACGGATGACCTCAACGAAGCTTTTGACGCTGCCATCGCTGTCGCAGTTTTGGGTAGATGTAATATTATGGCTGAACTCAGATACACAAAGTAGCAGCATTTTGATTATTATAATACTAGTTCATTTTAACCGACTGCATTAAAATATGCTATCCGAGTATCGGAACTGCTACGCAGGGTCGTAATTCAAAGCTAAAAAGACAATTATCAATCAATTAGGTATATAAACTTACTTTACAGTCCAGAGACTTTCCGCTAGTTAGTAAGTAGTCTTCAATCTGTAACAAAATAAACAAAACAATTAGTGAAAATGAATCAGTAAATATGCACAGAAAGAGTCCACTGTTGCTGCAATTAACGTGGCTATGTTTTGAATATCAACATATTCAAAGAAACGACATTCATTTAACAAAAAGTAAATAGTTTTGCAGAAATTAAACTAATGAGTCCTGAGTAAACATAAGGAACTATAATTGTAAATAACGAGTAGTTCATTAAATAAGTAAGTAGTCTTAGTCGGTGAGTGACATTAAACAATTTAAAAGGAATCAGTGAAAACAAAATTGCAATAACAAGTAGAACCGTATAACTAAAGTAGAAACGAACCGAGAAAATAGTTTCGAAAGTCATGCAACACAACGAGATAGCAAGTCTGTTCTATACTCTGAACTATAAAAGTACGTAAAGCGTTCGGTGTGTGAATTAGATCGTTTGTAAGTTTAGCCAGTCCCCAGTAGGAGGCGCTGGGCGGTCCATAGAACATAACGAGTCGAGTACGAACCGGACAATGCGCATAAAAAATCAATAAAAGCCGGGCACGGCCTTCGCTGAGGTCGAGCGAGTGTGACGCTTCGAGTCCCCCTCGCTGCTATAACATATTTAGAAGTTACCTTTAACCAATTTAAGAATTGACGTATTCTTCAAAGTTTACCATATTGAGTAGTTTTTTAAAATTAATTAGTTACAAGTACTTTTTTATTTTAAAGGCGATAGACGTTTAATTGTTGTTCTATTTTCTTTTTATTAGAATATTATTTAAATTTTAAGAATTTAAAATACAATTCCATGTAGCTGACGACATGCGTACTGCGCAATGTAGAACAAGGAAAGCGTATAATCTATATTGGTGACCAACTTAGGAAGAGATCAATAAAATTGAAACCAACTGACGTAAATTATAAGTAAGAAATAAAATTACTGAAGATGAATTAGTGACACAAAATAATGATAAACGATATCTCACTATAAAACTTACTATTATGAGTACATATACAGTATTTTACTGTGTATATATATTTTAAGGTAGGTAGGTACCAACTAAAATGATTGCAACTTGGCCATAGTTCAAAGCGTTAACGCCGTTTATTTCAGTGCCAAGTGCAATATTTTTAGACGCCGAGTGACATGGCAATTTCGAACAGATCGCCTTCAAAACATTAAACAAAAGATCATCAGGCCTTACGATTTTAGTATTTATATCTCTAGCTTAAAAACCACGTCACTATAATTTACGTACATTTGTAGGTGAGTTAGTGTGCGTGTAAGTAGTAACGAAGTATAGAGGATGGGTGATCAATAAATCGTCGTCGTATCTATTTCCCAAGACCACCAATTGGAGCTCGGGCACGCGTGACTTAGTGAAGGTAATCCCGGCTCTGACAGGTCCCCATTAATCATATCCATTCCATTTCTGTTAGTTATATAATAGCTTTAGGTACAACTACTAATGGGACGAATGACCGCAAATCGAAATCAGATAACAATTTATAACTATACATCACTACACTATGTAAAGATTAGATAGAACAAAACACTTTATGGAATACAATTAAATTCAATCGATAATACAAACTGTTCCTCGACGTTTTCCGAGCAATTACTTTCTTCTGGATAGCAATCGAACTTAGTAGCGAAAGAACAGTGATAGAAAAGTTTAAAGTTGAAACACTGAAGGAAATTACCGGTGGCCCCACTTTCTCACGGAACTTAGTAGACTAGCGGCAACACTAGATATCGAACAGCAAAATGTCACCAGGGCACAGGTTAAATTACATCAGACTGTATACTGCTTTAATTGCACTGTATGTATACTGCATGGCACATACTGATGTCTAACGACAATATTTAATTAAGGAAAGGTATTATTCTAAAGCTCATACTAAATTTCCACAGTACATTTTAAGTCATTTCGTATAGGAGTTTTAGAATTGATAGGCAATTACTATGAAAATGTTATGCGGCAATAGTGAGACCATATGGGCCGAATACATAATCCGTAAACGAGGATATTCAACCACTTAATGCACGAAAGTTTTCATGGCGACATCACGCTAACAATCATAAAAACGAACGATTATGGTGTTGGAAAGTCATTAGGCTCGAGTTAAAATAATTTTGGTCACGAAACAATGGCTACATTTGCCTTAAATAGGAAGGCGTAATTTTTAACATTTCCTTTTTTGGTTAAGAGTGTAGAGCCTACTCGAGAACCGGTTGGCGAAGTCGATATAGCGGCGCGTCGTCGGCCATAAGGCGTCCATGAAACAGGTCTAGCGAGCTAGTACCACCTAGTACTAGTAACTATTGCATAGGATATACGTATACATACATACATTCACGGAGGGTGGGAGTCTAAAGAAAGTTGCAGTGGCGTAGGTCGAGATAAGTGCGGGCCAATTCTGCACAAGAATGAAATAGTTCAGTGAACGCGACTAGAAAACGTGAATTCCACGCATTAAAATGCGACGGCTGGCTGCTAATTTTATGTATAGACTACGCTTTTTCACTTTGTTACTGACTGACACAACCGTTTTGTTCAGGTCTTTAGTTAAGCGTCACTGGGTAGAACACAGAAAAAGTGATTAAATTTATGCAGTATAACGTTACGAATGTTAAAAACGATTAGTAGAATAATAAATCTCCGCTCATATTACTGGCTTGATATCCAGCAACGGACCATGCACGCAAACAGCACGTAGCTTTGCTTTGTCATGTAAAATTATAACTTTACACCAAGAAGCGCTAGTATAAACACTAAAAAATTCATAATTTAATAGTGCTATTAAGCGTGACAATGTACGATTTATAATAGTCAAAATTATAGTTTTTACGTAAGTTCAGCACGTTTTTGTTGGATGTTCACATGGTAAATTTACTTTGAACGTTTTCAAGGTTACGTCTTAATTGACGCTTTAATATCGATCCTCTGTAGGTTTCTAGTATTTCATGCATTATCGGCTGCCTAGCAAGCGTCCCTTTGTATGTCACATTTCGATGCCACTTACTATCATTCTAAATAGATAGAATCAAGCTATTATCTCGAATAGAAATGCTGAGTATTTGTATAACATATTGCTATAGCTATTTCACAATCATACAAATTCTTACAGTTAAAAGTCAAAGTTTTAACTGTATGTTTTCGCAATTAGCCCTTCAATTGGGCCTTTGTACGTGACTTTAAGCCGTGGGTTTCCTCATGATGTTTTCCTTCGCCATAAGAAAGATGTTATAAAGCACATATTTTTGGTGCGCGACTGGGATTCGAAACCACGACCTTCGGAACGAAAGTCGGGGTATCTACCACTAGACTAACACCGCTCTCTCAGTACTTTCACTCGTGTAAGTCCCGTTCCCGCGGGAATATCGGGATAAAAAGGGTTGCCTATGTGTTATTCCAGGTCGCCAGCTACGTATAACGCTAAGTTTCTTCGCAATCGGTTCAGTAGTTTTTGCGTGAATGAGTAACAAAGTCATATAAATACTTCTAAACTTTCGCATTTACAATATTAGCAAAATACCTATATTACTAAAATGATAAAATTCTTATCAATACCACAAATGTAAATTTTGCAATGACATCATCGATAAAATATGCGTATTGTATACCTATTTACTTCACGTCCGATTAAACGAAATTTAAATCACGTTTTCAGCAACTACATGTACTTTACTATGTTCACACGTAGTAAGCAATATTTTTCTCGGTATCGACTCTTTTTACATGACAGTAGGAGGTGATTTTCAAGACCTTCCGCAAACTTTAGCTCAATTTTACTTAGAATTCAATTCAAGCGATATCAGCACTTTTAAAACTACGTAAGTAAAAACACATTTTAATATTTGCTGATATTTTTAATTGTGTACCTTTTTGTAGTAAATTAGTAACAATAAAATGGTAATCAGAGTAAGGTAAGTAGCATAACTTTGGCTATGGATTTTGCATTAAGTTTAATCGGAGAATCCATGTTAATATGAAGATTATGTGGAATAGCTGGCAACGTTTCGATAGCTCTGGCCGTGGTGTTGCTCGGCAGAGCGCGTTATCACAAAGAGCCGTTTTATAAATTGCTGGCAGACAGACAGCAGTTTTTATTCCGACTGCGACCACGGATTTATGTAGAGCGAAACCGAGGTCTGTTCGCATCGATCACGTCACTGAACCGACCCTGGGGGGACGTGGATTGCATTTTCTCTCGTTTCAGGATAAACTATAAAGTTTATTTGTACATTGTTCTAGATTTTATATTTGCTACCTACAGTCAATACTGTAGGTACCAAATACGATTTCCCGCATAATGCGCTATTCCTTCAGTCCCTGCAACTTGGGTTTGTTTTCATAAATTATTTATTTCACGTTTAAAGCGTCATCTGTGGTCTATTACACGTGACAATTTATTCCCGCTTATTACTTCTAAACCGTCTAGGAGTAGTTATTCACAACATTAACTGCCGGAAAAATCGATTACATATCAAAAATATGCCAGAAAGCCGGTTAAACGAACATGAGGTAGTGTTGAAAGAAGGAAAATCCGCTGGTTTTCGTGAAAAATGACCAGAAATAGTGCAGTGTCGCTACACTGCAGAGTATTTCTGGTCATTTTTCACATTCTTCGATTATTCGTATACCTATCCGGCAGAATCATACATAACACGCGTTCCAAGTTGTTTATCAAAGGGCTACGATTTCTTTGGCGCTAGGTCCTTATGAAATAATTTGGAATGGGTTTTATATAATGAATGGAATGGGTTTTAAATTTATAAAAGTTTCGAATGCCCAATTTTAATTAAAGTTTATTCTGATACACTATTGATGATGATAATTGAGTCCGGACACAATAATACATATAAAAACGTATTACTAATTCAGAGTATTCAATTCAGGTATATGTATTATTTATAGTCTTCCCAGTAATGTTTAAGTCCTATAGTCTATTATGTAACAAAAGTTTATTGAATAAATATTTATTTTTATTAATTTATAGAGAGCTAATGTCAATATTTTATACGAAGTATTACACTGTGATGGAAATGGTGCCTTCGAATAGATAATTATTAATAATATCAACAATATCATACTATCTATTTCTATGGGTAGACTGTTTTTTTCTTTAATTAGATACACAGTCATTGGTGGTACTAGAGCTAGATGAATTGTCAACCATTACAAACTCTTGCACCATGGCACGATTACAGCTAAACCTACGTGTCGAGCTGACTCGTCGAGTTCCACCACAACTCTGACTCATGTTTTTTACACGACTGCCCAGGGAAGTGTTACGTTTTTATTTGTACTATAAAACTAGTTTAAATACCTACTGCCATTTTATTTTAAAAGTTTTTTTTTTTTCAATTATTGCAAACTTGTAGAGCACATTGTAATCTGACCAATGTCAAAAGGTCGTCATTTCCAGATGTTGCACCTTTAACAACTTTTACGTCATTAGCTCTCGGTATTAGATACTTATTACGTTTTCATCTGCATAATTGGTATCCAAACTCAATTATTTGCTAGGAACGCCCCTTTGAGACGAGATATGTGAATCTTATCCCGACTTATCTTGCACATGAAATTCTCTAGAGTAAAATAACAAGGGGCATGTTACGTAGATACTCGTGAGGCAAGGTCACTGAACGCTTCCACGCCCTACAAATACCCCAGGGGACAGCTATTCAACCTATATACCGTGCATTGTGAACACGTTTAGCAGAAATCGTGCTATTGTTTACAATACAGGTGAAGTTTACTTTGACAACATGCCTGATAGGACCCTTCTAGAGTCGAATCGAACAATCCTTTGAGCGAGCGTCGCACACACATTACAATGGAGACTAGACTAGTATTGCTCGTTCGTCAACAATGGTAACAACGCTTGTGTCGCGAAAAACTAATACCACGAGCACGTTGGCGAATAACGTTTTCTGGCGATGACAAGCAAGCATCGCATCGCCTTCTTTAATAATAATGAATGTGCGACTGCTAATTATTATTATTTAGTTTGGCGAACGGAACGCGCTCGGCTTACTTGCAAGGTAGATGTTGTAACCGCAGAATTCCTATAATCGCGTCTCACTCACACATAGTCGGTTCGGTTCGGAGCGCACCACGTGTGGTGACGTCGCCGGTGACTAGGCGCAGGTAAACGTACCTACATACGTACATACATACAACACGTTCGTTGGCGGCGGGTATGAACGCGTATCGATCTCGCGATAAATTCGATACGGTGAGCGGTGAATGCACCGACCGGCTGCTAGCTCCGTCAGTTCGCCCGCCTTTCACGACGACTCGACTCCAATCGGTTGCAAGCAGTCGCTATCTACCGCGGCGACGACGAACGCATGAACTTAGCGAGGTCGGAACCAGTTGTATGAAATGAAACTAGCGCGCGGGCGCGCAAAGCCACGCGGTCGCTAACGAACATTCTCGAATGTAAAGATAACACGTGTGTTTATTATATTCACAATTGCGCAATACAGACACTTAACTCTTGATAAAATACTTTTCAACACACTTGCTCAGAAAATGACTATAATTGCACTGCCCTTAGATACCTATGTAATACTGCCTGTAATAAACTGTGTCATTTTGATGACAACTACACTACTGCGAATATGTAGTAAAACATATGTAAAATGTAGTAAAAACAACGATTAACGTTTTCGGCCCTCAAGACTATCGCGTCGGTATGGATTTAAATACCGCGTAAGTGGTAAATAATCAACATTTAAACACATTGTTTATAGCGTGGTGTAGTGTTTGAATCAATAATAATTAATAACACCTGAGTAGACGTATATCAAGCGTCGTCGTGAGTCGACTGTCGCATGTTAGGGAGTCATAGCCTTTCACGGGCACATAATCC
Source organism: Idaea dimidiata (assembly GCA_949358125.1). Classification (NCBI taxonomy): domain Eukaryota; kingdom Metazoa; phylum Arthropoda; class Insecta; order Lepidoptera; family Geometridae; genus Idaea; species Idaea dimidiata. Next base: position 24,833,010 of record OX442330.1, read on the forward strand.
AATTTGGCATCGGCCGCACCATTTTCTAATCACCCTAATTGGGAACGCGCCCCGGACTCCAATTACCACTATCGTAGCTTGTTTTAAGCACTTACTTTTAGAATTAAACAGTTATAAATAGTTACGTGTAACTATGCTCAGTGTGATTATTTATGAGTTCCTACCATAAATATAGTTCTATTTATATAAGTTATTCTATTAATATTATAAATGCCAGTAGGCATATATGTATCTGATTTTACTACTGAACTGATTGTGATGAAACTTGGAATATAGATAGCTGGAGACCTAGAATAACACATAGGCCACTTTTAATCCCGACATTCAAACGGAAACAGGACTTACGCAGATGATCGATCGGAAAAACTAACGCAGATAATAAAACCTATGTTTAAATGCAACCAAAAGCGTGTCAGTGATATCGTCGTCAATATTACTACGAGTAAGCTAAACATTGCGTAAGCTGTAACATGAGGAAACGTGATTTAGCCATATATTCACTAAGCAACATTCCACGCTCACGTTGCACAAAAACGCGCGACGTTGCAACTTGCAGCTAACGCGCAACACGATACGCGGCTTCCTTTTTCTTTCTGTGCAACTTGCGTTTCAGTATCAATGTTGTTAAGTAGAGACGTGACCCGCAAACTACGTCCTCAATAAATTTTCTTTATTTTGTTAGTCATTCCTACCGAACCCACCAACAAGGTTTATTCATCTCGGTGTTTTTTGAGACAGAATTATAAAATTGCCGCTAAAGTCTACAGTACTTATCTTTGCCCGTTGTTGTTCACATTGACGTGAGACATTTGAACGACAGTTTTGCAACATGTAGCGCGTCGAACATGAACAACAACACGACTGTGCGTAGAATACGAGAGCCGAAAAGTCAGTAAGTCAGTCAGATATGTTGTGAAAATCGCGGTACCTAGTCATTAAAACATGACAATGCGTCTGCAAGTGTGACACACAATACGCCCGCAAGGACACAACTAGCCGTCTGTTGAACGCTAACAGCTAGCCATCAGCCCATCACCGTGCAAAAAGTGGATAATGACACGTCTCGTGGTTCGGCCTGAGAGTCTCACTATAGTGCTATTTACAGATGTTTGCTACACAATCAAGTTTTGTCTGCTAATAATAATAAAACCGCAGATCTTTACAAAGCAAATACGCTGAAATAATGATTGTTTGCAAATAGCTGATCCGGAGTAGGCAACAAACATGCGCGGTCTTCGTCGCGATAAGCCATATGTACACAAATATCTTGACGAGTTCCAATATACAGACATGTGGCTCCGAGAAGTACAAGGTGAACGACTCGACGTGTAATATTAATGTTTGGTAGAAAACAAACAAAATTCTTGTGAAATTTGTAAACGGAATATACAATGGCGAGGGCGTAGGTAACGCAAATTAGAGACGCGTTAGCGACAACTTCAAGCAACATAAATGAGTTTCTGTTATTACCGCACGAGGCAATGTAACCGTCTTGATTGACGAAGTTGCCAACTTGGGAGAGCGTGGAAGATTACATAATACAGTTGAGTTCGGTGAGTGAGTTAACGCCAACTTGTGTTTTATGTGCACACATGCAGCCGTTTGATGTACCTACGACTCTACCGACTACGTGGTGTTATGGGAAATGTTCTAAACTGCGAGGGGAGACTCGACCGAGAGATGGTGAAGTTGGCGCATCAACTTTCCGATATCGATTCGCTCGAATCTCCACTACAATACAGAGTGATTTTTCTCTTCATGCAAGTAGTACTGTGCAAACTGAAATCTAATTACTGATTAGATTACAAACTACGCCAATAATTATAATAATAGATAACATGACATAACCGTATCAAACTACTTCGTTTTATGTATTTTACATCCTCAGATGTGTTACAGTCTACCCGTGACTAGGAGATCTGGTAAGACCTCGAAACGACTGGCGTTCAAAAATGACTTTTTTCATATCGGACCAGTTTCACATTTAATTTTGTTGCCACATAAAATTACTTTAATTAGCTAAAGATCATAAAAAACTGATACTCGTCAATATTAACATTTAAATATATTTCCTTACAAAACAAGATATTCTTAGATCTAAAGTAATCAGTAATTATAAGTACTCGATTACTAATCTGATTCATGATTATTATTTATGTAACTTGAATACTGTAGTTAGAATAAAATAGGTAGTCATAACTACTCGTTAGTTAACTAAATACGAATAAATATCTTTATCTTATAACTACTTTTAGTCGTGATTAGTAGTCAAATTATTAAAAGTTGTTACCTACGTTTTACACTGCGGGTTGTCTGAAACAAAACACCCTATAAAGTTTAATGTAGTTCAAACTAAGTTTCGACGTATGAACGGCATTGAGTTGTAGTCTGCAGCTGCTTTCGATTCCGTATTCATGTTAACTTACAAGTTATTAAACCGAAAACTTGAACTAAATGTGTTTAACAAATTCACTGATTTATCCTCAAAATGGAAGCCTGCCAGCTTTGTGGACAACATCTTCGTTATATGAGTACAATATCTAAAGAAAATCGATAAATCTGTAGAGCAATATGGTGTTGGCGCAGCAGAGTTTTATGAGTTCAAGCATATTTCCCCGCAGTTTAATAGAAACTTCAAAGATGTGATGATAAACTATAGATTCCCGATAGTACGTCTCACGTTAGTAAAATTCGTAATGTAAAATATAAAATACGCTTTCTTCGGTAATATACATGTATTGCACCGGTCGATTCAAATTAAACCAAGTTCATCCAGTAGTAGCAAACTACTTGCCACACAATCACTTTATACTAAGTTTTTTGAAATGTAACCAATTTTGCGGTTTTAATCGTTGATTTTATTATTTTCATTGCCATTTCTACGTTACTAATTAATTAAAAAAATTACCGTGGCTTCAGTGCCCATTCATGAAAAGAAGGCAATCATTATTTTTTAAACTAGCTGTTACCCGCGACTTCGTCTGCGTAGAAATAGTGCATAGCCGACTTTTTTGTTCATTACTCGGGTTCTACGAATTGGATTTCGATGTAAAGTATACTACGAGGTTCCTCGAAAATAAAACTATCCAATATTGGAAACCAGATTTTAATCGGATCAGTTGTTTTGTACTTGTATAAAAAAAAACAAGCAAATAAACAGACAGACAGACATGAATTTTAAAATTATATAATTTTGTTCTACTACTTTTTTAAGTCCCCCTAGACAACTTTTTTTAAAATTTACTTCCAGGTGCGGACTTTTTGTCGTCCCTTCCATTATTATAAGTATAGATTACAAATTATTCTCTTCAAACCAACGAGCTTGGAATATATTTGGAAATGGCAATCCGATGAATAGATTTCAATTAATTTTCTTGTATTTGAAAGGAAATTTCTACTAATACTTTCAATCATTTAAAACTTATTGGTTCCCAACCAATCATCTTTATTTCTAAGAAATAAGTTTAGACAACGTTTTTAACATCAAACAATCTGTTTCGGTTATAAAATAGCCCCTATAGACATTTAAAAGTAATTGATAGTGTGTTTAGAGCACGCGAAGTAACGTACATTTAATTAATAAAGACCACAACTGTTTCCGGTGGAACGGACCATTAAATAAGAAGTAGAGAAATGACGACACTTCAATGTCGATTCGTTATTCTACTTATTAGAAACTATACGTTTTATATTCTAGTTACTGCTTCTCCCAAGTGCCTAGCCTCATTTTATAAGTATAGAAGATATAAATTCACAAACGAATATGACATCAGGACAATACGAGGATTGGGGTCTAACAGAGAGGTGCACTTGTACATACAGTCATACATGTTACATGTTAATATAGGTAGATTGATAACAATACCTATTAATTAAATTAGTTAAACAAAAAAAAAATAAGATGGTAAGAATACAAAAAATAGTCGTACAAACCAACTCACCCGAAAATCAAACAACGCTTCTTCATTGAAACCTCAAATCGTATTTGTCTTACCTGCAAACAAACATAATAATTAAGTAGAGGTATGTCATAAATACACCGAAAATACTTTCTCATGAAATAAACAATTCTTTGTTTAACAGTAGAATATCATTACATAGTATAAAACAAAGCAGATTCCCGCTGAGTTGTCTACGCTACTTCGAAACAATTATACATCTAAAGTCGTTTCCCCGAAGACGATTAACCAACAGATTAATTTACCAAAAAATTATTTCCCCGATTATTCATTGCCACTGTGATTCGTATCACCGAAAATTGTTTGCCCGAAATGAATAGTACCGAAGATTCGAATTACCTAACTAAGTAGTAATCGTTAAACCACAAACGCCATTTCGAAACACGCAGCCTACCTTACTTACTTCAGTTTAACCATCTCGCCCTTAGAAAGAAATGAAAGACTATGCGTTTACTCTGATGGCATTGTAGAAAGTCTTTGAATGATTGATTGATATTATAATGATTGTTAGTAAATGAATGATTAAACGACAGTAGGACGAGTTCTGATCAGTCTTCTTTGAAGCCTTTATCGGCGTACATATCAGAATACGGACGATTTATGATACAACATAGGCCTGCAAGTGACGTTGAAAACAATCCGTGGCCAAAATATTTCTGCCAGAGAAAACATTTTCACTGAACTGAATGTTGAACTATAAACCAGAGTAGGACAAAATATTCCTCTTTAACCTATATGTCATTCTTGACTAAGTTTTGGAGTAAGAACGTAAAATGTTAGTTGTTAGTTATATATATGATACGTTTGAATCACACTCGCTCGCTCTGGTGATGCTGAGCGCTAGTACTAGCTAGCTACCGTATAAAGCGAATACCAAGAAACAAAGTGTAGTCTCGGCATGTTGGTTACATTTACAGTAGGTCGTCAGGAGTCAGCTCACATCTCGTCCCGGGCGGGTGTCGAGTCGAGGGTGTAAGGGGCCGAGCTCCACCCTCCCCTGGTGCTGTCTCCAAGGTCACCGCCCTTGTCGACATAACCTACAGGCGACCTGGCAGCGTCTCAGTTTTAACGATTGTATATAGAAAACAGTTTATTTTCTAGGAAATGTACTTCAGTCGCTGATAGATGTGTGTTTTGTATTGTTAAATTTGTTTGTTCTTTTAATTTACAGACTGATATTTTGTAAAAAGTATTATATTTTTAGTATTTACTCGAAGGAAACTACTGAGTTAGTAAGTAAGTTATAAAATAATAATAAAAAAATATATATACTCACAAAACATTTATAAATGAGGTACATTAGAAATCGGTTCTACACTAAGCTCAAGCTTGTATCTCAGTAACCGTGATACTAATAATATAATAGGAATATTAGTACCTTATAATATTATATAATACAAGATGTAACGGGCAAGCCCTTTTAAGCCGAAAGGGGGTTGTTCTATACGTCTAGGCGAACAACTTTTGTTCTACGACTTTTGAAAATTCAAAGTACTTTTCGAACATTTTAAGTGTAAAGTTTACTTGAAGATCAGCTGTTTCTTAGAGTTCAAGGTCATTGACCTTATGTTGTCCTTTCATTTAGTTTGGTCTACTATAATCAAACCTTCAATTACCTTTATTTTTAAAAGCAGCTGTTTTTTTCAGTGAAAGATAACCTCAAAATTTTCAAAAAAAAGTTCTAATTTTCAAAAGTCGTAGAACAAAAGTTGTTCGCCTAGACGTCGAGAACAACCGTCTTTCGGCTTAAAAGGGCTTGCCCGTTACATCTTGTATATACTAACATAATCGTCCTAATGTAGAAAACATTTGATAATAATTTAAATTGTAAATATATATCTTAGAGACTAACATACATATAGAATATCAGATCTAAAATTAGGTTTAAGGTTTTTTATCTTCTATCGCGCTTCCCATTCAGAAGTCGGCAGCAAAGAAGACATCCCTTAGCGGTGCTGGGAACAGAAGGACGAAGGATTTATAGTTCGTTTTCATTTCTGACTCCAGTGCTTCTAGCTCAAAACAACCCGAGAACGAAGCGAGCGATTTCTATTTCAATTGTTTCTCGCCATTGGTCTGAAGATTCTTGGAGTAGTATGTGCTCTTGCAGGACCTTGCCGGTGTTGTGGTGTTGTTATATAATTGCATTTATTTCACTTGTTAGAGATTCTGTTTTTATCATGAAAAAACAATTACGTTGATGTAGTGATTAAGCGCTGGCATTAAGTGGGGAAACAAATTTTTGTTTATGATAACATTTTTCTTTTGTCTATTATAAAATTATTTTTTTCAAGAGTATGGCAGTTTTTTAAAAGCAAAAACTGTATTATATGTCGCAATCACCTATTCCCCCCCAATCCTGCATAAAAAATGCTCTAAAGAATAATTTCAATAATATAACAAGATCATCACAATTGCTTTTCAACTGCAACTGAATGGCAATCGAATAATCAACTTTAAAAATACCGTTTAGATTAAACGATGTTTCGATTGCATTTTGATAAGTACTTGCAGCAACTGAACTGCACTCGAAACGCCGTTGCAATAATGATATTGAAATGAAAATTTGAGACAAATCTAATACAGGAAATCGGTGCTTAAGGCATTAAGTCATGTTGCTTCAGTTTTGCAAAACACACCAATGCTATGGAAAAATAGTATGTGGAAGTTGTTAATTATATTTAAGTTATAATCGCACAGTTGTCTTGTCATTACATCCGCTCGATTTAACTTATCGTGTGAGAATCGCTATTAACTAATAGGGCCGATGGCATTCCAGTTGAGTAGTTAATAATACTCGTTTTTAAACTAAATACAGTTCGACAAGAAGAGTACTAACGTTCGGGCCGTTCTTACTGACTCAACAAGCCCAGCATTCAACAGGACAACAAATTCATTTCATTTTTAGCCATTGTAGAAATTTACCTTGTAACTAGCTCGCCTGTTTTCTCAAATGGGGTTTAACAAGTCATGTGTCAATTTGGCGAAAAGTTGTCTACTTGATGTTTTTTGCCAGCCTGGTTTTTTTAAATATTAGATGTATCTTAACATTATTAAGTGTTAACCCACACTTAGAACATATTGATTAACAAAATATGCTTTCATAAATTCATAGTCGACGGAATCAAAAACCGCGAATACTAGTAAACTACTTATATTTTTTTTGGATTTTGTAGAGTCAACAAGTAACCGATAGTTTCGTCATGTCCGTCCGTCCGCGATGTAGCTCTAAGACGCTTGCTACTAGGAAGCTGTAATTTTGCTTGAGTATACAAATTCATCACGGCAAGAAAATAGTATAATAAAAATAAGATTTAAACCTCTTTTGGGATAAAAAGTAGAATTTCGAACAAATTCCGTTGTTAGCGAAATTACCTACTAGGTAAGTGTTAGTTGTAAAAACTTTTCCAGATTGTAATCCATGTCATTTTTATAAACCACATTTCTGAAGTGTGGATTTATGACATAGAAATTTGTTTAGATGTTCGAATTCTACCTTAGTATGAATCATATAATTAAAAAAAAAGGCAATCTTTGTGTATGGAAGCTGGCCAATTGTTACAGTGCCGAGCTGCACTAACTATTATGTAAACTATGTTTTATATGTTAAGTAAGGTCCTTGTCGTGTGGTACATACATAGTGTAGTTTTATATTGGACTTCCAATGAGTAGGTAGATAACGAACAATTCGATAGGAATAGACAGATAGGAGGACACTTCATGTAAAATAAATTATAAGATGGTGTTTTCACAGAAAGAAGAGATGCACGAGTGAACACGTTTTTTTTCAGATACGACACTTGGGACAAAGTGTATCATCAATTTTCCGATACGCTATTTCTTTCGTTGTAGCAGAGCAGCCTTTAATATATCTACAGATTGAGTTCGGTTTTAGGGAAAAAAAAACTAAATAATATCGCTGAAGTTTCCTCGTTATGTTTGAATATCTGTTTATATAGGCAATAGGTGTTAGTTAAAGTGCCGTGTTGTCCAGGCATAGAATTAGGCTAGCCTATATCTTCCAGAGGTAGCTTTTTACGAACTAAAAAGCAATCGGGAAACTGGGGGAGATTAGTGATATTGTAGTTGTCCCCGCGCGATGGCGGGTTTTTACTTGGTCCCAAAGGGGTTGGTGTCAAGCAGGCTACCGACCGCCAAATCTATTGGCAGTATGTATAATCAACGATGACTTAACTACCGAGTCGAGTCTGAATAAATTAGGATAAGAGCAGGAAGAAGAAGATAGTAGATTTTAAAAAGAGAAAAATACATTAACAAATAAACTTTACAAATAAGATTTTATGCTCTTCATTACGGATTCCGATGAAACAAATCTAACATCATACCACCGGTAAAGCCGTTTTTGCGTAATTGCATTTCTAACCAACACAACTTTGTTTCATAAGATATTATCTCACTGAAAACTAAAAGTTATCATCATGAAATTTTAATAAAATTAAACAATTAATCTAAAAGCACAAAAAAATGTAGTCAAAAAACTCTACATCCGTACCAGACCGGTTTCCGAGCTGATTAAAATATATTCTGAATAATTTAATTTCGGATAAAAATTCGCATATAAATCAGAACATTTAAAACCGGCAACTCTACAATCGGTAAATAATTCAAAGCTAGCAATTAGAATGAATAAAGTAGGTATCAAGAATTGACGTCATTACTTATTGTTACCGAAGATATTCGATCACATTTATTAGGTAGATTTTACCTTGAAGTTGGTGGTTCAAGATAAAATTGTCTACGTTTTAGGTAGGTACGTATTGTTATCTTATGCATTTAGTTAAATAAATGAACTTTTATGAGAGAAATACGTAAAATTATCTAGGGCTCGAAATAAATCTATTTTAAATATGATTCCCACCAATTAACAATCATGGACACATTTGAAAGCAACAATATTATTAATTTTTACTACCGCCATCTAAAACTGATAACCTATTGATATAATAATAATAACAAAGAACTCTTCTGGTATATTCTAGTGTGGTTATCAACGGTTACAGTAACAAGTGATATTGTGAATTGAATATGTACAATATATAAGGAAGACTAAACAAGACAAGTTCACGTAGTAGCTATAATAGCCTAAGTCTACTTTTCTGTAACGAAATGAATCCTACTAATATTATAAATGTGAAAGTGTGTGTTTGGATGTTTGTAACTCAATCACGCAAAAACTACTGAACCGATTGCGATTAAACTTGGAAATATAAGTAGTTGGATACCGGGAATAACACATAGGCTACATTTTATCCCGATATTTACTGTGCTTATATAATCGGATAACATTTACTATACTACTAATATTATAAATGTGAATAAATAATAAATAAATATCTGTTTCCGTATAATTTTTGTTTTCATTGGTCACTCCCTCCCTTAATTTGTGATAAAGTTTCATAGTGTAGTACAGTATAAGAGCACTTATATTTAATATATAGGAAAATTCTCTTTATAGTTGTTTTACACCACAGGTGCTCAAAATTAGAAGAAAAATAAACATTAAAATAAAATTTAAGACATGCTGCCCATCAAGTGGGAAATAGTCATTACTCTTTCCCACATCTAAGTGAATAGAAAGTGGGTGGAAAGAGTAACAAAAAATGGCCTAAAGCCCAAATGGATTGGAATAGAAAACTGAAATTCAGGGGTTTGACCCCTGTCTTGCCCCTGCACACGCACGTTATCCACTCATTCCCAGACACCTTATATAATAACAAATTTATGTTATCCTATTTAAGTAGGTAACTAAGCTAAGCTGCTAGGCTGTCATCAGAAATGTGACTTTAAAATGTACATAACCGCTTGTACATGCAAGGTTATTTGTAATTTATAATTCAGAAGACCATCCTGTGGTTCGTAGTTAAAAAGTAGTGAAGAATGCTGAAAGGAGTCCCAAAAGCAACGTTTAAACTTGTAGTAGACTAGGTAAGTAATTAACTTTTACAGTTTTTGGCGAACAAACTTCTCGGTTGACTCATCCAAGACAGCATATTGTTCAACATTTTTCCTTATCTCCCATTTATACAAAATTCATTAGTCAGAATAAGGTCGATTGGCTTTCGTGAATGGAAGAATAAATACACCTATACTTATAATTTATAATAATAAATCTCACATTTAATTTACACACATTGCTTCATTTTTAAAGCTTTAAATTTTTTTGCCACGTAAGTAGTAACTTTAGTATCATCTTGATCTTATTGTACTAACACAGCAACAAAATAAATTGTGTACGCAGAGGTTTCGAAACGAGTTTGCTTACAAGAGGAGTGAGCCACGGGCGCGTCGGCTTACGTCCTGACCGAAGTGTAGCTGACACACCATTTTGTGCGAAAACAACGTGCCTCCACAATAGTATAATGGGTGGCTGAGCTGAGCGGTTTCCTCTCTCCCCAGCCCCCCGCCACCCTGCGCCTACTCCTCCCCCTCAACAGTCGCCACTTGCATGACTCAGCAACGACGTTCAGATCAAATTCGACGTCGCGTTTCTAGTGGCTTGTTTTCGCCGTAAATAGCCATTTTTTGCCGATAAAGCGTTCGGTAGTGCCGACACTGGCAAAGATAAAGGTGAGCCACGACCGGGAATAAATTACATAAACGGAGTATCAGAATGTTTACCGGTAAACAGTTTCCAATAAAACTTTGCAGCCAGTTGGTTGTGAGCATCTACATTGAGGATAATGATACGGACTTTAAAGAACACGTATTAGAAGTTAAATGTAATTCGCATGTAAATACAAATGTTATGAGTCAGTCCAAAAAGGAACCGCGAGAACCGGTTTTAAGCAGACTAGCATAATAATTATACGAAAGTCTTACCAAACATATTATATTTATTATTGTGATAGAACGAACTAAAAGACACGAGTATAAGCAGTTAGTAAAAATTTCCATGACAAAGGTGATGAAAGGTGAATAACACCGATTCGAAACGGAAACGAAATCGGGCCGGTCGTTTTCCGATACAAAATGGAATCCAATTAGGCATCCCATCTCGTCGGACTTTCATTAACCGCCCGAATAATCGAGCACGGGTATAAAAAATTAACAGTTTTCGCGAAGCGCAGGAAAACGGCTTACACAAGACGGCCATTAAATACATTTTAATGATCGCCCCGGTGTGGTATAAACCGTGTGTTTTAATTACGTAAGTGTACGATAAAACACGTATAAAAGCCGACCTGAAAATGGTTTTACTGGTATCCAACTGTGAGAAAAATGCCATCGGCCACACGCTGGAGTCGAGCGACATTACATAACGATAATGTTTATATATTATACTTACAGTAAGTACAACTGAACGGACGGGATTTTAATAATTTCAAACGTTGTCCATTTATGAAAATAAATGAAGTCTTTGTCTTGGTATTGGAATATTATACTGCTTAACAACGAAGACTTTAATACAAATATATTTGACGAGAATCATTATTGCCGTTACTGTAAATATAAAAATGGGTAGCTTACGCTGCAGTCTGCTAGATTAATATGATAATTGTGGATAGAACAAGTCATATCGGACGCCAACATTATAATATGACGTAGGAACATGAAATTGAGACATAAATTGTGCATTATAGGGTCGAGTAATCGAACGCGATAAACAACGGTATGATCGCACCCAAAGCCGATATAAACCACAGGTACATACATAGTACGTACGTGGCTTTTACGGAAACAAAAATCTTTAAACCATCACCTTTTTACACGACTGCCCAAGGAAGTGTTATTTAAGAAAGAACTTATTTCATTACTTATTTAAAACTAATCACTTTTAACATGAATTTAATGATTATAAAGAATTGTATTTTACTCCATTTATAGCATTTGTTTTCATTCGGTATCAATTTTAATGTTAAGTACCAAATGTTTTTCAATTAATTTATTGAGATTCTGATAACTCTCATATTAATTGATAAACTTATGGAGTTCAAAACTGTGTAAATTCGGTGTTACAAAGCCCATCCAGAATAAAGTGTTATGTATGAATAAACTAATTGGTAACTGCGCCGACTCGATACGCAAAATATATTTTTAGATAACCTTAGACATTGCGCCACTCAACTCAACGCCTACGGTCAGAAAACTGTTCGTAATATCTCTAAAAATACACTTCAAACAAACTGGAAAATGTCAAAAATAAATTAAATACAGATATGAAATGAAGAATATTTTATTCAAATTGTAAATAATTAGAGCTAAATCGTCAATATTGCCTCGTGAAACAAAGCCTTATTTGATTTATGAAAGTAATCAAACTTCCTTCGAGTTTCCGAGCCGTTCAGCTTCACCATTTCCATTTCGGAAATTCATTTCTTCATACCTACCGAGAACGATAAATAAATAATATACGAAATAGGAAGGAGGGTGTTGCCTACACGAAACTTTGTCAATACAATTTATAAATACGTCATTCCTAATTTTAATGAGATTTACACTTCTTTTCATAATGAATGAATGGATGGATGGACTAAGCTTATCTGGAATTAAAATCTGCAGCCTCTTTGGGTGATCGCGACGCAAAAGTTTGAGGGTTCTGATTGATTAATTTTATTACCAATTATTGTGATATAAATGCTGTATTTTAGCATTTTTAAAATGAGCCGAACAGGGACGACAGTTAACTGTTAACGCTTTGGTAGTTAAAAGCGGGAATGTTAAACACCAACCAAAAAAACAAGCAGCGGCATGGCGCTGCTCTAGTGGATTTGATTAGTACATATTTCATCGTATTTTTTAAGAGCCCGTCTATCCCGAAACAGGATTATGGGATTTGGGGCTATGTTAAAAATAATATTACTTATAACTAAAAATTGTTTTAACTATCCTAAGGTTAATTTGCAATATTATGCATCGTATACTTTGATTTTCCGCACACAATATTTGAGAAAAGTATAATGAAAGCAAGTCAGAACCATAATAAAGTAACGTGTAGTTGCCTCGACTTCGGCTCGATCCACATTACAAGTTTGTCTATCAATGACTTTTCGCCGGCCGCTGCAGAAATGTTTTATTTATATACATTTCATACGTAAAAGTCGCGACGCAAATTGCTTAGTGCACAGTGTAATACGAAGCTAGCGACATTCGTCTAACAAAGTATTAATATTCCTTGCGAAAACCTCGCTTTTGTATTCAACGACATTAGTCTTTGTTGGGTAGCGCCCGCCGCCCGCGCCGCCATTACTGGCTGTTTGTATTAGTTTTGATGTTAATATTGCCTCAGGATCCCAAGTCGTGACTATGACCTGAATTTAATAAATACCTACTATTATGTATGTAGCTAAATCAGTATATCTGTTGTCTAGTGCCCATAGTACAAGCCTGGTGCATAGTTTGGGACTAGATTGCGCCGTGTGTAATTTCGAGCAAATAAAAAAAACTTGGGTTGTCGTGCGCTGCTATACTTAGCCCCGGGCTAGTGAGCTAGCCCAGTGCTAACTCTTGTTGTTGGTCTTGCACTGACACTAATGTCAGTGGCCAAACCAAACAATCACAAGAGTTAGCACGTTAGTTAGTTAGGGCTAAATATATAGCAGCGCAAATCACCCTTAGTAAATTTGTACCGCCTATTACAAAGCCAAACTAAAATAAAGGCAAATATTTAACAAAAAGAACTGCAACATATATACGCGCTTTATTCCCGGGACAAGTACACGAACTGAATAGTACTAAACTCGATCCAAACACGCCACACTCATTTCCAATGCACGCCAAAACTTTTTATTACGTTTCATTGTTGTAATTCCTTCCGTAATGTTTGTTGTCTATGAGCGAAGAAAGAATGGATACTTTTTTTATTTACAAAAGCGAAATATTTCGCAGGGACTCGAATTTTTGGGCACATAATTATGAGAACAGAAAATTGAAGCGGCATCGGCAGACCAATCTGAAAGATGTTGACAATACACAAAATGAAACTTTAAAAGCAACATAATAGATATGAAAATGTGATGCAGTCAGAAATGGAGTTACAACTGTTTTTTTTTCGGTTGCAACAGTTTAGAGACGATTTAAAAAATAATCATATTTTTAATATTTATAAATCAGCTTTTTCATGGGACGTATCATTCCGATAGTTATTTAAACTATTGTGAATATTTATTGGAACTAAATAAAAGACAGTTTTAAATTTAAAACCCCCAAATACGCTGAACAAAACAAATAAAACTGTTTCGAAATCAAGCTCTAAAAAACTCTATACGTTTACAAAACTGCAAGGTAAATCTATCGATATTTATTTTTTAACTTTGTTTTGGACTATTTTTTGAACAGTTTTGATGACATTCAGTTTCAATTTTTTTATTTATTTCACCAGTAAAATATATCCTTGCTTTATGTTGCATATCTATCTACCTATCTTAATTTCAGAGCAATCCAAAAGCTTAATTTTTCTGTGATCAGTCAATGTAATACGACATGTCTTAGTAGGCATTGTAAAGCATGAGGCCTCTAGGCCTCTATCAATAAACGCTTTTATTCTGCTTTTGCTTTCTGACTGTCAACTTTGAAAGTTCTTGTCACGGACAAAATCAAAGAATTTTCTACTCCGACCTTACTCCCCTTTTATTAAATAAGGCTACTAGGTTTTAAAAATGAATGCTTCTGTAACAACCTTTAAAACAAATTGAACTAATGTTCTCTATAGAAATTGTATCACGATCACGAAGCAAGTAGCGAACGCGGTTGGCAATCAATATGACGTAATTTCGACAATAATGCAACAAAGCCGGCGGTAATTACAATTTTAATAGGTCGGTCAGCTAGGGGAGGCTTGAAACCTCCCTCCCATCACACCCGGGAGACAGAGGGGAGGGAATTAACGAACCGAACCACAATAGATATGTACCAAGTTAAATTATATCGCTCTTAATAATAATACAAATTGATTAAACTATTTGCGCTCCAACCGATTCATTCCTCTTTATTACTAGACGACGTAACGTTTTTGTAAAAACGTTGGAAATTTCGACCTGATTCATAAAATCGAACTTTTTTATTGGTTATATTAAATACAAATACTTTACGTTTTTGCTGATAAACAAAGAAAAATCAGTATGTCGTCGGTACTTACGCAAAAACGGACGCAAATGCATAAGGATTTCTAAGGATTAAATCTGTGTGAAACGGAAGGCATTATAGACGGATGTTAAATCAGGACTGAGCGCCGCTTTGCGACTTCTACTCGAGATTTTCTCATCGGATATGAAGGTACAATTGTGATTGAAACCACATGAAGCAAGTAGCTAGTGATATGATAACATAAACAATCATTCATTTTACCATACGATAATATTCAATATTGTATCAAAATCAATGCGATGATTAATAGAAGACCAAGGTTTATTCAATAACCCTAAATCACAAAATCATAGTTTACCTAACAACAGTTGGCTAACTCAAATGTATGTCCCGGAATTTCGGTGACTTGTTACAGAGACTTTAGGGCTGCCACAGACCCGGAAGCAATCGTGTGTGTCAATCCCGTTTATTGCATATTTTGCTTAAATATACACATTGAAAGCTGATTAAACTCTCTGCAAAGTGAAATTGCATTATAATGGTTTATGGGTAAAAAAAGTTCCTTCCGAAACAATTTTTCACATAGAAATGTAGAAGATATTCAACTCATTTATCTAACGATAAGGTTGAATATTGAATTTAAATACCTACTCGGACCGCGTATTTTCACTTGAGTGCATTTTCACAGTGACGTCTTAAGGCCCCATTCTCACAGTGACGTCACTTAATGACGTGACAGGGATAGGACGAGCAAATTTCAGATGTGTAAAAGAAGGACGGAAGATGCGACTATGCAATATTTTAGTGAGTAAAATCAAACAATTCCTAATATCAAGACAACTATTGCAAATTTAGCAAAACTGTTCTACCAATTTCAAGTGTATGTTAATATGCTTTAATACAGGAAAAATAGAGGTTTAAATACGTCACGTTTAGCTTAGCTGTAAAATGAAAATTTCCGTTTTAAACGAGTTCTTTTAGATTTTATTTTCTGGTATAAAAGTTAACCAATCGTGTAAGAAAACTACCAAAATGAAGATAAAAGAATGAAAAATAAAATACCAAAACAGGTATTTCCGAATGTTTCGTAATTACTGAGAAATATTGAGATCCCTGCAGCCAATATCGCGAGAATGGCACCTTAAGCAACTAGACATGTTACACGGATTACAGACAACGGACAAAATCAATCTTTTAGTGTTATAAACAGATACTTATTATGTATTAACGAATATATAGAAAATACAATCACACTGTAAATCGACTATGTACCGCAACTATACAGTTTGTGGTGTACAAGTGGAGGTACTTCATAAATAACTTTAATTTATATACAAATGTAACTATAATAATAAAATCGATAGCTATGTCATGGAAATATCCGTTTGTGGTTCAAGGCAGATAAGAAATTAATAAGACGATGCGTGTTTGTCTAATTTTTGTTTGGAATGTTATGGGCACTACATTCAGGTCAGTTAATAATATGCATGTGTACGTGAGACACTATTAGGTACGTCTCAAACATAAACCAAGGTATGATCACGCTTCGTTTCAATCGTATGTTGATTTCACATAGCGCCATGTTTCACATATATCAAATAAATGAAATATTTGTCTATAAAACAAAAATTAGTTATTAAAGCCTGTGAGTGCCATGCCTGTGGCACTCGCCTTCCATAATCGAATATAGTTAGGTCAACTAAAAACATTTTATTTAATGATCGTTGTTTGCAGAAAATAGATAAAATAATGACGTGTGTAGCTTTTTAATTAAATAAATATTGCAGGACGTTGCACACAGCGCAATCTAGCCCTAAATAAGCTTATATTGCAGTACTAGTCAACGAGAACCAGAAATAAGGCTTTATGTTCAGCATAATAACTTGTTCCTGACGGGAATCAACCCCACAACCTTTTAAATTGCAGCTGGGTATTCACACGACATGCCACTATCATAGAGGCCGTAAAAAATATTTGTAGTGTGACTACAAAGTAAAAATAACCGAATCAAATACGTATCGAGCAGAGGATAATTTAATTGACAGCTTAGCGAAAGGGGGAAAACCCTGTGTCTTTCGTCTGACCCTCACCTCAACTACCTACAAACATAATCTGGCTGAAGTAAACCATTGAGGTAGACAGATAAAAATACAACACTCGACAACAAGCTACGTCTACATAGGGTTGTCCCGCAGAATAGCATCTAGTTAACAAGCTACGCTTCGCGGCTTAATCCGCAATATCCTATTCAATAAGAATTTCTATTTTCGAAAATGTCCACCTGCGGCTGAACAGCGAGATTTATTTAATCTATATCGGAAAGCTCGTTCAATCTGCAATAACTGCACCAACGGAAGCCATATTTATAATAATGATAATTTCATTGGAATAAAAATCAAATAAACTTCTTACAACTGTTATTAACGCTAATAAAGGCGGCACTTTATCATTAAAACTTATTGATTATTATTAATCACGAACACAGAGAAACTATTTTCTGAGAAAATATTGACATAGTTATAACAAATAATACTGGAATGGTCATATTTCAGAACTAGCTACACCCCGAGGTATCGCCGGCCGTTGTTTCTGATTCTTTGAAATAAATAACAGCATCACAGAGGATTTCCTTAGTGAGTAGTCCTAATAGTCAAGTCACTGGAACAGAGAGCGTTCGGAGAGACACAGTTTCTAGTCGTAAAAGGAGTAATCAATTAAATGATTACTAAGTAAATATTATATAAGCATAATCAATTAATTGTTACAAGTAAGGTTTGATGATAGTAAATTATTTGATTTCACGACCTTTTTTAATAAACCAAAATATCTTTAGTACATAATTTCTTGTATGGTTTTCGCGATTTTGCATAATAAAACACTTTATTTATCCTGTTTTATCGAGTTTTTATTCATTATTTGACCTGAGCTTTCGCCAACTTTACAGTTGGCTTTTTCAAGGTTGACTGCCTTGTAAAGTTGGCGAAAGCTCGGGTCAAATAATGAATAAAAACGCGATAAAACCGGATAAATTAAGTGTTTTATTATCTTTAGTACGTTAAAAAAACAGACTTTTATTAGACAAATTGACTAAATTATAAGTTTTGTTTCTTTCGTTTGGATTAAAATAAATAAATTAGAGTAAAAAAAATACAGAATAATTAATTATATATATTATTATTTAATATTATTATGCTTTTAAGTAACGTTTTCCTATATTTTGGATTTAATGAATAATCATATGTATGTATGTCATTCATTATTAATAAAAGTAATAAAAATCCCTGTGGTATAATTACTGATAGATAAAATCAAATGCTTCTAGAGAGACAGCCCTAAAGCGGATCACGCAACTGAACCGAGTCAGTAATTATGCGCATACATCAAGCGATTACAAGTCTAGAAATATAAATCTATATGTATGCATTTCATTATATTTTTATGACTGTGAGAAACGTTTTTTAAATGGTTAGCGCGTCCCTGTAAGGTTTCCATCGCAATAGAAAACTGAGTGATACATATATTATGCTGATTTTAATTACGTTTGACTGGGCAAGTTAATTAATATTTGCGCAAGAACCTGACAAAATTATTGTTATTAGACATGCTATTCCGACTGATTTGGTTAGCTGACATAGTGTATGAAGAAAGAGTCACGTTTCTAAACACTGTTGTTATGCATTCTTTTACGTTGTTGGATACGGACTTTTTATTCCGATCCTGAATTCAGGCGTGAGCTGATGCAGCTAGTCGAGATTCAAAAATTAAATGCATGCCATGCTAAAATTTTATGAATATCCTAAGTGTATCTATAGTTGAAAGAACTCCCCAGAGTGATATTTTTAAAAGAAAAGTAATTACTGCAGATCAACTTAGAAATGTAGTCTTAACGTATTTTTATTGCCGCCACGTGTTACGTGGACGACGTGGACTTCTCTGTGTGAGTGTGTGTCTGGCAATCAGATTTCAATAGAATACATTTTATTAGTATCTCCGACAATCCTACTAATGTTATAAATGTGAAAGTGTGTGTGTTTTGATGTTTGTTACTCAATCACGCAAAAACTACTTAACCGATTGAGATGAAACTTGGAATATAAGCAGTTGGATACCGGAAATAACACATGGCTACATTTTATACAGATATTACCGCGGGTACGGGACTTACGGGTATATTTGTAAACATGACACCCAGTTTCGTGTAATACTTATATTATGTTGATACTTTCAGTAGGCAAGACACTGTCTTTGGTCCAGTGATGTAAAGCAATGGTTTCTTAATCTATTGTTACCAATTATGTACATCTCTTTTAGAACACTCCTCATTTCAGAAATTTTTAATTTTACTTCGGCTACATTGGCAAATGAGATTCATAATCAGTTGCCAAAGTAGAACTAACTTTCTTGGTACTCAACCATAATTGCCAAAGAAAAGACGATTGAAATTAAAACAAAACTATCTTCTGATACGTAACGAAACAAAAGAGTTAGTATGTACAATTATATGAATCGATGACACGATTATTATAGAACGAGATATTATAACGAGTGTCACAAAATAAGGAGGAGGAGAAGGCAAGAGAACTGGTTTAAAGACACCTTTTCTCAGCCTCAAAGTAAATAATTGAAGTCTTAATTACGTTGACATTTTTAACGCCGTTATATTTGGAATCATCCTATATTTGATTATTATGGTAACCGATCAAAAACGCGGTTTTTTTATTGAGTAAATATTTAAATACATTTTAAAAGTTCACGACACCGCAGAACATCCTTAAATTATTGAAAACCGCATTTCAATTTTATTTTGCAACTTTGTCGTCACACCTAAATGATATAACAGCAAGTGATATCTGTAAATCTAAGCCGACATAAGCTAAACTAAATTTCCTGTAACACTAGGCATAGAAAGATAAAATTATCTACATCACCTTACACCACCCTACTGTTAAATATTATACGGTGACTGAACATTTTTGTATGGCGTGGGGTCAGCGAGTTCATCTGAACTGCGCTACGCGTTAGCGAGACTCAGCGTGCGGGGTACGAGGGGGTAGCGCTAAATGCCTACTGAGCTCGAATATCCTAGCCTTAAAAGGAACTTTATCGAATACCAATCGGTGTAGGTGGCGTGTTATAGTAGACACCACCCTATTTTGTTTGTATAATATGTGACTAACTACACCAGGCGGCTTCACCCGCCTTCCTTATATGTCGGTGTCATGGTGGTGTCATCCTTGTACCTTCTCTACATCTTAATTAATTAAAATTGCCAGTTTAGGTGTAAAGACAATTATGTATTTTTAAGGGTTTCGTAGTCAACAAAAAAACCCTTAAGAGTTTCGTCATTTCCGTCTGTATGTCCGCGGCTTAGCTCAGAGACGCTTGGTATTGAGAAGCTGTAAGTTTCCATGAGTATTCATACTGTTCACGCCAAAAATTTATGAAAACCCACAATGATTTTAAAGGACCTATCAAACGATACCCTACACGAAGGAGTAAACCAGAAAAATAACGGACGGACGGACATGACGAAACTACAAGGGTTTCTTGTTGACTACGAAACCAAAAAAATATTAAAGAAACCTAAGAATGATTTTCAGATAAATACTTATTCAACGATACCCCACACGACATAGTCAATCCATTTACGTTTTTGTCTTTTTCAATATTGGCGCCTGGTGGTAGCCATTTGGTTTTTATTTTTTTGTCACCAATCTAAGAACCAATGGAGAAATGAGACGAATCTAACGATGCCTTACTTATTATAAGAAAACCATCGAGTGGTTTGGAAGATATGAACAAATTGAGAATATTACAAACATACACACAAGATTGGCGCGAAAAACATAACCCTTTCCTTGCAGCTGGGTAAAAATCGATTTTATTTTTAGTAGACTGATGGGTTGACCTGTTTGAAGTTACCTTTACAACTGTTAGGTAGCAGAAGGCCTGAGAATTGTTAACCAATTTTTAAGTTTTTTATGCAGTCATAATAATAACAATATTATGGTCAGTACGAAAGCAATTTTACTTTTAATCGCGATCGAAACAGCATGATTCACGCACGAAGCGACGGAGAAGGGTCCTGAATGTATAGCATTACGTTGAACGATAATATCTCCACAAATACCCCACGCGTATGAATAAATCGTCGATAACGAATGGTCACCCTGCACGTGTGCGTATCGCGTCAAATTTTTGATACACGCACGCACACATGCATACAACTTGACGGATGCGGCCTGCTCGTCTATTTACCGAGAAACACCACTGTTGTCATTTTATAAATGCCGAGTGTATATGGGAAAACTTGACTATAACGGTCCGATAGTTATAAAAACGTGTGCGCCATTTTGTTGTCATTGTCGGTGAGACAAAGGCTTAGTTATATTAATGGTATAATCGTGATTGCTTCATCAGATCTAATGGTTCGACGTGGATTTAGTTTTTATTGTTGAGACACTCTTTAAGTACTTAAATGGAACGAGTGATTTGGCGGTTAGTTGGTAAAACATGAAAAAATGGAGGGAGGACTTTCTTTAAATTCTGACTAATTTAATTCTGCTCTCTCTCTCTCTCTCTCTCTCTGACAGAGGCAATTTAATTTAAACTGACTTAAGTAAATCAAAGACAAAGTTTTTTTTGTTTACGAGGAATAATTGTTATGAAAGGCATTACGTTTTCTGCTTTTAATAAGCTTACATTTCTAAGATTTATTAGAAAAAAAAATCCACCTTATCCCGTTTTAACAGTAATAATTAATAAACGACTGCAAAGTACACAAGTACTTACGTTGTTTAAATAAAAAATCATAGTCAATTTGCATTGTACGTACAATATCGTTTGCAGAGATAACTAGGTATATGAAGTCACTTAAACAAACATTCTATACAACTATGTAGGTAGGTACCTAACTAGTGGTGACACAGATAGGTCGAGGCAAACAAATGCGTCGCACATTCTACATACCTACTTGAGAGGTGTTTGCACATCTTAGTATAGTGCATAGTAACAACTATGTATGGTGTGCCAATTAAATTGATCACGCTCGTGCTTTATGTACCTAAGGCAGCGGGGTTTTAGATATCTCATAGTAGACCTAAGTCGATAAATATATCTGTTATTCGATGCCTAGTCGGCCAGTTCAAGCAAAACCCGTTAAATAATAAAGTTACTTATTTAGGCAGAGCTAGTAAGCGGTAAGCAGTTATAACTATCTATCTTAGTTATTTCTGACGATTTCTTAAATAATTTAAGTAGGGGTCTCTAATTGACGCAATATTAAAATCGTTTTAAAATGTCGTAAACTAACGAAGTAATTGTTAATTGGATAATTAACAATTTTAATTTCAATAACTAATTGGAAAAAATACCACTATTACTATGCCTAGTGATAATTTACTTGCTGGTTAATTTACAATGTTCGTTTAGATACACTAGATTACATTTTAGACAATAAGGATAATAAATAATACGTGTTGCCTGGTGGAAGTATGAACTAAACAATATAATTTTTATTCAACACATTTGATAAGATAAAACGAAGACCGTAAACGTTGAGTATTAATGTGATTATGAATATCAATACTTTCTTGTCTGTACACTTAAAGATAAGCAAATATTGTTTTCTTTGAAACTTGAGTAAGTTAGATTAGTTCTGTTTGTACACTTTTTTTTTACACAATTATTGTTCGTATCTGATCATCGCAACTTTTAATCTCTAGGCAGAAATTAAACAAAAAAAATCTTTATAAGAAAAGCCCATGTATCCGTAAATTTCTTTTATGGACACTTGATCTTTTTTAAATACGCAAGTACACACGCCGCGCCACCTCACTCGCGCCGGAGCTCGATGGTTTGGTATAATGAAGAAGGCAAGTCTGACCTCGAAAATATAGGCGCAAGCATAGAAGACGACCAGACTTACAAAAGACTGTAATGCCACAAAAGTAAGTAAAATTTAAGGGTGAGTTTGGAATAACACAAACCATTCAAATAGTAAAAAATAGACTTTACAACAAAATTTGTGTTCACTACACTGTAGTTTGATCTCTGCGTAACTTATCGCAGATAAAAAATTGACAACTTGCATTTGACATAAATTATTAATGAAAAAATATGTCGTAGGTATCAAATTTAATTCAAACTTCACCGGTCAATAACTCAAGTAAAAAATTAAGCAACTTTAATGAATTTATTCGATTCAGTACTGTTTTCTCATAAAACGGTTAAGCCAACAAACTAAAACTTTTCGAAAATCACCATTCATTAAAAACTACACAGGTTTGCAAATCAAAAAGTTTTTATTCAGAGTATTTTTTTTTCCAATTATTATTATTTCAAAAACAACATTAATTTATCAAAAGTTATTCTTTTGTGAAACTTTCAAGTATAACTGTAAAGAATTTGAGAACAAAGGCTCAAAGAAAACATAGAACAACAAAATATACGTCGAAAGGTAAAACTTCGCAATGAAATCTCATTCGAGTTTTGCAAAGTTTTCAGGAGGTAATTAAACTTAATAAAACATTAAACCAAATGTTTAAACTTCAGGGGCTTTAAAAATCAATACAGTTGTGGTTAGAGTGATGTTAGTAGAAGAATATCCGACTAATATGAAATAGGTATATGAAATTTTAATATTACTACAATAGATAGAATCCAAGTTTTAGCTAAAAGAATACATTAAAACAAAGATTTTCAAAGTCATAACTTTTCATTATCATACATTACAAATATGCATACATACTGACAGTGGAAAGCAAATTATTTGTTGAGTTTTCTAAATCCATATAATTTTTAACTCAGTGTTTTAAAATCGCAATAACTTCCTGATTGTGATCGAACATCTCGTCGTCGTAACAGAACCTACATATTATACGTAAGAATATGTGCAATTTGTGCGCAATTATAATCTTCGGGAGAATGGAATTGTTCAATGTCTTATGCTTTTTACATGAATGATATTTAGACGAAAACTTGTGAGCTTTTGGACCATTAGTTCACCTGATGGTAAGTTACATAGATAGACCACATTAACCAGACATTGTTTGTCGACACCATTGTTTTTTTTATCAGTAACCTTATTTCCAGCAAATAAATGACATTTATTCATTTTTGGATAATGTGAAAGTTATAGAGGTTATTATACCACAAAATTCTACTGTAGACATAATATTATGTTGAGTGTGCCAGAGATTAACATAGCTTAGGTTTTATCCTAGAATTATAAAAAATAACATAATGTTAAACCATGTCATTTATAGATTTTAACCCATATATGCCCAGAACTATTTTGTCTGCGATTACCGTGAATAATTGATATGTTGGCCTTTGGGGTGCCTTAATAAGTTCTTTAAGTTTGTCAAAAACAAATAAGGTCTTGAGCAAATAAGGTCTCAAAACATTTCAAACTTTTTATTATTATTATTTTCATTATATTAGCTTGAATTGTCCCACTGCTGGGCAAAGGCCTCCCTCCAACCCTTCCATTCGGGTCTATTTTGGGCCATGGTCCGCCACTCGGGCTTAAATTTGTCGATTTCATCCCGCCATCTCCGCTTTGGTCTGCCGAGTCGCCGCTTAGAGTTAGGGGTCCCGTCTGTTGTGACTTTTGCCCAACACTCCTCCGGCATGCGGCAGAAGTGTCCCGCCCAGTCCCATTTAAGCATCGCAGCCTTGTGACCTACATCCACGATTTTTGTGCGAGAGCGCAGTTCTGTGTTTCGGATTTTATCTATCAATTTAATAAAATTGTCTGGTAATTTGGTTAATTGCTAAACTAAAACGAAGCTCAAAAGGAGAGTAATGTATTTTATTTTTTATTGCAATATTGATAAAATAAATCGGAATAATAACTTGCAATATAATGATAATTTAAACCAGGTATAAACAAGAAAATTGGCTCTGGAATGCAATTGAATCAATCTGTCACTGGATCCAGTGCATTCCAGTACCAGGTAACAAGCTGGCAAGCGGCTGACACAAGCTTGATGCGAGAAGCCGAAAATAGATCTAGGTGGCGTGCAATTGGAGAGGCCTATGTCCAGCAGTGGACTGCAACGGGCTGATGATGAACAATGTTGCAGGTGAAAATAATATTGAACACTGAGCAATCCTAAGATTGAGAGCGGTATTAATCTAGTGGTAGATACCCCGCCCGACTTTCATTCCAAAGGTCGGGGTTTCAAATCCCGGCCGCGCGGCACTGTTTACTCATTTTGGTTATAAAATCTATTAAAAAACATTGCAAAGTGTGTGTACTTTGAAATACTTATGACCCACCAACTCTCCGTATTTCTAAAATTAATAAAATCTACAGTGGAATATTTGTGCATGTATCTTTTGCTTGTGTAATTATTCCACGAAACGCAAAAAATATATTAAATCACAAAAAGATTAGATTTAGGTTTTTATCGGTCAAGGACAACTTTTTTCCCCATAAAAAAAAAATTTATCACTTTCACTCGGTCAATCTCACTTGTTTACATCTAATCTGTCTATTTAAGTAGCTCATTTGTTAAATAGTTCAATAACAACAAAGAATAACTAAAAAAAAATAATAGATCATATTATTATAAAACTACCTTAATTTGAACCGAAAAAGTCAGTCTTGAGTGCTCTTGGATAAATGGGTTAAGACCGCTTACAGGCTTAGCTTTAGGCAATTAGTACGCATCCCTATCCCCTTTAGCACAAGTTCTAACTACTTTACAATTCTTAACTTTTTCCTGTATATTTCACACTACTGCCACTGTAGGAATTAGTGTAAAAAATATGGAACAAGGGACCAAATGAATGTAACCCAGATACAAAAACTGTCATTTATAACATCAAATCAAAATTGATTATTCAGTGAGAGCCATGTATACAAACAAATATATGATCATTTTGAGACATTAAAACAATTGCCACAGATGCTCATGTTATACCTTGGTTTACACAGCCTCAGGTAGTCCAGGACTCCATATGTACTAAGAATATGTGTAGTGCATTTTTTCTTAGTTTCTGGTGATGTGGCAAGGGTCTAGTTTGCTTAAAATCAACCAAGGTTGATATGGGAAGTAACAAAATATTGACTGAAAATTATTTGCAAACTAAATAGAGTACCTATTATAGGTAGTATGACAATACAAGAGTAATGCAAATAAAAGGTGCAATGGGAATGTACCTTTGCACCTTTATAATCTTGATGAGAATCATATTTAGATGAATATCAGTGTTTTATTACAAAACCTAGTTTAATAATTGCAAGACAGGGCAATGAATAAGTACACTTATCAAAACTATATGAAAGGCTGTAATTTTGGCTGAGCGATCGAAGCATCTCTGTTTAGTTGTTCAGTGTTCAAGTCTGGTAAAATTTGCTTTCATCTGTCAGTATGTATGTATGTTTGTTCTTGCTCCTGCACAGGATACATATTTCAACTGATTTAGATGGAAGTTGGTTTACAGTTTCTTTAAGAATATAGATTTTTTAATTGATATTTCTCACACAAGAAGGAGTATATGCATGATATCCCCACTCTATAATGTTTAGTGGTAATTTCTATTTAGTCTTGTAAGAGTTTGGTGAAGATCTGATGTGGATATTCGAGGTGAAGAGCTCCTCTCAAAATACAAAAAATCACACATTTTTCAAGTTTTAATTATAGAATAGATCCCTTATCTGCAAGGTACCACATTGGTGGCACTCTCCTAGAACCAACTTTTCACCACAAGCTGCTTGAAAAATGGAGATGGTTAAATTAAATACCTACATAATATTGAAGACATTCCAATAAAATGCTCGCGAGGTCTATTGTTTGCAGAACTGCTAGTAGTAGGCTAGTAGGTAACTGCAACTATTACTCATGTTATACAACAAAGCTGGTAGGTATCTTTATCATAACTTACCTTGTTGAGTTTTAGGACTGCCAAGTAACGTGGACTAACCAATTTCTCACTGTTAGTGTATAGGTAGATAAGCTTAAAATGAAATCACAAGTCTTCAATAGACTGCTCACAACACAAAAATTAAAATTAAAATAAATTTCTAACAATAAGATTCGTACCTTTTGTGAACCACGTTTTATAGATGACGCGTCGGCGTCTCTCGAAATGTCGTCGCCTGTCTGCCGTTGCCGCCTCTATCACCAGCGCGCCGAATCACTCGCGCCACTGACGCTATCACATTCTCTCCAATTTTACAACATGTACGCAATATCTAGACACCCAAAAATACTGCCAAACGCTTTTGTCGTACTTAACACTACTTATTACTAGAAAATTGCAAGCAAACTCACCTTATTTATGCCGAATTCAAAAACAAAGAAGCTCCAGCCACGCGCTCCGGTTATGGGACACTCACAAATCACGTTTGCACAGAGTAATGAAGGCTAACTTATGGCACGAAAAAGTTAATAAGGTCCAAAAGAACTTTGTGGAATCAAATTGAAGAAAGTTTTATAGTTTTCGTGGGTGTATTCACT
This sequence comes from Idaea dimidiata, assembly GCA_949358125.1. NCBI lineage: Eukaryota > Metazoa > Arthropoda > Insecta > Lepidoptera > Geometridae > Idaea > Idaea dimidiata. The sequence continues at coordinate 24,860,482 of OX442330.1, forward strand.
GAACCGAGAAAGTACACCGTGAAGCACCGCCAGCTACATACAAAATGGCGGATTTGCGTAACGAAACGAAAGTGACGCGGTGACGACGACGCGCCGGTTAAATAAAAAAAAATCTTCTTAGTCTATGGTTTGATAGGCAACGTGGCGGAAAACGATGGCAGGAAATTACTATTTTAAAATAAAATTGCACAAAATATTGTAAAAGCTCAAAAAAAAAAGATTTTTTACTTCATTACAAGACTAAAATAAGCTTATATTTTAATAAATTTAGATTAACAAAGTTTTGCACTCTGTCTATGGTATGCAAAATACGTGTGTTCTGTTACTCACTTATTTTTAATACTCACTTTTTACAATTTTTTTCTAAAGACGAAAACTATTCAAATAAGAAGGTATTTCTGAGTCACAAACAACTAAAAATCAAAATTACATTGCGATGCAATACTTAATTCTCAACCCTTAAATTATTATTTTTTTATTAAAAAAATTGAGCAAAACTTTACAAAGTTTCAGATTGTACATGACGTTCCAGAATCAATGATAGAGAGTTTTAAGTACAAATTTTGCATTCATGTATATCGTTTACTTCTTTCACTCTTGCGTATTATGGTAATACATGTCCTTCTCTTATATTTTGTTCCTCTGGAAACAACGATTTAAAATTGCAATAAGTATGTTTGTAGGATCATCTCTTTCTAACGTGCTTTAAATTCGTATCATCGAAGTTAGTTAGAAAGAGGTATATAGTTTTATAAACGGCCTACTCTCACTAAAGCTTTGTCAATTTCACTTTTTTTTATTTTATTCTTTACATCTTCATTTTTTGTCATAGAAAACTTAATTATATTGGGTTAGAAAAGTGGCCGTGGTGAATTTTGTGTAACTTTACTCAGGTAAGTGTTGATTCATTGAATTTCGTAACGTTAAATGAGATTCTGTATTTGGAAATACGGCTACCCCATTTGCTAAATGTTTCCTCCTCCAAATACCTATTCCAAGCGAGTACCTACGTAGGTACTTCATCTTCATACTCATATCAGCTGAGTTTTGTTTTCGTTTTAGTTCACAATCTTGGCGAAACACTTTGGAAAATTATTATGAATCGCCTCAGTGATTGCGAGGATAAAATGAACGAAATAAAGTGTTTGGAACATGCGACATTGAAGGTAAATATCTATGAATTGCACCTGCATGCATGGAATAAAATGTAACGCACTTTGTGTCCTTGTATAATGATGGCAAAATGGCTGAACTTTATATTTTGTGTTTACTCTACACAACATCCTAGCTCCTTGTAAAGATATTTTTAATTATAACCACTCAAAAAATGTATAATTTATCTCTTATTAAGACTTGGAATAGTACCAAGTCTTTAGAAAATAGATCATAGGTAATTGTAAACTTATCTCCAAGTACTAAAAGAGTGCACCAAGTCCTATCCTAAATCCTTTGTTTAGATGACCTATTTTTCAATAGAATTCAAAAGTAGGTCTAAATGCCTATACTGTTAAATTACTCTTTGGTCTAATGCTTTAAACATTATCACTATAATTATTAACTTTAGTAGATCCATTGTTTTATTTCAGTATTTGTATTATTTGTTGAATTTGATGCATAGGTGTTATTGAATTTTGAACTTGTAACATGATTTTATTTATCTTGGAAATTAGTTAGTGAGAGACAAATCTTGCAAGTTTAATTTGAACTATGCCCTATGAACTTAGAACTTTGGAATAATTAAAATAATAGTAGATTGTACATTATTTACACAAGACAAGACACAAGACAAATTGCAACTATAGTACCTATGTGTTTTAATTTCAGACTATAATCTGACATTTTGGTAGCTTGCATTTGCCATTGTTTCTATAGAAAGAATTTTCAAATTGTAAACTTCAATTAAAAAAACGAATATATAGGTATGTTTGTCTTAAACAATACATTAAGACAAACATACCTATGCAAATTATTTTATATTTATATTACACCATTCAGCACCACACAGCGCAATCTAGCTCCAAACTTAGCGCTAGGCTTGTACTATGGGTAATAGACAACGGATATACTACATATTATACTTTTTTTTTGTTTATACAAAGTGTAACGGGTAAGCCCTGTTAAGCCGAAAGGGGGTTGTTCTAGACATCTAGAGGAACAACTTTTGTTCTACGACTTTTGAAAAATTAAACTTTTTTTTGTTAATATTGAGGTTGTTTCACTGAATAAACAGCTGCTTTTGAAAATAAAGGTAGGTAATTGAAGTTTTAATTGTAGTAGACCAAACTAAATGAAAGGACAAAATAATGTCAATGACCTTGAACTCTGAAAAACAGCTAAGTTTCAAGTAAACTTTATACTTCGAAAAGTACTTCGAATTTTCAAAAGTAGTAGAACAAAAGTTGTTGGCCTAGAAGTCCAAAACAACCCCCTTTCGACTTAAAAGGGCTTACCTATCACATCTGTATATAAATAGGTACACCAGTAAAAATAATAACATAGACTGCTCAGATGGCCTCTGTGGCGCGTTGGGCGAAGGTCTGACTTCAATGTAGAAGGTTGCGGGTTCGATTCCCGCCAGGTACAAATATTTATGTGTGTCCTTTGTATCATAATATGATACATAGGATTTTTTTTTCTATTTTTTCTTTACATTGGTGTAGCTATACAATAGAGAATTAATTTATCTATTCTGTTGAAACTAGGTACCGTATGAGATCTTCAACAAGCGTTACCGCAATGCTCAGCGCGTGTTGGACGTCGAGGCGCGACATTGCGCCGGAGTGGCCACGGATCTCGACTCTAACGCCAAGAAACCGGTGACCGCCGGAGAGATTGACACACTGCTCGGTGGAATGGTAAAGCAAAGAATGCCAGAGACGCTGCATTACCATATGCAGCGTCTCTGCCTGCATATGATGAGTAATTGAGTACATCATATGCATGTTCTAGCTTATAATAGAAAGAAGTAACTATATGCTGCAAACTTGCCTGTTTCCTAAAACAGGTTTTGATAAGTCATGTGTCGGATTTGCCAACTACTATGTAAACTGTGCTTAAATATACAATGTTATTAAAGAAGGCCTATAATGGTGCCCTTAAATTAACAACCCTGAAAAAAGCAAATGAGGCAAAGGGAGGTAGTTTTAATGCGTACAAGATATGGATAGATGGGATGATGCCACTAAATGTGGCAAAGTTTGTGGAAAATATGCCTTTTATTTGGTTTAGTTAAATAGCATAATTATCAAACAGGTGGAGAAACTAAAAGCAATGAAACGTAAGGCATCAGAAGCCATCAATGAAGAGGTTCAAGCTGCTAACATCTGCAAGAAAAGGCTTGAGCATCTTAAAGAACAGGCAATTGCTTTGGCCGAGCCATCTTCGCCACAAGCTAAGGTAAGGCCCTAACTAGACCATCACTAGGCTAGTCTGAACCACGTCCAATCCGCTAATAGCCTATATGTTGTTAATCCAGATCTTCAGTTATCTGCATAACAAACAAGTCTCATTGCTAATGGTTAAGTCTTTGTGTGAAGGAGTAGTAACCTTTAACTTGCTTTCACAAAAACTTTTTCATTTAAAAAATTAGTAGGATATAACCAAAAACTAACATTAACGATCAGCATAAATACTTGTCCTCAGCAAGAATCAAACCCGGGAACCTTCTGCATCGCAGTCCGGTATGCGTCCGACACGCATCAAGTGCCGTCACAAAGTTTAAAATAACCTGGGACCCTATCGCGTAACTCCCGTCGAGTTCAACTCGACGTCGATTTAGAAATACGAATTCAACTCGACGTCGTATTAGAAATACGATGCTGTCGATAACGAGATTAAAAAAACCTACCGCGCAAGAAGCGACCAGAAATTGTCGACGTTAAAGCCATAGACAATTTGTGCTCGCTGCTCGCGCAAGCTTTTTTCTACCCGTTATCGACAGCATCGTATTCCGAAACCGACGTCGAGTTGTACTTTGCGGGAGTTACGCGGCAGGGTCCCTGATGCCCTCTAATTCTTGCCTTTATTTCTAACCGTAACCTAAACCAAGGCAGCAAGGGTCGCTCATATGGGCATAGCGTAGCGTAAATGGAGAAATAATGAAATAGCCACGTCTTGATTAATCTACGAAAGAATCCTTTTTGATCTGCCAATGTATTTATTCAAGTTCCATACACATAAAATAACGCATCAACATGAGTTCAAACAAGTATTTTTATCTTTCAGACGCAATTGAGCCAATGGCGTAAAGTTCGTCTGGATCGTATGTTGGTCGACTATTTCTTGAAGAATGGTTACTACGACTCTGCTGCGAACATGGCTGACGCTAGGGGCTTGAGGGATTTGACTAATGTCGGTAAGTTACCTATAAAATACATCAACTTCAACTGTTGTTATGATATCAGAATGAAGACAGTTGTAAACATCCATCTACGTTCCGAGTTTCTTAGCAATCGGTTTGGCGTTTTTGCCTGAAAAAAAGTAAAATTAATGTCCTCTTTATAATATTAGTATAGGTTTAATAGGGTTCCGTACCCGACGGGTAAAAACGGGACTGATCGTACGTACAGGGACCAGAAATACGGAGAAATATGTCTGTAAGTAATTATAAAGTTTAAAGTTTCATTAATTAATATAGTAATAATATAGGTTGTCGTAGTATGTTGCCTCCATGACAGTCGGCGTAGAGAGTGGGAAAACGTCAAGGAATCCCATTTGAGAGTAGCTTGGGGTTCTCGCCCAATGTACAGACAATCCAAGGCTGCCCTCTCCTATTCGAACATAGATGGCGCTTTTATTTATTCAATGAAGTTAGTTTTATTTACTCGCCGTAAGCAATAGTTATTCTACTTGCCGTGTGGCGCTGTTGGCTGTGTCAACAAGGGACCCTATTCCTGAGACTTCGTTGTTTGTTGCGTCTGCCACCGCCCTCTATCTGATGAACCGTGATAGCTAGACAGTTGGATTTTTTACAGATGATGTATTTCTGCTATAACAACAAATAATAAACACAAAAACAAATACTAGCGTAAGCCAATTTCAGGGATTTCGCTTGGTCCAGTATTCTATTTTATTATCCGGTACCAAATTGTGATAATAGTACAAAACCCTTCGTCCGCGAATTCGACTCTCACTTGGCCGATTTATTACTTTGTGGTGTTAACAGTGAATACGGATATCAGCATGGAAGAAGCCTTTCCATATTCACTCACCTCAAATAATAGCGCCAAAACTTACTCAAATACGAAGTATGCATAATAAAACACTTTATTTACCGGGTTTAATCGCGCTTTATTCATGATTTTTAAACGACTGAGCTTTCGCCAACTTTACAGTTGGGTTTTTCAAGGTTGGTTCAAGCCTACTGTAAAGTTTTGCGAAAACCATAGAAGAAATTACGGAGTATGCATACACAACACTACACGACCTTTGTTTATATTTTCACCAATTGTGTGTTGACAACGAGGACGGTCCGGCGGCAATACGCTGTTCTCTAACGTGATCGGTTCTTTGAATGACCCGATCCGAGTACAACCGAAGTGACAGATTCGTCTCGCGGCACACTTTTTAATCATCGCGGCCTATTTTACGTGGTATCATTTTGAAGCGTAAGGAATACTTCCATGCGTATATCCGTTCGCCGGGTGTTAGAATAAAGGAGTAATCTATGTTTGTATTGTAACGTTTTAGATATCTACAAGACCGCCGCGGCTGTGGAAGCCGAGTTGCGGTCGCGTCGCACGGCGCGGTGCCTTCAATGGTGCGCCGACAACAAGTCCAAGTTGAGGAAACTCAACAGCACCATGGAGTTCAAGATCAGGATTCAGGTAACTGGGATGCAGGTAACGTCTTACTACTTGCTTTATGAAATGGATCATGGTATTGGAAACATTAAAAATAAAATAAAACACAAAATAGTTTATTTCCTTGAAATATTTTTAGCAAAGAAATATATTGCCAAAAAATCCCCATGACAGGGTTCGAATCTGCGTCCTTTCGCTAACCAGGCGACTGCTAAAAATAATTCTAAGTTTAAAATGCCTTGAGCAATAAAAAAAAAGAAATATTAGTTTATTTCCTTTAGATTCTTGTACAACATTAAATGCACATGATCATTTGGCTACGTCTTAGGTGTATTGATTTTAGTGTGGCTTCGGAGAGATTTTTATTACCCTATCTCTTTCACTAATTGCAAATCTGTCTATCTATACTCTATACTTATAATAAAGGAAGAGAGGACAAAATTCTGTATTTGAAAGGAAATTTAAAAAAGTTGTCTAGGGAACTTAGGGAAAGTAGTAAAACAAAATTATATCATTTTTAAAATTCATGTCTATCTATCTCAACCAAAACATTTCCAGGAGTTCATCGAGTTTGTACGTGAAGACAAACGTCTGGAAGCGGTCCGCTACGCCAAGAAACATTTCTCGACCTTCGAAGAGGGACAATTAGTTGACATTCAGCATTGCATGGGCATGCTTGCCTTCCCTAAGGATACTGGTAAGTAGAACATAACAGAAAGAAGCAATAATTGATGTTAAAGCAAACTTGCCTCATTTTTTTTAAACAGACTTAGAATTCCAGCATAAAACTGCTTACATTTTCCTTTAACTTATGTGACTATGAAGTCATGTTTCCTAAAAGTTAGTGACTGGTTTAAGGTGACATACTTACAATATTGGCGGTAGGGATCTTAATATTTCTTAGTAATTATAAAACATTCGGGAAAACTATTTTGGTATTTTATTTTTCATTCTTTTATCTATATTTTGGTAGTTTCCTTTACACGATTGGATAACTTTTATAACAGATTTTTTTAAATCTAAAATAACTCGTTTAAAACCTTAATTGCCGTTATACAGCTAAACGTTACGTATTTGACCTAATTTAAGCATAATAACATACGCTTGAAATTGGTAGAACAGTTTTACTAAATTAGCAATAGTTATCTTGTTATTAGGCATTGTTTGATTTCACTCACTAAAACTTGCATAGTCGCATCTTACGTCCTTCTTTTACACATCTAAAATTTGCTAGCCCTATCCCCTGTCACGTCATTGGGTAAGAAGTATGGGGCCTTAACAAATTTGTATGAATACTGACAACTGTTAGAGCGTCGATTATGTAAACTGTGGGTAAACAATACCCTAGTGGAAACAAGTAATAATATGCAAACTGGCTTATTTTCTTTAAACAGGTTTTGACAAGTCATGCCAGTTACATATCTTGTACTGGACAAGATATGTGACCGGTCACATCACTTGTCCAGCTGTGGTATCATCTAATTAGCATCCACCGCTACCAGTTGCTATATACTGTCAAAAAACATATTTCGTATTCTACATTGCTGCTTTGAAGTTTAGTAATCACCGGTAACAACCACGTTACGTCAAAGCAGCAATGTACTACAACTAAGTAACTATTAGCGGTGGATGCTAATTAGATGATACTCGGCGGGAGTTAGGCGGTAGGGTCCCTGTGGGGGTATTCAGAGAGGTTCGGTCCGAATCCGATGTCGGAAATGGCTGAGCGAGATGGACATCTCCATTTCGGTCAATTAGACAGTGACAGGCATATCAAGTCGATCTTCGGTTTCGGACTGACGCTCTCTGAATAGCCCTGGAGGTACTTTAAGTCGTATTCTGACTATAACATGTGTATTTCAGACGTAGAACCATACAAGTCTCTGCTGGACGAAGGTAGATGGTCATCGTTGGTGCGTCAGTTCCGTCGCGAGCACGGCCGGCTGTTGCACGGAGCGAGACTACCCGCTCTGCCCATAGCGCTGCAACTAGGATTGCACGCTCTCAATACACCGTAAGCACATCCTAATTTATTTTATATGCCTATATTCATTTAGACATTAGCCAGTGTATTATAACGGAAATAACACAAACGGTTTTCGTTCTCCAGACAATGCTACAACGAAACAACGAAGGTATCTGCATGCCCCGCGTGTCAGCCGCCGCTGAACAAGCTGGCGCGGTCGTTGCCTCACGCGCACTGCTCTCACTCTCGCCTCGTCTGTCGCATCACCAACCTGCCGCTCAACGAACACAACCATCCCATGGTGCTGCCCAACGGACAGGTTTATGGAGAAAAGGTATACTTATATTTGAACGACCTCTGTGGCGAGTCGGGCGAACGCTTGGCTGCAATGCAGAAGGTTGCGGGTTCGATTCCCGCTGGGTGCAAATATTTATGCTTAAAAATAAATATTTGTATCTGGTCTGGGCGTATTTCTATGTTTATGTATGTATTTACAAAAGAAAAATAAATATAAGTAGTATATCCGTTGTCTAGTCACCGTAACACAAGCTTAGCAGCTTACCATGGGGCTAGATAGTGCTGTGTGTTAGTCACAGGATTTATTTATTTATATTATTTATTACTTCAACAATCGATCTATGTGGCAGGGACTGTATACCGGTATGAATATCTGTACGATACTTTTCTATATGACGTCAATTCAATTCAATCATTTATTCATAAATAAAAGTGTACAGGTGGTGAGTTTACAGTAACATGAGTTTCTCTATATTGGCCAGTTCGGCATATGAAGTCATAAGGTTCTGAAAACAAATTACTTATATGTCAATTATATAAATCCATAATTCAAACTTACACAGCATATTATTTAAATACTATTCAATTCCGGTAACCCAAACATCAACACAGATATTTTTTGTTATAAATAACATTTATACCTTTATACCAACCATTTATTTGGTTAGCGTCAAATTTTAATACAGATATTATCGACGATACTCCATTATTGGTGTATTTTGTTCATTCGCAATTGTCTTTATTATGTTTAAATAATTTATTGGTACAAGAATTAAATAACTATACTGGAAAATATGAGTACAGAAATTCTCACAGTATAAGTACATATTTGATTACTGATAATTTTTGAAAACTTTCAAATATTTAATACCGATATGCAATCCCTGCTATGTGGTGCGTCGGACGAAACCTCGACAGCTGAAACAGCTGCATTACAGCTGGTTGCAGGTTGCTGGTTGTACCAAATCAAAACCAAAGTATACAAATACACTATTTTTTGTTGAAGTCAAAAATACCTATTAGTTTTGATTTTACAAGCATTTAAACTTCCGATAAATATTGAGTCTCGCTAACAGTCACGTGACGTCATTTACAACGCTCCCTTAATCAAAACGTAAGACGACATGTACTGTGACATCGACATATAGAGAACGAGCGGACTGGGAGTATGTGACGTGACGTCACACCCGAGTACTAGTCCGCATCGTACGTTTACTTCTATAAATCGGAAACGAATAACGTTTCGAATTAATTCTTTCACTTGTATTTTTTATTTTTGACAGATAATAATATTATGGAGACAATAAGTCAATTATTTTCCTCATTTTCGCCAGACACTGACCATAACTGTTTAATTCTGTATTTCTATATGTATAAATTGCTTTGTCTCAGCCGACTGACTGATTCCAAATTTGGGGAGTGTGTTCTTTATGGTGTAGGCATCCGATAAGTTTCTCGAAATTGTCACGGTATCGATACTTAACCAGGTGAGACCGCGGAAAACAGCTAGTTGAGTAGCTCATTGACCTAATAGATCAAATTAAAAGAATCAGAGGCCCAACTGCGCATTTTCCGTCGTAATCAGCATCGAAATCCCACTGCAAAGGTTCATACCTCAAAGATTCAAACCATAGCGGTAATTTGCACGCATTTGAAGGCGACGCCGTCGAGTTCAACTGTCATTGAAACCGGGAGCTCAAGAAACCTCGCATTCAATGACAGTTAAACTCGACAGTGCCGGCTTAAAATACGTGCAAATCTACGCTGTCTTTTTAACCGCGCGCGCCTTTGCACAGTGGGATTTCGATGCCGGACGTGTGAAGTTGCGCGGTAACTTCACAGGGCGACCTGACTCCACTATGTGGATCACAGCCCGCCACCAAAAGATCTATCTATACCAATAAATACTTAATGGTTTTAGTAAACAACGACGTCAACTAAGATCTAGAAGACAACCCATATTTCTGTTTTCCTCAATGGCTGCATTGGGCTACGTGACGGGAAGTTTTAAAACAAATCTCTTTTTACAGGCACTCAAAGAGATGATGAAAGAACATGGCTCTATAATATGTCCCAAAACGAAGGAGGTTTTCTGTATGAAGCGTGTTGAGAAAGTTTACGTCATGTAAATACACATACAAACACGATATGTACATAGCTCTGCATATGTACATAGGCATGTGTATATGCAGAGTTATTGGTTATTTGCTGGAACCCATAAGATTAAACTTCTATTATAGAGAGGATAACAATCGTAGTTTATGGACCGATTTATGTATTAAAGCCCTGCGTTATACAAGATGTAACGGGCAAGCCCTTTTAAGCCGAAAGGGGGTTGTTCTATACGTCTAGGCGAACAACTTTTGTTCTACGACTTTTGAATATTCGAAGTACTTTTCGAAAATTTTAAGTGTAAAGTTTACTTGAAGATCAGCTGTTTCTTAGAGTTCTAGGTCATTGACCCTATGTTGTCCTTTAATTTAGTGTGGTCTACTACAATCAAACCTTCAATTACCTTTATTTTCAAAAGCAGCTGTTTTTTCAGTGAAACATAACCTCAAAATTTTCAAAAAAAAAGTTCGAATTTTCCAAAGTCGTAGAACAAAAGTTGTTCGCCTAGACGTCTAGAACAACCACCTTTCGGCTTAAAAGGGCTTGCCCGTTACATCTTGTATAGCGGGCGTCATATTGAATCTAAAGCGTACGAAGGATTCTAGAGTTAACTCCCGAGCGCAGCGAAGGTGTTAAAAACTTAAGTTATGTTCTTACTACCTAGAGTCCTGAGTAAAACGTGGGATTCAAGCGCCTAAGACTAAGACGGGTTTGAATATTTTACTTTACACATCTACTGCGATACAATAAAAAAGCCTACAAAAATAAGCATATAAATAACAATTAAACAATAGATTGATGCTACGTGTACTTACCAATTAAATTAAAGTTGGAAGTAATATTAACTAAAACTTTTCGCATTACCCTTCCGTCAAATAAAAATGCATGTTTTTTTTTTTTTTTTTGTGTTATGTCTGTTCGGTTCGAACTGGTCGTATGCTACCAGAGCCGTTCTGATTATATCCTCTTTGACCAGAGCCTTCATTAACGTTCAAAATATACATTACTTTAAGCCCTAGGGCTTAAACACGTAATTTATGCCCTAGAGAATAATGAATGGCTTAACGTAGACCTTTTTGGTCATATAAAGTAACTTTGTTGAGTCGTAGATGTGTAAACGGCGTTCGTTCAATAACCGTCGTTATAACCCTAGTCGACGGCAACGACAAGACAAAAAATGTAAAAAAACAGGTTGGTCGAATTGATTATACCTATATATTGTATTGTATGTGTATGTAACGCTTACAATTACGCTTAAAAAATTTAATCAAATTTGTAAAAAAAGTGCAATTACCAAAATAGTTCTAGTAAGGTTTATTTCAACTATTGAGATATTCCGCCCTACCATGATCTCTTATAAGTCGCCGCTATATTGTTCACCTATAAAAAAATAAAATTAAAAACACATCCAATACCTAAAGAAAATACAAAAAAAAGTTTTTATGATTGATCTGATGAAAGATCTGTGGATTTTTAAAGTAGGCGGGGTATTTTTTATTATCTATACTATTTCATTTATTTGAGCGACAAAAGCATGAGAAACTATTATGGTAAGGCGGATTATCGTACTAGAATGTTCGAAATGGAATATGTTCGAAACATTATCGTATCGTATTATAGAGGTTATGTTTCGAACATACTCCATGTTCCTTTTACGCGAAATATTAAAAAAAGTGGACGAGATGACGATTAAACGTCAAAAACGTTATTGAGTTTGCAGTAGCGTTATATCGTCAAACATGTTGTACTCTTTAATAGAATTGTAATCTGTTACTGTAAGAGCTATTTCTGTACGTCATAATGATGAATGATTACTATTCCAATATATATACAAATTGTGATATTTCTACTTTATTTTATATACCTACTGATATTTGTTTTTTTTTATTAAATCATATATTAAGTACCGTAAAAATCAACTGAAATGAAATTGGAAGTTTTGTTAAATCAAATCGTGTAAGCATTTTAAATGAAATAAAATTAAATCTACAATTGCAAAGATGTACGAGATAAACACGCGGTATTCAATTCAAATCAAATGAATCGATTGATATACACCGCACGACACGGTCCTTTATACAAAATTTAAAAAAAACTAAATTTGTCTTTAAAAAAAAGCCTGCAAAAATTAACTAGTCTTTTTATTAAAACAATGATGTACAGAAATAAGCCAAGACAAGTTTCCAAATAGTAATCAATTAGGTACCCTTTTTAATATGCACTGTAACTTATCTAACTAGAATATATTCGATGCAGTTTTATTTAGAACCGTAATGTTATGGTGGGAGCAAGTCAAATGCACTATTATATAAAATTTCGAGGCCTTATCTTGTTTTAGGTCTGATTTTTCATTCTACGGATAAAAGATACCTGTCAAATAAGTTCGAACCCAACCAACTTTAAAAGCCTTAAAATTTCGATGTACTAAGATTAAGATTTTTTTTTCTTTTTGATATATCATAGTGACGTTTTTTATTCGGTGGTGTTTTACTTTATTTGTCAGTATCTCTATTTAGGGATTTGAAAAATCAGGCCTTAGATTTTTTGTCAGGATATTCGGCAAGTAGTTTGTAGTCTCGATGAATTTGCAAAAAGCGTACTATTTTAGCGTATTATTATATATAACTGTATTTTAACTATACTTAAAGGAGGTACTATTCTACTGTATTTTAATTTGTATGTTTGTTTTAAGGTGGTTTTAAGCAGTACCTCCTTAGTATGTCGATCTATTTTTATTATTCGAAAGGTTCATTCCGAAAGTTATCATCATAGATAAGCTTAGCCGCTTAAATAAAATATATTTTTTGCGATTAATATATGACGTAATGTATTTTTATTTTTTTCAACTGCACTATAACTATTAGTACTATTTACTAATTTATTACCAAGTAGTTGATTATGGAACCCTGATGCTAACAAATTTCTATTGTAATAATTGAAATTGTTGAATACGCGTCATTTAGTTGCAAACAAATTGCCGGTTAATTTAATACTGATAAGCTGCTGACCAGCTATGTTCCACAGATAACACATTTTGCATTTCAAACATCTTTTAATACGATTTTTTTTCTTTCCTAAAATAAAAAATATGGATTATTCAATAGGTTTACGTGATCTGAAGCCACTGTGTTAGTATTTCCGTTTTATTTCCGCTAATTAAAAGATATTGTATGTCAAATTTTAACAGTTAGGAGCACTACACTATTCTCCTAAGTTATGAGAGATTGAGCCGCTATTTTTTTGGTTTGGAGCTCGTGAAACTTCAATATACAAAATATTTTAATCTAGCGGAACATAAACGAAAATACTAACATCGCGGCTTTAGATCACTTAAATCAGTTAAATAATCCATATCTTGTTTAGGAATGCCTTTAAAATTCTATTAATGTACCTTTACCCCCTAGGCCTGAGCTCTGAGGAAAAACGCCGATCTTCTTTCTTTTCTTTAATCGAGATTTATAAGCAACAGAGTTACATAATCAAATAGAAGTTTTTATTACTTCGATTACTACTGATGAACTTAGTGGAGCGGTGGTCAGATTTACGCTTCCGTCAATAAAGGTTCCGGCCTCAGAACAATTACTAAAGCATAGAAGGAGTCTAAAACAACGATAAAACACTCATCCTATTCTTTCAAATACGCCAAATACATTGAACAGACAAGGACAGTTATATGTTGATAAGGAACTTTTCGTGTACACTATCCAAATGTCAAATTGGGTACCTTGGATACCTTTATGCAGCCAAAATAAATAGTAACCTTATTTCAATTTTTCTATTTTTATAATGATCAGCACGCCTACACATTTGGGTAACATAATAATTACGTCACATTTAATAGTGTTGTGTTGTTACTTTATCGATAACGTTTAATAACAGTTCAGTTTTCATTCATAGTAGTTATGTGTTTTTGTGGATTCCCCACCGACTTCCTCCTAAATTTCCCACAAAAATAGCGGAGCCAGCCAGCCAACCCTCTGAGTGAGTGACAAAAGTGTGTTCAACGGCGAGAAAAATATTGCGGAAATACCAAACTCGAGTAGGATCTAAATGCGTTGGACAACCGAATCATTTTTATTACCATGTTATATAAACTTACGAAAATGTTGCTTCCTACAGCAATTTTTGTAGCAAGTTCTGAGAAACAAAGATTTCAATAGTAGATTGATAGACAGGGGCTGAATGTCAAGCATTTCACCAGTATAAATAAGAAAGTATGATTTTCTTTCTTTTTAGTATTTTTTCCAGTAAATTATCTACAGACCATAGACACAAACAATTTTTATCGATATCGATAACTTGAAAAAAGGGGTCACACACAGCCCTAAAGAATTCTTTGTTGTCTATGGAAGTGTACGCTCAAACGTCATGTCGCTCCTTCTATGCTTTAGTAATTGTTCTGAAGTACCGGCATGGTAATTTTATGACTTGTAGACTTTTGTTGCTGGTTCTGGAGCCTTATTTTTGAATCGCTCGTTGCACTTCAGGCGATTTAAATAATTCGATATCTGCTGATTATCGTCTGATGCCGGACTCCTGCTGCGAGTGGTTGATACCACTCGTTGTGGACGTGCGACTCACGTAGAAAAATTACAGAAATTAAACGAAAATCAGTAGAAATCGAGGTATTAAAATCGCTCGAAATGCCTCATTTGGTTCAAAAATAGAGCCCCTGATGTAGTGTAGATCTATATACTAGTAAAATAAAACGCAATATAAATGTGAAACTTCGTGTCTTAGTCAGAGTTTGAAACAAACGATGTATGTTTGTTACCTCTTAACATAAGAACAGTAAGTAATAAACGGTTTTAAACAGTAATCATGGTTTTCTTTTCTTTTCATAGGATCTGGACGTTTGTATCTCAGTATATTCTAGAACGAATGGAGTTCTAATGACAGGTCCCACCTATACCAAAATACGGTCAGCGGTTTAGGCGTGACAATGTAAGGGTGTGGCCCGGGACGGGGGGTACTTGCTTAGAGGCTGAATGGTGGCTAGTCGCCAAACTGGTTGTTTGTATATGCACGGTGGCCGCACTGATATATATATGGTTTGCTTGGTGGGTGGCTAGGTGCTAAAGGCCCCTCCAGACTCAGAACACCCGAGAAGCGTGAAGTTTCTCGTTCTCGCGTTTGCTTGTTCTGCTTTCGATGTCGGTATTTTTGGCCGAGAAAGGATTTCTCGGGCAAGAAGAAAGAAGACTTCTACACTTAAGTTTTATCTCAGTGCTTATATAACTAAGAAAATATGTGTCGGAGTTGAGGAGCGTCGAGCGTGATCGTCTGGACGAATCGAGTGAACGAAGAAGGCGGTCGCGTTCGGGTATAGTCGGCGGGCGGTGTGAATCGGGCATTCAGAGCCGGGCAGCGGTAGCGAGCGGTCGCGTCGCACGCGCACGTCGAAAATACCACGCTTACTTGACTCTGTGATTACCTTGTGATAGCATACTATACCTATACTGTTTGGACATTAAAGTACGTTGATTGGACCTGAGTGTTTATTATTGCTATACTGCTTACGCCCACAATTCGTAATGGATAACGGTGAGGAACGCAATGATGGACCCAACCCTACTCCGTCATCAGAAGTGGGATACGGGACCCCTCAGCAAGATGATGGCGCTAAATGGAAAATGTTGTTGGAACAGCAAAATCAAAACTTCATGGCGTTATTGAGTGCAATGAATAGTTCCGGAAGAAAACATAACGTCGAACTACCCGAATTTAATCCCGATAAAGGTAACGTCGATGCAAGATCATGGCTATCTACAGCGGACATGTGTATGGCAGATAATCCTGTGATCGGGTCGTCTTTGATGATTGTACTGAGCCGGGCATTGAAAGGTCAAGCGTCAGCGTGGTTGTCGCAAATTTCATATCCCGGAATGACATGGGGACAGTTCAAGGACATCTTTATCTCTCGCTTCGATTGCCCTGAAACACCCGCAGCTTTCCTGATTGGCATGAATAACAGTGCACCAAAAGACAGTGAGTGCCTTGCTGCTTATTCTGCACGATTGATGACGTCACTGATGTCGCGATGGAAGAATTTAACAACCGAACAAATAGCGATTTCGACAGTAGTCGCACATATGGCTAGATTTGACAATCGCATACAAAGGCTAGCATTCACGTCAGAGGTAGCTGACCGGAATGACCTTCAAAAGGAGCTCAAGGCCATGTCGTTTCTGAAAAGGAAGTCTAGTTTTGGTGAACGCGATGCTGGTGATGAAAAGCGCTTTAAATCGACCTCCGTTCAACCCCTTAAATGTTTTCGTTGTGGAAAACTGGGTCACAAAGCGCACATGTGCAGATCTGCGCCAGACATCAGGAAGTTGAACAAGTCTAGTGGATCGACGGAACAACACCGCAAGGACACGGCGATACCAACTACGTCAGCAGCATCGAACTCCTGCTTCAGATGTGGCCGTACGGGTCACTACGCATCCAGATGTTTCGCACGAGAAAAGCCAGGGACAAATGTCGGTGCCAGCGGCTCCAAGATAACTACGGAGAAACGCGTGGACATCTGCACTGTGCAAGCGCCTAGCGGTCGTCTCTCAAATTTCGGTCAGTTGTTTCCATTTCATTTTGACTCTGGTGCTGAATGTTCGTTGGTAAAATTTTCACTTGCACCTAAATTAACTGGTAGTCATTTTTATGATGTAGTCATAATGTCTGGTATTGGTCAGAGTACTGTACAAAGTAACCACCAGATTTCAGCACCAGTGGTAATTGATAATGTTTCCTTAATTATTAAGTTTCATGTGTTACCAGATAGATTTCTTTCTTTTGATTTAATGGTTGGTCGTGAAATTTTAAGCTACGGGTTAACCGCTACTATTTCAAGCGAATCTTTGACTTTTATGTCTGTTTCACCTAAGGAGGTCTCACACATAGAGTCGTCTGTAGAGTCAATGGTAGAGCCAATAGTAGAGTCAATAGTAGAGCCAATAGTAGAGTCAATAGTAGAGCCATTAGTAGAGTCAGCGGAATCGGTAGTAGAGCCAATGGTAGAGTCAGTAGAGTCAATAGCAGAGACTATAGTTGAGCCAATAGAGAGTAATTCAAACTTGTCAGAAGCTAAAATTGTAGATTATTGTACCATATTTGCCGACTTAGATACAGATTGTTTACCGGAGTACAAAACTCGATTACTTTCATTGTTAGAAGAATTTAAAGCACATTTCATTCATGGTACGCCTAGCACACCAGCCAATACTGAGCCTATGGTAATAAGACTTAAAGACCCTAATAAAACAGTGTGTCGTCGTCCTTATCGGTTAAGCCCAAGTGAGAGAGAGGTAGTGAGAGATAAAATTAATGAACTCCTTGCCGCAAATGTCATACGACCGAGCTGTTCACCATTCGCTAGTCCGATCCTGCTCGTTAAAAAGAAGGATGGCTCCGATCGTATGTGCGTGGACTATAGAGAGCTAAATGACAACACTATCCCCGATCGTTTCCCATTACCACTCATCTCAGACCAAATTAATAGGTTGCATGGAGCTCATTACTTTACTACTTTAGATATGGCAAGTGGGTTTCACCAAATTAGGGTAGAGTCGGGTTCAATTGAACGTACTGCGTTCGTAACACCCGACGGCCAATTTGAATACCTAACCATGCCTTTCGGTTTACGTAATGCTCCGTCGGTATTTCAAAGGGCAGTAATAAAAGCCTTGGGAGAGCTCGCTAATTCTTACGTTGTTGTCTATATGGATGACATATTAGTTGTAGCGTCTAATGTAGAGCAAGCTTTAGAGCGGTTACACACGGTTTTACAGACATTGACAAAATTTGGATTTTCTTTTAACATAAACAAGTGTTCTTTCTTAAAAACTATAGTCGAGTATTTAGGCTTTGAAGTTAGTCAAGGTGAAATTCGTCCTAACCAAAAGAAAATAGCGTCTCTTGTCAATTTGCCTCCACCACAAACAGTTACACAACTCCGTCAGTTTATAGGTCTAGCCTCATATTTTAGACAGTTTGTTCATAAATTTGGTGAGGTTATGGCTCCACTTCATGCCCTAACAAGTACGTCTAAAGGTAATATAGACTGGAAACCGCGTCACGAAGCGATTCGGCAACAGGTAATTTCAGCCCTTACCAATGCCCCTGTGTTAATGATTTTCGATCCCAACTGTGCAATAGAGTTGCATACTGATGCAAGCTCTATCGGTTACGGCGCAGTTTTGATGCAAAAGAAAGGTGGTAAAGCTTATGTAGTGGCCTATTTCAGTAAGCGTACAACGCAGGCAGAGTCCAAGTATCATTCTTACGAGCTTGAGACTCTTGCTGTCGTTAAAGCTGTCAGACACTTCAGGCATTACCTTCACGGTAGACACTTTACCGTTGTTACAGACTGCAATTCGTTGCAATCAACCCGCAAAAAGCTTGATCTTGCTCCTAGAGTTCACCGATGGTGGGCTTTCTTGCAAGCCTTCGATTTTGATATTATCTATCGGGAAGGAAAACGTATGGCCCATGCTGATTTCTTTTCAAGAAATCCTATTCTTGCCCAACCTGACAACTCTAACAGCTCGCTTGCAGTAGAATCCCCTCCTATTTCTAACGTTCCTCGTAATGTAGAGCACAAACGTATCGATGTCTCAAATATTACGACTGACTGGTTGACTGCGGAACAACAGCGCGATGATGAAATACGTAGTACCCTACAGAAATTAAACGACAATCTTCTTGACCCCGAAGTTGCTAAAACTTACGAAGTACGCTCTGGTGTCCTCCACAGAAAGATTCAACGGAATGGTAGGAATCGTTGGTTGCCGATACTACCTAGATCTTTACGATGGTCAGTTATTAGCTCTACGCACGAAGCCATAATGCACTTAGGCTGGGATAAAACTCTCGAAAAGATTTATGACATGTATTGGTTCGAGAACATGTCTAAATTTGTGCGAAAATTTGTAGAAAATTGTGTCACGTGTAGGGTTTCTAAAACACAGTCTGGTAAAGTTCAGGTAGAGCTACATCCCATACCCAAAGTTCCGGTTCCGTGGCATACTGTTCACGTTGATGCTACTGGTAAACTTAGCGGAAAGAACAATAGGAAAGAGTATGCGTTTGTTTTGATTGACTCGTTCACTAAATTTGTTCTGTTACATCATTCTTATAATATTGACGCTACAAGTAGTGTTAGAGCTATAGAGTTTGCCGTTTCGTTATTCGGTGCCCCCACGCGTATTATCGCGGACCAAGGCCGTTGTTTCGCGAACTCTAGTTTTCGTGACTATTGTCAATCACATAACATTTCGCTACATTTAATCGCTACTGGTAGTGCGCGGGCTAATGGACAAGTAGAGAGGGTTATGGGTACGCTTAAAAATATGTTGACCTCGGTAGAGACAGACAGTGATAAGTCGTGGCAAGAATCTTTGCCCCAGGTTCAGTTAGCTTTAAATTGCACTACCAACCGTGTCACAAAGTCCAGTCCACTTGAGTTAATGATTGGTAAAGTGGCGAGACCATTGAGTTTAATGTTTTCTGATTGTGATGAAACTGAGATTGATCTAGACTCAGCTAGAGCTTTAGCGGTACAGAATATTGAGAAAAGTGCTGTTTATGATAAGAAGAGGTTCGATAGTAATAGGGCCAAGCTTAGCAAGTTTTCTGTTGGCGATTTTGTGTTATTAAAGAACGAAGAACGCAATCAAACTAAGCTTGACCCTAAATTTAAAGGTCCTTATAAAATCATTGAGGTACTAGCTGGGGATAGGTACGTAATGAAAGCTTTAACTGGGAATAGAACCTACAAATACGCGCATGACCGTTTAAGACGGATGCCTGAGAATCAAATCCCATTAGACTTTGATTTAAGTGATGTAGAAGTAAACTCTACTGGTGATAATTGAAATATTGACTCTATACACACACTGTTTTGTTAGAATTTAGGAGGTTTAATTTGCTACTACTGCTGTAGCTGCAGAGTGCTGGTTAAGCGCTAGTTAGTGATTTGCTATCGCTGGTTAAGTGATAGTTGCAGAGTGCTGGTTAAGCGCTAGTTAGTGATTTGCTATCGCTGGTTAAGTGATAGTTGCAGAGTGCTGGTAAAGCGCTAGTTAGTGGTTTGCTGTCGCTGGTTAAGTGATAGCTGCAGAGTGCTTTTAAGCGCTGTTGGTTTATGTCGCTGGTTAAGTGACGGTTGTTGTTGATTTACTGTTGCTGGCTAAGTGACGGTTGCGGAGTGCTGGTTAAGCGCTGTTGATTTGACTGAAGTGTTTAGAGAACGGTTGTAGAGAGCCTCGGTAAAAGTACTGTAGCTGGTTAAGCCGCAGTGGATTGTGTATAGAGCGAGCTAGAGTCAACAAAACTTGGTAGTTTCCGTTTAATCGTTTCAAAATGGGTTATTTGATTCTCAGTGTCACTAATTACTTGTAATTTGATTAAAATTTACGAACTTTGTAATAAAACTTCTGTTGTTGGTGAATTAGTCCTTGATTTGTTTCTCCGATTTACTATGATGAGTCTAAGAGGCCTAGTGGAAAAGCTACTGTGTTTGCCATGTATGTTGTTGCAGAAACTTCATGCGAGGACGCATGATAGGTCAGGATGGCCGTGTCGGAGTTGAGGAGCGTCGAGCGTGATCGTCTGGACGAATCGAGTGAACGAAGAAGGCGGTCGCGTTCGGGTATAGTCGGCGGGCGGTGTGAATCGGGCATTCAGAGCCGGGCAGCGGTAGCGAGCGGTCGCGTCGCACGCGCACGTCGAAAATACCACGCTTACTTGACTCTGTGATTACCTTGTGATAGCATACTATACCTATACTGTTTGGACATTAAAGTACGTTGATTGGACCTGAGTGTTTATTATTGCTATACTGCTTACGCCCACAATTCGTAATGGATAACGGTGAGGAACGCAATGATGGACCCAACCCTACTCCGTCATATGTAAAAATAAATTAATAACCCTGTTCTGTTGCAATGAATTTGCGTTATCTACCTACCATCATTTTATATTTTTTTACTTAATTTGGTTTTAAACATTGACCAAGTTACAATTTGCAATGGCACATGAGCCAAATCTGCTGCAGATTCAATATTGTCGTCCATATCGGATAAGAAATATAAATCACGAATGAGAAAATGCGAGTGTGGATCTCAGCATGTTCTGTCGAGATGTCTCGGTGAAACTTCTCGCCGTCAGTCTGGAATACTTTAGTATCTTCTTACTAGTCTGTGAGTCTGGAGCCGGTATAAAAACAGCAAAACACATAACTTCTTCTTCTTTTAAAATGGCTTTTCCATTCGGACATTTGCCAGTGTCAAGTATTATCAATATTTGCATCGAACGAAACAGTCAAGTCGTCATAGTTAAGTCAAGTCGAGGGAATCATTGTAAAAAGGGGGCCATTTTTTAAATATTTGTTCACGGAGCTTTGGGGACAACACTAAGCTTAAGTTCATGTTTTGTACAGATTTTCACTTTTATTTACACTTGTACACCTTCACGAAACTAAATTGATTAATATGCCCTCGAAATTAAACAATTTACACGCATTTGAACTAAGTTTCACAAAAATGAAAATTTAGAAACACATTTCCTCAACGCATTCCCGCCAAAACTCCTCAAACACTTAAGTAAGACAACTCGAAATTCAAATTAGTATCAAATTTCGCTATAGGGTTGTCTACCTAATATTTTTACCCGAATACGGAAAAAGGACAGTTTGACATTGATAAACAAGTTTTTTTTACCATTTTAAAAATAAATAGGTACTTACCTAGACCTATAGTGAAATCGTCGTTTATGGTAACAAATGACTTGTTTTAAAAAATCAGATATATGTTAGAGCATATATTTAAACAATGGTTGGGAGTTTGTAACAATTCTTAGATGTCATAGGCTAGCAAATAAGTGGTTTGTCCGGTCTTAGTTTTATATCTTACTAATCTTACTTAATATTATAAACGCGAAAGTTTGTATGTAAGTATGTATGTATGTGAGGTTGTTACTCTTTCACGCAAAAACTACTGAACCGATTGCGATGAAATTTTGAATACAGGTAGCTGGGGACCTGGATTAACATATAGGCTACTTTTTATCCCGATTTTCCCGCGGGAACGGGACTTACGCGGGTGAAACCGCGGGGCGCAGCTAGTATAATTATATAACATTCGTTTTAGTCAAATAATTTATATTACTAGAACGAAAAGTAAAGGTGGTCTGGAATTCTTATTTTCTCTGAAGCAAAGCTTGCAATATTTTATTTCGTTCTCTTTGGATATTATTTGACTCTTCCATAGTTTTTACTAATTTATCAAACTTATCATTATCACATCTTCCGTCTTGTATTTGTTGTATCACTCTAGTCACATCACATATGTTAGTATTACTCCTTTTATCAACCCTAGCTTCATCAGGTCTATTTTCATCAAAAATCTTCTCGAAATATTCATAGTAAGGCCAGTTACTTTTCTTGCCAGTCAACATCTTTCTCTCGGCCAGCCGGAGATAGGTCTGTTTCAAATTTCGGAACTTTCTATCGCACCCTTCAGAGGACAACCCCAATTTAGGGCCGATTAACCTCCACATTTGTTTCTTTTTTATTCTCGGATCGTGAAATTTATCAATGTTTTGTACGTAGAAATCTAAGAGCTGAGTCACATAGTCGTCTCCATGCAATTTACAGTAAGCATCACTGAAGAGCCGTGAGGATGATGTATTGTAAATAGTATCAAAGTCTTTGTAATACCGCCATTTTGTGATAGATCTACCAGAGTCATGTCGCATTTTCAGTTTAGTATAAGTCTGCTTAAGATTCCTGAATTTCTTATCACAATTTCCAGCACTTTCACCAACAATCAGAGCAATCTCTTTCCAAAGATCTTTCTTCTGATATCTTTGGTTTTTAAACTTGTCCGACATCAGCAAATAAGTGTCCATCAGTTTCCTAGTTTTAGTTCTGTTCCAAGGGCCATTATTAGGATTGTAATCGTAAAATATTCTTTCGAAATACTGCAGATACGGCCATTTGACAGATTTACCAGTTTCTCTACTTCGCTGCTGCCATTTCAAGAATGCTCGTTTTAAATTCTTAAATTTGTGATAGCAGTTGTACCCTGTGGTGCCTACTTGAGTGGCAATATCTCTCCATACATCCTTTTGCAAGCATTCTGAGCTTCGGAATCTGTTTAGGTTTTGAATGTAAAGGTTCAAAAGGTCACGAACTTTGTGATCGTCCCAAGGCTCAAGGGAAGATGGTGACAACATCTTATTTTCTTTGAATAGTTTCTCGCATACATTATAGTGTACCCATTTAATTTCTTTACCAGCTGTTCTTTTCTTTAGCAATCGGGTAAAAGTTCTTTTCAAATTCTTAAACTTGTTAATACATTCATCAGTGGTTGTGCCTAGATGTACTGCAATCATTTCTAGTATTTCTTTCTCCTTATTCACATTTTTGAAATTGTTTTCCAGACACATAGTGAGGAAGAGTTTTATTCTGTTCCTGTCCCAAAAGTTGTCTTCTTTTGGTATTTCACTTTGGTGAACGGGATCAGTTGGGGCTTGTTGAGTGATGACTGTTGGGGCTTCATTGATGTGTAAGTATTGTCTGGTCTCTCCTGTGTCGTCAATATATCTACCTTCATGACTGATTACTGAAAATAAAAAAGTATAATAAATAGGTAAATATTGCAGAATTTGCACACAGTGTAATCTAGCCATAAACTTAGTAACTAGACCTTAACCATACTTCTATTATACACTTTTTGATTTTTAATTGTAAACACCCAGATCTAGAAACAAAATCTTCAGCGTCACAGCATGGAGTTTGTCCGAAGCGCCAGTGTAACGAATTAATAAGTACTTTTTGTTCTTTGAATCTCTCCATCCATCTACATTGAAAAATATAAGTAGGTATTTATTATGTACTAACTTGGTTGTGCGTTTTGTATGGCGAAGTTATTAGTGCTGGAGCCGCTAAATATCACACTGCTTCCCTGGTCTTCCCTGAGCACGAACCAATAACTCTGATTAGGAGGGTTGTTCAAATTCATTTTGATTTCTGTAACTAGAACTTTTTGGGCAAACAATGTGACATTACTTCACTTATTCAACTGTTGGCTTTTTGCTAGCTGTAATTATGTAATTACACTGGGAAGATCTTACAGTATAGAACAACACATGTGAAAAATCTCTAGTTGTTTTTCACAAAAACAAAACAACCAAATATCTTTGAAACCATAAAGTTTAGTGACGTGTAGTCACGGAACACTATTACTCCTACCGTGTAGTTCCGGCTGTAATAGCATGTAATAGTTCCTTAAAACATATTCACAAACGATTCCACTTCCCGATTCTTATAGAAACATGTTCATTTGTCCAATGTCCAGAGCTGTAGAACGTTTAATTAATTTACATATAAACGTAGGTATAGAATAGTCTCACAACAGTCTACTGGGGACACTAATTACGTCGTTTATTTTTACCCATAGCGTCAGTGTCACCACGAGTAACTGATTGGATCAGCTAAACATGGTCGTTCCATCTCAATGCGTTCGCACCAACCGACGACGACTCAGGCTGAGTAATTTCGAATGGTTGTGCGCTCTCTTGCTCTCGGTCTTTGTATCAGTGCGTGAGCGAGTTCGATTGCTTCACACCAGTATTAGTTTGTGGATTCTGGCTCATTATTTGGTATCTGGAACAACGTACCATACCGATTATTTTCACCGATCAACGACTAATGACGTTTCAGATCGATCAGACAGAACCTTGTTCTCTTATCTCTGTTCGTACCATCCATGTAATACAACAGCAAATAAATCTGCGTAGGCGGAACTCCGAAGTTTTGCGACCATGTTTCGTGCACCTAGTTCCGACAGCGAAGGAACCCCTCCATCCCATCTCTAGAACCGTGTTGACAGAAGGTTTGACATTTGACTTTTAATTTTTCTGGGTCTCGCAAATTTGATTAATTTTTTTCTTCTTGGCCCCGGATTCACGAGATGCATTATAATTTTTATTTTTATTTTCGTTTCATTAAACAATTATTGAAATAATTTTGATTAAAACTTCTGTTAAGTATCATGGAATACAACCATTAGCCAGCGGGTTTAACCGCATCAAGCAAGCCCGGTTCCGTGAAAAGATCGGGACAAAAACTAGATTACCAAGGGATTGAGTTCTAAGTTACTTAATCAAAATGATTGATTATTTCCTGCAACAAACATTCAGCTTATGACAGAATTGGTTGGGCACATTCAAACATAACATTGCTCCAAACGTTTTCTCTTTTTACTAGTTATTCATCGCAATCGGCAATGGCGACTCCTAATAATATGACGGCCTCTGTGGCGCGGCGGGCGGACGCTCGACTGCAATGCAGAAGGCTGCAGGTTCGATTCCCGTCGGGTGCATGTTTATGCTTAAAAATAAATATTTGTATCTGGTCTGGGTGTCTGTCTATAATATGTATGTATTAACAAAAAATAAGTATGTAGTATATCCGTTGTCTGGTAAATATAGGACAAGCCTAGTGCTTAGTTTGAGGCTAGATTGCGCTGTGTGCAATGTAGTGCAATATTATTTATTTATTTTATTTTTAATATTATAAAGCTGAAAGTTTGTAACAAACACACATACTGTTTGTTAACTACTCCATCACGTAATATCCGCTGAACCGATTGCGATGAAACTTGGTATATAGGGAGCTGGATACCTGGAATAACACATAGGCTAGGTTTTTTCACAATAATCCCGCAGGAACGGGCCTTACGCGGGTGAAACCGCGGGACGCAGCTAGTTTAAAAATAAAATAAAAAAATTGTAGGTAATATTTTATTTTAAACTAAGTAGGTATATTCTAAAACTATAATTCGCGATGAAAACTAATTACAAATACTAGGTATATAGGTAAATGGCGTTGGTTATCATTATCACAAATTCTATGGTTACAAAAATATGGGAAAAATGATACATGATACAAAAAAAATGGAAAATATCCATGATACAGGGGACAGAATTGAATTACCACCGCGATTTTCTGTGGCAGTATATGAAGGCAACGCTATCAGCCATGGCAAATTTGACAAAAAATAAATATAGGTACGTTTTCTTATGCAGCGTGGATTACCGCTTCGGATCGCTTCGCAATTGCGTTCACTTCATTAGGACTAGGCCTAATGGCATAAAAACATAATGTTCTCACGATCGGGAAACCTATTCTACTACTAAAATGTCTCAACTATGGCTCAGTTATGTTATTTTTTTTTAAATGTATTAACAATTATTGGACATTTTGCAGTTTCACCACCTGTAGGTAAGGTCACTGATTTATTGCGAATCACCAACAAATTATAGCGGAGTTTGGTGTAAACTCAATGCATAACCCGTATAACCCAAACGTAATATTCGTTCCAAACGATTTTAGCGGCTTTTGCAACTAAACGACTCAAATAGCAATTACAAAAAATAAATAATAATAGAGCTTAAGCAAAGTTGAGACGTTTTAGTTCTTGACTCAGCAATTGCGACTGCGATTGTACAATTAAAATATCTAAATTGTCTAAACGTGGAAGTTCTGTGAAAATTTCCCATTAGGTACATGCAGTTGGTCTACGATTTCTTCTTAATTAAAAAACGTGTACCTACCTAAGGTTACATAATCGAATATAGATAAGGCCTCCCACAAATAATATCATATAAACTAAATATCATATAAACTAAAAAGGACAGCCCAAAAGTTGTCTTAGTCTTTAACTATTACTGATTACTCATGAAGAAACTGGGTGGGGCACCCGTATCTTACTAATATTATAAACGCGAAAGTTTGTATGCATGTATGTATGTGAGGTTGTTATTCTTTCTACTGAACCGATTGCGATGAAACTTGGAATATAGGTAGCTGGGGACCTGGATTAACACATAGGCTACTTTTTATCCCGATATTCCCGCGGGAACTGGACTTACGCGGGTGAAACCGCGGGGCGCAGATAGTTATCTATAAAGTTGATAACTTAGTCCTTAGGCACTATGCAGTACATTGCTCCTTTGACGTATAATGGTAATCACCAGTGACTACCGCAAAGTCACAATGTACTATATTACCCTTATGAATAAACGTGAAAGGTTTCTTTTAAATTCTGTTTTAGTCTGTCAACTTTTAAAAGTTCTTGTTGTTCTTCGTGTCTTTTTATGTATAATATGTATGTATTTACAAAAACAAAGTATAATACTACATATTATATCCGTTGTCTAGCATCCATAGTACAAGCCTAGTGCTTAGTTTGGGGCTAGACAGCGCTGTGTGTAATGTCGTGCAATATTTTTTTTTTTTTTAGTTACGGAAAATAACAAAGCTTATTCTTACTATTCCGACTATTTTCCACGTTTATTAATAAGGCTATAATATGGTTGCTGGTGTGAACTTCAAAACAATTAGTTAAAATGCAAAAAATATGTGACTAATTAACATGATTTAAAACTAAAATCTATCACAATTGCAAGTGGAGTTTGAAAATTTTAAAATTAATATCTAAATAGTACCCTCTACTCCGTTAGTCTTAGATCAAAACCCGTAGTGTGAATTGTTTCGTAAAAAAACGCGAACGTGATGGTTAAGTTCACGCGTATTTTGTATGGAAACTCAAAAAGCGCCCCTAGCGGACGATACCGAAGTTACCAGTTTACATACAAATTACGCGTTAACTTAACCATCACGTTCGCGTTTTTTTTACGATTAAACTCACACTACCGGTACTGTTATGTAAACAAAATTTTTACAATTTAAATTTTCAAAGAAAAAGGTTAAAAAAACTGTAACTTTCCTTGAAAAGTTGTTTACATTTTTGTACTAAGATGCCGAAACAAAGTATAACAAAAACATGTTATTTGTTTTTGTCGTAGTTAGCAGCGCCTTGCGGATACAGTCGCGAATCATTGGAATAAATATAGTCCAGGTTACTCCCTGATCCAATGTGTCCTTAAAGCCTTTAAACGTGAAGTAAGGTCGGAGTAAATAAAACATGCTTTGTCTTTTTCCGTGACAAGATATTTCAAAGTTAACAGACAGAAACAAAACGCGGTAAAATTACTCCCACTGTATTCCATATTTATTAATAAGGCTATTAAAAGTTTACATTAAGTTTTACATTTGACCTTTATGTCATGTGATAAGAAGTGACAGTGAGGTCTACGATGAAGCATGCTTGCCTTAGATAATTGGTACCACCCGCCCCATTGTGTTGATTTCCAATTTTACTTGTCCCATTTTTGTTAAAACAGTTGTTTTGTTTGATATTAAATATAATTTTGTCGAAAATATTCTTTCGGGGTACGAATAGGTACTTATTTCGTATATAAAAACAAAGAAAGAAAATATCAAATATTTCTATATTTATTGCTCATGGCATTATTAGAAACATTTTACAAGGAGAAATGATTCATCAAAAAGCAGTGCGCAGTGATTAGCGCACTCGCCGGCAAACGAGAGGCGCAGGTTCGAATCCTGTCACGGCAGCATTTTTGACGATGCATTTTTCCTTTAAAATATTTCAAAAACAATATTGCTTTTAAAAGGCGGTCACTAAAAACTAAATTACTAAAAACAATTTTACAAATATGAAAGTAGGTCTGTAATTTGTTACATCTTTACGTAATAACTATAGAACAGATTGCGATGAAATATATTTATAGATAGCTGCAATCCTAGAATAAAGCATGGAGTATTTAAGGTCTTTGGTTTCCTTTTTATATACAAACGTTTATATACAGAATACAATAATGCCAAATATTATAAATCCGAAAATGTGTGTTTGTTCCAAAATTCTAGATATACATGCAATGTCTTAGATCGCAAATAACTTGCCATTTTGTGACATAGTGGGAAAACGTTCAGCAATCAATTGAACAAAATACTGAACCGATTTAAATTTAAACTTTGTAAAGATAGTCCGAAATAAAACAAGGTTAGAATTTAAAGAAATTCTGGTTTGGGATATATTATATGCAGGTGAAACCGCGTGGGAAAGTAAGTAATTTTTCCATAACAATATTAAAAAATAATATTTTGTACTGAACATTCTTAAATAAACTATCAATCGATTTGTTTTTAATTTGTATTGATGATTTTTTTGTAATTGAATGACATGTATTTCTACACACAAAAAGAAATATTTTTTTGCACCCATTATCATTTTATTCGAATCCGGTGATTGTTAGCTGTGTAATTATTTTTCATCCCGAAAAGTGTTGCATGGATCCTCTAAAAGCGGGAGCAAAATAGCTCATATCCATTAAGAACTTTCCAATTAAGTCACTCTATCTACTACAAAACAGCGTCGAAATTCTGTCTGTCTGTTTGTATATAGATATAAACAGACAGACAGCTTTGTTTTATACAGTGTAGTGATAAAAAAGGGGAAAAGTTAAACCTAGTTCTCCTTATACGAATTACACAAATAAAACACCGGAATCGGATAAGGATAAAATGGTAGAACAGCGCTTTTTCTTTTTACCCTAGTTCTATGGGGAATTTTCATCAATTTTCCCGTCAAAAACTCCATCTAACGCCACTGGACACTAATATAACTTTAGACTTAAAATATATAAGATTAACAAATCTAATAAATAAAAAAAAATAACATACGGCCGCAAATAGAAACGTTCCTAAATGAAAAGTTAGTTATACTTAAACAAACTAAATTGTTCCAACTTATGACCGGATAGGCAATTCTCGTAATCAAAATTGTCGAAAATTTTAATCAATATCATTGCAGGGGATCTCCAATTTCAAACACGTTGGACAAATTTCGATTAAACTTTCTTTGGAGAAGACAGTTTTCCATACATTTTGAGTAAGTAAAGTTTCAATTGCAGTCCAACTGCAAGTTATTAGCCCGAGGTCCGGTTTCTTACTTTTGCATTTTGAGTGAATACAAAAAAATTTGAGTGAACATAAAAACTTTAGGAAAATTTCGATAAAACTTTCTTTGGAGAAGACAGTTTTCCATACATTTTTGAGTAAGTAAAGTTTCATTTGCAGTCTAGCTGCAAGTTATTAGCGCGGGGTTCGCTTTCTTACTTTTGCATTTTGAGTGAATTGTTTGCAATTGCTATGATGTTGAAATGTAATTTTGAACATTTCTAATACAGGAATAACCCAGGACAGCTCGGACAGGAATCGCTCGGACATAGGCACAGTGTGAACGCCCCATAATGCTTTACCACATTTCTATAAAAGACGTAACTAAAACGAACTTAGGAAGGTTTCTCAATGCGATACTAAATACATGCTTAGGATTCCTTAACTACAAATAAACAGTCTAAAAATAATCAAAAATAATACTTTTTTTGTGTCCACTTCGGGACATTTTCAGTGTAGTAGAATTAATAAGTGCTTTTGTACAATATTTTACAATATCCGGTTAAAAAAATCGGATCTTAAATGTTGGTGTCAATTAGGAGACGACACGAAGTCCGCCGGGCTAACTAGTTTTAAATAGAAACTAGTAAATCATATAAGGCTCTAGGTAACTTCTAATTGACTCCAAAATATTTCATATTTCTAGTTTTTAGCTCTAGCTAGGCATATCTATTAGAAATATTTAAGGGAAAAATTCAATTTAAAAAATTCCAAGGGAATAGTCACTTTCCCGGAAAACGGGAGACCCGAGTTCGATCCTCGTTGCGACTAATTTCGAAGGGAAATTTCTTTTTAATAATATATTGATGTCCAAAATATTTTAAATAGGTTGTTAAAAAAAATGGACGCATTTTAATCTCATAGTACGCTTTGACTTAGGTGCGAGTATCAAAAGGTGAGTCAAATAGAGATCTCGACTTGAATTTAGCTAAATGGAATTATGTAGTGATTATAAATTTGAAATTCGACAAATTAAAGAATGTAGAATTTAGTGAATTTAAGAATATGGAATTCGATAAGTTTATGAACATGTACTTCGGTGATTAAAAAATTTTTTAATTCAATGAATTAAAGTAAATGGAATATGTAGTGATAAAAAATATGAAATTCGGCAAATTTAAGAATATGGAATTTAGTGAATTAAAGAATATGGAATTCGATAAGTTTATGAACATGTTAATCGGTGATTAAAAAAATATGGAATTCGGTGAATAAAAGTCAATGGAATATGTAGAATTTAAGTATATGAAATTCGACAAATTAAAGAATATGGATTTTAGTGAATTTAAGAATATGGAATTCGATAAGTTAATGAACATGTGGGTGAATCAACTTTTAAAGTACTCCTTTCGTGTCCTCGACATAAAAGTACCTATAAAATTTGTAGTTAGTACAATTTCTTATTTATTTTATACACACATATAATCAGATGTTTTATTAACATATACTAGTATAAATAATCTTATAAAACCTAATATAGATTTACGAATTTTTTAGTAACGCAGTAGATGAAAAGCAGCTTTCCTACTAAAAATACGTGTCCCCAAACCTAAGTGACAAAACAAATTATGAAATTTCTTCAAAAATTCTAAAGAATATACTATCTTTTCGTGTAACTTTTACATTTAAATTGATAAAGGCTTACGTTTATTATACGGTATTTCTTAAATTTAAATTAAATAGTACCATTTTTGTTGTTATAAACATTTGTCCCAAATATTGACGACAACACCTCGTATACTGCGTTACAGTCAAATTTCAATACGATTAACAACAAAATGGCGACACATAGCAACGTCGATTAGAGCGCTTATTGTCTAATATTTCATCGGTGTGGCTCAAAGCAGCCGATCGCGCGCCACCCGCCCCTCAGTCCGTCGTGAGCTCTCGACTAGTGCGCGTGGGTTTATTGCTGCTCTGCAGCGTTACGGCGGGAAACGTGGTAAGTTTTTTGAAATTTTGACTGCAAGTACGTTAGAATGTTGCCCAAGACATCTGATTTCAAGGTCATGGTCATAAATTACGTCAGTTTCTATTTGATAGTTATTTATCATCGTTTTAGGTTAAAATTTCACCTGCGTTACCGGTAACGTTGGATAAAATTTCTCTTGCGTTACCGGTAACGTCAGAGAATTTATAAAAAAACATAACCCTGCATTTTCTATGTCATCCAAAATAGTTTAATTGGTCTCAGGTCTCAAGAACACAACCTAAAATGCCGCTAAGTGCAGCAGAAAAGCAGAAACGCTACAGAAAGAGATTAAAAAATAATACGGAAAAATATGAAGAAGCAAAGAAAAAGCACCGAGAACGATATCACAAGACTAAAAGATTAGTAAAAGATTTAACTCCTAAAGAAAAATATAATGCAAATGTTATATGGAAATTACGTAAACGACAGTTAAAGGAAAGAAAAAAAGCACAAGAAAGATTACTACAAGAAACTCCTCCCGTCTCGCCAATATCACAATCTGGATTTGAACACTACCAAGAAATTAATGTATCTCCACCACCGACACCTCCACCAAATACTCTTGCATGTAATATCACACCACGATCACCTGCTACTTCATCACGCGCATCTTCAACAGCACGTTCACCATCACTAGCATCAAAGAGAGGTCGAAAGAAAGTTAAAAAAGACAGGTCAAAAGTGCAAAGAGAAAACGCAAAGCTAACACAAGAAAATGAGAATTTGAAACGGAAATATGAAAAATATAAGAAAAGATATCAAAGAAATATTGAATGTAAAAAGGATGAAACGGAAAATTTGAGGTACAAACTTTTAAGTGGAGCTATAAAGGAAACATTTAAAAAAACCAAATCTAGGAAGGAACGTGAAGTAATAAAGAAGATTTTTGCAACTGTAGAAGTCACAAATTCAAGAATGAAGAAAAATATACTAAAAGATAATTTAGGCATCGACAAAATTGTACAGAGAAAAGGGTGTTTAGACAAACCAACAGTATTGAAGAAGAAAATTAAAAAATTTTACTTGAGAGATGACATTTCACGAGCTACAGCTGGTAAAAAAGAAACAGTCACAAAAGGAGGCATAAAAGTACAAAAAAGGTTCATGCTTGATTCAATGAAAAATTTGTTTGCAACTTTTAAAAAAGAAAACACCGATTTTAATTGTTCATATTTTTACGTTACTAAAAACAAGCCCTTCTATGTCGTAAGTGCTTCTGCTGATGCTAGGGACATGTGCCTTTGCAAAACGCATACTAATTTTGCTTATAAGGCAAAAGCACTAAAAAGAAGTGGCATAACTGGTACTGATGACTTAAACATTCTTATCGAATCGAGTGTTTGTGACGTAAATTCGAAGGAGTGTATGTACAATACTTGTAATAAGTGTACTTTTAAAACAAACCGTTATTTAACTGATAAAATAAAAGGTACAATCACCTGGACAGAATGGGTAAGGAAAGAAGAAAAATACATAAAAGATGGAAAGAGCCTAAAGACTATTAAAAATATCAAAGAAGATAAAAATGAAGAAGTAGGAATGTTTATTAAAAGATTTGAAACGGAACTTGCAGCGTTTAAAAAGCACGTGTATAATATTAAGATCCAGTTCAAAAACTTCCGTCGTTGTTTAGAACATATTCGTTGTTACGAATGCATTATAGTTGTAGATTTTAGTGAAAATTATAGCTGCAAGTACAGCCAAGAAGTACAATCCCATCACTTCGGAGGATCACGTAAACAAGTTTCGCTTCACACTGTTGTGGTCTATACTTCTGACAATGAATCAACAAAAGGTTATAAAGTGAATTCATTTTGTACCATTTCCGCATCAAATAACCACCAGCCTGCTGCAATTTGGACTCACTTAGATCCAATCCTTAAATGGATTATTTCTACTTTGAAAGATGTGAATACCATGCACTTCTTTTCGGATGGACCTAGTACACAGTACAGACAAAAGCAAAATTTCTATTTAATGAGTACAAAAAATTTTGATTACGGATTTGCAAACATGACATGGTCGTTTTTTGAAGCCGGACATGGCAAAGGACCTGCTGACGGTATCGGAGGTTTTTTGAAAAGAACAGCTGATAAAATTGTAGCTAATGGCAAAGACATTTCTGATGTTCTGCAATTCTATGATAAAATGAAAGACGTCAGCAAAATAAAACTATTTATAATCGCCGAAAACGATATCGTAAACCAACAAAATGCACTACCAAAGAATATTCCTAGGCTAGTAGGAACCCTTAAGGTTCATCAAATATTTTCAGACTGCTATGGAAAACTACAATATAGAGATTTAAGTTGTTTCTGTGATATTAATAGTAACGGAATACGAGGAATCTGTATGTGTTTTAATCCAAAAGTTTACGATGTTAGAGTCCAGAATGATGTAGAGAATGTCACTTCATCAAAACTTTTATCAAAAGAGAAAAATAATCTTATGGCTACTGAGTCTAACTTGGAGTTTACAGAAAAAAAGAATGTAGAAAATATATCATTTTCCGATGATGATAATGAACCATTAAGCAACATGAAAGTTGCAAAACAATTACAGGATATGACGAATCGAAACCAAAGAATATATGATAAGATTTATGGTGATTCTTCATCGGAAGAAGAACCAGGCGGCAGTTACGACCAAAAGTCAAAGATAAGCTGTGGAGATTTTTTGTTGGTAAAATTACATGTAAATGCATCCAAGCAAAAATATTACAGTTACGTATGTAAAGCGTTGACTGACATAGAGGAAGACGGAGAAATAAAAGTAATGTTTTTACGGGTTATGGATGAAAACGCCAAGCTATTTCGATTGGATGATAAGGATATATCTTACGTATATTATGATGATATTATACTAAAATTACCGGTACCAGAAGTTATCAAGAAAGGATACAGGTCTTATTATAAATTCAAAACGTCGATTGATGTTTTTGAGAAAAAATAAGCAATAATTTTTAGAGAGAGTAAAGTTGTGTACTATCCTGTTGTTGATTTATTGATCTCATTTATTTTTGAATTATTGATCTTAGTTTAAGTCATATTTTATCTAATACTTTAAGTAAATAATGTTGTTTAGACTTAATGATTCTCAGGCGTTACCGATATTTCTCTGACGTTGCTTATTTGTCCCTAAATTTGTAATCCTTTTTTTATTATAGCTAATGTGATAATATTACTTAACTATAAGAAATTTGCAATTTGAATACCCTAAGACTGAAGTAAGACGTGGAAATAAGTATTATGTGACTGATTATTCTATATTGAAATTTATCTTAAAGTTAGACATTTAAATATGAGCAAAGTAACGCAGTGGACGTATTAAAGCCTTTATTTCGTGTTATTGCTATTAAAAAAATAAGGTTGATTATACAAAAAGTTAATAACAAAGCATTAATAAATGACTACTCAATTGTTTTGTCTGAATTATTTGTTTTATTTCATAACTAAGTATAACAAAATATGTAACGCAGGGGATAACTTTATGGCCCACACATCAGTTTTTATCAAAAAATCTCATTAAACACGGTTTATGTGTCGCGCCAACCTACAAGACCTAAAAATAGTTGAAATAACTCACCTGGTAATACTTTAATTTCTAGAGATTTCTTTTATTTATTTTTTAAATTGTTGGTGATTTTTGTTCTAAAAAGAGTGCCTTAGGAGTTGATTCACCCATGTAACTCGGTGTTTAAAAAAATATGGAATTTGGTGAATTTAAGGAACACAGATCGGATCTGGTTCTACTGGCGTCTTCATTATTTTAGATGAGAGTGCTACATCTTAGACAAAAGTACAAGTTTGAACTTCCTACGGAATGGATGCGAAACGGATGGAACTACAAATCCAGTCTCAAGTCGTGATCTCTGCTCAAGTCACGTTGTACACAGGCGTTAAAATCTAAAAATAATAGGTCATGGCAGCCATAGTGGCTATGCCGGTGGCTAGAGCGGCGAGATGTTGCAGCGATTGCAGTTTGTCCTGTTCCCGCAATAGTTCCGGGAGCACTACCACTAGAGCTATGTGGAGAAACCCTCCCGCTGTGAATGGCACTATCCAGGAAGTTTTCGCTTCTGCAATTAATTAGAAATAAAAGTTTTATAAACATTACTTCTAAAAGTGTTTTTACCAAATTTTGTAAATACTAATTACGCTAAATTAATTAATGGATTGCACCTTTATTTTTTATGATAAAATTTATGTGTGCGAAGGAAAACATCGTTAGAAAACCCACGGCTTAAAATCACAAACAAAGGCCCAATAGAAAGGCTAATTGCGGAACAACATAGTTAAAACTTTAACTTTTAGGAAAAGTTTTTTTTTGCTTTTCATTCAATTTTGTTTTTAATTCAGCCGGATACGAAAACTTTTAATTGCATAATTTTTTCATATTGTTTGATTTTTTCTATTGATTAATTAACGCTTTATTGTTTCAAAACACAAATAAAACATATTATACAGAGAATATCGTGCCGATGCGTTATTTTAAGATTGACCATTGTGTCTAAGGACAATGGGCAACCTTATCACCAAGGGGCGATGTTTTAGTGGATTAGTTTTAGTAAAAAAGGCTTGGTAAACATCCATGGTAGTATCAAATAGTATCAATTAGGTACAGATAGTTGAAAATGTATCAAAGTTAATAGAAAGAAATGAGTAAGGTCCGGGCAATATTGACTACGGGAAATTTCGACTATTCTTGATACTTAATTTGTGAAGAAATTTATGAAACTGCATTTGCGCTATCTAGTCAGAGATGTCACTTTTTAAAATAAAGTAAAATACAGAAGTTAGTAATACGTGCAGAAGTTTATGAAACTGATTTTGCGTTATCCGGTCATAGATGGCACTTTTTAAAATAAAATAAAATGCGAAGTTATTAAGAATATACGATTTTAAACTAACATGGTTATTTTCACTAACAAATAGCTTATTAACGGGGTGTTTACCATATTTAATAATTCAACCAGCTTGTTCACGAGACTCGTGGACAAGCTGGTTGAGTTGTTATTAAGAATAGTCGAAATTTCCCGAAGTCGAGATTGCCCCACTGGACCGTTGGATGAAAGAAAGAAAGAAAGAAAATACGTTTATTCAGACAGGCACACAACTTACACAGTAGGTACAATAAACACAACATACTAAATTATAATAATATATACAAATTAAATAATGCCAAACACATAAAAAAACAAACAACAAATAATTTAGAACTCAACAAAAACAAATTATTATAAATAACACCAAGCTACAAATTTAATAAAAATAAAAATTATTTCTAAGAAGCCGTGTGCCCCCGAAAAGGTTACGCCTCAGCAAAAAATAACTGCAGCAGAACAAAATCCGCCGCAGCGCTGGTCTTCCGGCAAAACCCTATGGATGGTGACTCCTCGAGTCATGAGCGAAATATTGTTTTAAAAGAAAATAGGCATATGTATAAATATAAATTATATTATAATAAGTGCTCACAATGAATAAAGATGATGGATGATGAATTGTTATTTACCTATAGAGTTGCTGGCTCCACTGAATGCTAGAGCTGACATCGCTCCAATGAGGCCGGCAGACGCCGTAGCCTGAAACAATGTACTTTATGTCAACACATAACAGAGACTAGCTGTGTCTTATGATCTCGGGACCATAAGTCCTATGTAAATCTCCGTCACTATGCAACAATTTAAAATAAAATAAATTATTGCACATTACACACAGCGCAGTCTAGCCCCAAACTAAGCACTAGGCTTGTACTATGGGTACTAGACAACGGATATACTACATATTTCACTTTTTTTTTTTGTAAATACATACATATAATAATATGTGTTAAATAGAAAACACTCAGAACCAGAAACAAACATTTATGGTCAGCAGAAATATTTGTTGTCGACGGGAATCGAACCCGCAGCCTTCTGCATTGCAGTCAGGCGTTCGCCCGCCGCGCCACAGAGGCCGTCAAATATATATAGGTATATATATTTGACCTTGAAGATGGAACAAAAAACCATACGAACCAACTTTCGGATTTATAATATTAGGTTCGGATGGTAATTAGCCCACAGTATTCCTTTGGCACCACAGTTTTTCACTGACTCCGAGATTATAGACGTAGTTACTTTAAGTGAACTATTAAATTAATAAATAGAAAATAAACTCACCAATTGAGCTTTAGCAGCTTCCCATCGAGAGAAACCGCTTTTTAATAATATTGCGAAGTCTCCGATCTCATGAGGTATTTCATGAACTGAAATAAATAAAATAAAGTTCAATGCGAGGCAAAGTCACGAACAAATCCGTACCTAGCTATAATTATGCCGTCATAAATAAAAACAACACGTTAGTTGTATGGGAGCTCCACTTAATTTTTTAAATTTTATTGAAATTAAACTCAATTTCGGTTAAATCGCATGCTGTTTATTATTTTTAGCATTGTTTCAATGTTCAACGCTTGGAGACCTTTACAGCAAGCTGATTACGTAAATCTATTGCTAAGAAATCTCGATCGAAACAATTGAAATTGTTGTTTTCACGTCATTCAGTAATAAACTAATTGCCATTGCAATGAATTCTAGCGACCGTAACTGTCAAATGTTGCGACTGTGATGAAACTTGGAATATAGGTAGCTGTGATGAAACTTGGAATATAGGGATCTGGAATAACACAGGCTACTTCTTATCCCGATATTCCCGCGGGATCGAAACCTACGCGGGTGAAGGCCGGGGCGCAGCTAGTATATTTATTTATTTAATTACAATTCTTACAACTACCATTACAGGATAAACCCAAAGCGATAGTGCGCAACATTAGATTAGTAAATTATAAACATACAAAAATATAAACATTAAATTTTATGGCACTTGGTCATTGGGTCTAGAGAAAGTAAAAGTTCTTCTTAGAACCAATTCATCAAAATTGGATCTAAAGACAAAAGGTATTCTCACTGGAACAAAATCAATTTGATCATTAGATCTATGCATGATAAAAGTTCTTGTTAGAACCAAATAAATATTTGCATCTGGTCTGGGCGTATTTCTATGTATAATGTGTATGTATTTACAAAAGAAAAATAAATATAAGTAGTATATCCTTTGTCTAGCCACCGTAACACAAGCTTAGCAGCTTACCACGGGGCTAGATGGCGCTGTGTGTTCGTCACAGGATTTATTATTTATTTAAATCATCAGAAATGGATCTAAAGAGAAAAAGTTTTCTCAATGGAATCAAATAGATCTTGATCACTGGATCTACAGAAAGTAAACGTAGTAGACTCGCGTGCAACAGCTATCACTCACCTAATATTGCGAAGGTGGTGAGCAGACCGACCCTGAACCCGACGAGAAATGAACCTCCGACCGCCAGTCCGTGGGTGAAGTTATCGATCGAGTTCGCCATCAAGTTGAGGTAGCCCGCAACCTAAGTAAATAAAATAAATACAGATACTTAGGGAGACTTGCATAATACAATTTAAAAACATATTTAACTAAATCAATTTTTTTTTTTTTTATAGGAAATCGAACATTGGACTCTATTTCATTATGTGGACGATTGATAATATGTTGCCATACACGGACAGTTCTTGAAATTCTGACAGATTTTAAACACGTTTAACAGCTTAAACATGTTTAGGAACCGTTATGCAAGCCGGCCTTAATAATTAGTTTCTCCTGCGGTTTCTACTACATACGTCCCGCTCCCATGGAAATATGTAGGAATCCTACTAACATTATAAAACTGTAAGTTTGTGAGTATGTGTGTATGTATGTATGTGTGTTTGTTACTCAATCACGTAAAAACTACTGAACCGATTGCGATGAAACTTGGAATATAGGTAGCTGGATACCGGGAATAGCACATACCATTTATCTCGATATTCCCGCTGGAACGGGACTAGTTTTTAAATAAAATGGTGAGTGTATAAGTACAAGTACACAGTTGAACTGTAAGTGAATCGTTAGCTTTGAAATGTACAAAAGCTTGAACTGAAAATATTTCAATTTGCGGCGTCTCGTGGTAAATTTATTAACTAACGGATATCCATTCGTAAGATTCTAAACGGTTCGACCACACGTCACAGAAGAGCTTTTAATTTAGATTAAGAAATAAGATTTTCCGTAAGTTACCGAACTCACGCGTCAAAATAATAAGTTTTTCCGTATTTACGGCAAATAAGACACTGCTCTCTGATTGAAGAATCAGAGCGCAAATTGATAAGCGCATAATCAAACGCCATTTTACGCGTGAGTTCGGTAGTTTATCAATGTGCGAAAATGTGAGCGTAAAATAATAAAATTTATCTCTCTTTTAGAATTCTACGAAGGTTTATAAATTTCCTAGAAAATTTATAAATTTGCCGTTCTTGTTATTTTCCGGTGTCATATACGTACATGTTTCTTATCATGTTGTTTCTCCTTGTTGGCCTGCTGTTCCCGCACCTCCCGCAGCAGACATCTCCCCATCCATCTCCCCCCCACCCCCGCACCTCCCCCCACTCCGCACTTCACCGCCCCGTTTGTGGCTACACTGCTACAGCACCCGCCTTCACCTGTGTAAATAGTTATAAGT
Source organism: Idaea dimidiata (assembly GCA_949358125.1). Lineage (NCBI taxonomy): Eukaryota > Metazoa > Arthropoda > Insecta > Lepidoptera > Geometridae > Idaea > Idaea dimidiata. The sequence goes on from OX442330.1 coordinate 24,901,083, forward strand.
TTTTACTGTGATTTTTCCGTAAAAGTTAAAGTTAAAAAAGTTAAAGTTTTAACTGTGTGTTTCCGCAATTAGCCCCACTATTGGGCCTTTGTGCGTGATTTTAATTCTTTCACGATGTTTTCCTTCACCGTAAGAGCGATGATTTTTCCGTAACTACAGCTCTATAACTGGGTCTTTTAGGGTGACTTTAGCTGTGGGTTTCCTCGCGATGTTTTCCTTCACTGCAAAAGCGATGTTAAACTAGTGCACGGTGGGGCGAGATTCGAAACGATGACCTTTGGAATGTTAGCCGGAGTACAGACCAACTCCGCTCTGTAAATATTACAAGACGATGCACACAGTACTCTAGTACCAAAATAACAACTATTGGTACTTGATTACGGTTATCGTAGGTACATAATCGTGTTTTTTATTTGTATTATTTAAGTTTCTTCATTCATATGGAGCAGTATTTTTTTAATATTTTCGTTTGAAGCGTTTAAATAAGTGACATTGTTCCCTACATTTTAGTGTAGATTTTAAATAATTAAAAATGTCGAAAGGTGTTAAAGTGTTAGCACATTTCTAAACATTGCGTCAAAAAATAATCAACAAATTTTGATGAACCCGACAGGGATTTTCAGTTTAGTTCATTTAGGGGCCTTAAAATAAAAGTTATTTTCGGGTTCTAGGTGTTTTCTTTATGTCTATACCCATATCCGTAGTACAAGCCTAGTTGCTTCGTTTGGAGCTAAATGTCGATGTATGCAACATCCTGTAAAAATTGTTTATCAATTTTGTGTCTATTTTTTTGCAAACATATTTTCTCCTTTCTATTTATACCCAACTACGGTTAAGTGAAAAGGTAGGGGTAATGTATCGCATACCATAAAAAAATATCAACTAACCTTTAGTATTATTGTTAAAGACACAAGTGTCGAACAGTTGTTTAGCTGTGACAGTTCCGTTCCCACACAGCGGTTCTCCGTTGTCTTTCCCTCTGAATCTCCTCTCTTTCTCTAACAACTTCTCTATTTCTTCTATCTCTATCTGTTGAACGGTCCCATTTTGTTTCGATTCCTGAAAAAATAGAAAGATAGATTAATACTTTATTTGCACAACCAAAACAATCAGTATACATCAGAAGTATCCTACTAGTATTATAAAGCTGAAAGTTTGTGAGAAAGTGTATGTATGAATGTGTGTTTGTTACTCAATCACGTAAAAACCGCTGAACCGATTGCGATGAAACTTGGAATATAGATAGCTGGAGACCTGGAATAACACTTAGGCTACCACTTTTTTACCGGGAACGGGACTTAGGCGGGTTAAACCGAGGGGCGCAGCTAGAAACAAATTAATGAAAAGTCAATATTAATTTGGAAAACATTTTAATAAAATGGCCTTATTTTTATTGTCCAATCCAAGTCCAATCTATAAATAGTCTCCTTGCGACCAAGATAATTGTAATATAGTCGAAACGTAAGGGAATTTAGAAATTTATAATACGCAAATAAACTACGGGAAAAAATAAAAAATATGAGAATCTTTAAAGTAAATAAGGTAGTATCTACCAAATACCTAGTTCTATGTTTATTGCTCCAAACATTCTACAACACAAAATAACAAAGTTAGTGCAATTGCCCGGCAAGCGGCGTTCGCATCCTGTCACGAGAGGATTTTTGATTATGTATTTCTCCTTGTAAAATGTTTCTAGTAAATTATCTTTTCAGAAATAAATTGCTGTGTACTTCACAAGCAAAAGGTTCCGCTTATTTGATGGGAATTTACAAATACGAAACTAGTGACATGCAATGTATAGTCAATTTCACAAAAAAAGTACACAGCGGTATTATTTATCTATTGACAAAATTGCTTCCAGTAACTGCGAGACTGCTTTTGTGAAATTGACTCTATAATGACAATATAGTTTCGTAATGTATATATTAGGCTGTAGATAAGCAAGTAGCTACCAGAAAATATGTATAAAATATGTTGCTTGTATGTTAAAAATTTACCTCCTTATTTATAAACGCTAATTAATGCGCATGCATCGTTTGTCATTTACTGTCACATGAAGTTTCAAAGTTGACAGATAGAGATAAACGTCACATAACTTAGTCATGTGTAAATAATCTATGCTATTACTTATAATAAAGGAAGAGAGGAGAAAAAGTCTGTACTTAAAAGTCAACTAAAAAATAGGTTATTTAGAGAACTTAGGAAAAGTAGTAGAACAAAATTATAAAAAATTTAAAATACATGTCTGTCTGTTTCTCTGTCTGTTCCTAGTACAATTAAAACTACTAATCCGATTGAAATCTGATATAGGAAATCGGATAGTCCTATTTTAGAGGGACGTCGTGGTATTCTTTGAATCGAAATCCAATAAGTAGAACCTGAGTAATGAACGAAAAAGTTCAACCGTTCGACTACCGCTCGGCCGCCCGCGCCCGTGATAACGCGTTTTTCACATCCGCGGGTGAAACCGCGGGGCGTAGATAGTATTTTATAAATAATGGTGTTATTCGCGACAGAATGGTAATGAATGAACAGAATGGGCGCGGGCGGCCGAGCGGTAGTCGAACGGTTGAACTTTTTCGTTCATTACTCAGGTTCTACTTATTGGATTTCGATTCAAAGAATACCACGACGTCCCTCTAAAATAGGACTATCCGATTTCCTATATCAGATTTCAATCGGATTAGTAGAATACATAATGTGTATGTTTGATGTCTGACTATTATTATTTTCATTATTTTAACATAGATTAATTGACATTTGTTATATAGTTTGACATTTTTTATATTGTTTTTTTTTTGTAATAATTTAATGGTAAATAATTATTATTATATTGTATGCCCTATGTGGTAAACTATTGTGACTACCTAATTAATAGCACTATTATCTGCTGATGTACATAGTTATAAACAATAAAAGATTTCTATTCTATTCTAGAACACAACAAATACGAGGTGAATTTTTGAACAAGTATTTTTCCTTTGTATTTTTTTTAGTCCAAATGCCTTAAGCAATAAAAAACTAATGATGGAAAGGTACCTGTTTGTCGTCATCGTCGTGGTCTTCCGTCGCGAATAGTTTCTCGACGACAATGAAGACCAGCATTCCGAGGAGACACCACAGCCCGCTTCGGAGCGACACGTGACCTGTAATGCAACACAATCCTTTGTCCAGGTATCCTCTTACCCCCTTACTTATAAACGCTAGTTAACAGCTGCATAACTATGTCTCGTTTGTCTTAAAGTTGACAGACAGAGACAAACGTCACATAACTTGGTCATCTGTTAATCATCGTTTATAAGTAAGGGGGTTAAAGTGTTCCTTTTTTTTATTGAGAGGTAGACGAGCTAAAATCAATGTCGGATTCATCGAAATGTCTTGATTATTTTATGGCGGAATGTTGTTAAAAATGTGGATTGTAGGTAACATTGTTCCCTACATTTAAGTGCAATGCATTTTTTGCAACAGTGCAAAAAATGTAGGAAACAATGTCATCTACAATCCGTACTAAAAAAATAACGTATGAACCCGACATGGATTTTGAGTTTAGCTCGTATTACCCCTTGCATTTGTTGGCAAAAATCGACAAGGGTTCATATTCACGTATTATTATTATTTATTCTCTTCTTATCTCGACGTTCCAACCATGTTTCAATGGTATTAGTCGGGCCCACATTTCGCGATTAAGTCCCGGTAAAATGTATTCTATGTTAACAAATCGTGTGAATTTAAGATGTTTAGTAATGAAGTAAAGTTAACAAAGGATCTTTTAAACGACGGAAGACATAATATTATGTTATTGATATCGTTTCACAAACAAAATGAACTCCCATCGACTTCCTACTATCGCGAATACTACTACAAAAGACATAGTAAACAATGAAATGTTGATCAATTAAATTGACGCTTTATAATTCAAACAATAGGTATTTTGTGCGTTTTCCGCGTAGATACACATAAAGTCGCTTTACGAAAATAATGGACTTCACACTATAGCTGCGCCCCGCGGTTTCACCCCCAGTCCCGAACCCGTGGGAATATCGGGATCCACGGAATCGGGACTGACGCGGATGATACCGCGGGACGCAGCTAGTGTATGAATAAGGGATGATTTATATTAGACCGAGCACGAGCTTCGTTGTCCATTGCTCGGTGAGAAGTCGATCGGTCTGTGGCAACAGCGTGGCGGCCGAGCAATGTACAATGAAACTCGGACCCGGCAGGCGCCCGTGACGGTCTAATATAAATCATTCCTAAGGTGCCCGGAACGTGCTGGGGCGTTCTTCATACAATATAGCCCGTCCCCGCTCGGCTCATTCTAATTAGTCACCCCCAAATTCTCCATTTTCGAGTCTGCATATTTCTTTTTCAATGGTATAACGCACTTATCGTATTATTTCGTTCACAAATTACTAACAATGCGTAACCTTCAACAATCAAATAATCAATACCAGTTGAGAATTTATTAAACAAAGCGACATAAAGGGCATTATATCCAACTTTTTTCAATAAGAATCCTGTACTTATTTCTTCAGTCGGAGGAAAGTTTTGAGATGTAGAATTTCTTGTTCGTTTTAACCTTCGTAGTTATTCATAACCCAATAAGAAATGTCAAGGCAAACGGGATTCTTTTGAGTGAAAATAAAACATGGTATCAACAACATGCCTAAAATATTTTAAAATAAAACATCGTATAACAACATGCTTAAAATAGTTACATGCATTTTGTTTTCTATTATTTTGCATACCTACCTATCGCAAATGGTAATGAATGAATGATATTTATTATTTACGCCTGAGGTTTCAACTTGCGTAGAAGATGCACCATCGATATTTATACATAGACTAGCTTCGCCTCGCGGTTTCACCTGCGTAAGTCCCGTTTCTGCAGGATTATCGAGATAAAAAGTAACCTATGTGTTATTCCAGGTTTCCAGCTAGGTACCTATTTTCGAAGTTCCATCGCAATCGGTTCAGTAGTATTAGGGTGAAGGAGTAATAAACATATACCCGTTACTTACAAATGAACTTTTATTTAGAATTTGTATTAGTAGGATTGTAATCATAGCGAATGTTACATAGCTATTGCAAATTGTGTGTGAGTAAATGTTTATTATTCATTTAATGTTAACTAGATTCACACATACATTATATTCGCCATTCGGGCCGATGAAAATAAATGATGAAATATTTTAATGCTATGATGTAGACCTGAAAATGTGTGTCTCATATTCTTATTTTCAGGGAACAGTGGAGGGAAGGGAGGGAGGAAAGAGAAGCAGCCCTGCAGTGGGACAGTGTAGGCTAAAAAGAAATCTATACACATAACTTTCAAAGTCCTGTCAGAGTGACTGAATTACCTATATAGGGTGTTTCGACGACGACCATTAAGGCGAATGGGGGTTGTTTTAGACGTCTAGATGAACATGAACTTTTGTTTTCAGATTTTTAGATTACAAACTTTTCTTTTTCGAAAATTTTACGAAATTCATGTTTCATTAAAAAACAGCTGTTTTTGATTGAGGCAATTGAAGTTTTGATTGTTGTAGGCCAAACCACGCCAAACTAAATTAAATGACAACTTAAGGTCAATGACCTTTAACTCTAAGAAACAGCTAAGCTTCAAGTAAACTTTTAACTTAAAAATTTCGAAACTACTTTGAATTTACAAAAGTTGTACAACAAAGGTCGTTCGCCTAGATTCCTAGTCCCCTTCGGCTTAAATGGGTTAAATCAACGCAAAGTCCTAACTGCTGGTCCTAGAGACATGTCATTTGGAAAGGGTGTTTTTGTGATGAGTAAATATCAACGCAAAGTCCAAACTGCTCCTAGAGACATGTCATTTGGAAAGAGTGTTTTAGTGGTGAGTAAATATCAACGCAAAGTATAAACTGCTGGTCCTAGAGACATGTCATTTGAAAAGCAATGAGTCTATTAAAGTTATAGAGACGCCATTGCAGAACAAATCATCATTGAAAAGCGCAACAAATTATGCTATACAAACTCATTATTTATAATTCATTCACATAATTTAAAGAAGAAATAGACGAAACTATTGTTATCTCTTTCTAAAACATAAGACTCAATGCTACTTGCATTACGTAAGAAAGAGATGTCATCATTTTATTATTCAAGCGATTAGGGAAGTCGGGAATATGTGTACCTAAGCTGATTGATTAATCGAATCAATCAGCAAGTAAATAAATATATCTTTAAAATTAATATTTTATTTAATATTAATAAGCGTTTCATTTCCTGATTATCAACAATTGCTTAATTTATGTTATAATAAATAATTCAACATTTTTACTATATAAATTATGTCAAGCTAGTTTGAGTATTTAACAAATTAGAAAATCAAAATTAGTTTATTTTGTTGTATTTATTGTAACTAATTTAATGGCTATATATAAAATAGAAAATAGTTGTTGTAGAAACAGACATTAAATAGGTTATTAAAAAAAACTCGTAATTGACATGTCGCATACGTCTTTAGGTAGTTTATTATAATACAGAACACTGTTGCTACAAAACGACCTGCTTATTTTCCAAAGCCTGGCAAGTTACACTGGCGGACATCACTATAGTTGTGAAATTTACTTATTTTGTTTTTATGCACATACAAAAGGTATTTACAAATATATTGAGAGTCGACCGTTGAAATGTTTATGTCTTTAAACTCTTCTTTAAGCGATTCCCTGGGGCCCATTTTGTAGATGGCTCGCACAGCTCTCTTTTGTGATATAAAAAAGTTTCTATGTCAGCATTAGTAGCACACACCCACAGCAGGGTACCATAGTGACTGAAATAGACTAGACTGGCCGTCTCAACTTCTGTGTATTCACGTATTTTCTTAACTGCGTAAGCTGCGGTACTAAGTCTTTTGGACAAAGCCTCTACATACATACACATACACACGCCACATGTAATACTTTCGCTTAATCTCTCACACACAAACACTCATATTTTCAAACATTTTAAACTGAAGCTTAGACAAATAGTTAAAACTAAAATCATCCAAATCAGTCCAGCCGTTCTAAAGTTTTAGCGAGACTAACAAATTACACTTACACATTTATAAGTATACAATACATACAAAATGTCTAACTAAAGTCATATTTAATTGAACAAAACCGAAAATCACCATTTTTCCTTGGCGGCAAACAATCTACAAAAATCGCGATAAATAATTATTTACTCTAATAAAATACATTTAATATTAAATCTCGGCCACACATGTAGCATTTGTCCCCGTGCTCCCCTACTAGCAAAATGATTAGCAATTAGCAAACGTCAATAAAACGTCAAAGTCAAAATAAACTTTTTCACAAAATAAACTAAAATAAATAAATACAGCTTTACTTACGTATAAAATGAAATATTTTTGCCAGTTTTTGAAGTACAATTCGTGCATCGCCTAAATACGCCCGAAGGCATTGTTGTCTGTGAATAATGTTGTGAAAGTGAACTAAATGTACTGTGTGATATGATAACAAGCGGGTGATCGTGACGTGAGCTGGGATGGAACTAAGACTTCTCTGGCTAGCTAGCTTGCATTTGTGTTGCCAAGAAATTTGCCCTATTACGTATCTATAAGTTTTTACATATCTCTGTTGAAAAGAGTGTTTTTGTGATGAGTAAATATCAACGTAAAGTCCAAACTGCTGGTCCTAGAGACATATCATTTGAAAAGAATGTTTTTGTGATGAGTAAATATCAACGTAAAGTCCAAACTGCTGGTCCTAGAGACATGTCACTTTTGGAAAGAGTTTTTTTGTGGTGAGTTAATATCAACGCAAAGTATAAACTGCTGGTCCTAGAGACATGTCATTTGGAAAGAGTGTTTTTGTAGTGAGTAAATATCAACGCAAAGTCCAAACTGCTGGTCCTAGAGACATGTCATTTGGAAAGAGTGTTTTTGTGGTGAGTAAATTTCAACGCAAAGTCCAAACTGCTGGTCCTAGAGACATATGTCATTTGGAAAGTGTGGTTTTATGGTGAGTAAATATCAACGCAAAGGCCAATCTGCTGGTTCTAGAGACATGCCATTTGGAAAGAGTGTTTTTGTGGTGAGTAAATATCAACGCAAAGTCCAAACTGCTGGTCCTAGAGACATGTCATTTGGAAAGTGTAGTTTTATGGTAAGTAAATATCAACGCAAAGTCCAATCTGCTGGTTCTAGAGACATGTCATTTGGAAAGGGTGTTTTTGTGGTGAGTAAATATCAACGCAAAGTCCAAACTGCTGGTCCTAGAGACATGTCATTTGGAAAGAGTGTTTTTGTGGTGAGTAAATTTCAACGCAAAGTCCAAACTGCTGGTCCTAGAGACATGTCATTTGAAAAGTGTGGTTTTATGGTGAGTAAATATCAACGCAAAGTCCAATCTGCTGGTTCTAGAGACATGCCATTTGGAAAAAGTGTTTTTGTGGTGAGTAAATATCAACGCAAAGTCCTAACTGCTGGTCCTCGAGACATGTCATTTGGAAAGAGTGTTTTTGTGGTGAGTAAATTTCAACGTAAAGTCCAAACTGCTGGTCCTAGAGACATGTCATTTTTGGAAAGAGTTTTTTTGTGGTGAGTTAATATCAACGCAAAGTCCAAACTGCTGGTCCTAGAGACATGTCATTTGGAAAGGGTGTTTTTGTGGTGAGTAAATATCAACGTAAAGTCCAAACTGCTGGTCCTAAATCTATGAAACTTGGTGAGTGTGTTTTTTTTGTGTGTAGGTAGGTATCTACTAAGATGTTTTTCGAAATTTCCACGGGATCGGGACTTACGCTGGTAAAACCGCGTGACACTGCTAGTTAAACATAAAAAAATCGTGACACAGTTATAGTCCCAGAAATAACCTCCAACAATCCATCAAAACTTTACCTCATTATAACAGTATTATAGTACAAACTATTTAGGGTAGGTTAATAATTATACTTCATTAGACAAACTATTTCCCTACTGTTTGAAACAAAGTAAGATGATAAATAACTACGAACGTCCTCAGGTCATAAGTAGCCACAACAACGAGATAAGAATAGACTTTACATAAACAATAATAAGACCTAGTTTCAATCGTTACCAGAATACCTAACGATATCGCCAGACACCGTGATTCATAAATTCATAATTATAACCTTTTTAGGGTTCCGCACGTCTTTATTGGCAACGTGCTGCAATTGCAATTCTGTAGGAAAATTTGTTGTTTTAGTTTTAGCCAGCTTTTATGCTTTATTGAAATCATGTATGTATGTATGTTTGTACACGGTTTGGTTTTAGTGTGAAACATCTTTAGGCGGGGGGGAAACCTGATTTTTGGCATGGCGAGTCCTACATGAAAAAATTTTCTGTCAATGTCAAATGCGTCTCGTGACGGCTCACTTTTTAAACGACTGCGCGACGCAAAGGAGGGTTGTGTGCAAATGTGTTTATCGGTCTATGTATGTATGTATGTATGGATGTTTCTATGTGGCGTTCTAGAGGCCAAACGCGTGGACCGATTTTGATGATTCTTACGTCAATCGATTCGTCTTAATCTGGCGAGTGTGACTAAAGACATGACAATAATCCAAATTAACTTTTGTCACAACCAGACGCCATATTGTCAAAATTTAAAAATCCAAAATCGTCAAAGTATGTCAAGGTGGGTATCGTTGAATAGGTATTTAAAAAACAATGTTAGGTTTCTTTTGCCATTTTTCATTTTAAATAATAGTTTTTGAATATGTAATGCAATTATTTGTTATTTAGCAATTATTAAAGAGGTGTAATAAAATATCAAAAAATAATTTAAAGATTGGTACCCGAAATTGTTATCCTGTTGGAATAATGGGTTAACAACCTTTAAGACACAAGGGGTCAAAGGTATATCATACATAACATTATTTCTTTATAATCGGTTAAGTAAGTAGTTTGGGTCTACTCTTTTATTGCTGACGTTAAACTTGCAAAATCAAAATTAAAGTCACAGTCAAATGGCTGAATTAAAATCAGGATGCGTTAAATAAACGTCGTAAAGAAAAACAGTCTTAACTTTATATAAAACATGATAAAGATAAATAATCAATTCAGATTCAGATAACTACATAACACAAACATTTTTATCAAACAATTTGTAAGGAACCCGCTCTACGCAAGCCCGACTCGCCCCTGACCGGTTCTATAAAAGTACATCGAGTCAATGACATAGTAACTACGTACGTAGATTTGTGTTGCAAGTTACCACGACGAAGTACGCTTCGAGCTTGGAACACAAAACATTTACATTAACACATGCCAATACCAACTTTATACGTATTTCAAAGAGTTGATTTTACATTACACGTGTCGCTACGACTGCCGATTTTATTTGTGTGAACACTAAACCTCAACGTTAGGGTTTCGAAGAGGAAAATTGATTGAGTTTATTTATATGTTATGCATTTGTTATGTAATCTTCTTTAATTCTTGGAGCCATTAGTCCTTTGTGTTATCCTTCTTTTCTTAGTGATTTCACTAATTAGAACCTGACTAATATTACTAATGCGACAGTTTTTGTATTATAAGTATTCTTGTGAAAGAGCAATTTTACTACAATTTTACGTGTTATAAATACAGGGTGTTTCGAGGACGACCATTAGAGCCGAAAGGGAGTTGTTCTAGACGTCTAGGCGAACCACTTTTGTTCTACAACTTTTGCAAATACGTTTTTTTTATTTTGAAATTAATGTTTTACTGAAAGATCAGCTGTTTTTGTTAAAAAAAGGCTATTCAAGTTTTGATTGTAATAGAACAAACTAAATGAAATGACAGTTTACGATCAATCACCTCTAACTCTAAGAAACAGCTGATGTTAAAGTAAACTTTAAACTGAAAATTTTCAAAAATTGTTCTTCTAGCTAGACCTTTCTTAAATGGTTCGTCCTAGAAATTGTTTGATTAATCTAAAAAAACAGTTCAATATATTTTAGAAATTTTGCAAGTAAATATACTAACACTTCAAAAGCTACTTGTAAAAATAGCTAAACTCTAATGAAGTTTGTTTAGGCCCAGCTTTTGAGTCGTTTACCTTGTTAAGGTTTTCATGGTACAAATTTACAAGGGAAAGTTTTTAGTGATTTATGGTGGGGAGAAATTTTATGTATATTGTTATCTAATTTTAATTAAATATACGAAAAACAAAGAAGATAAACGAAGTAATTTAGCAAGATAATCTATGCCCTGCATTTTAGTGAACCCCGGGTTCGCCAGAGGGATGGAACCGGGAACATCGCTCAGATAATGATGGCTTTAAGTTCCGCTTAACATACCAAGATGATTTTGCCCGTTTTAAAGTGTTTTCTACACTTGAATGACTTTTAAGGCGTTTTTAAGGCACGCACTTTATGTATATAAGGTGCGTGCCTTAAAAACGTAAACAATAAGAAATGCAATTCTTAATTTCGACTCGATTGAACATGCATCCGTGGCCAAATTGGAAAAGGCGTTGGGACGGATCCCCAGAGATGCAGGTTCAAGTCCTGTCGGGTGCGAATTATTTTGAAAGCATTTCTTTAAGTATACCAAGATGACTTAATCATCTGTACGGGCCCCTCGAGTTCGTCACATTATACATACTATCTATATCGATATGTCGTAGCAATTTATCTGCACAGCCCGTTTGAGTACATTAAGAGGGCAGAGTTAGAAATTCATTGTCCTCCAATTGTGCCGACAATAAATGTGTTTTGGATTTTGGTACCTAACGTGCTGAAATCGAGGATTCGTTGCTCGGTGTGCTTTACCTTTGTTATACACTTTGCGAAGCCCACTAATGAATGAATAACGCAATCCCAATCGGTGGACAGCAATGAGCGAGCGGAAATTGTCGACGTTAAGCCATAGACAATTTCTGCTCGGTCTCTGAACGGTAGCTTTTTCCAACCTCGTTATCGAAAGCATCGTATTCCCAAATCGACGTCGAGTTGAACTCGACGGGAGTTACGCGGTAGGGGGGCTGACGATACGCTCTTCTGGTTCATATGTGATGTGCATCAAAATATAATATTAAGTAAGTATAATCAAATTCCTAAACATATAAAAAATGAAGATAAAATAAATACAATATTTATTTTTGTTTTTATTGCTCAAGCTGCTAAACTTATAAATATATTTAAAGGATGGTTCGAATCCTGTCATAGATTTATAATAAATACATTTAAAACGTTGTTTTATAGGTTACTTACTTAACTTAAAAACTGCTTTATTGTTTTTAAGTTTTAATTTCAGAAAATTTCTGTTATGATGGTACATATTATAGACAAAGATTATATGAATAGAAATAAGATTAATGTTGCAGTGCCCTACTGGGTTTATGATATTTTATTTTAAGTCCTAGTAGTAATTAAGGCGGCGATAGATGATAATTATCGGTCCTTGTCCGATTGCATATAAATGAGCGAGATGGAATTGCGTGAAAAAAACTACAATTTCTCGTAAAATCAATCATTAACGAAGATCAAAATAATATTTTTATAAAATGCGATGAAGAGGTTCTAGGTATTGTATTTTCTAATATTATGATGCCTATAAGAAAATATAGCGGTTAAACATTTAGAAGAAAAATTGATTTATTTTGTAAAACAGGGGTAACTTTGCCTGTATAATAGTTGTATTTAAAGTTATTTTTTATTGTTTTTGAAATGAAGGGGACACTTCTTGTATCATGTACAATAACATAATACATTGTTTAAAAATCTGTTTGATACCGGTTATGAAGAAAACTATTCAATCGGAAGGGATTTCACATGAGTCGCGTCCTTAAGTTACTTGTTATGAAGCCATAAATAATTATTTTTATTACCACTTCTATAAAACTACTGTCACAAATAAACTTTAATTAATATATGATTATCGCTTTCAGATGACCTGAAGTTATTAGACCAGTTAGGTGTTTGGGTTGAATAAAGTTGAAGACAGGTAGAGTATCCCCACCTACCCGACTGCGCGATTCAAAAAAGGTTATGTGTCTGTCAGTCTATGTAAGAATGTTTGTTTCTATGTGGCGCTCCATAGGTCAATCGGATGAACATATTTTGATAATTCTAATTTAGCAGTTTTGCAACATTGTAAAGTATGTACTCACCATGACTACTGTTAGCGACATCGTTGGCCCACGCTTCAGGTAGCAAATGCAGAAACACGTCTCCTAAAAGACCGCCCACTGCGAAGCTTAGTAGAATCCTCAGAGTTGCCGCACCCGCTGTAAAAGACAGGTAAAGACGGGTAAGATAATTGAAGTAGGAATTCAACTATTTTAATTTACATTTCTTAAACGGAAAATTCGCATAGGATCGCTTAGGTATTTGCTAACAACAACACATTACTACTTACTACATAATGAGTACTACAATATTATGTGGTAGTATTTTACAAGAAAAAATTCTGTTTTCTAATATTATGAAAACATAATTAAACAATATAGAACAATAACAGTGTTTAAGTAATTTATATTTCTAACTATGTTAAATTGCCATCCGACAGTGGAAAACCTATATTGTTTCTTACGAAAAAGCAGTATCTACCTACTGTTTTTTTTTACTTAAAACATAAATTAAGCGTATTTTATTTATGTATTTGAATTTAAAAGACAAAAAATAAATTTATTAACAATATTTTATAAATGCGCCTACAGGTGCTCTTATCTATAAGGTAGGTATATCTCACAAGACCTAAACTAGATATTCCAATAATGCCCTAGTCAAGGTCAATACCCTGACCCATGTTTATCGTATCGTACCTATACACAGTCGTAGATTAGACACAAGTAGCAAGAAGACTTTGTATCAAGTATCGAGTTACTAGGGAGATTTCAGCTTTGTACGATATTGAGATAAAATGAACGGACGAAACAGTATCACATGAATGCCATTGTGAGACACGATATCTGTGACGTCACGGTATGGAACCTTCCGACTGTGAAGCTGGGAGGTTCAATTCCTACCTAATGATTAAGGACTACTTAATAAACACATCCTAGGACACTAACCCAAAAATACCATTTAGCAAAATTAAAAAAAAAACAGTACCGCCAATACCATTTCTTTTTTCATATTCAATCAGGTAATTACTATTCACCTAATTGACCTACTAAGCTTGCGTTATTTACTTATCGTAAAAAAAAACATGGCTTAAGAATAGTAAAATTCATGGAGTTTAGATAAATCGACGACGAAATGAAGAAAATGTAGCAAATTACTTAGGTACAAATAGTTACTAAACATCTGCATTCAAGTTTTTATCATCAAATGGTTGCTTCGAAGTGAAGTTATTTTTAAACGACAAGGCCGTTTACACTTTTATGTTTATTATAATTCGTCTATCTATACAAGGTGTAACAGGCAAGCCCTTTTAATCCGAAAGGGGGTTGTTTAAGACGTCTAGGCGAACAACTTTTGTTCTACGACTTTTGGAAATTCAAAGTATTATTCGAGAATTTTAAGTGTAAAGTTTACTTGAAAATCAGCTGTTTCTGAGAGTTCGAGGTCATTGACCTTATGTTGTCCTTTTATTTAGTTTGATGGTTTACAATCAAAACTTCAATTACCTTTATTTTCAAAAGCAGCTGTTTTTTCAGTGAAACATAATCTCAAAAATTAAAAAAAAAAGTTCGAATTTTCAAAAGTCGTAGAACAAAAGTTGTCCGCCTAGACGTCTAGAACAACCCCCTTTCGGATTAAAAGGGCTTGCCCGTTACATCTTGTATAATTTCTAACTTAGGTTGCTTGATAGATGTCGCTGTCTAAGCTAGTTAAGAAACAACCCCATTTATCATATCATATCACAAACTTCATTGCATTTTTTAATACTTAATTCCAAATAATCCTAATAATAAAAACAATATCAAGTTTTAATAAAAACCCTTGGGCGCTATCGTTCACCCGACTGGCCCATCCATAGCCTGTTATCAATACGTGAGGTGTCATCCGTTCCGATAAGCAAACTAACAGAGTGTGACTTTACTATACGTACTCTTTATGAAAAAAATAAGAAATTACAGTCTTGATAAAGTCGTCTCATTGTGGTCGGACAGTTGACCGATTATTATAAGTTCGTAGGTATATACATGCACGTCGAAACAAACGAGTTAGCGCCTGAAAGATAAAATATCTAATTTAACTGAAGAGGAAAACAGATTGCCAAGCTAAATCTTAAGTACTGCTAAAACCTGTTGTGATACTAGATAAAAAAAATAAGCGACAGGCGGTAATTTTATTCTGAACTAGCTGTAACCTGCGACTTCGTCTGCATAGAAATAGTGCATAGTCGACTTTTTCGTTCATTACTAGGGTTCTACTAATTGGATTTCGATGTAAAGTTTACCACGAGGTTCCTTGAAAATAGAACTATCCAATATGAAAACCAGATTTCAATTCGGATAAGTGGTTTTTAATTCTTTAAGGAACAAACCGAGAAGCAGACAGACAGACGTGAATTTTAAAATTATATAATTTTGTTCTACTACTTTTCTTAAGTCCCCTAGATAACTTTTTTTTAATGTACTTCCAAGTATATGTACAGACTTTTTGTCCGCTCTCCTTTAAAGATAAGTAACTATAGACAGCTTAGAACACAGATTAGATTTTTTTTTGTTTTTATTGGGTTTTTTTTTTTTTTTTTTTTTTTTTTGTTTTTAATTAGTATATTATTTTATCATCAATTTGACAATAAAATAGGATAGTGTATAATATTAAAACTAAAAAATTGGGTTATGTTATTTAACTAGATAGATATTACTGATGATGTACAATTGTTTCATCTCATGAGCGATGGTTTATCATACTTGTAGATATTATATATGCATTTAGACACGCGAATTAGCATGTGTACTATCACTAACATACATACATCATCATTATACATAGTATAGAACAAAATCGTTTCTCTGTCTGTCTGTGTGTATGTATGCTTTTATCTTTAGAACTATGCAACGGATTTTGATGTGGTTATTCTAGTAGGTAGAGTGATTCAATATGAAGGTTTATATGTCAACACATACTGATTTTCCCGCGGGATCGGGACTTACGCGGGTGAAACCGTGGAGCGCAGCTAGTAGACTAGACAATAAAGCCACGAACACAATTTAATTTAACCGGCGCTCGTAAGATAAAAAGAACAATACTTCTTTACAAGAATTTTCGAGTTAGCTGTTCGATATCAACATCCAATTCTACGCATATCTAAAGGAACAAGAACTAACGATGTCCCGGCCATGGCGTTTCTAGAAAATGTGAAACCTGTTTGTTGGTATCGATCGACGGATATTACACTGGTTCTAGGTCGAGTTCATGGTTAAATTAAAACTTAACAAACCAAGACTATAATTTTAAATTTAAAAATATCAGAAGGAACACAGTTGTAAACAGCCACTGCGGTAACGCTACCGCACAAACAATGATGCTTTTGACTATTATGTTTCATCGACTTCAAATAGTGCCCGCAGCACAGCAAACATAGTCCACCAACATACGTATTTCTTTTTACGATAGCGTTACAATATTGTCAGCCCAGCAGTGGCTTCTTATATATTTATGTATGACGCGTAAAAGGAACAAGGAATATTGTAGTGCTTGCATTAGTAAGTGCTATCATATGGAAAATATATGATCAGACAACTGATTCCGTGCCATCGACACATGAATATGGAATAGCGAAGCAATTTGTTTATAAAGACGTATAAGTTATGCGAATAATTTTGTCCATTAACCAAATAAGCTTTTCTCTGGTTGCTTCCTATCAAGAATCTTACACGAATAATTTTCTCCATTAACCAAATAAGCTTTTCTCTGGTTGCTTCCTATCAAGGATCTTACAAGTAGACTCTTCCCCAATTACACACGAAATTGGGTCATTCGACTTTTATCAACTTTTAAATAGATACAAGATAAAAAAGCAATCGATATTATCTACAGTGAAGTAGGTACATGAATCTGTATATTAATTACAAGTAAAGCCAACAAGCTGATAAGTAGACAATAATGATAAACAAAAATTACAAATGACCCGATAACTTTGCAACCTGAGTTTATTTCCCTAGAAATCGCTTTTTTTGACAAGAATATCTTTATTTCATTGTTAATACATAATTATTTACCATTTTATTGTAACGAAGGGACCTTGAATCAAATAAAAATAATTTAGAATAAATTAAAAAAGATAAATAAATTATGTACAACATAAGGCAAGAACACATAACGCAAATATATAGAATAGAGCTTAAACTGTAAGTTGCGTAAATGGGCGGCCCTATCGATTTCTTCCAGGCACCCTTTACAAAAGCCAAAGATTAACTATTAGTAAATCAAAGTATTTGTATTAAAACATATTTAGTATGGTAGAAAAACGCTTCATTTTTAAAGTTTATGTCTGTATGCTATCTTTTCTAAATCACCAAACAATAATTCCTGTAATGTTGACTTTTAAAATTACCTATCTCTTCCACCTGTTTAATTAGAAAAACAAAAACGCTTAACCATACAATAGCATGAGTCTGGTTTCAAGGGCCCTCCCGCGTAACTCTCGTCGAGTTCAACTCGACGTCGTTTTGGGAATACGATGCTGTCGATAACGGGGTGGAAAAAGCTACCGTGCCAGGAGCGAGCATAAATTGTCTATGGCTTTAACTTTGACAATTTCTGCTCGCTCCTTAGGCGGTAGCTTTATTCAACCCTGTTACCGACAGCATCGCATTCCCAAATCGACGTCGTCGAACTCGAGTTGAACTCGACGGGAGTTACGCGGTAGGGTCGCAGATTCACATTATTAGATGGTTGCACTTACTAGGAAGGTAAAAATTTGATCTAAATCTAACATAGAATAAAATTAAATATAATAAGAAAGCGCACTTCGTCGAAAAAACGGTCCCGCTTCATGTTACAGATTTTGAAATTTACATTTCAATCGTTGAGTACACGGTCTTCTAGGTGCGAAGGCGACGATGTAACATGTCTCTAAAATGTACCGATAGAATGCACGTAATATCGAGGGTAAATCTAGCGCTACAGAGAGAAATGACAAAAAAGAACATGACTAGAGAAATTGTTTCTACTACAATTTTGGAACTAAAAATAAAGTACAAGAATTAATTATTTTTTTAACAATATAATTAAAATAAACATTACAATTGTATTTAAATTAATACTAGTAGGTAGATGTACTGTCTATTTACCTACTAAATGACTAAACCAGTATTTTTTTTTAATTGTTCGAACAACAGATTTAGGTTTTTGTTTATGGCATGATTCTCTTATCAAGCTACGTACAGTACAGACTTACAGTAGTAGATATTTTGTCTGAATGATGAATTGGTGCTGATAACAGAGGCCTAAATTAGCAAAAGCATCTCTAGACAAAGTAACTATAAAGTTTCATTTAGGGATGTTTGTGTGCGTGATGTGATTGCTTTCTATACACAAAACAACACTCTTGTCTGTAATATGTCTAGAATAGATTTTTAATAACGGATGTTTTTGCAATATGTGGCAACTTTTATCTCAATTAACCTATAAAAACGTGGAGTAACGTTGGAATAGTGATAATATGTTTTGTCTTTTTCTGTGACAAAAAGGTACTTTCAAAGTTGACAGACGGAAACAAAAAGTGGTAAAATCACTCTTACCATGTCTCTCCATGTCTATTAACTAAGGATAAATAATAAGTTTAACAGATTTTACAGAGTCCTATACCTGTGTTGACAAACAAACCTAATCATGACTTAATGCTTTATTTTACTCTTATGTCGAACAATCAACATCTCAGAGAAAATGAGACAAAAGCTGAGGCCATAAGGTTGTTTGTAAATATAGGTGTTGATTTCCCCCCACACAGCAAATGCACAATATTACAAAGCAAATTTAAATGTACAGCAAGACATTTTTTAAAAGAAAGAAAGAAATATTGTTTTATCAGACAAGCACACAACTATATATATTAAGGTATACGAGAGACAAAATAACAAAATCCATAGTGTGGTACTTGTCAAGGAAACAGAATCAATGAGAATAACTGTTTTTACTTATTAGATAACCCAAGTATTTTTTATAAGTCATTCTGGCTTTGACTTCACGCATACTAGCTAGGTAGGTATAATCTCATAATAATATAATATTCATGTTGGTATCAAAATCTTTGTTTATTTTTAATATTTTCAAATTACGAATTTTGTTAGACCCACATTATGAATTTTCTTAGCCACAAAACTCATAGATTCAGGAGTTTATACATTAGTAGGTAGTTAACGTTTGTTCTAAACCAGTAAGTACCATTTGTTTAATACAAAGAATATATTGAGAATTATTGGTTCAGAAAGAACATTAACTCCCTACTGATGTTCAGTTGGATCGGTCGGCATGTTTTGTAATAGCCCTCCAGGATAATAAATATATCATATAAATAAAATAATATAAGTACCTCATCTTCATCTCTACAATACATATAATCATCTCAAAGTTATCAAAGATTTGTGGTCAAAATGTTATCATTTCAGAGTAAACATTATCAGTTCAATAACACCAAAATCTTTAGTTATCTTACTAGTTTCAAGTGGGGAAAATCACTCAACTGTCAACACAGTCGGGTAGCAATATTGCTTAATGTTTGAGAGAGTTTGATCTTACACAAGATAGGTACCTATTCTTTGTGATACAACCTCTAATGAACAAGTACCTGTTTAAAATTATAGTTTTGACTATTGATTTCAAGTCTAGTTTAAAAAAAATGCCCAGCATTTTCAAAAGGTTAGATTAAATAAAAACCTTCACAAAAAAATTACAGTGAAATAAAGGCATTAAATTAAGTTTATTCTGTTCTTATGTTACATCAAGTTTCACATTTTTAGCCCAAAATTTTTACAGCAAATTGATATAGATAATTTTGTTTTTGATAATTTGTACTATACAATATACATCCAACCATTCTTTTTTCTTTGTTGTTTTTTGTCTAACGAAATTTATGATCTATCACTTAAAACTTAACTATAATAAATGTTATGAAAGTAGGTAGACAATAGACCAACACAATGAATTAAATTTTAATATAAAAAAACAGTATTTTATTTGAAAAATAAAAACAATCGCACACACGTGTGAGGTCACACAGTTATATACATGCAAGACAGGTGGCTTTGATATTCTATTAGTCACGAAATTCTGACAATCTGTGTATGTATTGCTCTTAAATTATAAACGTAAATAACTAATAAATTGGTTTATTCCACTTACGTCCATCTTCGAAGGCAGCTGAAGAGTCGATAGGTATAATCAGCAAGGGAAGAATGCCGCTGAGTCCAACCAGAACTGAAGCCAATGATGCAAACAACCAGGGATGCTCATCAAACTCAGACATCAACGTAAATACGTCCGGAATAGAAGCAAAAACACCAGCCATTGCTAGGTACTGATCGCTAATTCACTACACAATTTTAATTATCAAATAGACCAGGGTGAGCTAGTCTGTACTGTTCCAGCCAGTATTTTTTTTCGACTTATTTTTATTTAGATCATTTTACTAATACAAAACGTCTGCAGCGTTCTGTGTCACGCGCCTAACTAAATTAATAAACGCAGAGTAATGGAGACGTTCGCTTTTCGAGATAAACAATAATAACGTAGTTGACGATTACGAACGGAATCTGAACAAAGCGACCATGCGACTGGCTGCACTGCAAAACCCACACTGAGTTCAAGGTATAATGCCGCTATTATATTTATGTAAATGCTTTAAAATCTGAGATATTATTTCGCCTTTTTACGCAATTTATATAAGCACAAAAGGGAGTTATTCAAAAAGCGATGTACCTACACCACCAAAAATGAAGAAATAAACAAAGAAAACTATTGAATGACATTGACAATGACAAACAGAAACTACGTGTGACTAACGCACGGAAATATTCCTTCTACTCATTTCATTGTGGCGCTAGTGTCTATTTGAATGTTAGCAAACAATAATAGTTCTTTAAAAAACCGTTAAACTTAGTTCGTGGTAATCATATTGTGGTACAGCTCCGGTAATGAATGGTGTTTGAAAAAAATTGATATTGCCGCTGTAAGATTATTTCCCCATAAATAGGTAAATAAATATATTCGGCGTTTTGAAAATATATCTTATGGCAGGATTTAAATCCGCGATGCTTGATGATAATGAATATTTTACGGGTAAGGTACCTAGGTAATCTAATTATGGGTTATATTATTAGTCGCAGCAGTTATTTGTAAAACAACCAAGTTATTAAATAAAAATAAAATAAAATACTTATAGGATTTTAAAAAAACAACAACGTCACACGCTCACACGTGCAACCAATCTTGCTTCGATTAAACTACACCTAATAATATAAATAATAAGCCCGCAGGGCACCTTGAGGCGAGGTGTCGGGGAGTAGCGACCCCGCGGCTTCCCGAGTGCTCCAGGGGGAAGTCACCGTTCCTCACCTCCGGCTTGCCTTAGTTGGCTGGTCGGAGTGAACACTGAAGAGGAAGCGGTCCCCCGCCTCTGGCTTGCCTTCACCGGCCGGTCAGAGTGGAGTCGCGAGAGCAGAAATGCTTGAAGGATGGACACCTCACGTCAGTGATGAGTTGGCCCGCTCCACAGGATTACCTAGGATGGTTTAAAATCCAGTGAGGCCCCTCCATCCTTCAGCCTCTCACGCCCCTGTTGCCCCCTGGCTGTAATTTGCTCGGCTTATTTAGGGTGGCCCAGTTTGTGTGTTGGCGAGTCTCCGTCTGCCATTTTTACGTGTTTTTAACATTGTTACGGCAGGCGCCATAATCTCCATAGTTTCCCCCAGTATCCAGTCCACTACCATCCCATTTCCATAGCCTAAGTAGTTTTCACCCGTAGTTTATACATAGTCCGTCCTATCCGACCCGGGGGTTGTCCTTGGCTGCATTTTATGGTGCAGACAGGGATAATCACCGGTTTGGTGTCCATCACAAATCTTTAAATTAAAATGTTACTAAAACGGGCCTCTACGTGTTGGCTTCGGCCCCACGCACGCCTCCCAAAGGTCCGGGTGCTCCATAGCCCCGAGAATCGAAATCGGTAACAACAAATAAATAATAATAATTAGTTCGAGATTTAAACTGCACAACATTTATAACTGACTAAACTTAACAATATCTCTGGGCTCGAAGGTCGTAAAGGACATGAGTGAGTACCTACACCTACTAACTAATGTCCTTTACGACCTTTGAGGTCTAATATTAGAACTCACTCAAATAGACCGAATAGACAGTTTGACTAATAAGTACCTTGCTAAAATCAGTGCATAATATTTAATCTTAATAATATTATAAACGCGAAAGTATGTATGTATGTATGTATGTGAGGTTGTTACTCTTTCACGCAAAAACTACTGAACCGATTGCGATGAAACTTGGAATATAGGTAGCTGGTGACCTGGATTAACACGTAGGCTACTTTTTATTCCGATATTCCCGCGGGGACGGGACTTACGCGGGTGAAACCGCGGGGCGCAGCTAGTACATACATACGAACGAAATAAATTGTACATACATACACTCATAATTATGTTGTTGCAAAGGGTAACTAACATATGGCGACTATTTCACACATGTATGACTTTCCGTATAAAAATGAAAACATTTTTTCCACACCTTGTCCGAACGAGATTTTTTGGTGTTTAAAAATACCACAAAAAAAACGGGAATAATATTTGTTCTTTTGCAATTGTTGAGATTTAATAATGTAGGTACTTAAACGTTAATTTTACATTTTATTTAACTAAAAATGGATAAAGCACCGGCCGAAATCGGAATCGAATAAGAGACTCATTAACATGAAATGCTTAGAACGAGAAACATTTCTCCAGAACAAGAAATAAACAATTATGGTCATATTTTTACACGACTGCCAAAGGAAATGTTACTTGTACGCCTAAAATTATACATTATTGGATACAAAATATTTTTGTAGCAGTAAGTTACGCAGTTTCAGGAACTACTTATAAAAAATTTTACGGACTAAGACAGGTTAACACGTGCATTTAGTTCAGTATTAACGGTGACACAAATGCAATATGAGTATCTTGGCAAACGCAACAGGCCACAGCGCCCAGTTGAAGCAAAATGCCGTACTTATTTTGGCTTGCCAATTTAAATGTCTGACAGACAGACAATATAGTACCTACAGCTACATCTACAATTTTAGTGGAGCTAACTGCTAACATCTCTTATTTGTGTTCGTTATATTAACCTCGGGACAGTAAAGTTCAAATCGGTGAAGTTCAGTTGAGAGCGGTAGTATGTTTTAGTAAGATTTTGCCAATCGCGTTAGTGAGCTTTCCCGCGGTGGCTGATTTGACTGATTGTCTAGTGCATTGTTTTGTGACCTAATTTAGTTCAGTTAATTATACAATCATGGATTCGTGGGGTTTGCTGAATGTGGACACAGACAGGATTGCAATATCAAGGGATGAGATGGGATCAAGTTTTCGTCGTAAACAATTGGTAAATTATATATTAATAAGGAAATTAACATAGATAGGTACTATTAAGATGTGTTACGTAGGTACTTATAGAAATACTGTACAAATAAGTGCTATGTTTAATGAGAATTCATTTCGTAATTTATGGTAATCTTTATCTAAATAAACTTGTGAATAATTTGCTCCCATTTTGCTTTTAACGTTCACATAATTTTATTAGGAATAGGTAGCCACGATGTTTTCTAAAATTACTAAACATCGTATTATTTTGTAATTAAATCTCTAAATCATAAACCTGTTTGTCAATAAAATTATAATAACAAAAATTAATCATTTTGCTGACATAGAGATTGACCATTTTAAAACCATTTTATAAAAATAATAGATTTATTTTTTTATTATTTAATTTATAAAAAGAAACCATTTTATAAAAATAATTATTAAAATTGGAGTATTTAAATACTTATAATTAAAAATCAACCATCTCAGTCAACCTTGAAAAAGCCAACTGTAAAGTTGGCGAAAGCTCGGTTCAAATAATAAATAAAAACGCGATAAAACCGGATAAATAAAGTGTTTTATTATACTTATAATTATTATAAAAAAAATATGAAAATTGGGCAAGTGCGTGCCTTGTTGGGCACGAGAGATTGCAATCTAGAAAAGTCTGTACAACTAACACCTACCTAGTAGGTAATATTCAACGGAATTTGTTCGAAACTTTACTTATTGTTTCTTTCAATTACTCGTGAATTTGAAAAGGCAGCTCAGCTGTGATAATTTTCCTTGAAACTTCATTACTTATATTATGTACTGCTATCGTGAATACATAATATGAAGTATCCAAGTATAGCAATTTGACCATCAGACTACACATAACTCTAAAACGTAGTACTTTAAAAGCTCAATATTTCGAAAACAAAACACCAAAAAGAAAAATGTTTTTTTAAAACCAACAATGTTTTTAAAAGAGCTATCTAACGATACCCCACAAGATGAGATTAACAAGAAAAAAAGCTTTTCAGACATGATGAAACTATATGGGTTTTATGTGCTAAAAAGGAACATAGTTATTAGAACAAGAATATTTCATTATAATCATAACTAAAATGTCAACATTGTAGTAGACTTATGCGTGCTTATTCATTATTGAAATCAATTTCGTAAGGCAATTTTCATTCAGAAACACGTAGCTGGTTTAAAATATCTTTCCACCATTTTGGCAGGGTCGATTGTTGTTCTGAGTAATGAATTGAATAACTATTCGGGCTAATCACGCTGGTATGTAGACGAGCCCGGAGTAAATATTTATACCAATAAAATAGTTTTAAAAATAAGTGTAGGTGATAATCCGGTCGAAGGTGACTAACCAAATTGGATAAAATCTTTCCAACTGTTTAGCTTTCACACAGACGCACAGATGGTCAGTAGGGACTTAGTAAAGGGTTCTATTTTTAATCTATGGGTATGTAATCATAAAAACTGTTAGTAAACTGTAGATATACAAATAAATAATGTTTTCACACGACATGAATAACAAGCATGTTTCCGCCCACTCTTGATCATATTGTTTTTAATAATAATATGATGAACAATTCCTGTATAAAGGATCATTAACAAAATAATTTAAAATGTATAGGAATATTTAGAGAATCTCACTGAATCTGCCTTTAAGTATAAGTCATTTATTTATAGATTTTATCAAAAAAAAAAACTGACAACCCGCCTAATGTGTAGCAGATGGTTGAAAAATACGTGAAGTCGTTGGTATATCTTTAGTTTTTCATAAAAGTAAATAATTTTCTGTGCCAGAGATTAAAGTACACAATGATTTTTTGGAAATTATTGTTTGAGATTAAAAAAAACACTTTACAATTGAGTTTTACACCGCCTTCATCAAAAGCGATAAAAACTATAAGTATACAATTTTATATATTCAGATAGGTTGCTACATACATAAGAGCTTATAAGCAATTTTTATCAAACACAGAAGAAACCGTTAATGTTTCTAGTATATCGCAAAACAACATAAAGCAAAAGGCAGGTGCCTTATCAAAAAACATTAATAATTATTAAATAAAGTACTTTACAGCGATACCTTGCCAGTCGTTGCCAACCCGTAGCAATAACATTAATTATTCAGTGATTTATTATGTGAAAGTAATAAACGATTTGATTTAAGGGGCTGTAGTAGGCCAGAACTGATGTTTCTAGGGTGAATTACTACAAAAGTTATTTTAATTAAAAGTTTTTGAAACCATATTTATTAAAGTCAAGGATATTTACTAACACGTGTATGTCGTGAAAACACGATTCCTGAAAATTTTATCGATAGAAAAAAAATCCAAACTTCCCTCTAAATTGTACAAATAAGTGATATTACTCAGTCAATATTGTACGAAAACTAATAAAACTTTGTATAAGAACTGTCAAGATTAACGTTTAGTTATCTTGAAATTAGCAATTGTTTGATTTTACGCAATAAAATTTTGCATAGTCACATCTTACGTCCTTCACTTACACATCTGAAATTCGCTAGCTTTATCTCTGTCACGCTATTACGGTTATATAGGCCCTTAAGCTTTGTAATAAAATAAATAACAAATTAAATAATATTATGGTATAAATGGGTTAAATCCCATATACCCTTTTGAACATTGTCAGAGATGAATGCAGAAAACAATCATGAACATAGCCATACATTTTCCTCGCAAAATAAGTATCGAGATAAGAAGTAAAACATGCTATTCTTGAGTTTAGATAAGTAGGCACATGCAATATTTCATCTCAATCGATTTAATACTTTTTTGTGATAAGTAGTAATAAAATTTACTTACCCTCTCACCAAATTTCGCGTTTAAGATATTCGTATTTAGGACATTAATAAATAACTAACGAGTCCTATAATTTTATTATCAACTCTTAAATTTTATGTAAGTATTCATCTATATCTTCTGTGTTAGTACGTATACTTACTTCAAAGCTTAAATCTAAAAATCGGAATATATTTTATGTTTGCAAGTCATGATCACAATCACGAAACGTAGTCGTGAATCTCGATTGGCCATCAATAGCAAGAAATGTAGGAAAACTCAAATATTTTCCTGTAAATAATCTACAATCAAAGTTAGATAACAATATGCCTACCAGTAGCTGTAAGTACTTCAAATTGCATGTAAAAGTAGGTACTTAGTACCTACTTTAACTCGTTACATATTGTGTAAGTACGTACATTGTTATATAAAACCAAATTGACACCTATAGATATTTTCAATTTTCCAGCCAAAACGAGTTTACTTTTCATTGCAATTAAAAATAAATAAATATACTTATTTAAATAACTTCATATCTAATAGCATAGAAATATCTACAATAGTTATGAGTAGTCAACAAATTTTGACGTTTAGATATGTACATTTTTTGACTTCAAGTTTAAATTATCAAAAGATTCCTAAAATATTTCTAAACGCGTGCTTCCATCTTGCCCACTCCCAGATGATTCCAAATTTAAACACAGCGCTCCATTAATACGCCAGTAGCTCACAATACGAGCGTTTGAAGTAAAAACTGAAAAGATTAGTTGAATACGAAATAAGCCATATTAAATGTATTTATTGTGATTATCCTAAAGATAATAGTTAGTGTTGTGTGAAAATGGATGTGAATATGGATATATGGGGCCAGTTGGCCCTGGAAGCGGGTCAGGTGTACATTACTGAAGGAGGTCAAATTCGAAGCCCTTTTGCGAACACGGTACTGTGTATTATGTAAAGATAGGTTTAGCCAACCTCGTCCCTAATATTTTTGGTGTTTTTAAAACTAGTAGGTGACCTGCAGCCCCACCTGTAAAACTAGCGGTGACTTAGCAATGTCAGGGTAAAATACAGTATAAACTGGTCATCACATGGTTTTTTAGTTGTTGTAATAGTTGAAGCAATTCTGAATATTGAATGTCATAATGAAGACTTTTGTAACCACTTCATAAAAATACAATTCAAATAAAATCAATTAAGACCCAATTCAGTAGGATTATTGACATATAAAATATATACTGTAAATTTGGTGTAGATAGCGTACATCGCAATCTGTTCAGCTATTCTTATGTCATTATAAAACATGAAAATATTGCAATTGTGTTTAGATTTCAGATAATTTCCTTCTTCTTCTTTTAAATGGCTTTTCCTTTCGGACATTTGCCAGTGTCAAGTATTATCAATATTTGCAGGTTATTTGCATCGAACGATACAGTCAAGTCGTCATAGTTAAAGTCAAGTCGAGGAAATCATTGTAAAAAGGGGGCCATTTTTTACAATGTTTGTTCACGGAGCTTTGGAGAGAACACTAAGCTAAAGTCCATGTTTTACACCGATTTTCACTTTTACACCTTCACAAAACTAAATTGATTAATATGCCCCCGGAATTAAACAATTTACACGCATTTGAACTAAGTTTCATAAAAATGAAAATTTAGCAACACATCTCCTCAACGCATTCCCGCCAAAAACTCTCATATTTTCCTTCGCAGACTAAAACTGTCAAGTTTATATAGAAAAACTTAACTTTTTTATTTCCATTTTTCCAATTTTAGACAATAGAAAAACTGCCCGATAAGGTTTTATTGAACATTTTCTCATACTTAACGCATCGGGAGATATGCCGCATGGCAACAGTTTGCAGAAGATGGCGAATGGTGGCTTACGATACGCGTCTCTGGACTCATGTCAGTCTCCGACCTGAAATATCTGGATTACATGTTGGTTAGTAATGATGATAAATCAACAGCGATTATAGCTTCCTATTTATAATAGACAAATATTTATGAAAAAACATAAAAAAAGCTTCCTAATAAACCCACCCAATCCGCACTATAAACGGAAGTTAGACAGTACAGGCACATAATTTTTAATTATATTTTTAGGTACAAAATAAAGAAGTTTAATTATTAAACGAAAATTACTTTTTATGGCTGAAGCTTAGTTTACAGTCATAAATTCTCCCGTTTTAAATACTCATATTGTAGGTGTTGCGTAGCCTTGCAACTTTGGCATACACCTAACTAAATGCAACAATGTTATTAAAAATACAGTTGCAACATTCATTACTCTCAGCTCTCTTGTGTCATAATAAAAAAAACAAACTAAATTATTTTAAACGCTTTATTTTTTACTTACCTTTCTGTTTAATCATAATAAACATATTACATAATAAAATATAATAATTATAAATTAGTTTCAGCACGAATCGTAGGGTAATTTTGCATTTTAACCTAGTAACACTTTTATTCTTAAATCATTCACTCATTACAATTTTTGTTACTGTATCCATAACTCATTCACTTCCGGTTCAGGTTCCTTGGAGTCCCTGTTGGCGCTAATTTCAATAAGGTTTGGACCTTCTTTGCGTTACATCGAGTTGCCCATTGAATTGATAACGCATACTGTTCTCCATGAACTGGCGGCGAAATGTCCCAATCTCACCCATATGCTGCTTGATTTTAGTACTGGTAAGTTGATACTTCGTACTACGAAATCATATACGGAATAACCTAAAGGGCACTTATTCTGTAACTAAATCGTCTCAACATCGCTGCAATATCGTCGAACACGGTCTAGCAATTGTTGTTAATTTTGCCTAAAAATTACACTTCACAAGCTTAGGCAAAACTGCAAAATTATCAATAAATTGTTACTTATAACGTTTTCGAGAAAAATCTAATGATGCTGAAGTGATACTGAGACGATTTTTTATGTGCCGTGAACTGATTTTGATGAAATCGGTACTTTCATTACATAGCTAATGGCTAGGCTTCATTTAATAGAGCTGAAGACCCAGAAAATCGTTATGAGCTAATTTTAACCCACAATTAGAGGGCCAAGAGGAGGACTTTTCGTATCACAAATGTTACTATCACGTTGTTTTCTTAGTATTTAAGACCAAATAGTATGGAAAATTTAACTGCGCTCCCAGCGGTCGTAATTTGAACCTTTAGTTTGCATGAATGCCCACTACGGGTGCTGGTGATCCTTAAATTATTCCAGGTTCTATAATAATAAAAAATAAGTACTGCCAATCATTTGCGAATGTCCATTAAGCGAATATTATATATATACTTATACATACAAATATCTAGTGTATAATGATAGGTCAAGTCATGTGAAAAGAACGCTGACTTTGATGCTAGCACTACTTGACCACCATCACAGCGTTCTTTTTATAACTACTTGGGCACTATTCTACAACTAAAATGTTTCAACTATGCCTCAGCTCTGTTGTGTTTGTAAAACCGTAATTTTCCAAGAAATGAGAAGTATTAATCGGGAGGAAAAATTACATTAAAAGGTTTACCGAAACTTTGCGAAATTTCTAATAAAATATTAAATCGTTTTCGATTGAAAAAAAACAGAGCGTTGAGACAGTTTAGTTACAGAATAGGCTTATACGTTACCAGCTATGCAACTCCACGACTTCTCCGAAATGCAAGCTTTTCCGACGAAACTGCGTTATTTGTGCATCTGTCTGTCCGAAGTTATATTCATGGAAGGCTTCATGCGCAAGATCTACAACTTTATCAACGGATTGGAGATATTGCATCTTATTGGTGAGCTTTGCTTTTGTATTTTAGTTAGGTGTTTTGATGATGCTAGAAAATAATGTGTAAGAATTATTAGCAGTTCGTATCCAAATCTTAGATTATCAATATTTATTATAGATAGCTGCGCCCCGCGGTTGCACCCGCGTAAGTCTCGTTCCCGCGGGAATATCGGGATAAAAACCTATGTGTTATTCCCGGTATCCAGCTACCTAAATTCCAAGTTTCATCGCAATAGGTTCAGTACTTTTAGCGTAAAAGAGTAATAAACCCACATACTTATAAACTCTCGCGTTTATAATATTAGTAAGAAGTAAGATGGTGGGTATTTAAAAAAAAACGTTCGAATGTTGTTTCGACTTTGATGTGTTCGAGTAATTGCCCGTATAATTTGACTGTGGAACTGATGAAGCTCGGCTGTCTGAGATGAGTTTGAAATGGTTGGCTGTCAGCGACCATTAATCTTCTAGCTTCTAGTCTTATAATAAGAGACCTATCTAATTTCTTTATGTGAGAACCTCGTCATTCGCTTTCTAGAAACTGCGATAAAAAGTACATAAGTTGTCCTTATTCCTCTCAGGTACGTACGAGAAGATAGAAGAAGAAGAGGAAGAAATATACGAAGTGATAAACGTCCACAAACTGAAGTCGGCAACCCCTAACCTGCGGGTCATTAACCTTTACGGTATCAACTTTGTGGACGACTCGCACATCGATGCCTTCAGCTCCAATTGTATTCAGGTAAGATCCTATGAAGTCTATTTTGATGAATCTATGGACATGAATATTAATTGGTGTACTCAGTTCAAATGGACCACATATTGCTCTTTGTTCAAAATATAATTAGCGTAGCAAAAATAGTTCAAAACCTTTATGACCCACATTATACCTACAGGGTGAACCATTTAGACCGGCCACCAGGTCTATGTATGGGCAACGTTCGTACGTACTTTACTGATTCATATTATTAGGTACTAAATAAAAAACAGACAATTCTATAGTTTTACCACACTGTGTTTGTTTCTAGGATGTCTATCAGCAACACTTGATTGATATAATAATGCAGGACAATTATTATTTTTGCATAAGACAAGGCTCGATTCAGTTTTTGCATAAATTCATGACACTAACGCAATTCCTTTCAGGATTTTAGCTATCTCATAAAGTTAAGTAAATCCATGCCCATGAAGCCCGGTTTGATCGGTTCAACCAGCATAATAAGATTTCCAAAAAGTATAATACATTCAGTTTCTTCTCATATGATCATAGGATTTGTATACACGTCTGAATAAGGCAAAGTTTTGTCTTATGTTTTCACGATTCCTCATTTTAAAGAAACACTATTTACCGGGTTTTACTTATAAAACGTAGGCAAGGCGTTTTGAATAAGGCAAGTTGAACAAACTTTTCGTTTTCGTCATAGGGTAGTCTCACAAGTGGTGTAAGATACATACTTAGGTACGTATTTTAGGATTTTACACACAGCGCATTTTATCCCCAAACTAAGTACCTAACTAGGTTTCTGCTGCGATGGGTACTAGCGAACGGATTACATATAGGTACTAAAAGTGTGTCACTATGTTTGTCCGCAGCTGGAATGTCTGGCAGTGAACTACTGTAGCAAGGTGACAGGGTCCACCATGAAGACTCTCTTCCAGCGGTCGCGACGTCTCACCTGCTTGCTCATGAACGGATGCAGTGAGTTTACTTACAGACAAACACCTTTTCTTTCGTCGTCCTTCACTTTTTGTTTTTTTAAGTAGCCTGAAAGAGATCGCTTTAGGGATACATTTTTTTTAAAGCACGGACGCGGCACTTTGTCGTCGCGGCGCGGGCGTCCTCATTAGAATTTGCCTGTGTCTGGGCCTTAAGCGATGATTAGGCGTATTGTTCAGCCTAGATAATTAAATTGTTTGGATTTTTCTTTTTACCTACTGTAATTTTAGTTGATGTACAGAACCTTTAGTTGATTAACTATTTCAATAAAGAATCAATCATTAATTTTCTTCCTACTAATATTTATAAACGGGAAAGTCTATTGTCACTCTTTCTCATAAAAAAGTATTAAACCTACTGTGATGAAACTAGTTATGAAATAACGTATGGGCCATTTTAACTCGGTATGAAGACCTGAAATAACGTACGTATGCGCTATGTTTTATCTTGATTATTTTCGCGCGAACTTACGCAGGTGAAACATCATAGTCCCTTCAAAACTCCTGTAGACTATACTAACTGTAGTATCACCATTCAGGGAAATGCTAGTCATGACTCACTCTGGATACACATAGATGTCGTACCTACTATTCCAGGTCTGCAATCAGAATACGTAATGCAAGTAGAATGGGAGAAGTCTTCGATCCAAGAACTGGACGTGACAGCCACGGATTTGTCCACCGAGTGTCTGATAGACATGCTGACTAGGATACCGAATCTGAGGTTCCTTAGTGCGGGGCAGATCAACGGGTTCAATGACTCCGTACTCAAGGCTTGGATGGAAGCCGGTACATCTAGGTAAGTTTTAATACGACTGGAAAATAATGGCGTTCCTTATATTCAATCCTATCGCTTAAGCTCACTTGGCGCAGAGGGTTATCGCACTTCGCTCAATAATTATTTTAGTGATTTATGGTGTTATGATGTTTTCTTAAAGTATCTGATCATTGATTAAATAAATTAAAAAAAAAATAGTTGTCGTGGGGTTAAGTTTCGCAGGGAGCATAACATTTTTGAATGAAAAGTACACTTAATTAAAAATCAATTAATCAATCAATCAAGGTTGCAGGTT
Organism: Idaea dimidiata; assembly: GCA_949358125.1. Taxonomy (NCBI): domain Eukaryota; kingdom Metazoa; phylum Arthropoda; class Insecta; order Lepidoptera; family Geometridae; genus Idaea; species Idaea dimidiata. The sequence goes on from OX442330.1 coordinate 24,933,913, forward strand.
TGATTCCCGTTAGAAGCAAGTATAAATATTTGTTACTGGTCTGGTTTTGTTAGAATATGTAAGGTTATATTATATCCTTATTTATAGAACAACAATAAAATGTAAGTAGGTATTATATCTAATAAGCTTAGGCTGTCGTGCGCTGCTATACTTAGCCCCGGGCTAGTTGTACTTTTTAGCACTCTTGTGGTTGGTCATGCACTGACACAAATGTCAGTTCACAAACAATCACAAGAGTTAGCAAGTTAGTTAGTTAGGGCTAAGTATACCAGCGAAAGTCAACCTTAGCAGTTTACCATGAGGCTAGATGTCGCTGTGTGACGTTCACAGAAATTATTGTTGACATCAGGAACCTAGTAGCCCTGGACGTAGATTCGTCGGACAATCTGACAGACGAGGGTCTCCACCGGTTCCTCTCGCGACATGGCGCGCAGCTGTGGGGACTTGTCATGAGCGGCATGCCGCACATCACCGATCAGCTGTGGCAGAGCGTGCTACAGCTTCTCACTAACGCCAAGTAAGTTAACGCGACCGGTCGAATGTGAGTTAAATTCTCGTACGATTAGCTCCTATGCACGCTGATAACCACTAGCATCAGTTAGTAACAATAGCGCCCTAGGACATTGTATTCAAGCTGGCTGTTTAAATCTTATTCAGATTATAGCAGCTGAAACCATCCTTAATTTGAAGTTGTGACATACAAAAATTGACAGTTATTTCATATCTATGTACTAGTTTGGGACATTGTTTTTCATTGTAGTGTGCAAAGATTTCAAACCCTATAAATAAAGTTTAAGCAACTGAAAAACAATGTCCTAAACTAGTACATAGATAACGTAATATCTCAATGGTCCTAGGGCGGCGTATTGTAAGAATCTTTACATACCCTATCGTTTTTCAACAATTTATCACACCGTTTTATCTTTCTTACAGAATATTAATAATGGGCACACAAGAACGTCTCGGAGTTAACATTCATGTTGATCAAGTAAGTTATGTTTATAGTCCTATTTTCACCTCGTCCATAAAACCTCGCTTGTGAAGTGAAGTGCTAAGTGAAAGTTCTTTCTATGTGCATGTACTTAGATTAAACATACTTATAGGTGACTTTACTTGCTATTTTTTTTTAACAAATACCTACTCATATATTTTTCTAACGGAGGTTCAATTTTTGGCAATAAATAAATACTTATAATCGCCTTCACATCACTTTACTCTCACTGAAACCTACCTAATACACAAACTATGTTCACTCATATAGTTAATGGACGGCATAGCGAACAGCTGCCCCAACCTGGAACGCCTGGAGCTACGCTGGGACCCTGAGAACCTCCGCTTCAGTGACAAGAGCCAGAAGGCGATCGACATCTTACGTGTCAAGTGCTTCAAGCTTAAATGTCTTGTCTTGAGGTGAGTTTGACTGTCACAACAGACGTGTATGTTTGTATATTATAATGTACAGCTGCCCCAACCTAGAACGCCTGGAGCTACGCTGGGACTGGAAAGGTCAAGCTTAAATATCTCGTCATAAGGTAAGTTTTACTATCACCATCAGAAGTGTGTGTCTGTATAGTTAATGGATAGTAGAGCGAACAGCTGTAACAACATGGAACGCCTGGACCTACGCTGAAGCTGAGAAGAATCGTTATGACGTAGCGGTTTTAAAAGTCTGAAGGCGAAAATGTGTTCGTTACTCCTTCACGTAACAATTGAAGATTGTGATGAAATATTCAATAGTTGTTGTGTATGTACTACATAGATACTCAGTATGTACATAGATAAAGACTTCGACAGGTCACTTTTATCACGATATTTACACGGAATCAGTTAATATCACTACTAGAGAAGAGTGTATAAGTTTATTTGAAACAGGCTTTTTCTAAATTCCAGTGACGGCCGCTACTACGAGATCGTAAAAGCTAACTTCGAGCGAGCGGATCGCACGACTGTCGTCCGTACGTCGACTAATTGTCGCATCTCAAACTACTATCTACTCTCCAGTTACAAAGATTTGATATTTAACTAAATCAGCCGCCTTGAAAAAGGGTAGTTTTAGCAATTCTACTAGCAACATTGCTTTTCGACAGGTTCATGCTTTTTAGACCTGCTAATCCAATCCCATGATCTAACAAAAGTCTAGGTACCATTCCGGTGTCAACAGATGACGTCATCCATCGAAATGTTAGAGCATGACGTCACCTGTTGACAGCGTAATGCCATACGGTATATTTTATTATTATTTCAAGATCGAATCCCACTAATATTATAATGCGAAATCTTAAATGTATGTTTGGATGATTGTTTCAATCATGCAAAAACTACAAAACCGATTGCGATAAACGCGGGTGAAACCGCGGAGTACTGTTATATCTAATGATAGTAAGTCATGTCACTTATTCCCAAAACGTTACCACTGGGAACGGATGGAAATTAATTTTAACACAAAATATATTATGTTCTCTTTTTATTATCCGGACTAAAATATTGTAAACTGCGACTTTGTCTAGAGTTGTATAAATATTTTAGATTTATTATCGAAACGAAATAGTTGAATCTTTTTACGTTTAAGCATTAAGGCCGGCTTGCATAAAGGTTCCTAAGCATGTTTAAGCTGTTAAGCGTGTTTAAAATCTGTCAGAATTTCAAGAACTGTCAATGTGTGGCAACATATTATCAATCGTCCACTTAATGAAATAGAGTCCAATGTTCGATTTCCCATAAATTATTTTAAAATTGATTTAGTTAAATATGTTTTTAAATGGTTTAATGCAAGTCGCCCTTATACATAACCTAAACTAATCATATTTAAATAACTATGTCTCAGAAATATTTGGCAAGCAGATATTATTATGCATCAGCAAAAATTCTACCATGACAAGGATTCGAACCCGCGCCTCGCGGCCTCGGGTGAGTGCGTTCACCATTACACATTTATTTCTCTTTGTTATATTTTTAGTAGAATGCCTTGGGTACTAAAAATAATAAATATTAATTATTTATGTACAATAATTGCAACTCGCACCTCCTAGCTGTAAAACAGCGAACAACTCACGTTCCATTGAATTTTGAGTTTAAATTTTATTTGCAATGTATATACTTTTTTTGGACAAACCGAGCGCGATAATAAAATATGAATATTAAACCGCTCACTATATCTCTAGATTTTTGCAGATGCATATCTCATTTTTCTTTATAAATAAATAAATAAATTTGTTAACTCATTTGTTATTGAAAATGAATTACTTTATCATTATATGTATGTACTTCTGATTATAAAACTGTTACGAGTAAACAAAAACTATCTTTGTTTTTAATATTACCCCGAAATAAAGACCTTTTGATCCTACTAACATTAGATATTTGAAAGTAAGTAAACGGGTATGTTTGTTACTCCTACACGCAAAAATTACGAAACCGATTACGATACAACTTGGTATGCAGATACTGAGCTGGATATCAGGATAAACACAAAGGCGATTTTATCTTCAAACCACTGTCGGGTGAGTAAAACTGCGGGCCTAGCTAAAACCTCCGCGAAACCTAAGCGGCGAGAACCATTGCGTGCGTAGTTTTGCATGCATTTGAAGGCGACGGCGCGTAGTACAGTACAGTTGTTGTAGAGTTCAGCTGTCATTGAATGCGACAGCTAAGGGACGTCGTATTGAACACGATGGTGCCCGCAACGCAACTATACTGTACTGCGCGCCGTCGCCTTCAAATGCATGCAAAACAACGCAATGAACTCGACGCGCGAACCGCCGCGCCGTGCAGGTTTTACCTTCGCGTAAAAGCTCCGTCGAGTTGAACTCGACGGAGCTTGCGCGGTCGAGCAGCAGAGTTACAAAACTGGATCAACTAATGTCAAAATTCTGCTTTTTTTTTAAATTACCATTAAATATGTATCGATATTTCCATAAACATGTTAGTATCAATTTGATCTCATTTAGAGCCTGAGGCGATTATAAGACGATACTTTAGCTACAGCAGCCCTAAAGTTTCAAATACAAAGACACTGACACTTGGGGGTATAAAATCAAAACCCATTGTCCATACCAAGTCCATACTATTGTATCTGGGTAATTTCAATTGAAATTGGTCATTACCGCGTTTGCATTTCACTAGTTTGGGCAAAGTTCACCTTTTAAAAATGGTAAAAAGTGAAACAAATTTATAGTAGAAGGAAACAATCAAATCACGCTTATTGTATTGAAGCCCCTCTTAAATATTTGTTTATTTTGGTTTATAGTATTATTCGTCTCCTATGTAGAGACTATTGACGTATCTTCAGCTGTTTACTTTTATCCAAGGAAGGATGCAACAAGGATGTTATGGTCTGTTTCACTCTAAGTGTCAGTGTCGTCTTGTATGTGAAACTTAATAACCACAATATGATTGCCTATTTAAGGCTCCTTTTACAATATGGTTTAACAATAATATATTTTTAAGTAGCTAACTAACAGCCGAATACAGAAACGGCTCTTAAAGGGTACTGTGAGGGGTGAGGGGTAACTCTACTTCAATAATTAAAAAAATAAAATAAATAAATGCCTATTTGCGTTCATTTAATAAATAATATCACGAATATGGCAATGATCTGCTCGGCAACTATGGATAAGTACGTGCAACAACGCGCACGCGCCACACTACGCGGACAAAGTCGCGAGCACAGCTTGTAAAATAAATAAAAATGACGAGATGTACCTACTGCAGCCTATATACCATATACCTGGAAGAAGACTGTTCAAAATGGACCAGCTATGTTCCACAGATAACAAACACATTTTGCACATTAAACAACTTTTAATACGAAATTTCTTCATTCCTAAAAGAAGTTATATTATGGATTATTCAATAGGTTTACGTGATCTAAAGCCACTGTGTTAGTGTTTTCGTTTTATTTCCGCTAAAGTAAAAGATATTGTATGTTAAAGTTTCACAGTAAGGAGCACTACACTATTCTCCTAAGTTAGGAGAGATTAAGCCGCCATTTTTTATGTTTGGAGCTTTTAACTGTCAAACTTTAACACACAAAATATTTTAATCTAGCGGAAAATAAACGAAAATACTAGCATCGCGGCTTTAGATCACGTAAATTAGTTGAATATTCTATATTTCCTGTTTTAGGAATGCCTTTAAAATTTAATTAATGTACCTCTACCCCCTAGGTCTGAGCTCTGAGGAAAAACGCCGATCTTCTTTATCCAGGTATATGGAGAGCGTCGGCGCCGGCGTCGTTATAAAGGCCAGTAGCTGAATCAGGGTTAAGTAGAACTCAAATTTTGAGTAGCGATTCTGTATTCGGCCGTTAGTTAATTATAATAATGTTGTCTTGTAAAAACAATTTCGTATTTCCAAATTTGCTTTTAAACAGGTAGGAAGCTAACAATATAACTGTCCGTGCGTGTACCTTCCTAACCACCCATTTTAGAGTTCTGATAAAAAATAACATCAACAAAATACTTCTAAAAATAATGAGTTTATTTACATGTTTATAAAGAGAAATTACTATTTTTTATTATTCACTTTCCATCAAAATATTTCAAGCTATTCCTAAACATCGTAATTAGTATTTACAAATAGCTCTACGTCGTTTATTTTAACAATTTATCATTATTTTATGTCGTAATGTAATAAGTATGTATTTTTTGGTAGCAAATTAAGAACTTGAAGATTTAACACAAACATTATTTAAAAAAAATAAACAAAAAAATAACTATAGTTTAAAGTATTATATAATAAGGGCTTCACCACACAGCTGACATCTATCGCAACTTACGTAGTAACTGTTCACTAAGCTGTGACGAGCGGCCCAATTATGCCGAAAGAAATAGCTCGCACCAAGATTTGAAAGCGATTTTTATCCAGGTTCACCGATTCGCGATACCTATGCTACTTATCTAGTTTTTAGTCTTTTAACTTCTAAACAACCTATAGTCGCATAAAGTCCACTATATCAAAATGTCCACTGTGTCAAAAAGTCCATAGTATCAAAATGGTTATTTTAAAATGTCCTATTATCAAAATGCCCACTATGTGGAATTAGTTGTTAGAAATTTATAGTTTGCCACAGTTACCTTAGTAGGTGTGCGCCTCGGCGATTATACTATTCCGAATTGAAATTATCGTAGACACTTTTCAACACGATGTTATTTGTCTTGTTAAATTCGGCATAATTGGACTGCAGGGTCAGAACTAATTTGCGTCATAGAGGATATAAGTAAGCACGATAAATGACAACAGTGCGGGTAATTCCATACACCATGAAAACTTATTATACCATCAAAAATCTTCACACTGAAAAAGTAGTCCATCACAAGTAACAATTTAAATCATAAATCACAGGTAAAACGCTGATTTATATTAAACACAATAAGTTACTGTACATAATCGAAAAATAAACCACTCAAGTCAAATTACGAGTTAAGATGGCCCCTCACTACTCTCTACATAAAATTGGTTTCAATATTTCACAATTCTATTTGTCTTAATTCTGTTAGTGTTAAAGAAAGCTGCCGTTTGATTCCAAATTCAATAATAGCGAATATCCCAAAAAAGTGTTGAAAAACCCTGTATGAAGGTCTTAATACAATTGTCGAGTAAAACGGAGCATGTATTATAGTGATAGGCAGAGTAAGTGGATGGGCCATCTTAAATGTGTATGTTTTTTAATCTAAATGATCGAAGTGACGTTCGAATAGTCATCTGACCCCTTCACCGAGAAGCAGTTCAGGCTCCTCCTCAAGCAACAAGTTCTGATTGTTGGCATTCTCTTCGTTACCCACATCCGAGTCCTTGTTCTCCCCGTCCATCTTATACAATATATCGTGGCATAGAGGACAACGGTCTTGGACATACAGCCATTTGCGCAAGCATACCCCATGGAAGTAATGATTGCAGCGAGTTATCTTAGCGGAATGCATCTCTTGGTAGCAAATGGCGCAGACATCGTCCAACTGACTCAATTGATCTACCGAAGCTTCTCGAAGAGAATTGATCTTATTTACAGCCGTTCGTCGTTTCATAAACACTGACCAACCAGCCCTCGCTTCGCACCAGATGTTGAAATAAGCGTGAATGCACATCATCACAGCCCTTATAGCGCCTCCTGATTCGAATAACAGTATCCAAGCACCATTAAAGAACAGGAAAATCCCAAAGCAAAACTCTATGGTATTGCCAAAGGCGCGGATGTAATAGACATAGTCATCGAGCTGTTCCCAAAAAGTACTGCGATACGCGTCGACCAGGAATAGGGAGTAGATCATGAGACTCACGATTACTTTAACTATCACTTCAATGCTAAAGGCGCTGACAGCCAGTAACCATGTCGATATACTGTGCTGAGACCACAAATATACTAGCAAAGATATTGGAAAGAGAATCAAAAATCCGCAAACGGCCAATGCCCGAACATGGCGATGCGTGCTTGGATTGTGTGAAGCGCTTAACGACATCAGCATCGGGTTCACAATATTGTGCAAAAAATGCAATAAAGCGGTGAAGAGTAAACAGAAATTTCTGCATAGTCGAATAAATCTTTTCTCAGGATTCAGAGACGTTAAACCAGTTTGTAAAGCTAGTATGTAGAATAATATCGCGGAAACAGTACCAATACTTTTGTCGTCTTCTTCATCAGTCAATAGAATCCATTGGAAGAAGTTGCCGATGTAATGGCAGAAGAATGAAATCACTGAAGTCATTCCCAAAACAGCTGTTATAGTTTCGCACCCAGTCACTAACAAAGATTTAGCCATAGACGCCATGGATTGTACTGCAAGCAAGGTGGAAATCTTTAGCCCTTCGTCGCCTTCATCGTCGTAATTATCCAGAAGTAATAATATGGTATGTTCTCCGACTCTGAGGACCCAGAATACTCGCAAAACGCAAGGTACGTTAAGCCGCATCCACTCGGTTTCGACCAGAGCCGATAACCCATAGTTACTGATAAAGAGTCTTCCGTGTTGATATCCAGCGTAAATTACTTGAATGACGCTGTATGCTGAAGACCAGAGCACGTATTTGACAAGTAACAGAGGCAATAGCGCTGAAAAGACTGGAGAATGATGTAGCAAATTAGGGGGCACAGGGAGCATAGCCAAGAATGAAGGAGCCACGAAGCTTAATGGTATAAATCTTTGAATAGTCGTATGCCGTGGTCCGAGGTGGACATTCTGAAAAATTATAGCAAGAACGAATTGTATGGCGAAGTTTTGTATGACCAGAACACCGGGACCGTCTAAATCTAGTAGGTTCTTTATGTTAAGGTTTAGTATGTCTTCTAAGATGCTTGTGGAATAGTGTGGGGAGATCGCAACGGAGGTCAAGGCTTGTATCTGTTTTATGGCGGAGACGTTGATCCAGTAGGAGACAAAGACCAGCCCCACGGATGTCAGGTAAAGGTACACGATGATTAGATGCTTCGTGTACAGCACGAACACGCATAGCGCCGACATACATCCTGAAATTAAAGAAAAAGATTTTGTTTAACTACTACATACGTACATTCTTAGTTGTATTATTTTCACCCCTATTTATAAAATGTGACGTTTGTCTTTGTCTGTCAAGTTTAAAACTTCATGTGACAGTAAAAGATAAACGATGCACAGTTACGCAGAGCATTAAATAGCGTTTATAAATAAGGGGGTATATTTTTTCCGTGTAAGAAAACATGGTATAAGAAAATGTTAATAAGTCGGAATCGGCCCTAACGAACTATTCGAATCGGTGAACAATTCAATTGATTACTGCGTTTTGAGGCGCATTTTCGTTCATAATTTTGAAGATCCTCATGAGATCCTCATCAATTTTTATGGAACCATCTCGGAGATAGCACCTCTTTATTGAAAAAATAACCATCTGAATCGGCCAAGCCATCTCCGAGTGATTGGTGAACAAGGTCACAGTTAAAAAGAAATAGGAATTTGGGATGTAAGCAACGAAAATGGAATGTAGCGCCGCGCCGGTATAAGACTACCGCGATGCGCACCAACTATAAGTAATCTGTGGTATAAGGGACAAAGAGCTACCTGCTTGTGGCAGGGCGAGGGTGTTAGGTCGGCGTCGGTCGCATAAAAAATCTATGATAAAGGGGCTTCGTTATACACTGTTTCGTTCTGTATACACAAGCGACGTGTCCTTACTCGCAACGAATAATACATAATATGGGTCCGCTCTCGGGATCAAACTTACAAAAATACTTCGAGAATAACAGGTAGACGAGACCATCTGCTAGCAAAAACAAGGCTGGCGCAGCGGTTTAGAAGTAAAAACGAGAAATAGAGGCAAACGGACAAGAACGGAAGAAGAGGTGTTGACAGAGGGATGCAGACTAGTTATTCAGGCAGTAGGTTTGCAAAGCATTCTATAACATATTTAAGAAACTGAAGTGTTATGAATGTATTCAGTTCATGTCTAATGTCTATGTTTCATGCTAATTTCGTCCTGCGGTTTCTACGTAAGTCCCGATACCGTAAGTATTTCTTAAAACCCTTGTTTAGAGGATACCTACACTTCGCAAAGGACACACTCTCCAAGTTTCTTGTTTCTAGAACTAGCGGGTTGGGCTCTGTGTTGATATATTATTCAGTCAGGACTTTGATTTTATATGAATAGCTTGTTAAAGTAACCTCGTGTGGTGGTTGTTTTTTTCACTACCAACGAATGAAGAGATCCATTGTGCCAACAATATAATTAAATTTTCCTTTGTCCTTATAAGGCTTCCTTTTTTGTCAAAAGGTATAAAATGGTGCCCTTATATTTCTTTTATTGTGCAAATTTGTGTGAAGGTATAAAGATCTTGCTATTTCTCAAATAAAACGGTTCCTATGGCACGCTTGCGCCAAGCTTAGTTAATTAACTCTCGAGATTTGCTAATCCGGTATTATTTTCGTATGTCAAAATGATGTCCAATAACGTTCCAATCGTTTTTAGGGTTCTGTACCGAAAGGGTAAAAAACGGGATCCTTTTTACTTAGACTCAACTGCCCATCTCTGTCTGCCACCAAGCTGTGTCTCATGAACCATGATATCATAGCTCAACAGTTGAACTTTTCACAGAAAAATATTTCTGTTGCCTCTATAATAACAACAAATACAAAAAAAAAGAAGTAGGGCTCCAATACATACGTGTTTTTTTATAAATAATGAAATGTATGGGACTAATAAAGACGTGATAAAAGCATGTAACTATCCAACGGTGATGAAACTAAGAACTTGACTCGGTTTATCGGAATACATTAAAATTTCTACAAACCAAGGTTGAATTGTTAAGGAGTATTTCGTCGAATTACGAGAGATGTAGGCAGTTATAGGCACAATGCGAACTGAGTACCGTTACTGACATACTTAATTTCTGCCAAGCAGAAATTGAATCTCCGGTTTTGTTCATCTGCGAATATGTTTTACTAGTTGCATCCCGCGGTCTCGCTCGAGTAATTCCCGATCCCACGCGAATATCGAGATCAAATGTATCCTATGTTACCCTTGATACCGTAGCTTTCTATTGAAGAAATTACTTTTGAAATCGGTTTCAGTATTTTCCGTTTTCGTTGCAAACAAACAAATGAATATTTCCTACAATTTATATTATTAGATTAGTATAGACTAGTTAGTTATAGACATCGACTCTTATTCATAAACAAAAATCATTAACCCTCTTACTTTTAAACGCTATTAATTCGCTGCATAACTATGCATCGTTTGTCTTTTACTGTCATATGAAGTTTCAAAGTTGACAGACAGACCAACTTAGTCATGTGTAAATAATATTTTATAAGTAAGGGGGTTAGTGTTTTTATCTTCATTTTTGGAAACACCGGTAAGCGCTGTTTCCAAACATTCGTGTTAGAAGCATTATAGGGTTCCGTACTCAAAGGGTAAGATAACAACTGAACCCTATTACTAAGACTCTACTGTCAGTCCGTCCGAATCTCATGAACCGCAGCAGTTACAACTGTTCAGATTTTCACGGTAGATGTATTTTCCATGGTTGAATGGATATACTTAACAAATTAATGATAACAACAATTTTTGATAAAAACGTCACAAATTTTTTTTAATGTTGAAAGGGTAAGCAAAAGATTTAATTTTTTGTAATGCCACATTAACAAAAATAATCATTACTTGTTTAATTTCGGAGACAAATTAATAATTTAGTTTCGCGAAAGACGAGTGTAGTGAAAATAAAAAAAAAACAGTGCCAAACACGGAGTTAGTCCTTTTCCAACAAATGCTCCGATGGGATAGGGTTCCAATAAAATCGTCGCCATCTTTATTTACTGCTTCTTTCTGATTTCTGAATTTGATAGTACACTTTTGAATGGTAAAAGAACGTCCATATTTAGAAAATGAGATCAATGTTAAAGCAAATAAATACAGTTTGTTCGCAATGAGAATGAAACCCCTAGACTTGTGCGTCGCAGGCGGGTCTTCGCCCGACACGCCACAGAGGTCATTAGTTTTATTATATTTACCTAAGTGAATTTAAATGTAAGTAATTTTCGTAGTCACAAGCAAACGACCTCCTTTACCAGAATAATTAGTGTCGATTCTAACTTTAGATATATTTTTAGTTCGTTTTTTTCCTATGCGTATTTATAGCACTGAAATGAAACTAATAAATCAGCCAGCGTCAAGTCTATACTAATCCTACTAATATTATGAACGCGAAAGTTTGTATGCATGTAAGGTTGTAACTCTTTCACGCAAAAACTGCTGAACCGATTGCGATGAAACTTGGCATATAGGTAGCTGGATACTGGGAATAACACATAGGAGACTTTTTATCCCGATATTCCCGCGGAAACGGGATTTACGCGGGTGAAACCGCGGGGCGCGGCTAGTATAATAATATTAGATAGAAGAAATATTTATTTGTTTGTTTGTTTACTACTGGACCGATTTTAAAAATTCTTTTACAAATAGAACTCTACACTATCGAGGAGTGACATAGGCTTTGATCCCCATATTCCCGTGGGATTAGGAAATACACGGTTGAAACCGCGGGACGTTGCTAGTATTTTGGAATTTAATAATATGTTTCAGCCTGTAGTACTAGTACATAATTTAACAATGTTGCGAAATAACAAACACGTTGGAATATATTTTATTAATTACTATGATAAAAATTAAAAAGTAACCTTGTACGGCTCAGCGACACCAGTCTTTGGGTCTAAAGGTCAAGTAAACATAAACACGTTTGCATTCATATTAATAAATAAATATAAAAATTGTACATGTATATCATTCAATGCCAATTAGGCGCATGCTAAACGGCTAAGCAGTCAATGAGACGAATGTCACACTACGTCACAATCTATACTACTAATACTATAAAGCGTGTATGTTTGTTAATCACGTAAAAGCCGCTAAACCAATTACCATGAAACTCGGTATGTAGATAGCTGGAGACAAAAAAAGGCTATTTTATTTCGATATTCCCGAGGGAACGGAAGTCACGCGGGTGAAACCGAGGGGCGCAGCTAGTAATTTTACAAAAAGAAAAGATTTATTTGTTTGTTTGTTATGATATGATAAGGCTTCGAAACTACTGCACCGATATTACAAACTAGCTGTTACCCGCGACTTCGTCTACGTAGAAATTGTGCATAGCCGACTTTTTCGTTCATAATCGTACTCGGGTTCTACTAATTGGATTTCGATAAAAAGTATACCACCACGAGGTTCCTCGAAAATAGAATTATCCAATATTGAAAACCAGATTTCAATCGGATTTGGAGTTTTTATTTGTATAAGTAACAAACAGGGAAACAGACAGAAGGACATGAATTTTGTTAAGGCGGCGATAGATGATAAGCAACGGTCCTTGTCCTATTGCATATAAATGAGCGAGATGGAATTGCGTGAAAAATCAACAATTTCTCGTAAAATCAATAACTAACGAAGATTAAAATAATATTTTGAAAAAATGCGATGAAGGGGTTCTAGGTATTGTATTTTCTAATATTATGATGCCTATAAGAAAATATAGCGGTTAAGGATTTAGAAGAAAAATTGATTTATTTTGTAAAACAGGGGTAACTTTGCCTGTATAATAGTGGTATTTAAAGTTATTTTTTATTGTTTTTGAAATGAAGGGGACACTTCTTGTATCATGTACAATAACATAATACATTGTTTAAAGATCTATTTGATACCGGTTATGAATAAAACCATTCCATCGGAAGGGATTTCACATGAGTCGCGTCCTTAATAATTTATATTCAAAATATAATTTTGTTTTACTACTTATCTAAGTCCTAGAAAGTCTCTAGAAAACCTTTTTTAAATCTACTTCCAAGCACCTACAGACTTTTTGTCATCTCTTCCTTTATTATAAGTACCTATAGACAGAAGATAGATATAGATAGAAGAGTAGATGGAAGACATATAGATAGATAGATACGATTTATTTCGTTTGAAATGTATGTACTTAATTATGTTTTTTGGTGAAATCTTGCAACTCAATTTTTAAAACATGTCTTCCGACAAGAGCAAGGGCAATCTATTTCAGGAAGTATTTATTTCACCGTCTAATTTGGAATTGTTAAACTACGTAAAAATAACCACATTGAATTATATCTTTATATCTAATACTAGCTGCGCCCCGCGGTTTCACCCGCGTAAGTCCCTTTCCCGCGGGAATAACGGGATAAAAAGTAGCCTATGTGTTAATCCAGGTCCCCAGCTACCTATATTTCTATATATATTATATATATATACATATACCTATATATGTTATAAGTTTCATCGCAATCGGTTCAGTAGTTTTTGCGTGAAAGAGTAACAACCTCACATACATATAAACTTTCGCGTTTATTTTATAATATTAGTAAGATTTTAATTATCTTTGTCCTACTTTTTCGAAATTTAACAAAAGTTTGAATGTATGTCTGTGACTTGTTACTCAATCACGCAAAAACTTCTGAACTGATTGCAATGAAACTTGGAAAATAGGTAGCTGGAAACCTGGAATAACTCATGGGCTACTTTTTATCCCGATATTCAAGCGGGATCGGGACTGACGCGGATGATATCGCGGGGCGCGGCTAGTAATATTATTACGCTGGAAATTTGTAAGTTTGTATGTTTGGTATTCAATCACGCAAAAACTTCAATCTCGCAAAAACAAACAAAAACAATATAGCCTATGCGTTATTCTCGGTATCCAGCTACCTATATACCATGTTTCATCGCAATCGGTTCAGTAGTTTTTGCGTGAAAGAGTAACAAAATCACACATACAATCAAACTTTCGCGTTTATAATATTAATAACATATACATAACCACCACAATACATTATCACTAAACCTGTTTTGATGAAATTATGATGTTGTTGTAGACAGGTAGATTCTTAAGATATACTGTAAAAGCTAGCGCGAGGGGAACCGTAGCACACCTAGTTAACTACAGTGATAAACACCCGGAACCAGCCCCATTATCGTCTGTATGTATCAAACAAAATCTCACCACAAAAATAGCACTGTGAAGTCCCGTCTATGTAAGTTTATATAAAAATAACGCAGATTAGACTAGACAGCAAAAGCGTGACATAAACAACCCGTGTTGTTCTTTTTTGTAGCTAATCTTACTAATATTATAAACGCGAAAGTTTATATGTATGTCTGTGAGTTTGTTACTCAATCACGCAAAAACTAATGAAACGATTGCGATGAAATTTGGAATATTAATAGCTGGTGACCTGGAATAACACATAGGCTACTTTTATCCCGATATTCCCGCGGGAACAGGACTTACGCGGGTGAAACCGCGGGGCGCAGCTAGTCTCCTATACATATAAAACTCTTTAGACGCACTGTATTCTTGAGATGTGTAGGATCTACCAAGAATTAAAAAAAAGGTTTTTGAAATTCAAACGAAGTTGAAATTACGCTGCTGAAACCGCGGAACACTGCTAGCACATAATATAAATTTGCCGTTACTGCGTAGGTATTTTAATATAGGTATAATTACCAGGTTTTGTTTTAATAATTATCACAATGTCCTTTCTAGAGTTAAAAGTAGTATTTTTTTTGGTATGAATGACTAGGTTTACGATAAATAAAGTATTGACATAATTAGTTATTACACTGGTACTTCCTTATTTTTATCATTTATTTGATGTTTGTTCATTAATTATATACAAGTGTTTATTGCGTTCGTTTGAAAAATATTACAAATTTATTTAACCAACTTAGTTATTTATACTATGTTATATTTCTAAATGTGAAAGTTCCTGTGCTGTGCCAGTGTGATTTTCATACTTTTCATGTAAAAAAAACAAATTTCTTTCTATCTTGAAAAGAAAGGAAGAAACATTTGTTTGGGCATGCACACGGTCAAAACAAGTAACTTACAGAAAAAAATATAAAACAATAATAATACAAAAAAAAAACATAAATGTATATTTTTTAATTTCAATTTAAACTTGATATGTGTGTGATTTCTGGTTAGCTGGAGTTCTATTAATACTGATTGTATTTGAACAATTTCGAAGAGTAGAGTGGGGACGAGTATATAGTCCTCGGGTGGAAGACCACCACTCGGTGAACCGACGACATTGTAGCGGTCGCAGGGAGTCGTTGGATAGAGATAGTGGACGAATAAGGGCTGAGATGATGATGCGAATCAATGAACAAGACTAAGTAAAAGCTTTATTGTGCTTATCAGCTGCAAGTTCAAAATCGTCTAAAAATATTACAGTCGTCTCACGTCTCACACTGAGGCACGCATCACAAATCGGACAATTAATTACAAGTTTAATTGCTTAGTTCGAGGCTAGATTACGCGCTATAAATGCGAAAATTTAGATGATTATTTATCAAAAACTATTTAACCCATTGGGATAAAACTTGGTACGCAGATAGCTGGAGACTTTTTGTCCCGATATCCCGCGGAATCGGGGCTTACAGATGAAACT
This sequence comes from Idaea dimidiata, assembly GCA_949358125.1. Lineage (NCBI taxonomy): Eukaryota > Metazoa > Arthropoda > Insecta > Lepidoptera > Geometridae > Idaea > Idaea dimidiata. The sequence goes on from OX442330.1 coordinate 24,949,830, forward strand.
ACAGCTGATAAGTAACTAAAGCTGCAAGTTTGTAATATATTATAAAGATTTTTATCAAATTCAAATGAAAACGCAACTTCGCAATCGCCATAATTCGCCATGGTGCGGTGGTAATAAAACACAAGTTCGCAGTAGCTTTGTTTCGCTATGGTGGAATAATACAAGTTCGCAATAATCTGGCCTAGTTAGTAGTTAAGTGAATTGAGTAGGTAAGGTACATACTGAAATCGATTATTGTGTGAACGTTAAAATATGTTCTAAGTTCAGGGACATTGGCCTCAACGTCTTTTATAAGGAAGGACGCGGTCTTATTGTTTGAATATGAGCTGTATTTCTTTCGACGGCTTATCTTAGGTAGTATTTTATGACAGGGTCAAACTATAGAATTTACTAAATAGGAATCCCAGTAATAATATAAAAACGAAAGTTTAGATATTTGTGTGTCAATCACGAAAATACCACTACTAACGGATTGCATTTTAATGCGATTCCCAATTAATGGCGCTCGTCGGAGCGCATTTAAATTTGATAAAGAAAATTGAAATATTTTAGTTAGGTTACAGACTTTATCCTGCAAGCAAAGAGTGCAAATAAGGGCCTTAAGTATGTGACGGATAATTCAAATTCCTTCAGCATGCACGGGACGCATGACGTGGACTTCGGTCTTGCAGGCTTAAAATGCTTACAATTGACGACCTTCACCTACAGGTATTGAAATCCGAATGCTATTCAATTTTTGCCAATTTTCCAAAATTTAAAATACGCCCATGACTGTCGACTGACTGTGTGAACCAATTAGACGGTGCCGAGCGATAGCTAGTAAAAAAAACTGTCGTGTGAAGTGTTTTTTTTTTAACTGACTCATTGGTTGTCAGACTTGCATCGATTTTGCACTGGCCTGGCTTTGCGGAACGACGTGCAATTTAGCAACGTATAATAGATTCCATGAGGTATAATATGTAATAATGACAAAATCCTAACTTCGTTTTTTTTTCTTGAAATGCTAAAAATAATCCTGAATTTGGCACCAGACAAGATAAAGCATATTTTATCATTTTATCATTAAAAAACTACAAATCTAATCTATAATACGATAGCCATAGGCAATGTTCAAACATAAATACCTACTTTGGTCCATGATACCCTTATTCATAAACGTGGAGTAAGGTCGGATTAATGAAACCAAGCTTTGTCTTTTTCCGTGACAAGAACTTTCAAAGTTGACAGACAGAAACAAAAACTGGTACTGGTAAATCTTTAATCGAACTTATTCAACGTTCATTAATAAGATGCATGCGAGGTCTAATCGTAACGCAGGACTACTATTTTCTGCATAGAGTAGACCTCGCATGGACTTGGCCCCTCGGGGACCATCTCCAAGAGCGATAGAATCGCGGCGATATTATCTTATTTCTATACAACGCACCGCCCGCGTCGCGTTAACATTGCCGTGTGGAGACACGTTCATATATGGAGATTGTATAGAAATAAGTGGCTCGACGATTATATCGCCGCGATTCTTACGCTCGTGGAGACGATCCCTTAATGGTTGAAATATTAATTAAAAATCGTGCCCGACGTAAAAGTTCGTCCTACCTCACTCCACGTTTATTAATCTTATCTATATCTATCTATCTTTTCTATATCTTCTATACTTATAATACAGGAAGAAAGGACAAAAAGTCTGTACTTGGAAGTAAATTAAAAATAGTGGACTAGGGGATTTAGGAAAAGTAGCAGAACAAAATAAAATAATTTTTAAAATTCATGTCTGCCTGTCTGTTTACATATTTACATTTTACCGGGTCTTAATCGCGTATCGTTTCTTCACCTACCCACCACCGGACAGTAAACAACGACGGTTATAAATAGAGGACGACACCCGCCGCAGCTCCAGTCCCCTCGAGATCAAGATCATTGTAACATGATCGAAACGCCGAGGTAAGAAAATAAAATAAAAATAGTACGCGATTAAGACCCGGTAAAATGTAAATATGTAAACTGAGAAACAGACAGACAGACATGAATTTTAAAAATGATTTATTTATTGTTTCTCTGTTTGTTCCTCCTTAATCTGATTGAAATTTGGTTTTCAATATTAGATAACTAGTTTTATTTTCGAGGAACCTCTGGTATACTTTACATCGAAATCCATTTAGTAGAACCACAGTAATGAACGAAAAGACAGACGAAGTCGCAAGTCTTAATATAAAACTAGTGGCTAGTTTGGCAAGCATCTGGCTGGTTTTGGTCAATAAATACGACTTGGACTCCCTTCGGGAACGTACTAACAATAACATTCTAAGCAATAACCAACAAACTTACTTAGTTTAGTCGGTGGTGGACGTTTGGAACGAACAAACCTTGCGTAAAAGGAATGAGTCGCAATTCTTTCTCCGATCTACATAACTCTTTACGCAGTCCCATTAGGTCTGCGAGAGAGAGTGAGACACGAACGGACGCTATGTTTGCCTTCTGTGTCATCCTGCTTGGTTTCTAGGGGCACGATTATAAAATTAACCCATTCTGAGAGAAATGTACCTAAATGAAGGCCTCTGTGGCGCGTTGTGCGAAGACCCGACTGCAATGCAGAAGGTGGCAGGTTCGATTCCCGCCGGGTATGCATATGTATATGCTTAAAAATAAATATTTGTTTCTGATGCGGGGTGTTTACATATAAAACTGCATTTAAAAAAGTATAATATGCATTGTTGCACAAGTGCTTAGTGCTTAATGTGTGTAATGTCATGCAAAATATATTTATAATGTAAATTATGCGAGGAAAACATCAGGACACTACTAGTAGAAATATTATGTCACATGAAAACATTACTTGTTGTCATTGTGACCAAAGATAAATGATAATTTAGTATGATATGCAAATTAGCATTGTATTACTGCATAAAACCATAACTTTGTGTAAATTCATTCAATTAATTTATCTTGTCAAATTTATTTTATGGTTGGCAGGTGCATTATGAATAAATCCTTCTTGGTAAAAAGTACATACATGACTTTAGATTCCAGAAGTTAAGTTTTTATTTTTCATAGTTTTTGCTAAAAATTATAAGCTTATTTATTTAATATTGGTGTTTTTGGAATACTAGGTAGATCATAGGTAAGCTAAGTATTTGTGATTTTTCCTTTTTTTTTGCTTTATTCTCTGTACACCTTATTACCTTCCACTATATTCTTTCCTTTCCACTGAGCTTTGTCAGCAGAGAACTCTCAACCGGGTTAGAGTCACCTTAGTATTAATTTGTAATTTGACTGTTATTTTGTGAACATTTCTCATGAACTGAATTAAATAAATAAATAAAAAGTAAAAATTAAACATGAAGATGATTTTCAATATGAACAAAAGATAAACATACATTTTTAAAATAGTTGTATGGTTTACAAGTGCAAGTTGGCATCCATTTTTTTAAGTAAGTTTTTGTTAGTGTTGGTTCAGCTCAGGTAGCCAGTTTTTTAATAGGAGATGGAGATTTTCATGCCTTTATTGGAGCTACAAATGGGCTTCCCAAACTACTAATTCTGTGCAGCTAAAGTGGCGGTTAGTTACTTTAAAACTAATGATTATTCCAAAAGGGCACAGATTCTATAACAATGACACAGGTTTGTGCGAATGACACCAAAATGTCCCGATTTCATCAAAAATGGGACATTTTGGAAATATTGCAATGTTGTTAAAGTAAACCATTGCAAAAATCACACTGGTAGTTGAATCGTTTTCGAGAAAAATCTATTATGTTACTATATAATCTATGAATTATATGGTATCATAACAATATCGTTTTGTTTTGGTATTCTATGGTACCATAGGGAATGGTCAACTGTGGATGAAAGATATCATCATATCAGATTGAGAAAATTAGCATTCTTTAGAGACTAAGGACTGTGGGCAATCATATATAGTCAGTCATTTATAGTCAACCAGCAAAATTAATGTACCTAATAAATTTTCTTTGTAACTTCTTCATGCAAAAACAACTAAAAACAATTGCAGGAGCTAATCATAAAATTTACTTAAAACCTCAGCTAGTAAGTAGGTAATATTACTGTAATCTACTACCTGAGCACACAAAACTAATATTCCCAATTAATTTATTACTGGTTTTCATTGGTAAACAACAATTTAGAACCAAAACTACATTAGTAATCAGATATAAATGATATATATAAGTAAATTTAAACATTACTGAACATTGTGATATTAGTAGGTAATATAAACAGTGTTGAAATCACCCTCTCTTGAGAAACAAAATGAAAGGCTACAGCTAGTTAACTAGCTACAGGCGTGTGACGCAACTTCACCGCACGATTTACTTAGAACTCACCTAGGCAGCATATCAGGAACTTCAGGAACGAGAAGAAGAAAGCATTGTAGAAATTAGCATCGTAGTAGTTGGTTTCCGGATCAGATACGTCAATGTGGTCGACAGTCAAGTTGCTCAGCATCGAAACCTCTTCCGACGTTGAAACTGGCAGCCCCAAGCTGATTTTCAGGAACTCATCGACCACGAACAGCGGTGGCACCCTCAACAATACCTCCACGAGTGCCAAAGCCCTCGACCTCAGCGACATGATGCATAGCAAATCTTCACGCTAAATTTACACTACAATACACTAATTTAGTTCATATTCGGCGGCTTCAACGACTCGTGTAAAATATAATTTTAATGATTTTGCGAATACTCTTTTAAAATATCCTGTCACGTAATAATTAATACGAAAATAAGACTAAAATTTTTACAAGAAAAACTTTGACATTTATTAATTTTTGGTTTCTACCACAGAGTAAATTGATATAATGCGACAAACTCATTCAGTTTTATTGTTACCATTTGTCAAAGTACAAAAGCTACCATGAATGTAAACAGAGTATGCAAATGGTAGGTTTATTATTTAAAAAAAAAAGAATGAACGGTGCGAGCGTTCAGAGACAATAATAAAAAACATAACATTAGAGTTTTGGCGGGAACGCGTTGAGGAGATGTGTTGCTAAATTTTCATTTTAGTGAAACCTAGGTAGTTCAAATGCGTTTAAGTAAATTCAATTTAGTTTCGTGAAAGTTTCGTAATGAAAGTGAAAACCGGTGCAAAACATGGAATTAGGCGTTGTCTCTAAAGACCGCGTAAGCAGTCATTGTAAAGACTGGAAAGAGCCACCATTACAATGACTTCCTCGACTTGACTTTTACTACGACGACCTGACTGGTAACTATATATTTTTTAGGGATGTTCATTCACCAATTACTCGGAGATGGTTATTTTTTTTATGAAAAGGTGGGAGATGATGATAAGATGAGGGCTCCGAGATGGTTCTATAAAAATTTGCGAAGGATCTGCTGTGGTATCATCTAATTAGCATCCACCGCGAGTAGTTGCCAAGTTGCAGTGCTGTTTTGACGTAACGTGGTTGTTACCGGTGATTACTTCAAAGCAGCAATGTAGAATACGACATATGTTTTTTGACAGTATATAGCAACTAGTAGCGGTGAATGCTAATTAGATGATTACCACAGCTGATGAGGGTCTTCGAATTTATGAACGTGAACGCTCCTCAAACGCAGTAATCAATTCAATCGTTCACCGTTAGGGACACCTACTCAAAGATGGCTTGAAAGATCGATTGAGATGGTTTCTTTTTTTAAAGAAAGGTGGGAGACATCAAAATTTAATTTTTAATTCTTTTCTAGAGAAAACCATTTTCGTTCCTAAAGAACTAGGTACAGATTGATGGAGCACTTGAAACCACCTTCTCATCAGCAAACTCCTCAATGATCAAAATTAAGGTTACAATTTTGTTGATTATAGTGGCAGTCGAAAGTAGATAGTAGTAGGAGGTACCTAAACTAAAAATGGTGAAATAAAAAAATAGGTACTTTAAGAATTTGAAACTGACTTAAAAAGAGAACAAAAATAACCTCTACTTACAGTACCACCGATTATTTGCTTCGTCATCAGAAGTCGGACAGTTTTACAGGCTAAGTCTATGTTGTAGTTTGGCTGCCCTACTTCAGATGATTTTTAAGTCGTTTTTTATTTTACGTACTAAAGTACTATACATATATACCTAACGCAAAGGTTTATCCATATTTTACTTATATTTTAAAGAACAAAGATTTATTTCTTCTATGGTTTTCGCGATTTTTCAAAATAAAACACGCTCGGGTCAAATAATGAATAAAAACGCGATAAACCGGATAAATAAAGTGTTTTATTAAAGATTTATTTGTTTATTTGCAACTAGCTGCGCCCCGCGGTTTCACCTGCGGAAGTGAAAAACGCGGTATCACGGGCGCGGGCTGCCGAGCGGTTCTCGAGCGGTTGCACTTTTTCGTTAATTACTCGGGTTCTACTAATTGGATTTCGATGCAAAGTATACCACGACGTTCCTCGAAAATAGAACTATCTAATATTGAAAACCAGATTTCAATCGGATTACTAGTTTTTAATTGTATAAGGAACTTACAGAGAAACAGACAAAGAGACAGACATACATGAATTTTAAAAATTATATAATTTGTTCTACTACTTTTCCTAAGTCCCCTAGACATTTTTTTTTTAAATATTACTTCCAAGTACTGACTTTTGTCCTCTCTTCCTTTATTATAAGTATAGAAGATAGATGAATAGGCTGTGGGCCAATTTCAATAATTCTTTCACCTTTCAGCTACAATTGGAGAGTAATATTGACTTTTGATCCCGATATTTCCACGGAGTCGGGACTTACGGGATCGGGATCGAGTAATTAGTTTAAGTATAAAATAAGTTTGAAGCTTCAGCTAGAGCTACTTCTACCTTTAACCTACGTACTTTATAAAAGCATTCACAAAACTTGGAAAGCGGCGTTCAAACGATGTGGGTACTTAGACGGCTTCTCAGTGGGGCTTCTCGTGCGGCAAATTAAAAACGATATAAGTAAGTACCTTCTGCTATTGTGCTTTCCGAAGCTTTTATGTTGGAAATGACTTATTTTTAAATATTTTTTTCATATACAATTTGTAACGGGTAAGTCCTTTTAATCCGAAAGGGGGTTGTTCTAGATGTCTAGGCGAACAACTTTTGTTCTACGACTTTTGAAAATACAAACTCTTTTTTTGAAAATTTTGAGATTATGTTTCATCGAAAAAACAGCTGCTTTTAAAAATAAAGATAATTGAAGTTTTGATTGTAAACCATCAATCTAAATAAAAGGACAACATAAGGTCAATGACCTCGAACTCTCAGAAACAGCTGATTTTCATGTAAATTTTACACCGAAATTTTTCGAAAAGTACTTCAAATTTCCAAAAGTCGTAGAACAAAAGTTGTTCGCCTAGACGTCTAGAACAACCCCCTTTCGGATTAAAAGGGCTTACACGTTATACCTTGTATAATTCATGGGGTCCTAGACTGGTTTCTATATGGAGACTAGAAAGAGAAGGGTTGCCTGATCCTGATAGTGATGCATTTTAAACTCTTCTCTGACGGACGAGGTTATCGTTTCAAAGTCACTATGTTCGGGAAATTACTAGCACACCTTTAAAAACTATGAATCAAAATTCGAAGATAAAGATAAAAGATAATTATTTAACAGTTTCTAAATTCAAAATTAGTATGGCAATTTTGGAATTTGAGAGCTGCTTCTTTGTTTAAGTAGTTCTCAAATGTTGAGTGGCCTTTCAGTATTCGGCCGTTAGGCAGGTAATGACTTAGCCATAAGGGGGTTTCGCATAGATGTCAGTCAGAACTGAGTGGCGCGACACGACAGCGTCACGTTGAGTGTTGCACGTGTGTGAGTGCAGTTTCCATACAGCTCCCTCTATGTACTGTGTCTAAGATGAGGTCTTAATACTTATAATGAAATTAATTAAGGCTGCCGGGACATTTACACGTTACTTGTTTGAAGAAAGTTATAGGTAAGTTAAGTACTTATGAAAGGAAATCCTAATACCTACCTAGGTTTAGTTATTACAAGTAAGTTCCGAGAACACTAGACTAGCCATTCTCAAAGTGTGCTCAGTGTGGTCCTGGAGCTCCGCAACGACTCTGTTACTTGATTTTACTACCAAGAGAATGTTAAGAAAAATTTTGACTATACAAAAAATATGTTCTAAATAAACTTATTGTCTTTGTACCTATTTTAATTGTAATTTGTTCTAAACGAACCGAGCTTTCGCCAACTTTACAGTTGGCTTTTTCAAGGTTTAGTGATCTCAGTCAACCTTGAAAAAGCCCAATAAATAAAAAATAAAAAAAATTCTATTAAAACAAAAAACCCGACTACGTAAAAAACTCGATTAAAAAATACGCATAGAAACAACAAAATTACTCACAGTCGGGACCCATTCATTTTACCAATCTAATTTTTCCAATGGGTCCCGACTGTGAGTAATTTTTTACTCATTTATTATGTGTTCTGTGTGTATCGATTACAAAACTATTATTACTTAGCGTAATTTCAAATTATTGGGCTTGTTTTTTTCTTTTTGGTTTTTTTTTGTTTCTATGCGTATTTTTTAATCGAGTTTTTTACGCAGTCGGTTTTTTTGTTTTAATAGAATTTTATTTTTTATTTTACGCTTTTTAGTTATTTTCATTTATTGATGGTAGGTAAGTACCTATCGTAATCTATTCATTTCATTAGGGGGTTATAATGTATACTGTGGATTATTCAGTAGATAACTAATATTATAATAAAGTAGAAAAGTAGGTATACTTAACGTTCCAACTTTATTTATTTATATATTCTATTACAGTTAGGGTTTAGTTATTTATTGTTTAAATGTATTATTATTATTTTAACGTTTTTAGGTAAGTAAGTATCTAAGTGTTATTAGGCTTTTATTCAGTAGGTAGGTACAATTTAAGTAATTTTATTTTAGTTTATATCAATAAATTCCTGTAACCTGTACCATCACGGCTTATACTTTGATAGTTCCAAGCGTAACTACGTAACAAAAATAAAAACTTGTTCGTTAGTAATAAATCAATAAAGCAAGAATACCTAATTGTAAATTAACTTTAAACTTTTTAATTTTTCACGATTTGTTAACATATTTACATTTTACCGGGTTATTTTACTTAGATACTTACTTACCTTGTCCCCTCGAGACCAAGATCATTGTAACATGATCGAAACGTCGAGGTAAGAAAATAAAAATAGTACGCGATTAAGACCCGGTAAAATGTAAATAAATTAACTTTAAACCGTTATATTTCCTAAACGGTTCTTTAAAATGAAAAAATGGTGAAAGAACCCTAATATTTATTTTTAAAAACCTATTCAACGATACCCATCTTGACATACTTTGTCGATTTTGTTTTTTTTTAATTTTGAGAATATGGCATCTGGTTGTGACAAAAAATAATTTGGATTACTGTCATGTCTTTAGTCACACTCGCCAGATTAAGACGAATCGATTGACGTAAGAATCATCAAAATCGGTCCACGCGCGAACGCCACATAGAAACACCCATACATACATATATACATACATACATAGACCGATAAACACATACCCGACTGCGCGACACAAAGGAGGGTCCTTTGTGTCGCGCAGTCGGGTAAAAACGCGATAAAACCGGATAAATAAAGTGTTTTATTTTAATTGTATTTTTTTTTTTAAGAATAGACATTGCTTAAACTAGTATATGTTTATTATTATTGTATAGGGCTTCGTTAAAAAAAATATTTTCAAAAGGGGTCCGTCACCGAAAAAAGTTAGAGAACCGCTGAACTAGACCAAAGTTTGTGCTTGCGAGGTCTACTACCTAACTAGTGTTTATCGAACTCCACCTCTACAGGGGTAATAAAAAGGCTGTGATGAAAAGATGGTCCCATTACCTTATTTTTGATGAGCTTTTCTCATCATCGCGCCAAAGATAGATATTGGTTGCCTGGGAGGGATCGTCCATAAGCGATAAGGCCACTTTAGTTTTAAGGTTTAAAAAAAAATATATTTTACTACATTGCACACAGCGCAATCTAGACCCAAACTAAGCACTAGGCTTGTACTATGGGTACTAAACAACGGATATATTACATACTTATTATACTTTTTTCTTTTTTGTAAATACATACATTATATTATACATAGAAAGACACCCAGACCAGATACAAATATTTTTAAGCATAAATATTTGCACCCGACGGGAATCGAACCCGCAGCCTTCTGCATTGGCGTCGAGCGTTCACCCGACGCGCCACAAAGGCCGTCAAATCTATCATCATTTTCTATCTGTAATTTGTTCAAATTTGTGTTTTTTTAATACAATAAAGCGTTGATCAATCAAGATTGTTATAAGATCCTTAAAAAAATATATATATTAAGTATATGACAGTGTAGGTACCTCTACCTCTGTTGTTTTGTATCGATCTAGAAAACATATTTTTTATATTATTCACTCTATAATTACACTTCAATAGACAACTTTAATCCCAACCGAAACCGTGTAACGCATCTATATTACAAATGTAAGTAGTAAATGTACCTATAAATACCATTTAAGACAGCTTACCAACTTAAAGACCCATAATTTTGGCACTTCAAATCTCCACTAATCCATAACTAAACGTAACTAAATGACAATAGTTATTGGTTACCAAAGGAATACATCATCGTAATTTTTGGCGGGCATAGTCAAACATGGTGGTAATCGAACAGAACACGCGTATAGCACGTGCCGTCCTAAAATCTACCCCAATACTTACCCTAAATGTAAATGAATCGAAACAAATCTGCGGAGATAAGTTTTGAATCCGCACAAAATATTAAATTACACACAACTATATCTTTTATTTACGTTTCCGATTGAACCGTCTCGTTTTACGACGGTTAATTGTTATTTCGCTATCTATGTGGGAAGCAATTTGTGAATGAGATGGTTTGGGATTGTTTTTACATGTGGCCACTTTGCGCTCAATTAGATGGGGTTTTGTTTGTAAGTAAATCATTTTCTTTTAGATTTTCAGAATTACCCGTTTTCAGATTCTTAGACCAAGAATGTAAACAAAAACTCATACCCATAATTATTTGAAAGTGACTGCTTTTTGTTTACTTATTCCTTTGATAATGAAGAATGTTAATGTATGCCAAATCGTTGTTGTTGTTACAGTAAAGCTTGTGTGTATATATACAAATACACTAGGTTAGTTTTTGTTGAAGTCAAAAATACCCATAAGTTTTGATTATTTATTATTAGAATGTAATTACTACCTGCTATTCAGGTAGTACCAATTAGTTACAGACGTTCAAACTTACGTTAAATTTTGAGTCTCGCTAACAACACGTGACGTCATTTACAACGCTCCCCTAATCAAAACGTAAGACGACATATATTTTGACATCGACACATGGAGCGCGAGCGGACTGGGCGTATGTGACATGACGTCACACCCGAAAATCGCATCGTACATTTACTTCTATAATAATATAATAATAATAAATTCGCTTTATTTCTTCCTCATAAAACAATGATACAAGATGTAGTTACATAAAATAAACATAAAGAAAAAGAGGAAGCTGTGCAGCAAGCAAGCAGAGAAATCTATAAATCAGAAACGAATTAACGTATCGAAGTAATTCTATCACTTGTATTTTTTATATTTGACAGAGGTAATATTCAAAATTAGTTATTTTCCTTCATTGACAGTTATGTGTTTACATTTAGGATCTAAGTTTCTGTAAAGGGTATAAATATTTTTGCAATAAGTTGGAAATCACGGTTTCTGTCGCCTTTATGACATTCTAAAGACGATCTGATGGTACCTAATATACACAAGAAGGACAAGCTTTGTTTTTTAATTAGCAAAATTCAACTTCCAAACTTATATAGGTAATAAATTTACTACTACCAAATGCTTAGGTAGAAAAAGTAGGTTTTTAAATCTAAATAGAAATCCAATTAGATGAAAACCTACTTTTTAACCGAGTTTGAAAAAGATACCTACATACATTAATTTTATTATAACTAAATGGTAGGTAACTGTTTGTCTTATGACCAACTATTTTTAATTTGATTACTTGCCATCGTCTCCCTATTTAACTAAACAAATTTCAAGCATCGTTTGTTTCAACAAACAGACAGACAGTCTCAATACCCACCTATCTACACCTATTGTATCCACTTGCCCGCAGGCAAATACAGGTGTATTCACAAAAGAGGTTTTAAAATGTTTGCGCAAAAGTTTAGGGGGACGTTACATTGGCGCCCGCGCGGGTTTCATTATTGATGATGATAACTTTGATGTTATCTAGATATTTTTTGGTTAAGACTTGTGGGAATTTGTAACTTTTAAAGACTTTACTAATATATAGATACCATCCGGTGTCAATATAAGAAAAAAATCTGTTTCAAAGTCTAAGACAGAAATCTATAGTCCATACTTTAACTTTGCTAAGCAAAAACTTTGACTTAAGACAATTTTTGGTATTTCTAAAGCGATCTTCACTACTGTCCAAAGTTTCTGCTCAGTTAAGTCGAAGTTTTCCAAATTCAGAATGTATAAACCAATCAAAAATAATGACCTAAACTTTGCTTAAGGACCATTGTACGGGCTGTCCGTACGCTGTGCTGGCTGTGAGAGAAGGCCCGAGATCTTACTTCAAAGCAAACACTTTTTTCTATGTTTATCAAGATTTTAATAGGCTGAGATTACAAAGCTCTCTATTATAGCAATTTTGATTTTTCTGTTAAATCGTTGTCATGACAACTGTCAGAGCACAAATCAAAAAAGGAAATGCACCGTCACGTCGTGTACATTCCTATATTATGACTAAAAATTTATTATTAGTTCGTATACTTTTACAAAACGAATTTCGACCATAAATTCCAATTCAAAGCGTATGCTAAGCTTTTGCTAGCTCAATCTTAACAAGGTCAAAGTACGCACTATAGATATCAGCCTTAGTTAGAACAATTAAGTAAACAAAGAATTTCCAATTTCAAAGGAAAATAAACACAAAAACAAAGAACTCAAACAAATGTAAACAACTTTCTTCAATTTTCTCTATCACCGGATAAAAGTGCAAGTATAGTTTAAGTATCGTAAACGTTCTGTATTACCCTATTGAGCCCGAATTAACATTTAAGCCCCTCTGTACTTCGGAAGCCACATTAATTAAGAGTAACATAAAATATATTCGAAGTTTGCTTTGCGTGTAGCAATGACGGTGAACTCGTCATTGCATGAGTACCTACATTTTATCTAGCGAATTCTGCACTAGGACTGGGCTATAGCTTGTGTCGTGGTACCCTACCCAAAACACTATCCCCCTTACTCATAAACGCTAATTAATGCGCTGCATAACTATGCATCGTTTGTCTTTTACTGTCATATGAAGATTCAAAGTTGACAGACGGAGACAAACGTCACATAACTTAGTCATGTGTAAATCATATTTTATAAGTGAGGGAGTTTATGTAATCGTGTAATACTATTACAAATAGGGTTTTGAGTTATCGTAGTTACATATTTTAACCTTTTGGAGTGGGAAAAATGGTCAAAAAAGGCCCACACGGTCCCCACTTTGGGACCGTGGGGGCCCAGGGCACAGGCAATATATCGGTTTTTGTCCAAACGCCTGGTGGAGACAATGCTAGACCATAATGCTGGAGTTAACTTAGTACAAATAATAAGCATTGCAATTCAGCGTGGCAATGCGGCCTGCATTTTGCGCTCGTAGCCATGTTACGAAGACTTGGACTTCTTTGATGTTGTTAAGAGTTTATAATAAAGTTATTCCCTGATAGCAGGTCGGTCGTGAGGTCAACATAGAAGTTTTAAGGCGTCCTAAAACTCTAACACTAGGTGAGCCACACCATTGTACAAAAAGAAGAAGGGTTTTAACAAATTCTATTACTTATTATAAAAGTTCAGCATATCAACGGCTATACCAATAATCCGAGTTGTCGTAGTGTCTTGTTACCGGATGGACGGACGGACACCCGACACCTTCCGTTTCCGAAAGACAGGTGAACGATCGATCGGATTATTCGCTCGAATGGGACCGAGTTATAACTCGTTCATTAGTTGTTCTATACATTTACAATATGCCTTTTTAATGGGCGTTTGGCGTTTGAAGGCCCCTATGGCGCGTCGCGCGAATGATCGGCTGCATTGCAGAAGGCTGCTGGTTCGATTTCCGTCGGGTGCAAATATTTACGCTTAAAAATAAATATTTGTATCTGGTCTGGGTGTCTTTCTTATATTATTAATGTAATATGTAATTTCTTCTATGGTTTTCGCGATTTTGCATAATAAAACACTTTATTTATCGGGTGTAATCGCGTTTTATTCATGGTTTTAAACGAACCGAGCTTTCGCCAACTTTACAGGTGGCTTTTTCAAGGTTGACAAGCCAACATCATTAAGATTATCCGATAAATAAAGTGTTTTAATATATATGTGTGTGACAAAAACAAAAACTTTAATATGTAATAAGTATATCCGTTGTCTGGTACTCATAGTACAAGCCTAGTGCTTAGTTAGGGGCTAGATTGCGCTATGTATAATGTCGTGCAATATTTATTTATTTATTTGGGTCTGTTGTATCTTCTATTAATTGGAGTTCGCGTTTCGAAGACACGGTAGTTTGCATGCGATATCTTATTGAATAAACATAATTTGAGTTTGACTTTAACTTTGACCTGATGGTAAGTGACGACATGGTCTAAAATGTCGCACACTCATCCAGAAGAAAGAAAGACGGCAGTGGAACAAGGTGCAACCCGACGACTTTCGACTTCCTCAAACTGAGATGGGCAGTAACAAACCTCGGCCGAAGCCACCAAGACACCCCCTTTTTTCCCCTTTTTACCCGACTGCGCGACGCAAAGGAGGGTAATGTGTTTATCGGTCTATGTATGTATGAATGTTTCTATGTGGCGTTCTAGAGGCCAAACGCGTGGACCGATTTTGATGATTCTTACGTCAATCGATTCGTCTTAATCTGGCAAGTGTGGTTAAAGACATGACAGTAATCCAAATTAACTTTTGTCACAACCAGACGCCATATGGTCAAAATTAAAAAATCCAAAATCGTCAAAGTATGTCAAGATGGGTATATATAAAATGACTCACAGTCGGGACCCATTCATTTTACCAATCTAATTTTTCCAATGGGTCCCGACTGTGAGTCATTTTTTACTCATTTATTATGTGTTCTGTGTGTATCGATTACAAAACTATTACTCAGGGTAATTTCAAATTACTGGGCTTGTTTTTTTCTTTTTGGTTTTTTTTTTGTTTCTATGCGTATTTTTAATCGAGTTTTTTATACGACGAGTTGTTGAGGAAACCTAATGTACCCACAGTTTTAGACTAGGGCTGAAGATAAGGTAAAAAAACCTCGTGGAGTTGATCATATCCTAATCGCTTACTCATACCTATTCTACAAAAATTATTTCCTTGCTATTATATTCATTTTGTAAGTAAATGTTTATGATTATGACATAATGGGCATAAAAACATCGTGAGGAAAACCCCACAGCTTAAAATCACGAAAAAAGGTACACTTAAAGGGCTGGTTGCGAAGTCATTCAGTCTTTAAGACATAATGTGCCTTACCATGGTTTCCTTATTTTGGGACCTCAATCGTCCTGCTAATAAAAAGAAATAAGTTTAAATTAATAAAACTAAATGTACAAAATCTCAAGTATATATCAACATACTTATATTTAAATAAAATTAATTAAAATTCAAAATCCAAAAATGCGTCCCTACGTAAGGTACCCAAAAGGCTGGCTGCATTGCCTCTTGGAATTGCTTTACCAATTCTAAACTAAATTAATGAAAAATTAATATTTTTAAAGTAGTCGGGGATTTTTTTATTATAATTTATTTTATTAGCAGGCCTGTTCTCGCGCTATTAGTGGAGGATAAAAAAACGAGAAACGACTGTGGTAAGCACCTTAATCTAAAAAAATATATTAGCACTTACCATGTCGACCATAAGCACCGTAACCCGCGAAACCCTTTTATCGTGTGACCAGTTGATTTCGAAGCAGTCAGCAGACACCGTGCGAACTGCCGCCTGGTCATCCGGTCCAATGAGCAGCGATGCCGATCCATATGGTACCTGCACCAGTAACCACCACACACGATGATAGCAAAAAATGTTGATGGTAAACCGAAACGTGTGCACTCACCGGATTGTGATAACCTGGGACCGATTTAAAAAGAATGGATACCTCTGTGGCGCGTCGGGCGTACGCTTGACTGCAATGCAGGAGGTTGCGGGTTCGATTCCCGCTGGCTGCAAATATTTATGCTTAAAAATAAATATTTGTTTCTGGTCTAGGTGTATTTCTATGTATAATCTTACTAATATTATAAACGCGAAAGTTTGTATGTAAGTATGTATGTATGTGAGGTTGTTACTCTTTCACACAAAAACAACTGAACCGATTGCGATGAAACTTGGAATATTGGTAGCTGGAAACCTGGATTAACACATAGGCTACGTTTTATCCCGACATTCCCGTGGGAACGGGACTTACGTGGGTGAAACCGCGGGGCGCAGCTAGTATGTATGTATTTACAAAAGAAAAATAAATATCAGTAGTATATCCGTTGTCTAGTCACCGTAACACAAGCTTTAGCAGCTTACCACGGGGCTAGATGGCGCTGTGTGTTCGTCACAGAATTTTATTTATACCTACTCGTACTCTTTAATAAATAAAGCTATACATAGTATAATCAAAATAGATAACCAAAACCCCATTTATTATTATATTATGCATAAGTTAGCTAAAATCATAGCGACACGGAGTTCATAATAATATAAGAAATAGATAATATTCTGTTCGCTCCCGCCTTCTAGTCGTAGTCGTTCGTTCGTTTCCTTCCTGGGATTAATAAAGGTATTATTATGTTTAAATGAGCAAAATTATGTTAATACCATAATAGGACATCTTACTAATATTAGGTATAAACGCGAAAGTTTGTATGCATGTATGTGAGGTTGTTACTCTTTCACGCAAAAACTACAGAACCGATTGCGATGAAACTTGGAATATATTTAGCAGGGGACCTGTATTAACACTTTTTAGCTACAGCTACTTTTTATCCTGTTATTCCCGCGGGAACGGGACTTACGCCGGTGAAACCGCGGGGCGCAGCTAGTTACAATATAAGTGCGTTATGATGGTTATAATATAAATTACACACGAGGCGGAATTTCAGTAATATAGCCGAGTGCGTTTAATACATACGACGTTTTTCACACACTTGCAAGGAAACAGTATTATCTATAAAAACCCACTTTACGAGCAAGTGTGTTGAAAAACCTATAATCTACTATGACCATTACTCCTACGTTTTTTTTAAATTGTTATTATTATTAATATTAATATAATCAAAGATCACACCTACCACATAATGGTTTCAGGAAGGACACCAAGTAGTTTTATTATACTTTCATCAATATTCTAACGATTGCATTGTAGTGCTGCCAGTGTAAAGTATTTTTATTGCGATACGAAGTTGCACCGGGTCAACTGAAATCTTAGTGGGTAAAATAATAAAAATACTTACGTAAACTGGTTCCGATTACATACTTTAATCTCAGCTTTAAGTTGTACAAAATTGATTCCCGGAGCCACAATCTATTCTATACTATTTTACTTATATATCTATATATATAAAAGAAAGTCGTGTTAGTTACACCATTTACAACTCAAGAACGGCTGAACCGATTTGGCTGAAAATTAGTGGGTAGGTAGCTTAGAACCAGGAGAAGGACATAGGACTTTTTATCCCGACGGGACTTACGCGGGTGAAACCGCGGGGCGCAGCTAGTAATATTATAAAGCTGAAGAGTTTGTTTGATTGTTTGTTTGTTTGAACGCGCTAATCTCAGGAACTGCTCGTACGATTTGAAAAATTCTTTTTGTGTTTGATAGTCCATTTATCGAGGAAGGTTACTTTTGATCCCGATATTCTTACGGGGTCGGGACTTACGAGGGTAAATCCCGCGGGACGCAGCTATAAAAACCAAAGGCGTGTTAGTTACACTATTTATATCTCAAGAACGGTGGAACCGATAGGAATGAAATTTGGTACAGGGTTAGTATAGGGGTTTAAATAAAATATAGGGTACTTTAAATGATCGTACGGGTTAAGCAACGCTTGGCGTTACACATACGTGATGGGTCAACAGGAACGATCGCACTAATTAGAATGAAATTTGGTACAGGGATAAGTTTAAGGGAATAAATAAGATATTTTAAATGATCGTACGGGCAGCGCTTGGTATGGACATACGTGATGGGTAAAAATGACGGTTAAATCGATTTGAACTAAATTTGGTACAGGGATAGTTTAGTGGTTGAAATAAGATATAGGGTTCTTTTAATAATCATACGGGTTAAGCAACGCTTGGTATGATGACATACGTGATGCGTCACATACGTTACGAGATAGGAATTTATGCGGGTAAAACCGCGGGGCACAGCTAGTTATAATAATATGATGAAAGTAGTTTATCCAAGAAAAGTGTATAATATTTTCCTAGATTTGCAAAATAAACTCTGAAGCCGCTTTCATAAAGAAATTTAATTAAAAAAATTGAATATGAAAGAAACAGGAAGAATAGGACAGTCAGTCATTCCGTAAATCAGTTAGGACGTTCTCCGAATTTGTTTGAGGTAGAAGGAACATTTTGGGTTAGGGGTTTCTAAGGCCATTCGGATTTCATTTCGTTCTATTATTTTACTTCTATTCTCTATAGTTATCTATTTTCTTAGAATAAAGAGAACAAATAGTATGAACTTGGAAGTAAACTAAAAAAAAGTTATGTAGGGGACTTAAAATTTTTAAAATTCATGTCCGTTTGTCTGTATCACTTTTTGTTCCATAAACAATTAAGAACTACTAATTCAATTGAAATCTGATTTTCAATTTTAGATACCTAGTTCTATTTTCGAGGAACCTCGTGTTATACTTGACATCGAAAACCAATTATTAGATTCCGAGTAATGAACTATGCAGCTATGCTGACTCGGCTATGCACTATTTCTACGCATACGAAGTCGCTGGTAACTAGTTTAAGAATTCCAAGTGCTATGGAAGCGCGCAGACTATATATCTTTTACGTACGACTAATTAAATAAATGCAAATATTTATGCTTAAAATACAAAAAAATATTTTTTAACAAAAATACTTGTACCCAGCGAACCCGCAACCTTCTGCATTGCAATCGGGCATTCGAACGACCACAGAGGTTTTCGAAAAGAAGAAGAATAAGAGAAACGTGAAAGGCCAAACCGAAATAAAACCGACTCCTTGGTAACAGAGTATGCTAAGTAGAGTTTCTAAATCCGAAACACAATAGCTGTCGGTGAGGAAGTTTCAAGGACTGCTCGACCTCTCAGTTTCCAAAAACACAAAAGATGGAGTTTCGGAGTTCAGAAGAAACCACGAGTTTTTATTATGAGGTAATAAAGAGTTAATAGTTGTACCTTATAATAAATAACTCGGTCGTCGGAATAACTAACGACGACCGAGTTTTTTTATCATAATAATGAAGTTTACTAAAGACCGGTCGGAACGGCGGGCAATACTCGTCGATATCACTGTTCCGCATGACGTTAATCTCATAAAGGCTGAAAAGGAAAAGGAAACTAAGTACTTGGACTTAGCCCATGAAATTACCGCCATGTGGCACGTTGATTCGACGAGTATTGTTCCGATAGTCGTGTCGGCAAATGTGTTGATAGCAAAGAGGCTCGACTAACATCTCAAGAGGCTCTCGCTTGACGGTTGGGTTAAGGGTCAGATTCAGAAGGCAGTCGTCCTTGATACGGCACGTATCGTCAAAAGATTCCTGTCTCTGCGACCCTAACCATCGGTAGCCTGGGCCCTGCCCTGCTGCCGACATACTTCTAGGTTTAGGTTTTTATAGCAATTTACTGTTTTTATGCAAAATATGTGCATTATTTATAGGGTCTAAAAATTTATTTTTATATAAATAATTTTGTTTGTAGGTTTTGTGGTAATGTATATATTTTGTATTCAGTTTATTTTTATAGAAACTTAAATTTAAGAATAAAGACAAATGAGTGTAAACTTTATTAGCAGCGTCCAGCGGTTGCATCCGTGTTAGTCCCGATCTCACAGGAATATCGGGATAAAAAGTAGCCTATGTCCACCACTTAACTGACTGATCATCAGGTATTTTACTCACAAAGCAATCCACCCCACCATGACTGCCTCTCGTTGTATTGTCGTCCATTTTAACGCTCAAAAAAAAAAAGTAAAAATTAAAACTTTTTGTTTAATTATTTAAAGTATATATTTTTTTGTTTTAATTTAATTTATTTGTAGTTAAATTTAATTTGTTTTATAAAGAAAAGAAAAATACCCCGCCTACTTTAAAAAAAATCACAGATTATAAATAAAAAATAACCTTCTCTTTTTATTATTATTTTAATTTTATTATTGATGTTTTTAATAAAACACAATTTTTACCGGGTTTTACTCGCGTTTTATTTAATAACGGCATTATTACAAAAGTACCGAGCTTTCGCTAACTTTATAGTTAGCTTTTTCAAGGTTGACTGAGATGTAATTCGTCTATTTTAATGTTCTAAAAAGTTACAGTAAGCTACCGCCTCTTAATGATTTTTTTTAGCTAAACAAAATAGTTGCACTTAGCTACGGCTTATAAGACATCATGGTAGGGCAGAATATGGATTTCAAGTTCACCCAACGCTTTAAACTCGACTTGAACAGATTGCCTCTACTTGGGTGGCCGACCGGGTGCTACTGTTAAAATCATCACAAGGGCAAGTATTCATACATAAACTAGCTGCGTCCCGCGGCTTAACCCGCGTAAATCCCGATCCCGCGGGAATATCACGATGTGTAAACATACCTATTAAATTGAATCACTCTATCTACTATAAAAAATCTCATTAAAATCCGTTGCGTATTTAAAGAATCACTCTATCTACTATAAAAAATCTCATTAAAATCCGTTGCGTATTTAAAGAATCACTATATCTACTTTAAAAAATCTCATTAAAATCCGTTGCGTATTTAAAGAATCACTCTATCTACTATAAAAAATCTCATTAAAATCCGTTGCGTATTTAAAGAATCACTCTATCTACTATAAAAAATCTCATTAAAATCCGTTGCGTATTTAAAGAATCCCTCTATCTACTATAAGAAATCTCATTAAAATCCGTTGCGTATTTAAATAATCACTCTATCTACTATAAACAATCTCATTAAAATCCGTTGCGTATTTAAAGAATCACTCTATCTACTATAAAAAATCTCATTAAAATTCGTTGCGTATTTAAAGAATCCCTCTATCTACTATAAAAAATCTCATTAAAATCCGTTGCGTATTTAAAGAATCCCTCTATCTACTATAAAAAATCGCATCAAAATCCGTTGCCGTATTTGTAGTTTTAAAGATATAAGCATACATGCAAACAGACAGCGGGAAGCGACTCCGTTTTTTACTATGTAATAATAATTTTGAGAACCAAAATGTAGATTTAAATTGATAGAGTTATTAAAATCATATCGAAAAGTGCGAGAATTCATCTAAAACGGTCAAGTCGTTTGACCGTGAAGAGAAAATAAACAAACAAATGTTTTTTTTTTCTGATTTACAATACGAGTTTTATAAAATGATTAGTAGGTACTTAGTTTTCATATTTAGGTAGGTACACATATTATAAATCTAAAACTAAATAAGAATACAGCTGGAAAAAAAAATGAATTAACTGCATATTATAATCATTAAACTTAATTTATTGATAAGTGTTTTTTATTTAGGGATTCTGGTATATTTTTAATGACCTTATGGGTTTTTTTATTCTCCCTGGCTTTTTCACAATAACACCCCTTTGAATAATGCGTCCGCTCTGCCGAAATAATCGTAACAATATCGATTTTTTAAAAGAAAACTTCTCGGAATTTATAGTTTTGTGATAATTATTATGTCAAAACAATTCAAAGCAAACTTATTTTGATTGTTACATTCACATTAGCACTTATCAAATTTTTTGGTAAATGTTACACTTTGACAATTCAATAAGTATTTAGGAAATTCAACATTTTGGGAATTCAACTTTTGGGGAATTTATCACTTTGGGAATTCAACATCTCGGTACTAATGCTTCATGATTGCAATTTCCGCGTACCCTTGTAGTTCCCATTTAGAAAATTATATGTGTGAGTTGGGGATGAATTTTGTATTGATATTATATTATTGCTGAGTCCGAGCTTCGTTGTCCATTGCTCGGCGAGCAGTCGATCGGTCTATTGCAACCGAGTGGCGGCCGAGCAACAGACAACGAAGCTCGGATCCGGCACGACCGGCCCGTTGACGGTTTAATATAATTCATCCATTGATGAATTCATTTAGGCCAACAATATAAGCCAGTATAGACTCCGAACTGGAAAATATCTAGCTGACCTAAAAACGTCGCAATAAGAGAATTTAAAAACAATAATGCCAATAAGACATGGGAAGAAAAACACTGAGACTGTATTCCCTGCTGGAGTGGAATTGGGGAGTCTTTAATTCCCCTTTGAAAAAGTCAGCGTGCTTTTAGACTCTTTACTGACCATGTGTGATAGTTATCAAACGCTAGCCTATACGAAATAATATGAATAGAAAACTTAACCCTTTCTTTGCAGGCGGGTAAAAATGTAAATATGTCTTTTGTATGAGGATCTTTTTGTTTTAATCACTTTTGCCAATTTGAGCGATTGCCATAGTTCGATTTCTACTGTATTTCGTTCGATATCATTATTTTTCTGTGTGAATCGCACGACCGCAACGAATGGTATCAACTATTCGCCGCATGAGTCCGACATCGAACGAAAATCAGCAGATATCGAATCATTTGATTTTCAATCTCAGGCTGTGCCATGTGTAGAATCTCCTGGAAACTGTGAAATATGTAACTATACTTTGGTAAATAAAGAATTTGTATTTTTTGTATTTGTATTTGAATCGTCTAGAAGTGCAACGAGCGATTCAAAAATTATTCCTCTACTATAATGCTACGACCAAAGGAACGAAAAGAAAACTGTAATTTAGGAAGAAAATCTGTCATTATACTCTCGTAGTAGGTATTATGTGAGATTTTTGGTTCGTTTGTAGAATCAGGGATGGTTTATATTAGACCGTCACGGACCGTACCGTGTCCGAGCTTCGTTGCCTATTGCTCGGCCACCACTCGGTTGCAACAGACCGATCGACTTCTCGGCGAGCAATGGACAACGAAGCTTTGAAGCGAAGAAGGTGACGGTCTAATATAAATCATTCCTTGTGGTACAGGCTCAGTCGTCAAGTCACGTAGCTGGCTCAAACGTAACAATTATGTTTCAGAAGCGGAATAACCCTGTATTACCTAACGTCTTAACTTTCTCGGAATTTCACATCTCAAGGACGGAGCAAATGACGTTCGTTTATGTAATACTCGATATAACAGTAAGTAGGTATATTTTTTTCTAAGTCTTTCGCAATTTTGCGTCATATAACACAATATTTTTCGGGTTTTACTCGCGTTTCATTTAATAACGGCATTATTTCCAAAGACCAAGATTTCGACTGGTAAACAATGTGTTTTAGTAAGTATGAATTTGATATATCTTTGGTTTTGTTTATTAAGCACTCAACAAAGTTGCCTGGAAGAAATAGCTTTGAACTATAAGACCGTCTTTTTGTACAATATTTTTTTCGTTATTAATGTGTCTCTTTTAGTATGTATTAGTCTTAGATTTTCTCGATTTTGCATAATAAAACGCAATATTTACCAGGTTTTACTCGTGTTGTTATTTAAATAAAGTAGGTAGGTATTTATCTATAATCAAAGTTTCCCAAGCAAAGTTACTTTACTATTATTTTTTTCCAATTCAATCGCCATCGGTGTTTGTTAGGTACCTATTCTATACTAAATACTACGACTTCCATCCCGTTTGTCTTTTTCTTTAAGAAAAAAGTGATTAACCATAAAACGCTTATGGTGAAGGAAAAACCATCTTAAAGCGGATCTTAAAATCATTTCTTAGTACGGAAAACGCCCAAAACTTACTTATAAAACAAAACTTTATAACCACGCACCCGCCGCCCTTCCGAACAGAATTAAATAAGACAAATGAAAATCTGCATACATAAATAAAAAGCATAGTTTATAGTAACGTAACCATTCTACAGTTAATAATCCAATTAGTTTTATCAACAGATAATCGAACCACAAAACGTTTTCTCACCACAATACCGAGGCTTCCGCGCTGCACCGGCCATTATAACCCGATCCGTGTTGACAGATACTTTCCCGCGCACAATATGTCATGTTTTTTTTTCATTGGGGTTGGTTACAAACAGCCAATTACATTGGGGGCGGGTTGCACTTGACTAAAGTATCTACTTACTTACTATAGTGTCGGTCGTTAGTCACACACCATCGACAGATTGAATTGGATCGTCCTCCGTGGACTGAAAATGAAGAGATATTAATTATTCTTTTTAAACGACTATGGACTCACGCGTCCGTCGCGTGGGATACACAGCTTTTGTTTTTGTAGATTATAAAATATGCAAAGGAAAAAAATAAATTAGTTTTTTTTTTCGCGCCAGTGTTGCCAAGGCGCATGCTACAAACGTTTAATTTAATTAGTGATAATGGTGGCATATTGTGTTAAAAAGTGATTTGTGATGTGTTTTAAAATGAATTATAAACGAATTTTGGATTACTCGTTAGAAGTTTTTGATTAGTGGAATAGAGGTCAGTGAATTTGTTTGTCATTGGAGACGTTAATTTTGATATTAGTAACGATAATCTAATTATAGAAGATCAAGTGGCAAAGTAACATTATCATCATTTTGATCGTCATTTTGACGCATTGTAGATCTGAACGAAATATCACTTTTACGCTGAAAAAATTATGGTCTTAACATAACAGTCTTTGATAACAGTTTTTGTAGATGAGGTTTTCGTAGGCGTAGACAGTTTGTAGCGTTTGGTACGTTTCGTAGGCGATTTCTTTTTATTTACCTTCAATCCTATTTGATATAAGTAATTTACAGAAAGAACTATTTTAAAATCATACACGGAAAAGTATCATAAAACAAATAGGTACCTACTAGAGATACTAGCAATAAAATTAAATACTATTTGGTGTATGGATATTATTATTAAATTTAAACAAACCGACAGGTAAATTTATTTTTATTTTGGTTTGTTTTATAATTATGTTAAAATTAGAAAAGTTAAAGCTTACGTAGTCTTTTTTATTAGTTGCCTAAGATTTTATGAAAATTAAATACTGGTATCTAAAATAGTAACAAAGTAATAACACATATTCGCAAAATAGAGTAAGAAGTTTTTGCAATTACAATAAGTTTTGTAAGGACTAGTTTGGCTAGTTTACCTAGTTTACCTTAATAATTATTTTTTGTAGACAAATAACACAAACTACTTGTGATATTTGAGTTATTTATGTTATTATTAGTTATTACCGGTGCTTACCGGTATTACCGGTTATACACCGGTGTTGGTTTAGTGGTAGATATCCCGACTTTCATTCCGAAGGGCATGTTTTCGAATCTCGGCCGCGCACCAATGTCTTTTTCATTAAGAAATATATATGTGCGCTATTAGGTAAACATAGGTCTTACTTACGGTGAAGGGAAACTTCGTAAGGAAACCCACGGCTTAAATCACGCACAAATGCCCAATAGTAGAGCTAATTGCCGAAACACACAGTTAAAACTTTAACTTTTGACGCAAACTAAACTTAAAATATTGATTATTTACACTCAAAAGTTATTTATTTCAAATATTTAAGTCTAACCTTTAACGACACTATTATAACGAGGAAAGTTTTGTTAGTTTGTTTCTAACGAATAGGCTCCGACACTGCTGGACTTAGGTACATATATTTGAAATATTCTTCCACAAATAGAAAGCTATCTTATCCAGGAATAACTTAGGCTATTGATTATGAAATCAGGGTGAAACGCAGCTATATTTTATAATGTATGTTCAGCGATAAACTCAAATATAACTTAGCCACTTATCACTTGGCGGAATTTTGGCATATATAACTCAAAATATCTGAATAATCCCGTCCTACTTACCCTAAAATCAAAAACTTGTATTAATATTAGCCGAACGTACTTAAACCATACCTAATAACATAATATAAAATTAAAAAAAGCTTACACCACCCTTTTGTAAGGCAACAATCTTGACTGGGCTATTGGGCGGTTGAGATGGTTTATTTTTGAATTTGGAAGGTGGATTAGGAAGAGTGGATTAGGAAGAGTGGATAGTTGTGTATATCTGTTACAGGAAATGTATGAAAGTTAGGAATTGTATGCCATTTCTAAAATGTACTAGGAAATATTTTACATTACATTTAATATTAAGTTCAGTCTCACGTCTGAATTTTATGTCACAAAACATATACATAATAACATCGAATTCGATACATATACGAGAGAGATATAGGTGAGACGGTTAAAACAAATCGATACATATACGACATAGGTGAGACGGTTAAAACAAAAAGGTTGATTTAACTTCTCGAGGTTATTTTTTATTTACCCGGTAAAAATATATTTCCGAACGCTGTTTAGAAAATGCGTGTAATTTTTTCACATATTTCCAAACGATTTTAGGAATTGTATACAGTGCTTAAGAATTTTATACAATGACGAATTTCATAGTTTTTCTGTAACATATCTATAATATTAATAAAAGAGAACTACTAATGAGTTTGATTTGCAAAATATTGTGGTAATAATAAACACAATAGGTTTATTGAAATGAAGCAACACTTTATCTAGGCGTCTGTCTATAATAAAATTATCATGATTTATAAAACAAAGTTTCTTAGTTCTAAATCCAAATGTATTCTACAAAATACAGCTGGTCCGATTGTTTTTAAAAAATATTTTATTGTTTTTTTTTTATGTAGTCATGTCACGACGACGGATCGTCGTTGTTACCCAAAAGCCAGTGTCAAGTTATTTTATTTACCCGGTTTCTCCGATGTCGATACAAAGTCCGGCGTGTCAACCAGTTCTTAAACAACCCTCAGCTATAATAATAGTTACGGTGTTACAGGCATGGCTGGTTTTAGTGCCCAAAAACAAGTACCTACTTGTAAAAAAAAATTGTTACTGATTTGTCCGATGTCGATATTAAGTCCGCAGTTTCAACCAGTATTTATGTGCTTGCTGTTGCCAAAAATCCAGTATAAAATCACAATTTTTTCCGATGTAACTGATGTCGATAGTCGATACGTAATCCCTATGTCAGTCAACGAGAAGCAAGCAATAAAAATGAATGTGTCCTACCGTCTCGCCCAAAAGCCCAAGCACTATCAAGTTAATTATTATCCGTAATACAGAATCCGGCGTGTCTACCGCAGTTATGAAACATCCCTCGGAGATGTATAGGTAAGGTAAGTTACGTGGTGTTACAGGCATGGCAACAGCATCAGGGAGGCAGTGATCCGGCCGCCCGCGCCGCGCGCCGCCCGCTTGCGCGCGGAGATGCGCAGCCCGAAGGGGCGGGCCCGGTCTCATGGAGTACGTCCCCAACAACCCCCAGTACGGGGGCTGTTGCCAGAGGCTGTGCTGCGACCCGCTGCAGCCTTGTGCCTGTCTCGACACCATCGACTTCAGCGACCACTGCTGTCCGGTAAGATATTACATTTTAATACAACTGAAAAAAAAAATTAAACACACCGCGCTATCTAGCCCCAAACTAAGCACTAGGCTTGCACTAGGCTACTATGGGTACTAGACAACCAATAACATAGTTTACTTTTTTTTTTGTAAATACATATATACATAGAATACACCCAGAACCAGAAACAAACATTTATGGTCAGCAGAAATAATTGTTCTTGGCCGGAATCGAACCCGCTACCTTCTGCGTTGCAGTCAGGGCGTCGCCCACCGCGCCAAAGAGGCGAACGAAAGAAAGAACGATAAATTAAGTAAGCTATTACTAGACTTGTATTATGGTAACCAGATTCTAAATATTATATGCACACAATACATGTCTATAATACTAATAATTTCTTCTATGGTTTTCGCGATTTTGCATAATAAAACACTTTATTTATCCGGTTTTATCGCGTTTTTATTCATTATTTGACCCGAGCTTTCGCCAACTTTACAGTTGGCTTTTTCAAGGTCACAAGGTTTTCACATCTCAGTCAACCTTGAAAAAGCCAACTGTAAAGTTGGCGAAAGCTCGGGTCAAATAATGAATAAAAACGCGATAAAACCGGATAAATAAAGTGTTTTATTATAATACTAATTATTTCTTTCATCCCACTAATAAGATTAAAAATTTACTTTACTTAAGTTTTGTTAGATGTACCTATGTTCGTTTGTTTGTGATTCAAAACGCGTAAAAACTACTGAAACGATTGCGTTTAAACTTTGTATGGAGTAGTAGGAGATCAGGATTAACACATAGGCTACTATTTATCTCGATACTCCAGCGGGATCGGGAAAAACGCGGGTGCAACCGCGGGTGACTGCTATCGTAATAAATATAGTAAGCGGCTCTATTACTATTTCACGAAAAACTTTATTACGAAAACTTTATATAAAGATAAAGTTATATAAGATATAAGTACTTTTGATAAAGTTTTTCGTGATAAAGTCTTTAGTGATAAAGTTTTTCGTGATAAAATCTATTCGTGAACAAGTGTTCCTTGATAAAGTCGCTTCGTGAAAACGTTTTTGTGAAGAAGTTTTTCATGATAAAGTCTTTCGTGATAAAGTTTTTCGTGATAAAATCTATTCGTGAACAAGTGTTCCATGATAAAGTCGATTCGTGAAAACGTTTTTGTGAAGAAGTTTTTCATGATAAAGTCTTTAGTGATAAAGTTTTTCGTGATAAAGTCTATTCGTGATAAAGTTTTCGTGAAAAAGTTTTTCATGATAAAGTCTTTAGTGATAAAGTTTTTCGTGATAAAGTCTATTCGTGAACAAGTTTTCCATGATAAAGTTTTACTGATAAAGTCGATTCGTGAAAAAGTCTTCCATGATAAAGTTTTCGTGATAAAGTCGATTCGTGATAAAGTTTTCGTGAAAAAGTTTTCGTGAAAAAGTTTTTACTGATGAAGTCTTTCGTGATAAAGTCTATTCGTGAACAAGTCTTCCATATTTCGTAAATTAGTTTTTATTGCTCAAGGCATATTTACTTGAAATATTTTAAAGGAAAAATTCATCTTCAAAAATTCACTTGCGGCGAGATTTGAACTCGCGTCCCTGGATCAATACTCCAGTGCCTAAGCCGCTCGGCCACGCAAGTCTTCCATGATAAAGTTTTCGTGATAAAGTCGATTCGTGAAAAAGTTTTTCGTGATAAAGTCTTTATTGATAAAGTTTCTCGTGATAAAGTCTATTCGTGAACAAGTTTTCTATGATAAAGTCTTCAGTAGTAAAGTTGTTCGTTATACAGTAACAGAGCCATAGTACGTACGCTTGCAATATAGAAAGCTTGTAAGAGTTGCATTATGGACACCGAATAATGAATATTATTTACGGAATATTATAATACGGATACCGAATAATGAATCTTACTAATTTTAATGCGAAAGTCTGTGTATATATGTGACTTTCTTACTCTTTCACGCAAAACTAGTTAGTTTTGTAAGTATTTGTTTCTTAGTCTAGTTATGTTGGTTATTTATATATATTTATTCTAGAAAATGGACCCCAGTCTTTATAAAGAAGATTAGATGAGATAAAGGTCTTCATTTTGGGAATCTTATATTTTGATCTTATGTCTCACTTTTTATTTTTGCAAACGATCGATAGCCAGTCGAACTATATTTCCCACTAGGCCCGGCTATAATTATTTATCGGATCATTATCTTATCAAAATAACTTCAAATCAAATAGTTTAAAGATATTAATTGCAAAAAATGCACCTATTGCTGGGTGAAATAGTACCGTAGTAGGAAATAGACGAACGAACAATAAAACTTGTTCTCTTCTAATATTGGAGTGTCTCACACTGTCACAGTTTTCAGGTCACCTTATGGCCTCTATGCGCTCTGGCGTGTCCTCTTTCAGAGGAAGCTATGGCGCTTTATAAAATTGTTTTTGTAGGGTTGAATAGAAGATAAGGTGTAGTGATGTCCTAACAGAGCGACATAACCGTTCGTTCGGTAAAGCTCTTAATTAAATAGATTTAGAAAAAAAAAACTTACTTCTCGACTGCTATCGGAGATAACAATCGGGGTCAACTAAAAATGTTTTATCAGTCCGGGCCCTGTTATTCCTGTGATAGAATTGTCCGAAAATTTCATTTCAAAGTTAATGCTCTGCCATATGTCCGTTATTGTCCATTGTCTGTAGGTAATATGGATAGCTACAATCCATTCTGTTTTACCAACTATTTTCATTTAGGACCTCACGTGGGCGTAACCTAGACCTAAATCAACTCGAGTAACAGCATTTTGACCAAGCAACCTACTTGTTTTCTTAACTTTCTTGAGTTCACAAACTTGAACTTGTTTCCCTTTAAAACAATATAACAAGTTTGTTCTTAACTTAGTACCAGCGTTCAAGAGCCAAAATACAAAACCCTTCGAATAACGAGCTGGGCAACTTAGTAATGTCAAAGAGTTCTGAGTTTCTGAAACCTAGATTTGTTTTATTGTTTCATTCATGCATCCACAATCTACACAAATCTTTTAAACCCTTGTTTAAAATGCGTTCAAAAACAGTTTGTTACGGAACGAATTCCTTGTACTTATTTTTATAAAATATTAAAAATAAATATGTTATTATTAGGTACAGTTTTTTCAACACACCTGTGCTTTTTGCGTCTACCGTTATAAAGCAGTCATTAACTGGATTTGACCACCTCTGTGGCACGTAGAGCGAATACCCGATTGCAATACAGAAGATTGCGGGTTCAATTCCCTCTGAGAACTACTATTTGAATACCTTACCCAATAGCTGCTATTATTTTTACAGACTTTATATATTACTAGCAGAGCCCGCGATTTTACCCGCGTAAGTCCTGATCCCGCGAGAATATTGAGATAATAAGTAACCGTTCTCGATAAATGGATTATCAAACACAAAAATATTTTTTCTGTTCGGATCGGTAGACCACAGTGAACAATCAAATAAATAAACAAACTCTTTAGCTTTATAATATTAATATAATAGAGTATAGATTACTAGCATGTAATTGAATAATCAAAGTACATGTGTGAACACCTCCTAGGTGATAGTGGTCAAACGTTACGAAATAGAAAAGTAAACAAGAAACTTCTTGGCGTGAACAATATGTATGCTCATGCAAAGTAACAGCTTTGGTACTAAGTCTTTGAGCTAAGCCGCGCGCGGACGGACGGACAGACAGACAGATAGATAGACTGACATGACGAAACTATAAGGATTTCTTGTTGACTATGAAACCCTGAAAAGAAACTGTCTGACCAATCGCTATAGCCAAAAGGTTATCAATCACGAAATCTTGGGTTTAGGTTTTACCATCAGGTAACCGAAATTTATTTATTCCTCTTTCTTACAGCAAGAAACAGAAAACTGTTGTCCAGAAAATGGCGACGACTTAAACCCTCTAAGCGAGACCATAACCCCTTGCGAGGTCGGAGGCCTCGAGGATGTGAACGAGGGTTGGTCACAAGAAGAGATGGGATCGTTCTCGTTGCCGAGCTTGGAGTTGGACGCGTTACCTTCGCTGTTTCCGTTCTCACCTTGTCCAGGGTACAGGTGAGATCTTAACCGCCGAACAGGTACAGAAACGCTACTCAAAATCTGAGCTCTACATAATCAATGAAGCAGCTCTCAAACTCACACATTTCCGTACTGCCAAATTAAACTTTGAATTTCCTCAATTAATTATGTTCTCTCTCAAATTTTGGGTAGCGTTTATGTATTAAGTCGTAATTCAGACGAAACAAAAGGCGACGTAGCCATACCACATAATTTTTTTGCCACACACGTTTTCTATGTGACCCATTCAAGTATTAATATTTTTTCAAGATTTTTCTATCCATCACTGGGTAATTCTCCTCTACCTACTAATATTATAAATGCGAATGTAATTCTGTCAGTACGTTTTTAGATTAATTTTATCATAGAGATAAATGGGACTTTGGCACATAGGCTAACTTTTATTCCGACATTCCCACGGGATCGAAATTACGCGCGTGAAATTGCGAGGCGCATCAGCTAGTAGATCTCAAATTTCGGGTTACTTTATGTCGTTCTTTAAGGTCCCACCTTCTTATTTAGCAATTTAGACATAATCACGTTTAAGACCATCATCAAGTTAGACGAGTTGCTTCGTTAGACTACCTCAGATTATTATGATGGTGTATCTACTTTAAAAATATTGTTAAAATAAAATGAATTAAACAACTTTACTTAAGTTAAAACTTGACCTAATGCTATTAAAGATAACAACCCGGATCAACTGTTCCTCAGATTTAGACGAAGTGATGTTAAGACGAGTTACCTGTTGCATTTTAGACGAGTTGCTACATTAGACTACCTGAGATTAAGACAAGGTAATTTTTATACGAGTTATATCAGTTGCATAGATGAGTTACTAAGTTAGACTGCCTGATATTGAGACAGTTCGATACTAACCAGTAGATTACGACGATTACATAAACTACCTAATTGTCTTTTGTTTTCAGTTTCGATTATTTAGGCCATCTTGTTTCTAAAGTTGCCAGGAGCATATAACATTTGAAAATAAATTGATAAAGCATTACTTACTCTATCTATCCAACATTGAACATACTATCCGGTAGCTGTAGCCGATATCACAGTTTTTTATTTTATTTTTATTAATCTATATTGTCCCACTGCTGGGCAAAGGTCTCCCTGACATCCTTCCAAGCTGTCCGGTCCTGGGCTAGATTTGGCCAATCTCCGTGGAATGCATCGAGATCAGAAAACAAAAGATGACTTAAACAGAATATGACTAAAGGGGAAAAAAAAATTCAAAACAGAATATGACTAAAATCGAACATGACACCCACCGAACAACCCTTATATTTGTTCAGCAGGAGCAACCCCGTCGAAAATCGGGAGCGAGTCGGTGGGGAGGCTGCCGACGTCCTGCTCTCACTGAAACACGGAGTCGTCCACGCCGACTGTGCGAGCGAAACTGTACCACAGGTAACTGTCTCCCTTCAACTACACACGTCGCCGGATGGTTAGAGCGGAACGGAAGAGTTTTCGCCTTCCCCTTTTTCGATTGTTATTTCGGTTTCGAGTTGGATTGGTTACTACGCCTTTATGTATTATTTTAATAAAGAAATCGATGGAAAGCAATCTGTTGGCCGATTTTAATTTGTATTGCAATTCTGATACGTTTTCCAATAATTTAGTAAAATTCCTATTAAATTGTTAATAGATTTTATAGAAATCAATGTTAAAGTAATCATTAGGTTATTATTACTTTTTATTTATTTCTGTAACACTTGGCTTTATAAGTTTTGTTTGTATTTTGTATGCATGCTGCTAGCTAACTCTTTTTACCTCCGAAAAAGGAGTTTATTCGACATAATTAAGTAGTTTTTTTTCTGTTTTCGTGATATTTGGTTTGAAACCAAATTCAGTTTTCTCATTGCCTTTATTTATTTTATTTATTCAATACACAAGATACATAAATAATAAACAAGACATAATATCCATTAATACTAAGGTAAGTCTAACCCTATACAGAGTTTTAGCATTTTATCAATGTCCTAATCAGGTACCTAAACCCGAAAAATAAAATTTAATTTAACCTTTACATATTAT
This sequence comes from Idaea dimidiata, assembly GCA_949358125.1. Classification (NCBI taxonomy): domain Eukaryota; kingdom Metazoa; phylum Arthropoda; class Insecta; order Lepidoptera; family Geometridae; genus Idaea; species Idaea dimidiata. The sequence goes on from OX442330.1 coordinate 24,983,622, forward strand.
AAAGCGAGACCAGAATGCTGGAATTTCCTTGGCACAAAAAATAAGCATGCCATTCAGCGTGGCAATGCGACCAGCATTTTAGACTCGCTGCCAAGTCACGCGAAGCCTTGCACTTATTTGAATAAATTCATTTTTATTTTAAATATATTTTTGAGTGTTTATAATTGAAAAAAATTAAGTCAAATTAGTTACGTAATTTATAACACCCAAACACCCGGGTTATTAAACATAAATATGATTGAATTGACTCTTACCCCTCCTACAAAATTGTGACTAAATTTAATTAATTTTTATGATTATTCTTTACGTTTCTATACTTTAAATTTTTTGTGGGTACGTATTATTTTCATGATTTATATGATATCACAAAAGTAGGTGTACTTACTTACCTACGTAATCAAAAATTACCCACCTACCCAGCACCTACCTGCCAAAATGTCGCTCGGCGCGATCGCTCGTCTTCGAAAGGGAATAAGTTAATTTACGTAGTAGAGGGAGGCTGGTTCTTTTAGCTTTTATTGGGGTTAATACTATCTCGTTTTAACTCTACTCGTGTATCTATATTATATCCCTTTCATTTAGGGGTGTAGGGAAATGCGAGAAAATGGGGCGGGAAATTATTGTAATTAATATGGTATTCGGTTGAAGTGCTTCATTTTGAAGTTCATAGGCTTCAGGTGATCATTTTTGAGGGATTTGTGCAAAATTAATAGATAGGAAGGTAGAAGCTTATAAGCCCTTATCTAACTTGCAATGTATGAATGTACATATACTCGTATAGGCACCATATGTTTGTATCTTCAACTGGTTGAGCTGATATTTTGCACTTTTTATTAAGAATAAAAGTATGTGTTAATCTAATCATAATACAAGGACAAATACACACACACTTATTAAACTTCCATATCTAACTGCGGGTTTTTTCGCAACCACGGCCGGCGTAACCAATGCAAAACGTCGAGATTATTATAGACTATGATTATCTAAAATCTAGACCCCTAACCTGAGGCCCCTTTACGAGCTAAACTGAAAATCCCGTTCAGATTCATCGAAATTTGTTTATTTTCTGACGCAATATTTTCGTTTGTAAATGACATTGTTCCTTACATTTTGGTCTAGTTTTTGGACAAAAAACTTCTTAAGAAAGGAAATGCAATAATCCTTAATTTCGACTCGATTGAACATCTATCCGTGGCCAAATTGAAAAGGCGTTGGGACGGATCCCCAGAGATGCAGGTTCAAGTCCTGTCGGGTGCGAAATTTTTGGAAAGCATTTCTTTAAGTATAGTTATCCAAGTGTAGGAAACACTTTAAAATATAACAAAAACAAAAAACCTCTTATTGTTTTATAAAGCCTATCCACAATTGAGTTTTTTCGCTTGTTTTAAATTCTAGTTTTAAATTAAAAACCAAGTTTTAAATTTTTTTCTTTTTTTTCTGTTTTATTGTATTGTGTTTATTTTTGGTGTGTTGCAATAAAGAATTAATCACTCAATCGATCAAGAGTCGAAACAAAATTCGAACGTTGTTGTTGGAAAGGCACTATCTATGATACCTAACTTCGATTGCGCCTGTTTATTGTGACAATTTGGGGCTCCCAATTCTCTTTCGATTTTGGGAAGCCAGTTAAATGAACAAGTTTGGAATTCGCAAAAGCGCGAGCACGTGGCGTAATATTCTTGTGTTGTCGTAAGCTTATGTATATGTCGCAGTCATCTGGTTGAATCTCCTATTCGATTGAATGACTTGCGCGTTCATTAAATGACGACATTTAAATGACTAGGCCGAACGTTGATTGAACAAGCGTCACTCGACGTCCAACTGTTTATTATAGCCCTTTGAACAGAGTGGACGTACAATCAGCCAGGTGATTGTAATTTAGTTCATTTTTTCCAATTGCAGCGTTAGTAGTCATCCAAAACAAATATGGCGTTAAACAGCTCACACAGATAGCACTGTGTTGATATTTTTTTTTAATTAAATTTACTTTAAAGTGACTTATTCGTAATAAAATTATAGAATAATATGGAAGTCTCAGAGACTCCCAAATTAATAAATTACTTTTTTAAAAATATGATAAATTTTTAGCCTATCTTAAACAGATTTTAGACTTAAAATACAATAAAAATCATAAAAAGGTGGGTCATGTCATGTCCTCATTTTTGTTAACTAAATTAAGTTACCTTTTAAGTTGCGAACTTATGGTCACCCTAATCAAACAATACAAAGCCGGCTATAATCCATTCAACGACTATGCTAAATGACGTTTAGTCAAGACGTTGAACGTTACATTAAACAACTTGACGAGTTGTCCTTTAGTCATTCATAGTCATTCAATTAAATGACGTCATTCAATGAATGCGCTAGTCATACAATCAAATAGCAGATTCAACCAGATGACTGCGACATATATATAATTTAAAAGCTTTTTAGAATGAAAAACTTTAGGTCCGCTTTTAGATTTTCAGAGGCTTATAGAATTAAGTATTTATAGGTAATAGGTATAGGTACTTTGACTCGTGACTTTAGGAAAACCCACAAAAAGAATTCTAGGGACGCAAATAGTTTTAAAGGGTGAACTTGTCGGCGCCGGCGCGGCGGCCGGCAGTGCGGTCTAAACCATAGACTAGGCCACTCAGATTTTAATTCTATAGCGTTTATTTCGCGTTCTTGATTTGAGTGGTTCAATCGTGCCTTATTGACACGTTATTGTGGTTCCTTCCGCTTTCGAAATGTTACAAGAAACCATACTAAGAACCCTTTCGAATATAAATCTGATTGAGCGCTTAATGGAAATGGACCGAGTTTTTGAAAACATTAGACGACTAAGGTGAAGCCAGCTCTTTTAGCAAAGCAGTTTCAAAATCAGCCTTGTGCTCCAAAATGTACAGGGCCGTTTTTGAAACTGCTTTCTTAAACTTTCATGGTAAGGTTTCCGATGTTTGTAGTATTTTTAGTATAATAATAAGTAGTATAGTAACGTTAAGTGTCCTATGTGAGTCAATAAACACGTTTATTGTTAGATACATTAACAGTTTGCCTAATTCTTTCTGCGCTTCGGGTTTAACATCATCGTGCAACAGTGATAATTTTGAGTACCTACCTAATACTATGTAATCCTACTTCTTACTAATATTATAAACGCGAAACTTTGTATGTAAGTATGTATGTATGTGAGGTTGTTACTCTTTCACACAAAAACTACTGAACCGATTGCGATGAAACTTGGAATATAGGTAGCTGAAGACCTGAATTAACACATAAGCTACTTTTTATCCCGATATTCCGGCGGAAACGGGACTCACGCGGGTGAAACCGTGGGGCGCAGCTAGTAATATTATAAAGCTGAAAGTTTGTAAGTGTGTGTGTATGTATGTGTGTTTGTTACTCAGTCAGGCAAAAACTATTGAACCGATTGCGATGAAACTTGAAATATAGGTAGCTAGATACCGGGAATAACACATAGGCTAATTTTTATCCCGATATTCCCGCGTGGGTGAAACCGCGGGGCGCAGCTAGTAAAATATAAAACACTTAAATGTTTACGATAAAGATAGATCATTTTCACGATGTTGATTTAAAAAAATAAAACTATTTTTTTCGGTTTTAAACGCTTTGTTCTCATTATTTCAAGCATTTTTAACGGCCGACGCGACGAGGCGATCGATAATGCCGACGGCGACGGACGTTTCTCGGGTTTACATACCTCTTGCTCAAGGGTAGACTGAGATGTGTAATCCTATTCTTCTCATTGATCTAAAATTCTAGTAAAAGCAATGCGATTACCTGTAAAATAATAATATTTTACGTTGATTGGTTTCAATTTTTATTAATATTTAGATTTTCGAGTCTAGATATTTTAAATTTAATAAATAAATTTAAAATTACCCCGACGTTTCGGCAAACGGATTACACCTGCCGTTCCTTTCCCGGGAAAACTCACTCCTGTGTCGTTTGCCGAAACGTCGGGCTAATTTTAAATTTATTTATTAAACTTAAAATAATTTTATTGAACTAACGCGGTCTAGACCGTTGGATTCAACTTTCAAGACAATTTCCCGACTTAAATAAACAGCTAACCATATTTAAGCGTTGTTCCTAGATGATGGTGAACAGCTCGGCGAGCGGTGGGTACCCATATTACGAGCACTATGGCGGGACCATGCCCCCCCTCTTCCCTACCATGAGCGTCAACGTCTCTATGAACATGACCATGCATGGGTGTCCGCCGGATCAGCTCTGCTCTCAGGTACTGAACCATTAGATCACTCTAGCCCAGTGAGAGGCAAACTTTTTCCTTTGCATGCTAGTTTTTACGCAAAAAATCTAAGTCGGGCCAAATATTGATGTAGTTTCAATTGTTTTTATTCTAAGTTTGTTTGTTTGCAATAAAAAAGTATAGTGGATTATACTATAGGCATACGGTAATTTGTATCAATTTTGCTACACTACCTAGGTTTTTGTTCTGCATCAACGATCTTCTAATTAACGTAACTTTAATGTTAGTTAGCTAATTAATGATTATAGTACATAAACTTAGGTACTTAATTATAATTGTTTTCCTTGTACATTCGTTTTTTCTATGTTATTTATCAATTATCTAACGTAAAAATAAGTGTAAAATATGTGTATGTGTGCCCTTCCCGCTTCCCCGCGAAAAAAAAACAAAACTTATGCCTACGTGAATGTTTAATTCAGATTGCTACTACCCAGATATATTTATTCATATTCATATTCAACAAAGACTGCACTTGATTTTTAATTTGATAGTCGTGGGCCGGATTTTAACTATTTGCGGGCCGGAGATAGCCCGTGGGCAGTAGTTTGCCCATCCCTGCTCTATAGCTGTTAAGGTGAGGTTTTCGTTGGAATTTCCGAAATCGACCTTTGTTTGATTCAATGGTAAGTAATAGTAAACCCATTTTTTTGGTTGGATAAAAATATGTCGTAGTTTAAAAAACCTAATGAGGAAACATTCGGATAAAAACACGATACCTATAAGCAATTTCGCTCGATAAAAAGTTTCGTTGGTAACGTTACCACAAAGACAATTATGTTTTTGATGTTTTAATAGTCATTCATCGAATTTATTTTTGTAGAAAACTTAAAAAACAAGCTTAGCGATATTTTTATTTTCAGACAAGAAATGGCCAGTTTCGTTGTGTTGTTGACAAATGTTTAATTTCATGCTTAATTTTCAGAGGTACCTATTTGTATTTATATTCTTAAAAGCGTTCGCGAATTTTGTCGTTATTAAGTTATAGTCCAGTAAAATGATACATCACCGTATGGTTTAAATCCGGTAGCTGTGATTTTGTGCAGACTTGTGTAGGATTGTGGCTTAATGAATGATCCAAGTTTGTGAGCACCAAACGCAACTATGTCAAAAATAAAAAAACCGCGAAAATTACGGTCATGTTTTAAAATTTTGGCGATTTAAACTCTAGTTTTTGAAATAATTTTTTCAAGGCGTTTTGAAAGTAGACCGAATTTGCTGCGAGACTAAAATTGTCTCTGTAGATACAATAGTTTTTGAGATTAAGCCTTTTATTTGTTTTTAACTTTGCTATTTTTAGTATTCTACTCGAACAACTCCAGCAACGGGATGAAGCTCGAATCACGGTCGCTGCTGTGCCTGCAGACTAGTGAGCGTTCAATCCTGCCTTCCTGCAGCTGCACGCGTTCCCACAACTCTTCATTCAACCGCAAGAGGTGTTGTGATGCTGCGTCTCTGTCCATCATTTTAGGATTTAGGTCTTGTGACGTGAATATCCACTGGATTCAACTAATTGGTTAATCCGTTTTCTCCCGAGGAAGTTTTTAATATAATAATGAAGAAGATACCACCAAAAGTATCCAAAGATATAAACGGCATTTCAATAAAACTTCTGCGCCTGGCCATACCGGCGCTATCACCGGTATTGGCCAGAATATTTAATGTTTGTATCAGTGAGGGTATCTATCCTACCCCAATGAAAGTAAGCAAGGTCACGCCGCTATATAAGGGTAAAGGGGAAAAAAGTAGCTTAGATTCATATAGACCAGTTGCAATAATTCCAGTGTTCGCTAAGGTATTTGAAAATGGGCTGAGCAGTCGAATAATCGAGTTCCTGCGATCAACGGGAGCCATGTCAGAGCGTCAACATGCGTACCGCACGGGACACTCAACAACTACTCTGGCTCGCCAGGTAATACGTGAGGTTTTGGCTGCAAGAGAGGCAAAACTACAGGTTGCACTAATCAGCTGCGACTTGTCGAAAGCATTTGATGTGGTAGACCATGAGGCCCTGGCTGTAAAGCTACAGCACTACGGAATTGCCGGAATGGCTCTCAATCTTATGCTGAGCTTGATGAGAGACAGATCTCAGGTCGTTGTTGGCGGGGGGGGAAGATTTGTATCAGAGTCTCTAACTTGGACGATGGGCGTTGCCCAAGGATCTTCCATATCGAACATACTTTTCTCCTTGCTGCTTAACGACCTCCCTGTCTCGATAACTGCGGCAGAGGTGTATATGTACGCCGACGATGTAGCTGCGATCGTAACCGCAAATACCCACCAACAGCTCGAGGCAAGGCTTAACAGGGCGGCTGAACAACTGGCGTTTTGGTTTTCGATAAACGGTCTTTCCTTAAATTTGTCAAAGACCAACCTGATGAGGTTCTCCCTTGCCGGACATAGGTCCAAACCTGTTCGTGTGATCGTGGACGGGGTGGAGATTGGCGAGGTGTCCTGCCTGAAGTTTCTTGGCTTCGAGATCGATCGAAGTCTTACTTGGGGAACTCACATTGACAAGCTCTGTGGTAGATTAGGCAGCGCTTGCTTTGCATTGTGCCGAGTTGCCCGAGTGGTTCCTAGTAGCGTGGCTCGCTCGTGTTACTTTGCTACTATCCACTCCTTGTTGCAGTATGGGGCCGAGTTGTGGGGGCGCGCAGCTGATTGGAAGCGGGTTTTCAGGATGCAGAAGCGAGCAATTCGGGCGATTGCGCGAGTAAAACGTGGTACTTCAGCTAGGCCCTTCTTTGAAACGTTAGGTATCCTAACACTGCCTTGCATTGTGGTCATGCAAATTGCTGTATACACAAGAACAAATTTGGACACGTTCAGTAAACAGAATGATGTTCATTATCATAACACGCGGCAGTGTGACCAACTTAGCACTATTCCGAGACGCCTAACTAGGACCGCGAAGCTCGCGCATGTGATGGGTCCAGACGTATATAACAAAATTCCTGGTGACGTGGTTTCGGCACTTAGTTTACACAGTTTTAAAAACAAATTGAGGCTATGGTTAGTTAAGAGATCGTTTTACTCAGTAGAAGAATTTTTTGACTATAAAATGTAGCTTAGTATAACGTTGAGAATCAATTTATTGTTATTAATTTTGTAAATTAACATTTAATTTTATATAACATACATTTAATTATTGTTTTCGACTACATAATTTGTTACGATTTAATTTTATTGGCACTACCTTAACTCCTTCTATGAACTGTATGAATAATTTTGACATGTAATGATTAATTACCAATAAATGAGTATTTGAGTATTTGAGTATTTGGAACCGTAATTGGAACTTCATTCTGCCACTGGAGTTGTTTGAGTGATGTTTAAAATACTACTAAAATTAGCATATTTAAAAAAAATCATCTACTTTAAAAGGCTATTTTACCTCGAAAACTATTAGGTCTACACTCTACAGAGACAATTCTAGTCTCATATTATGAAAAATATAGGGATATCCACAAGGCTTCAATCCCAAAATGATGGCCAGAGACGCTGCCCCACAAAACTTGTTGCGGCTGATTTCCTGCGGTTGAACGAAGGGTTATGGGAACACATGCAGCTGCGGAAAGGCAGGATTGAATGCTCACCAGTCTGTAAGCACAGTAGCGATCGTGATTTGAAATTTATACCGCCGCTGGAGTTGTTCGAGTGATATCTAAAATACAACTAAAAATAGAAAATAAAAAAAAATTATACCTACACTTTGATAGGCGAAAATTATTGGGTTTACATAGAAGATTCCAGTCTCTTGTAGAAAATGTAGTCTACTTTTTAAACGTCCTGAGAAGGTTTTAGGAAAGAATTTTAGGGTTATAACTGTCAAAATTTAAAAAAAGGTCAGAAATTTGGATTATTCATTAGGCCCACACCCTAAACAAGACTGCAAAATATCACAGCTACCCGATTTAACGCATAAGAGCCCATACATTCGGACGACCATTTTACTGGACTTTTATTTTTGCGTTTTTATTGTTGAACTTTTGTGTAGGTAAACTTGTTTTGGAAACGAATTGTTTCATCGTTAATTAGCGCCATATTGATTTAAATGTGGAGGTCAGTAGATGAAATTGTCTGCGATACTATGCTGTGTGTTTTAACTGCGGTTGCTTTCGTTTAGATCCCATGCTGTAGTGATTGGACAAACATATTAATACTGGAAAATGAGAAAATAAAGGGTAGGTGCATCGAGCGTTGCCGCGTGCCAACGGGCGTTCGTAGCTGGTTTCGCAGTTTGGGAAGTAAACTATGACTACTTTATATATATGGATTACTTAGGCTTCTTTTTTTCCGATATTCCCACGGAATCGGGATTTATGTGGGTGAAAATGTACATAGTTTTAAGTCACTCCTTGAGATTGTAAAAAACTCAATATTGGAAACTCAAACGTAACTTGCGTTAAACTGAGATTAAAAGACATCAACGAAATACAATAGGCCAAAATCGTAGCGTAGCCGTGTAGCGTAGCGCTCCGTAGAGATATGGTGGCAAGCAGTGGCGTTGTTTGTTCTAAAACGCATATTATACGCGTATATTGGTTGACGACCAAAGTATAATTTCAATGTTTTTATTTTTGGTCTCTATTATACTCTTAAAAATTGTACCTGTTTTTGTAGAATATTGTGATTTGTGATTAAATGTTATGACTTAATATTCGGTAAAAATCCACCGAATATTTTCAAAAATTGTAATTAATATACTTATGTTTGTAGCGAGTTTTAATCAGCAATAAAACAGAAGTTTAAATTTGCTCAATTTGAAAATTCTTCTCTCAATTTTCGTCGAGTGACTGTACAGATATGCTTTCCTCACAGGTCCAATGGAACCAGAACCCGCCGACACCATCAGTCAACGTGGTCTACCCTCAAACACAAAGCGTTATAAGTCCAACGAACTATCCATCCGCCACATACTCCTTTACCGCCGATTTTCGAGCCCCAAACCAATCCGATCCCCTCATCACAGCTTCTTCGACCTTCAAACCTCTTTTACAGAACCCTCAGAAATCAAATAACTACATATTCCAACAAAAATCAGGCTTCGGCACCAAACCTGGCCAGTGCAAACGAACTTCGAAAATATACGATGGGCAGAAACTGTATGATGGGCAGAAGTTTTATGAAGGGCAGAAGTTATATGACGGTCAGAAGTTGTATGACGCACAGAAGTTGTACGAAGCACAGAAATTGTATGATGGCCAGAAGATGTACGATGGGCAGAAATATTACGATGGGCAGAAGGAAGAAAATTTGACGGCAGAGTATTCTATATTAAATCCGCATCAAGGACAGATGCATGCTCAAGATTATGGATACCCTTCTTGTGTTAATACTCCAGGGAAAGTTCAGGTAACTTGGGTTTTTTTTATTTTGGTGGTTCTGCTTATTAGAAGAGCACGTCTGACGAAGTGTTCTTACGGGTTCTTTAGATTATTGCGAGTTGAAATTCAGTGTTGAGACGATCAAGAGTTTGTTATCTTTGGGTATTTGTTCGACAATAACTTGAGTGTAAGACTTTGTTATACAAGGTGTAACGGGAAAGCCCTTTTAAGCCGAAAGTGGATTGTTCTAGACGTCTAGGCGAACAACTTTTGTTCTACAACTTTTGGAAATTTAAAAGGGCGTGAATGTTACATCTTGTATACATGGGCACATCAAATCGATTGATTGATTAACACTTTATTGTACCAAAAAACACAAATTATAACAGACTTACAGATTACATCTTAAAAACTATAGTGGTACAATGGGCGGCCTTATCGCCTATGGGCGATCTCTTCCAGGCAACCAATGAATGGAAAAGGCTTAAGGAAAGGGATGGGTAATGTGTTTTTCGTTGAAAATTGGAATCGAATCAATAAGTATCTGTGACATTATGTTGTTGTCGATTTAAGTGAATATTGTGGTGTGTATTTTCTAGGTTGGATCCTTGAGCGGATGTTCAGAAGACGATGACCTGAAGCCAAACCTGTGTCGGATCTGTGGCAAGACTTACGCTCGTCCAAGCACTTTGAAGACTCATCTCAGAACTCATTCTGGTGAAAGACCGTACCGCTGTGGGGACTGCCACAAGAGCTTCTCGCAAGCAGCTAATTTGACTGCCCACGTTAGGACGCATACCGGGCAAAAGCCTTTCAGGTAAGTTAAACCGTCGTCGTCGGTGCACAAGAGCCACAAAACGCTGTCTCTTGAAGCCACAAGTCATACGCTTCAAAATCGTCCTTCAAGTGGCGTGCACACGAGTCACAAAACGCTGTCACTTGAAGCCACAAGTCATACGCTTCAAAATCGTTGGCGGCATTTTATGGCACGTGTTTGCCTACGTGAAGAATGTGTTCAGTCATCTACTTACTTATAATTGCTGAACGATGTATACAACATAATTCAACATACATAAGTACAATGCGTAGGTATTATTATTAATTTTATTGCGATAGACAATTTATGACTACACCTATGCTTGTAGTCAGAACAATGCTGCTCATATTGGTTTTTCGAAACATTTCATTTTCACCCCAGTGTACCTTATATGCTATTTTGCAACGGCTAACCTAGCTTTTAAGGCTGAACAAAGTGATCTGCGAATGTTATTTGTTTTGTATTCAAGACTGGTTCGCTGTTAGCCATATTTTAGATTTGACTTGATATTGAGGGATTCTTTCTTTCTAGATGTCCAATCTGCGATCGCCGGTTTAGTCAAAGTTCCAGCGTTACAACCCACATGCGGACACATTCCGGAGAGAGACCGTACCAGTGAGTAATTTGGGATATTATGTACCTACCCGCATTTCAGAAATTGTCAGGCAGGACTATAGAAAAACACCTAACTTAGGTACTTTTGTCATCGACTTCGAAGTATTTAACTTAGAACATGTCCATTTTTTCTTATTCTATTAGAGTTAAGATCAATTTACAATATTAGTTGGCTTATTTATCCACGATTTATTAAATTTAATAGATTTTATATTAGTTTTGGCTAAGGTTTTCGCGATTTTGCATAAGAAAACACAATATTTACCGGGTTTTATGTAATAACGGCAATATTATTAACGACCGAGCTTTCGCTAACTTTACAGTTAGCTTTCTCAAGGTGACTGAGGTGTAAAATAATTCGTCTATTGTAAAATTCTAAAAAGTGCCTGTAGTTTTTATATTGTCATTGTGAAAGTGCTCCCTTACCGCGAGCATTCACTTGTAATGTAACAAAAGATTCTACTTTGAGCATTACATTACAATCATACCTGTCTGACTGACTAGCTTTCACGTGTAATGTAACATGTTATTACGAGTGAAGCGCTTTGTTTGATGTTACAAGTTGTATCAAGATTGTATCAGGCGCACGTAATTATACAATGTTTAATACATTGTATCATTACGTGCGCCTGCGCACTGAACCTAAAATCTATAGTCCGTTAGAAAGATCACGTTATAAATACCAAAATTTTCTTAAGTCAAAGTTTTTGCTTAACTCAAGCTTAGGTGATCTAAGACCAAGTATGGACTGTAGATTTCAGCCTGAATGTGATGCTCGAGTCTGTAACCTTGTATTTAGAATACTGTTGGGACCAAAAACAAAATTTATTTATTACGACATACGTTAGAGACTTTACTGAATATTAAAATTCATAAATTCATTAACATATATTATTAAAATGCTACAATGAACTTTTTAAATTCACACGATTTGTTATATAAACAATCAGCCGAAACAGCCTACCTAAATATGTAGGTAGGCTGTTTCCACGTGCAATACTTTTTCGCGGGCGAAACGGTTAATATTTATATTCAATGAGTATAGTTTTGCAACATTTTTTAACAGTTTCACAACATTTTTTAATAATTTGCAACTTTTTTTACAGTTTTGCATTATTTTTTCATGGTTTCTAAATATTTTTTTCTAACAGATTTTGAATTGTTGATTATACGGTGTTGACATTTTTACTGTTGATATTTTACGTGTTGACATTAAGTACCCCACCCGTATGATGAAATAGACTAGGATATTTCAGACTACTGTCTTTAAGTCTCTTATATTTGTTTTACAGATGTAGATCGTGTAAGAAGGCATTTTCTGATAGTTCCACGTTGACAAAGCACCTCAGGATACACTCCGGTGAAAAACCTTATCAATGCAAGTTGTGTTTACTCAGGTATGAAAAGTCATGTCATTTTTGCAAAATTTAAAGTTGGCTGACTGGCTGAAATATATACAGGGTGTGGAAGTATATATGACAGCTGCTTAAAAATTGCACGACATTACACACAACGTAATGTAGCCCCAAACTAAGCCCTAGGCGTGTACTATGGGTACTAGACAACGGATATACTACATATTATACTTTTTGTTGTTGTAAATACATAACATATTATTATACATAGAAAGACACCCAGACCAAATACATATATTTTTTTTTAAGCATTAATATTGGCACCAGGCGGGTATCGAACGCGCATCCTTCTGCGACGCGCCGCAGAACCGTCATTATTTAAGTTGTTCTACACATCCAGATAAACAACTTTTTGTTCCACGATTTTTAGAAATTTGACTAAGGAAGACGGTTCGGATCGTGACCCACTGCCATATTCCTTCTTCTAGATGAAAATAATACGTCTTAGACCATAATATCATAACTTACCTCAAGTAAAATAGTGGTCAAACCTATGAGTCAAACGCCAATCTATCGTGAGAAAAAAAAAGTCGTCGCGCGCGGTCTACTTCGATCTTTTTTTTAAGTGAGATAGGCTAACATTTGACCTCATCTCACCTGATGCTGCGCGACTGTGACATCAGCAGTAATCATGCCAGCTTAAAATAAATCTATTGTCATTATGTAACTACACAAGGTGTAACGAGAATACCCATTTAAGCTAAAAGGGGGTTGTTCTAGACGTCTAAGAGAACAACTTTTGTTCTACGACTATTGGAAATTCGAAGTAGTTTTCGAAAATTTTAAGTATAAAGTTTACTTGAATATTCGATGGTTCTTAGAGTTAGAGGTCATTGATTTTAAGTTGTTGTTTCGCTTCGTTTGGTCTACTACAATCAGTGCAAAATAATTTCAAAATTTTCGAAAAATCTATCGAATTTTCAAAAGTCGTAGAACAAAAGTTGTTCACCTAGACGTCTAAAAAACCCCTTTCGGCTTAAATGTGTTGTATATACTTACTATAATATACCTATAAGTTTCTAGAAGTTTCTAGTATGAATAAAATTTATATATAATTGTTTTACAATCATTGTTTCCCAGGTTCTCTCAATCGGGCAACTTGAACCGTCATATGCGGGTCCATGGCAATATGGCGGGAGGAATGCTCGGGTGACGGTGGCATCAAAACTACACACATAACGCGAATTACGTTGCCTCGGATTACAGTGTGTCACCTTAAACGACTCCTTAATAAAATCGCTCCTTGGCAGTCGGTTCACCATCCGACTTGCAGGCCTCCTAGTTACTTAAAGTTCCTTGCGAAGGTCCAATGACTTCATCATGCTATCTTGGTATCCGGAGATGATTAAACCATGGAAATTAAACATATGTATGGTATGGGAGTTTGGGATATCGCCCTAACGACCGCTATAAATGGTTCACCCTGTATATTGATGTAGCGATCACGTTTTTGTAAATAGATATTTATAGTCTACTTTCATCCATAACATTTATAGATTACCAGATAAAGCAGGTATCACAGTTACCACAGAAACATAAAAATAAGTATGTACTTAAATCTTATTCTTACTTTCTTTACTTTACTTATTTTACTGATATTATAAACGCGAAAATTTGTATGTACGTCTGTGACTTTTTACTCAATCACGCGAAAACTCGACAATCAATCGATTGCGATGAAACTTGAAATATAGTTAGCTGGAGACTTGGAATGACACATACGCTACTTTTATCCCGATATTCTCGCGGGATCGGGACTTGTGCGGGTGTAACCGCGGGGCGTAGCTAGTAATTCTCTATATAAAATAGAAATGTCAGTATACCCTCTTATGCGTTCCTTATTTGAACCCGTTTCATTGGTTTTTGTGGTGAACCTTAAGAGTATATATTACTACATAATCATCAATGTAAAAACATAATCTAACCTTTTGATTTCGCCGTAGTCGGGTAAAAAAAAACTATGGATCTTGCTATTTTTTCGTTTTTAGAGACATATTTTGTCACAGAACATTTTATTTCAAAAATCTATTGTTGCCCCAGATTTTAAGTATGTCTTCCTTATTCTTTTGAACGCCTAATTAGAGGTCCCAAAGAAAGACAAGCAGTTTCCATATAGCTATAGTGGGTTACTATAAGGGGTGAGGGGGTGTATCAAATCAAGTGGTGTGATTCAATTATAATTGTAGATACTTACCTATTTCATCTTAGTCTATAAACAGACATGCCCGAATTTCGATTGGAGTTATAATAATTGGGTTTCTTGACACTTTATATTATTACTAGCTTCGCCCCGCGGATGATCCCGCGGGAATATCGGGATAAAAAGTAGCCTATGTGTTATTCCAAGTCTCCAGCTGCGTATATTCTAAGTTTAATCCTAATTAGTTTAGTTTTTTTTACGTGATTGAGTAACAAAATCACAAACATACATACAATCTTTCGAGTTTGTAATATTAGTAAGAGTAGGATGGTATTTTTTTTCTAATATACAAACAAACAAACAATAATGTTGAAATATTTTTAGCAATGAAATATATTTCCAAAAAATCCCCATGACAGGATTCGAACCTGCGTCCTTTCGCTAACCAGGCGAATGCTCTAACCGCTGAGCTACACAGGAATCACGTGACATGGTATAATTTTTCGGCCATATCTCTCCTCGCTAATTGTTTTACCAACTTGTTTTTCCTTGCTAAAAATATTTCTATGTTTGAAATGCCTTGAGCTATAAAAACAAAAAGAAATAAACAATAATGTTATTATAATTTTATGTATAATAATAATCGTTGGTTCTTACTTCCCATTGTATTGTGTTTTCTAAGGTGAGATAAGTAATGTAAGTAAGAATATTGAATCAGATAGTATACTACAAAAAACATATTGTAACTAAATTATAATCCCAATATAATCATATTACTTAAAGAAAATCCTTTCTATCGTGTGTAGTTAAATTTATTTATTTATTTATTTATTATTATTATTATTATTATTTTTTTATTTATTTATTAGAAACAGAAAAATGATTACAATAATAATATAAAGCGTCGAGAAACCCAGTTAGGTTTGTGATGACTCCTTCATTCGTCACATCAATAGGTATTACAATACTTAAAAAATAATAATATAAAAACTGCTATCTAACATTAATCTATTTGCTATTTTACATTGCTATCTCTTGCTGTGAGCCTTACAAATGCATGTGTTGGAAAGAGACAAGTCAAATGGCCATAATATTATTCGGCAAAGCTTTCGTTCAACAGCTGTATGACATGATTAATGTCCAATTAACAAAAAATGTAAAGTACTCTATTACGTAAAACACACTGCATCGACTAGTTTAGTTAATTGTTATGCTTACTTGTCAGTAGGTATCACAAGTTAGAAAAATCTAATATTTTTCTCGAAAACCGTTCAGAAGTTGTTACTAAAATATGATGATAAAGTTTCGTGGCCCCTAAGCCCCTATAACGTTTCCGAGTCCTGTGTGTGTGGTTCTTATTAGGTATTATATCTATAAATATAAATGCGAGACACATATCTAACGATGAAAATTGTTGTAAAGCTGCTCCCTCACCGGTAGCGTTCGCGTGTAATGTAACGTTAGATGCGAGTATTATCAAGAGTAAAGCAAGATATCTTTAAAATATACACGGATAACATTAAGACGGCGCGATAGATGATAATTATCTGTCCTTGTTTGATTGCATAGAAATGAGCGAGATAGAATTGCATGAAAAAATCTATAATTTCTCGTAAAATCAATCATCAACGATAATTATATTATTATTATTTTTTTAAATAATAATAATTAATTAATTAATATCAATTCAACTTTGCCTGTATAATAGTGGTATTAAAAGTTATTTTTTATTGTTTTTGAAAACAAGGGGACACTTCTTGGGTCATGTACAATAACATAATTATTATATTGTTTAAAGATGTATTTGAAACCGGTTATGAAGAAAAATATTCAATCGGAAGGGATTTCAGCTCGATTCACATCAGTCACGTCCATAAAGTAAAATTAAGAATCTATTATTGACTATAACTGTAATTTATATTTATTGGTTGATTATAATGTTTTGTAAGAGCTGTTGATTCCATGTCAATAAAGAAACTAAAAAAAAATAAAATAAATATTACATACAGCGCGCACCATGTATTTTTTTGTACAACTTGTAACATCGCAATAAAATGTTTCATGACACGTGATTGCTCGTCAGTCAGGCAGGTAGTCTGCAGTAATGCATTGTAATGTAATGCTCAAAGTCGAATCTATAATAATACATTACACGTGAATGCTCGCGGTGTGGGAGCACCTAAATAAAAATATTTTTGTAAATAATAAGATATAATATTAAATATGATTATGGTAGTTGCACTCCCAAACCAACAAAGTTGAATCCAAAATAGACCCAGTTCGTCCAATGTAGTTAAAATTTAAGTGTGTTTAGCCCTGCTCATTCTTATAAATGTGTAATATTATCAATTAATCATGAGCTATTTCCATATTAAATTATGTAAGTTAGGTATTTTAGTGCTAAAATGCATGTTGTATAAATGTAGGGAAAAGAGTTAAAGTCGGCTTCTTATAAAGGGGTTACCTACGCCAAGTGTTTTGCAAAATATCGAATTTACAAATAGACCAATGTTCTAATCATCTAATTTATAAATAGTTGTATGTACTAGAGATGTAATTTATAAATAAAAATCAAACCAAGTAGATTTGTTGAAACAAAAAATACATTTGAACAGATGCCCATGACAAAAGTTTTACAGGTATCCAAACGTTATAAATGGGACCCACTTAAGACTTCTCCGTACGCCTATCTGTCACCAAGTTGTAATCTCATGAATCTGAATGGCTGGACACTTAAAGAAATGTATATTAGCTTTTTCAAGTCTTGAGTTAAAAAAATTAAAAAACCGACTTCAAAAAGAAACAACAAGTAATTAAAAAAAACAACCAAAAAAAAAGAATTGATTAAAATGACCAAAATAACCTCTACATAGGTACAGTGCCACCGACTAAGTAATCTGTTTAATCATCTGAAGTCGGGCAGCCGAACTAAGTACAATATGGAACTAGTAAAACTGCCCGACTTCAGATGATAAAACAGATTAATTTAGTCGGTGGCACTGTACCTATGTAGAGATTATTTTGGTCATTTTAATCAATTCTTTTTTTTTTGGTTGATTTTTTAAATTATTTTTTGTTTCTTTTTGAAGTCGGTTTTTTAACTTTTAATTTTTTTTTATTTTACCCTTTTTAGTATACCTACCTACCTAAAATTCAACAATATTGTTACCGTAATTTTAATTATTGAGGAGTTTGCTGATGAGAAGGTGGTTTCAGGTGCTGCATCAATCAGTACTTAGTTCTTTAGGGGTCTATTCTTTTTGGTAGAAGTCCAAAAATGAGTAATTTATTGAATTCTGGTGTGCTATCCTGTCCATTATTCCGAATATACTCATCAGATCCTTACCAAACTTTAATGGGACCACCTCGGAGCTTCCACCTTTCCATTAAGAAGAACTATATCAATCGGTCAAGCCATCTTCGTGTTCGATGAACAATTGAATTGAATACAGCGTTTCGAGGAGCATTCCCGGTCCTCACTTCGAAGATCCTCATCAGATCCTCATCAAATTTTTATGGGACCATCTCTGAGCTCCCGCCTATCCATTAAAAAATAATCATCTTAATCGGTCAAGCCGTCTTCGAGTAATCGGTGAACCTACAAAAAAAAATACACACAGACGAATTGATAACCTCCTCCTTTTTTTTGAAGTTTTACTTGAAGAAGCTAGGCTAGGCCCTAGGTAGCTACGCCACTGATTGTCGGTCATTTAATATTATAGTCAAGTGACATTCGTTGATGTTCGCAGGGTTGCGGTTGGTAATTTGTAACCCGTTTGTAAGGTTAAGTTGTTTTGTGAAAAATATTTATAAGTTTAGTAGAAAAAGATTAACAGTATTATTGATCTAGTCATTTTACTCACATTGAATATTGTAAATCTTAGCATGCACCTACTCAATTAAGTAGGTACCTACATAAAAAATTTAAAATTATTTTTTGTTTATCTTGAACTTATTGTCACTAGTTTTTAGTTTTTATTGAAAAAATAAAGTTATGTTCTTGTATTTCTGAAATAAACGCTGTTTCTTCTGTAAATGAGTAATTTATTTTAGGTACCATTGTCGTTCTTTGTGTCGCGAGGGTAGACACCGTCTCGGCCTCTAATCCTCTAACGTTTTTCCTTCACGCACATTTGCCATAACTTGATAGAATTATTAGATAACTAGCTGCGACCCGTGGCTTCTCCCGCGTAAGTCCCGCGGGAATTTCGGGATAAAAAGTAGCCTAAGTGTTATTTCAGGTCCCCAGTTACCGACATTACAAATTTCATCCAAATCCGTTAAGCCGTTTTTGCGTGATTGAGCCGTTTTTGCGTGATTGAGTAACAAACATCTAAACTAAACATTCACACACACTTTCACATTTATAATATTTGTAGGATATATATATAATATTAGTAGGTTAGTAGGATACATAATTTTATTCACATACCTAGTTAACTTCTTATTTTGCAAAAAGCAGGAAAATTTGAATTAGGCGGTTTTAAAATGGGCGGGCACAGATCTCGAATGACGCGGATGTGAAACGAAAATACAAAAACAAATATGTTTATTTTTCCTAAAAATGATACATAAATAGTTTGAAAGGGCAGTGGAGCTCACACAGGTCTGACTAGGTCGCGTAAAATAATATATTATTCGAAACGTTCGGAAAGCATTATTATTATTACGTACAAGGGCAGTCGAGTTCTGAGGGCAAATAAGGAGTTGAATAAGAGGATAAAATCAAGTATTTTCGTTTCACACCCGCATCATCCGAGATCTTTGCCCGCCCATTTTAAAACTGCCTCATTCAAATTTCAAATTTTCCCGCTTTTTGCTATTGTTTGACATTGCTATTTAAACATTTTTCTACTATTGCGGTAGAAAAAAATATCGAGAAAATTAGATACTACTGTGTCGGTAAAGATGCAATCTGTCTCATGTAATTTCTGCCACCGTGATTTAAATACTCTAACATGGTAAAAATTCAACTAGAATTATAAAAGTCTTGTTTCGTGGTATATTTAATTAACCTGCGAAAAACCGCAGTCTGTGTAATTACATTCGTTCAATTAGGATGCGCCTAATTGAAAAAAAAAAACCTAATCGTTTGACACATCACACACAATCACCTTTCGGTTTTCCAAATTCTTCGTGATTTCATGTCAGATCACAAGTATTTTGCTAAAAATCAACAAAAGATTTGATAAAACTTCTCTTTTACGTCTTAAAAGTATAACCCGATCAATAATCCTGACCTTAAACCGATGCAAAGTTAAACAGTTTGCGTACATCTCGCGTAATAGACGCACGAACTTACTTCGCGTTTAGGACCCAATAATTTTGGTCTTTTTGTTTAGTTAGACTCGAAAATGACTGAAAGTTCTCCCGATGAGCTTTCTACGAAGCGGAAAGACTTCATTTGCGGTGTTGTTGAAGGTGAGAAGTTGATTTAGAACGAAATAAGTAAATGTAACCAGAATGTAAGGAGTTATTTATTGCGAATTTGTTAGATTGTGTGAATGACCTAAGCTCGAATATTACAGGCTTTTACGGTCGACCCTGGACTACGGAGCAACGGAAAGATTTATTCCAAAAGTAAGTTTTTATATATCTAACAAGTAACTGGCGTGGAATAATAGTACCTAGTTACCTATATATATATTCTTTGTTTATCATTATTAGATATCACATGTTTAGTTTTTAACACTGGTTTCACAATGAATAATTCACGTCCTGACTTTAATTTTGGATAAATTGTTTATATAGAGTTAACAAAAGATAATGATACATTTTACAAATAACTATTACTAGAAAAATTGATAACTTAGTAAGTATGAACAAAGTTAATTACCTTCAAAGCATTATTTTATGCCTTTCATTACATTATCAAACAAAGCTTGGTGCAGTCATTACAGTCCACACATTATCTGAAACCCATCCAGGTTTCAGATAAAGTGTGGCAAAAACTATTTTAGAAGGCACTTAAAGCAGTTGCTCCATGAAAACTGTATCTAGACAAACAATAATAAATCTAATGTAATGTAATGAGTCCTCTGGGTAAACTAATCCAAGTTGTCTGAAACTTTCTGTCCATACTGTCTGAAATGGGTTAATATCAGTCATGTTTCATACATTTTGATTTTATTATGTAGAATCCTCCACTAGAACATATATTATTATCCTTACTAATATTATAAATGGGAAAGTAACTCTGTCTGTATCAATACCAAGGCTATGTTTTCCCGTTCTATCAGAATTTACACCGGGCACATGTTGTGTTAAACAATTTATCTACAACACAGGCTTAAAAAATGGAACATGGACATGTATGTCTATGCTCCGAAAGACGATTACAAGCACCGGGCGTACTGGCGCGAGCTCTACACCGTGGAGGAAGCAGAGCACCTAACATCACTCATATCGGCAGCTAAGGCTCAAGGAATCATATTCTGTTATGCCCTCTCGCCTGGTTTAGACATCACTTACAGCAGCCAGAAGGAAATTACTACTTTGAAAAGGAAGTTAGAGCAGGTATAGTGAATTCAAGATGTTATCTATGTCTGCCATCAATAGTTAACAATCCACCATACTCACTTTGCTCCAATAAATTTGTGAATAACTTGCTATTTATGGCAAACACATTCATGAAAATCTAGAAGTAGAATATAATATGGCTTCATCTCCTAAATGATAAAACATGATTAGAAAATCTGGTGCCATTGAAATGTTTTACTAAATATCATATTTTTTACTATGCATGTACTGCAAATAACGAGTTATTTGCAATTAATCAGAGTAAATTGACTATGGTGGACTGTTGAGGCCTATCCACCTACTTGAACTTTATATTTCAGTGAATATGTCTAAAGCGCAAAATAGAGATGGTTTTTTTATCTATGCAGCTACAATCTCACTGGAAAGTTATCCAATTTATAAATACTTTGGCTTGCACTGCACTTGATTAATTAAGGTATATTTTAGTCTTTACAAGTAGGCTGTATATTTGTTATAGGTGTCTCAGTTTGGGTGTACATGTTTTGCTCTGCTATTCGACGACATTGAGCCTGAAATGAGTGAGGCCGACAAACAGATTTTCCAAAGCTTTGCCCATGCTCAAGTAAGTATAGTTTTATATTTTTTGTGGCAAGAAAGTTTTTTAACAAGCCTTGTTAAGTATTTGGTGCTTGTTATCTCTGATAGCAGTTGTTAGGTCAAGAGGCCTTATGGTCCAGTAACTTTTTACAACAGAGTTTGTGTTAAATCCGGTAGTTTCCAGACTTGCTTGTGATGATGGCCTAATGAGTTATCCAAGTCTCTGACCTTAGACTATTTTAGGCTCATCTTATTGCACTGAGATGGTACTTTCAAAATACGGTACGTTATATTCCCGAAACTTTTTGTTTTTTTCGATTTTTTTAAAGGTTGTGTTCAGGGCTCGAGGTCACAAACTTAGATTATTCATTAGAACACCATCATAAACAAGTATGTAAAAAATAACAGCTACTGGATTTAACGCATACAACCCCAAAGATTCAGACGACAATTTTACTGGACTATTAGGCCGACGACTTGACAACTCTAACACTAGGTACACCACACCACTACACAAAAAGAAGTTTATATGACTCCCTAACATGACAATTAAGATTAATCACTTACCCAGCATGGTATTTGGAGCCAATTAGAACTATTATGAACCTAACATAAGTACATTAAAATGTGCTAGTCTTATTCCAACAATCTTTTACCAGCAAGGGACAGAATCCAAAATGCATGGCTGATTAAACTGTTTATTCTTTACAAAAATATGATGTGTCTTTTTATGTTTTTACAAAAATATCCACTAAGAAAGGGTTTTCGAGAAGGACTAGTTCTCTCTACTTCAATTGGTCAGTTCAGTCGTTGAACATGTGATACTTTTTTGTCTCATTTGTTCAACTTTGTACAATACTACCGGTAGTTGAACTACTGAGACCTTTCCCTCTCATATCCTTTCTTAGTGGTTAAAAAAATAAAAAAAGTGCTCTCTAATCCGTCTTTCTTAGTGGATACCTTCACAATATAAGGAACATAGTCTCCAAACTTTATGTCCCTAGGACCAGTAATTTAAGCTGTGTGTTGTAGTAGGTATTTTTAGAATGCATCAAAAAGAGAAGTGGATCACAACAAAGACATTTCACTATTTATTCGTTTTATTATTATTTAGTCCCTCTATCTAGATCGAGACTTAAACTGTTGAAACCGCAACCGCAAGACATTTCTAGTTTTAACTTAGTTTTTCCAAAACTAACTTCGCATCCTTCACTCATCGTCCAGGTGTCAATAACAAACGAGATCCACCAACACCTCGGCTGCCCTCGCTTCCTCCTCTGCCCGACGCAATACTGTTCGACCCGGGCCGTGCCGACGGTCAACAACTCGGAGTACCTCAACACACTCGGCACGAAGCTGTCTCAACAGATCGATATCATGTGGACTGGTAAGTGTGTTTAAGAAGTCTTTAAGTTCTAACCAGTTTCATACTCGACGCACATCTACGCTAGAACGTTTTCTGCAAGATTTTTTTTAAATTTATATCTACAGATAACAGTTTTTCAGGGGTACATCATCTCTTTTCGTGGCTGTTGTAAAAGGCGTAAAAGGTTTGCTAGTCTAATATTTGTAAAAGCTGTTCATTACATGTCAATAAAAAAATAAAGAAAATACAAAATCAGTGTGTTAGGTAGATATAAGTAGGGTACGGTATTAGGAGTGAAATGGAATTAGATTTTTAAAGCAAATAAATAAACTTATTATTATTATTATTTTAAAGGTGTGTGAGAAGTTCTGGACCAATTTGATTTTGGAACTAATAAAGCTCAGCCGTCAGAGCCGAGTTTGAAATGCTTCACTGTCAAAGCGACTATTAAGTCCAAATATTGAGCCACTCACCGTACCTCAATCTTAACTCTTCGTTCCTGTCTCCTCATGTGAAACTAGCCAAATTGCTTTAAGCTGCTAGCAGTAGGCCACAAGGAAGAATCTGAATCTCAAGGATGGATAAACAAAAAATTCATACTTGTTTACTACGGGTAGCTTAGCTCGACTTGCGACGTCTCGTATGCTCCAAAACAGATTTCTCGTTTACTACTGTAATTATATTGCTAATTAGGCTGCTAAACTGTGTTACCAATTTGAAGTGAAGATTACTAATAATTCATACAGGAAACACAAATTCATCAGAATTCAAATCCTACTAGAAGTTCTTATAATATTATAAAGCTGAAAGTTTGTGAGTATGAGTAAATGTGTAATGTGTGTTTGTTACTTAATCACGCAAAACTGAACCGATTGCGATGAAACTTGTAATATAAGTAGTTGTATACCTGGAATAACACATAGGCTACATTTTATCCCGATATTCCCGCGGGAACGGGACTTACGCGGTTGAAACCGCGGGGCGCAGCTTGTACAGGAATAATACACAACCTCTCACTCCAAACGCATATACCTACCCTGCTCCGTTCCGTCGTGGGTAGAAACAAATTCATCAGAATTCAAGTAATAAATAAATCCCTACATGAAGGTTTTCGTATGCTTTGTAATAATTACTGAGATGTATTGACAACCAAATCTACCAATTTTTCGATTTGTCCTCTTAACCTTCTAGTCTCAAAGGAAACCTGTTTAAATTCTTTGGAGTTTAGTATTAATAAAGAAAATGTAGGTAGGGGAACGTAGGTTGAATTTAATATTGAAAATTCGGGTAGATTAGAAACAAATTGACTTTATATTCAAGTGCAAAAGTCGTTAGCGTCCTTTTATACCCACGGCGTGGCGCGGATCAGTTCGTATTCGGCTCCGAGGCGTCGTTTTTATTCAGAAAAATGTAGTTTTAGTCGTAAGGGACGCAACAAATTAGTCGCGTTTGCCGCGTATTTGGAGCGAAGGTTTGTCTGCAGCTAGCGAAGAAGCCACGTGGAAGGTTCTAGTTTGAGCATCGGGGCGTGGTTAAGAATGGACCGACCGGTGAGTGGTCTATCTCTAGGGAAGTTCGAAGGTCCCGTATCGGTGTGTATCCTGTGGAGAGGAGACTCTAGATAGTCTAGGTAAGTGGATTCTTTTGTTATCCTGACAGATACATTTCACTCGACCTTTGACCGCGGCATACACATTCAATACACGTGCATTCTCTAATCGTTGTTAAAATTACAGCTCTCTTAATTTATACAAATACTATAAAGATGAAATAATTATATTTGTCTGTAATGAATAGGCTTCGAAAGTTCTAAACCGATTTCGAAAATTATTTCGCCAATAGAAAGCTCAGAGGAATATAACGGCTACTTTTGATCCCGACTCCGCGAGTGAATTTGCGGGACGCAGCTAGTCAACAATAAGCCTGTAGTACGTAAACCATAGGCTACAAAAAGTACGTGTATCGAATCGATAATCACCGTTGGTATCTCGAAAGTTTTTCCATTGATTACTCAGTGACTAATGTTCAATCGAGTCATAAGTGGCAACATTTACTTAGAGGGCAATGAACTTTAACCTAGGAATCGAACTGGTGGGTATAATGTTTTGTATTTCATGTTAACCATGTTGTTTTATGCCGATCCCGTTGATCTCAGAAAAAAAAACATCATCTTTATCATCTATTCATTTACATCTGTTCAGCAGTCTGCGTTGTCCACTTACTGCTGAACGGCTTATGAACATAAGCCTTCCCTGAGCCTCCTCCATACGATATCAAAAATGTATTTACCATGTTTCATAATTACCATTTATATTAGTTAATAGCTGCGCCCTGCGGTTTTACCCGCGTAAGTCCCGTTCCCGTGGGAATATCTGGATAAAAAGTAGCCAATGTGTTATTCCAGGTCTCCAGCTACCTATATTCCAAGTTTCTTTTCTAGTTTTTGCGTGAAAGAGTAACAAACTCACATACATACTTACATACATACAAACTTTCGCGTTTATAATATAGTTAGAGTAAGATAAGCAGTAAAATGATATAGTAAGATTAGTAAGAAGTAGGGGACCGATAACCAGACGTTTCAACTCGTGTCAGGAAGCAGGTAGTCCGATATGGACGCCTCTAATTGTCATCACCTACCCGCATTCTCCAGTCTCGTGAACAAGCTGGTTGAAATTACCAGCGAAATATCTATCAAAATTATTAAACAGAGTAAATACCCCGTTATTAAGAAGTAATTTTAGTACTGAAAACAACCATGTAAGTTTAAAATCGTTTAGAGATTCCTATGTTGAAAAAAAATGTCAACGTGGAATTATGTGATTTACCGCTTTGACCTTTCCTTTTACCAATGGTCAAAAGCATCAAGATATTCCAGAAAGAAAGAAAATGGGCGTGTTCAGACATGCACACTAAGTACTTACATAAGAACTAATATTGGAAGTTGATTTAATTTTGCAATGCCAAAATATACCTATCTGACGACGTCGTACTGCAAAGTTGGTAGCTTACCCTCAATGTAAAAAGTGTTATTATAGATGCTTTTATTGTGTAACTAGCAGCGCGCATCCGTATAAGTCCCGTTCCCGCGGGAATATCGAGATAAAATGTGGCCTATGTATTATCTCAGGTCTCCAGCTGTATACAAGATGTAACGGGTAAGCCCTTTTAAGCCGAAAAGGGGTTGTTCTAGACGTCTAGGCGAACAACTTTTGTTTTACGACTTTTGGAAATTCGAAGTACTTTTCGAAAAATCTAAGTGTAAAGTTTAATTGAAGATCAGCTGTTTCTTACAGTTCGAGGTCATTGACCTTATGTTGTCCTTTTATTTAGTTTGGTCTACTACAATCAAACTTTCAATTACCTTTATTTTCAAAACAGCTGTTTTTTCAGTGAAACATAAACTCAAAATTTAAAAAAAAAAAGTTCGAATTTTCAAAAGTCGTAGAACAAAAGGTGTTCGCCTAGACGTCTAGAACAACCCCCTTTCGGATTAAAAGAGCTTGCCCGTTACATCTTGTATATTCCAATTTTAATTGCAATCGGTTCAGCGTACGTAAAGGAGTAACAAAGTCACATACATACGTACTTGTAAACTTTCGCGTTTATAATAATAGGAAGATGTGTGTATGTAACCATTTGTTTAGACCTAGTTCCACAAACAATAAATCATTTTATTCAATTTTATTTCAATAAACACATTATCAACATAAACAAAAATAATCCAAACTAAAAAAAATGGAAGAAAAAATAAAATTATACAACAAATTTTGGTAGGTGCCTATTTTTCATTAAGTACTAGCAGATCGATAGCACAGTACATTGAAAGGCTGAGGCATGGAGCACAGCAGTAGGTACGGAAACTACCAAGCACGTTCAATATCAAGACGTATCAATAAATAAAAATATTTTTTTTTATTCTATTGCCTTTCATAAATGACCTAGGCTTATTATATTAAATTAGAGTCCAAGTACAAACTTATTTACCCTCTCTTTCTGATTTAAAACATGAATATTGGTCGACCTCAGTGGCGCGTCGGCGTCGTGCTAATACCCGACTGCAATGCAGAAGGTTGCGGGTTCGATTCCCGCCAGGTGTATTTCTTTGTATAATATGTATGTATTTACAAAAGAAAGATAAATATAAGTATTATATCTGTTATCTAGTCACCGTAAAACAAGCTTAGTAGGTTATCATGGGTTTACATGTTTACAATTTATTTATTATTGTTCCAGGGCCTAAAGTGATATCGAAAACTCTGACGACTGAATGCATTGAAGAAATAACCCAAGTGCTGCGACGACCGCCTGTCATATGGGACAATCTGCACGCGAACGACTACGATCAAAAACGGATCTTTTTAGGTAAGATTAAACATTAAACATTCCATAAATTTTACGGCCTCTGCGGCGCAGCGGACGAAGCTCGGATTGCAACAGAGAAGGTTGCGGGTTCGATTCCCGCCGGGAACAAATATTTCTGCTGACCATAAATGTTTGTTTCTGTTTCTGGGTGTTTTCTATGTATCATAATGTATATGTATTTTCAAAAAAAAAAGTAATATGTAGTATATCCGTTCTCTATTACCCTTAGTACAAGCCTAGTTTGGGGCTAGTTAGCGCTGTGTGTAAAGTCGTGCAATATTTATATATTATTTATTTAATTTTTTGCTCACGGTTCTCTTGAGATGACGTTCAAATGGATCCTTAGACGGAAAACAAACAAGATGAATTTTATTAATATTAGAAATACAGGTACTGCTGACTGATTGCGATGAAACTTGGAATATAGGTAGCTGGGAACCTGGATTAACACATAGGCTACTTTTTATCCCGATATTCCCGCGGGAACGGGACTTACGCGGGTGAAACCGCGGGGCGCAGCTAGTTAGATATATGGCTAGTGTGAGATTGAAAATGGAGATGTAAAATCATGAATTCACCGTTTCACGTGAGTTGGAAACCGACGTGTTTCATAATGGTTCGTTGTGTGATAGGTTCAAATCCTATCACAGAAAGATTTTTGATGGTGCATTTCTTTGAAGAAATGCAAGAAATAATTTATGTACTTGAGTACATAAATAATTGTTTTTGACTTTGACTAAGTTATGATGAAGTTATGTATCGTTTGGTTCTGTCAGTCAAGTTTGAAACTTCATGTCACATTAAAAGACAAACGATACATAGTAAGTAAGGAGGTAAAGAATTATTTTGGAAAGTAATTTCCTTAGAGTGTACATAAGCAAACTATAGAGCGCGCCTATGGGTATTTGCCTACTGCGCAAAGCTTAAGCAGATGCTCTATACATAGATATTCAAATTTTGAGGTTGAATAGTGATCCGGGAATCATTTTTACACCGCGGCACTGAAAATTTTACCATAATTATTACTAGAATAAATTATAACAAAAGAAACAGTCAATTCCTGTAACCCTAGATGACTGATGACATTGTTTTTGTCATTTTTGACTGTTCATACCAGTGCTTACAGTTCATACTCGCATACCAGCGCTCTATAGTTTGCTTATGTTTACTTTAGGGTAATTTCATTTCATCAGTAATTGGAATTTGGAAAATAATTTCATTACTTTCCGAAATAGTCCTTTGCATCTTAGCACAAAGTTGTAGACAAATAAATTTTAACTAACTTCGTTCGTTAAGTCCAACTTCGAGAAAACTTGAAGAAAAGAAAGAGTTAGCCTACATTAAAATAATTTCGTAAATTTTGTTACCGACATACTTTTCGTTATTGTTTAAGTTTTTCATTAGGTTTCTTGGTGTTTTTACTTTTTAAGGTTTCTATAAAGTCTGGGTTTTCTCTGTGTGGTAACAAGTTAAATGGAAGATTAAAATGTGTCTGGCTAAAACTTCACAAAAGTTGTATAAATACGTTTGGGACTTTTGAGATTCGTCTTGCAGAAAATACTTTAATATTCTGAAATAAATGTTACATAGCATAGGATGGTTTATTCCACCTCCATCACCCAGGTAATATCACTCGGGGATAGAATTTTTCGCGTTTTGCATAATAAAACACTATATTTACCGGGTTTTACCAAGTGGTTGGTGGTTTTCAAGTCAACCTTGAAAAAGCTAACTGTAAAATTACAATAAAGATTTTACGCGAGTAAAATCCGGCAAATAAAACAATCTGTACCCGACGTTTAGATTAACTGACAGTTTTATCCAGCGATATTTCGATTAGATATTTCGCAGTTTTTAGTTTTGCCTACATACGAACGATTTATCTGTACAGATAAACTGTCAGTTAATCTAAAAGCCTGCTATATGCTGGCTATATTGTATACATTGTCCTCAGGTCCTTACTGCGGTCGGTCGCCGGGTCTGATCCCGCTACTGCGCGGCGTGTTAACGAACCCGAACTGCGAGTACAACGCCAACATGATCCCGATACGAACGCTCGCTCACTGGGCCGGCTGCACCCTCGACGCTCCCTCTCATTGTTAGTACACTCCACAGTTTACTTAGCAGTTAGCTCCTCGGCGCTTCTTACACGGGTTGTAAGATACCGCATGCTAAAGTTATGGCCTATTGTGGCCAATTTACTGTTCTTAGAAATATTTTTAAAGGAAAAATTCATCTTCAAAAATTCACTTGCGGCGAGATTTGAACTCGCGTCCCTGGATCAATATTCCAGTGCCTATACCGCTCGGCCACGCAAGTTACTGTTCTTGCAGTTACCCAGCTGTCAATAACAATTTTATTTCCCGGAATATAAATGGCCTGTTATATAAGTTTTACCGGATAAGTTATGTGATCGTGTCTTGTCTTGTTTTTACTCCTTCATCGAAAAACTACCGAAGTGATTGTGCAATTTGGTGTGCAAGTAGGTGGAGATCTGGATTAACAAATAGGCTAGGGAATGCGGCATCGGGATCTACGCGGGTGAAATAGCGGGACGCAGATAGTTGCAGAATTGAAACTCTGTTTTGGGCATCGAACTCGAATATATATGGAAGTAGCAATCTTTTGATAAAATGTTCCAAGCAAACGGTGGTTGCCGGGCCTAGAACGATGATTCGACCGCCAGTCTGTCACTAAAGATTGTCCGCCATTGGTCGAACCATAGGTCGATCATACGTAATACTGTACGAAACATGTCAGTGCGTGCATCTGCTGCTGTGTGACCGTATAACATGTTTTTAATAAGGAATTTTTTCTATGGTTTTCGCGATTTTGCAAAATAAAACACTTTATTTATCGGGTTGAATCGCGTTTTATTCATGGCTTTAAACGAACCGAGCTTTCGCCAACTTTACAGTATGTTTTTCAAGGTTGAAAGCTCAGTTTTCGCTCGCGGCTCGCGATTCAACGCGATAAATAAAGTGTTTTATTTAATAGGGAAGTTAGAACTCCATTCTATTTATTCCCCGTAGGTTTTGGGGAAGTGTCTTTTCAATACATACTTGTCAAACTAAAATTGTGACCTAAATGAGTGATGTACATTTTTGTTTTCAGTGGAATCTGTGTCATGGGACATAAAGTTAGAGCGAGAAAGCGAGCAAGGTGTGTGTGACGACGAAACTCCGATCGCTTTGGGGAAGCATGTCTACCACCATAGACAAGCTCTGAGGTAATCATTATTTCAAACCTTTCTAAAGCCCACTAGCGCTGCTATACTTGGCCCCGGGCTAGTGAGCTCTTATTTTTTTAATTTATTATCGATTGTGAACCGATTATGGCCATTAGGAAACTAGCCAGTGACAAGTATTATTAATATATTATGCAAGTTATTTGCATCGAAACAGTCAAGTCGTCATAGTTAAAGTCAAGTCTAGGGAATCATTTGTAAACACGGCGGCCATTTACAAAGATTATTCACGGAGCTTTGTAGACAACACTAAGTCTGTATGTTGCATCGATTTAATTCCACTTGTACACGAAACTAAACTGAGTAATGTGCCCCCGAAATTAAACAATTTGCACGCATTTGAACTAGGTTTCACAAAAATAAAAATTTTGCACCACATCTTCTCAATGCGTTCCCGCCAAAACTCCTTAATTCGTCTTGCACTGACATGTGTGTCACAAGATGATGATGATGTCACAATCACAAGATTTGTAAAGTTAGTAGTGGGCTAGCTTACTAGCCCGGGGCCAAATATAGCAACGCAAGTGGGCCTTAGTATGTATCCTGCATTGTTTCTGGGTAAATTATGGTAAATATACAAGATGTAACAGGTAAGCCCTTTTAAAGCCGAAAAGGGGTTGTTCTAGACGTCTAGGCGAACAACTTTTGTTCTATGACTTTTGGAAATTCGAAAAGTACTTTTCGAAAATTTTAAGTGTAAAGTTTACTTGAAGATCAGCTGTTTCAAAATTAAGTTTGAATTTTCAAAAGTCGTAGAACAAAAGGTGTTCGCCTAGACGTCTAGAACAACCCCCTTTCGGATTAAAAGGACTTGCCCGTTACATCTTGTATATAATGACTTGAGTTCTCTTCGGTTCCAGATTGGCAATCAACGAATGGTTACCCGAGTTTTCGATACCGAAAACTTCACAAGGCCCCGTGATAAAACCTCAACCACCTGTTGGTAAGTTGTAATTATAAACTAAACCGGTTATGGCGTGATGATAGATAAATAATCCATAGATTTTCAAGTAGATTGCGTTGGCGCAGGTAGTATTTTAATAAATAGCTGTTGGTCCAGTTATTATCTCTGTTAGCAGGAAAACTCTAGCACTAGGTGAGCTGCACCACTATACCTTATTAATTCTGCATATATGTCCTCATCTCTAGTGCCTCCGGTGCCAATAATCCCGATCCTGCCTTCAGTGAACACTTGCATGTCTCTCGCGAGTGGAGTCACGACGACTACTAGTGTTTCCTCGGCCGTCATTCCGACTGTGTCCGCCAGCCAGCTGCAAGCTTTAGCGGATGGGCCGCCCCAGGTAATACGACAGTTACAGGGACCATTTTCTAAACCATGCCACGCAATAAAGCGCGGAATAATAGACGGGCCTGGCGCTTGTATCTTTGTATCTTGTATGTTTGTTCGACTATAAGTATCGTAGCTCCGATCTTCATGAATTTTGGTATGCGCGTAGTTTAGGTCAATAGAATTTATGAGCTCGAAGATGCGCCGGATCGGTAGGGGGGTTGGGGAGATAGGGGGTCCTGAGGTCTCAGTTCGGGGCGAACTCCTAGTGATACTCTCTTTTTGTCTCTATTCTATCTTTCTTTAGCAAGCTTGTCGCATAGACCGCCGCACTCAAAGAAAATTCAGAACGCCATAAAAATAAAAATTGGATTGTGTTTAAAATGCATAAATAAATCACTCCCAAATAAAAGGCCATTTTTTATTACACTAAGAATTAATCGAGTTTGGTCGAACCTGTTTAAAGTGACAAAGGGTTTGCACTTTAAATTTATTAAGTCTCATTGACAGTCCAGCCGTGGTATCATCTAATTAACATCCACCGCTACTAGTTGCTATTTACTGTCAAAAAACATATTTCGTATTCTACATTGCTGCTTTGAAGTAATCACCGGTAACAACCACGTTACGTCAAAGCAGCAATGTACTGCAACTTAGCTAGTTGCTAAGTTGCAGTACATTGCTGCTTTGATGCTAACAAGCTAATATGCTAGCGGTGGATGCTAATTAGATGATACCACAGCTGGCCAGCTAGTAAGACAAAAAAAACTTCTTGGCTGCAAGTCACACTCACTGACAGTCCAACGAGGCCAAAACCATAGACTGCTTAATGAGTTTAAAAAACAAACGAGATGTATTTCCTAATTTTTCTATAACTATCAAATTTTGGTCTAGTACCCATAGTATAAGCCCAGTGCTTAGTTTGGGGGCTAGATTGCGTTGTGTGTAATGTAGTGAAATATTTATTTATTTATATACACAGTTGAAATTGAACAGAAGAAGGAAATAAAATAAAAAACAATTTGAAAACTTTCTCAGTCTACTCTGAGGAATCAGTAAGAGGCTTCGAAAATTAGGAACGGCATTTCAACAATTTTGGATATAATAAAAAACCACAATTAAAACCAAATACAATTGCGAAAACAGAAATCTAGTGAAAGTTTGTCTAACTACGGCTTTAATTGTTCCAGGTGTCATCAATGGAAACCTTCAACTCAGTCTCAAATCCCGTAATGAACTCCCTCGTGTCCCCAACTAAAGTCATCCTCAACGAATCGATCCCCAACCCGATAATCCCCATCGCGAGCTCCAACTTATCAATCCCCTCGGAAATCCCGGTATCGACTTTACCCATCCCTATTTTAGGGATCAAATCTCTCGAGAACATGGACAAGAACGAAATCGAGTTTGAAGAAAAGAGGGATATTGTTGTGGACGATGGAATAGAAGAGAATGGAGAGGCGCAAAGGAATGGAGACATGAGTGTTGGAGGTAAGAATATTTACGCGATCTGATTGATTGATTGATTAATACTTTATTGCAACACACCACGATTAAATAATTACAATAATAAAAAATAAATATAGACTACATAAAATGAGGTGGTACAATGGGCGGCCTTATCGCATAAAGCGACGATGGAGCGATCTGACGAATTACTCCTGTATAAGAATCTTACTAATATTATAAACGCGAAAGTTTGTATGTATGTGATACTCTTTCACGCAAAAACTACTGAATCGATTGCGATGAAACTTGGAATATAGGTAGCTGGAGACCTGGAATAACACATAGGCTACTTTTTATCCCTATAGTCCCGTGGGAACGGGACTTCCGCGGGTAAAACCGCAGGGCGCAGCTAGTTGTCCATAATTTCTATTTTAGCATGATTGCAGTTTCAAACCATGTTATTAATACAATTGTAAACATTTGCCAAATTATATATTAAAATGTAATTTGGCAAATGTTTACAATTGTATTAATAGAAACAAAATATATCTCTATAACTAAAAACTAAAAAAAAAAGTTAAAAGTTTCAACTGTGTGTTTCCGCAATTAGCCCTACTATTGGGCCTTTGTGCGTGATTTTAAGCCGTGGGTTTTCTCACGATGTTTTCCTTCACCGTAGAAGCGATGTTAATAGCGCACATAATTTTTTCTTAAAGTAAAAGATATCGGTGCCCAGGGGGATTCGAAACCACGACCTTCGGAATGAAAGTCGGGATCTACCACTAGAGCAACACCTTATTTAGACAGTTAATCATAAGCAAAGTTATTTTCTAGATAGATAGATAGATTAATACTTTATTTGCACAACCAACAACAATACAATCAGTTTACATTTAAAGTAAGACAAATACACAGAACCTTAGAACACACTAGTTACCTTGTAGACAAATGCAATTTTGTTTTGTTGTCTAATATGTCAAATACTATGTCTAATTTCACTTGTCTTGTTTGTAGACACACCGGTAACGCTAAGTCCGAACCGGCCGAGCCTGCTGGAACCTTTGGATGTCGACCCTCCATCCACTACGCTAACGGAGTCAGACGTCGTCATGAACGATGGAATGAGTGAGGTTGGTTACACAAATATTGGTTCATTAATTTTACCACACTGATTTTATACAGGGATACGGGAAAAGTCGACCTAGATCCTTTGATGGGTTGTAGTTTCTACCATTTCTGATTAGTTTCACTATGATATAATAATGTCATAGTGAAACTAATCTAATAAATAGTCTACCCGAAAGCCTTTCATCGGTGTTTTCTTCCAAGAACATTGGTTAAACCCGATAGTTAATGAAACGTAGATATTTTTAAATACATCTGCCTATCATATACCAATCATAGTTATTTTTTTCAGTAAGTTAGAGAAAAAGATAAACTTAATTCGGATTTATCCAAATTTATGACAATCAACCGTTTACTACAACCCAGTCGGTTCATGTATCTGAAATTTTAGTGTTGATATTAATATCAACACTAATAAACAAATTGTCCCCTACACAAAAATAGTAAATATGCGTAAATCAGATGATAGGAACCCAAAAAGTCAATAGTAAAAAAGTCGAGATTTTTTTTATCACCGGTCAGAAATGGTGGAAACTACAACCCCTCAAAGGATCTAGGTCGACTTTTCCCGTAACCCTGTATATGTGAAAGTTTAGATATTTCGTAATTCGATTTTTGTTGCTCTAGACATTTTTACTAGAAATATTTTAAAGGCAAAAATCATCTTTATAAATTCACACGCGGCTCCTCTGGGTCGGCGACGGGAGTTCCCACTCGTTTAAATATTTGTTTGATTAATAATTTGTGTAGATGTTCGTGTTTTCAATCACGCAAAAATTACTGAATCGCCTGCTATGGAATTGGCAGCAAGCAGATTGTTGGAAGTCTAGATTAAAACATTTATCGCAATATTTCCGAGCGACCGGGATTTATGCGGGTGAACCTGCGAGGCGCTGCTAGTTCAAACTATGGCCGATAATGACTTATACCGATACTAAATGACGATAATGACAAAATCAATAAACGAGGCAATCTATAAGATTGAACCAATGTCAAAGAAGTGTAATAATGTATTCTCAATGATAAATGTTGCCAGACTATCTACAAATAATATCGACAGGAGTATCGATAGTATCGATACTGTCGATAGTTAAATGCTATCGATAGAGCATACTTTTCTGCAGCCCTAGACAACATTCTTATCGATTAGTCACGTGACTCGAACTTTTATGTCAATTTCATGCAAAAAATCTGTCGATTGGCGATTTCGTTATTCGATAAGAATGTTGTCTAGGGCTGCTGATACGCTATAGTCTATTACATCGATACTATCCATAGATTTATCGATACTATTACTTGATCTCGAATATCGATAGTTTCACGTTAGTCAGCTTTCGAACAGCAATGATTAATGGTTTGTTTTGTTACAGAACGGTTCGATGCAAGTGGAACCCAGCAACAGTCCGCTGAGCACCGATATGATGGTGGAACCTATCGATACTGAGTCCACAGAACTAGCTGACGAGTAAGTTACGAGCTTTCATTGTAGAGATTTAAATGATTTGAAGAAATGCTATCAAAGTATCAAAGCAAATTGAAGACATGAAATCTGAACCTACATGAAAACAAAACTTTTTTAAAACTCTTCAATTATCAATATTATTTCTGATAAGTATAAATATTTGTATCCAGTGAAGTGTTATGTTATAAGTATATTTGACCGAACGAGCGAAGCGAGTGAGGTCCAGTGTAGCCTGGCCTGGCGCTTGTATCTTTGTACATTTCGCGTGGTCGGCCGGGATTCAAAACCATGCCGAGTAAGTTATTTTTTTTTTTTACGAAATAACTAGTAGTTCGCCTAGAACTGAGACCTCACGACCCCCTATCTCCTCAACCCCCCTACCGATCCGGCTCATCTTCGAACTCAAAATTCTATTGACCTAAACTACGCGCATACCAAAATTACTTATACTCAAGTTATCGTCGAACAAACATACAAGCGCCAGGCCCGTCTACACTGGACCTGACTCGCTTCGCTCGTTCGGTCAAATATTTAGAGTACCTAATTCTATATCTCGCTAACTATTTAAGAGTACTAGAGTACCTAATTTGTATTGCCAAGAGGTGTTCAAATTTTCCACACTGTTTTATTATCCACAGTTCAATAGAGTCCAGTATGACAAGTTGCATGTCTTCGGACGACCTCGTGTTGTTGTGCGAGTTGTTTTACTTGCCATTCGAGCACGGAGGAAGGGGGCTGCGAATGATGCACGACTTTAACTGGTTGCTCACTCACGCTCATATCTTGCTGAAGCCCACTACGCCTGAAGTAAGTCATTAGTTATTGCTTAATGTTTTAAACTACATGTTTTTACTATTATACCTACACAAATATTATTTTGATTTTGCTATGGATTTAATTAGGTATAAGTGACATTTGCTGTAATTTTAATCTAATAAAAATTATATACTATACATATATATTAAAACTTTTATAGGCTACAAAGACATAATAGTTATTGATCTCAACCTGACTAGTAGATATGACATCACTTTTTGGTAACATATTTACAATTTACCGGGTCTTAATCGCGTATTATAAGAAAAAAAAGGTCAGACGAAAGGCAGTCGAAAGTTTTTTTTTAGTGTCAACTTATTTTTGCATACACATCAAATTTAATGTCCTTACTGACTGACTATATATCGACCCACAACTTAAACCATTCGTCCTAGCGACATGAAATTTGCACCTCTAAGGGGGAAACTGAGGGGTCTAATTATGTATGAAATTATTTTCTCAATCGATAGACATTAAAATTGGTACACATTAGTGAGATAACTTTAATTCTAATGGCGGCTGTACACTCTCATCAAGACAGGCCGAGTGCGAGAGTGTACATGGTAGCTCTCGGCTTGCTTCGCGGTGTTTCGAACACATTTGCTGGTATGCATGCACTCTGTACCGTCTTCGCAGTAATTTTAAATATCGCGCCATATCCGGCATCACCAATCAAATCTCTCAGACACTAAGGCGCCTGGTCAACTCAAGGCTGGGCCAATCAGAATTCGTAAAGCGCTCGCATTGGTTAAAACCGAGAGCCTACTATCACTGTGAGTGACATCTACCTACAACCAATAAAATATAATTTTCTACGTTTTTATAATGGTGGACGTTGCGTCCAAACAAATCTGAATTTTCCTCGTAATAAGTTTGTCTGCGATAGTGTAATCATAAAACCAAAGTGAAAACGTCATCCTCTATGTTTAACATCGTATGCGGCGCCGCTCGTGAGTGCATCCAAAACTTTAGTGTATCACGAACCAACATGTACCTACACCTACTCGAGGAGTGAAATCCAGGACATTATAAGGAGGCAACTCAGGTGCGTAGCGCTTTATATTCAATTTGCCCAGTTCTGGAAGACCTCCCGGTCTTCCTGAACTGGGCAAATCGGTCTTCCTGAACTGGGCAAATTGAATATAAAGACCGTAGACCGTGCTGAGAGAAACAAATTTTCTTAGAGCGAATTAAAAAAAAAAAAATCACATACACTGGGCAAATTGAATATAAAGACCTTAGACCGTGCTGAGAGAAAGAAATTTTCTTAGAACCAATGTATTTCATATGTGAAATACATTGGTTCTAAGAAAATTTCTTTCTGAGTGTGTATGCACACTCGTTGATAGCACAGTACATAGAGGGAGCAGTATGGAAACTACATACACCCACGTGCACACTCGTGACGTGGTCACATTACTGATGGACATACTGACTTACATACATTTCTGACTACATTACCGCGGACGCAGTACTGACTTCACCGCGAAACCCCGTTAGGGGCTCGACGACACGCATGGTTGTGTGAGTGTATCGTTTTCGATTTACTTTCTATATACTGTGTTAATTAGACCTCTCGGCGAGACATGACGAGAGCACTCGTTCGAGAATGTACAGCTGCAATCAAAGATGCCGAAAGTGGACGTTCGCTCTAGACGTTAGACGTAGTAATTGATTGTATAAGGATACTAGTGATACTAGTCAGGTATCGGGACTAAAAACTAAATATTCTTTTTTAATACAAGATGTAATGGGTATGCCCTTTTAAGCCGAAAGGGGGTTGTTCTGGTATCTAGGCGAACAACTTTTGTTCTACGACTTTGGGAAATTCGAAGTACTTTCGAAAATATTAAGTGTAAAGTTTACTTGAAGATCAGCTGTTTCTTAGAGTTCGAGGTCATTGACCTTATGTTGTCCTTTCATTTAGTTTGGTCTACTACAATCAAAGCTTCAAATACCTTTATTTTCAAAAGCAGCTGTTTTTTCATTGAACATAACCTCAAAATTAAAAAAAAAGTTCGTATTCTCATAAGTCGTAGAAAAAAAGTTGTTCGCCTAGACGTCTATAACAACCACCTTTCGGCTTAAAAGGACTTACCTGTTCTGTTACACTTTGTATAGTTAGACGTAGCATATGTGATCTATGACGTTAGTATGTATGTCTACGTATTATTTAAGGGCAGCGAATGGCGTCGGCGTCGTAGCCGGTTCGCATGGTGGGCGGGTCGCACGCGGCGTCTCGCACGGCGTCTCTCGCACGCCGCGAACCTCGAGCTTCAAGCGGAGCTGCAGCCCTACGTCTGGGAACTAGCCGCAGTACTCGCACTCTTGGACGCCTTCCTAAGGTGGCTGGGTATGTACACACTTGAGGACCGTCTACACGAGCCATTTATTGACCGAACGAGCGAAGCCAGTGAGGTCCAGTGTAGACGGGCCTAGCGCTTGTATCGTTGTAACTTTGTATGTTTGTTCGACGATAACTTGAGTATTGTAGCTCCGATCTTCATGAATTTTGGTATGCACGTAGTTTGGGCCAATAGAATTTATGAGTTCGAAGATGCGCCGGATCGGGGTTGGGGAGATAGGGGGTCGTGAGGTCTCAGTTTGGGGCGAACTCCTAGTTATTGAAAATATTTTTTTTAATCATATAATAAAACACTTTATTTATCCGGTTTTATCGCGTTTTTATTCATTATTTGAACGTTTTACTTTTTACTCATTATTACAACTGTAAAGTTGGCGAAAGCTCGGTTCAAATAATGAATAAAAACGCGATAAAACCGGATAAATAAAGTGTTTTATTATGCATAATCGCGAAAACCATAGAAGAAATTAATCACATAAACTAGGAGTTCGCCCCGAACTGAGACCCGTCTACACTGGACCTCACTCGCTTCGCTCGTTCGGTCAATAATTTGGTATAATAAAGAGTTAATCTATCTATCTGTCATTACTAAGTTATAAAATGGCAATATTTTTCCTTTCAGAACTTGGAAAATTCCCTCCAAACATATCATCTTACACCCAAGGGAGTTACACATGTAAGTATAAAAAAGACAGAACAAAACTACACAAGACCCACTCCGAAAAATATAAAAATCATTTTTTATCTTACGTGAGATAGGCTAGCATTTGACCTCATCCCACCTGATGAGATGCGACGATGAGGTAGGTGTAACAACAAGACCTATTCACTTGACTTGAAGACTCCAAGGTTGCAGTCAATGGGCCAAATGGACTATTTTATAAAAGATACAGAGATTTTTATTTTGCTTTCGCGATGTTGGATTGAAATTAAACTCTTGTTTCGGATTTTTATTTTAAGCGTTTTATTATATTTATCAATATATCTCAGTCTACTCTGACGAAAAGACATTGATTAATTTAATATTTTTAGCATTTAATTAAATGCTAAAAATATTAAAAGCAACACGATTGGAACTGAAAAATAAGTTTAATATCAAAGATAACAAACTCAGATTAAAAGTTTTGTTCTAGGGTTCTCGAAAGGATGGCGCGAAGCTTTCGAAAGTGGAGCTCAAGAACCGTGGGTGTTCCGAGGCGGACTTACCGCTGACCTGCGGCGGCTGCTTCCAGTCGAGTGTTCCGGGGAAGTGTTGAGGCCACAGATCATTCCTAACGGCCCACCGTTGACTGTGAGGCCTTATTCACCGACTGATGAGCAGGCAGTAAGTTTTATTTATCTATACTTATAATAAAGGAAGAGTGGACAAAAAGTCTGTACTTGGAAGTAAATAAAAAAAAGTTGTCTAGAGGGCTTTGAAAAAGTAGTAGAACAAAATTATATAATTTTTAAAATTCATGTCTGTCTGTCTGCTTCTCAATCTGTTCCTTATACAAATAAAAACTGATGATCCGATTGAAATTTGGTTTTCAATATTGGATATTTCTATTTTTGAGGAAGGTCGTGGTATACTTTGCATCGAAATCCAATTAGTAGAACCCGAGTAATGAACGAATTAACTATATGTTAGTGATAACCGCATGAAAATACGTTCAGTAGTTTTTAAGTTTATCGCGAATAGACAAACAGACAGATGCAGCGGAGGTTTTATTTTATATTGTATAATGATTTTCACAGTCTTAAAATTATTTGAAATATTTCTTAAAGGAAAAAATCATCTTCAAAAATCCACTTGCGGCGAGATTTGAACTCGCGTCCCTGGATCAGTACCCCAGTGCCTCAACCCCTCGGCCACGCAAGTTCCCGAGAAGATGATTTTTTCCTTTAAGTAATATTTCTAATAAATATAAATATGCCTTGAGCAATAAAATCAAATTACGAAATATTTAAAATTATTTGTTACTTACTATTAGCGCCCTGCAAGGTATCGGGATTTACTTTTCCCTTGGGAATATCAGGATAAAAAGCTCGTCGGTTAATCCTGATCTTCTGATCTCTACCAAACTTCATCGCAATCGGTTTTGTAATTTTTGCGTGATTGAAGACTTCTAAACTTTCGACTTTAATACTAAAGAAATTTATTTCATTGTTATATTGTAATTTATTAAATCGTTATTGTAATAAGCAAAGTCTTACCTTCGTATTGTCTTGTCCTCAGGTATGTGACTTGTGCCGTAAGACGTGCAGAGACGGCGGTGATGCGAGCGACCTCTTCCCATCCGACCTGCAATCGCTACCTGCCGACAGGTGAGACGTTAGGCCAATCAATTATTACAATACTAATTATTTCAAAGAAAAATAAACTTGCGTAAAATAACGATTTTATACTTACGTAAAATTACGATGTTCAACTTACGTGGTGGTTTTCACTACTAAATAACGGGGTATAAATATTAAACGTGGCAAATACCCCGTTATTAAGTAATTTTAGTTGCGTAAAATTAGTAGATATCGTAACGAAAGCGATTGCAGATACAGTACCAACAACACTGTTGTAGTTTGTTCAGTTGGTGTTTATTTTATTGTTAATAACTAACGTCAGCGAAAATGTGACAAAAGCTGAGACCACGCATAGGGTTGTTTGTGAATTTATAGTACACTAGACATTATCGAACTGAACGGGGGAAAAGGGGAGTGGTTATTCCGCTTTTTGTTTCTGTCCTTCAACTTGTTCTTGTCACGGAAAAAGACAAATCATGTTCACACTATTATTACCATATTCCCCTTTTATTATTAAGGCTATAAGATAGCGGCTTTTGACGTTTTCAACGCCCTACGTTTTGAGTTGTTTCCAGACCTGTTGCTCACGAGTATTTGAAGGGAGGTACCCGTTTTTTGATTTAGTAATGTGTTGCAGGTTGATCCAGCCATTCCTGACTCTCTCCCCGGAGTTCTGTATGGTAATCGAGGATGATAACGACGGACTGTTCACTGATGATGAAGCGAACGGCGACTTCAGAAACGGTATGTTCGCACTTCATGTTTTATGTGTTTCCTAAACATTGTCATCACCTTCAGCAATATAAGCCCACTGCTAGGTTTTCAAAAAGAGTATTTAGCGATAAAGTCATTAATTTTTAAACTAGCTGTGCGGTTTCGACCCCGTAAGTCCCGTTCCTACGGGAATATTGAGATAAAAAGTAGCCTTTATGGCTGATCTCCAGCTACCTATATTCCAAGTTTCATCGCAATCGGTTCAATAGTTTTTGCGTGAAAGAGTAACAAATTCACATACATACAAACATTCATGTTTATATTATTAGTAAGATTAGTAAGATGTATTCCTCATTTTCAAGTTTGATTTCTGATAATGACTATTAT
The DNA here is from genome assembly GCA_949358125.1 of Idaea dimidiata. Lineage (NCBI taxonomy): Eukaryota > Metazoa > Arthropoda > Insecta > Lepidoptera > Geometridae > Idaea > Idaea dimidiata. Next base: position 25,026,153 of record OX442330.1, read on the forward strand.
TATTTTGTTCTACCATTTTTCTGCTTCTGAATTTTGGTTTAGTCTAGGAATGACTGATTCGCGAAATGACTACATGGTATATAATTGACCAATTCTTGAAATGTACAATTCTTTAAGTGACTGATTCTACAAATGACTGATTCTACAAAAGACTGATTCTACAAAAGACCGATTCTACAAATGACTGATTCTACAAATGACAGATTTTTCAATTTTATGAACAGTGAGAAGTTTTAATAGGAATATAAATAAAATGCTATGTAAGGGTTGGCAAATCATATATTTCAAATAGTTTTTGTTTTAATTAAAAAATGACGAAAACAAAAATAATACGAAATAAAAAAATAACGATATTATGTTATAAAGGTACTACATTTTGTAGCGCAAAATCAAACATATATTCGGTTTATTTTTAAAAAATCAACAATTATCAAAAAATAAATGAAAATAACCAAAATGTCACTTAGGAATATGTAGTTGAATATAAATCATTTTCTTAAAAAAAGATTCTACTGATATTTCACTGTTTTTAATTTTTCGTAATACTTTTTTGTACTTTTTGTCAAACAAAATATAACGGTTTCGGCGATTTTTTCGTGAAACCTGTAAAAGAGCTATTTAAGTGTTGGCCAATCATATATTTTTAATAGTTGTTTTAATTCAAAAATGACGAAAATAAAAAAAACGATATTATGTCCTAAAAAACGCCACGCTAATGTCACGTATGTCACGCAATTATTTATAAAATAAATAAAATTTCACTAAGGTAGCCACAATTTTGTGTTATAGTTTGCATGATATTAGTTAGGTAAGTTTGATGCAATAGTATGCATGAATCAATGACTTGGTTTCGCGCCATCCTAATAGATGGCGATATTTCAGCACTAAAATATATACATGCATTCTGCAAAAAGACAACAGGAAATAAAGGATGTAATTTAATATATAATATTTGTTTTATTGGCTTTTTTTCCGATATAATAAATGTTATATTACCTATGTTACAAGATGAAAAACGGAACGTAGTACAAGTGACGATGAAAAATAAATGCGGGTATACTTTAAAAAGTTTTGAGAGTTATTTACCAATAGATTTTTAATGGTGTTTACGCGTTTGTTTGTATTTTTACAATGGAAGACCGTGATTTTAATATAGAAAAGAATCAAAAAGGGTTTGATACTATTTTATACAATGGATACCGATATAACAAGATCAAAAGGCGAAACAATGATGGAAGTACTTTTTGGCGCTGTGTAAACAGAAAGGAATGCAGTGCCGTTTGGAAAAAAGCAAAAGACTTGAATGTTACAAGAACAAGTGAAGAAAGGCAAATAGTACGTATGGCCAACCTTTTACCTTTGCTGCCAGCTGCTAATATTCCTGAAGGTCGCCAAATAATATTGTCAAAAATAGAAGCTGTCCGTTCAATGCATCAGTTTGGAAATTATTTTGAGAAGCAATGGCACAGAATAAGTCCGTCCATCTTGAGTTGTGCAGGCCAGCGTCATCGCACCACTAACACACTAGAAGGCTATCATCACAGATTAAATGTATTGATTCCGAAAAAACCAAGTCTTTTCTACTTTATACAAAAGTTGAGGCAAGAAGCCAAACACTGTGATACAAGGTTAAGGGATTCTCTTTTCCAGGTTTCACGAAAAAATCGCCGTAACCGTTATATTTTGTTTGACAAAAAGTACAAAAAAGTATTACGAAAAATTAAAAACAGTGAAATATCAGTAGAATCTTTTTTTAAGAAAATGATTTATATTCAACTACATATTCCTAAGTGACATTTTGGTTATTTTCATTTAATTTTTGATAATTGTTGATTTTTTTAAAATAAACCGAATAAATGTTTGATTTTGCGCTACAAAATGTAGTACCTTTATAACATAATATCGTTATTTTTTTTATTTCGTATTATTTTTGTTTTCGTCATTTTTTAATTAAAACAAAAGCTATTTGAAATATATGATTTGCCAACCCTTACATAGCATTTTATTTATATTCCTATTAAAACTTCTCACTGTTCATAAAATTGAAAAATCTGTCATTTGTAGAATCAGTCATTTGTAGAATCGGTCTTTTGTAGAATCAGTCTTTTGTAGAATCAGTCATTTGTAGAATCAGTCACTTAAAGAATTGTACATTTCAAGAATTGGTCAATTATATACCATGTAGTCATTTCGCGAATCAGTCATTCCTAGACTAAACCTGAATTTTATCTATCTATCTAAATACTAGTTGATCTAAATACTAGTTGATTTTTTAAATGCTGAGTGTATTATGCGTTTTTGCTTTGCAATTCCCACTAATAGTTTTGATGAAAGTTTAGATGTTTAGAAATATTTTAAAGAAAATAACATCGTCAAAAATTCACTCGCGGCGTGGAAGTTTTGAAGATGAATTTTGCCTTTAAAATATTTCCAGTAGATATGCCTTGAGCAATAAAAATAAAATACGAAATTGTTTGTTGTGTTTGTGTTTTAATCACGAAACAACTACCGAACCGATTGCGATGAAACTTAGTGGTATGCTGATAGCTGAAAATCTGGATTAAAACATAGATTAAGCGGAACTCAATTAGATACTAATAAAATTAAAAATTATATTACTAATATTATTTGCTATCAATTGAATTACTCAAATGAACCCGCGATTTGGTTGATGTGTATTTTTGTTGTGGCTTTATTCCTAACGCGAATGAATTTGTAGTTTTATCTTTATATGTCCGTATGCAATACAATTATTTATGCAATTACTTATGCAATGCTTTTTCGTAATCAAATGTTTTATACGAATGCAACTTAATTAAACAGAAGTTGCGTTCGTAAAAGCTTTAATTAATGTTCTTTGTAATTATTAATTGTAATTTAATTTTTTTTAAAACATTAATTAATGTTCCTTGACAAACACTTACTTACGCAGGAATTATGCAAGCGTTAAATAAAGCTTGTGCGAACAATCTGTAGTGTAATAAAATAAATGTATAACTGCTGTTTGATTGCAGATTGTATGTGTAATGTACTAGCTGCGCTCCGCGGTTTCACCCTCATAGTCCCGTTCCTGCGGGAATATCGGGATGAAAAGTAGCCTATATGGTATTCCAAGTTTCCAGCTACCTGTATTTAAAGTTTCAACGGTTCGGTAGTTTTTGCGTGATCGAGTATCAAAGTCATAGACATACATGCAATCTTTATAATATTAGTAAGATATACAAATATTTTTAGCAAGGAAATATATTTCCAAAAAATCCCCATGACAGGATTCGAACCTGCGTCCTTTCGCTAACCAGGCGAATGCTCTAACCAATGAGCTACACAGGAATCACGTGACACGGTATAATTTTTCGGCCATATCTTTCCTCGCTTATTGTTTTACCAACTAAGGCTTGGTTTCTGCGCCATCTACCGGTCAAGCTTTGCAGCTTTTATTGACTGGTTCAAGTGGTTTACTTTACAGTAAACATACCCAACATGAGATGCGCTTTCTCTCCAATTTAATATTTCTTTTTTGTTTTTATTGCTCAAGGCATTTTAAACATAGAAATATTTTTAGCAAGAAAATATATAATTTCTTCTATGGTTGATGATATCTATAAAATGGTTTGTTCTGATTGACTCACTGATCAATGCCAGGCTAAATCGCTTATAGTAAAGAGCTGAAATTTGAAGTGTGTTTTATGTATGACTCGCGGCGCCCCGCGGTTTCATCCGTGTAAGTACCGTTCCCGCGGATATATTCCCGGTATCCAGCTACCTATATTCCAAGTTTCGTCGCAATCGGTTCAGTAGTTTTTGCGTCAAAGAGTAACAAACTCACATACATACATACTTACATGCATACAAACTTTCGCGTTTATATTATTGGTAAGATGTAGGTTGCCGATAAGAAAGGGTATTTCGAAATAGGGCCGAGCGTACGAATGTATGCAACGGTACTATGAATGAATGAATGTTTTGTAAGTACTCACATCAAAGACATGTCCCACCGTCGTCTTCCCTCCTAAAAGATTGTGCACTTGACAACTTTTGCTATATAAATTTCAATCAATCTCTAATGTTAAGGGGAGTTTTTGCTTTGATATATAAAAACGGTCTTGAACCCAATTGGATCCAGTGTGTCCTTATCTAACCAACCGACAACACTAAAGTGAAAAAGGACAGACGGGTTTTTGTAACATCAAGCCGGACCGTTTTTTTGACGAAGTAGGCTTTCTAGTTACTCTGTAGTACTATTTCTATGACTTACATATAAGTTAATCTATATTATCAGTTATCATAATATCTCATAAGTGACATTTGTGTCTTTGTTGATAAATGATAATGTTCTTTCACTCATTATTTCATATCATTATTTATTAAAATCTCTAAGCTGCTTTAGTGCGAATGGAACTGAGGTTCGATTAATGTATGCAGGGCTAATGCGAATTAAATAGAGGCTTCGCAAACTTTGCGTGCATTTCAAGCTCGTTTACGAGATAGTAACAATAAAATTCTACTGTTCACTTTTCAAGTTATTGATGACGAGTGAAAATAGGAACGACCATCGTCTTACTTTAGTTAATTACAAATAAATATTTGTGTCAAGTCTGGGTGTTCTTTCTATGTATAATATATGTATGTATTTACAAAAAAAAAGTATAATATGTGGTGTATCCTTTGTCTAGTGCCCATAGTACAAGCCTAGTGCTTAGTTTGTGGCTAGATAGCGTTGTGTGTAATGTCGTGCAATATTTATTTATTTACTAGCTGCGAACCCCCGTTTTCACCCACGTAAGACTCATCAAAATCGGTTCAGCATTTTTTCTTTCATAAGAACCTCCTGATCATAAGGAAGACAACAACAAAACAATTATCGAAATCGGTCCAGCCTTTCACGCGTGATGCCATGACCAAGCAATATAGGGATTCATTTTTAAATATAAAAGATTATTGGCGGCTCGCATTGTCATTTAACACATGATCCCAAAAAAGCCCATGACTATTGGGGCGCTATTCGAACCCACACTAAATCCCTTATTTCAGCCGTTTAATTGGCCTTTTTATTTATACTGCAACTTTTAGTCTATGCTATTTATGTCGCTGAGTGCCGGGGACATTGTTAGGTTTAAAACCTAGTGATCATGAAAGAAAGAAACATTTATTTGGACACGCATGCGGTAAAAACAAATTATACATAATCAAATTAGACAGACACAGATAAGAAAAATAAATAATAATAAAAAGGAAAATGAAAACAAACTAGAAAATTAATTTAATTTAACTTTCATGTATTTGTCTGTACATTTCTCATTTGTTTTTATGTACATCTTTATTGAACTATATATTTATTAGTAATGAGCATCAGCGTATTATTATTACATAAAACTCGTTGGTTATTTACAGGAATGAAACCAGAAGTAGTCGGTTACGCGTGTGCAGCGCTAAGTAGCAAGGATTTCTATAGAAAACAGGAGTTGGCTTGGTTCCCAGTCATGAGGGAGAAATATCCCGCGTCTTTGGCTGAGAGAGACGACCTGACGCCTGCTGCAAAGGTAATTAAAATAAAATAAAAATAAATAAATCCTGTGACGAACACACAGCGCCATCTAGCCCCGTGGTAAGCTGCTAAGCTTGTGTTACGGTGGCTAGACAACGGATATACTACTTATATTTATTTTTCTTTTGTAAATACATACATATTATACATAGAAATACGCCCAGACTAGATACAAATATTTATTTTTAAGCATAAATATTTGCACCCAGCGGGAATCGAACCCGCAACCTTCTGTATTGCAGCCAAGCGTTCGCCCGACGCGCCACAGAGGTCGTCAAAATTAACAGATCACTAAGTACATATCGACTTTTATTATCAATGGATAGTTATAAATTATTATAATACATAATAATACATCTTTAAAACGTCTACAAAACTCTTAAGTCGTCTAGAAAACTATATTTAAAATGGAACGTGCCTTACAGTACCTCCTGCACAACTAGATAAACAACCTGATAATCATTTTGCTATATTATTCTGATTTTAGTATTTATTGTTGTTATAGTGGAAACAAAATTATATCACCTGTAAAAAATGTCCTCTATTTCTCCATAAACGAGTGTTCGAAATTTGATTGTTCCAGCAATGCGTGCTAGAGTTCCACGGCAACATAACGTGGGGCTGGGGTTCAGGCTCCGGCGCGGTGCTGACGATGTGCGCGGGTCAAGTGCGTGACCCGCTCGCCATACACCGTCTGTTGACCGCTCTGATGGCGGCTCTCAGGGCTAATGGTATTTATTATTTCAAATTAGCTGCGCCCCAAAGTTTCACCCGCGTAACTAACTCACTATCCGGTCGAAATATCGGGATAAAAAGTAGCCTATATGTTAATCCAAATCCTCAGCTATCTGCATACCAAGATTCACCGCAACCCGTTTAGTAGTTTTTGTTTGATTGAAACGCAAATATTCAAACTTTATAATACATACTAAACGGTAGTTTACTTTATAATGTAGTGGGAAGTGGCTTTTCTATATATTGACACAATAGCAAAATTTAAAAATCACAAAAAGTTTAGCCAATGTTATTCACAAGTATTTAGTGTATAAAAATGTTTAATTTCATTATTATCGCTTTATTAGTTTCGACAAACGTTCATCCAAAAACAATTATCCTAACTTTTCGCCCTTGTTTGGTGTGGGAAAATAAGTAAATAATGTTTAATCTTCGGTTCTGAGATATCTACAATGAAATACCTACCATTTAAGTAGGTCTAGGTAATTTAATATAATATTATGTTTGTTTGTATCAGGTGTAACCGGCGTACATGTGTGCGTGAACCTCACGGACACGAATCTCCAACAGTTCTACAACAAGCTCGGGTTCGTTGAGCTCCACCGCGCCGAGGATCGCGTCTATCTCGCGAGGTCCATCTAGCGGACGGCGAGGTCCAAACGCAGGACGACGAGGAAGATCGGTAAGAGAAAACGGTAGGAACGTATGTGTGTATGGATTCAAGTTATAAGATTAAATAGAGCAAGAGCCCGTGACCTCAAACTTTCGTTATTTTGTAAAAGCTGAAAGTTTGTTAGCGCATACTTCTAACAAATACAAACTTCTTAATTGTTTGTCATTCTTACCTGTGTTGTGAGCATGCGCTGAACTATCAGCTTTTACAAAATAACGAAGGTCTGGCGTTCATGAGCTCTTAGACTAAAAGTAAAGATGTAATTGATGTAATAATATCAGTTTTGTTTTTGTGTCGAGCGTAAAAATGTACTTTTATAAATGTTTAAGGTCGAATACACAATCGCTAAGTACTCGAAATTTGAGTTCTACTTAAACAATAAAGCAGCTCTCAAAATGATAAATTTCCATACTAATTTTAAATTTAGAAGCTACTCAATTATTTAAGTAGCCTTCAAATGTTAAGTGGCTTTTTTGTATTCGGCTGATAGTTTGTCAGATCATTAGAAACTAATAGTGTTCTTCGGTTTCACCCGTATAAGTTGTGATACCTTTGGAATATCAGGATAAAAATAACCTATGTATGTATGTTGCTGAAATATCATATAAGCAGTGATAATACAATTTGACTTGTCATATTAATTATAAGAAATTGAGCCGATCGACAATCTTCCAATGTTCAGCTTTTTGTGCCGTATAACCCTGGTACAGATAGTATAGGGTTACCCCATCACATCCCGTGGGTGTCATAAACGGCGACTAAACATTGAGGTCTCCACGCGCAGTGGCAGATAAACTGCTTGGTCCCAGGGGTTTGTGTCAGACAGGCGGCTGATCGTAAAAATATGGCCAAATTATAATTGCAGTAGGTTTAGTCGACTATGACCTATACTGTGCCGACCCCGAGTAATTTGCAGTTTCAGCGAACCCCGGGCTCCCGAGGGGGATGCAACCGGGAACATCACTCAGATAAGAATAAAATATAATATTACTAGTGAAATTGTAATATCACGGCTTTAATCGTTACTGAATCGTAAGCAATAGATAAGTATATGTATTTTGTAATTACATAAGTAAACCATTGTTTTAAAATTAACATTCACGACCCTTATTTTGTTTCGAGTAGTAATTTGAGTTGTAATTTGAGTAGTTTTCACATTGAAATTGTAATCAATTTATAATACGAAGGACACATCAGTAATAAAGCTTTATCCAAACATCCAAACAAATATTTCTGCAAAGTGACTTTGTCGGTTTTTGCCGTGTAGATGTGGCACGATTTGAGAACTGATCTATATCGGGTCAGTACCAAGTCATGATATTTCTAGGGCACTGACTTCTGCCCTAATCCCATATTTAAGTCAGCTCTGACTTTCAATAAACTTACGGTCAAAAATTAAAATGCTACCTCAACATTTTAGGGCTATTTAAAAATTAAGTAGCTCATTCACAATGTTTGAGCCAGCCCTAGACATACTGAAATTATATTAAATTAAAATATAAATTAAAAGCTAGTTGCGAGTGAGTTCGAATTGTTTTACTTTGCAGCGTAACGCTCGATGATAGACTAAATAAAACTATTGGTATTTATATTAGAGATCAATTGAACGACAAACATAAGGTACAACTTCAAATTTTCTCTCGGTCTTAATTTCGATTCCTAAATATCACAACGCTTGCCAAATTCGATCTGAGCTATCCTCCACTATCAAAAAGATGGTCATCAGATTTCAGTGAAGTTCGATCATCAAACAGATAATTGAAGAATTTTGACGACCTTGACATACTCTACAATAACTGTATACATATCCTTTTTTAATGATGGGACATTGCAATATTTTTCCTTTCAAATGATGTTCAAGAAACTTCAATGAAGTGCGAACATCAAACAAGTAATTGAGGAATTTGGATAACCCTGACAAACTCTACAATAACTGTATACATATCCTTTTTTAATGATGGGACACTGCAATATTTTTCCCTTCAAATGATGTCATGTTCAAGAAACTCCAATGAAGTGCGAACATCAAACAAATAATTGAGGAATTTGAACGACCCTGACAAGCTCTGCAATAACTGTATAGCTATCCTTTTTAACGAAGGTAAAATGCAACATTTTACCCTCCACAAAGGTATTTAAAGATGGTGGGCAGCCAGAAATATACCCATTAAAAGCCATCCCTGTACGAAAGCTTTTACTAACGTTTCAAAGCTTTAGCGAAACTCTACAATGTTTTTAAAAAAACTTTAACCTTTTTAAGAAAAATCTAACGATGTAGGCTGAAGAGATGTTGAGGCGAGTTACTTATAGAATAAGTGCCACTTCTGCAGGAATGTTTGTTGACGAATGTTTGGACCATGCTTAAATCAGTACTTTTATTAAACAAAGCGTTAATTTTATGAGATATAGGCCAATAGCTAAGTCGATGCTGTGTCAACTTTACTTTTGTAAAAAAAAAACAATGTGAATTCTGTAAAAGATTGCTAATTTTTAAAATTAATTCTTAATTAAAAAAAACTTTACCTTGCGAATACGCATTTGTTTACACTAACGTTGACGTTTTTGCAAGGATTCAGGGTCCTCGAGTTTTTTCTCTATTCGTTGGGATTGGGTTTTATACTATTGGTCATTAAACAACAACAGTTGGAAACAATTAAAAGATAAACTGAAACTCAGTGTGCCATCGCCGACGACACGTTGCCGTTCAATGCGAAGCGTCTGGATGTATCCTTGACCGTTTCCATGAACCAATTTGCGAAGTCCAGTAATAACTTAACGAATCCCAACGGCAAAACTTTATCCCTGATAAATATCTTACGAAAAGTATATTATAACTTTCGTTTAGGTTATGAAAAACGAATTTGAAAAAGGTAACAAAATTAAATATCTTAACTAACGACATCGCATACATATGTTTTAACTAACGACTTCGCATACATAATTATGTTTTTTGGGAATGGTCAAAGGGTAACGAAACGCTTCGCCTTGGACGGCAACGTATCCTTGGCTATGTCACGCTAGGTACTGGAGGTCGATTACGAAATGTAACTTCCGAATTTCGAACGAAAGACGACCGAAGTTTTGATTATTGTCCTAATAAGAAACAAGTTCGGATTCGGTAAATTCAGTCGGGGCCATAGTCTATTTATATTGACGTTACAACTAACGTCTAAAGAAGTTTGGTCGAAATGAATGAAATGCCAGAACCGACCGACCGACCGAACGCAGTTCGTAGTAGGAAACGTGCGAATATTCGGCCGAAACTTCGTATTTTATCATTTCGTAATAGACTTCCTCTTTCGTACTTAAAACCGATAAGTTCAGTATTGTTCCTAAAAGCAAATTTGATCAGTTCACTACTAACTAAATCAATACCAACAGATATATCACACAACTCGAGGACTGAGCCCTCAAAAATAATTGTTTTAAATATATTTAACAACAAAATGTAAACAATATATGGGCGAGATTTTTGATGTATCTGTATAAAAATAGACCTAAGAATATGCACTTATTAAATTCAGTGGTCTCTGTGAGAGTCGAACGCCAAACCCTCCTCATCGTGGGGGATGAACTCCATCAGGACCTCTGAGTTTTAATTCCTAACGCACAAAGACCTATTCAGCTTTGATGTATACTCCCTTTTAGTTTTTAATTGTAGACTACCATTTCACACGTCTTCTTAAATAAAAAATGAGTTACAAAAGAACCAAACCGTCATGAAAAAAACGTAGTCAAATTCGTTGTGAAACCCCTTTAACTTTAAAATTAAATTTTTTAAATAAAAACAATTCTGTATGCATATCGCAGACATTTACTAACCCGCGTACTACAAACCTAATATAGATGAATAAATTTTAAATGTCATAAAAAAGTAAAATAACTGCAGGGTTAATTTACTCTTTAGGACATTTAAAAACGTGGGTTTTTAGCTCAGGTCGTTTTCGTGGTTGGCAGCTATTATGACAGAATACAATCTATGGCCGTCATCATGAAAGCTATCTCGTTTGCGACGAATCGCTTATGTTCCGTGCTATACTTTATTATTGTTTCCAATAATTGTGCTTGTGGAAAGATGAAAGTAGCTTTAGGTTGCATTGTCATCTGGTTCTGAACTATTCCCAAAGTTTCAGCCCGCTAGCTAGTCAGGAAGATTCCGCCCGGACCGACAAACAAACAAGAATAGTCAGCGTATAAAAACGTGGGAAAAAAATAAGATATTATACTATCAGTCAATTAAAAAAATACTGATCTACCAGAAAACTCGCGGTTGCAACATCCGATCCTTCTTTCATCATACTCGTATGATAGTCTCTTGCAACCGCTAGAAAATTAGATTGTATACTTTCAAGCATAGCAATAATATGACTTCAAAAGTTGAGCCTTGTGGGTGCTGGGACCCTACCGCGTAACTCTCTTCGAGTTCAACTCAACGTCGTTTTGAGAATACGATGCTGTTGTTAACGGGGTTGAAAAATCCTACCGCGCAAGGAGCGACCAGAAATTGTCGATGTTAAAGCCATATACAATTTCTGCTGGCTCCTTGCGCGGTAGCTTTTTTCAACCCCCCCCCTTATCGACAGCATCGTATTCTCAAAACGACGTCGAGTTGAACTCGACGCAAGTTACGCGGCCCTGGCTATAAACATGCTATAAACTACTATCCCGATGAAACTTAGTCGAATGCATGATGCGTTTTAGAGAAAATATTCGGAACTAAAAGTAATTCATATATTAGGCTGTGCTCTGCGATTCCACTAAAACTTGTCCTGGTATATCGGAATAATGAGTAGAAGATCTTACATCCAAAATATTACAAACGCTTAAATTATCACACTTTTTAAACACGATTTCTGTTTATTATCATTATTAGAACTTCTTTCGCTTAAATATTGTTTCATAATAATCTGTCGATGAGTTTTAAAACCTTATTTATTACAAAAAATCGTTTTCTTTAACGAGGGTCGCATTGAAAAATTAAAAATAAAACAAAAACTGAGCAAACTGACGAGTACTTAGTTCTATTCACGGGTTTTGCCCACTCGTACCTACTTAGAGGAGTTTTTGGGCCTTGATCAAATTTTAAGTTATAGTTTCGGGCAAAAACCTTTCTTACCGCTAAAATGTTTATGTAGGATTTTCTGCACTTAATTCCTAGCTATTCTTTTGTCAGTCTATATCATACGCTGCACAATACTGATGTTATCTTCAGTCGTCGCCGGCCGTAGTTAAAAGGACGTCCCTCATGCATATCATTGGTGAGATTAGTGCGACCACGTTTAAACTCATTAAACCAGTTGTAAACATGTAAATCGTTAATTTCATGCTGACGTGACACAGACAATTTTCAATGTTCAGCCAAATCGGAATATGTTAATATTTATTTATTACTAGCTGAGCACCGTGGTGTCCCCCAACCAAGTCGCGATCCCGCGTTGTTCTTACACCTACCTACCGCAATGCAAAAATCCACACTTACACGGTCGCTCATTGAAGTACCTACTGTTGTTATTACTAGTTTTTCCAAAATATGTTTCAAAAACAGACACCGCTAAGTTACGTTTTTATTATAAGTATTGATCTTGATTGATATTGTTTACAAGTGGCCCATTCTAAAAACTTTTGGTGTTGTCCTCGTATTAACAGGTAGTTACGTAAGTATAATATTAAAAGTAAGTAAAATATTTTTGTTTTACTTATGATAAACATTTATTGTTTGGTGTAGTGGTAGACTAGGATTAATCCAAATTAAATATAAACGCGATTATTTTGAGTCAAAAATACTATTATTATGAGTTTATATCGCGAAAAATTGGAGAAATAATCTAACAATATAGAAATATTAGTATAATCCTAGTCAAGGTTGGGAAAGACTGATGTAGGAATCTAAATCGGGTGTGTTAAGGAAAGATTAAAGAATATGTATGACCTAATCATTAACCGCTATGCTTTATAAATATTGAACAAATAGAAAAAAAAAAGTATTGATTAATAAAAAATAAACATACAAAATAATCATATTTTAGTTTAGGGTATTCCTAAACTAAAATACTGCTTTTCGGTAGAAAGCCGATCTGAGTAAAAAAAATTGTGGGCTTTGATAAACCAATTTCTAAAAAACTAGTAAGACGTATCGTTTGAGAGCAAGATCTCGCTCGTTGTGTTTGAACCAGACAGTTGGTTTAGGAAATTAAGACCCTCAGGCCGCTCTCCCCCGCCTGATGGAGTGGAGGTTCCCCCTGGTCTAGATGGTGTTTGCCAGGGGTATGACCCACGGTGTCGCTCACGTCCCTAATTTCTAAGTCCTAGTTTTTGTTTTCGGAAGTTGTCGTTTTGGGAAGTTGTCGTATTCGGAAGTTGTCGTTTTTTCTCAGCCTGAGGGGTCTCGGGGCCGTCAAAGCCGGTGGTGAACCCCTCCGAGGATCACCACCAAGGGCCGAGGTGATTTTTATAGTGGTTGTCTTCCACGCGGCCCTTCTTGTGGAAAGGGCCCCGGGCCCTCTGACGCGGGCTTACGGTTGGCAGCCAGGCCCCGGCAAATACCACGACGGTCCGACACTCTCTCCGGCACTCCCTCTCGTAATTTTTTATAGTGGTTGTCTTCCACGCGGCCCGTCCTTGCCAGAAGCCAGGCCAGCCCGGCTTCCTACCTCGTGCGCCTCTTGGCTTCACTGCCCCTCTTGCAGCTACTGAGCCCTCCCACCACGACAAGGTGGACGCACATCGGAAGGGTCTGTTTTTAAACCTGCAGGTACCCACTGCCTTCCTTCCAGATTTTTGTGGTTAACTGGGCTTAGAGTGGGTACCTCACTCGCGATGGGTAAAATAACCTTAATTTTTTTCTGACATTAGAATTCTAAATACAATTTTAGTCTATCCAGATTATGCTAGTTTTTTCCATATAAATGCATCCTGCATTTACCCCCTAACTTGTAAACGATTGAATTATTAATTATTTGGAACAAAACACAGCTTATAAAACACGATTTGTGTAACCTAACTTTACATATTGATAGCCAATTAAGTTTGCCACATATTATTAATTGTAACAGTTGAAGATGAGATGGAATATTTAAAAAAAAAAGTTTATAATTATTTTAGTTTCACTTACAAAAGGTGAACCACCATACCACTCTTCCACACATAAACGACAAATAAACAGATACTTATTCTGAGTTTCTGTTCGTCAAAGGTGGATCATCCTGTCATAGGAAATCACAAAACTTTGCCTCCGTTATCTATTTAACCTGTATTCCTCACCCCACCGATGCTTCTGTTTTTATTCCTCTCGGGAGCAAGGGGTCCGCATAAACACAGTAGATAAGTCATATTGACAATGTCAACTGCATATAGAATTAGCAATGATATACGGCTACCGGTCGCTTGTCTCGTATTAGCCTTATTTAGAAGTAAGCAGGAACTCCAGGTTCGCTAATCTGATCCAGATAACTTAGTCACATTTTAGAACACCCGTTTTTTATGTAGAGAATCTCCTTAAAAACGGCCATCGTCCCACCATCTTGGCTAAGGAGGGACCCGAGCCCTTCGTATGTGTTATGATAGTTTATCGTCTCGATGAAACTGGCAGTTTACTTCCATACATTATTTTAGTTCATAATAGTTACCGCTAGGGGCGCTGACGGAAAATGTATGAAGTAAACTGCTTTTTTCATCGAGATGATAAACTATCAAAACTCATACTAAGGGATCCGGTGTGTAGAAATCCACTCTGGCCAAGATGACGGGCGGCCAGAGAAATAATGACCAGTAACTGTTACATTGCTGTTGGATCAAATAAAATCCGAAGAAGCTAATTAAATATTTCGTAATTCGTTTTTATTGCTCCAGGCATAATAATAAATCTATTTTGAGGATGAATTTTTACTTTAATATTTTTAGAAGCTAATTTAAGTTTTTCTATAATGCCCGTTGAAAATCTGCAGCAATTTGAAATGTTGGAAATGATTATATCTATGTCCGTAAGGATTGAGGAGCCAATTAATGGTTTTAAAGTAAAATCACACCCTTATTTAGTAGTAAAATAACTGATTTTGTAGGATAAATGCTGGATTTGATGCTGGCACCATACATAATTACTACTAAATGATACTAAAATTTCAAACACGTACTTTTGTTACTTTACGAGATGCGGATGGCTCCTCAATTCAGATGTTTAGATTGAGGAGCCACTTTTAAACCTATATAACTTTTGACCTATTTTACTACAAAATCCAGCATTTGTCCTATAAAATCAGTTTTGTTCTACTAAATAAGGGTGTGATTTTACTTTAAAACCATTACTTGGATTCTCAATCCTTACGGACATTTATATCTACCCCGGAACGTCATTAATTTACACAGTGTCTACCAAAGAGCCTTTACGATTTACCCTTCGGAGCACAATGTACAAAAAGCAAAATGTGTACAGCACGCAAAATGTACAAAAATGTATTTTGCGTGCTGTGCAAATTTTGCTTTTTGTACATTATGCTCCGAAGGGCGATATAGCAGATTCGGCAACTTTCACTTACCACCGGTTCGTTGTGGGACTGCTCGTCGACAGGATTATTCATTAATTTCCGTTTGCCCAACGGGATATTTCACATTCGGACCTTTCTTTTACGTCACTTTCGACGACAGGCAATTCCATCTTCACAATCTTCATTTTGGATGACAGCTGTCAAACTTAAATAGTCTATATCTCGGAAACTATTGTTACTGCCAATAGTTTCCGAGATATTTACGTTTTACGTTTGATAGCTGTCATTCAAAGGAAAGATCTTAAAGAGCTCTACCTATCGCATATAATTTTTGTAATATCGCTTTTCTTCAAATTGACAGCGAATTCTCTATAGATAAAAAGGTCTATAGTTAAAAGGGTTAAAGGTTCATCCTCGTGACGATGAAATATTCTGTAGGTGGAGTTGCCTGTCGTCGAAAGTGACATAAATGAAAGGTTCTGTCTTTAAAAGGTCCGAAGGAGAAATATCCCGTTGGGGAAACGAAAATTAAAGAATAATCCTGTCGACGAATAGTCCAACAACGAATCGGTCGTAGGTTCGTAATCGATTCGGCAACCGTTCGGTTGCCGAATCGATTTAACCACGATGAAGGAGTTAATCAGATTCATAGGAGTTGAATTTCGTGCAGCCCCGGCGTAAGTCTCCGTTCCCTTTTACACTGTGATGAAAAGGAGAAGTCCTGCAAGAAAATAGACAAATTCTGAGCTGACCACCGGCACTTAAATTAAATTCAAATCCGAAGAATAAAGAATGAAAGTTTATCTATAAAACGTCCATCAATTTGAAATGTTGGAAATGATTGTATCTATCCCGGAACGTCATCACCGGAACGTATCAGTGTCAAAGCGCTTTCGGAAGATTATCCCCCAAATAATGTATGTAGTGGACGTCTGACAACTGCGGAAAATGACTGCACTATGTAGTACATTGCTTCTTTGAGGTAATTACCGGTAATAACCACGTTACGTCAAAGCAGCAATGTACTGCATAGTGCCTGTTATTTTCCACTGTTTTCAGACATCCACTGGATAATCTGGGGGCTGATTTACGATTTAGCTACGATGAAGGAGTTCCTCAGATTCTTAAAAGTTGAACACCCGACGGACGTGTTGGCCGAATTTGAAAATTACGCGTAGAAGTCTCCGTTTCAAGCGGCCCTTTTACACGATGGTGAAAAGGAGGAGTCCTGCAAGGAAACAGACAAATTCTAGGCTGCCACGACTGGCACCACCGACGCTGGGGGTCTGGTACTTTCAAAGTATGCATTAGATTTAAGACCAAAATTGCCTGTTTTTTGTATCTAATGCTCCACCCACTAGTTTTGTAGTTTCCTTCTGACGGGCGCTCAAAAAAAGAGTTAACCCCATTATATCAATATCCAACGATTCATTATAATAAGCAGGGATAATTTCGTTTGGGTTTTGGAGGATTTAGTCAGCAGACCAGATCGCGCCGGTACTCGGGTTGTTTTCGTGAATTCTTCTGCGGTTGCTCTAAGCCGTATCTACGTGATTTGTTATGACTTTGGTGTCCACGGCCGCGGCATCGCGCTCTGCTTCGTTTTCTACCTCTCTTGGGTGGATACTCCTGAGCTGTCTGCTCGGAAGGATTATAATCTACATTGTTAAACATGGTGATAGCAATGGCTATCTAGGTCTGATATCAGGATCCATAAAAACGGAATCAGGGCGTTGCCGACCCGCCGCCTGGAGTGCCTGGGCACAAGCCACCGCTATCTCGGGCCCTTTAACGACGGCCGCCCCGTGTCCGCCGCCATGGGCTGGTCTTTCATGGTTGCAGGGCGTTGCCTACCCGCCGCCTGGAGTGCCTGAAGCGATAAGTGGCCCCTTGCAGCTCCCGCTCTCTTTCTGCACCCTCTTTGGAAGAAGGTCAGCCCCGGATATTTTAGGGTTAGTCCAACGGTGCTCCGGACCTCTTGATATTTTGGCGGTAGGAGAACCCGAGGACCATGGAAAATCGTAGTTTCGCCTTTTCCCAAGGCGACCTCCAGGCCTAGCCGCCGTATTTTGTCCACTAAATAGGCGAACGCCCTCTTGCTTTTTAATAATAATAAATATAATAATTTTAAGTATCCTCTTATTAGTATCCTCTATAATTTTAACTATCCTCTATTTTAATATTTTTAAGTATCCTCATCTCCTCGTGCGATTTTCCGGTTTTTTTTTTGTAATTATTGAGAGAAATTATAGACACTGTTCCTTTGCTACCGCCAGACTACGAACATTGTGAAAGAAAATCCTTGGATAAAAGTAAATTTAATTCATTCGTTTATATGCGCAAGTTTTACACTTACCAACTGAAGATAAAATAATGACAAAGTTTTAAAATATTTCTTATTTTGAAACTTATTAGCTAAACTCGTTTCCAACATTTCAAATTGCTGCAGGTTTTCAACGGACGTTTTAAAAAAAAACTTTCATTAGCTTCTTTGGATTTTAATTTTATTTCGACGACCTCTGTGGCGCGGCGGGCGAACCAATCTTTCAAAAAAAAATTTTCAAAAGTCGTAGAACAAAAGTTGTTCGCCTAAACGCCTAGAACAACCCCCTTTCGGATTAAAAGGGCTTACCCGTTACATCTTGTATAAGCGTTTCCAACATTTCTAATTGCTGCAGGTTTTCAACGGGCGTTATAAAAAAACTTTTATTAGCTTCTTCGGATTTTATTTGATCCAACAACTATGTAACAGTTACTGGTCTCTCTTTTTCTTGAGCTATTGAAGCGTTTATTTCCTTCAATTGCACTATTAATGAAGCCCAGTGTGCTTCAGTGCAATTTTTATTGGTTATCTTGACCTAATTTTTTGTATAATCATGGATTTGCTTAGCCAATCATAGTTTGTAAATCTCCTGAGCTGTACAATTAAATTTTAACCTGGTCCAGATTTTGCTGACATTTGTGCCAGCAGCCCGCAAACTATCAGGACCGGGTCTAGTCCGGACGCTCGGCGGTGCCGTGGTCCGCTGCGAATGCGTTGGCGACCGCTTTGAGCCAAATTGGCCAGAGGATGCAGAAAACCGCAAAAGCTGTAAATAGATAGGAGAGACCCTTAAGAGTTGGACAGTGCAGGCTGAAATAAATAATATGGTTATGTCACCAATTAAAACTCAAGCGCCGGTGGTGCCTGTCGTGGCAGCTCAGAATTTGTCTATTTCCTTGCAGGACTCCTCCGTTTCATGGGTATTACCGTGTGAGAGGGCCGCTTGTAACGGAGACTTCTCCGCCGCGCCAGGACGGCACTAAATTTTCAAATTTGCCAACTCGTCAGGGTGTTCAACTCTTAACAATCTGAGTAACTCCTTCATAGTCTCTAAATCGTATATCTGGTCGTCCGTAGGCGCTTTGGAAGACACTGTGATAAATTTATGACGTTCCGGGATAGATATAATCGTTTCCAACATTTCTTATCGCTGCAGGTTTTCAACGGGCGTTATAGAAAAACTTTCATTAGCTTCCTCGGATTTTAATTTAAGTGCCGGTCATGGCAGCTCAGAATTTCTCTTGTTTCCTTGCAGGACTCCTCCTTTTCATGGGTATCACCGTGTAAGAGGCCCGCTTGGAAGAGAGACTTCTACGCCTCGCCGGGGCGGCATTAAATTTTCAAATTCGGCCAACACGTGTTCAAATCGGGTGTTCAAATCTTAACAATCTGAGTAACTCCTTCAGTCTCGAAATCGTATATTTGGTCGTCCGTAGGCGCTTTGGAAGACACTGTGATAAATTTGTGACGTTCCGGAGTAGGTATAATCGTTTCCAACATTTCTAATTGCTGCAGGTTTTTAACGGGCGTTATAGAAAAACTTTCAATAGCTTCCTCGGATTTTAATTTAAGTGCCGGTCATGGCAGCTCAGAATTTCTCTTGTTTCCTTGCAGGACTCCTCCTTTTCATGGGTATCACCGTGTAAGAGGCCCGCTTGGAAGAGAGACTTCTACGCCGCGCCGGGGCGGCATTCAATTTTCAAATTCGGCCAACACGTGTTCAAATCTTAACAATCTGAGTAACTCCTTCAGTCTCTGAATCGTATATTTGGTCGTCCGTAGGCGCTTTGGAAGACACTGTGATAAATTTGTGACGATCCGGAGTAGGTATAATCGTTTCCAACATTTCTAATTGCTGCAGGTTTTTAACGGGCGTTATAGAAAAACTTTCAATAGCTTCCTCGGATTTTAATTTAAGTGCCGGTCATGGCAGCTCAGAATTTCTCTTGTTTCCTTGCAGGACTCCTCCTTTTCATGGGTATCACCGTGTAAGAGGCCCGCTTGGAAGAGAGACTTCTACGCCGCGCCGGGGCGGCATTAAATTTTCAAATTCGGCCAACACGTGTTCAAATCGGGTGTTCAAATCTTAACAATCTGAGTAACTCCTTCAGTCTCTGAATCGTATATTTGGTCGTCCGTAGGCGCTTTGGAAGACACTGTGATAAATTTGTGACGTTCCGGAGTAGGTGTAATCGTTTCCAACATTTCTAATTGCTGCAGGTTTTTAACGGGCGTTATAGAAAAACTTTCAATAGCTTCCTCGGATTTTAATTTAAGTGCCGGTCATGGCAGCTCAGAATTTGTCTTGTTTCCTTGCAGGACTCCTCCTTTTCATAGGTATCACCGTGTAAGAGGGCCGCTTGTTACGGAGACTTCTCCGCCGCGCTTTTCAAATTAGCCAACTCGTCAGGGTGTTCAACTCTTAACAATCTGAGTAACTCCTTCATCGTCGCTAAATCGTAAATCTGGTCGTCCGTAGCCGCTTTTTAAGGTACTGTGAAATAAATTTATGACGTACCGGGGTCTATATAAGCGTTTCCAACATTTCTAATTGCTGCAGGTTTTCAACGGGCGTTATAAAAAAACTTTTATTGGCTTCTTCGGATTTTATTTGATCCAACATCTATGTAACAGTTACTGGTCTCTCTTTTTCTTGAGCTATTGAAGCATTTGTTTCCTCCAATCGCACTATTAATGAAGTCCGCTTCAGTGCAATTTTTATTGGTTATCCTGACCTAATTTTTTTTTTAATCATGGATTTGCTTAGCCAATCAGTTTGTAAATCTTCTGAGCTGTACAATTAAATTTTAACCCGGTTCCAGATTTTCCGGTTCCGTTGTGCCAGCAGCCCGAAACTATCCGGAGCGGGTCTAGTCCGGACGCCTGGCGGTGCCGTGGTCGGCCGCGCATGCATTGGCGACCACTTTAAGCCAAATTGGCCAGAGGATGCAGAAAACCGCAAAAGCTGTAAATAGATGAGAGACCCTTAGGAGTTGGAATGTGCAGGCTGAAATAAATAATATGGTTATGTCACCAATTAAAACTCAAGCGCCGGTGGTGCCTGTCGTGGCAGCTCAGAATTTGTCTATTTCCTTGCAGGTCTCCTCCTTTTCATGGGTATCACCGTGTAAGAGGGCCGCTTGGAACGCAGACTTCTACGCCGGGGCATCTGTTATACTGCTGATAGCTGTACACTCAGCTGACTTTTAAAGCTTAAATTCTTAAATTTAAGTTTTTATAACAATAAACTAAATACGAAATATTAACATTACCAAAAACCTACAAAAAAAATTCAATGTATAAAATTATATTTATAATAATAATAATAATAAGTCCGCAGGGCACCTTGAGGCGAGGTGTCGGGGAGTAGCGACCCCGCGGCTTCCCGAGTGCTCCAGGGGGAAATCACCGTTCCTCACCTCCGGCTTGCCTTAGTTGGCTGGTCGGAGTGAACACTGACGAGGAAGCGGTCCCCCGCCTTTGGCTTGCCTTCACCGGCCGGTCAGAGTGGAGTCGCGAGAGCAGTAATGCTCGGAGGATGGATACTTCACGTCAGTGATGAGTTGGCCCGCTCCACAGGATCTCGACCTAGGATGGTTTAAAATCCAGTGAGGTCTCTCCATCCTTCAGCCTCTCACGCCCCTGTTGCCCCCTGGCTGTAATTTGCTCGGCTTAATTAGGGTGGCCCAGTTTGTGAGTTGGCGAGTCTCCGTCTGCCAATTTTACGTGTTTGTTGAACATTGTGACGGCAGGCGCCATATTCCCCATAGTTCCCTCCAGTACCCGATCCACTACCAACCCAATTCCATAGCCCAAGTAGTTTTCACCCGTAGTTTATTCATAGTTCTATCCGACCCGGGGGTTGTCCTTGGCTGCATTTTATAGTGCAGACAGGGATAATTGCCGGTTCGGTGTCCATCACATATTTTGAAATTAAAATGTTACTAAAACGGGCCTCTACGTGTTGGCTTCGGCCCCACGCCCGCCTTCCAAAGGTCCGGGTGCTCCATAGCCCCGAGAATCCAAAAATGGTAACAACAAATAATAATAATAATAATAATAATAGCCCAGTTTGTGAGTTGGCGAGTCTCCGTCTGCCATTTTTACGTGTTTATTAAACATTGTTACGGCAGGCGCCATAATCACCATAGTTCCCCCAGTAGCCAATCCACTACCATCACGTCACTATAGCCCATTTTGTTTTCATCCGTAGATTTGTCAATAGTTCTATCCGATCCGGTGGTTGTCCTTTGCTACATTTTATAGTGCAGACTGGGATAATCGTCGGCTTGGTGTCCACTTCATTGTTTGCGAGTAAAATTGTTATTGAAAAGGGCCTCTACGTGTTGGCTTCGGCTCCACGCACGCCTTCCAAAGGTCCGGGACTCCATAGCCCCGTGATACTGGACGTATAATAATAATAGTCATTTATTTCAGGCAGTTCACCCATATCAACATACATATACATCATACATACAAAAAATAGTAATAAATAAAAACAATAAGTACCTATCCAAATTATTACATAATACTAATTAAAAAATAGGATTTAATATAGATATTATATTGCATACATCATGTATGTTTGTCTACTTGCGATTGGCGTTTCGCTGCACAGCAAGCCAGTGGGCAAAAATAGGACTGGTCATATCATCATAAACGGCCTTTAGAATAGCGTTCTTGGTGTCGCGCAGCTTAGACCAAAACGTGTTGACACGTGACCGGATGACTGCAAAGAAGTCAGGAAGTCTTGCTTCCGCGAACATGCCCGACGCGCTGCAGTATCTAGGCTTTTTCATGAGAATACGGTATGCATCATTGTACTGTATTCTCATGATACTGTATGCCTTCCGCGTATACTTGAACCACAGGTGGCAAGTATACAAGTTTTGACAAAAAGCACGATAAAGTGACTTTTTAACTTCCTCATCACACCTGTAGAACCTGCGCGCAAGCATGTTCACTCGGACGCAGAGGGCTCTTCTCTCGCGTTCAATGTCATCATTGTCACTGAGGTCCTGCGTTAGAAAGTGACCAAGGTACCTGAAACGGTCCACAAGCCGAAGCCGAGCTCCGTCAAGAAACACAGGCTGTACTCTCTCCGGACCCCCCCCAGACCTGAAGACCATCATCTCCGTCTTCAGAGCGTTGTACTTTAGACCGTGAGCATGAGCATAATGCTCACAGATCGAAAGCAACCTTCTAAGACCACTAATTGAGGGGCTGAGCAACACCATGTCGTCTGCATAGCTGAGACTGTTTACACAAACACCACCGATATGACATCCGACCTTGGTGTCCCTCAGCTCCCGAATGAGGTCATTTACATAAAAGCTGAAAAGATCCGGAGAGGTCAGCCCACCCTGGCGTACGCCGCAATCTAGCCTGTAGTCGCTAGAAGTCGAGTCGCCCCATCGCACACAGTTCAGTTGGTTTCCGTACCAATATTTAACCAAGTCTACCACGCTCTTGGCTACGTTTGACCTGAGCAGCTTCCTCCAGAGAAGCTCATAGTTCACAAGGTCGAAAGCTTTGCTCAGGTCAAGAAAACATGCGTAGACAGAGGTGTCCCTGTCGACATAGTGCCTAACGGTGTACTTAAGACTAAGAATGGCAGAGTCCGTAGAAAGACCGGAACGGAAACCGAACTGTGCATCATCTATCTTAAGTTCGCTCACAATTTTCGGCTGTAATAATCGCTCAAGCACCTTGCCCACCACAGTGCCCAAGGATATAGGACGGTAATTGGCAACCGATCCTAGGTCACCAGTCTTGTTCTTGGGGATGGGGACAACGACTGTCCTCATCAGATCATCCGGGAGATGTCCGTACGCAATGCACAAATTATACAATGTACACAGTTTGGCATTGATTTTCTCACCGGCATACAGCAAATGCTCTACACTTAGACCGTCGTGTCCGGCCGACTTCCCTCTCGTCATTTGTTTTATCGCTCTAGCAACATCGGCGGGTGTAAAGACAACTTGTTCCACATTGACACCACAGGATTCCAACTCGCCAGATGTCTGCACCGGCCGTGGGTCAACTCTGAACCTATCAGCAAACATGTTTGCTATAGCCACAGGGTCTCGCAGTGCTTCTACTGATATTGGAGCAGTCGGTTTAGAGCTTAGCTTTTTAGTCGCTGTCCAAAATTTCTTGAAATCCTTAGCTTTCCTGTGTAAAGTCAGGATATTCATTTTTATCTTGCCCTCATTGGCTTGGCACCATTTTAATTTATTTTTAAAAGAACTACGGGTGGCTCGCATGCTAACATAAGCCTGCCCAGTGGTGGGTTTGCCTGCTAACATCCAACATCTAAAAGACCGTCGCGCCTTCTGATGTGCCTCACTCACATGGAAGTTCCAGCCAATCACTCTTCCACGTGACCCCTGTGCAACGAAACTTTATAGGTCCTATAATATAAAATAATGCATACATTTTGTACAAAACAGTAAATTACTATAAAATCCTAACCTAGAAGTACGTCGCCATCAGGGCAGGGCCCAGGCTACCGATGGTTAGGGCCGCAGAGACAGGAATCTTCTTACGATACGTCAAGCGAGAGCCTCTTGAGATGTTGGTCGAGCCTCTTCGCTATCAACCCACTTGCCGACACGACTATCGGAACAATACTCGTCGAATCAACGTGCCACATGGCGGTAATCTCGTGGGCTAAGTCCAAGTACTTAGTTTCCTTGTCCTTTTTGAGCCTTTATGAGATTAGCGCCATGCGGAACAGTGACATCGACGAGTATTGTCTGCCGTTCCGACCGGTCTACTATCACGATGTCAGGTCTATTGGCCACAATAGCTCTGCTGTGATAATAGGCCGGTCCCACTAGAGCGTGCTACGACCGTTGTCGAGAACAGGAGCGGATGCAAATTGGTAATATGGCACCTCTTGGTCCACAAGTCCATATTTAAGAGCAAGTTGCTGTTAAATGATCCTAGCTACCAAGTTAAGTCTGTGCAAGTACTCACCATTGACAAGATGAGAACATACCATCCTTCAGAATATATTTCCTATAATTGTTCGTCATCATTATTAATTGACCTTTTCATCTAATTTTAGATTATCTATACAGCGCAAGCCAGTTTTAATCCATGCTTTTTTTTATGGCGCTGTTTGCCCGGGACGTTGTTAGATAGAGTAGGCGTGCCCAGCACATATACCACCCTCCCAGCCTAGTCAGCCATGCCCAGAGGAAAGAACTGATCAATCGCACACCTCCCGATTATATAGGCTCTTAGCATTTAAAAATCCTCGACCAACACATTGTCACAAAAACAACAACAACACTCATATTAGTGAAATCAACTTCTTTCGCATCCAAACCGACCCGGTGCAACGCAACCGACGGCACCAAGCTCGGTGCAGCGGTAGCGGGGCGAGTAGGTCTCGACGCGAATCCAATGTCACACCAATTGGTAGCGTCTCTGAACGGAGACGATCCAGCGTAGAGTCGTATAGCGTGCCGACGGAGGTCGCGAGGGCGACCACCGTCGGCACGCTATACGACGCGCCTCGCGTGTCGCGCCTTGGTCGCGCAGGTGGTGGTAGCGACGACAACCTCGATTCGCTGCTGGTGTCGGTGCCGCGAGTGTCCGGAGATGTGAAAAACACCTCCTCATCCGACGACTCGCGCTCACCGCTAGTCACGGGCTGCCAAGGTGGTATTTGTGCGCTGTTGTCCTGTGTCGTCTGCAACGTGTTTCCATTCTCTTGCGGATACCTTGATCTTGAAATCATTTTATGCGTCGCGTCGTGTGGTATAGGTTTCATTCTTGTTATTTTGAATATCACGTTTTTCGCATTGTACATCGTTATTTAATTGAAATTATACGGTAATTTTATAAAAAGCAAAGACAATATGTGTTATCTTGTTGACAGACATTGAAATTGAATATTATTATGGGTGCGTTTAAACTCAAGCGGAGTTCGGCTGACCGACGATACTGTCAAATGGGCAATGTTTTCACGCTGTTTTCACTGATGTTGAGTGGTGATTTCAGGCACTGATTGACCAATTTACGGTTCCCTCTGTCCAACTCCGCTTTATTGGCAACGCGCCAAGGAAATATTGGTCTGAGGCTGAGGAATTCCTACGGACCGTTGATTCGTGAGTTGTATTCTCTGGAAACTGTACACTCTTTTCCATCCATAAATATAAGTGAAGCAGTCAATATACTGTAGCCAACGTTATAAGTTTCTTTTTTAACCAACTACTCATTTTTCTTATGGACATTGCTTAGCGAGTTTTTTGAGACTTATCGAGTGACCGTTGTCTCACTGAATATTGTAAAACATTGTAAAAGTAAGTTTCTACGACATTGTGAGGTGTCCTGGGCCATAGCACGCCAGAGAATTCCAATGTTTAAAACACAGGTTTAAAATAGACTTTAAATTTCAATTAACTCCTTTAAACATTGAAACTGTTCATAGCCACGACCTAACATGACATAGCCGAGGACACTTTGCCATTCAAAGTGAGATGATGTATCCTTTGAGCGTTCCCAAAAATAAAATCCCAAAGTCAATTAATAACTAAACCAATAGAAAAACAGATTTATGACGAAGGATTACCCCCTCAAATAAAATTAATGAAAATGGCAGCTCCACGCAATTCCACGACCCCGTTTATTTAGTTTAGCCCATTTCAAGAGCAACGGAATCCCATTCCCTTTCCCATTGTTTAGGGCTAGCTGAGTCCATCGTATTATTTATCCAGTTGATAACTCATGTGATTACCCGAAAGCACTAATGTACTGCATAGTGCCTATGATACTCAGTTATTAAGTAGATAGATAATTCGGGTGCTTATCCCGTTGTAGCTATGCATGTTAAATATAACACGCCAAGCAGTATTTATCAGTTAAATGTGTTCTAGTTAAGATTGTATTTGTTTAGCAGTAAGTCTAAGGTCAATTTTGTTTAACTGTATCTTATGTTCAATATTTTATGTTAGTTATATTATATGGAAAACATTTTAGTTTGGTGCAGGCCAACGGCATAAATAAATGAATTTTAATAAACTTTTTCAAAAAGAGTTTTATTTGTTTCAGTATTTATTGATGACCTTTATAAGCATAAGTTATTCATAATAAATTAGTCAGTAATAGATCTTCTAAATAAACCTCTCGTTGTCGGATAAAAAGCATTTTTTTTAAATAAGGAGGTCCCTACATTTTACAGTTATTTGATGCAAGTGGTTGCGAACAGTAGATCTCGCAAGTACTTTATTGGAAGGATTTAGGTACTTCGGAAATTAGCAACTTTCAAAATAGCAGATCTGGGCAAATTAGGAAGTTGTAAAGAAAAGGTTTCCAGGAGGTCTATGATCTATAGGTTATGCTGTTTAGGTTATTGTGGGTCAAGGTTGATGTTTTTATTTTCCATAGACTTTTGAAAACAAGTCGCTTTTTTTTGCATGTACGTTTTGGAATGTGCTCTTCTTAGATTTAATTAATCAGCAACAGATCTTGAATTTGTTAGTGAAAGCTCCGTTAGTTTCTGCTTTATCTCTGATATCTGGAACAATTGATAATAATGGTAAAATAACAATTAAAAAACTGGGTTTGATTTCGTCGCACTGGTAATAATTAGGGATATGACCAGAATTGACCAACCTTCTGAATCTCATTCAAAAGAACTTTCTGCTCGGTCCGCGGCGTCAACCCTTCCTTATTCAAATCAATTGCTTCCAAATTATCAAACAACTGTCTTATTTTTAAGGCCAAGTGTACGTCATTATTGCTCTTCCTAGGAACAGTTGGTTTGCTTCTCCGAAGTAATTTTCTTTTAAACTTGTCAGGCAGGTCTTTTTCAATGTCCTCTCGGTTGAGTAAAGTCATGAAATCAGGATTGGTATCGTAAGGGAATTGTGTAGGATCAATGCGGTAGTTCTTATCCACCGTTCGTTGAAGACTGCGGTAGCTTGTACGCCATTTTTTTAATAGCTCCAGGTTTCTGGAAGAAATTTGTCTTATTAATAAATGTTGGCTTGGTAAAAAGCTTTTTTAACTTCGATTTCGTGCAGTGGCCAATAGTCCCCGTAACTCAGTCGGTTAGTGCGTCGGTACGGTGAAGGGGAAACAATGCGTTTCTAAGTGCTACGATTAGTGATTATGAAAAACTTAGTGCATTTCAGATAACATTAATAATAGGAATATAAACTAACACAACAGTGCAATAAAGACCATATCATATATAAACACTAACTTTCGCTCCTGTAGAACCTTTTCTCTAGTCGCTAACATTTCCTTGTGTTTCTTTATAGCCAGATCTTTTAGATAATTCCGCTTTATTTTCTCAGTGTTTTCCAGTGAAGAAGTTACATGACACATCGGATTTACATATTTCGAGCTCTGAAAGTACACTGGCATTGTCTTATGGCGACTTTTAGCTAATTTAGGACACTTTCCTTTTACTTTACCCAAATATTCGTCTTCTGAATCGGAGGTATCTTTTTCGTTGACTTTTATGCGCAAATCAGTAGATCTTCTTAATTTTTCGTGATCAACTACAGAGTTGTAGCTACGCCAACGCTTAACGTTGGGTATATAGTTTTCTCGAAAGCTATCGTTTGTTTCCTCCGATAAATTAGATTGTGATCTGGTGAAAAGTTCTTGGAGATATTTTTCGTTTAGACATTTTAATATTGCAGTTATTCCCGCGTTTATAACCTCTCTTGGCGGGAACATGAGCGGATTTCCGTTCAGTTGAAGTACTTTAAGAGTGACGACTGAGCTAAGTTCAGAGGGTAGGGTTGTTATTTTATTATTTTGTAGTAATAAATGAGTTAGGGTTGGGTGGTTTTGTATAGTTGTAGGAAGATCCGTAAGGAGGTTGTTGCGAAGATCGAGGTACATCAACGAGGGAAGTGATGGGAAGAAGTCATCAGGTAACGTTTGAAGTTTGTTGCTTTGGAGGTATATCGCCTGAAACATAGTTTATATCTTCATGTCTAGAAATACATGAAGGTAAGATAGATATGTTTATTATCTACTAGCTGCGCCCAACGGTTTCACCCGCATAAGTCTCGTTCCCGCGGGAATATCGGGATTAAAAGTAGCCTATGTGTTAATCCAGGTCCCCAGCTACCTATATTCCAAGTTTTATCGCAATCGCTTCAGTAGTTTTTGTGTGATTGAGTAACATACACATACTTTACCAACTGTATAATATTAGAAGGAAGGATACTATTGCGCCCCGCGGTTTCACCCGCGTAAGTCCCGTTCCCGCGGGAATATCGGGATAAAAAGTAGCGTATGTGGTATTCCCGTTATCCAGCTACCTATATTCCAAGTTTCATCGTAATCGGTTCAGTAGTTTTTGCGTGATTGAGTAACACATCCAAACACACATACTTTTAGATTTATAATATTAGTAGGATTAGTAAGATGTAGGTCAATAACACAGATTCATGGGCACTAAACAGTACATTTTAGTACTTTGAGGAAATCACTGGTGATCACCATGTTACGTCAATGCAGCATATAAGTACTAGGTACTTGGTGCCTATATCTAACTCAGTTATCTTTTCTTACAAAAAGAAATTGTAAAAAACTACATTGACATTGTTCCTATGTAAAAGATTCTATCAATTCTTATATGCATTATATAAACTAAAAAAGGTAGTAATACAAAGCTCTTGTTACGGCATATCACGAACGTGTAGCGTCGATTTTGAGATGGATGAATTTAGGGTGATATAAGTGTGTTCTGTTTGGCTCCTACAAAATAAGTACAACAAGATTCCAATTTCATTACGGTTGATAGAATCTCCCTGGGAATTTAAGCGGGCTGTCAACAATTACCTTATTGACACGGTTTATTATTCGATTGAGGAATTTCTTAATGACACGCAAATAACACATTATTTCCAATTTGACTCTGAATTTGACTTTTTTTTTGTTTTAATACTTTAATATTATGTTAGCATTCTTTAGTAATTTGTTTATAGGTATTATGTATATGACATTATTATAAAAAAATATCAAACACAAAAACTTGATGCAGTTTGAATAACGGCATCCATTCCGGATAAAAATCACGAGTTAAAAATTAAAGTATGGATAACAGTATGTTCAGAACAGAACATACATAGGGCATAACAGAATAGGTGCATGGACATAGAAAACGGTTGCGGCCGCGTAGGCAGGAGGCTGGCTAAGCGGCTAGACGTTAAGCGAACCACCTAACTAAAACGTACTGTCTAGATAGTTAGCGACCGGCCCCGGCCGCACTGAGCACTCGGCGCCTAGCTGTGTAACGTGTCAGAATGCAAGCCACTAGGCGCAAAGCAAGCCTATGCGGCCGCAGCCTAAGAAATAGGGTCAGTATTTACAGCTTTAACCGCTTAACTTAACCGTAATAAGTAGTTACGTACGTAAGACTACAAACTCACACAAAGCATCTTGTTCTCGAATTTAGGTACAATTTCAAGTCCTAAGGACGAACCATCGTAAGTGGTATCATCATTTAGTACTTCTTCATATATATTTAGGGGTATCACAGAACACGACGAATTAGAATTCATTTTGTTTTTGTTGCACTTTTATTTTGGTTTCAAAATAAAGTTTGCTTGGTCGATATAATCACGGAACCCTATGGATCTAATTCAAATTATGGCGCCGCCGTCACAGAACACCGCCGTTGTCATGGTATGCGCCATAGAGTATACATTGAGGCTTTTTTCGTTCCGCCAAAGACAAGAAAATATCTTGTAGCCAATAAAGCCTCGTCAGAAACATTCAAGGTGCATTCAAGTATTTTTTCATTGGGATTCTTCTTCTTCACACTTATTAATAAAAAGTCTACTAGGTCATCAGCACATAATACATCTAGCCAGTTTCAAATTAATTTTGTCTTGGCACAGTTGCTCATGTAGAAGCGTTATCATTATCATTTGTATTCCCGCGTCTTTGAGCCACGTCCGCGTTCGTCGTCGTCGCACGGCGCATGCCGGGTGAGGAAAAAAAACAACAATAGACAACACCCTTATTTTTAACTAGCAACATTGAAATAGTGCTTTTTCAATATACTTTAGTATCTTCTTACTAATCTGTGGTTTCAATGGAAAATCGATAAAAATCGATTTGTTTTATTCACGATGGGAGTTATTTGAATAAAACAAATTAATTAGATTTATAATGGTTGTAAACTTGAAGTTACCAAAAATAAATGCCATAAATAGGCAGTTGATTAAATATATTTTTATTTAATGTTGAGGAAAATAATCGATTTTTTTGTTAGAAGAATTTCACGCCTTTACTATTTTTTGACTCATGGCAAACACGTCGCTCCGCTCGCTCTTCTTTCTCAGTTGCAAAATGGCGAACGTTCGGGATAGTGATACATCTTTGTGGCTCCACAATAAACTCGGAACTTCTAATGATTCTTGGACAACTGGCTCAATTTGCACACAATTAAACGCTGAAGTGTTAAAGAATATCAAGGATTGTTTCCCAGATTTACAAACTCAAGTGAAATTGAAATTATTGCTAAGTTTCTTTCATATCCCGCGCAGAAATGTCGAGGAGGTAACTTTTATTTCATGTTCTATGGTTTTGCGTAACTACGTTGTGTTTGTGCTTCTCTTTCTATTCATATAAATTATTTTGAGATAGAGCGAGATGCAAATACACACGTATTTACGAAGGTTTATTTGTTGTCATTTTAGGAATTTACATGCTTTTCTATCTAAAGTTAATTAATTTTATTGATAAATTGTACAACCAAACACCTAGGATTATGCTTTTTACGTAGGCTTTTTAGGTACGACTGTTTTTTGTCGTTGTGTTATTGCTCACAAATCTTGTAACTTTGTTATTCAAATGCTTATTGGATGCAATTAGTATGTTTTTATCAATTTATTATGACCAACACAGTGGCTAAGTAAACTAAATAAATCAATTAATATAAACCCAATGTTTGTGATATCTTGGCAACATAACCTAACTTACAACTCATTCAAGATCATGTAGGTATTCTTACTCCATTTGTACTAGTTTCTTTAGTAATAAATATAAATAATATATGAGTAATGCCTGCGTCCTGTGGTTACACCCAAGTCTCATGTGATAATTGAGTTGAAAATAATTCAAAGTTGTTATAAATAATATAATATATTCATAAACTAAAACTTTAAAAACATAAACTTTGGCATTCATAGTATAACCTAAATGTTGACTTTCTTGAAATTAAATACATTTTCCCGTGATTCCAGAGGCAGTCGCCTGGTTAGCGAAAAGACGCAGGTTCGAATCCTGTCATGGGAATTTATGGAAATATATTTCCTGGCCAAAAATATTTCTAAACTCATTTTCCCGATTAAATCACATTGCTGGTATTTTTTTCGGCATGGTTGCAAAGCCGTTTGTATGTTTAGTCAGTGAGGAAAGAGTGTAAAGGCTCCAAACCATGGGAACAGTATTGCAACAATACAGAAAATAATAAAAGCAATACAATTAAAACTGGAAAATCAGTTTCATTTTATTTCAACATCACGCAAACAGAAAATCTATGTTGATTTTCAATTCAAAGTCCTAAAACAATAAAACTGAACCCTTTGGCCATCTTTGGCAATTATTAAGCAAGCATTGATAAACTGTGTGCTATAATAAGCCTAAACTCCTTAATACTCAACTTTTTTAGTGGAGAAATGAACTGGAGGAAATCATTGAGGTTGCTGCAGTGGATTCTGATCTCTGGGTTGCCATGCTCGCTGAAGTCCTCAAAACGTTCCCTTCTCAAGGCTCCCTTAACACTGAAATTGCAGAGTTTGATGAAACAAGACCTATATTTAGCGACATGATTGGTGAATTGAGACGAGCATTAGCTAAGCATTCTGACCTGGGATTACTGCCATTAGAATGCTTGTATTTGAACAAGAATGCTCTGGTTTCTGTTGTAAGTATTATTTGTATTAATATACTTGGGATCTGTATTGAGTTATATTCATTGTTGAATGATGTTAACCAAGCTGAGTATTTGGTTAATTGTTGCTTTACAGCTGAATACAGAGAAATGCTGCACAAAGTTTGAGTTCCACTTAGACAATTAAGTAGCTCAATTATGCACCTCTTCAATTTTAAGTGGCGTTCCTGTATTCAGCTGCTATTCTCTTTTGTATTTAATTTGGAATTGAAGTAATACATTCAGTGAATTTACATATGATCCCCTCCTCCTCCATCCTTTTCTCATTAATGAGAGAAATCGGTCAATTATTGTGAACTAGTTGTTACCCACAACTTCGTCTGTGTAGAAAAAGTGCATAGCCGACGTTTTCGTTCATTACTCGGGTTCTAATAATTGGATTTCTATGTAAAGTATACCACGAGGTTCCTCAAAAATAGAACTATCCAATATTTAAAACCAGATTTCAATCGAATAAGTAGTTTTTAATTGCAAAAGGACCAATAGAGAAACAACCAGACAGACGAATTTTGAAAATTTATAATTATGTTCTACTACTGTTTCTAAGTCCCTTTTTTTACTTGCAAGTTCAGACTTTTTGTCCTCTCTACCTTTATTATAAGTATGGATATAGATAGAATAGAAGATAGATAGATGTACGATATTATTTTGTATGTATATTCAATATCCAGATAGCGAGAATACAGAGGATCTGCCATACCAAGAAGTGAAATAGATAAGCCCTACCTATGAGGTTATAAACTACAAAACATTCCTATCATTTTAGGTGGGCCAACAAGCCAACCCTGTCAAACATTTCACACTGAAACGCAAGCCCAAGTCCGTGGCACTCCGGAGCGAGCTGCTGGCAAAGGCCTCGGAGGTAGCAGCTAATCAAAAAAAGGCGCAGGCGCCCACCGTTCCCGTGCGTAGCCGAGGCATGCCGAGGAAAATGACTGATACTAGTAAGCTTTATTTACTAAATCCGAAGCTACACTAAAATCAATACACCTAAGATGTAGCCAAATAATCATGTGCATTTAATGTTGTACAAGAATCTAAAGGTAATAAACTATTTTGATTTTAACTAGCTGCGCTCTGCGGTTTCACCCGCGCAAGTCCCGTTCCCCGGGAATATCGGGATAAAATGTATCCAACTACTTATATTCCAAGTTTCATCGCAATCGGTTCAGTAGTTTTTACGTGGTTGAGTAACAAATATCCAAACACACACATTTTTACATTCATAATATTAGTTGAATTAGCTGCGCCCTGCGGTTTCCCATGCGAAAGTGCCGTTGCCGGGGGAATATCGGGAAGAAAAGATGCCTATGTGTTATTCTAAGTCTCCAACTATCTATATTCCAAGTTTCGTCGCAATTGGCTTAATATTTTTAGTAAAAATAACCTAATAACACTTATTTTAATCTAAGGGCGTGTTAAAAGCCAAAACCTTGTGCTTTTTTCTTTTTTTTATCTACTGGTTGATCTTCTAATCCTATTGTTATTTCTCGTACAGCTCCGTTGAAAGGTCTACCGTCTCGTTGGTCCCGCGGCGGCGGCGCGATTCGTCCCGCGCCCGTCCCGCCGCGACCTGTCCCGCGGACCGGCATCAAACTGTTAGACATCACTGAACAACCCGCCACTCATGCACAGATCAAGAAGAGAAGGAAGCTTGGTATGTAAACACATTATAAAACACTTTATTTACCGGTTTTAATCGTGTTTTTTTTTCATGATTTTTAAACGAACCGAGCTTGCCCCAACTTTACAGTTGGCTTACAAAACTACAAAGCCATACAAAACTTATAAATGCAAGCAAAGCTTAAAAATCATGAATAAAACGCGATTAAACCCGAAGAAATTTATGTAAACACACGATAATTGAGTGTTTGATTAGTCCCTCACTTAATGGTAAGTGATGATATGGTCTTGCTTGGATGTAACACGCTCATTTAGAAGAAGGAAGATGATGGAATAAGATCCGACCTGTCTAGGAACTAGATATCTATCTCTCTTTGATAAGATTTCTGGCCCCTAAGGAATCTAATCGAGGACTAAGATTCCTAAGTGGTGGCTAACGTATCAAAACACGAACAAGTACGTTTGGCGCTACGACTTAGACGACGGTGCCGAAATCGTTTAAGGTTTTTTGCCATAGAGTTTATAAGATCGATCTCTTGTCTGTCTGTTTTCAAATTGATAAGTTTGAACTATTAACAGAAAAGTTCAACTTCCATCGGCAATCGGCATCGAAATCCCACTGCGCAAAGGAATAACCTGCGCGGTTTTTTATTTTTTTTTAAATCATGTCTGTCTGTCTGTTTCTCCATTGGTTTCTTAAACAATTAAAAACTACTGATAAGATTAAAATCTGGTTTTCAATATTGGATAGTTCTATTTTTGAGGAACCTCGTGGTATTTTCATCGAAATCCAATTATTAGAACCCGAGTAATGAACGAAAACATTGGCTAAGCACTATTTCTACACAGACGAAGTCGTGGGTAACAACTAGTTCACAATAATTGTTCGATTTCTCTTATTAATGAGAAAAGGATGGAGGAGGAGGGGATCATATGTAAATTCACTGAATGTATTACTTCAATTCCAAATTAAATACGTTAAAAGAATAGCAGCTAAATACAGGAACGCCACTTAAAATTGGAGAGGTGAATAATTGAGCTACTTAATTGCCTAAGTGGAACTCAAACTTTGTGCAGCATTTCTCTGTATTCAGCTGTAAAGCAACAATTAACCAAATACTCAGCTTGGTTAACATCATTCAACAATTAATATAACTCAATACAGATCCCAAGTATACTAATACAAATTATACTTACAACAGAAACCAGAGCATTCTTCAAATGCATGCAAATTAACGCTATGGTTTGAACCGCGCAGGTTATTCCTTTGCGTAGTGGGATTTCGATGCTGATTTCGACTGAAGATGCGCGGGGTAGCCTTACTGGTGATATAACAGTCACAATGTGCTCTAAGATGAACTAATACAATTTTCTGACCACCAGACCTTATTAAGGCTATTAAGCCTTCTTAGTGACTATTACTTGTTCTAAATAAATTCGGCTTGACAAAGCCTGCCTAGTCCAAACTTCCTAGACACAAGCAAGGTCTAAATCCCTAGACACAAGCAACACTTTAATGCAAATTTTACAAAATACTGTCAAATATTAAGTGTTAGACTACAGTCGGTGTTATGCGTTTGCCGAAACGTCGGGATAATTTTAAATTTCTTTATAAAATTAAAAATAACATGTGTACTAACGTGATCTAGACCCGAAAATCTAATACTTAATTACAATGAACAGAAATCGTGTAGGTTCAAAAAGTGTATTACTGTCAAATATAGAAAGCAGATTTTTTTAGACCAGCTTTGCGTCAAGCTTATTGATCTTAATATAACGAAACAATGTCTTTTTTGTCTGTGAACAGAAATGGAGGAAGGCAAGAAAGCTTCAGCCGCGGCACCTCCGTCACCGCCTCCTGCCGACTTCAAACCGAACGCCACACCCGTCAAACCAGAGGAACTGCCACCTCAAGGTAAGTTACCCACTAGGATGCATATTGCATAGGCGCTTTGGCGTAACAAGCGAATACAATTGTAGTAGGCTTGGCGTGATAAAACTACAGGTTAGAGAAGGTACAGTATTCTGCGAGCAATCTTACTAATATTATAAACGCGAAAGTTTGTGTGTATGCATGCAAGTATGTATGTGACTTTGTTACTCTTTCTCGTCAAAACTACTGAACCGATTGCGATAAAACTTGAAAAATAGGTAGCTGTATGTATATCGAATAACACATAGGATACATTTTATTCCGGAATTTCCGCGGGAACTGAAACGGCACTTACGCGGGTGTGACTGCGGGGCGCAGCTAGTGTGTATTGTATATATAAATAAGGTATGTAAGTGAAGTTAAAAATTGTAAGTAAGTAATTGACCGAACGAGCGAAGCGAGTGAGGTCCAGTGTAGACGGGCCTGGCGCTTGTATCTTTGTATCTTTGTATGTTTGTTCGACGATAACTTGAGTATCGTTGCTTCGATCTTCATGAATTTTGGTATGCGCGTAGTTTAGGTCCATAGAATTTATGAGTTCGAAGACGAGCCGGATCGGTAGGGGGGTTGGGGAGATAGGGGGTGCAAAAAAAGAAAATAATCAAGTTCTAAAAATGTGTCAATAGATGGCGCTCAACATACCTCCTAGATCGCGGTATCGTTGCGTTTGCTTGCGATATATACTTTAAGATCTGACATTTTTGTAGGGAATGTTAACGTCTATTAGTGAATCAAAGTAAATCAAAGTAAATAATTCATGTTTATGTTACAAATTGTGGTCGATTGTCGTAAATCCTACTTAATTTATTATAAATCCGAAAATCTGTTTGTTTGTTTGTTCCCTCTTCACGGTCAAACGGCTTGACCGATTTGGATGAAAATTTGCATAGGGATAGTTTAAATGATGGAGAGTAACATAGGATACTTTTGATCCCGAAAATCCCGCGGGATCGGGACTTACGCGGGTGATAACTATTTATTAGATGAAAATTTGAATAGGGATAGCTTAAATGATGGAGAGTAACATAGGATACTTATGATCCCATTAATCCCGCGGGATTTGAACCCGAAAATACTGCGAGATCGGGATTTACGCGGGTGATAACTATTTATTAAATGAAAATTTGCATAGGGATAGTTTATATGATGGAGAGTAATATAGGATACTTTTGATCCCGAAAATCCCGCGGGATCGGGACTTACGCGGGTGATAACTATTTATTTGATGAAAATTTGCATAGGGATAGTTTAAATGATGGAGAGTAACATAGGATACTTTTGATCCCGAAAATCCCGGAGGATCGGGCGGGTGATAACTATTCAATGAATGAAAATCGACACAGGGGTAGGGTAAGTGATGTAGAGTGGCATCATCATCATCGTCATCGCCATCCATCGTCATCGTCATCCTTCGTCATCGTTATCGTCACTTACTGATGAAAAACAAACTTTACCTTACTTCACCTCCCTACCGCAGTGCAAAACTCCAGCAGCGCCTGGCTTCAACAGTACTTCAATGGGCGACCGTTTAGGTGTGGATTATTGCATTGCGGTAGGTAGGTGTTCGAACAACGCGGGTTCGCAACTTGCGCGGGTGAAACCGCGGGGCGCAGCTAGTAAGGAATAATTCTTTTTGTGTTATCGTTTTTACACGACTGCCAAAGGAAGTGTTATGTTTTTGCCGTGAGTGTATGTATGTATGTGACCTATTTTTGTGCCGTCGTAGGACCTAAACGGCTGGGCCGATTTAGATAAACGATACGTGGTTAGATTCGTCATTCGTCATGACATTAAAATAATAAATAAATAAAAATAATGATGTAAAACGCTATTAACCAATATTTGTAAAGACCATAAAAAACAGAGAAAACGCGTAACATTGTTCACTCAAACAATATGTTTTATTCTTTCCTAAATTTACATTTGAAAAGTATTGCTTGTAAAGTTTTACAATTAAGTTTTAAAATTTATTAATTATAAAATTATCGTGTCCCGCCCGACTGCATCCACCATTCCTAAAGCTACTATAAGCATCTTGTTTTTCACTTTTCTGTTAAAACTGCATTCGGGTTTTTTATTTTTTTAAATATTTTTTTACTTGTCTTTCGTTATATTATTCGTTTAATAATAATTCTTATTTTGTAAAAAAATAAAGCTGTTGGTGTTAAAATCCTACAAAAAACAAAATCTCTGTAAATGGATTCTCGTGAGGTCTCAGTTCGGGGCGAACTACTAGTTTATTTATAAACAGATTATACAAGGTAGAGAAATCTGAGCTATATTACAGAACTGAATTAGACCTCTGATTCCTAAACTAGGAGTAACCCTGTATCATAGGAATCAGCGCTCCTCACAAAATGACATAATGCTCCAAGATCTGAATGTACTTATATGATAAAAAAGAATCTATCTTATAAGATTAATTAGATTTAACTGTTTAAAAATTATTTTTACATTATTTTACTAATATTATAAACGCGAAAGTTTGTATGTAATTATGTATGTATGTGAGGTTGTTACTCTTTCACACAAAAACTACTAAACCGATTGCGATAAAACTTGGAATATAGGTAGCTGGGGACCTGGATTAACACATAGGCTACTTTTTATCCCGATATTCCTGCGGGAACGGGACTTACGCGGGTGAAACCGCGGGGCGCAGCTAGTGATTTATAAATAAATACTTTCTGTGAACAACCTTACAACCTTAGTAGCTTACCATGGGAACATCTACCCCATGGTAAGCTAAATACATTATAAATTTATGAATTGTATATCTGTAACAGCAACAACGGTGGAACTGCCCCTGGCTTCCCCGCCGTCGAACACGAGTGAAGTGAGCGCCGCAGTCTCGGTACCCGCCGCCGCACCTCCCCTCACCACCACACCGATACTGGTGCAACAGGTATGACGATTGTATATTAACACATTACATAAAATAACAAACATTCGAAACCTACGGCATATTATAGTTATAATGCCAAGAATAATAAAAACAGCACGATCGAAACTAGAAAATAATTTTAATTTCAATCAAACATAAATAGAAGAAAGATCATTATCTATACCTACATATAAAATTTACCTAAAGACCTATAACGCCGAGCCCAAACCCTAAAAACATGACATTTGGACAGTATATTCTTTATATAACGTGCTTAATCATCCAATGAGAACGAAGACTGTTGACATCATACTTTCGCTCGACTTTAATGTAATGTACCTACTAAATTAAATTTTAAGTTTTCTTATTAAGCTAAAATTTAAGAACAAAACGGTGTATCATTATTGTTTTTGTGCAAATAAACTTTATTTTATTTTATTTTTTTATTATCCTAGAGATTTTCGATATGCCAGGATCGAAACATGGGTAAAACTTTGGTGCCCGAGTTCTACTTATCTTTGTTTGCAACAAATTGGCTGGTTCTGAAACTACTGGATCGATTTCCACAATTCTTTTGCTACAAAAGAAAGCTACTATATCAAGGAATAACATTTGGTTATAATTTATACTTGACTGCTTGATCTTGCTAATATTATACACAATTTCAGGGCACCGGCGGCAAGCCGATAGTACTGAACCAACAGCCGAAGCTGTTGATCGCGGGCCAGGCTGGTGGGAAACCAGTGCTGCTCTCTACTCAAAACCTGATCAACACATCCGCTGTTATATTGCAGCCGGGCGGGAAAGTTGCCTTCTTGCAGAATATCAAACCTGTAAGTTACTAATAGCCTCATAAATAAAAGTCGAATTAAATCGGAGTAGTTATTCCACTTTTTGTTTCTGTCTGTCAACTTTAAAAGTTCTTGTCATGGAAAAAGACAAAACATGATCTCACTACTCTGGCCCCAACGTTATTCTCTTTTTAATAAAAAGGTTTATTAGATTACATCTTAGAAACTTATAATATGGCGTACTGGTTCGTTGGTGAATTTAAGCTAACACTGAACAGAGATGGGTTTTAATGAACGAAAGTTTTTGCGGAATGTTGATCAAACAACTTATTATGAACGAGTTAAATTACTTGTCATTGTAGTCATCTTTTGATATATTTTAAAGTGTTTCTTGAATGAATCTTTAAAGAAATGCTTTCCAAAAAGTGTATCCAACAGAGGAGCTCCTGCGCAAAGGAAAAAATTGCGCGGCGGTTCGCGCGTCGAGTTCATTGCGTTGATTTGCATACAATTTGAAGACCGCGCAGTACAGTTGCGTTGCGGGCACTGTCGAATTGAGTTGAGAAAAGAGTCGACAACGTAATCGACTCGACTAGACGAGCACCTGTGGCCAAATTGGTTAAGCCGTTGGGCCGGACTCCTCAAAGATGCAGGTTCAAGTCCTGTCGGGCATTTCTATAAAAATGTATTGTAATATCATCACAAAAAAAGTGTAATTTGTATCGCAAATCCATTGTCTAGTACCCATTGTACAGGCCTAGTGCTTAGTTTGGTAATATATTGCCGTATGTATGTATGTATGTATGTGAGTTGTTACTCTTTCACGCAAAAACTACTGAACCGATTGCGATGGAACTTCGAATATAGGTAGCTGGATACCGGGAATAACACATAGGCTACTTTTTATCCCGATATTCATGCTGGAACGGGACTTACGCGGGTGAAACCGCGGGGCGCAGCTAGTTTATTTATATATTTATGATTGTATCAGGGTGGCGTGGTGCCGAGTGGAGCGCCGCGTGGCTCGATCCCGGTACAGACCTTACCGCCACCGCTGCATATACAGCAACCGGTAACTATATACATACAAATACAACAACCAGTTACTTTACTATACAAGTATACAGTATACTATACAAGACGCAGTATGCAGGTTCTGCCAGGAATCCGAGGAAACAATTATGCTCACCGTCTGCTCCTGCTTGCCTCTTTTAATAATATTACCCAGGTTAAGCACAAGTCCCGTTCCCGCGGGAATATCGGGATAAAAAGGTAGCCTATGTGTTATTCCAGGTCTCCAGCTACCTATTCCAAGTTTTATCGCAATCGGTTCAGTAGTTTTGGCGTGATCCAGTAACAAACATCCAAACACACAAACTTTCACATTTATAATATTAGTAGGATTACCAACTATCCTCACTCCCCAGGTGCAAATGGCGACTCCCGTCCAATCCGTGCAACAGGTTCAACAGCCGACCGTGGTTCAACAACTGCAACAATTGCAGCAGCCGGTGCAACAGGTGCAACAACAAGGGCAACCGCAGCAGCCGTTATTGCCGCGTAGGGGATTGTCACTTACGGTAATGTACTGTTTCTTAATTCTCTGTTATACGTCCTTATGTGTTTTCCTTTCAGAAAAAGTTGTTGTATCTATGTATATGTATGTATTGACAAAAAAAAGTATAATATGTAGTATATCCGTTGTCTAGTACCCATAGTCCTAGTGCTTAGTTTGGAGCTAGATTGCGATGTGTGCAATGTGATGCAATATTATTTATTTTAATAATATCGCTCTTACAGTGTAGAATTACATTGTTCGGAAACCAACTTGTCCTAGGACTCACCACGGTCCAAAGACATGGGACATTCACCAATCCGGGGTAGGCTCCCGTGGTGTCTTACTGCCTATCCCCTCTAAGAGGAGGGCTTTGCCCTGCAGTGAGTCAAATTAGCGGCCTGATTATTTAGTTTATACGTCCAATATCACAGGCCTATGGAATTCCAGACCTTTGTCGATGACGAATAACACGTAGAGCCCCTTTTCAATAACAATGTTACTTGCTAACCATAAAGTAGACACCAAGCCGGGATTATCCCTGTCTGCACTATAAAGTATAGCCAAGGACCACCAGACCGGATAGAGCTATTGAGAGTGATGTGATGATAGTAGATCGGTGACTGGGTAACTATGGTAACCGACTACTAGAGTCAGATGAAACTTTGAAAATTGAAGTTGGTTGGTTTTCACATCATCATCAAAATAGGCGCTCAGACGTCGACTTGCGGAAACCAGCCTGACAAACAAAAATGTTATTTACACATGACTAAGTTATATGACGTTTGTTTCTGTCTGTCAACTTTGAAACTTCATGTGACAGTAAAAGACAAACGATGTTTGGTTATGCAGCGTATTAATTAGCCTTTATAAGTAAGGGGGAAAGTAACTCGTTGTTTTAGCATAAATTATAATGTTGTGAACGGTTGTTACAGCGTGAACAAATGTTGGAGGCGCAAGACATGTTTAGAAATGCGAATCGTGTCACTCGGCCGGAGAAAGCTCTTATTCTTGGCTTCATGGCTGGATCTAGAGGTAAATACACTTGTACATCCATCTTGGCCATATCGAAAGAGTGGTCGAATTACCTTTACGGCGTGGTATGGGCCCGGCTCAAGAAACAATTGGTCAATAGATAAGAATTTTCTTTTTTTTTTACGTGTCGATTCTATTAAAATCTATATATAAATATTACATTAAAATCTAGACAGACTGAATGACTAAACTTATACATCAATGCACAACTCAAACCGCAGGCAAGGGACATGAAAATTGGAGTGTGTTATTTGTATCTATTATGAAAGAATTTTTCGAAAAACCACAAAATCGAGACTTACACTGAGTAGCTGCTAGTTGATTAATAAATTGTAAATTAATTAATTTTTCCCACTCTAGTGAGCTTCTAGCTTTTCCTTAGTTTCGCTTGGAAAAACTTTCATTTCCAAATTGTTCTAAGTGTTAAATCATACATTTAAACGTGGAGTGTCACAAAGTTAGGGGTAACTATCACGAAACAAATCTTATCTTACCTGGTACTTATTTATGAAAAAAAGTATAATATGTAGTATAGTCTAGTGCTTATTGGAGTTAGAATGCGCTGTGTGTATTGTCTTTATTTATGACTTATCATCTTCGCAGACAATCCGTGCCCGAACCTCGGCAACATAGTCACAATAAAGCTGTCGGAGAATTTCGAGCACGTTCTCCAAGCGGACGATACGTACATCACAATGGTATCCGAGATGCACTTCCAGATGAATTATAACAACGGCCAGTGGACTCGCCTCAAGAAATACAAGCCGGTGGATGGCGCTGTACCCATCAAACTAGCCCCGGGGACGCAGGTATGTGGGAATTTCATATAATCCAAATAAACAAACAAACAAACAAAAAAAACACAAAAGATTCGTGATGTTTATGAACCTAATGCAGTATCTGTGAGAGTATCGCGAATTTTGTTTAAGCGCTTTCAATCCGGAAAGTTTGATATCAAAGACGCACGACGCTTTGGTCTATTTTAAAAAAATATATAAATTATAATGTATACATCCAAATCCAACAAAATAACACTTCAG
Source organism: Idaea dimidiata (assembly GCA_949358125.1). Lineage (NCBI taxonomy): Eukaryota > Metazoa > Arthropoda > Insecta > Lepidoptera > Geometridae > Idaea > Idaea dimidiata. Next base: position 25,069,711 of record OX442330.1, read on the forward strand.
TCAAATGGAAATAAACTTGAACCTTTAAACCTTTGAATTTTTATATGAAACTAGCTGCCCCGCGGTTTCACCCGCGTAAGTCCCGTCCCCGCGGGAATACCGGGATAAAAGTAGCCTATTTTTTATTCCCGGTATCCAGCTACCTATATTCCAAGTTTCATCGCAATCGGTTCAGTAGTTTCTGCATGGTTAAGTAACAAACATCCAAACACAGGCACTTTCACATTTATAATATTAGTAGGATGGAGAAACTGTTTACCCTACCTATTAAAACAAAAGACCATTGCAACAGGAACAAAATACGATCCCAACTACTTCTTTTCGTCTAGTGGTGTGTCTCACCTAGTGTTAAAGTCTTAGGTTTTTTTATACAAGGTGTAACGGGTAAGTCCTTTTAAGCCGAAAGGGGGTTGTTCTAGACTAGACGTTTAGGCGAACAACTTTTGTTCTACGACTTTTGGAAATTCGACGTACTTTTCGAAAAATTTATGTGTAAAGTTTACTTGAAAACCAGCTGTTTCTCAGAGTTCGAGGGCATTGACCTTATCTTGTCCTTTAATTTAGTTTAGTCGACAACAATCGAAACTACAATTACGTTTATTTTCAAAAGCAGCTGATTTTTCAGTGAATAACCTGAAAATTTTGAAAAAAAAAGTTCGAATTTTCAAAAGTCGTAAAACAAAAGTTGTTCGCCTCTAGATGACTAGAACATATACATATAATCGGCTTTCGTCTTAAAAGGGCATGCCCGTTGTAACATCTTGTATATAACAAAAAACAATTAACAATTTTATTTACAGGTTATAAACCCCAACACGCAGCAACCGATCGTGAGCGCCAACCATAGTGTCAGTTAAAATACGCTTTCTCTAGGTTAGTTTAATGGCAAATAATTCACAAGAAAATTCTTCAAAAAAAATGTTTGGTGTACTTTCATATTACATAAAAAAAATATCTTTAGTTTTTAAGTACCAATATCGTTTCACTACTTTACGATAATGTTGTAAGAAGAACAGTTACGCTTTACTACTTCCTTAAAAGTCACCTTACCAATCTAAAGGACAATGGCCAATTGTGATGCGTATTTATTTTAACAAAATAAAAAAATATAAATATTTTTACAAGGAGATGCATTAATAAAAATTTCCTCGTGACAGAATTTGAACCTGTGCCTCTTGCTGTTCGAGCGAGAGGCACAGGAGGGCTATTACGAAATGTAGCTTCCGAATGTCCGAACGAAAGCTGACCGATGTTTTGATTATTGTAATGACGGCCCCTGTGGCGATCGGGCGAACGCTCGGCTGCAAAGCAGAAGGCTGCGGGTTTGATTCCCGTCGGGTGCAAATATTTATGCTTAAAAATAAATATTTGTATCTGGTCTGGGTGTCTTTCTATGTATAATATGTATTTATTTTAAAAAAATAGTACAATATGTAGTATATCCGTTGTCTAGTACTCATAGTACAAGCCTAGTGCTTAGTTTGGGGCTAGATTGCGCTGTGTGTAATATCGTGCAACATTTATTTATAATACGAAACAAGTTCGGATTCGGCAAATTTATTTGGGGCCATAGACTATTTATATTGACGTAACTAACTTCAAACGAAGTTCGGTCGGAACCCGAACCGACCGACCGAGTTCGTAGTAGAAAACGTACGAATGTTTGGCCGAAACTTCGTATTATGTCATTTCGTAATAGACTTCCTGGTTCACATCTCCTTGTAATAATATCTCTAATTAAATGGCTTGAGCAATAAAAACATAAGAAATATCAAATAAATAGTTGTTATAAATAGATTAATAGAAAAGTTAAAATGTTCATTACAAACTCCTGAACGTGTGTTCACAGAAAAGATATTAAAAAACATATGTATTCAAATGTTAGTGATTAATATTTTACAATGTGTTTTATATAGGTATCGTAATTTTTAGTGCTAATAATTTATGGCCATTGTTCTTTGTCAATTCTCATAGTGTGGTGACGTGCTTTTCTCTAATAAAATACAGAGTAAAAACTCACCGCTAAATTTTGAAAAATATTATAGTGATCTCAAAGTGCGTGGTTTATTAATTTAGTGCCAAAATGTGTTTCAAAATTTAATGGTACGTTCTAAATGTAATGTTGTTCCATGTTCATATTCTAAGCTAAGGCGTACACAAGCTATGATATCTTAGAGGGAATCGATACGATGCATACTCAAAGAAATTATGGACAAAATACGCTGTTCTCTAATGTGATTGGTTCTTTGAATGACCCGATCCAAGTACAAACGAAGTGACAGATTCGTGTCGCGGCACACTTTTTTTATCATCGCGGCCTTTCTTACGTGGTGTCATTTTCAAGCGTAAGTAATACTTCCATGCTTATATATCCGTTCATTGTATAATTCATGTTCATGTAAATTTGTGTGTTAGCGTCTTTGTTGCTCCTTCAAGTAAAAACTGCTGAATCGTTTGCGACGAATCTGGGTATGTAAACAACTGAAGACTTCGAGTAATCCAAAGGCTTAATTTTTATTTTTCGAAATTCCCTCTGGATCGAGACCTACGCGTGTGAAGCCGCTTGGCGCTATTAGTTGTACTGTAAATGCCTTAAAGTAGATTTTAACACAATTCGCCACGTCATGCAAACTTGTATTAGCTGCATAGTTTACTCGGTTATTTAACATTTCTATTACTTGTATTTAATTTAAATGTACGTATATGTACGTATTTCTGTATGTATGTGAATTGACTAAGTATTTAATACTTAAAGAAATGCTTTCCAAAAATTTCGCACCCGACAGGACTTGAACCTGCATCTCTGGGAATCCGTTCCAGCGCCTTTCCAATTTGGCCACGGATGCATGTTCAATCGAGTCGAAATTAAGGATTGCATTTCTTATTGTTTTTACGTTTTTGGAGGCACGTAAAAACAATAAGAAATGCAATCCTTAATTTCGACTCGATTGAACATGCATCCGTGGCCAAATTGGAAAGGCGCTGGAACGGATTCCCAGAGATGCAGGTTCAAGTCCTGTCGGGTGCGAAATTTTTGGAAAGCTTTTCTTTAAGTATAGTTCTCCAAGTGTAGGAAACACTTTTAAAAATATAATAAGTATTTAATCTTCGTCTAATTACTTTGATTAATTTCTAAAGTGTTTCCTACATTTAGAAGACTGATTTTGGAAGAAATGCTTTGAAATAACAGAACTTGAACCTGCACCCTTGACACGCGCTTGGTAGTAAGCTCGTGACAAGGAATGTTTAGGGGTGCGGGTTCAAATCTTGTTGGGTGAAAATTTTTGAACAGCCTTTCTTCAAAATACATTTATCATGATTTACAAAATAATAAAAAACCTTCCCAATTCCCTAATTCTAAATTCGAATAAAAACAAGCTTATTTTTAATTTCGATACAAATTTTAAATGTGTTTATTTATTTAATTAACGTAGCACAATAGATAGATGTAAATTAGTGCCTTCTATGGAAATAAACCTTTTGTTTATGAAATACAATAAGTATTGGATTATTATTAGGTTTTTGCGACGCTGTTATAAAATTAAACTCATCTGGGACGTTTGAAAAGATCTGGAAATGTCGTTCTTTGATGAAATGCAGATTGACAAGGTTTCGGCATTTTGTATTGGCATTTGCTAATCGTTGCTAGCTACTTCGCATTAGTTCGATGTAGTTGCGTAAGCCAGTCTTTATAAAATAAAACTACGCGATTAAAACCGAAAAATGAGTTAAATTTTACGATATCTATTTCTCAGGATTGACACTGCGTAATAGACAAACAAACATACTATAGTCAGAGCAATCCACGCTGACTCGTTCTTGGAACGGTCATCGTGGATTGCTACTACTATAGCAGGGTTTTGTTCGCTTATTTACCTAATATTCTTTATTTTGGCATAGAGTCCAAAAATACTAGAAAATAATCCATAGGTACATATCAATATTCGTAACTTGAAACTTTAACTGCAATAATATGTGTGTAAAGTAGAGTATTCACCTCGGTAATAAAGCCTGTCTTAATCTTGGGCGTTTGAATCCCACGCTTCAGTCCGGACTCCAGGTACATTAATATTCATTTTGGAGCGTAGGGTGTCACCCTACGCTCGTACGCGTTGGATACAATATAACGCTAATAAGACAGTGCTTTAATGCCTCAGTGCATAAACTACTATTGTAGGTAGTGCGCGATTTGTACGATGGCGAAAGGTGGACATTTAGTTTTATGGGTCTTTAAAACATTTTTCATTTATCAGAAGCTAAGTAATTTTAAATTTTTTGACTTTCAAAAAAGATGACTTCCAAAGAAGCAGACAGAAGCGTAATTATAAAAAAACACTTTATTATATATACTACTGCCCTTCTTAAGATTAATCTAAACTCTTTTTTCTTATTTGATTTCATGTACACTTGTACATACCGTTTGTACGCTCTTCCTTTATTATGCATAGTTAGATTTAGGTTATAGGTTATATTAGCTGCGCCCTATGGTTTTACCCGTGTAAGGCCTGTTCCCGCCGGAATATCGGAAGTAGCCTATGTGTCAGACCTCCAGCTACTTATATTCCAAGTTTCATCGCAATCGGTCCAGCGGTTTTTACGTGAACAAACAAACAAAACTCACGTACATACAAACTTTCAGCTTTATAATATTAGTAGGATGTAGGCTTATGTATAAAAAAAATAGAGATTTTTAGCAGTTATGTGTCTTTTGAGTTTTTTGGATTTTAGTTAGGACTGACATTGTTTCTGAATTATCGCAAATGGGGAACTGTATTGAGGAACGTTCCTAAGGAAAACATAAGTTATGCAACGTCGTATTTCGATATAGTGATGTACTAAGATTGGATGTGGACAAAACGTTACCTTATTTGCTAAAATTTGTCAAAGTATTGTATTTCTCAGCTGAGGGGTGAACCCCCGCTACAGTTTCCAAGTATGTACCAGATGTTGGGCAAGTATTGCCTGCAACTTGCGCGGAAATACGTCTTACGTTTAAGTTGCTTGAGCAACTTGCAAAATACAAAATGTATGCCGGTTTCACTATAGCGCCAGAATTAGCATGGATTGAAAATTGCTTGCGCTGTCAAAAACATTGAAAATGAGATGAAAAGGCCAAATCTTATTATTTACTTGTATACAAACTTGCCAATAAGGAAAAATCAAACTTGTATGCCGATTGCACGCAATGAGGAAATATAACTAATTTTGAATTTCTCCATATTCTCTGTCAAAAATTACTTCGATACGTTAATTATTTCCAATTTATAGAATCGGAACTCGGGTGTGACGTCATCTCCACTCGTTCTATGTGTCGATGTCACAGTACATGTCGTCATACGTTTTGATTAGGGAAGCGTTGTAAATGACGTCACGTGACTGTTAGCGAGACTCAATATTTATCGGAAGTTTAAATGCCTGTACAATCAAAACTAATAGGTATTTATGACTACAACAAAAACTAGTGTATTTGTATATATACAAGCTTTACTGTAACAAACTTTCACCCGATTTAGCATACCTATTAACATTCTTCATTCCAAATGTGACGTATTTTCGCGAAAAGTGCCTGCAAGACTTGCCCAATGTAACAGCAACTTTAATTTATATATTGTAAATTAAAGTTGTAAAATAATTTATATATATAAAATATACAACTTTAACTTATATATGGTGTCGTAGGTAGTCGGCTAACGACGCTTCTTACGATTTCTTGCCGTTCCCTGTGTGCGAAGTCCTCGAAACTTTGTTAGCGTGTGAAAGATATAGATAGTTTTTTTCTATATTATATAAAATTTGTATGTTTTTTTGTCTATGCTTAACCGTGCCTTTGAACATTTGAAACAAAAAACTCGCAGTATATGGATCAAAATAAAATAAATATATAAATAGAAGGCAGTTAGCGTCGGCTTCTGATGTCTCAGTTTAACTGTTAATAGCTATTGATTTATTAGCCGTCTTTTAGATGAGCGTGCTACATCTCAGACCTTTTAAATCTTACGATCAAGTGAGACAGTGGCTAATCAATCGCTCATCTATCGTGTTTAAAACAAAGTAAACCTATATATATATATAAGGTTTTTTTTTGTACCTTTTGAAGTATCGAACTGTTTGGATGAATTAGATAAAGTTTGGATACAGAAAAAATCATTCAATTTATCAAAGCGGTAACGAATCGATAAACTTTCGACAAATACGTCAGAAGCCGACGGGTTCGGTCAATCAGTCATCGATCATCGCGCTTTAGCACGTAATAGTTTCTGTGACCGTTTTTAAAGTTATCGTGCCAAACTATTTCTGGGTGATGTTTACTTACATAAATTTTAGAGGCACTTCTATAATTTTGACTATAAGAATCAGGCTTTCTTGCAAAACATAAATTTCGGATGTAATAGTTTTAAGATTTTGTCGCTCTATAAAGACGATCGTTGTATATATGTTGTTTCGAACGGTCGAAGTTTTTTAGAAAACGAGTAGGCCAGGTTCCAATTTCTACAATTAAAATATTTCAACTATGCTACAGTCCTAATAATCTTTTGTCAAAAACGATTCTATAATTATTGGTAATTTTGCAAGCTTTTGAAAAGAGTGCTTACTTGCAAAATTACCAACAATTCTAGAACAATTTTCGGAAACAAAATTGAACAAAGCCGAGAAATACTTGAGACATTTTAGTTGCAGAATGGAATCACGTAAAATGTAACCTAAATTGAAAGTGTGTTATAGAAATAGGTGCTTAAACGTCAATAGCAATAATTCGAACTGATTACTTAGTAGAAATATTTTTAAAGAAAAAAAAGGTGAGATTTGATCCAGGGACGAAAGTTTAAATCTCGCCGCGAGTGAATTTTTGAAGATGATTTTGTCCTTTAAAAATATTTCTGGGAAATATGTCCTGAGCAATAAAAAACAAATTACGAAATATCAAATTGATTATTTACAATTATAGCTTAAGCAATCATACATACATAGTCGATACAAATCATAGACTGAGGAACAGAAATTTAGGAGCTGTTAAGATATCACAGATGAAATAGCTTAGTTGAATGAATAGAAAAAAGATGATTTCAGATGAAATAGAAAAAAGTAGGTTAGATGACTTTTTGTACTGAAATTAGATCTTATGATATCAATTTGAATTCTATGAATCATACTTGAGGTCAGATAAACTATAGCGCTACGCGGATAAAGACAGAAGACTTATTTCGAAAATATATTTATTCAACTAGATTTGTCATGATCGTTTTGAATCGTCAGCAATTTTGTGTCTTCGGAACACGACCTCCAATGAGAAGCGGAACAACCAACTCATCGTGTTTTGTCGCATATTTAGAACTTCAGTACAACTGGATATCAATTTGAATGCTATTTTATATAAATTTGACTTAAAGCAAACAATAGCAATACCCGGATAGAGACAGAAGACTTGTTAATTTTACAATCAAGTCATCTTTCTCTGTTCACTTTATCAAGTAGTTTTATTCAAGTCAAGTCAATCTAGTCTATTTTTGTTCCTCTGTCCATGATATAAGTAATGCATAAGTTTCGTCGCTTAAAATCCATCGGCGTTTGTTAACGGGATTTATTATGAACATATTTTTTATGTACTGTGAGTATAGTAGGTTAGTTTGTTTTTTTATCCGATGGATATGCACAGGTAGTTTACACTAACGCAGGCAGAACCGCAGGGCAAAACATTTACCTAGCTGTAAAAGTTATAAGGGCACGATTCTCGAGTGATTTTAAACTCCTAAACATGTCTGAAACTACTAATTTACTTTGTAATTACTGCTAAAACCCCGTCATACAATATCCATTGCTCTAAAAACGTGTTCTTTTTTTTTTCAAGAAGAATATGACCAATTAACATACTACATCATCTTGAGTAGGTATATATAAAATTCTATAATATATATAACATCTATTAGTATATATAAAATTATTAATATAACACGTGTTCGCGATATAAACGAAAATATAATGTTAATGTAATATAGGTCGCTTGTAAATATTTTTTTGAGTTTTTTACAAGCTATTCTGTAAAATTTTGAGAGGTGCGGGTCGTGTTACAATACAATAAAATACTTCGTCACGTATGCCATTTCGGTGTCAACAGGTGACATAATTCCCTATATTTCGATGAATGACGTCATCTGTTGACACCGGAAAGGAAGACCGGTTTTTTTTTAGAACATGGTGTTGCGTTATTATTTCAGACAGTTAGACGTAATAAAGAATGACTGTGGGATCCCGGCGTTGTATAATATAGTTTCGATCAATTTTGGACGTAAACTGTTTCATTTGGTCAGGAATTAATCGAACCATGTGTTCTTGAAATTAAATTATCATATCGAAATGTCAATAGAATAGGGCCCCTTAAAATCCGTCGCTTAAATAAGTTATCCCTCATTTAAAGTTAAATTAGAATAAGTTTTTTTAGTTTAGAAACGTGAACCATGTTGTCTTAGTATTTTTAGTTTAAGTTTGTTGTATGTTTTTCTTTTATAGATATTTAACATTCACTCTGTAAATAGTAGATAGTACAAAATATTAAATAAAAACGTTGAAAATATTTCTTGTTTTATTTTCATTAAAAATATTAAATATAACTATAGGTTGGACAATTACACAAGCTAAGCTAAAGTGAAAATGAACGAAGATAGTACCGTAGTCCGGTCTCAATTATAGTATTACTAGCTGCGCTTCGCGGTTTCACCCGCGCAAGTCGCGATCCCGCGTTGTTCGAACACCTACCTACCACAATGCAAAAATCCACACTTAAATGGTCGCCCATTGAAGTACCGATGTACTTCCCTGTACCCTTAGTGTGAGTTTATTCGTAAAAAACGCGAACGTGATGGTTAACCATCACGTTCGCGTTAACTTAAGTTAACGCGTATTTTGTATGTAAACTGGTAACTTCGATATTGTCCGCTAGGGGCGCTTTTTGAGTTTTCATACAAAATACGCGTTAACTTAACCATCACGTTCGCGTTTTTTTTTACGAAAAAACTCCCACTACCCATACTGGTCATCAGGTCATCAGTATTTCCCTGGTCGTCCGTTTAAGTGTGGATTTTTGCATTGCGGTAGGTAAGTGTTCGAACAACGCGGGATCGCGACTCGACGCGTTCAAACAAACTCTTCAGCTTTATAATATTAGTATAGACAGTAAGAATGTATTTGAAAGTCTTTGATTTTTTTTCATTAACGATATCGTACCTATCTATGACGTCAAATTTACGTGCCATGTGCATGCAAGGCTAGCACAATACAAACACGCCTCTTCACAAACGTGACAATTTACATAAACCTGCACTACTGGTGCATATTTCGCTTTTTGAGTAGTAACAATACTACTTAATTTTGTCTAAGGTTTTTGCGATTTTGCATAATAAAACACAATATTTACCGGGTTATACTTGCGTTTTATTTAATAACGGCATTATTACACATTACTACAGTACCCGTAGTGTGAGTTTTTTCGTAAAAAAACGCGAACGTGATGGTTAAGTTAACGCGTATTTTGTATGGAAACTGGTAACTTCGATATCGTCCGCTAGGGGCGCTTTTTGAGTTTCCATACAAAATACGCGTTAACTTATCCATCACGTTTGCGTTTTTTATACGAAACAATTCACACTACGGGTTCAGACTGAGCTAACGGTAAAGTTGGTGTTAACAATACTTTCCTGACTGACGAGCATTCGAGTGTAAAGTAACTTTTTTTAAAAAGTGAAGCGCATTGATGGTACAAGTTGTATCAAAGTATTTCACATTGTATTAATTAAACTGTAACCTTTAGGCAATTCTTTTCATGACAAATACGCCTTAACGATTTGATACCATCATTCAATTAAATAGACATTCGACGGCTAAGGTATTCTGATTTGACCTTCTAAGAGCTTTCTGTAGGCGTCCACGATATCAGTACATTTATATAGCACTGAAAGAAAAAGAAATTAAAACCTAGAAAGTTCTATTAGAGTAATCCATTTTTCTATAGAATAGAGTAAAACTTCAATTCAAACACGAATTAAACAAAGATTGCTTGCGAATGAGGACATAATAAGTATTGTTCTGTGTCGATTTATAGGTCATAAATTACGTTCAGTTCGACATACTTAAGTAACTTCTTACTAGTCTGTGATTTCGATAATTGTATAGTGTACTTTAATAACCAGTAGTACACAGTGTAATCATTTTGAGCATACAATAATGTGGCACTGAAAACAAGTGTCACATTTTATTCTATAGTGAGAGTTTCTTTTGCACTTTTACGCACTTATATGGAAAGACTAGCCGTTTCCGCGGGAATTTCGGGATAAAAAGTAGCCCACCTATATTCCAAGTTTCATCGCAATCGGTTCTGTAGTTTTTGCTTGATTGAGTAACAAACACACAAACATACATGCATACAGACATACAAACTTTTAGCTTTATAATATTAGTAGGATGAAGTTTTTCATTCAAATGTATTCACGTAGCTAATAAAACTATCTGAGTTACCAAACAAGAATGCGACTTCAGGCACGAAGATATCCCAATTGAGTCTCCTTCTTCGATCGTTGATCCGACAGAATAAATCCATTATATTGACAATGAACCCTAATACCACGAACGCTAGCGTATACCACACGTACAGTTCTACTAAGAACGCGTTCTCCTATAAGAAAACACGAAGAATAAAGTTATTTACGAGTTCTAGAGTGGAGACCGCGTCTCGGCAAACGTGGTAAAGGACGTCCTTAGGCATGTTGGAGCGACGATTTGCGCAAGACGGCTGGCACAAACTGGATGCTAGAAGCAGAAAATAGATCTAGGTGGCGTGCAATTGGAGAGGCCTATGTCCAGCAGTGGACTGCAACAGACTGATGATGATGATGATGATGATGAAAGTTATTTATAAACCAAAAGTAATTGCATAACCTAATCAAATAAAAAAAATATTTTATCCCGCACTAAAGCTTGTTATGCGGGTATCCTCCAAGCGGATTCCAAATCATTATATTTTTACTGCGCAGTTTAATCAAACGATACTTTTATCTGTTAAAAAAATAGTTTTGCCTACACAGTACGATTTAACTGGACAGTTCGACTATACAGTCGAAACTGCGCAGTTAAGGGTCTGTAGTGTCTATAATGTTATGTTAGAGCATGTATTTTTAAATAGTGCTTTCTAGTTAGAATTCTTTGCCTATTATAATCTTATTTGGCCTTTTCGTGATATTAAGTTGCTATATTTAGCAATTCAATATAAAGTTCAGAACAGACCTATTAATTATGTACTACAAAGTTCTCAACTATTATTATCAAACTGAAACTCGCGATATTTTCAATTCTACTGTTGAAATCTGTCAAACTACAAGTTTTACTACGAGAAGTAAAGGTCATCTTCATCCATAGAAATAGTACCTACAGAGTAACTGGAAAGCTAACTTCGTCAAAAAAAACCTTATAGAACATGATTAAAATTGATAGTTCAAAAGTTGACAAGTGCACAATCTTTTAGGAGCGAAGACGACGATGTAACATGTCTTTGTCGTCCAGTCTGTGACTTTCATACACTTTTGTATGCAATCCTGTAGGCTATATACAAAAAAAATACAAAAATGGTTTATTTTCCAAAACTATACCTAGCACTATTTTTACACAATTATAATTATCATATTTAAAACAATTTCAGTATTATACTAGGACATTGCCGGTGAGCCATAAACTAGACGTTTAAGGTCTGTATCTTATGGCTCTAGAAGTAATTACTATATTATGTACAGAACAGGTTTAACGTTAAAAATACAAAATATGCAAAGTAATGTTATACAGTGTTGTGCATTTAACCTATCACTAAGAAGATTAGTTACAAATTTTTCGTCACGGCCACATATTATAAAGGCGGCTAGATTTAACTGTGCTGTTTATATTTAGATAAGATGGTCATCAGTTCGAACGTCTTAGTTTTGTCTACACACGTATGATTTAACTAGACAGTTTGACTGTACAGTCAAAACTGATGATCTGTAGCGAAAAAACGTTATAAAATGATGACCGTTGGAGCTTGACAGCAGTTTTTATACGCTTCACAAAAAAATCTCATTGCATTTAGATCAAATAATAAAATAATTTATTTATCTTCCATATTCTTACTAACAAACAGTGAACGGAAACTTACTACGAGTATTATAATGATAAACGATTTCATGTCTAAACAGCTGAACCAATTTTGATGTATTTTGGTTAAGAGATAGATAGGACGTTGGGTGAGGACGTATGCTCCTTTTTATCCCGACATTCCCGCGGGATCGGAGCTTAAGCGGGTGAAACCGGAGAGCCGGAGTACCTACCCCAAGCAGCAATTTATGTTCATATTAAAGGACATAGAACGTTTTGGGTGAACACCTTTTAAGTTCTGTAAAACATCTAAGAACGTTCACTTTGTTCGAAAGTGGACCATTTTTATCACTGAAAAGAGTTATAACGAATTCATAGCAGTATCAGCCATGTCAATTCAGTCATATACAAAGTATGTAAAAGTAGCAACGCGTTTTAAAATGATGACGTACTAGTCACCGAAGGAACTTTTATGGTACTTTTTTATACTATACATAAACTATAGAAGAGTTTTCCGTGCCTGAACAGTTTACTTTTCATTCTTTAACAAAAAATGTATGCAGAGTGAAAATTTATTAAAAAACTATTGAAAGATGAAACATAATTTGAGGTGTCGACAGCCATGATTTTTTATTAATGTTTTAAATTGTAACACCTACGATAGAAATGGAAGTTTAAATGTGGAAGCGCAGTTTTACTGACAAACTAGGGTAATGTTTACAATGAATTTTAAGAGCCCCCCTCGAATTATTTAGTTTTTAATAAAATATTTATTAATTAAAATGACATGAAGCTTATAAACACCATTATAGCACCTCTCGTTGTAACGAAGTTGTCAGCGAAATTAGGGTTCAACAGTTCGGGTTTGATGGTTATTTTTTTAAATGATTAAATATTGTTTATTGTTCAAAGCTTGTTTTATTATATCAAATATATTTTATAATCGAAAATATTGTTTAATTTATATATAAATTACACTGAAACAAAATGTCTGATGGATGACGTTGTATAAGCGAAATAGATATCTTTTGTTTAGAATCTAATTGTGATATAATAACAACATTGGTCAACCTTTTTGTACCATTTTGTATTATCAAAGAGATTTAGAAGCCTTAACAGTACAAGGTGTGTTATAAAGGTATATAAAAAACGTTTGTGATCAGTTCTGCTCTAAAAAGGCATATTTTTGTCATGCTTACCTGTGACCTATAATAGATCACATAAGACTGATTAAAGTACAATTAAATCACATAAGCGTAACCTGACATTCATCTACACGTCAAAAACGCTCTGTAGTAGAATTTTGTAACTATTGTCGTACTAGTACTACAACAATACTCCTTATATCCATAATAGCGCAATATTGTCGTCTAATTGAGTTCTCAACATTGCTATAACAAACTACGTGTAACAGTTTGTTTGTAACCTTTTTTAGCTCAAATATGGCCAATAAAAGCACCTGTAAAAATGTATATAAAGCAAAATGCTCCGGTAGTAGTTACATTTAACTATGTTAAAGTACCTACCATACTATAAACGCTGCATAAAAATGCGTTGTAAACGTTTATATCGATCGGTTATTGGTCATTTTGGTTCTATAAGTTTTAGAGCAACAATGTGTCGACGAACACTTTTATAAAACGCATTGTCTTAACTAAAACCATTATAAATCGTTTTCAGAGCTATTTGGTGACAGATTTTGAAATTATTAAACCAGTTTGCTGCTTGGGACATTAAGTTTAAGTTATTGTTATCACATAAGTGACACTTGTGTCTTTGTCGATAATAAAGTTCTTTAAACCTAACCTAGCGCATATGTAGAATATCCGTTGTCTAGTAGGTACTTATGGTACATTTGCACCTAGTTGCGTAGTTAAGATTGCGCTGTGTGTAATATCGTGTATCGTGCGATGTTTATTAATTAAACTTACAATTATAGCAGCAAGCAGGAGCAGGACGTTAGCGAACTGGAACAGAGTGAGCAGGACAATGCGAGAGGACTCGACGTAGTCCCGCATCGGACAGTCCACGTCTGTACACGCCTCTGACGACATCACATCCGTCACACAGGCAGCCTGGTCATAGATAAACTCAACTAAACTGGCGTCTGTAGGCTGCAGGCGGGGTCTGCTGTAGCGTAAGGTGACTCCGAAGAGCTAGTGTTCGGTTCTCTAATATAGGAGATACAGTCTGGTGACTGACGGACAGTGGAGTCTTGGTAAAAGGGTCCCGTTATTAATCTTTGGGTACGGAATCGTAAAAAAAAGGGACTGAACCCTTGGGGCGTAAAACATAAGGTTCAACACACAGAGAGCCCTATTCACAAACGACCCTATGCGTGGTTTATTGTTTTATTTTGCTCCTGTGAGCGATAATCTTGGTTATGTCACCGAAAATATACCAGCCTGCAGACGCAGTTCGAGAAGTTTCGCCGAGACTTCTCGTCAGAACATGCTGTTATCCACACTCTCATTTTTCTCACTCGTGATCCCGAGAAATCCTTAATCTCCACCAAAAATACCGACATAAAACGGAGAACAGGTGAAAGAGAAGGCGAGAAACTCCTCACATTCACGGTTCTCTGGTGTTCTCGGAGGTTCTCGGCGTGGGTCTGGAGGGGGGCTATGAGACCTTTCGCACGTCATCCTTATAAGACCACGAAAAGGGTCGTTAGTCAAGTAAATTCCACTGTGAATGTACAAACCATGCCAAGTAATGATATAAAGGCGATTGTACTCCGAGGAGGCAGGCAGCAGCAACTTCCATCTACACACGTACCCATCAATAAATTACCCATTCAAAATTAGTAGCTATTTCAAGAGTTACGGTCGTTTTGTTAATAAAATTGTAAACAATATTGATTTCATTTCATAAACTTCTTTTTGAATATATTTTGTAAAACTGGGGATAGTGGATACTACGTACTTATTATATTACTCTTTGGATACTACTCTTTGAACTGTGGTAAACAAAGAGAATACAATAATTACTTGTAGTAATAAATACTCTAGAATAACTACGTGTGGTAACCATGTGGTAACCAATTGACTTTGTCATATGACAGTAGACAAAGTATTATGTCTAAAATAAGTAAATCTACGTTCGCAAGGCAGTAAAAACGCGCGGTGTGTGGATAATCCACACCGCGCGTTTTCTCATGTTCGGACACTTCAATAGTATTCAATGTGTTACATAATTGCGGATAAAGCACCCGAAAATTCGGGATAAAAAAATAGCCTATGTATTATTCTAGGTATTCAGCTATCTGCTATACTAATCGCGATCGATTAAGTAGTTTTTGCGTGACAGAGTAATAAAGTCACATACATACGTACAACATACATACGTAATCTTTCGCGTTTATACCTAATATTAGTAAAACTAAGATTAGTAACAAGTAAGATATTTTATGTACTCCTTTTACAAAGTAAAAAAAATTTCTATCTATAGATAAAAAAGTAATTGTCAAACGCCACTGTAGACAGATATATTATACTCTTCTGTCAGAGATTTTACAATTACAAATTCTACAAAAGCTGCAAATAGATCTGCATTAGATTCAATTCACAAAGTACTTTGTTGTATAAAGAATCTCCGCTTGGAGTATAGTATAGTGTTCTGTGGATAGAATACAAGATTGGTGAAAGTATTACGATGGGGGTCCTGTTTAGAATGATTTTTGCAGTAATATGCGCTAGTTCAATATTAGCCGTCCATTGGTGTGTAGGGCACAATTTGGAGGATGAAGTCTGTACGTAAGCAGATCAACATATTTATGACTTGCTAGCTGCGCCCCCGCGCAAGTCCCGATCCCGCGGGATTATCGGGATAAAAAGTAGCAAATGTGTTATTCCAGGTTTCCCTACCTATTTTCCAAGTTTTATCGCAATACTTTTTACGTGATTGAGTAACAAAATGACATACATAACATACAAACTTTCGCGTCTATAATATTATACTATATTATACTATAATATATAATAAAAAGTAAACACAGAACTGTAAATTATCAAAAGGATAAAGTAAACAATAAGCTAGGACCAGCGGTTTGTGGTATGCGTTGATGAACATTGAATTTAAATGTATAGATAATATTTCTTTAGTGTGTCCAATTAATTCTCTTCTTCCAGCTCAGGTCAAACTCCCTGAAATCGAATCGGCCATACAAATAAATACACCCGTGTTTGAAATGGACTCTGCCATCAATAAAGTCGAAGCATTATTCCGTTTGTTAGAACAATCAGATGAAAGAGGCGTTGGAGACATAGAGTATCTTGATCGTATAATTGAACATACTAAGAAAATTACAGAAGCCGTCAAAGAGTCTAACAACGCTCTAAATTTCCTTAAAGCTAACGGTCTTATCCGCATTGTAGCATTAAATTTAGACTGTCAATCCACTGTAGTCAAAACAGAACTAATAATGCTTCTGAAAGTACTTTTCGAAATCGCTCCGGCAACAACAACCGCCTTCATCCCAACCAAAATACTGACCGATTTAGTGGACATATTTGAGAATGATAATTCGGGTTTAAAAGCCCATGCATTAGATGTCTTAGCAAAATGGATCCCAAACAATCCAAGAATGCAGGTACGCATTATAAAATTAAAGGGTTTAGAAGTATTTTATAATCAGATCAAAAAATTAGATATGTCTGGAGTCAAAACTCTTTTAGATCTTTTTAATACAATATTGAACGAACATATAGCTATTCAAAAAGCGTATCAACGAACGAAAATCGGCGGTGAAAAGTATGAGATATATCGAAAAATTGGACTTATAGAAAGAATGTCTACACAACCTGTTTGTAATGCACTTCTAAATATGTTTGAAACATTATGGTCTTTTAACAATAATGAGAACCACGAAGTGGAGGAAACCCTTTTAAATTTGTTAAATAATATCGAACCGACTTGTATGAACATGTGTAGAGGAAGATCTGACAAGTTGACTTTATATAAAACTTTCTTAGATTATGTGAACGATGAAAATAAACAAGAGATTTTGAAGAAAGTCAAGATAAGTAAGGATGAATTACAAAATAAGCTTGAAAGATGTGTCAGCGTTATAAAGAGTTATAAAGAAGACTTGTAGATTTTGTGTGTTAAAAAAAACCATAAAACTTTTTTGTATTTTCGAAAATAAAAAGTAATAAATGATTGATGAATCATTTTGTATTTATCGCAAGACTGTTTTCATAGAAGTTAATAGTAGGTATACAAGATGTAACGGGCATGCCCTTTTAAGCCGAAAGGGGGTTGTTCTAGACATCTAGGCGAACATCTTTTATTCTACGACTTTTTAAAATTCAACTTTTTTTGAAAATTTTGAGGTTATGGTTTATTGAAAAAACAGCTGATTTTGAAAATAAACATTAATTGTATTTTCGATTGTTGTCGAATAAACTAAATGAAAGGACAAGATAAGGTCAATGACCTCGAACTCTGAGAAACAGCTGATTTTCAAGTAAGCAAACTTAAAATCTTCGAGAACTAGGTACATCGAATTTCCAAAAGTTGTAGAACAAAAGTTGTTCGCCTAGACGTCTAGAACAACCTCCTTTCGGCTTAAAAGGGCTTACCAGTTACACCTTGTATATCTCGAAATATGAAAATGAAAGTATCTCTAGCTATTGGGGCCGAGAATCAGGATGCAGTCGGAAGAACAGCGCTGATGAGCGCGCTTTATGTAATCCATCTGCAAAATTGTAACGTGATTTACAGTGAATGAATAAATAAAACTGATGCTTGTTGTACTTTTTGTGCCTATGCCTATTGGAGCAGCACACGACTTTGTTTTTCATTTAATAAGTTGCTCGTTTTATTTTTTTCTTTGGTCCTGTTTTACTTTAGTCATATTTGCATATGATATTCCTGATCAGTTTGCTACTATGAACGCCAGTTTTCATTTGCGTATTTTTCGTTGCGTAGGGCCTTTGCTATACGCACTAAAGAAACTGAAAATAACTTTAACCATTTTCTTTACAGCGCAAAGAGTATACTACGCCCTACGCCAAACCGTTTTCCAGCATGGTAGTTTAGGTCCTACTGAAAAAAGGTTTCATAAAGTCAATATTTTTAATCGAACCTATAGTCGGGGAGTTTTCGCGGGAACGCGGTTAGGAGATGTGTTGCTAAATTTTCATTTTTGTTAAACCTTGTTCAAATGCGTGTAAATTGTTTAATTTTGGGGGCATATTAATCAGTTTAGTTTCGTGAAAATGTACAAATTTAAATGAAAGTGAAAATTGGTGCAAACATGGACTTTAGCGTTATCTCGAAGGCTCCATGAACAAACGTTGTAAAACATGGCCCCCGTTTTACAATGATTCCCTCGACTTGACTTTAACTATGACGACTTGACTGTTTCGATGCAATGCAAATAAAAACTTCCTTAAATTAATAATACTTGACACTGGCAAATGTCCAAATGGAATAAGCCATATATAAACGAAGAAGAACCTATAGTCTCATGCAGTATTAGTCAATTTCACAAAAGCAATCTCGCAGTAGTTAATGGATGCAATTTTATCAAAGATTAAAGATTACCTACCGCTATGTGCCTACGCATGTTTTTGTGAAAATGACTATAAATTGTATGGTATGTTGTAGTTTCGTAATGCGTCGTTCATCACATCACACATCGCTAGGGGCAATATATTATATTATAGTATATTGCCCCTAGTCTCCCATGACTGGATAACTTCAGAAACTTCTTAAACTTGCTCAATTTCAAGTGTAGGTACGGACCGCCAGACCACTTCATATTACACCACAGACCACTACCAATATTAGACCAAACTATGCTCAATATTTACTACCAAATTGCTAGTATTTGCTACCTGTGTTTAAAGACTTTTTTCTTTTTTTTGTTGTTACAGAGCTGAGGTACCAATTTTTTAACACAGGTAGCAAGTGAATATTGATCATAGTTTGGAGTAATATGAAGTGGTCTGGCGGTGCTGACGGACACCAATTTTAACCCATTTAGATTACAAGATTTAGACCTGTTGTTCTAATAATAATTATGGAACTTGATAAAAAATATTGCCCTTAATAATTAGATTCTAAAAAAACACCACTTATCAAAAGTACGACTTTGTACTAAACAATGTCACCTACAATCCATGCATAAAAAATATTCAACAATATTCAGTCTTAAAATTTAATCATCAAGTTTCAATGCATCCGACCGGGATTTTGAGGTTAACGTAAGAGTCTTAAGAGCGAGATACTCTAGCAGTTGATATCATCCTAGAGTATGTTGTTTTAGAATATGTGTTTTCTTGAAAATAATTTCAAAATTTATCTTAATAAATAGGTACAGACATGTGATCCGGCAACTATACCTACATTTGGTTATTTATTAATAATAACAACCCAAGGTTATCAGCAAGATATGTCACAAACTCATTAACATTTCGTAGACACTCTTTATTCATTTAAAGTAGATTTACAAGTATTTTAAAATTGTTTTAAAGTTTAGTAACAAGATATCTATCGATTTGTGAAGTGACATTCGGTTTTGTGTGATAAGCTTATTTTTTGGAAATAATAATGGATAAAATGGTAAGCTAGAACTAATTATAAGAATCGTACCTATTAACATTATTCGACGCTGCCGACAAATTTTTAATTTCACTTAGTAAGTACTGTTTTTTTTTTTTACTGTTGTATTATTTTGAAATCTTCCAAATGAAAATACTCAAAAACACTTGGGCAGTCGTGTATTAAGTTTTTAATTTAATTTAGATAAATATGAAAGTTACTTAAAAAGTAAACATTTTGTAAACGATCGCCTTAAAACGCTTATGTAAAAAAATTAAGCAGTTCCCAAACTTAAAAAGCCTTATATACATTTTTAGAAGCTGCTGTATTACTTAGGTACCAATCAAAATTTGAAGTGGCGTTTCTATATTTGGCGGTGAGACCTAAATGTCAACACAAATGTTTAATTATTTAAGTAGTCATTAAACTTAATATTGCAATACTTTATCTATAAATTCCATCTGGTGTGGTCTACAACCGGGGATGCGTATTGTCAAGTTCAGTTTATCGAGGGGTAGGGGTGCTCTATTCAATGACTGTATCGTTGTATCAATTCATTTGATTTATTGACTTTGTGGTTACTATTATAGTTTATTGCGGTTTTTGGTTACAGCATATTATGTATCTCTACTTTATTCTAAAATTATTGATTAAACTGCAACGGATTGAAGATTTTACATGGAAAATCTTTCCTTAGTGATAGTTTAATCATGTTATTATTGTAAATAGAATGGTTTTGAAAGGTAAAAATGTATGCCAAACAGATTCCTACACTTCACTTAGAACATCCAGACCTGGTTTGACTTTTACTGTTTTTTAGTCTCTAAGCACATTTATAAGGCGTTTACCTTCAGAATTAGGTATTAAATAATGACCAATTCACGAATGTAGGTACTTTGTTTGCATGCGTAGAGAATCTTGATGATGCAGGTCGACCAGCGACCTTTAGTCTAATTTCTTCTATGATTTTCGCGATTTTGCATAATAAAACACTCTATTTATCCGGTTGAATCGCGTCTTTATTCATTGTCTTAAACGAACCGAGTTTTCGCCAACTTTACAGTTGCCTTTTTTTAAGGTTGACCTTTAGTCTCATAAAGTCCACTGCCTATATCAAAATGTCCAGTTTTTCTGTTATGGAAAAAGCAATATTATAAAATCGTACTGTTAAAATAAAACACATTGTAAAAAAATAAATAAAATTAAGTATATTATTATTATATTATCTTGTACATCTCCTGCACGTCGCGTCGTCGCCTGCATTCCGCATGCTATGTTCTTACCGAATGAAAAAGAAGAGAAAGCTTACTTTGTCAAAAAACGGTCCTGCTTGTGTTCGTAGGTTAGTTATATAAGGACAGACTGGATGCAACTAGATTTATAGTTGAACTAAGTGGAATAGGTGGGTTCAACAGGACCGTTTTGATATATCAAAGCAAAAACTATAGGAGCGCATGCGACGTTGTGACATGCCTCTGATTGTTTCATCTTTCTAGAAAACTATTCTGTAATTATTAGTTAACTGAAATTGTATGTCATTACCGAGAATGTCGCAAACATTTGAAACATGATTTAGCGTACCTACGCGACGTTCTCGGGTAGGGTTTATGGTCTGTACGTAAACCGTACAGACCATAAATAACAAGCGGGACCAACAAAGGACAAAGCTAAGCATTTAACATTAATTGTTCATAGAAAAAAACTATTCCTAACTACGCGCAAACGATCAAATCAAACTACATTACAAAGTTGACAAATCATGCGCCCTGGGTGGCCGCCATTTTGTCAATTTTCCCGCGCTTCCTTCCGTGAGGGAAGTTACGACATTAGAACGACATGTCCCTGTGGTCTAAAAAGGTTTTATTCAATGAGTTTGAGCAATGCGTGGCTTTGAATGGTTGTGGTTTTGAGATAGCTTTTATAGCTATTTATTGCGAATGCTGGTGATGGAGTAATAATTATGGAGATCGTAGACCTTTTCTGTTCATGGAAGTTGGTTTATAAAAAGACTCAAGTGCGACAAAATAAAGGCCTACTTGCCCAGGTTTTTATACTTAATCTTATTACCTACTTACTTCCTACTTAAATTATTATGAAAGTGAAAGTTTGCTTGCAAGACAGAAAACGAACAGATATGTTTATACCTACATAGGTAAGTACCATACTCCTTCACGCAAAAAAATCTAAACCGATTGTGATGAAACTGGTGGTAGGTATACTTATTCAAAAAGCTGGATTATCATAAGGGCTAATTTTATCTCGATATTTTCGCATTATCGAAACTTACGCAGGTGAAACCACTGGAATATTAGGGCGTTTAAAGTTCAGGTTAAAAAGTCAAGCGTGGGAGTCGAAACAAGGTGTAAAAATCAGAAGGTCGACTAAACAAACACAAAAATCGGATCAAATCGATCATCTTTAAAAAAAAGCTGCACATTGTATCTCCAACCTGCCGGAACGAATTTGCGCAAGTTCTGCACTTGCGTGTGAATAAAATGTATCAGAAATAGGCCCATACCTTTAATAAATTTGTTTGAAATATTTTTTCATTTTTAAAGCCATGAATGAGTATTGTCCGTAATGACTGCGGTAAATAATTCTATTTGTATTGTTAACGAGCAGTTTGGATATCAATTGAAGTCAACTTCGGATGACCATGATCATTCGGATAATTTCGACTGCCTAAATGCCGCCAATTCCGTACCCACTTTTATCACAAATAATCACGTTTGTTGTATGGGACTACCATTTAAATATTTATATATATCCATACGGTAGGTATATTTAATATATATAAATATTTTCAAGTACCTGTAGGTCAATAAAAAACATTGAAACCAACTTAATTTTTTTTTATTATTTGTGGTTTTTAAAGTATAGTCGGGGTTTTTTTTGAGCGATAAAAGGACGACGAAATTAAATAAAATAAATTCTAAAAAATGCAGACGTATTGTGACAGTTACGACAAAATCTGTCGCTGTCAAGCCGGTTAACTGTACAACTATTTTTACTACAAAATATCCGTAATTCTCCAAAATTCACAGTCACAATGTCCAGTTGCAGTTCAGGTAGGTGCGAGAACAAAGCGCGTTGGAGGCGTGAGCCACCTGACCCCAGTTCCCACGGACTACTGTATAAGTGTACGCACGGTCAGACAACGGTACACAGAACAAGCTTAGAGTTTACGATCCGCGGCATTTACCTGTAGCACAATAAATGGATAGCTTTTATTTCTTCATTTTTCTTCTAGTTAAAAATTGTAATATTTTTGCTACTTTGTTATAGTTTGCGAGTTAAAATGGTTATTGAACAGGGCCTCTACGTGGTGTCTTCGGCTTCACACACGCCTTTCTAAGGTCCGAGATTCCATAACCCCGTGATCTAGACATTAACCCGTTAATTTGTCCTACTTTGGTAGTGGTCTGTGGTCCTACTGCAGGGCAAGGACCGCCTTTTAGAGGGGTTTTAGGCAGTAATACGCCACGGGAGCCTACTCCACGGATTAGCAAATATCTCATGACTTCGAACCGTGGTGCGTCCTACGACATATCGATTTCTATTCTAAGCGATGTTTTCCTTCACTGTCATTCTTCTTCTACTGGTTATATGGCTATATGGTTTTTCCATTCGGACATTTGCCAGTGTCAAGTATTATTAATTTTTGCAAGCTTAGAGTATAATTACCTAAAGTTTGCAAGTTATTTGCATCGAAACTGTCAAGTCGTCATAGTTAAAGTCAAGTCGAGGGAATCATTGTAAAACGGAGGCCATTTTTTTACAATGGTTTTTCACAGAGCTTTGGAAACATGACGCTAAAGTACATGTTTTGCACCGATTTTCACTTTTATTACACCTTCACGAAACTAAATTGGTTAATATGCCCCCGAAATTACACAATTTACACATTTGAACTAAGTTTCACAAAAATGTAAATTTAGCACAACATCTCCTCATCGCGTTCCCGCCTTATTTAAAACTTATTTAAAACTGAACCATACTAAACTAACTTAGTTTAGGTAGATAGGTACTATCTCTATCTTCTTGAACTAACATTAAGATAATTTGTAAATAAATTGTTTGTAACTATGTTTCTTTCTAAAAAATAAATTCATAAACAAAAACACGTATACTTATGTTAGTATATAAATGGCAAGTCTCGTATAATTACACGCAAATCTTCTACTCTAATAAGGGTTGCAAAATTATTCATATACCTATGTAAAGCGAGGTCGGTAATTTTAGGTATTGCTTATGAAATCAACCAGTGAACTAGAAATAACTTACCTAATCAGTTGTGTACCTTTTAACATTTATAATGAGAGATTCGACCGAATTAATATTAAATTAAATTAAACTTGGAATTTGCAAGTAATTTAATTAGTGTAGTACTTAGTACTTACTATGTACAGCAAAGAAAAATACATCTTCAAAAATTCACTCACGGCGAGGTGAATTTTCGGATATGTATTTTTTCTTGGAAAAATATTTTTAGTAGATATATGCTTCGCTTAAAGCATTAAATTACAAATTACAAAATATTGAAAAAAAAAAAATTTAGTTCTTTACATGAAACTTTAATTAATTTACCAACTCGTTTTTTCATTCCACCTTAAACCATACAAACAATACGAATGTTTACATCATTCATTAATTTCTGTAACATTTTGCTAAAAGCATCCATTCAGGGTCGATCGTCGGCCACCTGCTACATTCACAGAACAATCCGTTTTTTACAAACCAAAGTGTTAGCTCGATACTACCTATAAATTATACTATACAACTATTCATTCAATTTGTTAGAACGTAGGCGGGTTATATCGAAGATAATAAAATATTTTTATTTGTCAATATCAAAATGCTTTTTTTGGTCGGGTCAGCCCATGTTGATTTTTTAGCTTGAGTTTTATAATCAATGGTTGTTTCGCGTGGGAAGATGTGTGTTTACTTTATAGTTTGTAGATACATGTACCAGATTAAATTTGTAAACTTTTGTAACCGCTTAGTGCCCGAAACTTAATACGATGGTATTTTCATCTGAAAAATAAAAAAAAATAAAAGCAAGGTTAGCTTACATTCAAAGTCAAAGTTCAAAGACATTTAATGCAAAATTGTAGGTTTCAAAAGCTATTAAATCTATGTTTTACAGTTAAACCACAATTACCTTCTTAGGTGTCAATATTGATGAATATTGAGTGAGTATAACCAATCAAAAAGTGTTTTGTCAGCTTAAATTTAAATGTTATCATCGTCATTTTACATGTCATTGGGCAATGTCTTTGCACAATAACATTTAAGACCCAATAACACATAGAACTTCTGCCACAGAAGTTCCTTGTGTTAAATTAAATAGGATTTTAGTACCAAAAGGTTCAAAACGGGACCCTATAACCTCAGTAATAGCGGAGTCTCAACTCCGCTGCCTGTGTGTCTATATATCAGTCGGTCCATCCGTCTGTCACCAGGCTGTGTCTCATGTCAAGGTTCATGACTCATGAACCTTGTTAGCTTTATCAAACACATTACAATACCACGTATATAACTAGTATTTTAAAGTCTTTGAGCTTGACGGTTGATTTACCATTTAGTAAGTAATTAACAATTTAGTTTTGTCCAGCCCTTAACGTTAACAAACTTTTAAAATGCATGGGCATGGCACAGTAGCATATTCCCATTCAGCCTGAGAAAGGTACAACGACGTACCCAAACTCCTGCTGAGACACGGAAGGACGTCCGAATGTTACACAACATGTCGATAATTTAGACCAAAGCTCGTGGGAAACTATCTAATTTGTTTAGAAATATTTTGCGTTGACGTGTCAATATAATAGCTCGATTTATTGCAATTGCGTTGTAGTGTATGGGTATTGAAACTTTACGATTCTATTAAATAGTTGCTTGGATTGATAACCGCCTTTTATTGCGTTTGCCACGAATAAATTTACAAAATGTAATTTAATTTTAGAAATGAAATTTGCGCTAATTTTTTTTTTTTGCTGCAAACATGCCTATGTCGCGGTAGTTGATGCTCAATAGGTACAGATGCAAAAATTCAAGGTGTCGAGTCACCGACGCCGGTAATATAGAATCTATATATTCCGGATTGAGTAAAGTTATTGGTTTTAATCCCGCCCTATTACAGATTTCGTTCTGGTTGGTAGGTGTATTGAAGTTTAATATTATACCAATCTTGTTGTAAATTTATATACGACTAGCTGCGCACCGCGGTTTTACACACGTAAGTCCCTTTCCTGCGGGAATATCGGGATTAAAAGTAGCCTATGTGTTATTTCCGGTATCCAGCTACCTATATTCCAAGATTCATCGCAATCGGTTCAGTAGTTTTTGCGTGAAAGAGTAACAACCTGACATACATACATACTTACATGCATACAAACTTTCGCGTTTATAATATTAGTAAGATGGTAATTCTTCGTCACACCTAAATCGCTGCACCATCGTTGTTAACTTTTATAATTAGTACGTACTGACTACTTTTGTTTCACGTAAAAAAATAGTTTATTTTTAGAAAAAAAAACTTCTAGTTACCTAATATCGTTTTCAAGTATTTTATCCTTAATACTTTAAGGTGAGAATAAAATAAAGGAATCAAAGAAAAAATTAGCCGAATTTTATATCACAGGCACATATCGAGAGATTTGAATAATCTCTTGTAGAATATGGTTTAAAAAATCTAAATGCTTACATACCTCGCGAGTCGCGACACCTCGCGATCAATCGAACAGTATCTAAAGATAAAATTTATGAAAGACCAAACGGTCAAGTTATTCAGACAAAAAAATATCTAATATAAATTCGCCTCCCGTACGTATGTTCGTTCGATCAATCATTCGATTGCATTTGACTTGCGTAAGAGCTTTACTTTTCTTTGAAGTACGGACTTCCGGTGTCATTGAATGCATACAAAAAGCACCAAACAATTTGTTATAGCTAAATGTTTTGACTTCTACGTCTCTGATCGTAAAACGTTGACACTTGGGATAAGAATTGAGTTTCGAGAAAATGAAATTGCGAATTGATTGGTAGTTTTTATGTTGGCTACCAGAGCAAGTTTTAAAATATGTAGCTTTCTGGGTTCTTAGGTAAGTGCAAAGAAGTTATATTACTAGAACTTGAATGCTCACGTAGAACTAAAAAGTGTTTCGCTACGTTGAGCTGAGCATGCTGTCCCTTTCTAATAACACTATTAGAAAGGGACAGAACCCCACATTAAAGCATGCTGTTCCTTACTATAATACAGCTGCTAAAATCTTGTTGTCATAAACAGTTATTCCTTACTTATTTATCTTTAAACTACCTACTCATCTTACCTAGACAATCTGAATAATTCTTCTGAGCATGTTCTACATCATGTATTAAAAATTTCTCTTTTAAATTATTATTATTTTGAAATTTAGTTTTTTCTTGTCAACCACCTACTGATCCGCATACAACAAACATAAATTTTAAAGAGCTTTGTATATATTTTGAGCCTTATGTCGAGAGCCTGGTGACCTGTATCACAGGTGTTTACTACTACTTATCTCAGGCGCCAGTTTTTCATAACTAGCTAAGTGTAACTGCTCAAAACTATAAAATTACATGTACCTTAACTCTGTACACATTGACTTGGATTTTTTGTGAAACAAATAAAGAAAGGAACAGCGTGTTCAAGTAGCGGAACACTTTTTAGTTCTACGTGAACATTCTAGTTCGAGTGATATAACTTCTTTGGGTAAGCGATACTATTACCTACCTAAAGTTAAAGTTAAAATTTTAACTTGTGTGTTTCCGCAATTAGCCCTACTATTGGGCCTTTGTACGTGATTTTAAGCCGTGGGTTTTCTCACGATGTTTGCCTTCATCGTAAGAGCGATGTTAATAGCGCAATTTTTTTTTTTTTTAAGAAAAACACATTGGTGCGCGGCCGGGATTTGAAACCATTATTACCTACCCACTCCTTCGCTTGCATTCGCGTGTAATGTAACGTGCCAGATTTAAAATAATATACAGCACGCACCTTGTAAGTCGAATCTATAATGATACAAGTGAATGCGCAGTGAGGAGCACCTTATGTACAACAAACACAAGTAAGTGGGTAATTGTTTTATTTTAATTTCTACTTATATTTCATCATCATTCGAGCGATGTTCCCGGTTGCATCCCTCTCGGGAGCCCGGGGTCCGCTTTCCTGATTTTGCGTCTCCACTTCGCATGATCTTCGGCAATTCTACTACTTCTGCTTATATTTCATCTCCTGCGTATTAACGTCAACAAACACATTAACACATCTAATAATGTACAATCTTACAACACAAACGTCACACTAAATAAATATCCAACTTTCTTTTATTTCACGATTTTTTCAATTTGTTAAACTTCATTATCACGGTAGATAAAACACGAAGCATTGCGTTCTGAGCCTGGATTTTCTTATATAATTAAACAAAATTTCATTTCAACATCATTACAAATGCAAACATTAACTCTCAAAATGAGACTTTAATTTGCAACTGGACTGCAATCAAAACTTAATTGACTAAAAAATGTTTGAAAAAAAAAAACGATATTCTCCAAAGAAATTATTATCAAGAAATGTCAAATGGTATTTGACAAACGTCAAATTTGAAATTGTAGATTGACTACAACGATGTTGATATCGAAATGATGTCGTTATCCTATTTTGTTTAATTAAATACGGTAATCCGGGTTCAAATCTATTCAATATACAAACATACTATATTATAAACGCAACAGTTTTCGAGGTACCGTAGAATGTGGCAACTTGACCATATTTTTTCAATAAAAAACGAATTATTTTTTTATCTATCTGAAGCATACGCGTCTAACTTATTACATAGGTAGTTAGTTACTTGTTCGAGCAAAAAACTACTAATCCCTGAAACTTGTTTTTAACAACAACAAGAGCTTAACAAGTGGTTTGGAAGGTTATTTAAATTATTTTCTATTTAAGGATGCAGTACCTCAGTAAGGTTATACTTCCTTGATTGTTTTCCGTAATGATCAAATTGATTTCAAAGACATGATGACTAGAGGACTAACTATTAGAAAGGACATTTAGCTTCCAAAACCATTTTCATTGGAGGACGTTTTGCTCCCAGGGTGTTTGATATTAAAGTCGATGTGCATACAAGAACATTCAGCTACCAAAACCAACTGATCCTAAATGCTCCCGTGAAGGGAGTACCTTCACGGGTTCATATACAAATATAGCCGAAGTTCACTATTCCAACGGAAAAACGATAAAACTTATAAACTACCCCTTAATAATTCTTCCAAGGTAGAGACTTGTGCAGGGCACTGTAACTCGCTAGTATATTTGCAAGTTTGGTAGGCATTCTAACCTATTAACCTGTGTATTTTCGGAGGACGGAAAGAGATCTGACTGTGACCTCACTAGCTTATAGATACTTCTGATAATAGTCGAAAGACTGACAGCGTATAAAAGAAGGGAAAAGCCAAATAAATAAATAAAAATATTTTGTAAGTAAGAGTAATAGTTTATTATTTATTTCATACGTACCTACCTACATATAGCTTGCCTTCCGTTAGTTTTTATTAATAAGTATTTAATTTAGGTACCATCATGGTATAAAAATCTATTGTACTCCCATTTTATTACATCTGTGTGTTATTCGGTATTTGTCTACCAATTTCATTAATTTGCCATTAGTTTGTTGAATTATTTATCCGAATGGTCGATTTATATCGTCTCATCAACAATATTCAAGGTGTAACGGGTATGCCCTTTTAAGCCAAAAGGGAGTTGTTCTAAACGTCTAGGCGAACAACTTTTGTTTTACGACTTTTAAAAATTCGAAGGAGTTTTCGAAAATTTTAAGTGTAAAGTTTACTTGATAATCAGCTGTTTCTTCCAGGTCATTGACCTTATGTTGTCCTTTCATTTAGTTTGATCTACAACAATCAAAGCTTCCAACATTTAATTTGAAAATAAGGTGTTTTTTCAGTGAAACAAAATGTCAAAAGTTAAAAAAAACGTTAAAATTTTGAAAAGTAGTAGAACAAATTGGTTTGCCTAAACGTCTAGAACAACCGCCTTTCGGCTTAAAAGGGCATACCCGTTACACCTTGTAGAACCAGAATTACGATTTCACCTTTCATGTCCTCCTATCTACAAAATCTTAAAAGGGCTACTTAACCTAAAGCTTAGGTATTTGAATTATGCAAAGTTGCCTCACTAACCCGCAAAATTTGACTAATTTGAATAATTATTGGCGGCTTGATCTGTGATGTCAATCGCATTTGGCGCGTGATCGACGAAGCGAGCAGCGACTACGACCCTCGCTCGCGACCAAAGAGATTATATCCAATACTTAGAGTAATAACAAAGACCATGTAATAATTACCTATAATCCACAACAACGAACCTTATAAAAAACTTTAGGTACCTACCTACCTATATAACTACTTACCAACCTATCTACTCCAACTCGAGAAGATCACAGTCTGGCGGCGCGTCGCATGCTGACAGCATACCCGCGTTGAATAGTATGCTGGGAAATGTTTTAATGGGTCAAACGTATTTATTTTTACATTACAATCACAAAATAAGTTTATAGATGTTTTAACTAACTTCAAAAAAAGGAGGAGCTTCTCAATTCGTCGCTTAGGTACATTATACTCGTATATATTTTTTAGGGATGTTCGCCGATTACCTAAAGATGGCTTGACCGACTAAGATGGTTCTTTTTTTAATTTTAAAATAAATAAAGTACTATTACAAAACACTAACACGAATTCCGTTTGCTCTGGTTAGCTAGTAGTTACAACAGTTTGACTAAGACCAAATTAAATATAGGTTTAGGCGTAACAGACAAACAGAGTTCGATTCGTATTTAATAATATTCCTAGCTGCGCGCCGCGGTTTCCTCCGCGTAAGTTATCGGGATAAAAAGTAGCCTTTGTGTCATTCCAGGTATCCAGCTACCTATATTTCAAGTTTCATTGCAATCGGTTCAGTGGTTTATGCGTGATTGAGTAACAAAGCCACTACATAGATATATGCAAACTTTGTTGTTTATAATATTAGTAAGAAGTAACATTATAGCTTTCCTCATCGATTTCGACGACGGCGATCCTGGCCTGCATTGAATAATGCATAGTCCATCACAGTTGTGGCCTCGATAAGGTGGGCTTAAATTTGTCACACTTAATTAAGTTTACCCTGTCGCAGATGTTAAAATAAAGTTGGCCTTGAGACTTTAGTTATAAAATAAGTAAGAAATTATTTCTATTAATTCGCAATCGCATTGATATGTCATATCAATGTTCTATAAGTCTCTGACGTGTGGTTTTATAGTAACACGCAAACAAACTACTGTAAAACTATTGAATTCATAAGTATGAGGTCAGTGTGTAAAACATAAATCGCAATCTAAATACATTCGCATTTAAAATGACAAAAAATCTAAGAAGTAGATATGCTTTCATAAGCCAGAGCATCAGTAAAATCTGTTTAAATTACAAATCTGCAATAAAAATTCTTTCGCATAGATTACTTTGACAAGTCTTATAAACTAGGTAAGGATATGAGAAGAATGAACTATTAGAAATCTACAGTTAAAGTCAGTCCCAGTAATGCTTAAAAGTTATATTGAAATTAATGAAGTTAAAGTGAACCATTAAATTAACATGTCATGCTCCTGATTTTTTTCAGCCGTTATAAATTGTATCAAATATGTGTTGAGGTCCTGAAAAATAATATAAAATCTGCATCACCTTACACATCGAGGTTGAAAATGAACAACACAATAATAAAATGTAAAATTTTCTTTATTTGTGACTCTGTACAAATTAACCAATTTATAAAAATCTCTTTATACTCTAATATCAATTATGCTAAACTTATTTGTTTAATTAAGGACCTATTATTCACAAATATTTTTATAATTTACATTTAAGTTCCATCAGCAGCAGTAAATGTCTATTGGGTACATTAGTTGTTTTAGTTTTTTCCTATTGTTCAGCCATCAGAAGCCGTATAAATAAGGGAAGCCTACATGTGGAACTGCAGAGAGCGGAACGAAAACTGGCATCATCCTCTCGGCTTGCACGAAATGAGTCCGTGTATGTTTCTTGAGATGATCTCGCCTTCCGAATTTTTTCCCGCAAGTCTGGCATGGATACGGCCTGACACCCGAATGAATTCTCTTATGCCGCGTCAGCTCTTCGTTCCTCGTAAATGTCTTACCACAATTTTTCTCATCACATTTGTAAGGTCTTTCTCCAGTATGAATTCTTATATGACCCTTCAATTGCCCGTTGTTTGAGAACCCAACTTGACAATGTGGGCATTTGTATTTCTTTGGGCGTTGTTTCCTAGCGTTCAACATTTTGGCCTCGTTTTCTTGTTGGAGTATTCTTGCGTATTCTAGCTCCATGGCATATCCTTGAGCTAAAGATTCTAGAAGTAATGGGTCTGTTGGTGGGACGCCGAGTGCTTGAGCGATATCCGCTGTCGGGAGGTATTCTGGATAACTCGGTCCGTAGAGGGGTACGTTTTGTGATAAACTTTGAGGACTTGGCATGTAAGGTTTCACCTCAACAGGTTTCTTCACTTCTTTGGATTCTGAAGGTTCCAATTGAAGCAGTCTATCACAGCATTGTGTCAGGCTAGCTACGGGTGATTCAGTTTGTTCTAGCTTAAGTTTTCGCTCTCCCTCGTCTTCGG
Organism: Idaea dimidiata; assembly: GCA_949358125.1. NCBI lineage: Eukaryota > Metazoa > Arthropoda > Insecta > Lepidoptera > Geometridae > Idaea > Idaea dimidiata. Next base: position 25,102,076 of record OX442330.1, read on the forward strand.
TAGTGGTGGAAACAGTCGCGTCTTGATGCAGATTTTCTGATTTCTTGAAGGTACCACGAATTTTTCTAAGACGACATTCTCGCTTCTCCTCCGAAGTCTTCTTTTTAGGTTTAGCATCAGCTTGTTTACTAACTTCAGGATCATCGTTAACTTTAACTTTTTCATCACTCGCATCCCAAGGCCTGAAAATCCTTGAGTAACTTGAAGGGAACATTATTTGGGGATGTAACCACACGCGTCTGTAATCATAGACTGAGACCCTTTCCATTTCGACAACTTTTATATACATTCGTTTAACAATAAATTTAATAAAAGCCCCAAAACGAAGGGACGTTGAATGGACGAAAGAGACGAAATATTTTTCAATTGTTGTACACTTTAAGTCGAGTCAAAGTTTTTGTCTAAATTGCTTTCCGTATAATGGCAGTCTGAACCTTATCTACACCTTTCTAGGGGTCTTATTTCTTTGTATTTTGGTATGGTGTTTGTGTCGGTTTTATAGTAAGTAAGGTGTCATAGTGTCTGAGATAGGGGTGTATATTGTTATTTATGTTGATTTCTGTGCGTGGTCGAGGGGCGGTGCTGGGGCCGATCGTCGCGCTCGAGTGGACCGAACGCCCGTCGCTCGTGCAGCTGCAAGCTTGTTTGTTTCAATGGCTCCTTCTATTGTCGACATACTCGCGGTCTGTTGTGTGATCTTAATAGGTGTACATATGCGGCGCGTGGTATATAGCATTGTTCGTTGTCGAACCAAATGGTGCTACGGTAGATAGCAATTTGTTCCGTGACGCGCTTCATAGACCAACTTGTTTCTCACATCACTATTCGAGATTCAAATAACACTTACTAAGGCCGCAAATGCAGAACTGCGGCCCTAGCCAAAATTCTTATCTAATAACGAAAACGCCAATCGACAGATTTTTTTGTATGAAATTAACATAAGGTCACGCTTGATTTTTCGCGAGCTTATGTCAATTTCATACAAAAAAATCTGTCGATTGGCGTTTTCGTTATTCGATAAGAATTTTGTCTAAGGCCGCAGGCAGTATAGCGTTCCAGCGTAGTTTGTCACGAGAAGCGCATGCCATAGAGCTAAATGAATGAATGAAATAGCAACAATGCCAACAACAGCGCTAATCACTTTACTATATTATTTATTCTTAAGTTTACATGGTAGAAATACTTGGTACTAAGGCTGAAATCTATAGAGCGTGCTTCTACTTTGCTAAGCAAAAACTTTGACTTAAAATAATTTTGGTATTTATAAAGGACTATCCTATCTTTTGGACTATCCAAAGGTTCTCCCTAACCTAAGTCTATATCTATATCTATACTTATAATAAAATCGTAACTTAGCGGTGTCTGTTTTTGAAAGATATTTTAAAATAACTATTTTTAGGGGTACTAACGTAACATTTTCGTGTTTAACCTTTTGTCTGTTTGTCTGTGCGTTTATGCGCGCTAATCTCAGAAACGGCTGGACTGATTTAAATGAAATTTGGTATGCAGATAGCTTAAGACTTTGATTAACATATAGGCCACTTTTTATCCGGATATCAAGTCCGGATATCCGGTTAAAAAATAAAAATTGTGTAATTTAGTGTGTATAATATAATCCAATCAAATATAATGACCTAAACTTAGGTAGATTATTATTAACGTGACTTCCGAAACACGGAGGAGCTCGAGAAAATGATATTTTGTCACACAAATTTTTGGTCCCCATCCAAGTAATGTCCCATCCAGCGCCAAGCGTTGCTTAACCCACACGACTATTCATGATCCGCTGATGCAGCTAGGTCAATGAGCTCCTTATACCTATACCTTATTATAACTCATCTTTAACAATTTTTTTACTTATCAATCGTAAGTTTATTTTATACAATTTGTAACACGTATGCCCTTTTAATCCGAAAGGATCCGAGTGGAACAAATCTCAAAATTTTCAAAAAAAAGTTTGAATTGCCAAAAGTCGTAGAACAAAAGTTGTTCGCCTAGACGTCTGAACAACCCCCTTTCGGATTAAAAGGGCTTACCCGTTACACCTTGTTTATATACTTATGTAACTGTTTACGTCTTGTGCTTTGATTGGGACTAGGTATTATAAATTTAAAGGAAAAGTTCATCTCCAAAAATTCACTCGCGGCGAGGTTTGAACTCGCGCCTCTAGATCAATACCCAAAGGTTTTTTTGTAGATGAATTATTCCTTTAAAATATTTATAGTAGATATGCCTTGAGCAATATAAAAAGAATACTATATATATTGAATATTGGACTTTTTAGATATCTAAACGAGGTATACGGCTAAATTAAACCGTATTAAATCATCGATTTAAAAAGGTATACCTATTTATGCAATATTACCTGAAATTATCACTTTTATTTTAGTTTCTTTGTAAAAACCTGCTGTTTAACTGCCTGTGAGATAGATGGAAATCCTGAAAAGTCCCCGAAACGTGAGACTTTTACAAATACAAAACGTATTATAATGTAAGTAGAAAACGACGTCTAGAGGCCTTGTAGAAAGAAGTGTTTGACAATAATTATACAAAAAAAAACATTGATATGATTTAATCTCGTACAATAAGCACAGAAATCGATCAAAATGCGTAGATAAAATAATTCAATAAAAAGCTAGGAAACGTCAGAAAACATCGTAAAATGGATGGATTACATCGTATTCCAAACAAATCAACTTGTTTGATACTACAATGGGCTTGATTAACCTCCGATTTAGGAATTGCAGGGAAGTGACAAAGTTGCAACGCGTTTGATCGATTGCTGATTCGAACTCACTGGTTTTTATTCTAATTTATTTATATTTATACTAGCTGTGACCCGCGGGATTACACACGAATGAAAAATGTTTTACAATATAAAAAATAAAATTAAGTAATTATATAATTTGATCTAGTATAGGTACACTTTACCTACCCCTAGCCTTAAATCTTACCATCTTGCCTGGAAGAGACGTGCTTAGCCGATAAGGCCGCCCATTTACCACACTAGTTTTAAATTTTTGTCCCTTGTAATATTCGCGTTAAATTTAGTAATTCCAAACTATGCTTAAAGTTAATACAGATAATCAATTAGAAAATCAACCTTCGTGAGAAATTGCAATTGAATCCGTTTCGCTGATTGTGACACACAAACATCTAAACTTTCCTTAGGTATTATTTATTTCCGTATATTAAATTTATTATTTGACATAAGAATTTCTAAATGGATTCTAAGACGATTCAGATACAAGCAAAGACTTGGTAAGATTTGAACCAGCTTACTCCGCTTCAGGTTACGTTAGAGGTGAACTGTTTAACCTTTAAAACCTACATTACCAATATTTTTAAAAGGCTTTTATCTGTACGTACAGCAAAATCAAAGCCGATAAAAGCCTGGTGCCTATATATAGTTGGTACATTTTGTACGAAAAGTATAATATGTAGTATCTCCGTCGTCTAGTACCCACAGTACAAGACTAATGCTTAGTTTGAGCTGTGTATAATGTATTTGTTTTTATTAATTAAGCTGCGCCCCGCGGTTTCACACCCGCGTAAGTTCCTATCCCGTGCGCGCGGGAATATCGGGATAAAAAGAATTCTATGTCCTTCTCCTGGTTCTAAGCTACCTCCCCACCAATTTTCAGCCAAATCGGCTCGGCCGTTTTTGAGTTATAAATAGTGTAACTAACACGACTTTCTTTTATATAGATAGATAAGATATATAGATTGATATAGTTTCATAAGAAGAACAGTAAATCTATCTCATTTGGTCTCTAAAAATCTGTTTATAAATTAATTTTTCAACAAAATGCCACGTAGGTATATCCAACTATTTTAAAAGAATAAAGTTTTTATGTTTGTTTGTTTGAGTAGAAACTTGGTAAGCAGATAGCTGGAGATCTGAATTAACACTTGGGCTTTTAATTTTAATATTTCAATATCCCGATATTGAGGTTCGGGATTTAAGCGGGACAAACCGCGGGTCGCTACTAGTCTTCAAATAAAAAGGCCTTTCAAGTCTTTCCCAACCGTTTTGATAAATAGAAAAGACGTTATCGAAATTATAAAAGTATAACGGTAGAGCGACTACCTATCGATCTTCTATCAATCACACCCACAACTTCAAAGGGCAGAAGCACTGAATCTTACAAAATCATAAGAAATTCAACAAGTAGATACCTCTCTAGTCGTGTCTTTGGTGTCAAATTTTGACGCATCGATTCTCATAAAATTGAGCTTTTGACCGTTTACAAAATAAATGAAGAACTCACGTACCTACTTGTCTTTTTGTTGTGAAAAAAAGAGGCAGCGAATCGAAAAGATATCTCCAAATAAAACAGTATAAAGCAAAGTTGCTATTTTCGAAATTTTTCTGTTTCTTCGCTCTACGTTTTTGTAAAGCACACAGGAGATTTTGATATTATTGTGGTTTTTCATATATTTAAAAGCCGAGGTTTATAATTGGGCAGGTCTTGCATGCAACTTCGGGAGAAAAGTGTGTCATCACATTCAAAATTGCATACACGGTACGAGTTTTATGAAGTTGGTTTTCTTGAATGAGCAAATTGGTTGTTGAATTTCTTTAAGTAAAATTTAAAAGGCCTTACTTTGGTACCTCACGTCCGTATTAAATAACTTTAGCAATTCTATAAACTGTTTCAAGTACCCACCATGATATCAAAAAATCATAAAGCTATCATGGTGGCATTAAAAGTGTCCTAAATCATTTTTTATCGAGAACCAATTCTCAAAAGCCTCATTCACTACGAATGTAATCACAAAGTCACAAATTCATTGACGATATTCATTCAAAGAACTAAAACTGCACGGTCTATCCTAATTTCTTTATAAAACCGGTATAAATCTCGTCATATAAAGGATATGTTAGTGAAATTATAACAGACCGTGACAACTTCATACTGATTATTTTTTTGGGTACAAGTATTGTGGTTGGCGATTGCCACGGTTGTCGTAAAATTGTGCAAGTTGTGAATGAATCAATATTGCAAGTGGTTAAAGGATGTTCCAAATTTTAAACGTTTTATATGGGATAATTACGTGACTACGAAAAACATGTCATCTCCTTTTGTTTCTTCGACAACGATGTTAAGCATACCTACTGCCCATCAAATTAAGTATGCTGGCAGCAATGAATGCTTGTTATTGAGAAAATTTCAGCAAATAGCAAAAATGCAAAATTTCAGTTACCTGTATACAATTCCGATTTTCATCATATTACGAAACATTCATTAAAAATTTTACTCTATTTTATAGGTACCTTGGTATGGCTCTTCACGCATAAACCATACCAAGGTATAGTTTATGCGTGAAGAAGTAACAAATAGATTCAATATTTCGTGCTTTAGAATATTCCAATAAAATACTTTGAGGGAAAAATCGCATTGCCCTCATATTTTTTCATATAAATATTTCTTCCACAAGTATACGAAACAGTAACAGCCTGTACAAAGCGCAAGTTTTCGCGATACCTTGTGTGGTCCGCCTAGCCCAAGAGCCACCTCACTAACCCGCTGTAGAACAATGGTGGCTATAAATCCAGCGCGACCGTTCCCACTTGACGCGCAGCACGACACTCCATTCATACCGACCGACGCGACGTAGCACGTAGACTGGTTGACGCCAAATACTCTACTTACAATACTTGTGCGTTTTAATTCATTATTGTTGTGCAACTAGGATGTTGATACATTTCACTCTAAATTAGTCAATTTGCAACTGGAACAAAAAGTTCATGTAGTTCTATCGATCGAACTACCAGGAGTTTCAAAAATTCGTTGTTCGATTAATCGAACCAACTGGAAAAAATAGTTCGCGTAGTTCGATTGATCGAACTTTACGGTCGAACCACGTGGCGTGGAGCAATTTAGGTGTCTTAAAAATTTACTATTCTAAAGGTAGAAGTACCACAAAATTCAAAACTTCTTTATTTAATTGGATATATTCGATCACTTTAAATACGTAGAGCGTTCTTACAACTATGACTGTAGTGTGGCTTCAGAACGCGCCCTCCGATGAGAAGAAGCCACAATAAACTCATGGGGTTTATGAGTGATCATGTTTTTATTTAAGAATTAAAATATTTTTTTCTAGATATATTCCAACACTTTAAATACGTCGAGCGTTCTTACAACTATGACTCTAGTTTGGCTTCAGAACGCGCCCTCCGATGAGAAGAAGCCACAATAAACTCATGGGGTTTTTTTAATGATCATGTTTTTATATTTAATTTTTTTTTTCTTTTTTTACAATGGTCATAATTATGATTTACATTGTCGCATATTTAGGGCTATAGTGGAACGGGAGCAATATTCTACTTTAATTATTAAATAATAAAAGGTCAACCTTGAAAAAGTCAACTGTAAAGTTGGCGAAAGCTTGGTTCGTTTAGAACAATGAATAAAAACGCGATAAACCTGGATAAAATTAAGTGTTTTATTATGCAAAATCGCGAAAACCATATAAGAAATTATAAAAGGTTACAAAGTAATCATAATAACAAGTAAAGATCAACGCTGTTATTCTGTTACGCCTTAGTTAGTTTCGGAGTCTATTCCTTACAAACAAACAATAAAAATGTTCCTCTTTATAATATTAGCGTAGATAGAGATATCCATGATTTTGTTCAGCTATATCTGATTGACCGAACGAGCGAAGCGAGTGAGCTCCAGTGTAGACGGGCCTGGTGCTTGTATCTTTGTAACTTTGTATCTTTGTATGTTTGTTCGACGATAACTTGAGTATCGTCGCTTCGATCTACATGAATTTTGGTAAGCGCGTATTTTAGGTCAATACAATTTATGAGTTCGAAGATGAGCCGGATCGGTAAGGGGGTTGGGGAGATAGGGGGTCGTGAGGTCTCAGTTCGGGGCGAACTCCTAGTAAATATAAACTATCTACGATACTCAAGTTATCTTCGAACAAACATACGAACGAACATACAAAGATACAAGCGCCAGGCTTGTCTACACTGGACCTCACTCGCTTCGCTCGTTCGGTCAATTATAATTCTTCATTCCATATAATGTCCCTACTTTTAATTACCGACCACGATCCAGTGAGAGGAAAGTCGTCATAATTCTTACAAATCTGCTCACACCACACAACCGTTCATCTATTCATCCATAAAATATAATCAAATCTACCACGAGGGGATAAAAAGTATTATCGAAACTAGCTGAATCCAGCGGTTTGTCCTGTATTTGTTTCAAAAACACACTGGCGACGAGGCATGAACTCGCTTGTCAACGTGGTAACCATACGAATGCAATAGGTAACTAATAACGTGGGTGAAACAGCGAAACACTGCTAGTGTATTATAACAACTAACTATCCAACAACAGAATCGATTGCATATAAAACAAACAAATACTTCGATAGCTGGAACTAATAAAGAACGAAGTACGAACACAAATAAATACTTTCCCTTCTATTATTAGTGATCGAGATCCACCACAAGGGGATAAAAAGCAAGTATTAATATTTGAAATCGTCACCGCAAACGATTCTGCCCCCTAATGGTGAACGCAGGGGTCAGATAGGGTGGAGCTTACACCCCAAGGGGTGAACTGGGTGTACGATAAGTATTATTATTGTGGGTAAGACTTACTTTTTCACATACAGCATTATTAATAAATGCGGCCCAAGATCATATTAGGTGGACCGTGAAAGGGACGTTCAAAGTTGTCAGAAGTTATTAAGAACTTAAACTTCGCAAACTTTATAAAGTACTACCTGCGCCCCGCGGTTTCACCCGCGTAACTCCCGCTCCCGCGGGAATATCGGGATAAGTAGCCTATGTGTTGTTCTAGGTCTTCGGCTAGTTTTTGTGTGACAAACTCACAGACACATACATACATGCAAACTTTCGCGTTTATCATTATAAGTAAGAAGATAGTAAAGTACCCTTTTTCTTTAACTAAGAAAAAAATGTAAACACAGAACTGTTAATTATCAAAGGAAAAAGCAAACAAAGAGTACTTTGAAGTAATTATATGAGTGTTTTGTTTATATTTTTGATCCAAGTTTTTGAAAAAAGGGTATAGTATCAAAGGATTTATTAAGGCACGTCTCAAACGAACTTATAGCGAACGTACCCCCAGTTTGTTGTAACAGTAGGTACCTACAGAAATAAGGTACAGTAAGATGTAATGACCTTATTATTTCACCATATACATTACGGGTAATGCCGAAAACAACTGCCGATCACTTAAAAAACTTATTGGTAGAAATGTCTAAGTAAAGTTTAGTTAGATAAGTTACAAAATTAAGACACAAAAGGAAAGTTAGGTAAGTAAACGACGGCTAAAGAACGAAGGTATTCATTATTTTCAGACTGTTAGAAAGTTTTTAAAACTGATAATGGGAAGGAATAATCACATTTTGTGTTAAATAACTCAAATTACGCATCTATTTTTGTTATAGAGTAGAAAACAAAGTCGCTTTCCCCGTCTGTCTGTCTGGTATTGATGCGGGTTTTTTTTCTATAGAGAGCGTAGAAAGTAGTGACAAAGCCAAGTATTTCAAGGATTGCAGTTATTGTAAACAAATACGTCTCAGTGGTCGCATTTCAGCATAAATTGAGAAAAAAAGCCATAATTCCTAAAGAATAAAAAATCGCGTAACATGAAAGGGGGTGATTCGCATGACACTAACTTTCTGAACAGCCTTTATAAATAGATGGATTCAATTGGAAGGTTTATATGCATAACACATCCTGATATTTCCGCGGGAGCGGGACTTACGTGGTTAAAACCGCGGATCGCTGCTAGCATTGACCTTAAATTGATCAAACTGCTTCCTACGCCGGTTTCTCAAGGCCTTTAATTCGACCATAAATTGAACTTTTATATTTACCAGGATTCGTACTTTTAATTTGAAGAATAGAAAAATCAAATCAATTACAATTTGTCGTGTTGTTTACGTAAGAATGAACTGAAGCCGCCCAATCAAATTCGTAACTGTTTGTTACGACATTAATTTTGATCGATCGGTTTTTTAAGCGAAAGTAGAAGCTACCCTGTAGCCCGGGTCTAAAAGAATGGCTACGGTGTCTTTTTCGTCGTAAAAGAGAACCAAAAGGGGTGTCTTGGTAAAGAGGTTTCGGCCGCGCCTTCTTTCTACTTGCCAGCCTAAGTCGAAACGCCAAACGTACTCCGTGTTCCGATATGTAGACCGGTGCAACCACTAAGGAAACTACTAAATCAATTGCAATAAAAGTGTAACACACAGGTAGGTATCATTGTAACTGATTAAGTCTACTCACATTATGCTAGTTTTTACATCGACACGGCTTCTTTTCATCTTCATCCAAACTACGTTAAAATATCGTTGACAACAGCTTTTTTTAATTACGCGTGTCTTACGCGGATAAAACCGCGAGCAAACCTAATATCATGTCAAGTAAAGGTAAATCACTTTGTATCATCAAAATACCGGAAGAAAAGTAATTAGCGATGCTGTAATAGATTAACTTTGAAACTGTCTACTTACGTAATGATGGATCGAAAGTCTGTTTAAATTTGTACTTTCAAGTTGACCTTTAGCCAACCTTCAAACTCAATATTTGAATAATTTATACAAAGTTATTGATAATTAGTTAAATTTATAAATAGGTATCTGTCTTTTACGACTTGTGGTTTTCGTTTCGAACAAAGTTTTTCTCAAGGTTATCCTGAATACCTGCAACTATCCTGAGAATTGAAACATTGATAAAAATAATAAATACCTAACACGCGAGTAAACGGAAAAAATGAGTTTAATTTGAATTTGTAAATTAATAAATAAATAATAATAAATATTGCACGAAATTACACACAGCGCAATCTAGCCCCAAATTAAGCTCTAGGCTTGTACTATGGGTACTAGACAACGGATATACTACATATTATACTATTTTTTTTGTAAATACATACATATTATACATAGAAAGACACCCAGACCAGATACAAATACTTATTTTTAAGCATAAATTAGTTACGCGGTGAGGTCTTTCTTGGTTAATTAACAACAATAAATAAATTAATAATGAACATAACATCAATTATACAATTACAACATTGGTAAATAAAAATAATTAAAAATTTAGCAAAATACCCTTAGTTGTTTCTTATGATTCGCGATTCTGCATTGTAATAAAACACTATATTTACATTTCAGTCTACCATGATTAAGCGACTGTAAAGTTAGCGAAACGTCGATAATTGAAACAACACCGTCAATAAATAAAACGCTAATAAGCCCGCTAAATGTTGTATTTTATAAAATGTCCTTATTAAAAAAAAGTTAAGTAACATTCAGTTGTTTGTTGATGTTCGCATGATAGAAATGAGACATTTATTTACTTACAATTTATCGTAAATGCGTACTCTCGTTAAGTTAAACTATAAAGCATGTATGTGTAGAACGAGGCATAGAATAATAAAATGCATGATATATCAACTGCTACATTGAAACGCGTCTTAATCTGCCTTACAAATAAACACTGAAAAAAATCGAACAAACAAGCCGACAACGGACAGACTGTCAACGCTCATCGTCACCTATTTCACTAACGTTTTCGCAAACGAAGCTATTTAGAGCGGTTGCGCTTAACTTATTATTTAACAAACATACATGTCACCATATAATGGTATTGTTGAGAATAAGCTCTCGGCCAAAGTGCCGATCGCTTTGACGGCTGCCGACGCCGAAAGTGTACAAACGACAAAGCCACTCCGCCCTTCCGTGCAGCTATAGCCTATACCATACCTTATATTGTCAAATGACACTTCAAAAATTGTAAATTAAATTAAAAGATGTCGGTGGCGCATTGATGTGGCGAATTTTGTTTGCTTTTTGTGTTAGACAGGTACTTAACAGTAGAGATAAGTTGTATGTTGCTTGGAGGCGTTACTTTGTAAGGAATTTCATGCGGATCTTTACTTTATAAAACACGACGGATTCGACCGCGCAAATCCTAGTCTCGTGGGAATATTGGTAATGTGGTTACAGCATCGTACTAAATATTAGGTACCAGTTCTCTCGAATTCAATGAAGTTTTTGGTTTCGCAAATCCTTAATAGTTACGTAGTTTCATCAAAAATAAATTTATTATATTACAAACAAAAATAAACATTTTTCTCTATTTTTTTTTGTAATTCGGACGTTTAACATAATTTCCATTATATTAAAAAGATCAAACATTTGTTAGTTTATCCACGTATCCCGTGTAAAGTAAAGTATTTTCACTTAAAATTCTCTACATTTTTTTTAAACTAAATTAAACTAGGTAACTAAAGACCAACTAAATCTCTTCTTCTTAGTCGTCCTAAGACCTCGATATTGAAATCGCAAAATCAAACGCAAAACTGTGTTTTCAAAATAAAATTATTAAATAGTCAGCTACATAGCATTATTTCTTGGATACACTGTTATTTCAATACCATTTATTCCATCGCCTTAATTTCCATTACCTTGAAAAACTTATCGTTTCAACAAAATGAGCTTAGTCAAACGTTCTCAATTGATTCTAAGCCGATTACATTAACATGTCTTAACAAAAATTTACAAGATTTTCGACACTAATCCCTCAACACCTGTGCCAAAAACCAGATAATACTTAAAAGAACAACTAAAGAAACAAAAATAATAACAAACAAACGTAATCTCAGCAAACAATATGATTTGTAACTTATGTCAAATACTTTTAACCCAATTTATGAACGCAACTTTTGGAGGCAAAAAAAACTTTACAACTCCAAACAACTCAATTTGAACTCAGTGCTAAAGAATTTACCGTGGAGTTTGCAACAAACAGTTTATTAAGGGTCCTATTGATATATCATTGAACATTTCTTTGTGTTCAATCCACAATAGCTAATGCACTCATGATCTTTTCAACATTGTCATCTATACTAAGTACTTTGAGCCAATTTAAACGGTCCATATTTATGACTCTTATTTTAAGTGAATAAGGTTGGTCTTTGATAGAAAATATTGTGTTTAGAAATGTAATTGAAATTTTGACTTGTGTAAATCGTGTGACGAGATAGAGCGTGTCGAATTCGGTGATGTTTTAATTGGGCACAGCTTGAGGTTTTAGAGAAAGTTAAACAGTTTTAAGATTTATATTGTTTGCGATTTTATGTCATTGTATTTATATGTGTATTAAATGGAACTTACGGTTTTAAACGCACATGATCATTCGTGGTTAAATGAAGTCAGCGAGTTAGATATGGACTCTAATTGTCATCAACTACTCGCAATTTCCAGAAACGTGAACAAGCCAGATACAATTACTTTAAGTATTCATATTTAATCCATATCTCCATGTATCTCCTGAATCAACTGCGCTTTACTGAATCTTCTACACGCATAATTTACTGAACCTACTGCTATGAAACTTGAAGTGTAGATTGCTAGAGTTCTAAGCTAGAGAGCTTAGAACTCTAGCAGTGATTGTGTGCGTTCATGACTCGTCATAAAGCTAGGCTGCTTTTCATTATGCTCTTTACATTCCCGCGGAGTTACGCCAGTAAAACCGCATGGCTCAGCTAGTTCTATTATAAAATGTTCGAAACAACATTTTCAAAGACTATCAACTAGCTATAAAGCCTTAGCGTTGGGTGTAGGCGTGGTTTTTGTTTGTCGGCACTTTCGGTTCACACCTTGAGGCTTTTGTGCCACCAGACGTATTGTCTACCGATTATATTATACTAGCTTTGCCACGCGGGTCTGTCAGTTTTACATTTGTCGCTACCGAAATGAAAATGAGCGGCCTATATTTTAGATCTCTTTTTCACTTACCTACTGGTACGATAGTTGTTTAATGCATATGATTATGACAAAAGAAACTTAGGCTGAAATCGATAATGCGTACTTTGAGCTAAGCATAAACTATGAATTAGAATTTATAGTCGAAATCCAATTTGTTATCTTCTATATCGTATATCTTATCTTCTATATATATACTAGTAGTTCGCCCCGAACTGAGACCTCACGAGAATCCATTTAATGAGAATCCAAGTAACGTTAATGATCCCTCACGTATGTCATACCAAGTATTGCTTAACGATCATTCAAAGTACTATATAATATTTCTACCTCTAAACCAACCCTGTACCAAGTTTTATGAATATCGGGTCACCCGCTCTTTTTCACCCATCACGTATGTTGTACCAAGTGTTGCTTAACCCGTACGATCATTCAAAGTACCCTATATGTTATTTCTACCCTGTACCAAATTTCATTCATATCGGTTTACGGGTTGTTGAGTTAGAAATAGAAATACACGACTTTATTTTTCAGAGCTGCCGTCCCGCAGTTTCACTTGCGTAAGTCCCGATCCCGAGGGAATATCGGGATCAAAAGTAGCCTATGTCACATCTGGATAATGTAGTTTTCTATCAGTGAAAGAATTTTTGAAATAGGTCTAGAAGTTTCTGAGATGACCCCCAAAATACATACATACATACATGTTACCAACGTAACCTCTTTAAAATATTAATTACCAACATTAAACAAAATATTAAGAATCAAAAGTACAATACGATATTGCAAAATAATTATTAAAAAGTACTGCAGTTTGGTGACACTACCGTCTCGCATGGAGCCGACCGATTGAGCCGCGCGGCATGATGCCTCACAGAGCTGGCTGGCCACCCTCATCATCGTCGCCCGCTACGTGTATATGTATATGCACGCTTGGTAGGTACATATTAATTATTTATTGTGGATTTATTTTAAAACTGTAATATCTCGTGAGATATTCATTGAAATCAAGTGATGTTAAGGACAATTATGTTTAAAATTAAATACTTTTAATGAATAACGTATTTATTTGGATAAGGATTAATATCATATTTACAAAATTACCTTCGGAAACAATGCATTGTTCTACAATAAATTTCATTACTCTAAAAGATGTTATATTGTGTCAACCTTAAGAGTTAGACATATGCTGTCGCGAACTATTTATTAGATCCTATTTAGAGGAAAAATTCTCTCGTAAATGGTTTTTATGTAACTTTGACCGTTTACTCAGCGCACGCGACAGAATCTCAGAAAAGGGGGTTTTTTTTCCCGTTTTTGCAACATATTTCATGGATGCTCCGCTCCTATCAGTCGTAGCGTGATGTAATATAGCCTATAACCTTCCTCGATAAATGGACTATCAAACACAAAAATAATTTTTCAAATCGGACCAGCAGTTCCTGAGATTAGCGCGTTCAAACAAACAAACAAACAAACAATCAAACAAACTCTTCAGCTTTATAATATTAAAGTATTAGTATAGAAGTATAGATAAGAATTATTATTAAACGAATAAATATAACGAAAGACAAGAAAAATGATAACATAACTACAATTATTCCTTACGACAATCGACCACAATTTGTAACATTCCCTACAAATATGTCAGATCTTGGAGTATATATCGCAAGCAAACGCAACGATACCGCGATCTAGGAGGTATGTTGAGCGCCATCTATTGACAAATTTTTAGAACTTGATTATTTTCTCTTTTTTTGCACCCCCTATCTCCCCAACCCCCCTACCGATCCGGCTCATCTTCGAACTCATAAATTCTATGG